>OX463828.1:17462200-19862200 GCA_949825045.1 Argyresthia goedartella
GGAGTATTTTTTTTTTAATAATAATAATAATAAATCTTTATTTCAGGATGTAAAATCCCATATCGATAGATACCTTAAAACTAGACATAGATATAAAATATAACAATAGTAACTCTAGCCTAGCTAGGGATTTTGGTCTTCGGTCTCGCTTCCCTATAGCGTCGGTAGACAATGCCCTCCGGCCAGTAATCTTTGGCCAGGAACATTGTCTTGAGATCGGCCGGCACCCGAAGTTTGAAGGACAGAAAGTCCTTGGGTCTATCTGACTCCAAAAGATCAATCTGCACCGTCGAAACCTCTGTCGCCTGCTTGGGACTGCGCGGCGGATTCTTCTTCAGCCTTTCCAGGATGTGACGCTCGATGTCCTGGCAGGTCATGTTCACGTCGAGCCGGGAAAGGTAGATTAGGGCCGTGGGAGCGGCAGCTTTGAGGCTGCACTCATCGGCGGGGGCGGTGCCACGCTGATTGCGGCTGCGTCTGGAGCGGCGCTTCCTGGTTTGAACCAGGATGAAACCTTCCCCATCAACTGTCGCGTTCGGCGGGCCACGGGCGGGCCTGGCCGGCTGCGCGCGCGGCGCAGCCTGCAGCTTCTGTTGTTCGGCGGCGGGCGGTGCGGGGCGCGGGCGGCGGCGGCGGGCACGGCGGGACACAGCAGCATACGTTTCTTTTGCTTACCTGTTCATAGGTTGAATTCCTATAGCGACTCGTTGGGCTGAATGATCAGAATCTTATTACCGTACGTGGGTTGAATTCCCATCGCAGCGTTTCGTCAGTGGACTAGCTAGCTTGTATCTATTTAATATCATTACCGCTCTAGGTTTGAGTTCCCGTAGCGGCTCTAAATCAATGAAATATTGGATTTATATCTTGTTGTATAATTTCATTACCACTCTAGGGTTAAATTCCCATAGCGGCGTTGAATTCGGGAGGTATCTGGGTTAAATCTTCTTAAGTAGTGTCATTACCACTATAGGGTGAATTCCCGTAGCGGCGTTCAATGAGTGAAATATTTGGGTTAGTGTAGTTTCATTACCACTCTAGGGTTAAGTTCCCATTGCGGCATTAATTCATGAAATATCTGAGTTGGATCTTATTGTGAAATGTCGTTACCATTCTAGGGTTGAGTTCCCGTACCGGCATTCAATCAGTGAAATCTCTGGGTTAGTGTAGTGTCATTACCACTCTAGGGTTAAGTTCCCATAGCGGCATTAATTCATAAAATATCTGGGTTGGATCTTATTGTGAAATGTCGTTACCGCTCTAGGGTTGCGTTCCCGTAGCGATATTCAATCAGTGAAATCTCTGGGTTAGTGTAGTGTCATTAACACTCTAGGGTTGAGTTCCCATAGCGGCATTAATTTGTGAAATATCTTGGTTAGATCTTATTGTGAATTATCGTTACCACTCTAGGGTTGAGTTCCCATAGCGGCATTAATTCGTGAAATATCTTGGTTAGATCTTATTGTGAAATATCGGTACCGCTCTAGAGTTGAGTTCCCGTAGCGACATTCAATCAGTGAAATCTCTGGGTTAGTGTAGTGTCATTACCACTCTAGGGTTGAGTTCCCATAGCGGCATTAATTCGTGAAATATCTTGGTTAGATCTTATTGTGAAATATCGTTACCACTCTAGGGTTGAGTTCCCGTAGCGGCATTCAGTCAGTGAATTCTCTGAGATATCTTGTATCTTGTATCTTGTTGATATTTTTCTGTTGTCCGCGCTCACTGGTTAAGATGGGAAGGGGAGGAGAGTGAAATTGTTGTGGAATTAAGTTTACATATTTAATACAATATAATAGGATGTTAGGGTGTGTGTGTGTGAGGGTGTATGTGCGTGTGTGTGTGTGTACGTATGTTTCTCTTGAAATAGGCGGAAAATGATCTAATCATAATCTCAATCGCTTTGGTAGTATTCGTCACTATCTGATTAGGATTCAGTAAATCTCACCCATGGTTTTAGTTTCTCTGCTGAAAATACATTCTGATATTTCTTAGAATACCCTTCGACGCTACTAACCTCATATCTATCATGTGATAATACCTCTGTTACACGATATGGGCCGCTATATGGCGTAAAGAGTTTATTACTTTCCCCCGTGAGTTTGCTCTGTTTCTGTACCATTACTAGATCTCCCAGTTTATACTCCTTGGTCTTACATTTGCTTTTATCGTATCGTGTTTCATTGTCTTGTTGTTTTTTAATATTCGCGCTAGCTTCATCTCTGATATTTTCAATTTCTACGTTAGACATCGGTTCCGGGATGCTAATTTCATGAAGTTGACCTTCCGTGGTGTTCACGCTGTTCTTCCCAAACATCAACTGTGATCGGCTTTTCCCAGTGCTTTGATTGACTGTGTTGCTTAAACTAAATTGTACTTGATCCGTGTGCGTGCGTGTCCCAATTTCTATCATCGCTGCCGTGACATAAAGCAGTAAGCGAGGGTAAAATAGAACGGTTATACCGCTCTATTTGACCATTCGCGCGTTGAGTGTATGTTTTATCCCTAGCGCCATATATTCTTTGAATTCGTTAGAGGTAAAACTACTACCCCGATCCGAGATAAGGCATTTTGGCGTTCCGAATAGGCCGAACACCTCTTTGATTGCCGTAATAGATGTTTTGCTTTTTGTGTTTTTGACCGTTTTTAAAATGATATATTTTGTGAAACTATCTATAATGCACAGTATGTAGGCATTTCCTTTTTTACTTTTGACGAATGGTCCCAGATGGTCAATGTGTACGCATTCAAATGGAGTTGTTGGTTTTGAGATCGGATGTAGAAAGCCCTTCCGTTTTCCACCGGGCTGTTTTGAGTAGGCACACGGAATACAAGCTCGGACATATTTTTTTTATAAATTGGGTCATCTTATGGAACCGGTAATCCCGTTTTACTTTTTCTAGCGTCTTTTCAACATAAAAGTGGCCAGAGATGTCGTGACATTGTTGGCATATTTTCCAACGTGCGTCTCTGTCGACCCGTTTATATATTTTCCCGTACGTGTCAGAGCCGTGGGTCAGCCATTTGTACTGATTGCAGCCAGTGTACATCACTGATTTGCATCACAGATAACGAGTCCTCAGCCTGGGCCGGCAACGAGTTGCGACTCAACGCATCCGCATGCGCCAGTGGCACCCCCGGACGATACTCTATAGAAAAAGTGAACTCTTGGACGAGCAACCACCATCGAGCAATTCTTGGGATCAGGTCTCTCTTGGTCAAGGTTGTGCGCAGTGCGTTGCAGTCTGTAACCACTTTGAACTCGATCCCGAGTAAATACACTCTAAATCTTTTTAGTGACGCAACAACAGCTAATTTTTCCAGCTCATAAGAGTGGAAATGTTGTAGTCTGGTCTCTGCAACAATATCCCTCCTAATCCGGCGGAACTCGCGTCCATATGTAACTCCGTCTCGTATGTCGGGTTGTATATCGCCAAGGCAGGTCGCTGTATTAACATTTCTTTCAGCGTTTCAAACGCCTTAGCCTGTTCATTCCCCCATGTCCATTCTTCGTTCCATTTTGTGAGCTTTGTTAACGGTCTGGCAATGGAGGAAAACAATTTGACAGTGATTACACTCCTGTGTTACATCCCAAATCACTTCCGAATCAATTTAATGTCTGATTCGTATCGTCTTAATCGCTCATAGCTTAAATTCATATATACACGCAATGCAGTTCAATTTCTGATTCATATAGTGTTGATTGATTTCAATTTGTTTGACTTGTTCAATTTGTTTAATACCGTCATTCGTGTGGTTTGCACTTCCATTGTTCCATGTTGCTATGATCTCATTTCATGCTTGTGTTTGTGTTAATTCAATTAATTTTATTCTTCGGGCCTATTTTATAAAGGTTTCTGATAGTTTAGCATTTAATTTAAATTAATTCTCATTGCATTCCTCATGATCAGGTATTTATTTTATAAACATTACCATTTTTCTTCTTTAATCCATTGATACTCTGTCCGGTCATCTATTTTCCAGTACAATAATAAGACGGTATCGTACTTTTAACCAAAATCAAATCAATCATGGACTTCGGAAAATGTTTCGCAACTTCAGCAATTTCTCTCAACAACTCTTAATCGGTGTAATATGCATATGGTTAATATCTTGCCTTGTAAACTCACTGCTGCCATAGAACCCAGTCAGCATTATTTCTGGTTCAATACCTTGTTGTTCGAAATAGACGCTGTTATGGGTTGAATTCCCTAAAGCACTTAGCGGCATTTAGTCAGTGTAATATCTGGTTAATTATCTGGTTGTTCAAAACAGATGCTGTTACTGGGTTAAATTCCCAAAGCAGCGCTTAGTCAGTGAAATCTCTGGTTAAATACCTTGTTTTCCACAGCAGACGGTGTGTCTGGGTTGAATTCCCAAAGCAGCGCTTAGTCAGTGTTATCTCTGGTTAAATACCATGTTTTCCAAAACAGACCTTGTTTCTGGGTTACATTCCCAAAGCAGCGCTTAGCCAGAGAAATATCTAGTTAAATACCTTGTTTTTCACAACAGACGCTGTTTCTGGGTTACATTCCCAAAGCAGCGCGTGTAAAATATCCATTTATCAAGGGTTAAATACCCTTAATACTTCACAAACAGTTACACTGGTATCGTTGTTGTCTAGTTTTCATTGCACAAAGGTTCATTGCCCTTAACAACTCTCAATCAGTGTCATTGTTGTCTGAACTTTAACTGCACCAGGGTTAAATGCCCTTAGCAACTCTCAATGAGTATAATATTATTGTTGTCTCAATTCTCATTACCCAGGATTAAATGCCCTTAGCAATCCTCAATCGGCGTAATATCATTGTTGTATCAATCTTCATTACTCAAGGGTTGAATGCCCCCAGCAACTCTTAATCAGTGTGATAACATCATTGTTGAGTAAAATATTCATTTATCAAGGGTTGAATGCCCTTAATGCTTCCCAAACAGTTACAGCTCACGCGATAAGAGTTTGGCTTTGACCTTCGGGTGGAGGGGATTACTGCGCATGGGTACTGTCACGCACACAATACTTTTCCTTTTTTATGTACCAGGTTGGATATTTGAGAGGGTCAAAATTCATGTACAGTGGTAATAATGCTAGAAAATAATACGAAATAGATAAACTTCTTCATTTATTAAAACTATTGATAGTTATTTTACTTATATAAGATGTTTATTTCCTTTTAAAGTTTACAGAGACAGCGATGAAAATTCTAAATAATTGTTTTTTAATAAAATTATTTATTCCAAGATACATGTAAAATTGGTACATACAAACTTAAAATAATTATTAATTACAGTGCGTCCCTGGATAATCTGCAACCCCAAAAGGGGGTGAAACTACTACACCAAAATGTAATTTAAAAAAAGTTAAAATTAAAAAAAAGTCTTAAGCAGCAGTGCTATTCAGATTCTGAATCAGTTAAGGCGATGATGGAATAAAAATGCGCTGTCGAGTGGAAGTGAGATGCAATAACTACTCGCGAATAAGAAAAAGCGGGATGCCAATAATGCACTCGCGACTAATCTGAAACAACGTAAGCGCCAAAACGTAAAAAAAAATCATAAAAAATAAACTATTTCAGGGAATTAACTTTCAAATTGAAAATCGTTAGAAATAACAATTGTTCATACATTGCAATTATCACACAGTCATATTCACTTACTACTGCGGTGTAATAGGATAAAACCATAAAAAAAGGGTTGACTTTGTATTTATTTTCTATCGAGAAAATTTTATCCAAACATGTTTTTCAATTAAGAATCTCTAGATTATATAGTCAAATTACATATACCAGAAATTAATTACGATTTGCCCAGTATTTCCTGAAAAACACATGAAAACAGCACCCCATATTTATTTAATCAGCGTCTTAAAGGTTTAACGCCTTCTATGAAATCACCGCATGGTCCAGTGGTGCTGCCGCGACATGAAATTGTGCAACGTCTTTTGCTTGTTGAGGCTCCGCTGTAATGGTACACGAGGTTCGGTACATTTGATACTTCATTCTGCGTGGTAGAGAGCTAGCCCAACGCCGCGCTGTTTTGAATACGAGAATCGGTTCAGATAACGTTTGGGGGTTTTGCGTAGCTTACTGGCAAAGTTTGCAAAAAAAAAAAGACGCGTGGGTTCATTCGTGGAATTTCAGTTCAGGTCAAGTTTTTTTGTCGCATTCCTGCGAGATGTGTAGAGATCAGAGCCGATTTGGCTGCGCGTTGAATAAAATTATGAATAACTAAATAATGAAAGGTTATTATGGAACGGAGAAAGCTATTATGTTGATTGCAAATACACAATTGCGATTGAGGTATGATATGGAGAGTCTGACACCGCTAGTTTGAATATCATTCTGGTTGGTCTTAGCTTCGCGCCCTAGCGGTCGGGTAATGCTTAATTAATCGCAACAAGCTTTTATTGGTCAGCGATCAACAGATTCTGTGTATCGGCAGTACCAAATGATTTGAGTGATCACCTACGGTTGATCATAGTGAATATGCGTACACACAATTTGTAGAACGGCGGATCTGCATGGCATGGTAGAAAATAGACCCTGTGTAGTTGGTGATAAGAAGCTTCGCTTGGGCAGAGCGTTTTCGCAAAGGACGCATGTGGGGCGTATAAATACAAATGTGGGGGAAGGGAGAGCATTCAGTCTCAGCGTCTAGCTACTGTGACAGTCGTCTTTCACGAGTTCTAAACAGTTTTGTCTGCCGTGTTACGCGTCAGAACTATACGAATTTGTGATTGCGGAGTTTCAGTTAGTTTTCGTGAGTGTCTGAAGCGCCGAGATATACCTCGGTTCCTACCTTTATATCAACCTACCCCTAATTCCAAAACTATCCTTGGGTCGTTAGAAAAGAACTTTTAAGTCAATTTATCTGAGTCTGAGTCTGGGCTTGGAGCGACCCTAAATTCCTTTTTCCTTCACCATAGGGTTCCTGGATTGGCTCTTAGGATATTCGCGGGCTAATCCTCTCCTCATTCCTTGCGAGTAGCGAGTTTTGTAATTCCCACACACACAGTCGTTAAACATTCAAGCACATTCAAATCAAACTCAACCATTTTCGAGTGGTGTCGATAATGGACGTGGTATAACACTAGGTTTTTAGACTAGGCTAGACAGGAGTTTAGTTGCGGCTAAACCTAGGTTGGCAGGGCATAGGGAGACTGTTTGATCGATGAGGTTCCGCGGATGGAAATAACAAATTCAGAACAAAGTTAAACCGGTGTCAACACAGATAACATATCCTGTTGATATTTTGACATTTGAGTGTTGTCGGGGACGCGCGAAGAGATCAATTTACAGTCTAAAGTTCATTGTTTAGGTCCGGGTAGGTGTTTTGCATTGCCTTGGGTCAGATTGGATTCAAGTTGCATTTTTAAATTAAATGTAAATTTCGCTGGAGTTCTAATGTGTAAGCTGAGTCGGTATATATGATTTGGCTCAGCCCAGGACGTGCTGCGGCTAGTGGAATTCATAGTTCGGTATTTATCGAACTATGCACTTCGCTATGGTGTGGGTTAGAACTTCTAAAACAATAATGCTTACGTTTCGATAACATCCAGCTCAAATTGCGCAGAGTTGAAGGTTTCAAAACGTTACGGACCTTTTGAGGTAACCGCTAGTTCAGAACCCATTTCGGAACTCAAATCGCAATTGTGTAAACCGGTCTTTTCGGATCGTTATTGCCGTGAACCAAATATATAATTGGAACCACCACAAGCCGCTACTAGCGAGCACATGAAATATCATTGAGTACTCACGTCGTAAAACTACGACGGATATCTATACGATATCACAAACAAATATTATAAACTGTGGTCGATCACTAAAACTAAAACAAAAGATGTTCCAATGCGCTCATATATACAAAAACCAGATGGTGCCATCACATAAAATATAACAACGATCGTTCTGGCGCAATACACCGCTGACTGATGTGAATTACCGGCTCGCGGACATATATGCTTTCTCTGTCTAACTTGAAACTGTAACTTCCCGAACCAAACTTCGTTCGACTATTGTACGCCTATCGGATTTCTCGACGAACGAGAAATTCAGACTTATCATTCTTAGTTACAAATCTTACAGCTGAATCGGGTCCTCTCATTTTGGGATAGATAGAATAGACGATCATAGCTACTGATAGCGGCGGCTTCGACCTTAGCCTGGTGCCGGTACAGATTTTTGGAGCCGAGACCGAAGGATATCCTAGATAGTCTGATACCTAGATATTCCTAGATATTCTAAAAGAATCAAGGTCTAACGCGTTACTTTTAAAAATAACACAACGTAGAAACGATTTTAAACAGTTCAGTTTTGTAAATAAGAAATAAGCAAAAAAAAGGGGCATTGTTTTCAGACGAGTTACGACTAGAAAAAAAAACGTTAGTCGGGTAGCACGAGACGATAGCACGGGTTGACGACCCGAATGGCCGAGTCGGTAGTGACGCTGCCTACGAAACCGGGGGTCCCGGGTTCGAGTCCCGGTGGGGGCGAATGTTTGTTTGATGAGAGCGGTTGTTTGTGCCCTGGTCATGGTTGTTTATCTATCTAAGTATAATATTTCTCTATATAAGTATATATAACGTTGTCTAGTACCCAAGATACAGGGAATCCTAGTTTGGGGCTGGATCAATGTGTGTAAGGGGTGTCCAAGGTATTATTATTATAATTATTATTATTCACTTTCACACACAAGTGAAATGGCGTCAGGGCAGGTGACGCAATTGTTATCTGAAATGGTGAAAAGATTAGACAGTTTGGAAAGGGGTTCCAGCACGAGCAGTGCTAGTAGGACTTCGGACAGACAGACTGACAGACAGGAACTAGAGACGTTTGAACAATCGGTAGAAAAACGTCAATCATGCATTGTGAAAATGACACAGAACTTGCCGACATTCGATGGGCGGAGTTCGGAAAATCCGATGATTTTCTTAAGAGATTTAAAGGCTTATATTAAAGTCTCGGGAGATAGTTCTAGGGCTTTGATATGGGCAACGGATAGTTACCAAACTATCCGTTCCTACCAAGGAATTGCAAAAGTTCGAATGAGCATATACAGAGACTCATGGCGAACCTATTCGGATTTTGAAAAAGATTTCAGAGAGGTATTCTGGGGTGATAATGAACAGGAATTAATTAAGCAAAGATTCCTAACTGCGAAGTTTGATTCTAAGAAAGGTCAAAGTATGGAAGAATTCTTTGCCTCTCAATTGAATAGCATATATGAGCTTACGATACCGTTTACTGATACGGAGAAAATCAACACGATTTTCAGACAGTTGCCGCGTGATATTCAGGTAGCGTTTTTTGCTAGAAAGGAGTCAATGACTATACGTGATGCGGTCGAATTCCTTCGGCATTTAGAACGGAATGTCGATGGAGGATTAAGTGCGATACATGGTTCGGAACCTATGGATACGAATAATGTAAGGCGGAATAGCTACATGCGTGGGCAATATCGAGCTATGCGGGTAAATACGATACGTTATAACGCGATGAGTCGTAGGAATAATTATAACGCGGTAACGAAGGCGCGAAACGAATTTGGGACGCGCGGTCGCGGTTATTTTCGCGGTAGAGGCAGACAGCCTCAGCCTAGCTTCGAGGCAATAGGGTTTCAGAGGGGTTCAGGAGATACAGAGGCAGGGCAAAGTTCAAGTGACAGGAATAATGCGATAAGTCAGAATTCAAAAAACTAGTGGACTCGCGCGGGTCGTTCGCGCTCAGATATTTATTACGGTTCGGGTGGACAGCCGATCGAATTGGGAAAAAGCATAGACTGTATGATTTGTGTAATTTGGATTCGAACGTGGGTGTGAATGAATTTATTCAATTATTAGCGCATAAAGCGCACGGATATGCCGTGTGTTTAGATGAAAAATCTAGACCGAATTATAGAGATCGAAATGACAGACGTTTACATACGATATTCAGAGACGACGATTCGACTGAGTGTGGGCGCGAGTTATGTAGTACTTTGACATTACCTGAGATAGATGTGCGTATTGGGAATATTGTTGTAAGGAGTTTGATTGATTCGGGGAGCGAAATCAGTGTAATAAGTCGGAGAGTGTATGAAGAAGTGTGCAGACAATTGGGAAAACCGACGGAAATACCGATTCCAAGTTTGAGAATCACAGGTGCGTTTGGAGTCAGTAAGGAAAAGGTTGATAAATTAGTAACGTTACCATTAACAATAGGTGAATGCGTTATCGATACTCCAATGCTAGTATTAACAAGGGTGCCTAAAGATTTAATTTTGGGGTTTGATTTTATACAACAGACGCGAGCCAGTTTAATGTGTGAGGGTAATAAGAGGCTAATTATACGAAGCGCCGGGCGGATGTGTGAAATACCATTAGGTATTGGCCCTAATCAGGATTTTTGCTGTTGTACAATGGAAGTACAGAACCAAGATACCAGTAGAAATATGATAGAGGAATATGTGAATAATTCATCAATACCTGTAGAACACAAAACAAAGTTATTGCCGGTGTTAAATAAACATGCAGAGTTGTTTAGCGATAGGATAGGTCGGACAAATAAATATATACATGAGATAAAGATGAGAGATGAAACGCCTTTCGTAAAACGAAGCTATCCCATACCGTTCGCATATCGCGATAAAGTAACAAAACGTTTGGAAGAGATGGAATTGATAGGTATTATTAGCAGGCAATCTACGGATTTCAGCAGTCCATTGACTTGTACATTAAAGAAATCAGGAGAGGTCCGTATTCTGCTAGATGCACGACAATTAAACATGGGAATGGTCGGGGAGGTTGAAACCACACCTTTAATGAGTGAGATATTGCAATCCGGGCGCCGGATAAATTACATAGGAGTTATTGATATCAAAGATGCGTATTTTTCTATACCATTATCAGACGAATCTAAACGATACACGGGTTTTGTATATCAAGGCAGAAGTTATGTTTACAACGTTTTACCTCAGGGGTTGAAAACCAGTGTGGGTTCATTTTCGAGGGCGATGGACTTAATTCTAGGGCCAGAGGTTAGGTCATATTGTTTAAATTTTGTTGACGATTTGGCAATTTTAACTGAGGGTGACTTCGAACAGCATTTGTCTCAAGTGGACACGGTTCTGAGTAAATTGAAAGACGCGGGCTTCACATGCAAACTAAAAAAATGCGAGTTCGCACAAAAAAAGGTCAAGTTATTGGGGCATATTTTGTCTACACAAGGTTTGCAGATGGACCCGGACAAAATTGAAACACTTAAATTATATCCGTCACCCAGAACTGTCAGGCAATTGAGGGCGGTTTTGGGGTTCATAAATTACTTTAGGAGGTTTATAAAAAAATTTGGAACGTTGACACAGCCCTTGTACAATTTATTACGGTCTGGAGTCAAGTTCATCTGGAGTGCGCAGATGCAAAGTGCTTTTGACGAGATAAAAAATCAATTCTTAGAAAGTATAATTTTGAGTCAGCCATTGGCGGGAAAAACATATTATGTTCAATGTGACGCCAGCGCTATAGGAATTGGGGGCTATGTTTATCAATTAGATGAATCGGGCCAGGAACGAATTATAGGGTTCTGTTCGCAGGCATTCAAGGGTGCTCAGACTAGATGGGCTATCAGTGAACAGGAAATGTATGCAGTTATATACACTTTAAAGCGATTTGAGATATATTTGCGGGGAGAAAAGGTTATTATTAGAACTGATCATAAAAGTTTGACGTTCATTAAGTCGTGGACCTTATTAGGGGCACGCGTAACGAGGTGGATTATGTTTTTAGAGCAATTCGATTACGACATAGAATTTGTGCGAGGGACTGATAATCAAATTGCCGACACGCTAAGCAGGCAAATAGCGGGACCTGGAGGTATGATTGACAGTACAAATGTTCAGCCGGGGATATTCTGGTTTCAGGCATCGAATACCGCAAGTGTTATTTCGAGTTTACGGGACATTGCGAGATTACAAAGCGAAGATGAGCGGTTAAATCGAATTAGCGGTTGTATCAGACGTAATGTGGTAGATACCGGAACGAGAGGTTTTGAAAATTATAAGCTAGTAGGTGATACGTTATATTTTCACGTGCCGAAGCGGAACGTACAGTTGCTAGTAATTCCGAAATCACTATAGGAGGAACTAATTTTGCACATACATGAAGAAATAGGTCACTACGGTAGATATAAAATATTAGCACTGATGAAGGACAGATATTATTTTCTTCATATGAGTAGGGTGATTAGCGCGGTGATAAGAAGTTGTGACATATGTCAAAAGGTCAAGCCAAGTACTAACAATACCGTTGGTCCTTGTACACCGGTGTTGGCGGAAAGGTTGGGTGAGAAAGTTTTCTCGGACCTTTATGGGCCATTGCCCGTAGGTAAATTCGGATATCAATATATATATGTGATTCAAGACGTGTACAGTAAAGTAATAAAATTATATCCAATGCGAAAAGCGACAGGTAGGAGCGTGCTCGCTTGTACAAAGAGATTTCATAGTGAAGTACCTATCGAAACTATAATTACGGACTCAGGACCACAGTTCATATCGAAAGTTTGGGAATTTGGACTCAAACAGCTGGGGATTCGGGTCACTCATACGTCGGTGTATTGTCCAAATTCTAATAGCGTAGAAAGAGTGAATCGCGAG
Organism: Argyresthia goedartella; assembly: GCA_949825045.1. NCBI lineage: Eukaryota > Metazoa > Arthropoda > Insecta > Lepidoptera > Argyresthiidae > Argyresthia > Argyresthia goedartella. The sequence continues at coordinate 17,474,828 of OX463828.1, forward strand.
CTAGGTCGACTGATTAGAACTTATTGCGGCGGAAATAATCGTAGTTGGGTCACAAACACAGGCTTTGCGCCTAATGAGTTAGCGTTTGGTAGGCGGGAACCGTTAACTATTGACAAGGAATTAGGCGATGAATGGTTATTAGGCCATAGTGTGCGGGATTCGGAACAGGTGCGGAATGTAGCGATAGAAAACTCTAAAAGTTCTAGTGAACGACGTAAGCGACAGGCGGACAAACGGCGTAAGTTAGAAGTCTATTGTATAGGTGATTATGTGAAACTTAAGACTTTTGTGCGTTCAAATAAAGAACATAAAATCATGCGGAAATTTTCGTTGTTGTATAAAGGGCCTTATGTTATTTCGGCAGTGGTATATCCTAACTGTTATACTTTAGTAGATCCGGGTTCAAATGAGATATTGGGTAACTTCAATACTATAAATATAGCCAGGTATTATGTGAGGACGAATAAGGGCGTAGATAAATAAGATAGTGTATAAAAGTTATATAATTAAGCTGTAAGCTGTAAATTTGAGTAACTACTTTGTAGATTTAAGGATCTTGCATGGTTTGGAAACAAAACAAAAAAAAAAAAAACAAAAAAAAAACAATTTGTATATAGGTATATATAGTAATACGAATTAGGATAAATTGCGGGTAAGCGAGCTTGTATAGTTAGATAGATAAATAAGATAAGACAGGAGAGAACTCAATCGAGTTGTGTAAATATTATATACATAATTGACAGATTCATCGGCCTGTGTACATGATTTGAGATGTCCGTACATATAGAGTAGATATGGACAAAGCATGGGTAGCATAGTGGTAATGAGATCCTTGCGCCATGTTAACTGAGATAAACAGTGTCTCAAGGTCTGGGAGGGGGCTGTAATGGTACACGAGGTTCGGTACATTTGATACTTCATTCTGCGTGGTAGAGAGCTAGCCCAACGCCGCGCTGTTTTGAATACGAGAATCGGTTCAGATAACGTTTGGGGGTTTTGCGTAGCTTACTGGCAAAGTTTGCAAAAAAAAAAAGACGCGTGGGTTCATTCGTGGAATTTCAGTTCAGGTCAAGTTTTTTTGTCGCATTCCTGCGAGATGTGTAGAGATCAGAGCCGATTTGGCTGCGCGTTGAATAAAATTATGAATAACTAAATAATGAAAGGTTATTATGGAACGGAGAAAGCTATTATGTTGATTGCAAATACACAATTGCGATTGAGGTATGATATGGAGAGTCTGACACCGCTAGTTTGAATATCATTCTGGTTGGTCTTAGCTTCGCGCCCTAGCGGTCGGGTAATGCTTAATTAATCGCAACAAGCTTTTATTGGTCAGCGATCAACAGATTCTGTGTATCGGCAGTACCAAATGATTTGAGTGATCACCTACGGTTGATCATAGTGAATATGCGTACACACAATTTGTAGAACGGCGGATCTGCATGGCATGGTAGAAAATAGACCCTGTGTAGTTGGTGATAAGAAGCTTCGCTTGGGCAGAGCGTTTTCGCAAAGGACGCATGTGGGGCGTATAAATACAATTGTGGGGGAAGGGAGAGCATTCAGTCTCAGCGTCTAGCTACTGTGACAGTCGTCTTTCACGAGTTCTAAACAGTTTTGTCTGCCGTGTTACGCGTCAGAACTATACGAATTTGTGATTGCGGAGTTTCAGTGGGTTTTCGTGAGTGTCTGAAGCGCCGAGATATACCTCGGTTCCTACCTTTATATCAACCTACCCCTAATTCCAAAACTATCCTTGGGTCGTTAGAAAAGAACTTTTAAGTCAATTTATCTGAGTCTGAGTCTGGGCTTGGAGCGACCCTAAATTCCTTTTTCCTTCACCATAGGGTTCCTGGATTGGCTCTTAGAATATTCGCGGGCTAATCCTCTCCTCATTCCTTGCGAGTAGCGAGTTTTGTAATTCCCACACACACAGTCGTTAAACATTCAAGCACATTCAAATCAAACTCAACCATTTTCGAGTGGTGTCGATAATGGACGTGGTATAACACTAGGTTTTTAGACTAGGCTAGACAGGAGTTTAGTTGCGGCTAAACCTAGGTTGGCAGGGCATAGGGAGACTGTTTGATCGATGAGGTTCCGCGGATGGAAATAACAAATTCAGAACAAAGTTAAACCGGTGTCAACACAGATAACATATCCTGTTGATATTTTGACATTTGAGTGTTGTCGGGGACGCGCGAAGAGATCAATTTACAGTCTAAAGTTCATTGTTTAGGTCCGGGTAGGTGTTTTGCATTGCCTTGGGTCAGATTGGATTCAAGTTGCATTTTTAAATTAAATGTAAATTTCGCTGGAGTTCTAATGTGTAAGCTGAGTCGGTATATATGATTTGGCTCAGCCCAGGACGTGCTGCGGCTAGTGGAATTCATAGTTCGGTATTTATCGAACTATGCACTTCGCTATGGTGTGGGTTAGAACTTCTAAAACAATAATGCTTACGTTTCGATAACATCCAGCTCAAATTGCGCAGAGTTGAAGGTTTCAAAACGTTACGGACCTTTTGAGGTTACCGCTAGTTCAGAACCCATTTCGGAACTCAAATCGCAATTGTGTAAACCGGTCTTTTCGGATCGTTATTGCCGTGAACCAAATATATAATTGGAACCACCACAAGCCGCTACTAGCGAGCATATGAAATATCATTGAGTACTCACGTCGTAAAACTACGACGGATATCTATACGATATCACAAACAAATATTATAAACTGTGGTCGATCACTAAAACTAAAACAAAAGATGTTCCAATGCGCTCATATATACAAAAACCAGATGGTGCCATCACATAAAATATAACAACGATCGTTCTGGCGCAATACACCGCTGACTGATGTGAATTACCGGCTCGCGGACATATATGCTTTCTCTGTCTAACTTGAAACTGTAACTTCCCGAACCAAACTTCGTTCGACTATTGTACGCCTAACGGATTTCTCGACGAACGAGAAATTCAGACTTATCATTCTTACTTACAAATCTTACAGCTGAATCGGGTCCTCTCATTTTGGGATAGATAGAATAGACGATCATAGCTACTGATAGCGGCGGCTTCGACCTTAGCCTGGTGCCGGTACACCGGGTTCAGGGCTTCCTCGGTCGCAGTTGTCATCATCATCATCATATTCATAACCATCATCAGAATCATCGTCTTCGGAACTATCATCGACGCGAATTATAAATTGCTCAGGAAGTAAATCAACTACATGGTCACTCTTGGCGTACTCTTCTTCTATATCTTTTACCTTTTTACATATTTTTCCCATTCCTGGGCACCCATTAAGGATACTTTTTCTTTGATAAGTTTGGTACATTCTTGTAAATTCCATTTAACATTTTTGCTAGCTACATATTGTTTAATAGTAGCCCATGCCATTTCTATAGGGTTGAGGTCTGGATGGTAAGGCGGTAATCTCAATATGCTATGGTTTGCTTCTGCTAAAATTTAATCTATTGAAAAAGTTTTAAATCTTTCTTTATTAGCTTTTATCAAGTTGTACAATTCTGGCTTGAGCATTGTTGAATCATATTGTATGCCTTTATCAGTTAGCCAATTCTGCATATCGGCTTTTTTGGTATTGGAGGACGGTGCTAAATCCCATTGTTTATTGTGGTATGAGGCGTTGTCGACAACCACTACAGAATTGGGTGGTAGGTTGGGAATTAATTGTGTCCTAAGCCATTTTTCATAATTCTCGTAATTCATGTTGTCGTGATAGTCCCCTGTTTTGGTGCCGGCTTTAAAAGTTAATAAAGCATTTGGTATAAACCCAGCTTCAGATCTTGCGTGGACTATCACGACTCGTTGTCCTTTAGAAATGGGTTTTTTTAGTCCTTCCGTAGGGCCATCGCTCCAGGCTTTGGTTGTTGAGTGCGATGAATCTACGTAGGATTCATCTGTGTAAACAATGGGACTTCCTTCTTGTCGATATTTTCTTATTTTTCTTAAATATTCAATGCGTTGTAATCGGATATTCGATGTTTCTATTAGTAATTTACGGTTGTTTTCTGTTTTTTTCCAGCGAAATCCTAACTCCTTTACAATTACACGAAGACTTGTTTCTGACCCTTTAAAGTTTATATTTTCCTCAAGTTTCTTTTTTAGTTTCCCAATGGTGGGAAGTTCATTATTCGTCTTGTGAAAATTGTGTATACATCTTTTTATGACACCTTGGTCAAAATTATCAATATTGGTAACTGGTTTAGCTCTGGGACGTTTTTTTTCAGGTGTTCTGAAAGTAATTAACAAATCGGAACTCTTGGCTTGATTTGCGATATTTTTTACAGTGCCAATTGAAGTCTTAGTGGCCTCCGATGTCCGTTTTAGAATTTGAGCTAATTTACTGACTACACAATTCCTGCTGGCGTTCCTGGAGGAGTTGGGTTGGCTCGAATGATATCGCATTCCCACCTACACGCAAAATAGGCGCTTTCGTCGTCGAGTTGCGGAAACCAGCCCATCTTACCATTGACAATTGACTACACAATTTAATTTAGAAACAGTTTCCGTTTTCATTAACTGCATAGTCTGTATAGTTTGGTTATTCTCCGACTGACTGAGTAAAGTAGCAACTTCCTCAATCTGACTTCGAATTTGCTTCAATGAATCGATAGATTCCTCAGCTTCTTTCTTTAAAAAGCAATTCACGTCATATATCATTTTCCGTGCTTGCCTTTTTAAAACAATGTTTTTTTACGCATTTTCAAATCACTTTTTAATATTTAACATAAAAAACTTAACTGACAAACTTAAACAAACAAACTCAACAAATAATAACAATCGACAACAAAAAACAATTAACGAAAATAGCAATTCACTTGTGAACGTGATTGTACAACAGGAGTGCGTGGTACGTCGTATCGATGCGAGAGGCAGGGAACGACTGGAGCGCCAATCAGAGCACCGCGTGCCCCGCACCCCGCTAATTGCCCGTTGATACCCAATTTCTGATTTCTGCGCAATAACGGTCAAAGCCAAACTCTTATCGCGCGAGCTGTACACTGGTATCGTTGTTGTCTAAAATTTTCATTGCACACGGGTTCATTGCCCTCAGCAACTCTTATCAGTGCAATATCATTGTTGTCTAAACTTTAATTGCAGCGGGGTTAAATGCCCTTCAGTTTTATATCAATTTTGTCTCAATCTTCATTACTCAAGGGTTGAATGCCCTCAGCAACTCTTAATCAGTGTAATAATATCATTGTTGTGTAAAATGGTAATTACTCAAGGGTTGAATGTGGCGTTTTATTATAATACTCAAAAGACCTATGACTGTACTACATCAACGCAAATAAATGATTTCTATTTCTATTTTATAAAATAGTCAATCCAAATCTCTTGATTTGCATAAAGCTTTTTAATTTATTTTTAAAAGTATGTAACTTCTCTATATTAGTAAAATTCTGCGGAAGCCTGTCAAATATTCGGGTTGACATGCTGAATATACTCTTGCCGTAGTTGGCAGTCCTATGTTGCTCTGCATAGAGTAGATTACTCTTTACTTTTATAATTTAAACTCGATTATTTTCTGTGGTTATCATAATAATAATACATAAATAAATAATAAATAAATATTAGAGGACAATCTTACACAAATCGAACTAGGCATATAGTAAGCTCAATAAGGCTTTTGTTTTGGGTACTAGATGACGATATATTTAATAGAGACAAACCAAGACAAAAAACAAATATTCATGCTCATTACACAAATATTTCATTTTACCGGGATTCGAACCCGGGACACTCAGCTTCGTAGGCAGGGTCACTACCTGTTAGGCTAAACCAGTCGTGAAACGGTTACTTGAGGTATATTGTCAATCGGATCATTAATATATATCCTTCCCATGCTTCAAGCTTAAAACACAGCTATTCCCCCCCCCCCCCCCCTTAACAAAAAATTACATATATAGGTAAATGATATGTAAATAATGTGATAAAACCAAAAAAAGTTTAATTTTATTATTCCCGTTGAATAATATCAGTTGCAATTCTGCCCATGTCAACCATTGATTGCCCACAATGGGACTACTGTGATATAATAGCTGATGAAGCAAACTAAAGTGGTAAGAAGTCCTGACTTGGGCATTAGCTCATTCAGCGGCTTGTGTGAATCCATTTATTGATCTATGTTCGTCTCTCTTTAACTTTCACTTTCCTCAATCTATCCCAGGTAATATATTACTTCTGCAAAGATTATTTTTATTTTGTTTTTTAAAAATAAAGTAAAAACATGAGTGTTATAAAAGTAAAAGTATTTGGAGTGTGCTTTATTGTTACCCTATCTAATGTCGTGATTAGTAGCGGAGTATTAAAATGCGGCTATGCAATATAGAGAATACTAGAGTTCAGTATTTTCATGTGTCATCCAATAATTATGTTATTCAAACATAATCAAATGAAGTACGGCGGTAAACAAACACGAAACAACATAACGTGAATCACGTCATCTTCAAACCCTTTCATTTAAACGTTAGTATTCATCAAGTAGGTATAGATACTTCAACTCAGTGTGCGCGCGGCGCTATGTGTGCGCGCGGCGCTATGTGTGCGTGCGCTTGTAAACATACAGGTTTCATTTGTGTGGCAGTGACGCGGCAGTCATCGTCCGAGCAAGACGTGTTCTTATCGCTTTTTCTTACGGGTACAGTCGTTAACAAAAATGTCTAGTTCTTCGCGGAGAAAATGTTTAAGGAGTCAGGTAAATATTTGTTAATTTTAAATTTAGATATAATTAATTTTTATTATGATTCTATTTCCTATAAAAATTAAATAATATTAAAATGATATGAAATATTATATCCTTGTTGACGTTTATGTATTATTGTTTTAGACTCGAGAAACTATTGCTAAGGTATACGAATTTCTGAAAAAAGATGCGAAAGATATATTGCAACTAGTAAGTGATCCAGTTTGCAGTGAAGTCCAATTTTAATAACTAAATTAAGTGAACATTGAAACAGCGTACAAAAATGCCTAGCGTAAGAAACAGCGTACGGAAAAGAACAGCAATTGCAGTGCAGTCAGAGAGAACAATAACTAATATATTGGCTGAAGGAAAAGAATCTGACTCTAAATTTAAATCTCCGCATAAAGACCGCAAAAAACGTTCCAAGAAGTTAGAATTAGACAACTTTAACGTTGATGTTATACGTTCAACTATTCAAAATTACCATTTAGAACATCACGAGTTACCTACCTTGCTAAAGTTGAAAAGAATATTTCAAGAGAAACTTAATTATGATGGAAGTATTTCGACTCTACGCACAGCTTTGTTAAAGTTGGAATACAAATGGCGAAAAACTGTGGATAACAGACTTGTTATTATAGAGCGGCATGACATCCAAAAACTACGGTTTTCTTACCTGAAAAACTTACTCAGATACCGTCAAGAAAATCGGTGTATCGTATATTCAGATGAGAGCTATATCTTAACTAGTCATGTGCAAAACAAAGGATGGGGTAATAAAGATGGACCACCTTTAAAGAGAAACATGTCTAAAGGACAAAGAATTATCATTGTGCATGCTGGTTCAGAACAAGGTTTCGTTCCTAACGCACTACTGACATTCAAAGCAAATAGTGTTTCCGGTAATTATCACTCTAACATGAACGCAGAAAACTATGAAAAGTGGCTAAAAGAACGTCTTGTACCGAATCTGACACCTAACTCTGTTATTGTGCTTGATAATGCCTCATACCATAATGTTCAAAATGACAGAGCTCCAAGTTCTAATTCCAAAAAAACAGAAATGCAGAGATGGCTGACAGAAAAACATATAGCTTTTAATCTAGATATGAAAAAAAATTAACTGTATGATTTGATAAAAAAAACAAAGAAAACCATATTTGTTATAAAATTGATGATCATACTTCAGCCATATGGCATAAAAGTTCTTCGATTGCCACCATATCATCCTGATCTAAACCCCATAGAAAATGTGTGCGGAATTTAAAAAAATTATATTGCTTCGCATAACGTCGACCAAAATGTGACGGGAATAATGGAACTAATAAATGAACGTTTATGTCAAATTGATGGAGAGATGTGGGGTAATACTCGTCGACATGTACAAAAGAAAGAAGAAGAATATCGACATTTTGACATGGAGTCAGAAATCGTAATCAACCTTGGTGAGAGCAGCGAATCCGACAATTCATCATTTGATTTTTCAAGTAGCGATTCAGAATAAGTAATATGTTCAACACATAAACATTAAATTACAGTGTGCCAATACCAAATTATTGTTTTTTTAAGAACCCATATATTATCAAACACAACAAGTTAGCCCTCTTCACACGATAACTGTATTTGTATTTGTACCCGACTGTACCTCTTGTCACGCAACCAAAATCTCTGTATATGTACAAGGTTTACCCACACATAGCGCCGCGCGCACAACTGAGTTGAAGTATCTATACATTCATGTTTCGTGGGAATAAGATTGTTTACAAATCACAAATGTCAGACTCTTACGTTACGTCAACATTGAGACAAGTTGTGGCTTCAACACTACTCACGCCATCTAGGAACGAAATATGTCAACAATACCACTAGTAGCTGCGCTAGCGACCGCGTATCGATTATAATGCTATTCTGCTACCAGATGGCGCTTGGTGACAGATTAGGTACTATCGAACCAACTGAATCATGACCCACTTGCCTGATAATTCGTTTGAAACTTTCAAACTTGTAAGATCTATCGCTATGTCAGTGTCTAATCAAATGATAACAAGTTCGTTACCAAGGAAATAAACCTTCAAGAGAATTTCGACCTACTTGCATTTAAGGGGTTTAGCAAAATAAGCTTATGGTGGGTCATGATTCAGATGGTTCGATAGTACATTGCTGCGCAAAGAGCTTGCAACCTGTTGGTAGGTACCTATCGCGTAAAAATCACACTGCTACATGAAATCAAAAACATAAGCCAGAAACAGAAAAAATATGTCTCACGATAGTCTGTACACGAGAAATAAACAACAGTTTCTATTCAGTTGCCTGTAGATACAATTTTCCACAGAAAGAAGGGTTTTAGAGGTCACAAAAGGTTGCGAACCTGACCTGGATGCACGAATAATCTGCAGCCTCCGTTCCTCGTTATGGAGACACCTGATTCGTTCCTACTCTGCTGCAGCCAGCAAGACAGCCGACGCCATCTCAAAAACTAAAACAATAATCCTAACCTAACCTCACCTTTGGTTCCTATAAGCTTTGGTTTTTTACTGTTAAACAATATTCCCAATAATCACCAACCTAATTATTATTGTTTAAACGTTCCAAAATCCCTAAAATAAGAGCTTTTGTCCTATTTATTCAATATTATTCAGTGTCCGATTTATGCGAAGCAGTGTTGCCATTAGGACAATCTAGTTTGTGGCTACATAAAATAAAAAAGTAGCCAGTTTTATAAAAAAAAAACAGTTTTAAAATGTGGCTAGAAGTAGCTAAATAGTATATCATAGTATTCTTTGCCAACCTTAATATTCTATTACTGTTGATAAAATAATATTATTATTATAAACAATGATATCGTTTCGGTAGGTATATTATGATATGATACTCAGATGAACCTCAGATTTATTTATAAATAAACTCGCTAATTTATTTATAAACTCGCAAACGGTTTCATTTATTTTTATTCGTTGAAGTATTAAGAAGGTTCCTACAGAGAGATACACTTGAAAAACGTAAAGGGTACATCCGAAAAATGTAAACATTTTTTGTTCAGTTCTACCTTCTGGGACTGCCGCAGTCCTAGCTTTTGACAGAACAACGTCTGTCGGGTCAGCTAGATAATAAAATAAAATGTCACTTGACAATTAACTATGTTTATTTATTTAAAAAGTAAGTAAAATATTAAGGCACATGGAATCAACATGAACTTATTCATAATAACAACCACTATTCATAAAGCTGCTCAAATATGGTGAATTAAAATTACATACACAATTACACAAGATATTAGAAAAAGTAAACAAAGACTTATATACAGGCACATACATTGCTTCTGGCCCCATACTAGGAACATGGGAACCAGAAACAGCGACGCAACACACATAGTATAAACATCCAAGACCTGGGGATTGTTGTTATTCCTCCCCAGCCGGGATTCGAACCCGGGACTTCTCGCTTGGGAGGCGAAGCCGCGAACCACATCGCCACAGAGGTCGTTACATAGCCAGTTGCAGAAACAACCTTTGAATTTTAAAGCCAAATTAATCGCTAATGGGCGTAACGTCAAGGCGTGTGAACTGCTTTACAAAGCCATGAGCCATGTTTTACAAAAAAAAAAATGGACGCCGTTAGCATATACTAATAATACTAATAATAATAATAGGCTTTAATTTTAATAAGCGTTTCAACAACTGGCTGGTATGGCTTATTTTATCACATGCAGCGTTTTCGTGATAAAATCTCCAATAATCCTAAAGATTTTATCACGAAACTCAAGAGAGGTGTCCATAACAATTTTCCCAGTGAGACGCGACAGCGCGATTTCCAGTGTCCGTCAATGTATGATTGTCGGTCGTGCATCCGGACAATAACCCCCTAATTTTCTACTGAACAAGACTCAATTACTGGACCGATTTGGCAGAAATTTAAAAATGGTAGCTTTTCTTGGAATTAATAAATAGCGCATACTAGTACTTACAATCCAGAAGGCCAGACCTGAGAAATGCGTTTGTGTGAGTGCTTCCATTCGTATAAGACTTCGTCGAAGTATGAGACGAGTCTATGTAAGTTTCGTCAGTATAGTACACTCTTGTCATGTAAAGCAATGGCCGACCCCGTGCACGCCCACAGTGGCAATCTATATTCTCTATAATATATAATCTATAGTCTCGCCTTCTTGCCTGTACTCTACGTTATCTACATAAGGCTGTCCTGTTTGACTAATAATATTTCTTTCTGTAAGTCTCCAGAACCGATTGTACAGCAGGACTGTATGTTCAGCCCGTCGATACTGCAACAAATGGAAAGCATTCGTCGTTATCATAAGCTTTTTTTAAGGCTTACATTTATTTATTCATAGATAATGCCAGAATTACATGTTTGAACACCACTTAAACCTAGTCCAAGCTTCAAATCAGTATAAAAGTGAGCAGTATCAAGTAGTAGGCCATAGAAAGGCTTTTTAAATAGTTGCCAACCAATGAAGAGGGTTCAGATACCTATATCAGTATGATGGCAGGAGAGCCACAAAAGAAAACAAAAATTTCCAGATTCTCGAATTAGAACAAGTGATATTGTCGAAATTAAGTTGCTAATTACGCAAAACCTTCTTAGTAAAGAGCATAGAGTGTTTGAAACTTTTCAAACAATGTCAACAGCAATTTTGATAAATTGAGGATATTTACAATGTTTTTTTCTGGATCGAAACGATTTACTTAGTAAAAGCCAGTTACAGAAACGATCTTTAAATTGTAAAACCTCATTAAACGCAAATGGGCGTAACGTCAAGGTATGTGAACTGTTAATTAAACAAGGGATGCAACCGATACTATTTCGGGTTTGCCGATATATCGGCATCGGCGATATTTTTATGGCCGCAATTTTTTTCAATTTTTTTTATTTAAACACGCATGTTGTCTCGTCTATTTCGTTGCAAACGAGGCACGTTAAAAATACAATGTAAACGCGCGTGTTGTTTCGTCTATTTCGTTGGAAACGAGGCACGAACTATGCTCGGAGAAACCCCGCACTCTATTTATAAATAAAAATCTGATTAATGTCAATTTTAATTACTAAAACTTTATCAACCTGTATTTTTGTATTACGTAATAATAAAAAACTTGACTTGTATCTCATCAACTTAACCTTCATTTTCTAATTCAATAAGTGAATCGGTATCGGTATCGGTATCGCCAATATTTTTATAAGCGTATCGGTATCGGTATCGGTTCGGCAATAAAGCGTATCGTTGCACCCCTAATAAACTCTAATGGGCGTAACGTCAAGGTGTGTGAACTGTCAATTAAACTCTAATGGGCGTAACGTCAAGGTGTGTGAACTGTCAATTAAACTCTAATGGGCGTAACGTCTAGGTGTGTGAACTGTCAATTAAACTCTAATGGGCGTAACGTCAAGGTGTGTGAACTGTCAATTAAACTCTAATGGGCGTAACGTCAAGGTGTGTGAACTGTCAATTAAACTCTAATGGGTGTAACGTCAAGGTGTGTGAACTGTCAATTAAACTCTAATGGGCGTAACGTCAAGGTGTGTGAACTGTCAATTAAACTCTAATGGGCGTAACGTCAAGGTGTGTGAACTGTCAATTAAACTCTAATGGGCGTAACGTCAAGGTGTGTGAACTGTCAATTAAACTCTAATGGGCGTAACGTCAAGATGTGTGAACTGTCAATTAAACTCTAATGGGCGTTACGTCAAGGTGTGTGAACTGTCAATTAAACTCTAATGGGCGTAACGTCAAGGTGTGTGAACTGTCAATTAAACTCTAATGGGTGTAACGTCAAGGTGTGTGAACTGTCAATTAAACTCTAATGGGCGTAACGTCAAGGTGTGTGAACTGTCAATTAAACTCTAATGGGCGTAACGTCAAGGTGTGTGAACTGACAATTAAACTCTAATGGGCGTAACGTCAAGGTGTGTGAACTGTCAATTAAACTCTAATGGGCGTAACGTCAAGGTGTGTGAACTGTCAATTAAACTCTAATGGGTGTAACGTCAAGGTGTGTGAACTGTCAATTAAACTCTAATGGGCGTAACGTCAAGGTGTGTGAACTGTCAATTAAACTCTAATGGGCGTAACTTCAAGGTGTGTGAACTGTCAATTAAACTCTAATGGGCGTAACGTCAAGGTGTGTGAACTGTCAATTAAACTCTAATGGGCGTAACGTCAAGGTGTGTGAACTGTCAATTAAACTCTAATGGGCGTAACGTCAAGGTGTGTGAACTGTCAATTAAACTCTAATGGGCGTAACGTCAAGGTGTGTGAACTGTCAATTAAACTCTAATGGGCGTAACATCAAGGTGTGTGAACTGTCAATTAAACTCTAATGGGCGTAACGTCAAGGTGTGTGAACTGTCAATTAAACTCTAATGGGCGTAACGTCAAGGTGTGTGAACTGTCAATTAAACTCTAATGGGTGTAACGTCAAGGTGTGTGAACTGTCAATTAAACTCTAATGGGCGTAACGTCAAGGTGTGTGAACTGTCAATTAAACGCTAATGGGCGTAACGTCAAGGTGTGTGAACTGTCAATTAAACGCTAATGGGCGTAACGTCAAGGTGTGTGAACTGTCAATTAAACGCTAATGGGCGTAACGTCAAGGTGTGTGAACTGTCAATTAAACGCTAATGAGCATAACGTCAAGATGAGTGAACTCTCGATTAAACGCTAATGGGCGCAACGTCGAGGCGTGTGAACTGTAATGGACATTATTTTGTCAGAAATAAGAGCCATTTTTTATCAAAAAAAACACTTTATGGGACTGACACGCCATTAGCGTTAAATGGGGCTTTAAAATTTAAAATCATTTCTGCAACTGGCTGTTACTCTGCGATTCATTTGTAACCTCAGATGAACGAAACTCTTTGCTTACTGACTCTGTGTTTGCTACAAAACACTAAGCGCCCTCTAGTTTGTGGTGCCACTTTGACAGTTTTCTTCCCCATTGAGAATTAAGTGGATTGAACATATAATATATATTGAACATAATTGACATACGCGTTTTCCTGTCTCCGCTCGTGCCTGTCAGTCTCGTAACGGATGCTCTGTTCAGTGCACTCAGTAATCGCGGTGCTATGTAGAGTGACCTTCGAACCACCGTACATTTGTATTCCAACGCCGCAATTCTTTATTTCGCAGTTGCGGAGCTCCACCTGAGAGAGAAATGAACAATAAACATTATAAACATCTAGAGACAGGCACATACATTGCTCATAGCCCCACACTAGGATACCATGTGTCGTGGGAACCAGATACAGCAACGTCACACCCATAAAACATAAGACCTGGGGATTAGTTTTACTTCCTGCCCAGCCGGTATTCGAACCCGAGACGCTACAGAGGTCTTCTAACTAATTGCATACTAATTGGTATGTATAGCCGTCTTCACGTATGTTGATGTGAAGGAGAACGAAAACGGGGTGTAGGTGACAGCGAAATTTTGAAATCTATGTTCTATTTTGTAGCGACAGCGAACTCAACAGAAAACTGCAATAACTAATCAAATTAAAGTTTTGAAGTGATTAAGTTCTTTAACCGTGATTTGAAAATCGAAAAGTGGATGATAATGAGATAATGAGGGTTGATAACCAAATGCCTAAAGGTGGTGCCTATTTTTTTCGTTCATCAACCAAACCATGAAATATGCAACCTGGACTATGCAACAGACGAAACATGGTATGACAGGCATACCTCTGTAATTCATTCATTCGTTCATCAATCACTTGGCCTTGTCCGCGTCGCGTCTGTCTTGTCTGTCCAGTGGGTATCGCGCCTACGAAGTCCAATAGTGTCGTGAAACTGCACAATACTGAGTTGTCCCGGTTTTTTTTACGAAACCGGCTGCTCACGTGATATGGCACTTTAGAGCCATCGTGGTCGGTTCAGTAATTTGACATATAATACCTGTGCTCCCTTGTGAACGACGATGCCGGAGTAGAAGTTGTCGAACGTGCAGTCTTTCACCAGAATCTTCGCGCCGGACATTGCCACTATGCCTTGTGCGAAATCGCTCTGTAGCAGAATGGAAAGGTTCAAAATTGGTATGAGGATAATACAGAAATAGCTATTCGAAAGCGCGCGAGAGTACAGCAACCAACCAACCAAGGTGCAAGCCACCCCTTAATAACACATGTCGGGTAATGTGTAATCAACCAGATTCGTTACAGAATTAGTTGATGAAATGAATTTCACATGGCTAGCAAGTTGAGTAAAGGGTAATCAACAAGATCTGTAATAACAAACTCTTATTTGATAAGCATGTAGACACCCTAATTGCTAAGGCTACCTGTGCCATAGGATTCGTAATACGTAACTCTTCTTGCTTCTCGAAGGTAAAAACTTTTAAAATACTTTACTGTTGTCTTGTTTGGAGTAATCTTGAATATGCCACACAAATATGGAATCCTCGATACAGAATTATCATTGATAGAATTGAGGCTATTCAACGGAAATTCATAAAATATCTCTGCTTTCGATCCATATGCCCATATGAATCTAGTCGATATCTAAGTATATGTAGGAAACAACATCTACTACCACTTGAACAAAGACGTCTAACTGCTGGCCTGACTTATTTGTTGGGAATAACGACGGGAACGGTGGACTGCCCTGAGCTATTGGGAAAGATTTCCTTTACTATACCAGTAAGATCTAGGCGTTATTATCTACCTATTGCTCTAGGCAAGGTTTCCACAAATTACCAACAAAAATCATTTATTTGGAGATCAGGCAAGTCTATCAATGAACTCGCACATGAACTTGATTTTGACTTATTTGGCAGCAGCAGCGTAGCTGCTGTTAGGCGGCACATTAACAAAAGGTTCTTTTCTTATTTTTTTTATTTTTTTTTATTCTGTAGCATTCTAGCATTTTTGGTGTTGAGCTATATCTGTATTTTTAGATTAATTCTAATTTTTAGGCATTCAACTTGGTTATTATATCTAATTAGTGAATTTGCAGTGACGAACTGTTTTTGATTCTAACTTTGACTAGTTATTAATTATTTATATTTTATTGCTACAAGTGATAACCTGTTATTGGCTTTTTTAGTTTTAGTTTGTCTATTATCATACTTTATAAGCTGTTGGTTATCGACAGAGCTGGAAATAAATAAATAAATAAGAGGCGGCAAAGCCGCGAGATGTCTCGCAGCGCGCAGGTGGCGCCTAGTTGCAGCAGGCACGAGCGTGATGATGTAGGTAATTGACGTGCGCCTACCCCGTCAGGTCTCTGAGTACGTAGTTGTAGAGCATGATGTCGCTCATGAGTGCGCAGTACATTGTGGCGTGCGCAGCGTAGTGTGATGTCACGTAGCGCGCAGGTGGAGGCCATTTTTAGCAGGCACGAGCGTGTGTCTGATAGAGTAGGTAAGTGACCTGCGTCTGCCCCGCCAGGTCTCTGAGTATGCAGTAGTAGAGCGCGATGTCGCTCATGCGTGCGCAGTACATTGTGGCGTGCCCAGTGTACTGTGACGTCACGTAGCGCGCAGGTGGAGCCCAGTTTTAGCAGGCACGAGCGTGTGTCTGATAGTGTAGTTAACTGACCTGCGCCTGCCCCGCCAGGTCTGAGTACGCACTTGTAGAGCGCGATGTCGCTCATGCGTGCGCATTACATTGTGGCGTGCGCAGTGTAGTGTGACGTCACGTAGCGCGCAGCTGGAGTCCTGTTTTAGCAGGCACGAGCGTGTGACTGATAGTGTAGGTAACTGACCTGCGCCTGCCCCGCCAGGTCTGAGTACGCACTTGTAGAGCGCGATGTCGCTCATGCGTGCGCAGTACATTGTGGCGTGCGCAGTGTAGTCTGACGTCACGTAGCGCGCAGGTGGAACCCAGTTTTAGCAGGCACGAGCGTGTGTCTGATAGTGTATGTAACTGACCTGCGCCTGCCCCGTCAGGTCTCTGAGCACGCAATTGTAGAGTGCGATGTCACCCGCGCGCGCCAGCAGCGCTGTACTTGCGCGTGCGCAATGCAGTGTGACGTCACGCAGCGTGCAGGTGGAGCCCAGTTGCAGCAGGCACGAGCGGATGTCTGAAGCTACTAGCGTCGCGCCTGCGGGATAAAGAACATGTATTGTATTGTACATTAGCATTTAGTCTGTAAGACCAGTTGGTAAACCATATAAACAAATGCACCAGAACGGCAGCGGTAGGATAGACTTCGAAACACTACGTTCGATTTCAAACTTAATAAATTGTAATATTTTGTCCCCAAAAACAAACAATATCAGGTATAATCAATTTTCAGAGTCCGTATGACGTTCCGCAACCCGGTGGTTTGTTATCACGCCTTTGTCTCGTGGATTTATGGCCGCGGTCCATCCGTGTGTCTTTATCAGCTCACTCTCACTCTCACTAACACTCTCAGTCTCAATCTCAGTCTCAGTCTCACTCTCACTCTCACTGCGATTTTGTAATACGGGAACTGCATGAATCGCGGTGTGGAAATGCTGACACCAACTCACATCCTGAATTGCAACAGCTGATTAGATAAATGATGAGGTCGGACGCCCGCTGAACACAGGCGGGTGGTCGGTCCTCTATTGTGACTATATCCCCAGTGTTTGAGCGCTGGTTACTGTTGGTTCAGCTGATTTCCCTCCCCAAAGCTCCTTTGTATGTTTGTGAATTCTAATATGTCGCTGAGTTTGAGGTTTACAGTCTTCTTCCTGAATGTTATCCATCCCCTAGAGTCCGCCATCTTATTTTATATTACTCAAAGATCTCACCATTATAGCTGCTTATGGACACATTCTGCAGCGGCACCTCCGGCAGCTCATACTCCTTCCCACAGATGATCAGCTCCTCCGGCTCCAGAGCCAACGCCTCCTCAGCTGAGGTCTGCATCGAGAGCGTCTGTTCCGCGCTCACTCGCGCACGCAGGAATTGCGAGATCGAATCAAACTCGAAGATGTCGCCTCCCTTCCATAGGGCTACCACCTGAGGATTAAATTGTAAAGGCTTATTTAACTGTTTAACAAATCTTCCAGCAAACCCACAACAGAGCTGGAATATTTGGGCATTGTCTGGGACACCGTGAAGAACAAGAAACGCCTAGGCAAAAAGAAAGTAGAACATCTTACTTCAGACATAAAATATTTACTGAATGTGCAACATTGGAGTTGGCAGGATGCCAAGATCATACTAGGCAAACTGAACTTCGCGTCATTTGTCGTCCCTCTCGGCAGATTGCATTGCCGGATTCTGCAAAGAGAATCGAATCAGCTTTCGAAAGAGAACAGACACAAGAAGATGCCAATATCACAGACGGCGCTTCAAGAACTCGACTGGTGGCGCAAAAACAACAGCCAGAAAACCCTAATACATACTCCAGACCCTGTAGTTTTTATAACAACCGACGCTTCAGATCAGGGTTGGGGTGCGGTAGTCAATGGACAAAAACTATGGGGCACATGGACGACCAAACAAAGATCTTGGCACAGCAACCAGAAGGAACTATGGACGTTGTACGAGGTCCTGAAGCGGTTGAGGTCGTTCCTGAAAAAGAAATCTCTTATGTGGCAAACCGACAATCGAACGAGTGTTGCATATATAACAAAGCAAGGGGGTACAAAATCGTTGCGGCTCCTGAAAACGACAACTATGATTTTAGAACTTTGCCAAATAATGAAATGCCAGCTAATTGCTCGTTATATTCCGGGAATTTGCAACGGTCTGGCCGATCGCCTTTCCAGGCTAAAATCAATGCCAGAGTGGCATCTCAAGCAGGAGATAGTTTTGTGGATTTTTCGACAATTAGATCAGCAACTCTGCCATGCTATGTGAGCGAGGATGTGAAGGACATGAACAGCCAATTTACGGACGCATTCAGCAGGAGGTGGGACTACCAACTAGGTTGGATCTTTCCCCCCCCCCACACTCATTCCACGAGTACTACGACACTTGAAAACGTCGAAGGGACTTTATCTGCTTGTGACACCGAGATGGGAGAAAGCCTTTTGGGACAGAGAAATAAGAGGTCGAGCCGTCAGCTCCCCTCTTGTCATTCCGGATCTGAAGAACAACCTCATAGACCTGCAAACAAACCAGGCCCCGCCAGGAGTCGATCTCCTAAATTTGGTGGTATGGAAGGTATGGGCTGGACAAGTCACCTAACCGGGTGGAATAGTTCTGAAAAAGATATTCTAGAGTCATCCTGGAGATCATCAACAATGAAACCATATCGGCCTGACTGGAACCGATGGCGGGAATATGCTATAGTCAATGAGATTGCTTCTGATAATCCAAATCCTGCAGATATTGCAAAATATCTTTGTCATCTTTATACTACCGTAGGGTTAGCTCCAAAAACTATCGCCCTCCATAAATCAGTCGTGACAACTCTGGCTAATCCGGCTAGGTCTGATGAATTGAGTACACACCCTTTAGTTCGACATACCCTCAAGGGAATTTTGCTTCGGAATCCACCTAAAAAGAAACTTATTTCTTGGGCGATAGAAGATTTTATTTCATTTCTAGATACCTATAATCTAAATGATAACAGCTTGTTTGAAGTTTCAAGGCATGCCTGCGTGCTTTTATTACTTGCTTCGGGAAGGCGAGTCCATGACCTCACGCTCTTTACTCTAGAAGACGAATCATATCAGGATAATGGAGATTGCATAACTTTATGGCCAAAGTTTGGGTCTAAAACGGACTCCTTCACTCACAGACAATCAGGATGGTGTCTGAAACAACTTCCATCAAATGTTAATGAAAGGAGAAACCCGGTGTTGTGGATAAGAAAGCTAATTTCGTTATCTCAGTCCAGAAGTGGAACAGTTAAAAGCCTTTTTGTGTCAACGAGAGGGAAAGTGAAACCGGCATCCCGATCTATAATATCAGGATGGATCAGAACGTTATTTCGTGAAGCTGGTATCTCTGCCTCCGCTGGCAGTTTTCGAGCGGCAGTTGCTTCTTCCAACTTTAGTAATAATCGCTATGACATCTACGAAGTGTTAAAGCGAGGCAACTGGAAGTCTAAAAACACCTTCTTCCGCTATTATTTCAAAGAGTTACCTATTGCCAGAACTCCTCTGGTAAACCCAGTAAGTGAATCGTTTTCACCATTAGAATGAAAAGCTGTTTGATTGTTGTTCTATAATTATGTTGATTAACACCTGGAATTTATAATTGTTACTTGTGGAGTTATTAATATACCTAAGTACATTGTTGTTAATTATTTGTTACAAAAGAATATTTTGGTTTAAAATATATACATTGATTTCTAGAAACATTGAGTTTCCATTGGCAACTTACAATTTTCACAATAATCATTCGACAAATTAGGATCACAGTACGCCTACGCAGCGCCAGCAGAATATAAACACATCTCAACTGTGGTTCAAGCAGAGGCTCGAACACCTAAATAGACCCGTTTTTCCCCCGAAGGGTAAAAAACGGATATTTAGGTTTCAGCCGAAGCTTGAACCACACCTTAATAGCCTTGCTGGCTATGAGTTGAGGTAGGTACTGATGAACAAAATAACTGCTGCAAGCGCTGCGGTGTTTCTGAGGATCTTCATACTGTAAGTTAAGCAACGCCCTCTATGATTGTCGTGTGATTGAGACGTTTTAGGATTGATTGATGGCGAATTTCAGCGTGTAATCTCAACTGTGGTTCAAGCTTCGGCTGAAACCTAAATATCCGTTTTTTACCCTTCGGGGGAAAAACGGGTCTATTATGCAACCAGTGAATAAATGACGGGTTTAAAGCGAGGGCCATAGATGAATCACAAACAAGTGAAGGATTCTAACGACTGAAACACGACCGTATGGAGTGTTTCATGACGACAAAACGATTGAATCACTCGCTGCGCTCGTCATTCAAGTTTAAGAATCTTGAGCGACGCGAATGGTTCCCGGCCCTCAATATAAATCCGTTTTATTCAAGAGTTGCATACGATACTTTATACCATGACTACGAGAAAAAGAAAGATTTAAGCGAAAATAGACATTTAATGAAGAAAGAGGAAGGTTAAATTAATTAAAATGCACATTAAAATTGGAAAAATGTCTAAATTAAGAGTAATTTTCTTATTATTATTATTAGGATGGTCAACTTGTGAAGCGATATTTATTTCTTATCGATGGCCAGAACTTTCTGCTGGAGGAAACTCTGGGGCATCTTCAAGGTTTCTTCAAGTTTATGCTGCTTGCTATCGGAAGACGCAGCCTTCCGATATCAAGCTTCGATTCGATTTATTTTCGATAGAATCTTTGATATAACCTTCAGCCACGGCATTAGACTTCCATCTACCATGTCGCTTTAATTCCGTCATACCTGCACCAGTGTTCGCTAATAACGTTCTAGAGGTGCACAATACGCCTCGAATGCAGACAGGTGCGTCGTTCATCCTATGGAGCGCAACCGCAAACAATTAAGCCATTATAAGTCTTAAGACCTTGCAATAAAGATTCCGAGAGGTGCCAATGTGAGCTGATCGACCTTATTACGAAAGGTGAAAATACCATTGTCACTCGCGTGTCGCGGGCCGGCTCATCGAACGATCTCATATTTTGACCCGTGATTCATGTGACTGACCTGCAGGTGATCGATCAAACGATCGAATATTTTTGATCCATTCGCCTGACCAATGGGTCGTGATCGACCCGGGTCGAAAGAAATGATCGATCGACACAGGTCTAGTATTAACCCATCTTCCTCATCACTTGAATGCATTTTCAATCGATTTAATAAGTAACACTAAACTAAACTTTGTGTTCGTACAAATCACAGTAATAAAAATAGCGCCAACCAATTTATTAACCTGTAGACTCTCTAACAAGAAACTTTTATAAAATTGAACCCTAACAAGAAACTTTTATAAAATTGACGCTAAGTCGGGTAACCCCTAGTAAGGGACCTCTGAGGCTGCGTTCAGAAAATGTCCTTATTGTGCCGTTTAAACACCGTATGACCGTGGTATATGTATTGACGGTTTGGTCAGTTAGGTAGGAAGTGTGTGGACAATAAAAGTATTGGTTCATGATATTGGCAACAAAATCGGGCAAAAGAAAACTTATTTCCGAGGAACATTTCACATTGCTCGCGTGTACTGGTCTTTGACTCCGTGTTTATTAGTGATGATATAAGGGTGGTATGGTAAAAGAATCTATGGATTGATAACGTATATATAGGATAATAAAAGTCGTAAATTTGATAAATAATAATCATGTGTTAGAAATAAAAATCAAATTCTACTATTCTACTAAGCAAATTGAATTTTAAGGTTCCTAACCGTAGTACTCGTAGACGCCCGTTGTTTCAGCTACCTTTGGTGCATAGCAATTACAGAGCTAATCCTTTCTTGTCAGAGCCTGCTCGACTTTCAACCGTCTTTTTGACTCTGGCATTGATCAAGATATGGACATAGATATTTTCAATAGCAGTGTTCAATCACTAGGAAAAAATACTATAAAGAAGCGAATACTATATTTTAGCGTCTCTTAAGAGTGAAGGATGACGTGTAGATGGTGGGTATGTAGGTGGTGGGTGCGTGAGCAGCGAGATCTTTTTTAGTTAATAAATTTTTGTGTGGCGAGGTATCACCTCAATTATGTTATTGTTATATATTTTTTTTTAACTATATGTGATTGCTTATAATTAGCCTTTAGTTTATCATAGTTCAAAACTGTTTAATAATATAGCTGTAAGCTTCCCAGAAAAATAAATAAAATAAAATAAAATGAAACGTCGATTTTTTCTAACGGCTGTATTTTGACTTACTACAATAGAGAGAGACATAATTTGATAGGGTAAAAGGTCATAAAATCAGATATAAGCATCAATATATATGTGTTCGCCTTTTATTTCAAAGCTTTAGACATTCTTGAGAAGTTATCCATAATTTAGTAAACATCGGCACATACGTTCGGCGCGCCGGCGCGTAGTGCCGCTTCATTAAAGGTAATAGGGTACGCGAGCGAACGTGATGACAGCAAAGAACACAAGATAGTTTTTATTCTAATGCTAAACTCCTTGTCGAAAAGGTTGACCAATCAAATCTCGAGCAGTGTTTTGAACAAGGAGTTTGTATGTGTCTAGTATTCTTTGCACTAGGCATATCTAAATAAAACACCAAATTAGTGAGTCAAAGTTTCAGAGAATAAAATAAGCTTTTTAGAGGGGCATGGTATAAACAATATATTTCTTGCCTATTTTAAATGAGTGATGGTCCAGACCAGGTCCAGACCGCTTGCCAGATGGTCCGATGCGAGCGACGTTTAATGGCGTGTACTCAACAGTGGGTTTGTTCTTTGGAAAACTGGTGATGATGAATGATGGTCAACATGGCGAAGAACAGGAAGGAGGATGGAGAGCTGACCGCCAATCTCCAATAGTAGCAAGAAGCACTTTAAATGTCACGTGATAAACAAACGCGGGGGGCTTAGCACCCCATAATCCACCAGGAGCCGGTCCGGCAGTCACGCCGCACAATATTGTGATCAGCAACCTAGTATAAGTCGCGCGGCATGCGATTTACTTATATGACGATATTTAACTTTAACTTAGGACAGGCCAAACATCTTGATAACTAGTAACATTAATAAACAGCAACCCTTTGGTTTAACTTGACTATAACTTCTAACAATTCCTACGATTGTGTGTGATAATTTCGTCAAGTACGGGTTAGACCATCCATTTAACTGTCATTCGAACTGGTTATCAAGACTTCTACAACGAACAAACAATATATTAAACCACGAATCGAAATAATGTTACCGTTACGACTATTTTAAATTAACGTAAGTAGCTCTTTATTCCTTATCAATAGATAGATAGATGATAGGTGGGACGCCCAATGAACAAAGGCGGGTGATCAGACCCGAAATCCCAAAACAGAATACGTTCATGTTCACCTGGGAATTTCAAGAAAACCTGCTAAGCAGCAACTAAATGAATATTATTATTGAAATATGGGCTCTGTGACCTGTTAGGCTGGATATCACCCGTCACCGTTGAGAAAAAAAAATTCTTCGAAAGAGTCTGGCTCAATCAAACAGGTCGGGGTGAAACTTTACCAGAAGATATCGTTGAGGAATGGATGAAACTGAAAAGAGTCCTTTTAAAAGAGAGCTGAAACTTAAACGATGGATCGTCACAACATCTATCATTGCAATACATGAATTTTGCGACATAAGCGAGAAAGCCTACGCCTACGGCCCAACATGGCTAAACAACTCAACAGAGAAATTCATCTGAACATCCCAATGGGAACAACTGAAATCGGAAGAAAACTTAACTTCGAAACGAAAACTATAATAATAATACCTTGGACACCATTTACACACATTGATCTAGCCCCAAACTAGGATTCCCTGTATCTTGGGTACTAGACAACGATACACATACTTATATAGATAAATATTATACTTAGATAGATAAACAACCATGACTAAGGTACAAACATCCGTTCTCATCAAACAAATATTTGCCCCCACCGGGACTCGAACCCGGGACCCTTGGCTTCGTAGGCAGTGTCACTGCCGACTCGGCCATTCGAGTCGTCAAACGAAAACTATTGCAACTAAACAAGAAAACTTCATCGATGTTTTGATCAAGAAACAAATTTTATATAACACACATCAAACGAGCGGTGGCTAGGATTTTGGGCTTCAGTAGCAGGACGCGAACACGGGCAAATGTCAGCGAGGCACGCCATTGTGAAATTGCCATTTGAGGAATTTCAAATCCATGTAAGAACGACGTTGTCTAAAAAGCGATATTACAATGTTCAAGATTACATAAATGACAAGACTGCATGGGGTTAACCTAGCTCAACACAGAGCTCCCTGTTAATGATTGCAATTATTTATTCCTGCATATTAATTATATTAATGAATATTGTAATACTTGTGTTAAATCCACGCCTCAACCGAAAGGGCGGAATCTCTGAAGGGTTGTTTTACAGTGGAATGTCACAAAGTAGTACTGACCTTGACGCCGTCGATCGGCATTCGAAAGCTCAATTCGAGGCAGGAGTACGGGATGAGGAACACAAGGGTGGGGGGTGTTGGGAGTCGAATCTTACTCGTGTCGTAGCCCGCTGCTGGTGCCGTCTTAATGCTGCCGACTACAAGGGTCGCTATCCGAGCGCGACAAATTGATCACCGAATCACTTCAACCTTTCACAGCACGAAGCACTCACTACGATGACGTGAAATCTTCTTAGTTCTTGACGATTATTCCGAGATTATTATAATTAACATTCCGCCAAGGCCCCGATGCCTGACGCCGACAATTTTTCCACGTGCAAAGTGACATAAGCTAGTTTTTTTTTCTATGCAAGTGACAGCTAGCTAGTGATGTCCCGGACACTCGCGGTCGATCCGCGCAACAAAAACCGAGGTGCGTTCCGAAGCATAAATATTAAACAACTTGTATTAGTTAAACACAACCAATTTTCACCTCTCAAAAACCGAGGGTAGGTGGGACGGGTCGCGATTTTGAACCTTATGCCATGGTAATAAACTTTAAAACCTATAACGGAAAAGTGGCGTTATCTAACGCCGGTGGTATTCAAGAGGTAAATATCTAAGAATCAATCTGCAAGAGTTTCTTCGCCCTTCTTCTCCAACAGGCGTCCATTGTATAAAAGAAGCAAAAAAATGACGTTTGTAAATATCTACAGAAATAAATAAATTTTTATTGACCTACACTCGATGTACCTTACAAGCGCAGATAATAACAATGCTACAATAGCGATAACGATGCACACACAACATCCAAGATTATTTTGACGAATAACGAGCGTTGAACAAAAACACAAATATGTCAACAAAAAGCCACGCCTTCAAGATCTCCAATCTGCTTCTGGATAAACAGAGAATTTTGAGAGTAGGTGGAAGTCTCCAAAATTGTAACTTAAACTACAACATATTATAAATAGTAATAATAATAATAATAAAAATCGTTTATTTTCAAGCAACATGACCCATAGTTTCAAAACAGTCACAAGTTGTAGTTATAAAATAGTCACAAATGTAACAATAATTTACGCTAAAATAAAAAATAAACCATAAAAACTCTCAATGTATCTGACAAGTTGCAAGGGCTCGATCATGTCAACCAGTTTATATAAATTGGCTCCATCACAAACAGAAACAGTGATCCCGAAATCCTCCGAAGAATGCAAATGGTAAGGAGTGCGGTGAGTCGCTTGGCGTAAAAATATGGAAGGAGCTAAATATCAAGAAGACTACTAAAGTCCGACTCGAATACGGTCACTCGTCTTCGACATATTTCTATATGTTGCTGAATCCTGGACAATCCGGGTAAAAATGCGCCAAAGGATAGATGCATTTGAGACGGGATGTTGGCGGAAAATGTTGAGTTTCCTGGACTGACCTCAGGGAAAATAAGTCCATTATCCAGGAATTAAAAATTACGACTCCTCTCTCTGTTACATGCCGAAACCGAATGCTCAACTTCCTTGACCATGTAGCACGTAGAGGCCCTGACTATTTGGAGAAGCAAATAATGGAGGGAAAGAGGGAAAAATAGAAGGAGATAGAACAAGAGGAAGATCAACTGCATGCTGGTGTAGTCACACGCAGGAATACCTGCAGCTTGGTCTACACGAGGCAATACACGCAGCCCAGGACAGAACAAAATGTAGATCCCTGGCCAAGCCCTGAACCAACAACCCTAACAGTCACGATCCTCAGCCACGACTAGAAAGAAAAGCATCGAATTGTTATTAATTGTTGTTTGTGAATTATAATAATAATAATAATACCTTGAACACTATTTACACACATTGATCTAGCCCCAAACTAGGATTCCCTGTATCTTGGGTACTAGACAACGATACACATACTTATATAGATAAATACTATACTTAGATAGATAAACAACCATGACTAGGGTACAAACATCCGTTCTCATCAAACAAATATCTGCCCCCACCGGGACTCGAACCCGGGACCCTTGGCTTCGAAGGCAGGGTTACTGCCGACTCGGCCATTCGGGTCGTCAGTAACTGGCTATGGAAGTCAATTGGCTATGGATATTTGAAGACCTCTGTGGCGCAGTGGTTCTGCCTACCATGCGAGAGGTATCGGGTTCGATCCCCGGCTGGGAGTAAACAAAAAAAAGACCCAGGTCTTGGATGTTTATATGTGTGTGACGTCGCTCTTTCTGGTTCCCATGACACAGGGTATCCTAGTGTGGGGCCAGAAGCAATGTATGTGCCTGCATGTAAATGTTTATAGTTAAAATTCTGTTGCGGTAGTAAAGATGATGAAGTAATATAATAGAAGCTGTTCCATTAACTCATGCTTTATTGCTATTGCTAACATACAAAAATAATCGGTCAAGTGAGGTGAGTGAGTCGGGTTCGCACACGAAGGGTTTCGTACCATCTTACAAGAAAACTTGAGTACCAAAAATAATAAAACAAAAAAAAGATAATCGTATTATGTCCGAACATGGATACGAACCCAGAACCTTAGGATTGCGAAACCGATATCAAAGCAATTGCGCCACCACAACCACATTATATCGCGAAATCTACGATCATATTTGAATCATGCTATCGCGGCTGATGTTATAACACGTCCCTTAAATCCTTTGATTTATAAAATCTCCTGTAGTTCTAATTTGTTGCTGACGGACGGACGGACGGACAGACAGACAGCGGAGACTTAGCAATAGGGTCCCGTTTGACACCCTTCGGATACGGAACCCAAAACAGTCGCTAGGTTGCATGAGATAAAGAAAGCTTTTGATGCTGCACTTGTAATATCGCCTGTTTAGTAACATTCAATAAATAGCAATCCAGAAATAAATTTGGTTTAACTTGACTAACTTCTTACAACTTATACGAGTGTGTGGGATAATCTCGTCGACGAGTTAGACCACACACCGGTTACCACTACATTAATTAATACATCCTTTAGAGAGTGACCCAGTATACTTACATTCCTCCTACTCTTGTTCGCATGGCATTCACTCTTCAACTTTGCCAGATATTGCTCCCTTATCAAAGTGTTTTCGTACAATGTCCACTTTGACATGAGCCCGTCGAGTCGTGCGCTCATCTCGCCACAGAGCGCTATGTAGCTTGGCGGTAGGAGGGAATCTGCAAGGAAGACGTAGTTACGAAACGTTCCACAAGATTCCATATTAGGCCCTTTCTTATTCCTGGTGTTGTTTACTGATGATACTTCCATGGTCATCAAAATTGAAAGACAAAAAGAAGAATTTGGTGATGTTAATGGTGTCTTTATTCCGATTACGAAATACACTTTATTCTGATTTTGAATTTTGTCAAGTTTGCAAAGGTGAAATTTGGCAGAATTTAATATAGAAAGCTACTGTAGTCTAGCCTACTATATATGCCTGATATATACATTCGACCCTGATAATACCTTAAACAGGTTTAAAAACTTGGCTGTATTTTGACAATCTCATTGTTGTGTTTACCCCACCTAAGGGAACGATCTATCCATAAACCTAAATATTTAAAGTTCAATGTTACGATCTTTTTGTTTTACAATTAAATTTTTCCGGTTAAAGCCTCTGTCTACTAAATAGGCAATTTTGCTGTTCTTATATAAATGTCTTATCCTAATTCATTAGCAATAATTAGCAACAAATTCAAAGCCACTTGAACATCTGTTACTACATTAGCTAAGCTCTTTTGAGACACATATAAAATGAAACTCGGTGGTATCCGTATCCAGTGATGTTTATTTCACGAAGTCACACCGCAGAGAGAGGCTCGTGCCTCGAATCACTCCCTTTTATATACATATAATCAACCACAGACAATGTGACCGAAAGGAAGACTGAACGACTTGTTGAATGCCATGAATCGAATCTCGGAATCGACCATTCGATACAGATCCTCAACTATTTAACTGAAATGTTATAAAACTATGTTCAAAACGTAACTATTTCGAATCGAATCATGACACATATATGTAGAACAAAATCTGCCTTCTGAGATATGTCGACATTAACAATTTCATGACAAATGCGAATAGTAGCCAGATTAAAGTTAAAGTCAAATTTATTACTTAAGATGTTTACATATACCTAGCAAACGTGATTTTCAGGGCGCAGAAACACCCACAGATTGATTTTAGATCTGTTTTAAAAATTGCTTGTGTTTAACTAATACAAATATTACTATATTTATTATTATAATTAATAAGCAGCAACAAATAATTACAAAATTATTAACAGCAAGGAGTTGAACTAGATTAACCCCATCAATTAGGTAATCTTGAACATTGTTATATCCCTTTTTCGACAAAGTCGCTTTAACATGCTTTTTAAATTGCTCAAATGGCTATTTCTAAATCTCCAGAGGTATCTTATTGTAGTAGAGAACGCACTGACCCTTGAAAGAATTGCTAACCTTCGCGAGTCTAAACTGGGGCGCAACTAGTCTGTGATTATTACTTAGGTTAACATTACAGCTACCGCTAAGTTTGGAAAATGTTGTAAGGTTCTTGCGTACATACTTTACATTTTCGAAAATAAATTGACTAGCAACAGTTAGTATGTCTATTTCTTTAAAAAGCTCTCTTAAGGAGACTTTCTGTTCGTTTTAAATTATAAATTGCTCGATTAGCTCTTTTCTGTAAAATTTAAATAGTTTGAATATCCGCTGCTTTCCCCCACAACAAGATACCATAGGACATGCATGACACTATGAAAGTAACTAAAATATACTAGCCTAGATGTAGCGACATCCGTGTTTTGTCTGATGTTCCTAACAGCGTAAGCCGCAGAACTTAATTTACTAGCTAATTTATCTATGTGGGGTCCCCACTGCAATTTGCTATCAATGTTTATTCCAAGAAACTTCATATCATTCACTAATTCTAACGTGTTGCTGTCTAACTCTGAACTGGTCTCAGCTTGCCTGACATTTGGAAGTGATAATTTGATACACTTGGTTTTACCATCGTTCATCAATAAATTATGAAAATGATTTCCCGCAAAAGAGTGACTTGAGAAAACGGAAAAAAAACAAGATCTGAAAAGTGCTTTGAAAGTAGAGCAAGCCATGTTCAAAAGACCAGTCAAACAATCAGCTGCGCCACAATCGCGTCTTTTAAAATTTCTTACATATTGGCAAAGCGCGTTTGAGAAGCAGTTCAAGTTTCAAAGTTCAAGCAAACAATCAGCAGCGCCACAATCGCGTCTTTTAAAATTTCTTACATATTGGCAAAGCGCGTTTGAGAAGCAGTTCAAGTTTGGTAACTTTAAAAATAAAGCAGAGATATTATCCGCCATCAAAGAAGTCCAGTTATCTCGTCCAACTGTTACTAGACGTGTAGAGATCTCTAAGTGCTTGCTCGTCCAACGTCTTTCATAAGAATGTAAAACCCGTTTTAAACTTGTTTACCGGGCGCTTGATAACCATCCTTGCCCTGAAAGAAAGTACTCGTGGAAAGTACCGAGCTTTTATGAGTTCTGTAAATGAAATTGAAGTACCGATTTACAAACTCGTGTGCATCATAACAGATGGAGCACCGTCCATGACTGGCAATACAATTGGGTTTGTTGCCTTGAGTCGAGCTAATGATGACTTCCCATTATTTTTCGCATTCCATTGCATCATACATGCTGATGTATGATGCATGCACTTGCTGAAGTGCAATGTTCCAAAATACTGAATATGAAGGACGTCATGAGCATTACTACATTACTACAAGGATTGTGAATTCCATCCGTGCCCGAAGCTTACAACGTCGTCTCTTCAAAGCACAATTAGAGGCTAGCGGGGCTGCTTATCACACTGATTTACTTCTTCACACAGATGTGAGTCGGCTGAGCCGCGGAAAATTCTTAGAAAGATTTCTTGAATTGCTGCCTGAAATAATTTGCTTTATAGATGTAGAAGGTGACGACACAAATGAAAAATGGCGCTGTGATTTAGCATTACTAGCAGAAGTGACAAGCCATTTTGATGCGATTTACTTGTAGCTACAAGGTAAAAATAAAACAAATGCCGACATAACGGCATAACCGCATTTAAAAACAAATTAAAGCTGTTGATTAGTCAATTTAAAAGAAATGATTTGAAAGCATTTCCTACATTGAAAGCAAGGGCGAGTACTCACACAAGTTGTGATATTTACGCGACAGAGCTAAGAAACATTCTAGGTGAGTTTGAAATATATTTCTATGGCTTTGGCAAACTGAAAAATATTGGCACTTTCATGAGTCATGAAACATCTGCTACTGAAATATTAAATACTTTTAATATGGAGCTAACATCTATTGAGAAAGACGTGTTTCAGAAGATTTCTGAAATACATCTCAAATCCAGAGCAACTGATACCAATTTCTGTTGTCAATCAATCAATTTAAATCTGGAAACAAATACCCATGTTTGAAAGAAGTAACTCTTGAGTTATCAAGATTGTTTGCATCAACTTATTTGAAATAAATTTAAATTATTAAATCTAAGTATCGCAATCGACCCACTGACTAAGACTTTTCGGGCAAAGCAAAGACGTCAGCATTCTGGCGTATATCACTCCTCTGTATTCTCCTCATTTCTTTTTCCTCGTAAAAGAGAAGACTATTGCGTATCCACCCCCTTGCCATTGTATTTTTTTGGTTGACTTTGTTTGTTTGATTGAAAAGAAAACCGACCGTCGCTCCAATTGTCAACACAAACGACTCATGCTCATCTCGCACCCTCCGGAGATGTTGATAAACCAGCAGTGGCGCGAAACGTCATAATTCGCGATAAGAACCCGCACAAACTTGACGGCTTGCTCGCATCTCGAGATACTTGTGGCGCGCGGCGCGGTGTGAGCTTGCATGCTCGCATATGGTGAGTCACCGCGAGAAGCGTAATTATGTGGCAAATTTTGACGATCTAAACGTCAAAATATGCGAGAAAATTGTGAGTCGCCTGCGGCAAGCTACGGCTGCTGGCATTGCTTGCGGTTGGGACTCAGTAACTATGTACCATAGTATGAAAAGTACAAGGATAATATGCAGTGTCATGCGTCATCATCAAGACAGAATTAATTGTGAATATTTATTTCAAAAGTGCATTAAAACCATAGTCATTTAGTCAATAGCGCTCGTCGATTAGGTTACGGCACTACATATCACAGCACTACGCATTTTCACAAGACCTATGAGTGTGAGAGAGCGTCTTGCTCACACTTTTTGTGATTTAAACTGCAGCGAGAAAATAATCATAGTATTGACCTTTGTCAGTAGGGAGCTAAGCTCCACGCCATATCTTTTGAGCAGACTTATCTTAACCTATATATAATGTATTCTGTGATCTTAACCCTTTCGCTATCTCTGTTGGCCGGAAAAGAAAAAATAATGGCACAACAATTAAGGCAAATTTTATGTTTTTTGCCCATAAATGCCCACAATAGAATCTTCAGTACTCTAGGTGGCGTCTATCATAAAAGTTCCGATTTAGGGTTTACGCGAGTCTACAGGTTAAGAAACTTACCATCATCATCAGTTAACTGCCCTTCACACAATGACGAGTCCAGCTCTTTCAGTTTATCATGAGCGTTTATAGCACTATTTCTCAGTAGTGTGATTGAGCGGGCCATGCAGTTTGGTATTGTTCCATTGTGAAGTTCCGACCAGAGCTGCATCCGTTCTTCAATGGTATTGGGTAGAAGCACCTTGTCGTCTTGGTCGTCCCAAGGCATCCATATGTTGGCGTAGTAGAATCTAAGAGAAATATTGATATTGATATACATATATAATATTGAAAGAGCTGATATTATGAGTAGTAATTAGATTAAATAGTTAGTAATTTTTTCCAAAGTTACATTATTAAGTGCTACTTTAATTTATTATATGTTGCAAACTAATGAGTTCTGAATGTGTTTCTGAATCATATAATTGAAGTTTATAAAGTATCCTATTTTTTATTGCACAGATAAATATAAAGTTAAATATCACACAAAGACATTCTTAACATCATCATTAAATGAGATAAAATATACCTCAAAATGTCAATGAACTCAGCAGTTGTAGCTGCCTCAACGCATGCTTCCCTCTGCTGCTCTGTTGGCCACAACTCTGTCAGAGGCACATCCTCAACTGACTCAGGCAGAGATACAGTCTCATGCTGAACGCTGAGCACCTCAACATCAGCGGATAAGTTCTCAAAGTCTACCGATGTGACACTGATGTAGGCTATGCAGGGGAATCTCACTTCTGGAATTTGAAGATAAGTTCCACTTGAAAGTTATTGGATGACAAAGAGGAGCACTGTACCGGAATCTTAAGATCTGGACAAAGGTCTGCCAGTCATCTTGATCTAACCTTAATGATCAATTCAATTTAATCATTCAAATAAAAATTTACATATCCTTATAAATTTTAATATTGAAATATAAAATTAATACTGCATTAACTTTAAAAAAAGCATGTAATGTCGAATAGTACATAATAATCGATGGCTTCTCCAGGGTAATTTGGGGTTGGGGATTAAATTGCTTTGATAAGATTTCTGAAAAAAGGGGTTTTTTTGTGGCCATCTATCTACACCAATGTCTATTAAAAATTGTGTATGTGGAAGTAGTAACATATATAACAGTTTTATTATATTTTTTGTGAGATTGTGAGATTATATTGTGTTTTTCCATGGTTCACTTGATTTTTATGTCATAATATATGAAGTGATACTTTTTGGCACAAATGTAAGTACTAATTTGTAGCATGAAGCAGAAGACGAAGATGTTGTTCCAGAAATATACCCAAATAAAATCATGATCAATTTTGTAAGGAACTTTATTCTTATATCTAAATTATCTATCATATGAGTGATTTTCAAAAAATTTGTGCGTCACGAAAATGTCAGTAAATTGTTTCGTTAGGAAATGTCAGTAAATTGTAAAAGTAAGGCTGCATTCACTCAGATAATAATAATAATAATAATAATAATAATACTTTGGACACTATTTACACACATTGATCTAGCCCCAAACTAGGATTCCCTGTATCTTGGGTACTAGACAACGATACACATACTTATATAGATAAATATTATACTTAGATAGATAAACAACCATGACTAGGATAAATTATTATATTGTACTAGTTAAGGTATAATTAATATTTATTTTCAAAGTTTTATTTGTAGGGACATACATACATAAAGTGTGTTCGGTTTTGATCTGACGGAAAGCCTTTGATCCGCGCCGCCGTGAATTTTCTTGTACAAACAAAATGTACCTACCTAGTATTTTTTGCTACACGAAAGCCTAAACAGCATAGGTATTAGATACCTAACTGAGCATAAAATACAAAAATACAAAGTTGGGGACATTTTTTTAAATGTGAATTCTTAGTTTATTTAGAGTCAATTTAAATATTTTACCTATTGACATAACACTTTGAGCATTGCTTTTATATTGGCAAATATAATGACCACCAAAATATTTTTTTCCTACCCAAAATGGCTAAATGTCCACCAAAAGTTGCAGAAAATATCAGGGCAAAATACTGCGGTAGCTTAGGTGAAGGGTAAAGGGGGTGAGCGAAGCGAAGCCCCCTTTATCCTTCGTGTTAGGTTGAACATGTAAGAACAACAAAAAATTCTTAAAAAATAAACTTAAGTACACAAAACATAAAAAGAAGTTTGGTGATCATTTATCCAAACACAATTTGGTGGACATCCATCCAGTTTGGCAGTCATTTCGAATTTTTTGGTAATCGTTTAAACACAAGCCTTTTATATTTATGGAACAAAAAACTAATAAGTTTCATACAAAATATCTGATGAAAAAATGTGTTTCCAATGTGGTCCACATAGGGGACAAAAAAAAAATATGGTGACTCTTTGTCTCGTCTTGATTTTATCTTGACATTCGACTTATGATAAGATCTTTATCGCAATTCATTACTTTCTATGAAAAACGATATGCAGCTATGTTGAGAATAGTCTGTGAAATGTAAAAAATGTTTTAATTTAGTCGGATTTTTTTTTTCAATTATTCTTTACGATGTCAATCATGTTCATAAATTTTGAAAATGACTCATATAGACACTTTTTTATGAAACCTCAATTTATATCTTTATTTATTCATCTTAAGTCAGCCAGTATTTTTATGTAGCATAAATTATTTACCACCAAATCAGCTATTCTTTGGTCCACCCAAAAATACACAACATACAAAATACATACATATGCACTACTAGTAGGTCCAAAGTATGAAGAATAAAGTCAATGTCTTCAAAATACCACTCTTGGTCATTTGGGGGGGTGTAAAGTTTTTGTCACTTAGTCAAATCTTCTAGGGAAATCTCACGCTTTTTTTAGCTATATTCAAATATGGTAGCTCTCTTTAAACACACAGGTGGCAACACTGACACATATTTACGTCAGCTGATTGAAAACTGACAGTTTGCTGTGCAGTGCAGTTGTCAAACAAGTTCACGAGTGTGTGGCGATTCAATGTCGTTGTGTGATCGGCTCTGTTAAAATGGAGGAACTTTTTCAGATTGGGACTAAGAAATGCGTTTCCTAAATTTTTTCGTAGAGGTTTGTAACTCCAAAAATATGCAAACCAAAAATATAAATTACTATGTGAAAACTAGAGGGGGTGGTTACCGAGGGTGGGGAGGGGAGTAAAAATGGTGAAAAATGGGTCATGTAGTATGGGTATGTTCTCTTATGTCTTTAGGGTGTTCTGAGCGACTACCTCCTAGTGTGGGGGTGCTGAAGTGATGCAGAAGGATACGTCCGCCTGCATAACTTCTGCTCCCTCCTGGTGCACCCTGGTAACAGCGGCTAGTGACTGGTCCCCGGACCTCTTACTAGCCGATGGCTAAAAGTAGCTCCGGTTCTGTCGGTTAAAGTGGGTGTACCCGGCAGACTATCTACACTCACCTGCGTCTTGTGGTCTGCGCAGTTGACCACCGTAGGCCAGGATGAAGGGGTCCTGGGGGGTTGAGCCGAGCGTTGCTGTGGATTTAGCTTCGTAAGGCAACACGCCCTCTTTGGCCTGGATTTCAGGCAAAACGGTAGCCTCCCCGTAGCCGCGGGTTGGGGTAACGGCCAAGTGTCCCGTCAGAGGGCCACGGCTAGGGGTGTAGGGTCCGCTAAGGCGTCAGTCATAGCGGAGGGATGGGTCATGCTGACGGGGTAAGCTTCGGTGACTACGGCGGTGGGACCATGTCGCTGACACCTTGGTTCCCATCGTCCACAGAAGCGAGCTCCCGATGTCGCGCCAAGTACCAGCCCTATGCTCCTATATCTACTCGGTACTCCTAGCGACTGAAAGCTGTTCCAAGCGAGTAGGCGCTCCCAATTATGCGGGCTCCGTGGAGGGTGGGAAATCGAGTAGACGAATCTCTATACATTTGGCCATGGATCGTGTCAGGTCAAAAAACCCATCTGGAACGCTTCCAGCGGTGAAAACCGCAAGCGTCTCCAAACAGGTGCGAGAATCTGCCTCGGCAGATCCTCAAGCCTCAACTGGGCGCACTGCCACCATCAGTGACCTACCGGTGCAAACCGGTAGTGATTCCACTGTGGAGGTTAGCTGCAAAAAGCCCGAAAGTGAGTCGAGAGGCAGGGCCACGGGGCAACCCGGTGCGCGGAGCCATTCGACAAACATCGCCGAGCATTTCGCCAGCGCCTGGACGACGGTTGGTCGAAAGGGTAAACCACCCAAGCAATCTTTGCAAGGGAAGGGCCCATCGACTAAACGTCCAGATACGGTGCAAACCAGACCAGGGCGTAAGGCGAATCGTCGGTGGAAGAAAAAACAGCGTTTGGCTGCCACATCGGCCGCTGCCGGCGTAGATGGGGTTCCATCTGCCACGGTGACGACCGATGGCGGTCCCGCTGTTAATACAGCTGGAGCTGCGGGTAAGGTGACCGGCTCCCGTGGTGTCAAAGGGGCAACCCTAGACTCAAACGGGGCTAAACCTACCGTAGCGTTCTCTGGTGGTCCAACTTCTAACAAGAAGTTGAAATCTGCCAAGAGATCCGGCAAAAACGAGCGCGCGGCTGCTAAGAGGGCTCGACTAGAGGATAGTATTTCTCCTCGAGTGGAGCCTAAAAAGCAGTGCACGGAAGCGCGCAGAGCTGGGGTCACCTATGCTCAGAAGGTGAAATCTGACCAGTACATCGCCGTAACTGACGTCGCTACTGGTCATATTTCACAGGATCTGTCAACGCTCATCCTCAACGAGATTGATGACAAAATCTTGAGGGAAGCGTTGGCGGATCCGAGCAAGGAAAACCCCAAATTCGGTGGCAAGCCTCGTTACGAGGACGGCCACCTTAAACTGTTCGTGGAGGACGAGTACTCCCTGAACTGGCTGCGGGAGTGTGTCTCCGGTGTGTCTACACCATCCAACGTACAGTTGGTGGTGAAACGCCAATCGGAGATGGTCCGCAGAGTTCGATGTGGGGTGCTCATACCCAACGAACGAGGCAAGTGGAAGTCTGCGCCCGACGTCGGCGTAGTCCTCCACTTTATGAACAAGTGGGCACAGGTTGACCGATGGCTCCTCCAGAAAGTGGATGAGCAGCAGGACAACCTGTTTCTCATCACAGACGTCCCTGAAGATGTGGTGCCGACCCTGCTGGGAAGGGGCAGACAGCTCCTTTTTGGTAGTGGTTCGGTCTACCTCAAATTTCAGGGACCCGGTGGGAAATTTGTGAAGGAACCACCGGTGGTAGCGCAGACCAGCTCTAAGCTGGTCATCACTGGGGTTTCTTCAAGAACAGCCAAGCCCCAGAGTTCCACTCCAGAGCGGCAGCAAACAGGCCCCGATGCAGTCGGGGAAAGTTCTGCTGCTCAACCGCAGGACGAGCACGCGCACTGGGAGGCCATGCTGCTTGGTGAAGGCGATGAGCCAGAACCAGCAGTGGTGCCCTCTGAGGGCGAGGAGCTGTCCATGCGGCTGGAGGAGGAACTCGTCTTGGAGGTGGAGGAGGGGTTGACCAAAAATGGCGTCCCTCTCCCGCGATTGTAAAATCCTCCAAGCCAACCTCCAACACAGCCAAACTGCAACGGCCCAGTTAAGACGCTGGTTGGGGGCAAACAGCACTGCCGTGGCTCTGATCCAGGAGCCGTGGATCAACCGCGGTAGCATTCGAGGGCTCGCCAATTTGAGAGGTAAGCTTTTCGGTACAACTGATCACGATAACCCTAGAACGTGCATCATAACTACTAACAACATCCCAGCACAGCCATTAACAGAGTTCTGTTCCAGGGATCTGTGTGCCATAAGGCTGCAACTGCCCGACACAGCTAGGTGCCGCGAGCTCGTGGTGGCCTCCGCCTACATGCCTGCGGAGGACAACCCGCCTCCACACGACCTGTGCCGGCTGGTGGACCACTGCGAGAAGTCGGGCCTCCAGCTCATCGTTGGGGCCGACTCGAACGCGCATCACCCACTGTGGGGCATGCCAGATATGAACAGCAGAGGTAAGACACTTGTTGAATACCTATTTACTACAAACCTCAATGTGCTTAACATAGGTTCTGAACCAACTTTTGTTACCAAGCGCAATTACCCTGGCAACGGCGGACATATCCGACGACGTTGGGGGCTGGCATGTGTCCAACGAGGCGTCATGCTCTGATCATCGATGGATACGCTTCGAGATCAACGCAGCGTTCTCCCCAACTGTCCCTAAGAGAAACCCACGCAAGACTGACAGAACCAGGTACAGAGCTATCCTAGGTGAAAGACTTGCTTGGGCTGAGACTCTACCAGATCCGGAGGGACCCGAACAAATCGAACAACAGGTAACAGATTTTACAAATACTTCAATAGACTGCTACCATTCAACTTGCCCGCTTAGCACACCAGCGCCTACCAACATCAAGGGGCAGCCTTGGTGGGGTCCTGATCTAGATAGGATGCGTGCTAAGATCAGAAGACTGCTAAACAGGGCGATGAACACCAGTGCTGATGAGGATTGGGACAACTATAAAGATGCCAAATCCAAGTACAAGAAACGACTACGGTTCAAAAGCAGCAACTCATGGAGGAAATTCTGCAGCGACATTGAAACCGTTGATCAAGCAAATCGGGTAAGGCAAATACTAGCTCAACAAGGCAACTCCAGGCTAGGGTCGCTTAAAAAACCCGATGGAACATATACCTCTTCCACCACAGAAACACACAGTCTCTTGTTGGAAACTCACTTTCCCGGAAGTAGAACTATTCAAGAGATTGTGTGGCCGGAAGAGGTTCACCATGAAGCTGTCGACCACTTAGACATAACTAATAATATTATCACTGCTGACAAGGTAAGATGGGCCATTAATAGCTTTAAACCTTTTAAATCAGCAGGACCAGATGGAATCTTCCCAGCACTTCTACAGTGGGGTGGGGAACCCGTCATCAATATAATGGTCCGAATCATGAAAGCATGTCTTAGATTCGGATACGTTCCCAAAAGGTGGAGAGTAGTAAACGTAATTTTCATACCGAAGCCAGGAAGGAGCGACTACACTAACGCTAAATCTTTCAGGCCGATTAGTCTCACCTCGTTCTTGCTTAAAACTCTCGAACGTTTGTGCGAGAGACACCTGAGAGATGGAGCGTTAAAACATATACCCTTACACAAGAATCAGCATGCATATAGTTTGGGTAAGTCTACTGAATCGGCTCTCCATGCAGTTGTATCCACAATTGAAGAGGCGATTCAAAACAAATGCATCTGTCTTGGAACTTTTATTGATATAGAAGGTGCCTTTGACAAGACGCAGTATAGCAGTATGAGTGCATCTCTAACAAGGCATGGGGTGTCAACAGCTGTAAACAACTGGGTCACAAACATGCTTAACAAACGTATCGTGCGTCTAGCTGGAGAGTCCCTATCGGCGGAGGTAGTGCGGGGATGCCCGCAGGGAGGAGTGCTCTCCCCGCTTCTGTGGAATCTGGTCATTAACGACCTGATTACCAAGCTTAACGCTAATGGATACTACACCGTAGGATACGCCGACGATTTGGTAATCCTCATCACAGGTAAATTTGCGAGCACAGTATGCAACCTTAAACAAACAGCTCTTCGCATCGTGGAGCGCTGGTGTTTAGAATATGACCTGGCGGTTAACCCAACAAAAACGGTAATGGTCATGTTCACTAACAATAGGGCTCTTGGTAGGTATACCCTACCTAAGCTCTTTGGAACGGAACTCCAGCTAGCAACTGAGGTGAAGTACCTGGGCATAACCTTGGACAGCAAGCTCAACTGGAGTAGCCACATCGACAACAAACTAAAGAAGGCGAGTATTGCTTTCTGGCAGTGTCGGAGAATGGTGGGGAAAAAGTGGGGACTTTCTCCCAACATCATTCTTTGGCTGTACGTAACGGTGATCCGTCCTCTTGTCTGCTACGGAGCTGTGGTGTGGTGGACCAGGACCAAACTAACCACAATGGTAAGCAAACTCCAAAGCTTCCAAAGGCTGGCCTGCATGGCTATCACAGGTAGTATGAGAACTACTCCAACAGCAGCAATGGAGGCCATGCTGTGTCTTCCGCCACTCCAGCTATATATTAAGCAGGAGGCCGCGTCATCTGCGGTAAGACTCAACACCTTAGGACTTTGGAGGAAAAACAGGACCTCACACACCGCCATCCTAGGGGAAGTTTACAAAAAATTTCCCATCTCTATGGCTTGCAGTGACAGAATCCCTAAACAATTTGTTTTTGACAAAAAATATACAGTTACATGAAGACCATCGGGTTGAGGGGCTCGACGTTAAAGAGCTCAGAATTTTTACCGATGGTTCAAAAACTGAAGCAGGCACTGGTTCAGGCACCTTCTCGGAGGACCTAAACATCAAGATGGCCATTCCACTGGGTGCCCATAATACTGTCTTTCAAGCTGAATGCATGGGCATCATCTCGGCCGCTAATGCCATAGCATCGAGAAAGGTAAGAGATTCCTCCATTCGAATCCTCTCGGATAGCATGGCCGTCCTACAAGCCCTAAATAGCAACACTATTAACTCAGGGCTAATCTACGAGTGTCACAAACGACTAATGGAGGTATGTCAACACAACCGCGTAATCCTTCAATGGATAAAAGGACACAGCGGATCAAGAGGTAACGATGCAGCGGATGAGTTGGCGCGTAAAGGATCTAGCTTGACAGCGTATGGTCCCGAACCTATCATCCCTCTTCCCTTCAAGATGGTACGCTCATTTCTGAGAGAGTCGACCAGGAATGATCATGCCACTCTTTGGACAAACCATGAGGAGTGCAGGCAGGCTAAGCTGGCCTTGCCGTCCCCTAGCGCTAGGCTGGCTAAGACCTTGCTTCGACTTAGTAGGCCGCGCATGCGACTGGTAACTGCAGCACTTACTGGCCATGGTTTCTTTAACAAACATCTATATGTCCTAGGTGTTACCGACAGCCCCCTTTGCAGAGCCTGCTTGGAGGCAGAAGAAACGGCTGCTCACGTCCTCATGGAGTGCACAGGAGTAGCGGACTACAGGGCTAAACACCTCGGTCAATCGAGGGACCTTCCAGGGATAGTCGGTAACGTAAAGGGCCTACTGGCGTTCCTGGAGGAGTTGGGTTGGCTCGAATGATGTCGCATTCCCACCCACACGCAAAATAGGCGCTTTCGTCGTCGAGTGAGCGGTTTGAGTCGCTGACCAACAACCATACTTGTCGCTGTGAGCAGAAAGGTGGTTGTTTGACAGCGGGCAACTCTCCGGGCTTGTGTGACAGTTTACCAACACAAGGTGTTACTGATAATAGTTCTGCCAAGTCTGATATGACCACAACACCTGATATTATAATGTACTGTGATGAGATTGGAAGTGGCATGGGCTCAGCACTCCACTCATACTCTAAGGGACATAGTGTTATTAGTAATTGCTCACCTTTTAGCACTGTAGATAATATTATAAATCAAATTTTGAATGACAGCACTATCACAGCCAGTGCCACACTGATAATTTTCATGGGCAATAGGGGAGATGTGAACAAAAATAATTTAATAAAATTTTATGAAACATTGAATGGTCTTAGTGTGAAAAAAATTATATTGTTCACATTTCCCTACTGCAACCAATTGACATAAAATGAAAATGTATATAGACATAATATGAATATAACTATGTACAATTTATGTACATATAATAATAAGTTTGATATTATTGACACTAACAATTATGTTAGTAATTATTTTACTATGACTAAAGGTACATTTTACCTTTCAAATTATTGTAAACGACAAATAGCTATGTCACTATTATATTTATATGAAATTACAGCCAAAAATTTGGCTTCTAACTCTGCTTTTACTGAGCAGCCTAATATGAATCTGGTATCAGACCAGAATAACAGGATGCATTTAAATTAGTTCATAGGACAACAGAGGACCCAGGCTCTGGCAACATATGTTCTAGTATATTAGAAAACCCTAAAAATAAGGGAAGCTCACATGCTAAGTATATAAGCCTGATTCATCAGAATATTCAATGTATTAGACGCAAAGATCTACAAATAGAGTTATTTTTAAATTGTAATAAAATTGACATTTTGTGCATAACAGAGCACTGGTTAACTATTAATGAAATTATGTTTAGCTTTAAAGATCACCAGGTTGGTAGTTCGTTCACCAGACTTAATTCAATACATGGTGGGGCATTAATCATACTAAACAATCAAATGAAATTCAAGGAACGTAAGGACATTGTTTCCTTATCTGTTGAACGAACTATAGAACTTGCAGCTGTGGAATTAGAATAGTTCATCGTTATATGTGTCTATAGGCCACCCTTGAGCGACTTTGAAATGTTCGAGAAAATAATGGAATCCGTCCTAACTATTTCATCACACAGTACGAAACGATTAATTATATGTGGTGACTTTAATGTTAATCTGTTAGAAAGAACTACTTTCAGCGTTAGATTAATAAATCTTTTCTCATCATTTAGGCTTAGCCATTTATTTATGGAGCCAACAAGAGTGACTGCTACTAGTGCTACATGCATTGACAACATTTTTACTGATGTTATTCCAATCAGTAAAAGTGTTATCAGTGAATTGGATTCAGATCATTTAGGTCAATTATTTCAATTTGATTCTATTAGAGAACCTGTCATTAAAAAGAAAATTTCGTTTGTGCCAATAACTGCTGACCGGTTAGAAAGAATGAGATACTCTTTAGCCCAGGAACTACCGTTTTTGGCTGCTGAACAGTCTCCTAATATAATGTATAACTTATTCTTTGAAACCTTTATGAAACAGTACAGCGCGATATTCACTTCAAAATCGGTTGTGGTTAGTGGTTCAAACGACTTTAGTACGTGGGCTACTGCAGAGTTGCATAAACGCAGGCAAGCATTGTATGCATTGTATGAGGAACGACGGTTCAACATGAGTGACGAATTTAAAGAACAAGTCAATGGTGTGACCTCTCTACAGGCGTCCCTCAAGGTGGTATTCTTTCTCCTCTTCTATTCTCGATCTTTATCAACACCATCTCGGACGTCCTGTCCTCCTCATATCATCTTTACGCTGATGATCTCCAGATTTATCGCCACTTCTCTCTCAACGATGCACACTCTGCTGTGGAGGCACTCAACGCTGATCTTGAGGGAATAAGAAGTTGGGCTTCATCCTTCGGACTCCTGGTCAACCCGAGCAAGTCCCAGGCCATGATAATAGGTACTAGACATTCTCTTAACTTGTTGCAGCAACATCCCATTCCATCTGTCACTTTTAATGGTACCACAATCGTATATAGCGATAAAGTTAAAAACCTGGGTCTAATCTTCGACAACCAGTTGTCCTGGTCATCGCATGTCAATGAGGTAAGTCGCCGAGTATTTTCTACCTTTCACTCTCTCAGGAGACTTCAGTACTTTTTGCCTCGACATACCAAAATCACTCTTGCTCAATCTCTCATTCTACCCCTCATCGATTACGCTGATGTCTGCTGGGTCAGTGCTAACGAAGAACTACTGAACAAACTCGAACGACTTCAAAATCTCGGGATTCGGTTTATCTTCGGGCTGCGCAAATACGACCATGTGTCACAACATCGCAGGGAGTTGAAGTGGCTGCCGATTCGTCTTCGTCGGGATTCACACATCCTCAATTTCCTCTACAACATTTTACGTAATCCACGCTACCCAACTTTCTTACGAGACAGTTTTCAATTTCTATCTTCCAGCAGACCTCGGAGAACTCACGCAGTTTCCATGCTCACAACTCCACAGCATAACACCGCTTACTATGAGAACGGGTTTAGAGCCCGGGCCATTCGGTTGTGGAATGCACTCCCCTGCACCATCAGGGACAGTCCTAATCTGAATATCTTTAAAAGTCGTGTGAAGAGACATTACCTCTCCCTTTAGAGTTATAGGTAGTATGCATGTAAGTATGTATTAGTATAGTGTATAAAATAGTATTTGTAGTATATAATAAGTATTTAGTATATTATTATAGTTATTATTTAATTTATTTAATTTAATATTTTATATATTGTACACATAGGTCTACCCCTGCTCAACCATCAACTTTTCCCTTGTTTGCCTGGTTTGCTGGAAGAGATCTCTTATTAGAGATAAGCTCGCCTTTGTACACTTTTTTATGTAACTCTTGTTTTTTTTGTTTGATTTGTGTGCAATAAAGAAATTATGAATTATGAATTATGAAGTCAAACAGTTCTCCAAACAATTTAAATTAGACTGTCATACAGCTAAACGTAATTTTCTGAGTAGTAAAATTAAGAATAGTTCCGATGTTATAAAAACGACTTGGAAAATAATTAATGAGGAGGCCGTTCGTAGTAAAAAAGCGAGTCACGATTACGAACTAAAAATCAATGGACAGCTTACGAGTTCTAGCTTAGAAGTTGCAACTGAATTTGAATCGTTTTTTACTAATGCACCGGCTTCCACGACTAAGTATTTAAATTCGTCACCTTTGTCTGCTGTTGCAATATTAAAAGATAATGTCTCAGAGTGTGCTTCATACTTGAATTTTAAGCACGTCACAAGTTCAGATGTCGTAAAGGCATTTAAATTGATAAATGTTAAGAAAACGAATGATCTTTGGGGACTCTCTGTTCACGTCGTTAAATCCCTGATCGAATTAATTGCACCTGACCTAGCGGTCATTTTCAACAATTGTATAGACTGCGGTGAATTTCCTGATTTAATGAAACAAAGTAAGATAATTCCCCTCTTCAAAGCAGGTAGTACTCAAGACCCCACCAATTTCAGACCTATATCAATACTACCAACATTTAGTAAAATTTTTGAGAAATTAATCTTATCACAGCTATTACATCATTTTGAATCAAATAAGCTAATGCATAACAAACA
The DNA here is from genome assembly GCA_949825045.1 of Argyresthia goedartella. Taxonomy (NCBI): domain Eukaryota; kingdom Metazoa; phylum Arthropoda; class Insecta; order Lepidoptera; family Argyresthiidae; genus Argyresthia; species Argyresthia goedartella. The sequence continues at coordinate 17,519,811 of OX463828.1, forward strand.
GTTTGGATTCACTCGCGGTCGTTCAACAACAGATGCCGGAATTCAGTTCATTGAAAGTATTTTTGATGCCTGGGAAGAGTCACAAGATGCCCTAGGCATTTTTTGTGACTTATCTAAGGCTTTTGATTGCGTTTGTCATGAAACATTGATCAGGAAATTACATCATTATGGAGTTAGAGACACGTCATTGAATTTGTTAAAATCTTATCTGAACGGAAGAATACAAAGGGTAGACGTAAACGGAGAACGATCACCAGGATCATTGGTTTCTTTGGGCGTGCCACAGGGCTCAATATTGGGACCCTTCCTATTCCTCATCTATATAAACGACTTACCCTATCTAGGAAGGGACTGTCATGATATGGTACTGTTTGCTGATGACACCTCACTTATTTTTAAAACAAAGCGAAACCAACACGCTACTGATGATCACGTGAACAATACCATATCAAGAGTGGTAAATTGGTTTAATGTTAATAATTTGCTATTAAATGAGAAAAAGACTAAATGTGTTAAGTTTCTTACTACTAACGTTAAAAATAATCAGACATGTATAACTATTAAAAATGAGGAATTGGAATTGGTAACCAGCACAGTGTTTCTAGGTATAACGTTGGATTCCAAACTCCAATGGGGTCCACATATTGATAAGCTATCGAACAGACTGAGCTCTGCAGCTTTTGCATGCAGGAAAATCCGTCACTTGACAGATTTAAAAACAGCCAGATTAGTTTATTTTAGTTATTTTCATAGTATTATGTCCTACGGTATTCTGCTCTGGGGCAGTGCTGCTGACATAAATACTATTTTTGTGCTGCAGAAGCGGGCTGTTCGTGCGATTTATAAAATTTATAAAATGAATAATAGAGATTCTCTTAGAAATAAGTTTAAAGAAGTAAATATATTGACAGTCCATAGTCAATATATTTACGAGAATATTATGTATGTCCATAAGAACATTGTTAACTTTCGAAGAAACTGTGATATACATAACTTTAATACTAGAAACAAGGACAAACTTGCAGTGCCCACTACTCGGCTCCATAAAATAAAAAACTCGTTCAAGGGTAATTGTGTAAGATTTTACAATAAACTCCCAAGCACTTTGACAGATCTATCAATTAATAAGTTCAAGAAATACATCAAGCAAAGGCTTATTTCTAAAGCTTACTACAGTATTAAAGAGTACATAGACGATAAAAATGCTTGGGACTGAATTGTTCTAATTAATTGTGAGCATCCTCACTGCCAGAGTTTCTTTTACTGGACACTTGGAGGCCTTTTACACCTCCAAAGATTAATTTAATTATACAACTCTTGACTGTGGGGACCATTTACATCTCCTATTATCATTGTATTATTGACTAAAGAGACTATACATCTCTGTTATTTATATTTTAATTATTTTATTATGACATGAGACTCTTTACATCTCTCAGAAACAATAATTAAGTACTTTTTTTTTTTTTCTGATAATATGATAATAATACCAAATGTTCTGTAAAAAATGAAATGAAATGACATGTGAAAGTGCCCTTGTGGCCTATTTACAGAATAAACGTTTTGAGTTTTGAGTTTTTGAGTTTTTGAGTTGCGGAAACCAGCCCGTCTTACAATTGACAATTGACATTGACATGGGTATGTTCCCTTAGCCGCTAGACTGTCACGCGGACACATTTTGACCGATGCAAAATACCCCAGTCTGTCACGCGGACACATTTTGACCGATGCGTAAAAGGCGGTAAATAAGGACCGTTATTTAATCAAAGCGTTTGTCTATCTTGCTCAAACTTCCACTAAACGTTGCCGAAAGAAGGAGAAAGGCATAAAATCCTTTGTTTCTACTCTAAAGCAAGCATTAGTGGTTGACCGAGGCAATGAAATATCGCGCCGTCAGTCACGTGCCAGCGCTTATTGAGTGGTGGTGTGGTTGTGGTGATTGCTTTCCAGGATTATTGTATGGGGAGGCATGTTATTGTTATTTATATATGTGCGATAACGTATTTAGATGTAAATAAACTACAAACATGCTATATTTTTTCCATTTTTCATTTTTTTCTTCAATAATTGGAAAAAGAAAATTAAAAAAAAAAAAAAATTAGATTTAAAATTAAAATTAAAATATATTGCCTGGCAAAACTGAACTATTCTTTTTTATCCGGTAGCTTATTTAAAAGCCATTCCAACGATATAACTTTCTAAGAGAGCTCCCATAGAAAAAATAGAGATATTGTCATTTTAATGAAACGGGACGTTAGCGGGCGGAGTTCGCGTGCGACCCCGTGACAGACGCGGCCATTTTGCATTTTTGGGTTTGACAGTACAGAGGTTAAAAGGTACAGAAAACTTTTCGGAATTGCCTTGAAAAATTCTCAACTTATCAAGATGAGCACCAAACTAGTGTTTTTTTGTGTCGAAAATTAGGTTGATCAACTTTGAGGTTGGCTGACACTGAACCAAACCTGGAAACAATCTATGATTGGCTATAACCTAGAATGGATTCAATTAATATTGCCATTCAATAAATAATTTATGAATTTTATTGTTATTGAATGTAGCATATTAGTAATTTACTTAGGTTGGGTTTTATATAAGTATGCACGAAGTTTGAAGTTTGAGGGATTCCCCTCCCTCCCCCCCTTCTCCCCCCTAAATTCCCTTTGAGGAAGGTTGTGATCAATTTGGTTGACTATACCTAACATTTGTAGTTTGCTACTTGATGCTCAAAAAGGTTATTCCAACTCACCAAACCTCTTACAGAACGCCTTAGACAGCTTCCACAATGCATCCCAGCCTACTGGTTCAACCAATAACTCTGCTTGCATGCTCCATTGCTCCTTGGCAGTACCACGGCCGGAGTTGAATACTCTCAGCAACTCTTGTAGAATTTCACTGTCACTTCGGGAAAATGTGTAAACCTGCGGCATCTGACGATGTAAAGGATATTGTTGATTATCTGGAGGCAATATTTCGTCGAGTAATAAGTTCTACTATGATGAACAACCTGAACAAAAGTGGGGGCTTCCGCCCCCTTATCGACACTCTGACCAAAAGGTTTGAGACTCAACAAAAAGGCAAAAGAGGGATTTGAAAACAGTTAAAGCGAAGTGCAATAGTTGGCTGTTTAGACTTACTGCGAAGTTGACAGGCTGGATTAATTTAGCACTGCTGATGGCGTGAAACCTAGGTACTAGCTAATACAAATTAATATTATTTGGACTAATTTGGAGATGGAGAGGTCGCTGACGGTTTTCAAAAACAGAAACATTTCAGTAATTCAAAATAAAATGACGTTTACGTTTTGTTTTTACTATAAAATTACGTTCATTTAACACGTTGCCGGTGCAGGCTTTGAGTAATATTGTATAAATATACATTATTACTCAAAGGGAAATCCGGAAAATCGCTTTAGTCTAGATACGATATGTATTTATATATTCAAATTTTAGACTTAAATATTAGAATCATGAAAATTGGCCAATGATACCTATTTTGCCTCAAAAAGAAAGGAAGGACGTTTCACGTTTTGATATTGCGTTGTTTATTGTATTTTGTCCACTTCAGTAAGCTTAGCATTGTACTCTTCACTTTCTCTCGACGTCGAAAGAGAGCTTGCCATGTCTATAATTTGGTCGTCCGTCTCCGTCTCCCACGTCGCGGAGAGAGCGAGACATGCCGAGAGATATCGGCCTCGATAGAGAAAATGACATTTGTTCATAGACAAGGGCCTTTCTCGAGCGTGGCATACTAAGCGTACTGGTTTGTATTTTGTTATCCGCCAAGAAGCTCAAGGACGAATTCACGTTAAGTCGTCACGCCTGTATTATAATCACAGACTATAAAATATTGTACCTTCGCTGCCTCAGTGCTTGTATGTTCAACGGACCATTTTTCGGAAAATATACTTTTTGACGTCTACTTAAAGAACAGCTGATTTTACATTATATAATGGGACAAAAATGTCCTAAAGTGGTTACAATTCACGTTCTATGCAAAAATAAAAAAGTTAATATCCAGTAGAAATATTGCGTTCAGTGGTTGTTTGTCCAACCTCCGTAATTTGCGTATTCTGAACGCATCGGAAACCGATCTCCGTGCTTGTTTAATCAACATCCACCTTACAGCCAATCATGGACAAGGATTCAGCTATGACGCGCTTGCGCGACGCTATCTTGCTTTCGAAGTGTCAGTCAGGTTGTGGCTTGTTTTGGTGAGGTTTTGGTAAAGAATAATAATTTACTGAGCTTAGGACCTGTTACTGAGAAAAACTAACGGCAGAAATGTCAGTGACACGTAGGAAAATAAAAAATCACAGGAATTTGACGGATTTGGAAAGGTATGTTGGACTTTAATTCAAATTTTAATTTCTCTATTTCTTTTACGTGACTGATACAGGCTGATGCAATATAATTTTGGTCGGCCGAATTTGATAGGTAAATAGGTACCTATTCTAATCAGTGGTCTAACTACCCATTTAAAAATATTGGCGAATTAAGTACCTACTAAAATTCCAGACCACATTCTAGATTACAATACTTAACAAAATGTTATTTTATACGTTAATTCCCGTTCATCTACACCGTTCAAAAAGTTCCGTTCGTTCACATTACCAAGTTGACGATCGAAACGTTTTATTTCATACTTATGCATGCACATTATGTATACCTAGAGATGGGCGGTGCTATTAATCGTGTTAATATTAATAGCCAAAATGGCTATTAACCCCGCTATTAATGTTTTTTTTACAAAATGTGTTTTTTAAGGTTGTATTATCATTAGTGATCTGTAATTCGGATGCTTTTGGTCAAGTCCGTTGCGGATTTCTCAGCCAAGTGCCAATTAGAAATTTCTGAAAAATTTGACGAAAAAAAGGAATAATCTGAATTTCCGATCAGTAATGATAAAGCAACTTGTAGTGTTATGCTACTTACATGCCATTTTCTAGTCTGCTTTTATGGTCTGCATTTATCTCACAGCTGGATATTTCGTATCACCTTTATTTTCATAGGACCCTGTAACGTTTTAAACCATAAGAACACAATAACAAATCATTTTCACTTCGTATTTTCACACTATCAGCATTTTTAAATCGATGTCGAAGGGGTTTACCTTTGGTGACCTTGTATTTGGCTTTCTCCGAAACTCTGCAATCTCGGGCTTCGTGCGCGCTGGTGCGCTACTTTTTATGTATCTGTAACTGTCCCAATTTTCATTGTTATCTTGTTTTCTCTATTACGAGCCTGAAATCAAAATCTGACATATTTTGATATCGTTGTTTATCTGGTTGTCATGGCAATGTCCATTCAAACTCATTAGCGGTCCGATGTGTTTACTTCAATACTTTTACAAAAATACTTTTTCCCTCTTGGCCATTCACAAAAATTGCTTTCAATTTAAATAATTTTTAGAACTCTCCAAAAAGGGTATAAGAGCGGAACATTGCTGGAATTCGGGAATCTCACTTCAGCTCTTGAAGAAGAAGCATCACCTAAAGGCCTTATCCCGGGGCCGCACTGCCCCGGGATCCTGCGAGACTCTGCTGAGTCGCCTACGGTTTGCTGCTGCTGCCTTACTGCCGTCTCCAACCACCTATATCCTGACGTGCTGCCGTCTCCAACCATCTATACCCTGACGTGCTGCCGTCTCCAACCACCTATACCCTGACGTGCTGCCGTCTCCAACCATCTATACCCTGACGTGCTGCCGTCTCCAACCACCTATACCCTGACGTGCTGCTGCCTTCAAGCCACCTCCTACACCTCCTCCGGATTTCCAGCTACTCACAACTACTCCAGGCTCCGGGCACCACCGCCGCGTGCTCCCTGTTCTGCCCTCCTACTCTCCGTGTCCTTCGCTCCCCTTTTTATATCTTTTGTACTTGTATTTTTGTAAAACCTGTGTCACCTAATTCATCCTCAATCCTCATCCTCATATAATTTTTTAAAAATAGTTATTGTAAAATAAACATAATAAACTGTCATTTCTAAATTTTATCCTGGTTGTTGTTTCTTGTTAGACATTCTCGAAGACCCTAACGGAGTTAGAGGCAAGTGGCACATTAAAGATATAAAATCTTAAATTTTCTTAACTTCTATTAACTGTTAATTTGTATATATGTATAAATATCACCATAATTTTCACCTTTTTATTTTTATTTCTTCCTTTAATCCAGTGTTCTTCAACACATTTTACTTTAGGACCTCGAATCTTCGTTGGTTAGTCTTCACCTTTTTTTTTTATCTTTATTTCAGACACATCTCGTTGGCGATGTTGCTGATCTCTGGCTTCGAGCCCTACCGCTCTGGCCGTTCTTAATCTTTTCTTAAGTCAAAGCGACTAAAGCTACCTTAGGATTAATTTGTTTCTCTTTACCTCCACTTATTTTTTTTTTCCACGCAGGAGCGGATGGTAAGCCTGAATGTCCTTTCGAAAACACACTTTTAGAGTGGTAGTCATTTAATGTGAACTCCACCCTTACCTGAATGAAGATGATGAATGTAAGAGATGGTATATCTGATTTTGCCTGGTGATGTCTGTTTCTGCAAAGCTGTGTTTTTATGGTTTATTTTAAAATGTACATATCAAAATTTTTGCTGAGTCAAAAAATTTTCCATGGTCGGGGGGAGAATGTAGTGTTATGCTACTTACATGCCATTTTCCAGTCTGCTTTGATGGTCTGCATTCATCTCACAGCTGGATATTTCGTATCACCTTTATTTTCATAGGACCCTGTAACGTTTTAAACCATAAGAACACAATAACAAATCATTTTCACTTCGTATTTTCATACAATCAGCACTTCTAAATCGATGTCGAAGGGGTTTACCTTTGGTGACCTTGTATTTGGCTTTCTCCGAAACTCTGCAATCTCAGGCTTCGTGCGCGCTGGTGCGCTACCTTTTTATATTCATTGTTACTTCATTTACTTCATTGTTTTCTTGTTGTTTTCTCTTTTACGAGCCTGAAACCAAAATCTGACATATTTTGATGTCGTTGTTTATCTGGTTGTCATGGCAATGTCCCTTCAAACTCATTAGCGGTCTGATATGTTTACTTCAATACTTTTACAAAAATACTTTTTCCCTCTTGGCCATTCACAAAAATTGCTTTCAATTTAAATAATTTTTAGAACTCTCCAAAAAGGGAACATTGCTGGAATTCGGGAGTCTCACTTCAGCTCTTGAAGAAGAAGCATCACCTAAAGGCCTTATCCCGGGGCCGCACTGCCCCGGGATCCTGCGAGCCTCTGCTGAGTCGCCTACGGTTTGCTGCTGCTGCCTTACTGCCGTCTCCAACCACCTATATCCTGACGTGCTGCCGTCTCCAACCATCTATACCCTGACGTGCTGCCGTCTCCAACCACCTATACCCTGACGTGCTGCCGTCTCCAACCATCTATACCCTGACGTGCTGCTGCCTTCAAGCCACCTCCTACACCTCCTCCGGATCTCCAGATACTCACAACTACTCCAGGCTCCGGGCACCACCGCCGCGTGCTCCCTGTTCTGCCCTCCTACTCTCCGTGTCCTTCGCTCCCCTTTTTATATCTTTTGTACTTGTATTTTTGTAAAACCTGTGTCACCTAATTCATCCTCATCCTCATATATTTTTTTAAAAATAGTCATTGTAAAATAAACAAATAAACTGTCATTTCTAAATTTCATCCTGGTTGTTGTTTCTTGTTAGACATTCTCGAAGACCCTAACGGAGTTAGAGGCAAGTGGCACATTAAAGATATAAAATCTTAAATTTTCTTAACTTCTTTTAACTGTTAATTTGTATATATGTATAAATATCACCATAATTTTCACCTTATTATTTTTATTTCTTCCTTTAATCCAGTGTTCTTCAACACATTTTACTTTAGGACCTCGAATCTTCGTTGGTTAGTCTTCACCTTTTTTTTTTATCTTTATTTCAGACACATCTCGTTGGCGATGTTGCTGATCTCTGGATTCGAGCCCTACCGCTCTGGCCGTTCTTAATCTTTTCTTAAGTCAAAGCGACTAAAGCTACCTTAGGATTAATTTGTTTCTCTTTACCTCCACTTATTTTTTTTTTCCACGCAGGAGCGGATGGTAAGCCTGAATGTCCTTTCGAAAACACACTTTTAGAGTGGTAGTCATTTAATGTGAACTCCACCCTTACCTGAATGAAGATGATGAATGTAAGAGATGGTATATCTGATTTTGCCTGGTGATGTCTGTTTCTGCAAAGCTGTGTTTTTATGGTTTATTTTAAAATGTACATATCAAAATTTTTGCTGAGTCAAAAATTTTTCCAGGGTCGGGGGGAGAATGTAGTGTTATGCTACTAACATGCCATTTTCCAGTCTGCTTTGTTGGTCTGCATTCATCTCACAGCTGGATATTTCGTATCACCTTTATTTTCATAGGACCTTGTAACGTTTTAAACCATAAGAACACAATAACAAATCATTTTCACTTCGTATTTTCATACAATCAGCACTTCTAAATCGATGTCGAAGGGGTTTACCTTTGGTGACCTTGTATTTGGCTTTCTCCGAAACTCTGCAATCTCGGGCTTCGTGCGCGCTGGTGCGCTACCTTTTATGTATCTGTAACTGTCCCAATTTTCATTGTTATCTTGTTTTCTCTATTACGAGCCTGAAATCAAAATCTGACATATTTTGATATCGTTGTTTATCTGGTTGTCATGGCAATGTCCATTCAAACTCATTAGCGGTCCGATGTGTTTACTTCAATACTTTTACAAAAATACTTTTTCCCTCTTGGCCATTCACAAAAATTGCTTTCAATTTAAATAATTTTTAGAACTCTCCAAAAAGGGTATAAGAGCGGAACATTGCTGGAATTCGGGAATCTCACTTCAGCTCTTGAAGAGGAAGCATCACCTAAAGGCCTTATCCCGGGGCCGCACTGCCCCGGGATCCTGCGAGCCTCTGCTGAGTCGCCTACGGTTTGCTGCTGCTGCCTTACTGCCGTCTCCAACCACCTATATCCTGACGTGCTGCCGTCTCTAACCATCTATACCCTGACGTGCTGCCGTCTCCAACCACCTATACCCTGACGTGCTGCCGTCTCCAACCATCTATACCCTGACGTGCTGCCGTCTCCAACCACCTATACCCTGACGTGTTGCTGCCTTCAAGCCACCTTCTACACCTCCTCCGGATCTCCAGCTACTCACAACTACTCCAGGCTCCGGGCACCACCGCCGCGTGCTCCCTGTTCTGCCCTCCTACTCTCCGTGTCCTTCGCTCCCCTTTTTATATCTTTTGTACTTGTATTTTTGTAAAACCTGTGTCACCTCATTCATCCTCATCCTCATATCATTTTTTTTAAAATAGTTATTGTAAAATAAACATAATAAACTGTCATTTCTAAATTTTATCCTGGTTGTTGTTTCTTGTTAGGTTCTGGTTAGGTTCTTGTCGCTACACGACAAACTATAAAAAAAAAAAACAATTTTGTATTAAAAATAGCTATAAACCGGCAAATTTACGGCTATTTACCGGTTAATAGCCCAACGATCCAGCTATTTACACATCTCTACCTTATACCTGTAACTACTTGCATAAACTTTATTAAACAAAATGATGGGTACCTTATTCCCGCTCGCTGACACTGCACACCTCGTGTCGTTAGTTACCTTATATACAATTCAAATAAAACATCCTGTATTCTACCAATGGTTCTTTGAACACACAAGCACGCAACTAAAAAGTATTTCATGCTATGCAACCTCCACATGTTGTGTTCAATATCCAACTGCGTAATTTTTACGGAATTTTGTTCAACATCCACTTTTAAATTTGAAATACTCAGTACTTAGCTTACATATCTGTTCAAATTATGTATTGTACTTACTGGGCACGTTTAGACAATGCTTACATTCCGTAGATTTCCGTAGACTACGCTTTAGAACAATGTCAAACAAAATAAACGTTTCCCGTGAAATTCACTCAGTGGTCTGTTGACCATTCAAGCACTGAGGCAGCGCCCTGTCAATCACACTCTCTCTTTCTAACACAGGCGTGATGACGTCATATTAGCGAAGGTGCTGGATTACATGTCGAATAGGAAGGATTTCGCCAACGGGGAGTACATTGGCCTTATGGGCAAGTGTTTACATCTACAAACACTTGCGAAATATTAAATGCCGCTTGGCCGGCGAAAACCATGGAGAAGTGGAAAAACGTGAGTACAAACTTAGTATTATAAAAAATACGTAAAATCTCTGCTGCATCACGGCTGTCGGTGGTAACACAGGAAAAAACATACCCACACGCATACATGACGGTGAAAAACAACCCTCATTTTGGGCGGTTGGGTAAAAATACTGAGGCTAGTGCCACTAGTGTGTGAGATTCCCGTACCGGTACCGGTCACTCTGGCGCCTGTGTGTGGCGTTCCCGCTCCGGTACTGCTGTGATAGGGTTCAATTTTGCTTCATTGCAGCATTCATATCAACCCTATCTCATTCTAACCTATTCAAATTGTACATGAAAGAACAGGATATCTTATAAATGAATGGTTTTGAATGGATAAATAAATGTATGAAGACTATCTGTATTTGTGTTTATTATAGTTTTATACACTATAACGCATAAATAAAACCAAACATTAGGCCTAAATTTTGCTTTAATATTAAAATAATACAGAAATAAGTGCAACTTAGGGCGCTTCATATTAGGTCACACATATTAGCTGTATTCAAACTGAAATAAAGGCGTTGTGGGAAGGAAAAAGGGTGAAGGATTCTAATTAGAGTGATATTCTTGCAAGAACTAATCTTAATTCCAACTAGAATAGGAGAATTTCATCAAAAACTGATCATTAGCTCTCAAAATTCCTAATGTGTGGAATTCCCGCTCCGGTACTCACCGACACGGCGAAAGTTCCAAAATGGCCGCCACAGGCGACTGGTTAAAATTACTTCTATCTGCTTTGCATGTATCTATGTCGCAGTTGGTTGGTTAAAAAAAGGCACTTAACTGACTCTCTAGACCGTTAATTACATGCCAACGTTTAAACAAGTCACTAGCATTTTGATTGAAATAAAGCATCGTCGAAATCTGTCTTACCGAAATCCAGCGTGTTGGAAAACAAGATGGCGTCATATATCAGGGCAAAACATTGCGGTAGCTTAGGTGAAGGGTAAAGTGGGTGAGCGAAGGGAAGGTTTATCCTTCGTGTTAGGTTGAACATGTAAGAACATCAAAAATACTCAAAACATAAACATAACTACACATAAAAAGTATTTTTATTGTAGGTATTATTCTTGTTGCCTAGGAACGTTTAGACAACTCGTTAAACGTTTCGTTCACTTACTTATCTGACGGAATTTTAGTGACTTGATTAAACGTCGGTATTTCATTAACGGTCCAGAGATTCAGTTAAGTGTCTGATTTAACCAACTAACTGCGACATCTACATAATGTGAATTATACCAAATTAATTTCACTCTACAAACTTGGAGAGACATGAAAAAAGGGGCGAGGGAGGACGGTGCCCGGGTGAGGCGAGCATGTACGGAAACTGGGAACCTACCAGTTCCAACCTCTACAACTAGTCCTGTAAAATATTAAAAATGATTGGGACAACATGTACTTTTGGCATCAGTGACAATGAAACGGGAGTGGGAGAAGTGAGTATACATTGTATAATTACTATGTAAAAATTCCTAACATATTCCATTCAATTAACAAACAAATTTCATTAAAACTTAGCCAAATAGAACAAAGTTTGTACACACCACTGCCGCCGAGTCGCCCACCTTTGTGTTTAATGAGACCCTGTCCCAATCCACCCACTCACCTCTCAAAGATTCAGGCATTGGATGGACCGACATACTGAAACCAAATAACCCAAGTTATACCAGCCCAAGAAGCCCACCCGTCTTCCATCTATTATATTCAACCAACGTTAGATCGTATTTAGTCTGTATTACATCTATTCAATCTCCTATTTTAACTAAATGGAACACTCAAGTATATTAATTGACTGTACAAGTATGAATACTATTATTTACAATACTTAAAACAGCAATAGACCGAATTACCACTTGCTTACACAACGTACAATAGGTTTAACTTAACTGGAGACTCCGTAATAAGATCTATGCAAATAAACAACTTAATCTACACAAGAATTTACAATGTTCGTTCACTATTTTATACAGGGATAACCCTGTAACGCAACCGTCCACTTCAAGCTCCTCGAACAAAAATGACTAGAAAAACTAAAGTATTTTCTGCTGTTGAATTGACGTCAGCGCCACGAGTTTGTATTTTACTTCATTTTGATTGGCTGGCGCGCTTTCGTCAATTCACTTTGACCAACCTAGCAGAGTTCTTCCATGGACGTTCGCGCCTTTTATTTAATTCTCATTTTATGCGAGTAGGCGCTCTCGTCTATGAAACAACCAAACAGTGTTACCAAAATAATAAGTATTAAACGGAAATGATCGTGGTTTTGTGCGTGTTCGTCTGTGGTGACAGCTGCGTTCCGATTCTGTTTGTTGGCGACAACATCCGGCCTTCCTGCTCACGCGTTCGTCCTCGAATGCCGTTGTGGTCTGGTGCATAAGCTGAGGACAAAAAGAGAAACTATAATTGATGTCTCAATCATAGCCCGCTATCAACCAGGGTCCTCATATCGTCATTAGCTTTTACTCGAGCACATTTGATATGAAACCATGATCAATCTCGCAAACGCTGCTTGAAATCGTATCGTTCAGTAGGTATATTAATTACAGGGAATGAGCTCGTTGTTGCTTTATCGGCCAACTTGCTCGTAGCTACATAGTTTGGGCTAGTTGATGCCTGTGACCAATCAACTTAGTCATGCCCCGCTATGTGCTCCTCGCATCGTATACCTTCTGTACTCTACGAACCCAAATCATTGTTTGTTCGAAGCGAAATGAACCAGACTACCACCTCACAAAAACCAATTACTGTAACTTTTGTCATAAACGAATCCATTATAACTCTGTTACGAATTCCACCTGCGAAAATATCAATAGAACAATAATAGTGATGACAAGCGATAATACCTTATTCGACAACATCTGGGTCCAAGGAAGTCTTCTGCTTACAAGTCGTTATTGCTGATTTGAATCCAGGGCTTCATATTTTCCACACAAGCTACTCCATCATAGCGGCGAGAACTCCTCTCAGCCCCTCTCATGTCGGCAACCTTGTATCTGTCGCGACCGAGTACCTCAGTAACCTGGAATGGTCCTTTAAACAGAGGTAAAAGTTTTGTGCTCAGCCCATCGTTGGACTGACTAGGAACCCCTATTCCCACCAAATCACCAACACTGTAAAGCCGTGCATCCTTTCTTTTAGAGTCGAATGCCAATTTTTGCTTTTCAGCATTCAATTTAATCCTGCTGTCAACTTCCTTCCTCCAGGTTGTGACATCTACAACTTGCTGATCAATCTCGACATCTTTATCACCATCCATTTTCAGCCTATATCCAAAAAATACCTCACTCGGCACAGCAGACGTCTTGTTTATTGTCTGTTGATGCCTTGTTGAATACTCTGGATGTGTTGGTCCCACTTATTGTTATCTGAGTCCGCACCCAAGGCGCGAAGTGCCTCCAAAATAGTTAGGTTATACCTTTCCACCTGGCCGTTGGAACGTGGAACAGCGGTTGCTATTATATGAGGTCTTATATTCTTTGTCTTACAATAGTCCGTGAACAGCTTCGATGTGAAGGCAGAACCCGCATCACAGACAACACGATTTTCATTCCCAAACACTTTGAATATCTTATCTAGTTCAATAATTACATTTTTGCTTTTTGTAGACTTAACCGGTGATATAAAAACAAATTTTGTAAAAGAATCCACAGATACTAGTAAATAACAATTTTGCTTAGTAGTCTTTACAAAAGGTCCTAAATGGTCTAAATGTAGAGTATGGAATGGACGCGCATATTTTGGTATGGGGTAAAGCTTACCAGGCTTTTTCCCATGAGTATTCTTATAATATATGCAATTTATACAGTTATTCACATATTTAGTCACAGTTTTCTTCAGACGACGAAACCAGTAGTTAGATTTAATTCTCTCAACAGTTTTATCTACAGCAAAATGCCCTACATCGTCGTGGTTAGCTCTTATTATTTGCCAGATACATTGTTTCGGTACCACCCAGCGTCTACCATATTCTGTTCTACGATACACCTTGTTACCTAATAGCTCGTAATCGTTGTAAATTTGTTTGTTTTGCTCGGCATTTCCTGACTCTAATATTTCTTTGATACTACAGATCTCAGGATCTTGTAGTTGTACTGACAATAACCAGTCACCTTCCGTTATTGACATTACTCTACTTTGCAATACTTCTTCATTTTGTTGAGTTGTTGTAGGATTCCTACTTAAGGCATCTACATGTTGCATTTGCGAGCCTGCCCTATGCACTATGTCAAATGTAAACTCTTGAGTCTGCAAGACCCACCTACCGATACGCGGAACAATATCCTGTTTAGTAAAAGTATATCTCACAGCGCTACAATCTGTAACGATTTTGAACTCTGAGCCTAATAAGTAATGTCTGAATTTTTGCAATCCTACAATAATCGCTAAAAATTCCAATTCAAACGAATGGTATTGTTTTTCATCTTTAGTGGTTTGGCGGCTATAAAAGGGAACCGGTTTTTCACCATATTGCGTGACCTGAACTAAGATGCAGCCTAACCCATCACGGCTAGCATCCGTATACAGTATAATCGGTAGCTTGGGGTCAAATACCTGCAATACTGCATTATCAATCAAAGCTAGCTTGAGCTTTGAGACCGCCTCATCTTGGATTGGACCCCATTGCCAACCGGCATCCTTCTTTAACAAGTTCGTCAGGGGGCTACTTATGAAAGCACAAACTTTTATTAATTTCCGGAAATAATTAATTAATCCCAGAAATTGTCTTAGTTGGTGTACTGTTTCCGGCACCGGATAATCTTCTATAGCTTTTAATTTCTTTGAGTTTGGGCGAACCCCTTCTTGCGAAATGTCATAGCCAAGAAAGGTTACATGATTTTGAAAGAAAAAGCATTTTTTTATGTTAATTGTCAATCCGTATTCTTCAAAAAGCTGAAGGACTTCCTCCAAACATGCTATATTTTCCTCTAAATCATTAGTAGCTATTAACAAATCGTCCATATAGCATATAACTCGTCCAAAACGCAGATTTCCCAAGACAGTGTTCATCAATCTTTGAAAAACCGCTGGTCCATTGCATACCCCAAAAGGCATGCGCTAAAATTTATAATGACCATCACTAGTGATGAACGCTGTCTTGTGTATGGAGTGAGATTTAACAGGTATTTGGTAATATCCACATTTCAAATCCAGAGTTGTATAGACTTTGCAACCTCGCAGCCGGTCAATAAGGTCGTCCACGATAGGCATAGGATATTTTTCCTTCACCGTTATCTTATTCAAACCACGATAATCGACACATAACCGTTTTTCACCTGATGCTTTGTCTACCAATAGGGCGGGACTCGCATACGACGAATTGCTATCTCGAATAATCCCAGTATTTAACAATTCATCTACCATCTTGCGAGTCATTGCTTTCTCAGATTCCGACATGCGATAAGGGCGGTGGTATACAGGCTTATTAGAAGTTACTTCGATTTTTAATTCAACGCCATCAGTTTTTCCTAAATGGGAAAGATCACTTGCAACGCATTGCGGATATTTCGAAAAAATATTATCTAATAAGGCCTCATGTTTCTTAGACTCGTAATTATAGGAATTTTGCTGCACAGTTGCCACAAATTCAACAGAACTGAATGTTAATTTATCACCTACACGTGTATACATAATGCTTCTTTCCTCAGTAATGTTTCTGCCTACCAGAATTTCACAACCGGTTAAGCTATCAATCACATAAAATGTCACTATCGTCTCAACCTTATCGACACCAAACTTCACCAAAACTGCCTCGGTTACCTCCACAGCTGTACTGCCAGTAAACCCGACGAGATTTACAGGTTTGTTAAGTTTTGATGGTCTGAAGTTTAATTTCTGTGCAAAACTCGGTGTTATCAATGAGCAATCACTTCCCATATCGATAAACGCTTTACACATAGTTCCGTTTAAGGTGACATCTTTATAAAAATTCTGTTTAGCCTCTTGGACTACAACGCGTTTCACCTCAGCATCCCTCTCGGGCTTTGTTTTTTGAGTCCTACAAGCAGCCTGGACGTGGCCAAAAATGCTACATTTATTGCACTTTACGGTATCATTCAAACTGCAATCAACTCTCCTATGACCTATCTCACCACACCGATAGCAATTGATTTGCGGTCTGAATGGAGTCGATGTAATCTTTGGTTGGGTAGTCCTAGTCGTATCGAAGGTCCGAGAAGTATGCTGCTGTTTTCCTTGCCACGAACTGCTGCTTTTGTTCAATTTATTCGTGTCAGATGGTGCATGAACCCTACCGTGCAACAATGATGCTAAATCATCACAATATCGGAAGTTCCCTGCTTCCGAGCCAGTTATAATGTTTGGATCTCCAATCGATCCAACAATGATCGATATGATATCCTGTTCCGAAAACTGTAACCCTAACATATCAATTTGATTTTTCTGTTGAAAGTAGAATTCATACAATGACTGACCATCCCTAGGTTTCATTTCAATTAATGTTTTGAGCATTAAGTGCATATTACGCTTTATTTGGAAGGTTTCAAGTAATGTGGCCCGCCAGTCCCGCCATTTCCAAGAGGCCCAGCTTGTATGATTCTTTTGCAATGAGTCATACCATGTCTTTGCCGTATTTCGTAGTTTCTGCAAGGCTTGGTATATCATAATTTGATCCTTCCAGCCGAAGGCCCAAGCATTGTCCTCCACTACATTTATCCACATGTTAACATTATCAACCAACGGATCAAATTCAGGAATGACTGAAGCTAATATTACATTTTGACTCACGGTACCCGTAGATCGACGGCTCCTTTTGGTCTTCCTCCGAGCCCTACGTCTGCTTCGGTCCGAGCTAGATGAAGATGAGCTCGAAGTGGACGTGCTAGAGTTAGAACTAGAACTAGAGGAGTCTCTCTGTCTACACGCCTTACTACGTTTGCGTTTGCGGCCTGGAGGCATTGTGAGCGCGGTTGACGAAAAGCTACACTTCTGATACTATATTCAACCAACGTTAGATCGTATTTAGTCTGTATTACATCTATTCAATCTCCTATTTTAACTAAATGGAACACTCAAGTATATTAATTGACTGTACAAGTATGAATACTATTATTTACAATACTTAAAACAGCAATAGACCGAATTACCACTTGCTTACACAACGTACAATAGGTTTAACTTAACTGGAGACTCCGTAATAAGATCTATGCAAATATACAACTTAATCTACACAAGAATTTACAATGGTCGTTCACTATTTTATACAGGGTTATGTAACGCAACCGTCCACTTCAAGCTCCTCGAACAAAAGTGACTAGAAAAACTAAAGTATTTTCTGCTGTTGAATTGACGTCAGCGCCACGAGTTTGTATTTTACTTCATTTTGATTTTCTGGCGCGCTTTCGTCAATTCACTTTGACCAACCTAGCAGAGTTCTTCCATGGACGTTCGCGCCTTTTATTTAATTCTCATTTTATGCGAGTTGGCGCTCTCGTCTATGAAACAACCAAACAGTGTTACCAAAATAATAAGTATTAAACGGAAATGATCGTGGTTTTGTGCGTGTTCGTCTGTGGTGACAGCTGCGTTCCGATTCTGTTTGTTGGCGACAACACATCTCTCACAGAATTGCCAGTTTAACGTACAACTGGGTAACAGAGGAATAGATTGGCCCAAATATGTGGAGGAGAGGGGAAGTTGTGAATTATGCAGTATGCAGAAGACGCAGTCTAAACCCTGCACTGTATGTTCTTATTGCAAAATACATTTATGTCTAAACAACAACAATAACTGTTTTGTGGATTATCACGAGATAGACATTGATCTCATTTAGTTCTAAGTTGTTATTGTTCACTTATAGTTATGATTTTTTTTGTGAAAATCCTAACATTGTGATACATTTACTGTTATTGAAAGAACAAATTTGTCTAGGTCTTAGAAATAGTACTTCTAGGTGAAATAAATTTCCGAAAAAACAAAACATGTGTTTGACCTATATAGTAAAAAGACAGTTAGTGCGACTAGCTAGAAGGCACAATAAGACTTACTCAAGTAAACTTTGACAACTCGGTACAAATTTATATGGTTAAGTTGAGTCAAGTCTTATTCCACTTTCTAGCTAGTGGCACTTAGATTTATAACATTTCTTACTTTTTAACTAGTCCACTAGGAAAGGGTTAATGAATCATTAAACGACCCTGAGTACGGCGGTTAGAAACACAACACAAGAGTCCGATGATTATCAACTACCTAAGTGATAAATAGTTCTATGCACTAAGTATAGATACCTATCTATATAGATAAGTTTTTATACTTATATAAAAATGTAGCCTATTAATGTCCCCACTAAGGGGCACGGGCCTTCACCCGGATATGAGTAAGATTGAGCCATAATCCACCACGCTGGCTCAGTGCGGTTTGATGAAAGGGATCGGGTTAGTGGCCAACCTGACTGTCAATGTTTTCAAGCTGTCTCTATTAGGGCCTCTGACCAGCTTAACGATAACTACCACCAAGTAGCGATATTAGCCGGGACCTACAGCTTAACTTACTGTAGAAGACAAATAGAGGTATCCTTTGTTGAGTTGGACCATATTATTGTTTGTGTCTACAGACCTCCGAGATATGAAAACGGCCATGGAAATTTTGAAATGTTCGAGAAAATTAAGGAGTCATTAAACTTAACTAGGACTCATTAAACATTGTAATAGCAGAAAAAAAAAATTGTGGCGATTTTAGTGTAGATTTGCTTGAAACAACGATTAATAACTCTGTTCAAATCATTTAATTTATGTCATATATTTATAGAGCTGACTAGAATTACACTTACCAGCCAAACTTGCTAAGATAACGTTTTTTGTGACTGTGCATTCACAAGTGAAAATGTAATTAACTGCTTGCCCTCCGATCACAGTGGTCAAACAGTTTCATTCCCAATTGCCAGCAAAAATAGGACTGATCCATTATTTTATAGGCCTATTACATCCCATAGACTAGAGACGTATATGAAAAAGTTAGATATAAATTCAGACAAATCAGATATCTTACAGATGTTGAAACTGCCAGATTGGTTTACTTTAGTTCTTTTCACAGTATTATGTCTTATGGAATATTGCTCTGGGGGAGAGCAGCAGATATAAATACGATATTTTTCTTACAAAAAAGGGCGATCAGGGCGATATATCAATTAGATGCTAGAGAATCATTAAGAGAAAAATTCAAAGAAATTAATATACTAACGGTTACCTGTCAATATATATACGAGAATATCATGCATGTAAGAAAAAACATAGTTTTATTTAAAATTGTAGGTGATAGCCATACAATTAACACTAGAAATAAAAATAGGTTAGCACTACCATTATTTAGACTAAGTAAAGTAGGCACATCATTCATGGGGCACTGTATTCGCTTCTACAATAAAATACCACAGGAATCATTGATCCTTCCTGAAAAGAGGTTCAAAAACTATGTTAAAAATGAGCTGATAAGAAAGTCCTATTATAGTATTAAGGAATACTTAGATGACAAAACTGCATGGTCCATACCATCTCAGCGCACAGAAATTCGACGAGGGGCGATGGATCAAGTCTATCACTCGCCGGCGAATTTCCTTAGACCGAAACCAGTACCTGTTGTAAAGTCACTTTAAAAAAAGAAAAGGTATGGGGGAGTTTCTTGCCGTTTCTTCTTAACCCAGAGGCCCACCTTCCGAAACGGTGGTCTTTTTTTTATATAAAAAAAAATTGACTTGTAGTTATAAGTAAGTATAATTTTGACGTTGAATAAGATAATATATTTATTTATATTCAATAAAAAAAATTACTCTCTGACTCTGACTCATTTGCCAGTACCTGATTTTGATGAACATAACCCTAACAAAATCTATTCTGACTTCTTCAACATTATTCAAACAGAATTCAATATAGTTTTTAAATTAAAGAAAGTCTGTGCCAACAACGGTAAATCTAAATTTAATGACTTAGCAACATTTGGAATTCGTAAAAATAGAGCTATCTTTTATGACCTTTATGAACAAAAAACCTATAACTTTGATATAAAATTTCATGACTATGTTAAAAAATATTCCAAAACTTTCAAGTTGGTTTGTAGGACTGCAAAAACTTTACACGTTAATATAAAAATACAAAATTCAAATAATAGAATAAAAACGGTTTGGCAAATCATAAACCGTGAAACTGGCAAAGTTAAACCAAGGGACAATGGTTTCTGCTTAAAGATAGGTGATAATGTTGTTAAATCCAACGCTGAGGTAGCTCGAGCTTTTGAAACGTTTTTCACCAATGTACCCTTACTCACAACAGAGCGTCTAAATTCATCTCCATATGAAGCAGGGACTTTATTAAAAAACAGTACTAGCATCAGTAATGTAGATTTTAAATTTCATCATGTATATCCCCAGGATATTGTCAAATCGTATAAATTAGATAAGATAATTAACTTAAAAAAACTGAAGACTTTGACTGATATACCCCACAGTATATCAGTCAAAGTCATTGGTTCAATAATACTAGTTGTAGCCCCACACCTAGCTTATATATTTAATAAATGTGTTGACGATGGAACTTTCCCAGACCTCATGAAACACAGTAAACTGATATCTCTGTTCAAGTCGGGAGACAAGGGTGATCCTTCAACCTTCTGAGAATGTTGGAAACGCTTCCTCACCTCCGTTAATATTTTGGCGTGAAATTCTTTACCTAACTCACTTGTCTCATAAGTATCGGTAGATTCTATTGCTTTTGTCATATAGTAAATTATTGGAATGATAATACTACACGTTGCATAGTTTATCTTGATATTTCCTTGGAGACATTTTCGATACGTAAACTATTTACAATATCTTTTACGATTGCCATTTCGACACCAGTAAGCATTGATGGGGCTCTTGGATTCTGTAATAAAATAGTGCTCACAAGATCACTTAGCTGAATAAACCTTTCGAGCATATAAAAAGTCGAGTTCCAGCGTGTGCTCATTTTTTTAATAAATTTTGTTAAACCTGAATATTTGTCCTTTGAAGCTTTCTCAATTCATCGCTGGCAAGCACACTCTGTTTAAAATATGTGACAATACTTTTGACCTTTGCTATCAGGGCCTCAAATCCAACAGTTTCCTTAATAGCCTTTTCAACCACTAAATTGAGAGTGTGTGCGAAACACGGCAAATGTTTTTTTTTCAAACAAAATCATGGATTACTTTTAACAATGTTAGCACCATTGTCACTAACGATGGCTATTATTTTGTCTTCTTCAATATTCCACTCCAAACATATATTTTTAATGTTATGTGACAAATAGTCCGAAGTATGTCGGTCTTCCAACTCTTTTACGCCAATCATTATTGAAACTAACTCATCGCTTTCGAGATTATGGCAAGTTAACCCCAAATAGCTCCTCGTATTCATTGTGTCAGAAAAGAGCTATTTGAGCAATTTATAATTTAAAACGCACAGACTCCTTAAGAATGTTTTTTTAAAGAAATTGACATACTTACTAACTGTAGCTAGTCAGTTTATTTTCGAAAATATAGTGTATGTACGCAAGAACCTTACAACATTTTAAAAACTTAGCGGTAGCTGTAACCTAAGGAATAATCACAGACTACTTGCGCCCCGGTTTAGACTCGCAACTCGTTCAAGATTACTTCGATGACGGGACTGTATGGGGTTAATCGGGCTCAACACAGACCTTACTGTTAATAATTTTGAAATTATTTATTCCTGCTTATTAATTAATTATATTATAAAATTTTGTATTAGTTTAGCACAAGCAATTTTTAAATGAGATCTAAAAATCCATCTGTGGGAGTTTCTACGCTCTGCTTCTCCCACAGTGGTCCAATGTAGAGAAGTGGCAAAAAATGACGATTGCTAAGTAGGTATATGTAAATATCTACAGTAATAAAGACATTTGGAATTTGGAATTTGATCCTTGGTGCATGTGTATCGATCCGCCAGTGGATAGAATGGTTTTGTATCGATACAAAAATCGAGCGGATCGTATAGCATTCTATCGATCTACTTAAGTATCGGATCGGATGGACATCCCTTAACTCGCCAAGATTGACAGTCAGACTGTCAGTCAGTGTCAATCTCGCTCGCTCGAACGAAAAGGTCTCGCAAATATTGAATGATAGTTTTGCAGTTCTATGCATAAAATGAAACAATAAATAACACATCAAGATGATGATGGACGACAATGAGTTCTTTAGACAGACAGTGCAACATTTAGCGCGCTCATTGTCCAACGTTGACCCGACGCCATGGGAAAAGGTGAGTCAGTTTATTACTTCATCGATAATAACAGCTTGCAATCAATACAATCAAGGATGTATTACCCTTGTAAACAAGTTCAGCTTATTTTGTAACTTGAATGGGTACATAGTACCGCTAATACGTTTTCATGCATTCTGCTTGTAACGATGAGTTTACCTGTTAATATAGGTAAAATCCAATCATGTTTTTATTTTAATGGCATCAGCTGTAATAGGGGTCAGAGTGACGATAAAGGGGCGGAAACAGCACCTTTTAAACATTTTAAATTATTAAGTTTCGTACCCGAAGGCTGCCAAATGGGACCCTGTTACCAAACTTGCGCTGGCCGTCTGTCCCTCCATCAGCTGGCAGTACCTCATGAACCTTATTAGGTAGAGAGTTTCAATTTTCACAGAATATCTATTTCTGTTGCTGCTGCAGCAACAAATGAACTACACAAGATTTTATAAATTAAAGGGGGTCCCCATTCAAGAGACGTGTTTTAAGGCGATGATGGAATAAAAATGCGTTGTCGAGTGAAAGTGAGATGCAATAATTTCTCGCGAATAAGAAAAAGCGGGATGCCAATAATGCACTCGCGACTAATCTGAAACAATGTAAGCGCCAAAACGTAAAAAAAAAAACATAAAAAATAAACTATTTCAGGGAATTAACTTTCAAATTGAAAATCGTTAGAAATAACAATTGTTCATACATTGCAATTATCACACAGTCATATTCACTTACTACTGCGGTGTAACAGGATAAAACCATAAAAAAAGGGTTGACTTTGTATTTATTTTCTATCGAGAAAATTTTATCTAAACATGTTTTCCAATTAAGAATCTCTAGATTATATAGTCAAATTACATATACCAGAAATTAATTACGATTTGCCCAATATTTCCTGAAAAACACATGAAAACAGCACCCCATATTTATTTAATCAGCGTCTTAACACCCCCTGCGAAAAACAAACCATATCATACATATCACAATATGATCATACCCTTTGGCTGTCACATGGTTGTGCCACCATTGGTATGATATTGCTTTGGCAATCTAAGTTCTAGGTATGAATCCATGTGACATAATTTTCTAATTTTTGATTTATTATTTTTTGTGCTTAGGGTTTGTGCTTTGTTGGTGAGGAATCCTTCATGTGCGTGTTTGACCTGCACTTAAGTGTTTTTCACTTCTATCCAAGTACCTTGCAGGTCCTTGTTTTGTGATTTAGCAGAGACACAGTGCGGTTTACAATGCGGTTACGAGCGCTATTTGCATTGTGAGCGCGCTATAGGTCAGTTCATAATGCACATACAATTCACCAGAGTGAGTGTTGTGACCACATGAGTGACAACATAATAGCGCACATAACAGCACTCACGAAAAAGAGGTAGTGCAGAAAATATTATTTCGGAAAATTTATGTATACCCTCCTTAATCTCTGGCATAGCACTAATCAAGGCTTTTCCTTATGTCAGGAGATTTTTTAAACTTGCAGTTTTTTTATACTTTTCAACTTAGCCAACTTGACAACTGTCAAATGTGAAGTCATGTCTGGTTTTTTATACTTTTCAACTTAGCCAACTTGACGCCTGTCAAATGTGAAGTCATGCGTGGATGCATTAGGTGAGGTGGTGTGTCGGTGGGGATACTGCATTCCACCGGAGTGCCTAGTTGGCTTGCTGGAGTACCCAAGTAATAATGAACAGCCCATTAATGTTCCCATTAAGCAGCACATGTCTTCACAAAATATAATAGTCATGTGACTTTTCTAATTCCAGGTGAACACACTATTCATGCTGTGCCCGCAAGCCAGCTCAACCCTGATTGTCACTCCCCGCAGCCAGGACGCCTGCATAGCACTCGGGATCTACTTCCTGCAGAGTGGCATGCAGCATCAGGACAAGCTGTTACCTTACTTCCTGAAGGTACTGAAGACGCTGGCTAATGCACAGTTTGAAGAGCCCGTCGGGAATGGCAGAAGTGGTGATCGTAAGTGGTTTTTCTTTTCTTTCAGATACAGGCCCCGCCAGTAGCCTGACAACCTGTGCGAGAGGTCCCGGGTTCGATCCCCGGCTGGGGGTATAGAAGGAAAATAATAATTCCATGTCTTGGATTTTTATATGTGAGTGACGTCGCTGTTTCTGTTACAAAACAGGATATCCTAGTGTGGGGCCAAAAGCAATGTTTGTGCCTGTATGTAAATGTTTATGTTTAAATTTTTATGGGTAGGTATTTCTAATATGAGGTGCAATGCCATTCAAATTCGACATCAACCAAAAGAAAGTAATCAAGTTCTGATTGGTTGATTTTTCCTATTTGGCTGGTGTTGTGATTGATATCAGAAATACTTTGTTCTTCTTCTTCTTTATTTTTAATGCTGGTCTAACAACTAGTTAATATCGCCAATGTCAAGTGTCATCTCTCTTTTTTTTTTTTTCCTTTTTTTTAAAGCTTCCATCTTTTCGCACTTCATACGCATTTATTGCAGTTGTTCTATTAGGGTGACTTAGAACAAGATAATACGATACAAAATAATTGCTGGATCGGCAGAGACGGGCCTATTCCTTGGCCTTCTTGTTCACCAGACCTGACCGCAATGGACTATTTTGTGCGGGGCAGAGCCAAAGAACTGGTCTATTCCAACATAGCCAACACAAAAGAAGAGTTGATTTCAAAAATAAGAATGCCTTTCGACACATTGAAAGATGAAATGATGCTCAAAATCACGACCACAGAAGTCCGAAGACGGACTCGTGTCTGTGTGAGGAACCAAGGATCTCATTTCGAGCATGAATAGCATTTTAATTAATTAAAAAGACTGTCTAAAAAGTCTCTTTTTCTCCCTCAAACTGGTAAGTAGGTCATAACTTCAAGAATGTGTGAGGTATCTACGTCAATAATACCTTAAATGAAAGATCATTAACTAAGAATGTTTTTATGAAGATTTGCACATAAAAAGCTTTCACTTGTTTTTGTTAAATTAGGTCCGAAGAACTTACTTTATTGATGATTGAAATTTGCCTTGCTCTTCAATGGTCTGTAAAAACCAAGTCTGACGTAGCAGACGCACAACCAAGATTTATTAGAATGCTTATTAAGTGATTTATTAGAATCAATTGTAAAATCATCCAATTATTGTTAAGTTTCGCAATGATAATCACTTAACAGTGAAAATCTGGAAATTTTCTTCAAAAACACTAAATCATCAATAAAAATTTAACGGTTAGACTTCGTCGTATGTATGTTTGGCTCAAATGGTTCTAAATGGTCTGTACTAGCTTCGGTTTATGTCTTTGCATCGATCTACCGGACACCCTGTAATATATACATATGTATAACATTTGAGATATCAATGGGTACGCGAGGATAATGGGGCGAGGGGAGGGTATTGTTTCGTCTGATCAGGCGATCTTAATGATGGGCGATTGTGAATGAGTCCAATATTCGAATGGTTTGATACTACTAATATTAAGATTCGAATCCAAAAACAATCGATAACTAGTTTTCAAATTCGAATGAAATCGCTAGTTCATTCATTCACTTTGCCATACAAAATTGAGCATTAGTCTCGGACGATACAGTCTACTTTTATTTGATATTCGTATAAGTAGTTACTGATTTGCGAACCGCTAGTTCATTAATTCAGTTTGCTATACAAAATTGAGAATTTACTTGTAATTAAGGTTTACTTTTAGTTGTTGTTGTTACTTGTAGTTATAGCTATAACTACTTATTCGCGTCACTGCGTAACCATAGTAACGTGGAGGCGCCATTCTAAATCGTGTGCATGCATGCACTTTGTCACTCTCTGTCCCCTGCTACCCCCACCCCGCCAGCACACGCTAATCGTGTCCTAGAGTACAGTCGCGTAAAAAAGTTATTTAACGTCCGTCGTCGTGCGAAACCAGGTCCCGGTCGATGAAATTACGGATGAATGAGTTTAAAGACATCAGTGATTCTGAATCGGGTTTTTCTACTGACACGGGAAAGGGTTTCGCAACTCCTGGCCCAAATTTTGCTCCCATCCCACCATGTAGAAATGAAATCCTTTTTAGGGTTCCGTACCAGAAGGGTTCCAAACGGGACCCTATTACTAAGACTTCGCTGTCCGTCCGTCCGTCCGTCCGTCCGTCTGTCACCAGGCTGTATCTCAAGAACCTAGCTAGCTAGAGAGTTGAAATTTTCACAGATTATGTATTTCTGTTGCCGCTATAACAACAAATACTAAAAAACAGGATAAAATAAATATTTAAGGTGGCTCCCATACAACAATACCACATACAAACTTATGGATGCACCTGGTTACGTACATGGAGTGTGAAAGTAACCGCACCAATAACTTTGTAAACAATATTTTTCTGTGTAAAATCCAAACTATTCACTCCACACCATCGCTTCCATTGAACGGTGGTACGGAACCCTTCGTGCGCGATTTAGACTCGCTCTTGACCGGTTTTTTATGTTTACTTTGAAACTTTTATATTTTTAGATTGACTGTTTTTTATTATTTCGAAAAAAAAAATCCAGCTACGAATATTTTGGTGGGCATCTGACGAGGAACTGATATTTTATTGACGTGACAGATCTACTATTTAGTTGACAAATATATTATTTAGGGGATCACAGTTAGGAACTACGCGGGTAATCGCGTTAACTGTGAGCTCTGTGGTCTTATGCGTTTCAAACTTGCTTCTCACACAGGAAATGCAGGTTCGAATCGTGACCATGTAACAATGAGATAATTAATCTATCTTAAGTATATAATACGTTCTAACGGTGATGGAAAAACATCATGAGGAAACCTTCATTACTCCATAGCTGCGGCGATGGGCTAGCCCCCTATAACGCAAAATGGAGTATTGAATAACTGGCTCAAAGTGAGCACAATTGTGCCTCTGCCCCCCATATGGGAAAAGGCGTGACGCTATATTATGTTATCGCGTTAACACTTTTGTCTAACATTATACTGCGCAGATTATTAAATATAGCAATCTACTGTTACCTTGCGCGTAGCGCGTCGCGTCGAACATACATCGGCACAAAATGGCGGGAACGTAAGAAGTTAACGCCAATATGTTTGTTTATGATTCATTCTCACTTACACATGTTTCGTTTAAATATCTTTCTATTCACTCGTACAAGTAAAAGATAACAACTAGCTTTCAATAAAAATAGTTTTTTATTGGGGCGCAATAAAGACTAGGAAAATTCGAATACAAACTAGTAACTTGTAATATTTATAAAGTTCGTTAACTGATTGAATTTACCACACGAAATTGAAATGTTTTTCTCTACTCTGTATAGAGTACTCTGAATAGAGTTTACAAAACATAGAGAACTAAAAATGAAATTTTTATTATAAGGAATAAAACGATGCTCGATTATCGATTGTTCTAATTCGATTGTTGAAGTTATTCGAATAATTTGAATAAAAGCTACAATCGATAACTTTATCGATTGTTATTCACAATCGCCCATCTTTAGGCGATCTCGCTAGTGCCGCCTAAACTGTCAGTGCGTACGCACGTCGCTGTTGTTCAAAATGGCTGCCGAATCACGCATCGCGCTTATGAAAGAGCGATTTTATTGTACTTTAGCGTTATTAAGAACGTTAACAAACGCTTATATTAAAGATGAACGTTATAAAGAGTTAATTGAAGAAGTTTCCACGGCAAAAACAACAGCTAGAAAGACTTCTCGTGATTATTGGTTACTTATTGGTTGATTAGTGCTTACCATTGACCAGAAAAGTAAGCTTATTTTTCCTGTTAAAGAAACTACAAGCACTATTTTATACTACGCATTTGATAGCGAGTTATTCGACATATTACACGAGGCACATATTCGAATTGGTCACGCAGGAAGAGATCGTATGATGAAAGAGGTATGGAGTCACTACAACAACATAACACGTTAGGATATAGACACTTATCTTGAACTTTGTGAACCATGTCAACAAAAGCAAAAAAACATCAAAAAATTCATTGTTGTAAAGCCTATTATATCGTCAGAGTTTAATTCTAGATGCCAAGTGGATCTGATAGATTTTCAGTCCCAGCCCGACGGTGATAACCAATTTATAATGGTGTATCAAGTACATTTAACAAAATTTGTTGTTTTAAGACCACTTAAAACAAAACGAGCTGAGGAAGTGGCTCACACTGTATTGGACATATTTACTCTTCTTGGTGCTCCTGCAATACTTCAGTCTGACAACGGCAGAGAGTTTTCCAACCGAATCATTGAGAATTAAAAAACATATTGGCCTACTTTAAAATTTATTCATGGTAAACCCAGGCATTCGCAAAGTCAAGGGGGTGTGGAAAGAGCAAATCAAGATATTGAAAATATGTTGACCACGTGGATGCCAGACATTGGAGTGAGGGTTTCAGATTTGTGCAACTCATGAAAAACAGAGCTTTTCACGCTGGTATTGAGCAATCTCCTTATTATGCACTTTTTGGGTGTAAAGTAAAAGTTGTTTTACAGTTACCCAATGATTTCACGCAAAATGTTGAAACTGGAGAAGATTTGGAGAAAATTATACAGGAACCTTACCAAAAAGGAAGAAGATCCCGAAGTCACTGCATGTGAACTCTCGAAGGTGAACCCGGAGGCAAGCCAAGTTTCTAACAACGATTCAGATCAACGCGAAACAAACACGCAACCTCCAGCTTGCAC
This sequence comes from Argyresthia goedartella, assembly GCA_949825045.1. Classification (NCBI taxonomy): domain Eukaryota; kingdom Metazoa; phylum Arthropoda; class Insecta; order Lepidoptera; family Argyresthiidae; genus Argyresthia; species Argyresthia goedartella. The sequence goes on from OX463828.1 coordinate 17,548,928, forward strand.
CCTCCAATGCAGCGTCTGTTAACAAGAAACTACAGGGGCTCATACATGTAGAGAATGTGGATGTGCAATCCACGCTATTTGCGCTGTTGCTGAAGAATCACACGATGAAGGATTTGGATCTAAAGTTTTGTGTCCATTATGTTCAAAAAAATATAAAGTACTATATAATCGTCAAAGTGCTAAGAAAAACCTACAACAACAGGCCGAAAAACGGCTGAAATTGAGTGAAAAGAAGTTTGCCCTGTATGGCACTTCTGTACGAATTGCAGTTCCAGAGGTTGACAGAGGGCGTGGTGATGCCCGAAATATTATAGGTGTAGTTTTGGCTAAAACCGATGATGAGCTTTATCAAATTGGTACCAAGAACGGAATCTTAAAACAATTATATTCTCGATCTCAGATTAACGTGTGTTCAAGAGTTCTTCTTGATGCAGAGGATGTACCGAGTACGGAGATGGCACTACGCACAGTTGCTAACCTACAATCCACTGGAACTGGCCAGGGACTTAAAAAGTGCCTTTGCAAGAAAAACTGTACCACAGCAAGATCTCTGTGCTATAAAAATAAATTATTGTGTACTTCCAAGTGACATTCCAGCTTACCCTGCAAAAATAAAAAGCCGTATGGACTGACTCGTTTACATTTAAGAAAATATAATAATATAAGGACTTACTCTAATATTGTGACATTTATAATTACTTAAATAACAGACTGATTACTTACCAAACGAAAATTTGACTTTATAAGAATAATATAAGTCGATTTTGCGATAAATACATTTTAAAAGTTACTAGATAGTTGAATTTCGAAGCTTTAATTAGTAGATAATATGAAGATTATTATATTTTACGATATGATTGTTACCTGAACGTTGTTGTCTCAACGAGTGCTTTAATAAAAAATATTATTCTCATTGTAACAACGTGTTTTATTACAGAAAGCATTATTTTTATACATTTCCTAATACGATATTGGAATTATATACAATTCCTAGGAATTGTACACATTTCCTAGGACATTTATGTATTAAATAGTTTTGAAACAATATTTTATGCATTTCCTAAATAGCTTCGGAGTTGCCTTATGGGCCTTAAAACACAGGTTTATTATCTTTCATCTGTTTATTACTTTGGTAATTAAATTTTATTTTCATTTTCATAAATTTCCTAGGATTTGTATACAATTCCTAGACTTCGTACATTTCCGATAACATATATACTAATTATGAACGTTACAGTTTGATTTTGTTAGTTTTAATAAATTTAAACAAGATTTTAATAAATCGGGAAGTGACATACAACATTCCTGCAAGGATTTAAAATGATGGGTCTAGGAATGTTGGAAGGAAGGAGATTATTCAGGGAGCTTGATATCACTTACTTGGCGTTTGAGCAAGCTGTCACCTGTCTCTCGCTCTCTCTCTCTCTCTCTCTTTCTCTTTCTCTCTCTCTCGGCCATATATGCATGTCTCTTGTACCCATGCGCCACTCCTCCCTCCAGGCGGCATTCAGACGCCAACTAAATTGGCGATAGCTTTACAATTCCAAAACTTTATGAAATACTGAAAATCTGAATGCTACCTTGAGAAATTTACCAGGTTAAAAGTCAAGACCTTTTTCTTATGACTGCCAAATTCACAGCTGTGATTGAATTTCATTTAAAAGCTAGTCAGTAGTTCTTCTTCCGCTTCTTTTTACCCGACTGCCTTCAGAAAGGAGGGTTATGATTTTTGAGTTTATGTATGTAAGTGTGTATGTAGGTAGATTTCTATGTTCCCTGCTGCTGCCTGAACGGCTTGAAGGATTTTAAAGATTGAGGTGTCGTTGGATTTGCCTTGATATCGCGAGTGACACTGGGTACCTACATTAAAAATAATAAAAAACAAAAGGGCAGATTGAGTCCCAAATTTTTTTTTTTACCAAAACTATCGAGTGGGTTGTCAAAATGAAGGGATTTTAATAGCGAATCCAAATATACGTATACCGTGCAGTTTTGGTTTTAATTGAGAGGTAAAACGTTTCACGAAACTCTTAAGTTTCACTATAAACGCACAGAAAACCAACGAAAGGCGATGCGTTCACTCAGACCTTCACTCTTCGGAGTATTTCTTTAAACTTAAATAGAAATAACATAGTATTAGTTAAAAAAGTCTGAAATAAAAAAAAAAAAATGAAACAAAAAACCCGACTGCCATTACCACTAAAAAGGAAAAAAACAAGCTCTATAATTTAGTGTGAAGAGAAATACAGAGGACCGTGTATTATATTTTATTAGGTACCTACCTACATAAATAACAGATATATTTTAATGCATTACAGATATAATTTATATGTTTTGAATTATTGCAGCCGGGGGGGAAATACAAATCCACAAAACTCTGTTGTGTAGGTATCTATATTTAATCGAACATTGACAAAACCGTTTACTAGCTATCAATGAAATATATTTGGGTCATTTGTACAAAAAAATATATAGTCTGTCCCCACGCCAAAGATAACTTGGCACCTCGCTCTGATGACTTCATAGCGACCGTCACTGTCCTATTGACGCGTCGAGGACGAGAGCGAGCGAGAGAGGGAGGGGAAAAGCATTCCTCGCGAGTGACAACTTAAATTTGTGGAGTAGTAGGTAAAAAAGCATGTGGTTGATTAAGGTTTATCTTACTTTATAATAAACGTATATAGGGTTGGTATATAAAAAGACAGATATTAAAATACCGTTTGTAACAATTAGCCAATAGAAACTTTAATATCACAAAAATACTACAAGCCATTTGTAAGAAATAGTTAATACAAGAAACTTTTTATATCACAAAAATACTACAAGCAATTTTTACAGTAATTTGTCTAGTAGAGCTGTTGGAAATAATTTTTGTTCTAAATAAACTATAATTCTGACCTAACGACAGAGCCGAAAAAAAACTAGTGATGCTTCATGATGTACTTCATTTACCTGTAACAAGAAAATATATGTGAATGAAACAAACATGGTCATGGTTAAGCCATTTCCTATAGCTACAATCTTCACAAAATAAAAGGCCGGTGACGGAATAAGGTTGAATTTAGTTTGGGCCACCGGGACTTTTATTTCGTGAAGACTGTGAGTCAATTAATTATGGCTTACGTTTAACTGTTTACTGACTGACTCGGCCATTCTGGTCGTCAAGTTGAAGCATACCTGATGAGCTGCCGGCGGAGGAGTCGGAGCCGCCGCCCGCGCCGCCGTTGGCGCCGGCGCCCGCTTGGCCTTGCGCGCCGCCGTTTACACCGAACCCGAAGCCGGCTTGAAAAATGACTTTAATGTTACTTTATTACAAAAGGTCGCTCACAACAAACGACATACAAAAGAAATGCCATTAGCGAGATTTTTTGCACCTAAGGAAATAAGCTGGCATGTTACTAAGTATACAAAAATAATACCTGGGAAAAGAAGATTCATTTATCAATACAAAATAATTTTTCGACTCAAGTCGCTAATTTACGTTATCCTGTGTTGTTGCGATCATCCATCAATCATCGTCATAATCATCACAACGTTTAGACACTTATAAATTATTCAGTTACTGATGACGATGATTGATGAAGACTAAATTTTTCACTTACCTCCTCCTCCCATGCCGGCTCCGGCGCCTGCGCCGCCCCCAGTGCCTGCACCTCGGATGAGAAATAGAACAAAATCAGAAATGCATAATTTATTTCTATAACCCCTCGATTAATATTTTTTTTTGTATGTGAAAATCTCATATTCACATTCATTCATTTCCGAGTTATGCTACACACAAGGATATTAAGAGTACTTAAATTAAATTACATCAACCAATTATACGACCTGATTGCGGGTTCTTGCCGCCTAAACTAAGCTAAAAGAAGCCTCTAATATAGGCTACAATCAATTGACAATGGCTTGTGTTTAAACGATTACCAAAAAATTCGAAAATTTACTACCAATAAATTCGAAATGACTGCCAAAATGGATGGATGTCCACCAAATTGTGTTTGGATAAATTATCACCAAACTTCTTTTTATGTTTTGTGTACTTAAGTTTATGTTTTAATTATTTTTTGTTGTTCTTACATGTTTAACCTAACACGAAGGATACCTAAGCTACCGCAGTATTTTGCCCTGATATTTTCAGCAACTTTTGGGTAGGAAAAATATATTTTGGTGGTCTTTAATTTGTTGACATTCGTTGACAATTATCTAATGAGTTATTAAACAAGGAAAGATATTCACAAAAATAAAATTTAAATAATAATAATAATAGTATGTGGAAATCTACTAAACGCTATTTGACTGACTGACTACAGACAACTCACAGCCTAAACCGATGGACCTAGAGTCATGAAACTTTGTACGGGAGTTCCTTATGTAGCTTAGGGTAGCACAAAGAAAGGATTTGGCGAAATTCATCCCCCAAGGAGGGGAAATGGAGGTAACTGTTAAACTGTAGTTTGTTTAAAAGTAAAAAACCGCTCGAGTTATGAAGCTGACATTTTACAGGTAGATATTATAGGTGCAGGCTAAGATTGGAATGGAGATTGCACTTTGTATGGAAAAAAACTTGACCTTTTAATCAGAAAATTGACAGATAGGTAGTTCATAGATGTGTTACTTCAATTCAGTAAAGGTTTTATCCATATTTACCCCCACAAGGGGCGAATGGCGGGTTAAGAGCTCATATGAAATTTAAAAACTGCTTGACCCGCGAACATGAAGGCACATAGGTAGGAGGTAGTTTCTAGATACGAGTCGTCACTGACAGAGTAATTTTCAAAATTGCGGAGAGAAAAAGGGGACGGGGAGTATTAACGACAGGGCCCTATCAAGGGTGAGGGTACAAACAAGAAATTAAAAGTTAAAGAAGAAACGTCTGCATTCGCGCATTACTTTAGCCATTTTTACATAACTCCACGTGGTGGTGCCCCGGGCAATGGCTAGATATCCAATAAAATGCAATAAAGCTTAACTTACCACCGTTGGATCCAGCGCCTTGTGGGGTCTGAAAGTAGAAATGGTTGCAGGGTTTTTAGTTAGACTATTCAAATGTATAGTCCGACCCGCACCTGACCTATATTATATGAATAAATATTCATATATAATAAGTCAAGTGCGGGTCGGACTCGCGCACGAAGGGTTCCGTACCATCGTACAAGAAAACTTGAGGACAAAAATAATAATAAAACATTTTTTTTTATGTCAAGCAGAGCTAGGTTTAGAACCTCCAACACTCTCCGTCCTACAGAGAGCAGATCCAACGTTAAACCAATTGCGCCACCGAAGCAATGAATGGATGACGGGAAATTATCGATGATAATGACGATTATAAATTCGCAGTGGCAGGGCTATTCAAACACGTATCTTGTATGGGGAGCCCCTTTAATTTATAAAATCTCGTGTAGATCATTATTTCTTGCTGTATCGGCAACAGAAATTCATATTCTCTGAAAATTTCAACTTTACCTATTAAGGGTGTTAAAATCGATAAAAATACTACTTCGAAACCGTTTTGCAGAATCATTTGCTGGAGAATGCAAGAAGCTTGTATTGGGATGATTATTTCTGTTTCTAGCAAGATCCTCCCACAAAGCCCAACTCACTCAGGAATGTTGTGGAGCAAATTTTCCCGATTTTATACCACGAAAAGAATGGCCTTCTTCTTCACTAGACTTGAACCCACTGGAGTTTTTCATAAGGACATGCTTAGCAAGATCAGGAGTAAATCTGTCATTCAAGCAATGGTTGGTTACTATATGGGATAACATAACAGAGGAGGTATTGCGTGCCGCATGCAACAGATTTTTTGGAAGAATGCATAAAGTTATTCAGGCAAAAAGCGATTTGAGCTTATGAATTAGTTTATTGTCTTAAATTGCACTCAACCAAAAAATATAGAGTTTGAATTTTTATGTTAATTTAAGACTAACGCCCTTTCAAACTAAGGCACTTAATCTGCCCAACCCTATTAACCACATCTTATGCCCTCACACATCCACACGCAAACCCGCACAATACTTGTCATTTCATGTATTCACTATTGTTTGTCATCATTTTTCCTTTTGATTTTCACTATGTGTAATTATTGAATATTGAATTATTTTAAATCTTAAAATCTCTTCTTATTTCATAATCGATTTGTTTCGTAACTGGCATGCTCTGCTTATATCAATGTTATTTTTAATTCAATGTATTTTCAAATGACTTCAATAAATAGATAGAGCCCGGTGACGGACAGACAGACGGACAGTGGAGGCTTAGTAATAGGCTCCCGTTTGACACCCCTCGGGTACGAAACCCTAGAGATAATGTACAAAGGCAAGCCCGTCTCTAAACACAACATTTTTCAGAAATTGAAACATAGGAAAGCTCTTTCTTCTAACTCTTGGCTCCTTATATTTTACTGAACGTGGCGCAGGGATCATTATGTGCTCCTGCAGCTCTGGTTGCCCATATTGGGATTATTGAGTATGTATTTGTGTCTACTTACCGAGCTGACCAACGCCACAGCGATGCACAAAACAAATAGTTTCCCGAACATGTTTTAGAGAGCTTTATTCTGTAACACGCGATCGCAACAGCCACAAGCGCTATGCATGTCAGACCCACCCTATGTACCTTTTATACCACTCACGATCAATCAGTCAGGCCACACGTGCACATCATAAACGCATGAGGACGCTGGTGTAAACATAGTAAGAATGATTGTTTAATAATCGTTTTGTAAAGAAAAAATTGATAGCTACAGTAGTTCCTGACAAAGTGTATTGGCACACAGACAGACAGACGTATGAACAGACAGACGGATAACGAAGTAAAAGGGTTCTTTTTTTACCTTTAAGGCACGGAACCCTAACAATATGTCTACAACAATTTTGCAGATCAATTCTGTTGGTGATTTGGGGCTTTTTTATTTATATTATTGTGTCGATTTGATTTCTATTTTGGGGTATGGTTTACTCGAATCGCATTATAACACCAACATTTGTCGTTGATATGAGTAACATCATAATGATATGACCAAGGTCAAGTACAGTAAACTGTCTAAACTGCGTTTTAACATTTCAGTGAGAGCTGGTTTAACTATGATCGAAAACGAAGATTTCTTATATTCCATACTATAAGTTCCGAAATTTAAAAGGGGGCACAGGAACTCAGCGATTATTCTTCCTTTTCACGTCTGGCTTGTTATCGGGAATATTTGTCAATCTGATATCAAAAACCCTTCTACATTTAGAAAAGCGTATGAGTTATTTAACTGAGGCATATCAGGAGTTTCTCTTATCACGCTCGTCTCAATCAACATAACTTTCAGTTCACTGTCAAAGTGAATCAAGCCCCTTCCCTACTTCCTACTTTTGTATGAAACAAGCAGGTGCCCGCGGCTTCTCTTGCGCAAACTCGTGTAAAGGTTGCCAGTCCATACAAACATTAACCTGCCATCATCCCCAATCCCCCTCCCCTCTCCCCTCCCCTCCCCCATTTCCCCTCCGCCCCTGTGGGGGAGTTCCACCACCCCCCTCTAACCGCTGAATACGGCCCTGTCGCTAAAGCCCTCCTTAGCCGTTTGGACTTCTCTTCTATACCTACCTGACATGCAACTATATAGTTTTCACGCCACTGCTCGGAAATATGGCCAAAGATGGATTGAAATGAGAGTAGAAATAGTTCTTAGTAGTACAATTCAAAAACAGTCAAACAATGTAGATTTGCAAAGTAAAATGTAGTGTTTAGCGGCCTTTTTACTTTCTACTCTGCTATTGGTCGATTATTTTCGGTCGGCATCACACTCCATACCGGCCGAAATGACACAAAATACTAATATAAATGTTCCGGGAAAAAACATTTCCTTGTCATAGCACAACTGCCCTAATGCGAATATCAATATTACTTTTAATTAAACTGTGTACTCAACCTGTTTTATTTCCTTACATTAGGCGTGAAAAGCACATAGTAAATGCCTCGGTAGAAAGTGCAATAGATGGACTCGCATCTTCGCGAACTAACTCGTTCATCTTTTGCTCACTTTCTATACCTGGGCAACAATGTACTATTTTTAACCGCTGCCCCACCCTCTCACCCATTTCCAACTTTTCCAATCTCATACTGAGCTAATTGCCTGCACTGTTAAGTTCCTATTTGCCGAATTAATGGAGTTTCTTATTCCTGTGCGAGATTCAGCCATGAATCACCACTTGAAGGAGAAAATTCTTTTTTCAAACTCGAACCATAATCAGTTATATATTCATAGTTTAGTTGATCATATATATTTTTTCATGTATATGAGACTTAAGTAAGTGTTTTACTTGTAAAAGTTCATTATTTTGCCTACTTGCAATAAATGATTTGAGTTTTGAATTTTAACAGATTAGGTCGAGTATATTCTTATTTTCATACGACCTAACACGCCATTTTACCCCATATGGGGGCGAATTTCGATAAAAACTTTACTCTACTGATGACTCACAACTATAACTATGTCAAGTATGTCAAGTAGTTTGTATGTCCATACAAAGTTCATATAAAATTTGAAAAATCACTTGCTTGCTTGACGTCTCATAAATTACGATTTAATAAAACAAGTAGTCCATCCCCCCATTTCCCCCCTTTGGGGAATGAATGTCGCTAAATCCCTTATTAGTCAATTCGTCTACCCTACGATATAAAAGGAATCCCTGTACAAGGTTTAACGTCTCTAGGACCTGCGGTTTAAGCTGTGCGTTGATACATCACTCAGTCAATCAGTCAATAAGTCAGGACTTTGAATTTTATATAGTTAGATCTCATAACCGATCTGATGATAGCACCTAATAATATTTTACTCCGTGTAATAATCACCTACCACGGTGGGCTATTATTACGAGGTTTATGGATGGTTATCTCAATCACACCATCAAGAGTCAACCTTGCGCCGCTTACAAACAAATGACATAAAAATATTCCATTCCCTTTAGCAGATCTCTGCAATGTACGATGAATGATTGCGGATGGTGTTAAAAATCATCCCGACGGAATTAAAGATACTCTGCTAATGAACGCCAAATATACATACAATACTCTGAAGCTCGAATTTTGGCTAATCAGCACTTCCTTCTACTCCATGCCCGGTATTCGCGACAGCTGATTGTCTTTGTCGACTTATTCATCAGGCTCATGCTAAGCCCACATCGACACATAGGCCACCCATAGGCCTGTTCTCTATAGCACCAATCCTCACGGTCCTCCAACCGCATTCAGTGAGATCCCGTCGACATGATGATATGGTCGGACTATCGGGCAAGGGCGGCTTTTGGCGTTCGACAATTAACTTTCAATGTTCCAAATTATTTTTTTATCTTCTTCTTATTGTAGCCGATCCCTCATGGCTGAGGATCGTGACTCACTCATGGTTGTTGGTACGGTGCTTGATATTGCGATTGTCATGGCTACCACATTAAAGAATAACTAAAACTGCGTTACTATTCAAGTGATGACGATCGCAAATACAGTTGCGACACCTTCTGTACTAATTCAATTATCTACAATAACTTTCTAGAGTACCTATCTAAATCGATATATACCAAACAGAGTATCGGACGACGTAACATTCAAATGTCTTTACTTTTATTCCAGGTATCCCCATGGCAGAGAAGTTCAGCTTCTGCCTCAACACCCTTCTAGCGGACATCTCGACCAAGCAACCTTCCCTACGAGAAGAGATTATCACAGCCCAAATAGAACTAATGACTACCCTCACAAATATCATAGTCCAATGCCACGAGATCAAGGATTACAACAAGACCATATCAAAACTGCAGTTATGCAGTAGCACTATACCGGTCCTGATTGGTATAGCCCGCTCGATGGGTCGATTCGCTAGCGTAGACACTCCGTTACTTTGTCGGTTGTTCCCACAGCCGCCGAGCCCAGTAAAGAAAGAACCGGAGCCAAATTTCGAGTATTCAACTCTGGATAAAAGGAAATTCAACCAATTCAGGTTGATAATACCCAGGTCTCTGTCAGGGAATTTAAACCCTAATAATGAGACAAACGGCGATGGCAGCGATACAGTTGACAGTGCCGGCGGAACCCTAAAAAGGGTTTCATTACACAGTTACAACTCGGTTCCGTATAACCCAACGACTTATTTCTTCAACAAGTTCGGGTCTAGTTTCAACCAGTTTCCTTACATGAGGTTCTCGGAGTCGCCGGAGAAGAGGGTGAACGTTCAGTTTTACGTTTCGTATCTGCAGTCTATCTTGTCTGTGGCGAAGAAACTGCTGACAAAGGACTTGTTGGCATTTTTGGACGAGGAGGCCGAGGATATCTTTGCTGCAGGGCAGATACAGGTATTGTAAAAAATATTTTAAATTTAGATTTTCTTTGAATGAATCAATAGGCACTACCCGCCAAAGTTAACTTGGCACCTCGCCTTGATGTCGTCATATCGTCCGTCACCGTCCTACTGATGCGTCGGGGGTGAGAGCGAGCGAGAAAGGGGGGGGAACTCGCATTCCTCGTGGGTGTCAAGTCAACAGGCAGTATGTCGAAAGGCGAATGTCTTAAAATGGTAATGCATCGGTCTCATCACCTGCAAACGCTATTTCTTTTTTGATCACTTATGTCTTATGTTCCACTTAGAGATATATTCATGATAATTACATATCCCCATGAGAATGCCAGAAAGATAGTGGGTTCGAATCCTAGCTAGAAATATATCTGATTATAACGTTTCTGTTTAGGTCCCTAGAGTAATTTAAGGGTAAGAAGAAAGGTATAACTCGTTCAATTAAAGAAAGGGAGAGGAAATGGCGGCGCGAGATATACCTACATTTGAGAGACGGCATAAAGACGCGGTAAACGGTATAGAGCGCGTCCATTACCAGCCCCTTTCTTTAATTGAAAGAGTTATACCTTTCTTCTTACCCTGTCTGTAACTGCAACTCCAAGCGGCCTAAGCTCTTCAATAAAACACTAACCCTTACTAAGGAGGTTAAATACGTAGGCGTATGGCTTGATAGCAAACTAAGCTGGGACAAACAACGGGACGCAACTCTGAAGAAAGCCACTGCTTAAACTGCGAGGCGGACAAGCTAGCCAAAGCAGGGGCAAGGAGGTCAGCGTACATCCAGGCCTCTTACTCCAGCTTGTGCAGGAGTTGGGATGGCTGAATTATAGATTGGGTGCAGGGGATATACACAAAGGCCACGCTCAAGTGGGCCAGGTGCAGGCATTTCCACCCCCTGAAGAAGAAGAAGAAGCATGTGCCGGTAAATAAGTTTTTTGTTACAGGTATTTCCGTACAAGTCATTCTCAGAGACGTTGAATCTGGTGATGGTGACACTATTGAGAGAACTACTGCAGAATCAGAAGGACTTGCCAGGACCCTTCACGAAGGATGTTCAGGTAAGGTTTTTAGCCCCGGACACAAACACAGGGGTGCTGTAAGCCCGTGATTGGGCATGAGCATGTAGAATTTTACATTGGTTTTCGCATTTATCAACAAGCCCTAAGGTTAAAAATTTGATGGGAATACATTTTCCCTGTCCAATTTAGGGTTAATTACCAAAACTAACAAACATAGCACCGCGCCTTTTCTCAGATGGGGTGACTGAGGCAAGGTACCTAAAAACTTCACGTGTAGCAATCGGATGAACCGATTTTGGTTATTTATTTTGAATCGAGTATCGGCCAGGGGGCTACATTGAAAAAATGCTGGGTCTTGGATATTTATTATGTTTGTGAAGTCGCTGATGGTTTGAACGACATGGTATCCTAGGACCAGAGACAATTAATGCCCATGTTTATAAAATAAACAATGACCCCACCAAAGATTGAGCCGTACTCCGCCATGCTGGCTCAGTGCGGGTTGATTAGAGGGGTGTCGGGGAAGTGGCCAATCCGACCCCGCTTATTTTTATATAATTTGTTTATTTAGGGTTTTGTCGCTAGCATCTTCGACTCGAAGGTGGCAGCGTGAACGTATGTTGATGTTCATTCTACTCGCAGGAGTTCGTAAAGACCCTCTTCCTGAGCGGCCAGACAGAGCTGCAAAGCCGCCACCACGACGCGTCGGAGCGAGAGGACCGAGAGACAAACTACGCGACCGTCAACAAGTTCAAAGTGAACGTCATGGCCAACTCGGCATGCGTCGACTTGCTGGTGTGGGCGATCGGGGATGAGACTGGTGAGACAGCCTTAATAGTACGCTGCGGTTAAGACAAGAAGGGATTTCAAAGAATGTATACAAATATGACGGGCTTCTGATTCCGCCAACTAAAGTCAACTAAACTAGTTAAAATGGGTTTGAAAATTAATAAGTTTTGACTCCTTGGAAATATTGATCATAAATTTGTTTGTTTACATTCTTTTCAATAACTATATGTCTTGACTATTGTAGGCAGTTAATTGTATTTTGATTTTCTGTATGCGTAAAACAGCAAATAAACGAATGAAATGAAACGAAATGAAATCCCACAGCCCAACACGCTAGGCAAGAGAACCTGTCCAGATACAGGGAAATCTAAAAAAACCCGTGACATTGGCTAAATTGATCTAAGTTTTTAGACTGCCGTTAATAATCAAATAAATTAATATGATTGACTTTGAGAGACGGTCAATCTTTGGGTTGTTGGTTGTGCATCCAGGCTAAGGTGACCTCCACTTATACCAGTGGGAGGACAGTTCCAGGAGGGCGTTTGGGAGACTGGCGAGATTGTCGATTTAAATACCCTCTCGTGTGCGGAGAGAGCGTCTGCTCTCCAGAGATTTTTACACCCTCGTGCGCCGTTTTCTAGCTACTTAAATGGAGCACGCTGGAAACTTAGTGTTTTTGTCTAGTTAACGTGTGTAGAATTTGCACTTGAGGGGCAGAAGGAGACTTAATTGGCTGACCTGACTTTGGGAAATCAGAGACCCCAGAAGATGTATGGTCGCAAACATAAAATAAAAAATAATTCGGCCGCAGGTGATTTGCCGATGAAGTCCTAGAGATATTTATTAGAGATGCAACGAATATTCGGCAACTATTCGGCTACTATTCGGCTACTTTTTCTATCATTCGGTATTCGGCTGAATGTTGCAGAACATTCGGCCGAATACCGAATAGTAAATTGTGAATAAAATGTTAAAATCGTGATAAATAAAATCGGACTAGTATCAACAAACACGTCTGAAATACATTACCGCGAAAGTATCTAAAGTGACAAAAAACCAAACAAATAACAACCCATTTAAATGGTGAATTTTTTAGTGATTTAGGATATTAGTGCCACAATCGGACAGAAAATTGGGAAATAATGCGTGTCTTGACAAAAGATTAACTCGCGACTAAAATATATACGGGTTTACATCGAATCTAACAACGAACCGCGAAAGATAAAACTACCTACACTTTTATGTGCATATACGCGCCGAATATTCGGCGCTACGGCCAAGACCGTGGTCGAATATTCGATATTCGACCAAATCACTATTCGTTGCATCTCATAAACGTTTAAAGTGCTCATCACTCATCAGTGAAGCTACTGGGGCCGACTAGTAAAAATAAACATTGGTGCCTCGTCGAACGTCACAAACAATCTTATTGTCATTAGTATCAAGGTGAGAGCGTCTTCACTGCAAATGATCAGTATGTTTTTTTTTAATTCAAGACACCTACAGAAACTTCTTAAAATTAATAGCTGGTCATGAAATTAGTTGTCGCCCAATATTTATTTCGAAATGCTGTGCTATATTTCTCATTCTTATTTAATATGCGTTGTATTTATGTATTAATTTGTATGTATTTATTATAATTTTGCAGTTGATGAGGACTATGACGTGCCGCAACTATTAAATGCTCTAACAATTGTCATAGGTATATTCTCACCATTGTGTTGAGAGTGCACCCCGTGATCTAATACAGTTTACTAATACTGATATTCATCTAATTTGCTTTTTTGGCTTCCAGGAGTGCTCCCTAATATCTTCACACGTATCATAAACCCTCTCTATCTACACACGTATCATAAACCCTCTTTACTGCGTCCAAAAACCGCACGTTACGATCAGCATAATGTTAAACTACTTTGTAAAAACTCATTTCTTATCTGAATATTGAACATTAGACCGTAATGTGTAAATTTTCTACATATTATGACATTTAAATTTCGAACGCCGACTCTCGCCTGCGTGCCGCCCCCCCCTACTTTGTTTGTAAAGTTGGTACTACAGAACAAGCTAAGCAACTCAATGCCAGAATGCCGGTCAAACATGCGGTTCCTGAACTGTACATAATTAGGCATTAAAACTCTCGAGTGATATTATTATAAAACTCGCCTTCCGCTCGTTTCATAAACCCACTCTCGAGTTTTAATGCCCTCCATTATGTATCAGTCACATAAACTACTATTATATCATTGCACTTAAGATGGCAATGTGGTGAATTTCAACTCCGCCAATGTTTATCATACCTTTGGTGTACACGGTTCCATAATAGTGTCTATCATAAAGACCACCAAGACCATGTCCAACTAAAACCCTTAGTGAAGGTTCACACATTCTACTAATAAATCATCCAGAGTTATTTTCCCATTTGTGTGGCAATACGTATAGTGGAATTCCGAGCTTCTAGAATAATTTAAGTATATCCGTGACTTGATATTCAGAAAAATGAACGAATGTTTGCTACATGGATACTGAATATTTACAGGTGCCGACTCGCTGTGTGGAAGGCTGACAGAAAAGATAAATTCGAACCATAATCACAAATTGATATTGGCCCATATGCCCTTGCTGATGGTTTGTCTTGAAGTAAGTAAACGAGCCATTCGCTTATCTTTGATAACTAACACTTAATTCCCGTTTCACGAAGTCTCTATTATATATAGATTTTTTTATTTTAATATTTTTAACTTTTCCTTCAGAATTACTCCTTTGAACTTGAATAAATAAAAAAGTTATAGATAAAACTTGCAATAATTTACTGTTATTGGTTGTGTAATGTTGTACGGTTCTTTTGTAGTCAAAAATACTGGAAATTAAAATCTTTTTAATCTTTTTTTTTCACAAATGTTTTTTCAAGAAGTGAAATGCTGTAACGAATCATCTTTGACTTGCAATAAAAAAAAAGTAAAGAATGCTTTTTTCTTGAATGTTTGCTGGTCTATCTTCTTTCTAATAATGTACAATAATGCCATACAAACCATTATTAAGTTCATTAATTTGTTTATCGGGCGGGAGGGGATACTCGTATCGCTGATTTCGAGAATTTTTTGGCGGCCTTGGCTGTTAAGGTTAGCTTCTGCCTAGCAGTGGAAGACTACCCAGAAAAAAATGTCATGTGTGCGTTTTTCAAACATTTGTTGTTATCGTGTTTGTGTTTTTCATTCTTTGTGTTTTTCGTGGTGATTAGCGCCGCGAACCTTTTAATGCTGTGATTTGGATGATTAAATAATGTCTACATTCTCTAATAAATAATACGCGGACATCTTAATAGGATATGGAAGCGCTAATGGTGTTTCACGAGAAGCGCAAATAGTTTATCAAGAAAGATTTCCTAACAGACGTTTACCTTCCCGCCACACATTTCAAAACACATACCGACGCTTACGTGAAGCTGGCAATCTAAGATGTAGTGAACCTAGAGCGATAGTGATTCGACATAACGTCGAATTGGACGAACAGATTTTGGCGCTGTTCGCGAAACAACCGACCAGGAGCATTAGGATTGTTGCTCTATTGCTGGACATTTCAATCCGGATGGTGTGGAAGGTTCTTTGGCAAAATGACACACATGCATTTCATTACACTCCTGTCAAGGTACGCATTTTTTACAGAATTAAGTAGGTACAACTAATATCACATTGCCAGAAACCCAATCCTGATTGATACAATCATCACTCTGTCTCTTACGGTACTGTATTTACTTCTCACTTTATTTATCTAAATGTTGACAATAATTAATGCGTTCTCATCCGTATTGTACAGGTCTCGAAGATAACGACTTTCAAAGTCAAAGTACTTTATTACTGTAGATATTTACATATTCTTAGCAATGATTTTTAGACCTCTTTTTAAAAATTGCTTATGCTTAACTAATACAAATTATAATATTTAGTCATTATCATAATTAATAAGCAGGAATAAATAATTACAAAATTATTAACAGCAAGGTCTGTGTTGAGCCAAATTAACCCCATACAGACCCATCATTTAAGTAATCTTGAACATTGTAATATCCCTTTTTCGACAAAGTCGCTTTAACATGCTTTTTAAATTGCTCAAATGGCAATTTCAAAATCTCAAGAGGTATCTTATTATAGTAGAGAATGCACTGACCCTTGAAAGAATTGCTAACCTTCGCGAGTCTAAATCGGGGCGCACATAGTCTGATTTTTTCTTAGGTTAACATTACAGCTATCGCTAAGCTTGGAAAATGTTGTAAGGTTCTTGCGTACATACATTATATTTTCGAAAATAAATTGACTAGCTATTGTTAGTATGTCAATTTCTTTATAAAGCTCTCTTAAGGAGTCTGTTCGTTTTAAATTATAAATTGCTCGAATAGCTCTTTTCTGTAAAATAAAAATAGTTTGAATAGCCGCAGCTTTCCCCCACAACAAGATACCATAGGACGTCACACTATGAAAGTAACTAAAATATACTAGCCTAGATGTAGCCACATCCGTGCTTAGTCTGAACACACTTTGGGACACGTGTCCGGTTTTATAGTTTTCTGCTGCACACGAAGGAGCGTGACTTTTTTTAAAGTATCCTGTGGACAATTTACAAAAGAGGCAATTATAAATCTCCACAATCTGCACCACTGTTCGTCGAAAGGACAGAACCAACGGGTCAAAAGACAGAGGCGTTACCAGAGGAGATTCAGTATCAATGTTTGGGCAGGAGTCGTTGGAAGTGAAGTCATTGGACCACACTTCCTACCCGATATTCTGGACGGGGAAAAATACCTTGATTTTTTAGTCAATGCCCTACCAGAATTGTTGGCAGTGGTGCCACTTTTCAATGAAGATAGGTGTATCGTCTTCCAGCAAGGCGGTTATCCAGCTCACTGGAGAACTGCAGTCAGGGAACACTTGGATAATCTTTTCCCAAATTCTCTTACGAACTACCGCTGTAGAAGTAAGAATTCGATGTTACGCGTGCATACGCAATGAAGGTCGGCAATTCGAGCAAGATTTGTGTTTATTTTTATTTTTATTATGCGTTCTTGTGATTAAATAACAAATGTTTATTTTTCTACCTACAAAATCATGTTTATATACATACCTGTCGAATATCAGCTGTATTGTAGCGCCCGCCCGATACAAAGTTGGCAAATTAATGAACTTAGTAATGGTTTTTATATCATTATGGTACATTATTAGAAAGAAGATAGACCAAGAAACTTTTAACAACTTTCAAGAAAAAAGCCCCGTTTAGTATTTTTTTTATTGCAAGTCAAAGATGATTCGTAACAGAATTTCTCTTCTTGAAAAAACATTGGTGAGTCAATAAAAAAAAAACGACATCTTAATTTCCAGTATTTTTGACTATAAAAGAAGCGTACAACATTACACAACCAATAATAGCAAATAATTTCAGGTTTTATTCATAACTTTTTTATTTAATCAATTTTAATTTTTTCTGGAGTATTTCTTTATTTATTCAAAAAAGTAAAAATATTAAAATAAATAAATCTGTTGGGCCAAAACTTTTTTTTGTGGACCTAGGAGGTAGCAAATGACCCCTTCTGTCCGCCATTTTAATTTAGCAAAGGATGCACCAAACACCCTGTATATTCTCACTGGGAAGTATCCAGAGCTATAGTAATATTACTATAGCTCAGGATATTTCCTAATGAGAAAACTGTGAGTTTATGCTTGTATGTATTACTGCATATGTAGTTGTCAGGTTATCACAATTTCTCCCTAGAAGAAGGATAAATAACGACCTCATTAAATATCAGTGTTTTTGGGTTCCATAAGGAAAATGACATTTGCTAAGTATATGTAAATATCTGCAGTAATAAAGAATTTTTGACTCTGACTTATTTTGAAAAAAAATAACTCTTAAAGGTTCTCTTCGTTGTCCGTCTGTCTGTCCGACTTTCAAGACTCCTTTTCTCAGGAGCGCGTAGAGATATCATTTTGAAATTAATATCGATGAGTCAGTCTGTGGTCAGTTAAATTTGTGAAAACAACTGTCAACGCAGTCAAAAGATATATATGTCACAATTTTGCTGAAATTGCTTGATATTTGCGAAGGAATCCAAACCTACAGGGCACTTCAAAAAGTTATCCGAAAACTGTAAATGTCTGTCAGTCCGCCTGTCTGTCTATCTGTCAAGACCCCTTTTCTCGAGAACTCGTGGGTATCAAGTAGAAATTAGGTGGTCTCTTGTAGTTGTGAAAAAGGCAAACTTATAGGTCAATGCAATCAAAAGATATCGCCGTTTATGTCACAATTATGCTTTCCCCCTTTGAAATGAAGTCATGAAATTTGGCACGAAGCAAGATCTTACATTAAAACTCCGAAAACCGTAAATATTTACTTCCTTCACCAATTAAATGCAATTTGTACGGAACCCTCGGTGCGCGAGTCTGACTAGCCATTTTTAAATCGAATCACATTCGCCTTCGCCTTAGAGAGCCTAAACTAAACCATCAAGTTTTCTGAATTGAAACTAAACTGCCCAATCTGTCGACAGGGCCTCGGTAAGCTAGCGACAAAGTTCCCGACGATAGCCAACACCTCCATCTACTGTCTGCGCGACTTTCTGGTGACACCGTCGCCGATTCTATTCAAACTGCACAAGTTGGAGCTAGAAAAGAGCGGCAAGGAACATATGAAGGTTACGCGTGAGTACCATTTGTTTTTTGTTTACCTTCAGCCTCTGCGCACACGGACCACAAAATCCCAACCCCCCTTATTTCCTGTACTCTTCATACACTTTATATGGACGCACATAGTGAAAGCCGGTAGCCGCCATACGCTGCAAATGGCCGCTGCTCTTTTCGCTACGAATCGCTGGCCCGCGCCGCTCGTATGACTAACTCATCCCTCTCTCCCTTCCTTCTGTCAACCCGAGCGACGTCGGACACTGCAAGCAACGAGGTAAACAAGTAGCGGCCACCGACCACCGTTTTGTGGCGACGCTTAGTGGTCGGTGTGCGCCGAGGCTCAGGTGCATCGACAGTTATAGCTATAGTCGTTTTCCCATACGGGTTCACAGCGGCACAGTTGAGCCCACGTAAAGCCAGTTATTCAATACTCCATTACGCGTGTCAGGGGGCTAATCTATCCACACAGCTGTGATAGTTTCCTCATGATGTTTTCCATCACTCTTAGAACAGTGGAAGGTGAAGGAGGTAGGTATTTTAAGTTATTACAACACAAAACATTTGTGGAACTGTCGTAGGTCTTTCTTGCTACATGTGTTTTGTTCTGCCACGACCGGGAGGAACTATATTACGAATGCAGCACGGCCGTATACATTAGGACTCACGAAATGATGAAATAAAAATTCTAGCAGAGGTAATAGACGTGATCTTGATTAAGGCTTATCTAGTAATCGAATAAAGTTCGCTTACTCATAATATTTATGGTATACGGCTCTTACATAAATATACCAATATTTACACCCCCCAGTGCAAGGTAAAGAGCTACAAGGCCTCACGGAAACCGGCGTTCCAGTGAAATCCACCCCTTTCGAGAAACTTCGGGATGCGGCCATAGAAAATCTGTGTGTAGCGCTCGAGGCGGCGCTGACTGTCGACCCGTTCTGCGTGCCGGCGCTAGTCGGCTCGGTCAGTAACCGGCTGTTCACCGCTGAGACTAGCGACAGGTAACCGCACTCTCTACTCTAGACACAAAGTAGAATCGAGAACCTTCCAGGAACTTCGAGACGCGGCCATAGAGAATCTGTGTATAGCGCTAGAGGCGGCGCTGACACGTTCTGCGTGCCGGCGCTAATTGGCTCGGTCAGTAACCGGCTGTTCACCGCTGAGACTAGCGACAGGTAACCGCACTCTCTGCTCTAGATAAGAGGTAGAAGCGAGAACCTTCGAGGAACTTCGAGACGCGGCCATAGAGAATCTGTGTATAGCGCTAGAGGCGGCGCTGACACGTTCTGCGTGCCGGCGCTAATTGGCTCGGTCAGTAACCGGCTGTTCACCGCTGAGACTAGCGACAGGTAACCGCACTCTCTGCTCTAGATAAGAGGTAGAACCGAGAACCTTCGAGGAACTTCGAGACGCGGCCATGGAGAATCTGTGTATAGCGCTAGAGGCGGCGCTGACACGTTCTGCGTGCCGGCGCTAATTGGCTCGGTCAGTAACCGGCTGTTCACCGCTGAGACTAACGACAGGTAACCGCACTCTCTGCTCTAGATACAAGGTAGAATCGAGAACGATTTTATTTTTACTTCCGAGTTGAACGAAGTGAAAATTAAGAAAGTATTGTAATCGTAAAAAAAATCGAGTTTGAGATTTTGATGGGGATAGGTTCTCTTCGTTAACTTAGTCCGAAAAAGTGAAAAAAAAAACAACAAATGTGTATGTGTCTTGTGTGTGTGTGTGTGTGTGTGTGTGTGTGTGTGTGTGCGCGTGTGTATGTTTGTATGTATAATAATAATAATAATACCTTGGACACTATTTACACATATTGATCTAGCCCCAAACTAGGATTCCCTGTATCTTGGGTACTAGACAACGACACACATACTTTTATAGATAAATATTATACTTAGATAGATAAACATCCATGACTAGGGTACAAACATCCGTGCTCATCAGACAAATATTTGCCCCCACTGGGACTCGAACCCGGGACCCTTGGCTTCGTAGGCAGGGTCACTGCCGTATGGATGGCTGTTTTCCGTGGTCAGCTCTTAGAGCCTAAACCACTGAACCGAATTGGATGAAATTTATATTGGGGTTATTTTGTAAATATCTATGACATTTTTTTTGTTAAGTATTTTTTTAATTATATATTAGGTACACAAAACAACAGTGGAGATAAAACATTAAACCAAAACAACAGAACATGTAAAAGAGGGCTGTCTCCAGCGCCAAAAGTATGTGCACACAGCATGGTACACACAATGATACAGCTAAAGCTAAAACTACACATATAAAGTGTTAAACATATAGTAAAATATTACGGAACTAAATAAGATATACTTATTGATTTTTTATTAAAAAAATACGAAAGAATAAGGAAGGATTCCGTTATGTGAGGTAAGAATCATTAAACATATGGCATACTCGGTTATTACCGCAAAACCCTAAAAATGGTAGCTCCCATATAATATGCACACATGCCATATATCCCGTACATTAGGCGGCGGGCGGAATAAGCTCATAGTGCGGGGCATGCTTAAAGTAGAAAGGAGTTGTTTTGTATGGTGGAGTGGTTGTTAGGGACATCATTCTGAACAACTTTTAGTACGAGGCCGACTTGATGGGAGCAACTTTATTTTCAACTCCACCATATAACTCAGGTGAGCCTAGGCCCGAAATGTTCTGAGATAAAAAAATATATGCTCCGATCACGTCGTTTCCTTAAGAAAAGTTGTTCAGAATGATGTCCCTAAGAACCACCTTTCGGCTTTTAACTCCCTTTCTGTTAGACCCTGTATACTTTATCTTAAAACTTCTTAAAACGTATCCTAAACGCCTAATATCCACAAACTATCATTTAAATAACAACACCGAAAGCATCATGCGAGAAAGTTAGAAAAGGGTGGCCAGTGAGCACATTGTATTGTCATGTATGTATGTGATCGTAGATAAATCTTATGTTCTTCTCATCCACGACCACTTTTAGTGTAAAGTCAACGACAACGTCTGAAGCTGTTTGTAAATGTATGTTTTTTTATAATTTTTCAGTGAATCATCGCTTATAAGCACCAACATCGTGATAATGTTGGGGCATGTCGCCGTGGCACTTAAAGACACACCGAAGACGACAGACACTATACTGCAGTTCTTCCAGCAACGGTATGAGTAACAATAAGTACACCACATTGATCAAAGATTCATTTGTCGTTGACTCTGCTAAGACGAAATATTTCCAAGAGCATAAATCTCAGTCTAGTTACTGTTCATCGCCTTCCATATCTTCATTATGTCGCTGCTTCTGGGTCCTACCAAACTGTTTCTTAGTGTGGGGCCAGACATGACAAGAATGAATGTTGTACATCGGCTAACTGCGTATTTGTGTTCAATGATGCTATTGTTTCTATGTTTTCTCACGTTTGAGGCAATGCGAACATGTATTCTGACATATAGACGTTAATATCAGGTAGAAGGTACAAATACGTAGCCGACGACGCCATTGAGCGTGACAGCGTATCTATGTAATACCCACAGATACTGTGCTAACAACGCTCGCTGCATCGCTCACTCACGTCGTAAGTACGCTCGCTGTCTCGCCGGCCACATGTGGCCTGCAGTTGTGGTTGGCTACGTACTTGCACCTTTGAGGTAACTACGGGACAACATAAAGTCAATAAGAAATAAACTATTCATTTATTGATCCTCAGACTATGCCGCTCGCCATCCTCCCTAGACACGCTCATAGTGGACCAGCTCGGGTGCATGGCGCTCGCCAGTCCAGAAGGCACGGCGCACGATGAGATCATGAGAATGTTCACCGTCATCACGGTCGAGGGTGCCAGCTCGGCCTACCAGCACGCTGATGATAGGAAGCAGTACCGGTAACAATCATCTATCTATCTAGGCTGCATGACGCTCGCCGGTCCAGAAGGCACGGTGCACGATGAGATCGTGAGGATGATCACAGTCATCGCGGTCGAGGGTGCCATCATATCAGCACGCTGATGATAGGAAGCAGTATCGGTAACCAGCATCTATCTATCTAGCATTCTATCATCTATCTATATAGGCTGCATGGCGCTCGCCAGTCCAGAAGGCACGGCGCACGATGAGATCATGAGAATGTTTACAGTCATCACGGTCGAGGGTGCCAGCTCGGCCTACCAGAACGCTGATAATAGGAAGTAGTACCGGTAACTATCATATCTATCTAGCCTTCTATCATCTATCTATCTAGTCTTCTATCATCTATCTATCTAGCCTTGCATCATCTTTCTATCTAGCCTTCTATCATCTATCTATCTAGCATTCTATCATCTATCTATCTAGCCTTCTATCATCTATCTATTTAGCCCTCTATCATCTATCTATCTAGCCTTCTATCATCTATATATCTAGCCTTCTATCATCTTTCTATCTAGCCTTCTATCATCTATCTATCAAGCCTTCTATCATCTATCTATCTATCTAGCCTTCTATCATCTATCTATCTAGCCTTCTATCATCTATCTATCTAGCCTTCTATCATCTATCTATCTAGCCTTCCATCATCTATCTATCAAGCCTTCTAACATCTATCTATCTATCTAGCCTTCTATCATCAATCTATATAGGCTGCATGGCGCTCGCCAGTCCAGAAGGCATGGCGCACGATGAGATAATAAGGATGTTCACAGTCAGCACGGCCGAGGGTGCCAGCTCGGTCTACCAGCACGCTGATGATAGGAACTAGTACCGGTAACTATCATATCTATCTAGCCTTCTATCATCTATCTATCTAGCCTTCTATCATCTATCTATCCAGCCTTCTACCAACTATATATCCAGGCTGCATGAAGCTCGCCAGTCTAGAACGCACGGCGCTCGATGAGATCTTGAAGATGTTCACAGTCATCACGGTCGAGGGCGCCAGCTCGGTCTACCAGCAGGCTCGCGTCGAGAGCGAGGGCGAGCGAGGGATGGAGAGGAAATGCATTTCTCGCGGATGCCAAATTAACTTTCTGGCGTAGCACGTAGCAATCATCTATTGTTTGTTGTTTATTGCTAGGTCATACTTTAGAGTTGGTTCCATATAAATTTTATAAAAATTGATGTAGCGCTTTTAAAAAAAACAACAATTCAATGCAATATCAGCCACGTCCACTAGTGCCCAAAAACGTTGGAGATGTTTTCCGACCATCGGACGAGTGGCCTACTTATTCCTGACCCCTGCTATTCTGGTTACTGCTATCAATCATCAGAAGGCACACGTGGTCGTCTGAAGAGTCAGAGAAGGAATTAGGTGGACTGGGTTTACAGGCAGCCACCTTTACACAGACTGTCCATATTAATTTTATTCTTACATCTTTCATGTATGTCCCCAGGCACGTCTCCGGCGCGGTCTTGAACGCACTAGCGAACATCGCAGCGAACGTTCGCGGCACGTCGGCTCGTCACGAACTGTTGACTCGCTTGCTTGAGCTATTCGTGCAACTCGGACTGGGAGGTGAGTTCACACGTTTCTGTATCTCTTTGTTTGTGTATATGGGAAACCATGTGACAGGTGCGATACTAAACATCGCGGCAAACGTTCGCGGCACGACGGCACGCCACGAGCTATTCACACGCTTGCTTGGGAGGTCCGTTAGTTATTGAAGCAAAGACATAAGAAGTACAAGTATTAATTTTTTATGATGATGAATGTTGATGTTGACGTAACAGTCAAGGGTCTGCCTCACCAGCGAGCGCTTCCGGGTCCCAATCCCGGCAGAAGAGTGAGGAAAAAAGTCCTCGGGACTTATATGGCTGTATTTGTAAAAATCCCCAGGTATTCGATGTTTATTTGTGTGACAACGCTGTTTCGGGTTCCCACGATACAGCGAATCCTATTGTGGGGCCAGAAGCAATTTATGTGCCTGCATGTAAAAGTTTAAGTTAATGTTTTATGATTATTTGTGACATCACCGTTTTTGGTTCCCACGATCAGTTATCCTAGTGTGTGGCTGTGGGTGCTGGGAGAAGCAAGGGTGCTTCTGGAAGCAATGTATGTGTCTGTTTATAAATCTATGTTTTACTTACCCAGGCGAGAGGGCGACGGACAGATCGCCCGCACCGATTCTCAAGGCGTCGGGTAGCGCCGGCAACTTGGGCGTTCTCATCCCGGTGATCGCGGTATGACCATTCAATAAATGATAAATATTAAAGTAAATATTAAAATAAATATTAGAGCAAATCGAACTTCAAAATTCCGAATGTCTTTATTACTGTAGATATTAACATATACTTAGTAATCGTAATTTTTTGCCACTTCTCTACATTGGACCACTGTAGGAGAAGTAGAAGACTGATTTTTAGATCTCTTTTAAAATTGCTTCTGCTTAACTAATACAAAATATATATACTTATGTCACTATCATAATTAATAAGCAAGAATAAATAATTACAAAATTATTAACAGCAAGGTCTGTGCTGAGCCAGATTAACCCCATACAACTAGGCCTAACAAATATACTAAGCTCAACAAGGCTTGTTTTATGGGTACTAGACGACGATATAGTGTACGAAATACTTATGTAAATACATAGAAAACATCCAAGTCTAAGAAACAAATATTCATGCTCATCACACAAATATTTGCCCTTACGGGATTCGAATCCAGGACCGTCAGCTTCGTAGGCAAGGTGACCCGCTAAGCTAAAACGGTCGTCGTTCACCATATTACTTCTTTACCTGGTATTATATTCTCCATTGATAATGGCCACGTAAGTTAGGTAGCACAGCTAGACAGATAGTACACCAAAATACACATTCATTGCGTGCCTGTCGCAAATGTATTTTTGAACATTGAATTCTTTTTTTTTTACATCTTGAACTAACACGAAGACTGGCTTTTGCCTTTGATTAACCTTCATTACGCTCTTGCAGGTCCTGGTAAAAAGACTGCCCGTAATAAAGAATCCGAAACCACGTCTCCACAAATTGTTCAAGGACTTCTGGTTGTATTGTGTTGTGATGGGATTCACTGCTTCCGAATCAGGTAAATTATATTAATTTACTTATTTATTTTTTATAAATTAATTGTTCAGTCTACTGAATAAATTATTTTACATTCAACAAAATCAACAATGCACTAACTATTTTCTCCAGTCTCATACAGAAAGATGATATCAATAATTAAATCTAGATAGTTCTAAACCTTTAATGAACATTTGCGTCATGTAAATAATATTTGTGTAACAAGGGAGCAAATTATATTTTTGCTGCGAGTGCTTGTTTGAGTCCTGAGTGAGCAAAGGATTCTATATTTGAATCACGAGCGTATCCAGTACAACTTTTCATCTCAGCAATGAGAACATACCAAATCAGAGAATAAAACATTTGGAATAATTATAATAACAAATAACCCGACTGCATTTTCAACCTTTCAGTTTCTTTGAATCTTTTTAATTTTTAATTTATTTCGATGGGTTCCAAATTAAAATAAAATATGACATACAATATGTTGCAAAAAATCGGCCATGTTTATTTTTGATTTTGATATACTCAGTGTCACTCTAACAGTTAAAATGATTCTAACGAGACCTCTCAAGCTTAAATCCAGCAGGCCGTTTAGGCTACACAGCGTGCCAAAGAAATATACATACATACACTCGAAAAGATAACCCTCCTAATGGCGCAGTCAAAATCAAATAATATTTTCATAATAAACTTCGACTAATTTACATAATGGTATATTTATTTAATTGAATTCTTTATCAATTATAATGGCCAGTAGATAGAATAAAATAAGCGCGATTATTTGGGATTTAATAGCACAGATACTGAAATTGAGTTAGAAATCGAAAGCAGAATCTGTGTCATTGGCGAAATCGCAAACAGCCAAAGAACATCAAATTATAACTCGATGCCCGTTGGCAGTTTGCGATTTTGTCTATGTCCGCTAAAAAGCTACTTTGTCTCACTCAGTGAGCAAAGTGCACTCCTTTTCACCTCAGCAGCTCGAACAAGAGGTTTTTGTAGCGATTAAACAGTGTGCAAATTTGCATTTTGCTGTCTGAGTGAGACAAAATAGCTTTTTAATTTTGAATGCCGCGGACATAGGCGATATCGCAAACAACCAACGGCCATCGAGTTATGATTCGATGTTCGATACTGCTATCGATTTTTAACTCGATTTCAGTATCTGTGCTATTAAATTGCAAGTAATCGCGCTTTTTTTTCTATCGATTAGCCATTCTAGTTGATAAATAATTCAATTAGAGAAATATTTCATTGTGTAAATTAGTCGAAGTATATCATGAAAAAATTCAATAAATGTTATTTGATTTATCAATGTTTTATATTCTCTAATTTGGGACGTTCTCATTGCTAAGATGTAAAATTGTATGCGCAACACGAGACCAAATTATTTGCATCTCGTAGCTTTGAGTCCCTTGCTCACTCAGGATTCTAACGTGGAATCCTTCGCTCACTCGGGACTCTAACAAGCGCTGTCAGCAAAACTACTAAAACTAATCTTATAATTATTGTGTAAACAAAATAATGTTGTTGGCCAGTACAAAACCTTTGATTTTCACGTTCATATATTATTTTTGTACTGGCCAATGATATTACTTTGTTTACAAAATGATTATAAGATTAGTAATTTGAGTATAATAGGTACCTTGGATCATATCTAAATAATTGAACATATCTCCAAAATAAATTAACTTCTACATCCGTAATGAATTAGCTTAAAAACTATCCGTCAATACTTTCAAAACCCAAATCTTTCTGAATAAGACCTCAACTTCGATCTCGAAAACTGCAAACCTTGCCACCTGTGCCACTAATATACTAAACTCGCATTACTACAGTATGAAAAAGATAACATTAGTGAGGGGATATTGCTTAAAACATCGATTAATCAAATGGATCGACACACTCTTCAAACATTTGTGAATTGGATGCAGCAAATTTGGAAAGATTTTGAAATTATTTTTTCAATTTCAAGCCTTTCCGATTGTTTTGGTAACATCCTTAGTGTTTAAAAAGTGGATTTCATGAAGTTTTAGGTTGAGCGTCGTATCACTTCTAATATTTTATTGTAAACTGTAATCTCATGTTTTTTTTATTTTAAACAAAAAAAAATATCATTGGCCAGTACCACAAATCCTTTGAATTTGACGTTCATATAATATTTTTACAGTGGCCAATGAAATATCTTTGTTTAAAAAAAAACACGGGATTAGTAATGTGAGTTTACACACCTTCTGCTGTCAGTATTGATGTATTTATACGAATTATTGTCTCTTCTTCTATGGCGACTCCCGTAGCCATGCGAAAGCGTGAGTAACCTGCTTGTTGTGACGAGAGTTGTAGAATCTGTGTGATAGTATTTTGCGGTCAGTCGCAGTTATATAGTGTATACGGGTTATCATTGCGATAGTGGTCACTGACCCGAAAGCTACCGTGATCCGAATCAAACAATGTAACTATGGTCGGTAACCACGCTAACGATCGGCGACCGCTACCACGATGATATAAACGAGAGTAATTTCGAACGTTGCACGTAATAAGTAAGTATGGCTACTCAATCACGAACATTCAGTGGTAGACAGGAGTAAATTCCCGCTATTACCGTGCTTACCCAAAAAGGCTATATATGGGGGAAAGAGCAAAAAAACAAATAAACAGGGTTTTATCGAGTGGATTGCTCATCAGAAATTGCTACTTGTCTATGGTCCTTTGGATAGAAATGGTTTTTATGCCGATAAAAACATTCAAATATATTTTTTGCTCTCATGCCCATCTATAATCGCCATGCCTTAATATCGCACGTGAAATATTCGGTCACAATATTAAGCTAACTTAGCAAAGCGACCGAATTGAAATGCTTTTAACCCATGTATCCATAAGCCCGTGATCTTATTTTTCTCAAACACGCACGCAAATTGGCATATTACGTTCGGACGCGAAATATCAAATTTAAAGCCAAAGTAAAGACAAGACTCTAATATTAATTGAAAAAAAAAACTAAATAAGTAAATAAATGTAGCCAATTCATGTCCCCAGCGAGGGTAACACGCATTGAATAATTAAATATAGAGGACAATCTTACACAAATCTAACCAGGGCCATAGTAAGCTCAATAAAGCTTATTGTTATGGATACTAGACGTCGACACATTTAATAAAGATAATGTACTTAAGATAAATGAATTATCTCAGTAGTACACGGTCAGCACCAAGCGGAAACCCACTAGACCGCGGAGCTCTCTTGAAAAACTATAAGTTTAAAATTTTAAACACCCCGACACCTTAGGGCTAATATAATGCAAAAAACCGCATCGAAAATAGCTAATTGTTTCTGAGAAGCCCATCCTGGCTGCTGCAGCGCCCTGCGGTGGTCTACGACCGTGAAACTATTTAAGAGCTGCTTTGAAAATATGGCCATTTAATGCAAAACCGCATCGAAATCGGTCCAGCAGTTTTACAAGACAATGGTAATGGGTATATATGCATATACACACACACACACACACACACACACATACACACACACATACACACACACACACATACACACACACACGCGCAGCCAAACAACCTCTAATCCCAAACGCATATACCTCCTCTGGTCCGTTCTGTCCGTCGAAGGTAATAGAAAAAATAAATGCGCCTAAAATTTAACTATAAAAATAAAGACTTATTTAAAATTCGAACATATAAAGTGCGTGTCATAAATTGATGTATGATAAACTTCCGTTTAGTCCGTTTTCGTGATTTCAGTTTCGTAATTGGCTACGAAAGAACAATTATTTTTCTCTGTTTCGTAATTAATTATCAGAGAGGAAAGTTTAGTCCGTTTTCGTAATTTCGGTTTCATGATTGGCTACGAAAGAGGAATTATTTTTCTCTGTTTCATAATTAATTATCAAACAAGAATTTATTAGCCGTTTTAGTAGTTGACTTTCGTAATTTACCACCAGGCAGGTAGGTGTGTGCAAATTATTTTTTCTATTTTATGAACTATATGAAGTAAACAATCACACCCCCACACATTATTAGTGTCACTATTATATTAGGATAGTATCTTTGGATATCAGTGTTTTTCATTTTATTAAATCTAGATATATAATTTGAGACTGCAAAAGACAGGAAACTTGTTTTATAGTTAACTGAGAACCAAGACAAAATTACGAAAGTCAATTACTAAAACGGCTTATAAATTCTTGTTTGATAATTAATTATAAAACAGAGAAAAATAATTCCTCTTTCGTAGCCAATCATGAAACCAAAATTACAAAAAAAACGGACTGAATTTTCCTCTTTGATAATTAATTACAAAACAGAGAAAAATAATTCTTCTTTCGTAGCCAATAACGAAACTGAAATTACGAAAACGGACTACACGTAAACTAAACTTCCAACATGAATTGAAATGCACTATTTTTGATTTTTAATTAGTTTCTTTTTTTGCATTGAAATCTAAAACCAGGGCAAACCGTCACAAGGCCAGATCATCGTGTTACCTTTGCCCAAAAAAAAGCATTTGAAAAAAATACCTACTATTTTGGCGGGAAAAAGAACTAAAAAGCTCTGCTAAAAAGAAAGTGTTGACAACAACTATTTTATTGAATACAATATTTTTCTAGTTTTTATTTTTTTGTTAAAAGCACTATATAAGCTTTGGCGGTAATGGCGATTGCCTGACTCGTATTATTGAAGTTCTTGCTCGGACTTCCAACTCCATATTCGTCCTGGAAGTGCCGATTTTCCCCGCGACGGCAAATCTGGTAATTTTTACCTAATGTGGCACACTTCATTTGTATAAAATAACTAGCGAATTACCACAAAAAAATAAACGAGTGTTAAAAACTTGTTTTAAATGAAAACGTATGGGATTTGACGTTTTTTTTTTAGGTTAAACGCTGTTCAATATTTTTTTATAAGCTTTTGCGGTAATGGTGATTGCCTGACTCGTATTATTGAAGTTCTTGCTCGGACTTCCTACTCCATTATATTTTTTTGTGGTAAACCACAAAAAAATAAACGAGTGTTAAAAACTTGTTTTAAATGAAAACGTATGGGATTTGAAGTTTTTTTTTTAGGTTAAACGCCATTCAATATTTTTTGTGGTAACACGGCTAGGGTCTATCCGGGTCGAAAACTACCCACAGTTTTCGACCCCCGGGGTGATATGGGACAAAATCGACGTCAAAACTTGGCACTTGACCGCAAAATGATCCTAGGGCCTGTTCGACGAGCCATGCTTTTCTTTCAATTAACAGGGTGCAACAGATAGTTGTACCTAAATCATAAGCATATATATTACTATTTATAGGAAAACCTTTTTATTACATCGTAATAATACCTTGGACACTATTTACACATATTGATCTAGCCCCAAACTAGGATTCCCTGTATCTTGGATACTAGAGAACGATACACATACTTATATACATAAATATTATTCTTAGATAGATAAACAACCATGAATGACTAGGGTACAAACATCCGTTCTCATCAAACAATTATTTGCCCCCACCGGGACTCGAACCCAGGACCCTTGGCTTCGTAGGCAGGGTTACATCCTGTCTTGTAGCAATTTTTATATGGCTCGTTAATATCTATACATATATACTAATTTTGCTTTGTTTATTGTGCTAACGATTATAGTATATGTGGTGCTAACTCTGTTTTGAATAGTGCTTGAGAGATGAGGTCGTATCGTAACCTATCAAAACACTCTCCATCTCTCTCTCAAATATGACGTAGAAAAATCATTTCCACTGTTCTAATGTGATATAAGAGTTGTCAATATCGCTATAGGTTACAGTACCACCTCAGTACCAATTCTCTGAACAGCCAAAGAACTGGCTCTGGAGATAGACAGGGCGTAACGTAAAGGTTTAGGTAATCTTAAGGGTTTGTTACGGCCATCACTCTGAACACCATTCACTATGAAACAAATTCGATCTGAGACACTTTATTTTCGACAAAACATGGCCGACCGATTAATTTGAATGGAGAAGTTTAAAAAACAATTCATCTGACTAGGCTTATTAGCCGCTTATCGCTATTGCGAAAGTTATTCAGAATGGTGTCCCTGATAAGCCCTTCAAATGAGACTACACCTCTCGTTTACATCCTGTAATGTACATATTTAAAAATATATTACATTGCTAACTTTGAAGTGTGCTTTTAAAATTGAAGATTGTTTAGTCTTGCAGTATTCGGTTCTGTGGATTTATTTACGTAGAAAGTGTTTTTAATAGATATGCTTTTATCCGAGTGGGTTTTCGAATGTTATTACATGTTTCTGACCAATACCATAAAATGTGATTATAGATAATTCTGAAACGTATGTCCCGCTCAAAATTGATAGATGTTTGAATAAGTAATAATATTCAGTTTCTGGATTTACACCTCCACATGCAAAATACCGAGGGGCACAGGCCTTCACTAGCACGAGCAAAATTGAGCCAGCGTTGTGGAGCAACCGCCCTGGCTCAGTGCGGGTTGATGGATGTGGTCGGGTCGGGACTAACGTTACGCAAAACCACTTCCAGGTCTATGGCCCGCCGAATGGTACAATGGCGTGAAAGAGATAGCGGTCAAATCTCCCTACCTTGTCTCTCAGACATCGCTGCGCTCAGAAATGCGAGAGCTGCAATACACATCGGCG
Organism: Argyresthia goedartella; assembly: GCA_949825045.1. Classification (NCBI taxonomy): domain Eukaryota; kingdom Metazoa; phylum Arthropoda; class Insecta; order Lepidoptera; family Argyresthiidae; genus Argyresthia; species Argyresthia goedartella. Next base: position 17,581,369 of record OX463828.1, read on the forward strand.
GTTCGGAATGACTCTGTGTCAATAACAGGACTACAAGAGTTGAAGACGCAGATACTGAACTTGCTCGATCATCCGCCAGAGGTCACTGTTATAGTGAACAAGTTGACGTTTGCGCCGTGCATGTTCCTGCAGAGTGTGTATTGGCTGGAGACTTTGAGGTGAGTAAGGTTTTTGTGACTTTGGCGTCGGGAATACATCATAAATGCATGCATGTACAAGATTTCGTCAAGAGCCAGAAAAGACAAAACTATCAAAAAATAAATTTTCCTTATAAACCTGTATCGCGCAATGATAATCCGTACACAAATTAGTTTAAAGGCATTTCGGATACTTTTATCATGCATTGTCGAATATTTCAGGGTATGTAACTCTCCAGAGCCGAGTCTACAGCCGATTATAGATTATTTGGGCGACTCAGCCCTACAGAAGGACAAGAGTGGCATGTGGATTTGTGTTGCTAGGTGAGACAATTACTTAATTATATACAAATACAAATAGGTTTATTTTGCGGCGATGAGATAACATAATAGGTGGTAACATAACATTTATCGGCACTGCACATCTAGGCACGTAGCAATCTGCAAAAGTAGCACCCAATTAGTGCAATACAATACAAATTATCTCTATTATTTAAAGCAGGTAGGCAGGTTTTTTATGTAATAATACCTTAGACGCTATTTAAACACATTCAGATCTAGCCCCAAACTAGGATTCCCTGTATGTTGGGTGCTAGACAACGATACACATACTTATATAGATAAATATTATACTTAGATAGATAGACAGCCATGACTAGGGTACAAACATATTTGCCCCCACCGGGACTCGAACCCGGGACCCTTGGCTTCGTAGGCAGGTTCACTGCCGACTCGGCCATTCGGGTTGTCAACGTAAATGTCGACAAAGTTTATAGACAAAGAATATTATTGGCACGAGAGCCTAAAAAACCTTTGTCTAGTCTGAGCCTAAAAAATGTTGTAATAACTTTTAGTAATCAACCATTTAAGTAATTTATACTTAAACCCATTGAAAGGCGGGTCTTGTAATTCCGTTGGAATATAATTAAATATTTATATAGACATACAGTAAGTTAAGTTTGAGTAGAGCGTATATGCTATTGGAAACGCTAACTTATTGGGATACATTATAATTTGTTTATTTTAACTTGTTTGTCTCTGATTTTTGCCTGTAGTATACGAATCTTAAGGTTCTCTTTTTACGCATGATCTTTTAAGGCCATTAGTCAAGCATTTGAGCTTAACATTGGAAATTCTATCCTATATTTTGGTAAACATAATTTGTATAAAAGAGTGATGAAGTCATGGGATTCTCGAAAACCATCTTTTGAATTTTGTGCGTTATAAACATCTGTCCATGAGAGACTTTGGAGATGCTCCCTGAATTTCATCAAATTCTCCAAACTGAAGTCTCTCCTGAATTTAAACCACTGCTTGACGGGCTAATTCTTTTTTGCTGTTTGGAAGGCGAGAACTTGGGCTGTATCGTGGTCAGAGATTCCTAAACTATGTGTCCTACCCTGAGCGTGTTTAATGTTACTAGCGATGTGGTCAATGCTGGTGTTTATCCTAGTTGGGGTATATACCGATATAGCGTGGCTATCCAGAATACTTCGCAATTTTGTTACCCCTCCTCTGGGGTGTCTTTAAGCGTAACTATAATGAAGTTACCTGTAATTACCACCCTTCTATTCTTAGTTTTATGTCGCACTATACAGTAGTGACTCTTACCTATCTAGAAATACTTCCTCGTCAGCTTTTGGTATTGTGTATAGGCAAACTACTATGCAGTCATACTCTGCGATCTCAACTGCGCAGCATTCGAAGAAAAAAAGAATCGACAGTTTGTTTAGCATTTTTAGCTCAGTTGATTCAATATAGTTTCTGCACAAAATACTGCTTTTTCCCTACAGTACGATGACGATAATTTAAACCCTTTCATTTGTATATTCTTTTCACATCCCTTCTTTATGTAAATTTCACATAAGCATTATATATCAATATAATTATCTGTTTCAAATAGCTTGTGCAGTGCTATTTGAAGACAGCTTTTTTACTTTTGAATCCCTCCACATTTTGATGCATTATTTTTATTAGGCTAGTATTTAATCGCACATCAAAATACTGATTTGCACAGCAAAAAAAGGGTCACCAAAAATACATTTTATGTTTAAAATGTGTATCTTTATGTGTTTATGTTTTCAGTATTTTTTGTTGTTCTTACATGTTCAACTTAACGCGAAGAATAAAGGAGGCTTCGCTTCGCTTACCCCCTTTACCCTTCACCTAAGCTACCGCAGCATTTTGCCCTGATATTTGTTTCTTTTGTAACACAAGTCAGTTTTTGAGTGATCTTTTGTAAACTGGAGCGTTAGTTATATTCTGAGCATTGAAGCCAGAAAGCTCATCCAATCCTCTGAACGGCAGATACATTTCATAGCAAATATAGTACGTGTCGGTTAACAAATTTGGTTTGCTGGAAGATATCTCTTATTAGAGATTAGCTCGCCTTTGTAGACTATTTTTATTAAATCTTGTTGTCTCTGTATTATCTGTGCGCAATAAACAAATGATGAGGAAGTATCTGGTTTGGTTCTAGTGTTGGTCTTGGTCTTGTTTCTCATTGTATTAAAGTGAAAGGGGATTGTCCCTTTCTTTAAAGGAGTAGTGGTTGCAGGGCGGGTGGATTTAGGAAGGGTGGTTGCGGGAGGATTTGTTGGATCCGAACAGGTGGCATGTGGATTGGATTCTTGATTAGTGGCCTCAATCTTCGATTTGGTGTACTGTTTTTGTATTTGTACTATTACATTGCTATTTCCTAACTTGCGTAAGTAATCATCAATATTGTTGCATATTTATTGTTGTAAGATTAATGTCGGCTATCTTTTTTTGATCCCATGAATGTACATGTGCGGACGTTATTAACTATTGGTTTGAGCCGTTTGTTAAGTGCATGTTCATTAAGATATTTGATTACGGCAATTCCGGGAACTATCACACGTATATTTAGTTTTTGTAGGGTCTTTAGAACACCACTGAGTTCCACTGTTAACTTAGTTGGGTTGTCATCATGTTGACCAACTTAGAGAACGACTTCTTTATTCACTGACATTGTAAATGGTTTTATATAGGAATTAATCTGGTACTTTTCCAAGACTCTTATTCGCTAGTTGTGATGCGATCCCTTTTCATTGTTTTCCACCAAATATGTATAAGTTCTTGCGTTTCTTTGACTTCAAGTCATTTTTTGGGCTTGGTAGGTTTATTTTTCTGACATCTTCTTCGCTATTGGTATCGTGAGACTTCAGCTGGTAGCTTAATGGTTCTGGGTTGTCTTCTAATAGTAGATTCTTTGAGAAGCTCTTTGGTGCAGCAGGTTTGGTACGACTTTGAAAGATGTGTAGATTTATAAGCCCAGCACAAAGGTAATGCGCTTGACAGTTTCCTTCAGAGTTGATATTTGACGTCATAGCCCAGAGAAATGTAGACCGTCTGAAGAAAACGTAGTTCGGTTAGCAACGATGATGGTCGAGTGTGATCGCGAATTAAAGAGAGAGAGAGAGATAATGTTTTATGATTTCATTAGGCATATACTTGATTTAATTATCACCTGTGAAGGTATTAAATATTGTTAGATTTCTCGTTAGATTTTTACATCTAATCGTAATACAAATTTTATGTAAATATGTATGTATAAACTGTATTTATCAAAATAAAATTAACATTTTTTTTCTCGTGATTTTTGGGGTAATGTAGAGTTTTCTCTGCACTAACCGCTGTACTCTATAATGACTCACCAGACAAGGTTTTAAAATTCAAGTCACATCCTTCTCACGTTTAAAAGGACCTGAAATTGCACTCAAGTAATATCGTCTGATAGATAGTTCTGCCTCATTCCAATATTGTTTTTTGAATTTTTTTATGCTATCTTTTCTCAATTCTATCTTTTGAATTTTGTGCGTTATAAACATCTGTCCATGAGAGACTTTGGAGATGCTCCCTGAATTTCATCTAATTCTCCAAACTGAAGTCTCTCCTGAATTTAAACCACTGCTTGACGGGCTAATTCTTTTTTGCTGTTTGGAAGGCGAGAACTTGGGCTGTATCGTGGTCAGAGATTCCTAAACTATGTGTCCTACCCTGAGCGTGTTTAATGTTACTAGCGATGTGGTCAATGCTGGTGTTTATCCTAGTTGGGGTATATACCGATATAGCGTGGCTATCCAGAATACTTCGCAATTTTGTTACCCCTCCTCTGGGGTGTCTTTAAGCGTAACTATAATGAAGTTACCTGTAATTACCACCCTACTATTCTTAGTTTTATGTCGCACTATACAGTAGTGACTCTTACCTATCTAGAAATACTTCCTCGTCAGCTTTTGGTATTGTGTATAGGCAAACTACTATGCAGTCATACTCTGCGATCTCAACTGCGCAGCATTCGAAGAAAAAAAAGAATCGACAGTTTGTTTAGCATTTTTAGATTACACGTTAATAAAACATACATCAGTATGTTTTATTAACGCTCCATATAGTCCATAGTTATAGTTTTGCTGTCCCTTGGGATGAAAAAAATTAAATTCAAAATCATGTTAGAAGCTTCGAATATTATAATATCGACCAGAGGTTTCCTCAGACTTGAAAAACCAAAAGAATGGTCTTTCTCTGCAACTCTCTGAAGAGAGAACAACTGAGAGGCCAGATACCCTTTAGGTAACCTTGAAGAACCCTTGAAGAACAGAACCACTCTTGAAGAAGGCTCTCGTTCTCTCTATGAAACGAAGTGTTGTATCAGTGATCTCATACGGTGCGTCCTGACCACCGCTACACGGCCCTGACCACCGCTAACCGCTGTCCACCACCGTCTCCACCTCACAAGGCGGATCGACCGCCGACGTTCCTACCGGCTCTGCACATCACCAACCTTCACGACGCCCAGGGGTCAGTCTCTAGTCTTATTAAATATATAGTTAGGTGGGTAGGTTAAATTTGTATATAAGTGTGAGTGAATAGTTTGGATTTTACATAGCAAAATGTTGTTTACGAAGTTATTGGTGCGGTAACCAGATGAATTCGTAAGTTTGTATGTGGTATTGAAAAAATTGTTGTATGGGAGCCCCCTTAAATATTTATTTTATTCTGTTTTTTTTTTGAATTTTTTGTTATAGCGGCAACAGAAATACATCATCTGTGAAAATTTCGTCTGTCTAACTATCACGGTTCATGAGATACAGCCTGGTAACAGACGGACGGACGGACGGAAAGCGGAGGCTTAATAATAGGGTCCTGTTGGGCACCCTTCGGGTACGGAGCCCTAAAAATGACTTACTCTATTCTCTTCTTTAATTTCTTTAATAATTCATACGGCTTCCGTTACGGGCGGTTGTTCACCCCAACCCTCCGTAACGTGACAGTTTTGGCGCTCAACGGGTTTATATTTTATACAAGTTTTTCTACTATCTAAATTCTAAAACTAACTCACTAGTGACTAAATCTGATCCCTTTGGCTAACTCTTTCGACCAAGGTTTAATTTTTCTCTTTATTGATTACTACTTACAGGTAGGAATTACCGCATAGGTAGGTATTACTTCATAAGTAGGTATCTAACTTGAATATGAGGTGCGAATCCGTTTGGAAACTCCTGCCGATTCCCTCATAAACCTCAAAAAGCAGATTGAACCTTTAATCAGAGACAATCCTACCTCTGAAGTTGTAAATTCAGTCCTTCCTCCTGATAACGGTGTGGAACAGGCTGAAGCTACCTTGTCTTACCTAGAAGGAAAAATTTGACAACTTGAACAGAAAATTTCTTCCCTACTATCTAAAAGGTTGAGGCATATCTGAGTCACCTAATTTATCGGTTGAAACGAATCGACACAAACTAAGAGCCCGCACTAGAGCAGCGGCTGCTCACATCACAATCGAAAATCGTTTTTTGGGGGAAACGAAAATTCGATTATTATTGAGCTACAACTTTCCGGTTCCGTGATGAAGGGATGTTCTTTACTTTATCTCAAATTCAGACCCACACGCTTGGGTCAGATGACGATGATGACCATTGAAACAATGCGCTTCATATGACCCAAAAACCGCACTCATCCAAAAATAGAATATATTTTAAATTTCATTACTTTTTGTATAATTTATTTCATATTAGGGGTCCTGAAAGGTCAAAAGTCAGAATAGCTTGCAAATATTCGGTTAAAGTAGGTAAAGTAAATTGTTAAATACAAATGCACTATCGGATAATAGAGAAGAGAAAGCGATTTTTTTTTTATTTCCGAAGCATGCATGAGCGCGAAATGGACCCACTTCTGAGATGTTAAATACTATTGTTATTTGTATTTTCGGTATTTGCTGTAATGACAATCATAATTTATTTCAGAATTGTCCGTCTGCGTCTCTACATTAACCAAAGCTGGCAATTCAGTAGGAAAACTAATCAGAGTCTTACTCAAGCTCAGAAGCTCCATTTATGATCTTGTATGGGTCAGACTCAAAAGGTTTTGCGAGTGACCAATTCTAAGAATTTTTCCTAACACCTGTCTACATGCGTATTGTTTGTTGAGCCTACCTTTCCGAAAATAGTATTTTTCATCATTATTACTTATTTCCAAGAAAGTTGTATGAGAGAAACGAGAGCATAAATACTGAAAGTAGAGTTGACCATTATTTCATTTAAGTGCTTGCCTTTAACAGCTTTACATAGTGTCACCTTACATTGGAGGAGGAGGCTAAGATAATAGTATAATAAAGACTTCATTCAGAGCGGATCCTTACCATTTGAGCCTCCTATTGCGACAATCACATCATTACTGCCATAATCCTTGCAAAGCGAAGGACATAAATCTAGAACTTGATCCAGGGTAGCATTGGGCTATATCCTCCAGGAACTTGTCGATAATAAACCCTTTTATTATCTACTCTACGATAAATTCACTACCCAAAAGTTCCTGGAGGATTATGAACATTCCTCTACCTTGTTCGTCTGCTAGAAACATTACACGAGTTTGGTGCTCCTCGCCACAAAATAAATAGGTACAGAAGTCAACCACATGTATGTACTTCACTTTTCATAGCTACGCTCGGCGATCGCTGTAGGGTTGTCAACTACGGAAAAACTATCGTGGTACTGGCGCTCCTATCTGTCTGTCCGTTTTAGACCTATACCTGTCTAATGACATGAAAAGCAACACAATATCTACACAAAAAAAAAACATGTTTTTAACTAACGTAAGTAAGGTGGCGTGAATTTACCTAACAAAATTTTTGTTAATACTTATTTTATTATACTGATTGAAAAATAGGCAACTGTTATTTATTTAAATCGATCTTAGATATATTATTCGGGGACCTTACCTACCTACCTAACTGTTCTATACATATAACGTTAAAACGAACCATCGAAATACAGGCAGATAGCTACTTTCCGAAACCACTGGTAGCTTAAAAAACGCCAATTCATAGTTTAATGTTGAATTTAAACAACCGTCCACTGAACAGTTATAATATATTTTTTTCCGTTGCTCCATTGTTGCATGATTTGCATTAACAGACGCGCGTGTCAAGCGGATGGCACTCACGCTCGCACTGGTTTGAACTGCTCTGAGATATCGTGTCCGTGAGCAGTATCTATGTGTGCGTTGCTCGAGCGTGCTTGTATGTAGATTGCTTTCTGTACCTATTTATTTTGTGTCCTCGCATTTGCGTTTCTGTCAATAAGTATTGTTGCAAGAACTTAATTAGCTATAAAGGCTGATTCTATTCTTTTGGCCATTGAAGTCTCTTGCTGCCTAGTCCGTCCGTTGTTGCTAATTGTTTGTTTAGCAATTTACAACCTAATGCTATGACCTGAACACTAAATTACAGTTCGGTGGTAACGTTCCCGTTGATAAAATTATATCTAAGTATATTATATAACAATTATAATGATAACAACCTATCTTCGAAACTTCGCACTGTAATTACGTACTTTTATTTTATAGAACATAATGATGATAAATGTTCCTGTTTAATAAATGTACTAAGTCATTCATTAATGTCATTCGCAGTGTCGGCGACAAAGTTTTTCAGAAGTTTCTCGACGTGATGTCGGCAAAAGTGAAGGACATGTCGCGCGAGCGTGAGTTGGAGGAGCACGCGCAGTTCCTGCTGGTCAGCTTCAATCACATGCACAAGCAGATTAGACGAGTGGCCGACAAGTGGCTGGCGGGGCTGGTGGACCGGTTCCCGCATCTTCTGTGGAACTGTCGGGTGAGTGTGTTCTTGCTGCTTCATTCTTCCTTCTTCTTTATTTCTTCCTTCTGCCTTCATCTTTCTTCCTTCTGTCTTTCTTCTTTCTGCTTTGTTGTTTATTCTTTATGCTTTTTTCCTTTTGCTTTCTTATTTATTATTTCTTCTCTCTTCTTCTTTCTTCCTTTTGCTTTCTTCTTTCTTTATTTCTTGTTTATTGTTTCTAGTTTCTTATTTCTTGTTCTTCTTTAATACTTCTCCCTTCTTCTTTATTGTTTCTGCACTCCTCTATCTTCTTTCTTCTATCTTCTTTTTCTTTCTTGTTTCTCCATTCTGCTTTATTTTTCATTCTTCTTTCTTCTTTATATTTTTAAGGTAAAATCACGCCGTAATCGTTTCTATCATTATTTAGAAACTGTATCAGGTGTTCTACGCTGGCCACTCTCATCCCGTCTAAGATATCTACGATATTTGCCGCCGCGTTTTGCCAGCCCGCCGTTATTGGTTTGGGGACTGTTTGGTTCATCTATTGAACCGATTTTAACATAACATTATACCATACGAGAGGTCCCGGGTTCGATCCCCGGCTGGGGATAAAGAAAACGAAGAACCCCAGGTGTGTGTGAAGTCGCTGTTTCTGGTTCTTACGACACAGGGTAGCTTAGTATAGGGCCAGAAGCAATGTATGCGCCTGTGTGTAAATGTTTATGTTTATTATGATCCGAAAAAAATCACATATGCTCATTTTTAAAACTTATCAAAAGTCACTGCAGTGATAGTGCGATATTTGTTTTCTATGATTTATGGATTCTGAAGACCTGTTAAATAGCTTCTTCTCTTCCCTTGCAGGTCTTATGGTCAATGTTAGATATACTCCAAGTGCTCAGCTTCAGTTTGGAGCTGGATGCGAACCAGGACACTCCACTGTTGAAAGTTCCCGGCACTGATTTCACGATGCAACTGCAAGATACGTTGGAAGGCAGGGAGGTGAGTTATAAAGATATATGTAATCGTTCTTAACGTCAATGTGACTGTTGTGGAGCCTGATGCGGCTTTGGATCCCGAAAAATCTAACGATCTGAACTGACAGCTTGAAAGCCGCCAGCCCTTCTAGCCCAGGCTATTTAGAGTTTCTCCTCGGAATCCTATGTGTAGATAAAAGGGTATCTTACATAAACCCTTTTTTATACACACATATCATAAAGCCTCTATAATACGCTCATAAACCGCAATTACGATCAGCTTAAAGATAAACTGTTTTATAAGAACACATTTCTTATCTGTGAAAATTTATAGGTGCTCCATATGAATAAAATAATAACATCGAATTCGATGTTCTTATATCATCTCTGAAATATAAAGCAATTTAATTTGACCTAAATTCTAATATCAGTCGAGATAGCATTCTATTCGAAATTAAAGGTCAATGCCGCAATGCCGGTTGTAACATGCGGTTCCTAAACACATCATAGAAAGCTTATAATATGTGTATAGATAAAGCAGTATAAGTTACTGTACATAATTAAGCATTAAAACACTCGAATGATGTTATTATGAAACTCGACACTCGTATCTAAATATTTCATTATGTAACAGTCACATAATAGTAGTTTATGTGACTGGTACATAATGGAGGGCATTAAAACTCGAGAGTGGGTTTATGAAACGAGCCAAAGGCGAGTTTCATAATAATATCACTCGAGAGTTTTAATGCCTAATTATGTATAGTTACATACACTAGTTTATCTACATACATATCATAAGCTCTCTTTGATGTGTTCAGGAACCGCATGTTTGACCGGCATTGTGGCTCTGCAGTTGTTTAGCTTGTTCTGTAGTATCGACTTCACGCAGGCGGGCGTCGGCGTTCAAAATTTGAATGTCAGTACCAACTTCACAGACAAACTAGGGACGGCACGCGGGTGGGAGTCGGCGTTCGAAATTTGAATGTCATTATATGTAGAAAAACTACACATAATGACCATTATGTGTAGTTTTCCAGATACGAAACGAGTTTTTACCAAGTAGTTTAACATAATGCTGATCGTAACGTGCGGTTTTTGTACGCAGTAAAGAGGGTTTATGAGACGTGTTTAGATAAACTGTGTAACTGTTTGGCATCTTTAATTATGTCCCAAAAGACGCAATAAATAGAATTGGTCTGACTGTTAGTTCTTTTCAGAGCATCGTAAAGGACTTCGCCGATCGTTGTCACGGCATTGTTCAAGAGGCAATGAAATGGGCGCCCCAGTCCACCCGGTCGCATTTGCAGGAGTATCTCAATCAGGTAAAATTACCAAACTATATTATAAGATTAATAATTACGCCTCTACTATTACTGTTTACCTATCACCTTACCTTTTCTGTGACCCAGCCTTACAATCGAACCTACCACTTTCCTCCCCAGGTTCCAAACTCGACGCTCTGGCACCACTGCGGCCTCGCGTTGGCTACGGGCGCGCTACTCAGCGCCGCGGGCCTGAACCGTCTGTCGGCTCCGCTGCCGCGCGCCGCGCTGGACAAGCGGCCGTCGTGCGTGACGCAGGACTCGGCCGCGCTGCTGGCGGTGGTGTCGCAGCGCAGCCGATACGCGGGCGAGGTACGCACACACACACACACACACACACCCACCCTCACACACACACCGCACACACTCACACACCGCCCACACTCACACACATACACACACTCACATACACACACACCCACACACACACACACACACACACACACACACACACACACACACATACACACACGCTGCCGCGCGTGCGGCTTTTGTCTGGTCTTTTGTTTGTCTTGACGCCTCAGTGGCCACAGCGCTTTATGAACATCAATTAATCACATCACACAATTTATTATGCTTGCTAACTATCTATTTTACAGAATGTGTTATTGAATTGAATGAAGATTCTCGTCACATTGAATTGACAGAAGATGTAAATCTCGCAGCAAGCTTTTATAATAATTAATTGTGTGATGTTATTCATTGATGAGTTGGTTTTAATTTAAAGTAATTTTTCTTCTTTTTAGAGCATTTAAATAATAGCTTTTTTTTAAATGTTTTTTTGCTTTAAATTTTAGTGTCGATCACGGTCCAAAAGATACCGACGTGAGAGTGAGACACACCTATCAAATCAAATCAATCAGCCCAGTTTTGTGACATTTTTGGGTATAAGCCCCCTCTTCACCATGACATCTACTCCGGTCTAGTGCCTTCCGCTTTCACTGCCTACCGTACCAGCTCTGGTGATGACTGATGATGTTATCCGTTCATCTGGTTGGTCTGCCAACTGTACGTCTTGCGGCCCTGGGTAGCTACTCTGTCACCGCTTTGGTCCACCTTCCGTCGTATCTCCTTGCCAAGTGTTCTACCTACCCACACAGCAGTCTTGCGATTCGCTTTCTGACATCGACGACTTATACAGACTTGCGATTTCCTGAGCAAGCCATCAGTTCTAGATTTGGTCCCATTCTATAATTATTTACCGTCGTCCGGTATCGTTGTTCATTAATGATCTTCTGATTCTAACAAGTGCGTTTCCATTTTGCGTGTATGAATTTGCAGTTCGGAAAAATAATGGTTTCGGCGGTGGTTCCCAAAACAACATGGCGACGTTCAACGGAGAAAAGCCCGCCATTATGAGCTCAGGTTAGATCGGATAGGATCGGAGCTAGAGCAAATGACCCAAGATCGGAACAAATGGAAATCAGTACTGAGATCCCTATACCCGTGCTGAGAAGTAACAGGAAGAGCTGATGAAGATGATGGTTGTTCCCAACAGGTGGCAGGCGCAGCGTACGCGGAAGGCGGCGGCGAGCAGGCGCTGTGGCGCTGCGGCGCGCGCCTCCTGCAGTCCTTGCAGGACGCGTGCGCTGCCGGCTCGGAGACCGCGCACCGTGCCGCGCTGTGGCGCTGCACCGCGCTGCTGGTGCACGCGCGCCAGCACGCCAGCACGCAGCACGCCAGCACGCAGCGCCGGCTGTTGCACGCCGTCGGTGAGTGTAGTAGCTAGCATGTAAGGACACTTTAACAATGACGCGAAAGAGAAATATCCTTTTGCGCACTTGGCCATATTGTTGTCAGTTGCTGATAATAATACACTACTATTCTAGACTCGTGAAATGGCTATGATTCGGCTCAGTAACTTTATCAAGGGTCACAGAGCTTCATCCGTCACACGATATTTAATTTACCGTTAGAATGTAACGGTTGTATCATAAAGATATATCGCTGTTCACGCTAGAGACGTGACGCTGGCGCATGCGTAAACATTGCATTCGCCAATCAGTGCTCGCGCAGGCCGTAACAGTGACACACATCAGAATTCCGTCCGTGACCCTGAGGCAAGACGCGCGCTCGCCCATCATCTCACCTTATCGCCATTTTGGAAGCCACCTGTAGTGACAATTTATCCGCTCACATATTCCGCTCATAGACTTACAACTAGATAGCTAGCTATCGCGTTCGCGTGTGAATTGTATGTGTACACGCCCCCTGTGCCGCGAACTGAATCAAGTTTCTCCACGTGCCACCAGCGCACGATTCACCCCAGCCATCTGGGTTCCGTCCCTCAAAAGGGACAACGCCACGAGATAGCTTCACCGTCTCCCCTCATTTACTCCCATCAGCTCTGCACTACATCACTATCGGTCACATTCTTTGATCCGGCTCGAAGGACCAAAGAATGTCACGGTCGTAATGCGGATGTGAGTCGCCGGGTCACTGTCGCGGCCTGCGCGAGCGCTGATTGGCGAATGCAATGTCTACGCATACGCCAGCGTCACGCCTCTAGGGTGAACATAAATATATATCGCTGTCGCTGTCACTCACACGTCGCCTGCAGTTGTGGTACGCTACGAATTTGCACCGTAAGACAAAAGATGACACAAGACGGCTAAACAGTTTTACGCTTGCCTCTACATTAACAGCCTGATTTATTCCCAGCCTGGTCCCAAATCGAGATTTTCACGGAAGACGCGATCACCACCGCCGTGGAGTGCTGGCAGTGGCTCAGCACGGCGCGTGCTGACTTGGAGCTGCGGCTCGTACAGGAGATCTTCGCGGCCTGGCAGTGCAGTGTGGACAGGAAGATGGGCCTGTTCGCTGAACAAATCGAGAATGTCAACCCGCTGAGCGCTGAAGAAGGTAGCACACACACTCATACGCACATACGCCCTCACACACTCACACAGGTTTTTTTTAAGTTTTTAATTACGTCATTTATAAGTAATTATTTTTGATCTTTTAAATGTAAATAGAAGGTCAAAGAAAAATGGGTTGTTGTTCTCCTTGAAATTTAATATCCTAGCATTATTGCAGTATTTGCAATATTTGCAGTATAGCAATGGTGCTGCACCAAGCGATATAGTGATGGGCGGGACACTTGCCTAGGAGTTACGACGATAGATGGACCAAGGCGGTGACGGAATGGTGGCCAAGGGACGCGCGTAGACCGAGAGGCGAACCACCCGCCCGATGGTCGGATGACATCGCCAAAACTGCCGGGCAGCAGTGGATCAGTTTGGCCCAGGACCGCAATAAGTGGCATAACGAAGTGGAGCCCTTTACTCAGCAGTGGGTGCAGGAGGCTGGATAGGTAGATAGATAGATAGAAGCGATATAGGCCTTGAAATAAAGATGCTTTTGTGGCAACTCTCTGTTTAGGCCGGTGATCTATCTATATCTTTATTAGTACCTATTAAATATTGTAATGACTGTGGTAATATGAAAAAATCATCTACTCTCACCAACAATGTCGAAGGTTTTTACTTTTCGGTTGTTTTTTTAAATTTTTAACTTCGTTGTCAGCCCAACTCAAAGAGTTTTTATTATTTGAGTAGAGTTTTACAAATAAGTCAAGTAGCGATTATCATTCGAATAAAAGGTACAATAAAACGAATACTTCATACGCATTATTTATTACTTTATCTACACACGTATCATAAACCCTCTTTACTGCGTACAAAAACCGCACGTTACGATCAGCATAATGTTAAACTACTTGGTAAAAACTCATTTCTTATCTGAAAAATTACTCATTATGACCATAATGTGTAGTTTTTCTACATATTATGACATTCAAATTTCGAACGCCGACGCCCGCCTGCTTGCCGCCCCTAGTTTGTCTGTGAAGTTGGTACTGACATTCAAATTTCGAACGCCGACGCCCGCCTGCGTGAAGTTGGTGCTACAGAACAAGCTAAACAATTGCAGAGCCACAATGCCGGTCAAACATGCGGTTCCTGAACACATCAAAGAGAGCTTATGATATGTGTGTAGATAAACTAGTGTATGTAACTGTACATAATTAGGCATTAAAACTCTCGAGTGATATTATTATGAAACTCTCCTTCGGCTCGTTTCATAAACCCACTCTCGAGTATTAATGCCCTCCATTATGTAGCAGTCACATAAACTACTATTAGATTTAGATTTTGATCAATAAATGAATTTTATCTACACACATATCCTAAACCCTCTTTACTGCATCCAAAAACCGCACGTTACGACCAGCATAATGTTATACTACTTGGTACAAACTCATTTCTTATCTTAATATTGATAAATTATGACATTCAAATTTCGAACGCCGACGCCCACCTGCGTGCCGCCCCTAGTTTGTCTGTGAAGTTGGTACTACAGTCAAGCTAAACAAGTGCAGAGCAATTATCAATGCCACCATGCCGGTCGGACATGCGGTTCCTGAACACATCAAAGAGAGCTTATGATATGTGTGTAGATAAACTAGTGTACGTAACTGTACAAAATAAGGCTTTATCTGCTATAAAAAGTCGAACCTAAATTTTGTTGGTGCCTTTTTGCGGTGCGACCGTGGCAGGCAGCTGTTTGCAGCTGTAGAGAGTCATTCACCGATTCCACTCAGGACCGATAGCCGCGTTACCACCGTGTCGTCTTGCCAGTGAGATTGGCGTATTTAGTTCCACTTTCCGTCGCAGGACATAAGTGGTGGCGCGGACCATAGGTATGATGAGCGCGTGTCTATTTGAAATAAGCCCACCATTTTATTAATTTCTTGTTTAGATTTTTTATTTTTATTTCCTCGCACAATGCATAGCCAAACATTGTATGAAACTCGTGCGTTAGATGATTTCCGACTCATATACTCACCGGAAATCACCCAGGTCATAAATATTACTGCGGCGGCTAACCCCAACCGCAACCTCTTAGCGCGAGAGCCCACTAAGATTTCAATCCTTCCTTGAAGCCCTAATCTAGGACAAAGCCGAGAACGTAACGTTCGCGACGTTATTTTCACTGCCAGATAATTAACTTTTGTATCATTACTTTGACGGTTAATTGCACTAATATTGAAAAAAACTGCAAGTATGTTAAGACATGTATTCATCCGTATTCCCAGGTGCCCGCCTAGAGCCGCGTCTACCGTTCGTGGCGCCGCACGCAGTCTGGGTGCGATATCTCTGCGAAGTCGCTGAGACCGCCAAGTATAACAGCCAGGAGAAGGTTGAAATGTTGGCTATGCTGCTTCATAGGTTAGTTTTGGAAACACAGACTTATTGGATTTCATTCTATTTTGCCCCTGATACTAAACAAGGTAGGATATTTTGTGTTACTGTGAATGAGTATATCGATAGATCCTGGAAACGTAACGGATGGAGCGATTACGGTTTCGTTTTGTGTGAAATAATTGCAGAGAAAGTGTTCGAGTGTTTAGTAGCACTATTATAAAAATCCGTTCAGTCAATTGTTTATCACATCTTTTCTAGGGGAAAGTCTGAACAAGCCATGGGTTTGATAGACTCGACGTATGGTTTTGTTGATCTTTTGTTTCCATTTCAGATGTATTCCCATCACTGTTGGCGATAAGCGCGATTACATCAACAGGCACGTCGAAGCCGTGGGTGTGCGTTTCAAGTGAGTACTCTTGTTAGAATTAATGCGCACTTAAACATATACCTACTCATATTTGAACTTTACCGCCCGACCCTTCTTGGATTTTTGATGATTTTTTACCGTAAATCAATTCACTGTGTTCAGATTTTCCCCTTAATATACTCTTCATGATACACCTCTGTGCCATATTTCAAGTTTCCAGGACATCTTGGTCACTTTCAGCGACTAAAACCGAGAAGTGCCGAACGGTAAAGTTAAATTAATCGTACTATAGCTTGTCAAATTCGTAGGTTGCACTCCCATGGTCTGCGGGCGACGGGGGACGAAAGATGCAGGGGCTGCGAGGGCGGGAAAGAAGACCGCGGGCGGCGGGGTGCGAAGTAGGAACCCGCCCGCGCTCTTCTTTCCGCAGACCATGTGGTAGTGCTACGAATTTGACAAGCTATAGACAGCGTTACTTTTACCACATGAAGCGGGTGAAGTACAGATTACACCCCAAATTAACAAAGGCTGTCCAAAGCAATCACCGATTACTTAGCAAGCTTCTTACATACTGCAGGTCGTATTCCTGCTCTATCTTATAGTTCTCTGTCTTCATACATTTCTGCGTCTCGTGTCAGTGTTTATGACAGCTCCCACAGGATGAGATCGTTTTAATATATAAGTCATCGTAAGATAGTCAAAACAGTTAGTTGATAAACTAACGCGTTAGTTGATTAACTATCGACAGAGAGTAAACCAGACCGACAGGGTTTAGAATTAACGTTTCTTTTGTTCTTACATGTCAACCTAACACGAAGACTATTCGGGGGCTTCGCTGCGCTCGTCCCCTCTAGTCTCCACCTAAGCTACCGCAGTGTTTGCCCTGGTATTTCATTTGCAATTCAAGTTTAAACCAGTTTACTATTTAACTGTTTTAACCGTTAGTTTATCAACTAACGCGTCAAATAGTAAGCATTACGCTGCACTTTACAAAACTAACGAGAAAAAAACCGTTAGTTTATCAACTAACGGTTTTAACTATCTTACGGTGACATACATGCTGTGTTTTGATGCTTCTGTATGACAACACCCTTTCTCCGAACCACAGGCTCCTATCATGCGGTCTCTCTCTCCTGCAAGGCGACATTCTACCTCGCTCGCTCGCTCGCAACATACTACGCGAGCGCGTATACAGCGCTTGCCTCGACTACTTCTGTCGCGGTATACAATGCCCGTCCAAGTCGTCGGCGTGTCTGCGAGTGGACATCATATCGCTGATTAAGTTCTGGCAGCTAATGCACTCGGATAAGAAGTATTTGAAGACAAGCGATATTGGTGGTAAGTTAAAATATAACCGACTTATTATTCCATTCAATTTCATAATCTACGGCACAAATTTAACTCGGCAATCGCCGTCCAGCGTCTTACTATAAAGACATAGACTTTTGTTGAACACATGGTGCAAAACAGTTGGGCGTTTGATATTTAGAGATAGACTCGGTTTAGACTATGGTCAATATAGGTACCGTTTAGGCTATGTTTAATATACCGACCGTAATAGAATTGCCAGGATGAACACACTTAGAATTCGGTGGTAATTTGAACTAGTAATAGTGAAGAACAGAGTAGTAGTGCCTAGAGATATACACAGATCACTCCGCAAAGACACTTAAATAAATAGCTACTCTCGCTGTGCGGCAATTAAGCGCAATCTAGCTCGCACCTGCGCTAATAATGGCTAAACACCTACACAATCTGTTGCCCCGCCCGTGCAGGCTGATGGCGCCGCATCACTACTCCTGAGAGCTTCTTTTCCTCTGACATAAAAAGGTCATCCTATCAACTCACAATAGTAGTTTATGTGACTGCTACATAATAGAGGGCATTAATACTCGAGAGTGGGTTTATGAAACGAGCCGAAGGCGAGTTTCATAATAATATCACTCGAGAGTTTTAATGCCTAATTATGTTCAGTTACATACACTAGTTTATCTACACACATATCATAAGCTCTCTTTGATGTGTTCAGGAACCGCATGTTTGACTGGCATTGTGGCTCTACAATTGTTTAGCTTGTTCTGTAGTACCAAATTCACGCAGGCGGGCGTCGGCGTTCGAAATTTGAATGTCAGTACCAAGTTCACAGACAAACTAGGAGGGGCACGCAGGCGGGCGTCGGCGTTCGAAATTTGAATGTCATAATATGTAGAAAAATTACACATTATGGTCATAATGTGTATATTTCAGATAAGAAATTACTTTTACCAAGTAGTTTTTAGTAGTTTATTATGCTGATCGTAACGTGCGGTTTTTGTACGCAGTAAAGAGGATTTATGATACGTGTGTAGATAAAGATTTTAGGGAGCACTCTTGGAAGCCAAAAAGCTCATCATCAAATCATATCACAATAATAAATCAGCGAACATATCTTTAAAAGTATATGACCGTAAGATAAGTTGTTGGATTATTGAAAAATCTATTAAAATACTGCGACTCATAATAGTAGTTTATGTGACTGCTGCATAATGGAGGGCATTAATACTCGAGAGTTTTAATGCCCAATTATGTACAGTTACATACACTAGTTTATCTACAAACATATCATAGTCTCTTTGATATGTACAGGAAAAAATCTCTTTGATATGTACAGGAACGGCATGTTTGACCGGCATTGTGGCTCTGCAGTTGTTTAGCTTGTTCTGTATCACCAACGTCGGGCGTCGGCGTTCGAAATTTGAATGTCAGTACCAACTTCACAGACAAACTAGGGGCGGCACGAGGCGGGCGTCGGCGTTCGAAATTTGAATGTCATAATGTGTAGAAAAATTACACATTATGGTCATAATGTGTAATTTTTCAGATAAGAAATGAGTTTTTACCAAGTAGTTTAACATTATGCTGATCGTAACGTGCGGTTTTTGTACGCAGTAAAGAGGGTTTATGATACATGTGTAGATAAACATTTTTAAAGATATCATTGTTATAGCAAGAAACGTGAAATAAACAAAAAATAACTTACACGAGGACTCCGAAAACGACTTATAATTTTATTATTTTTCTGTAAATTTATTACATATTCAACACTACGAGATTTATTTTAATACATTCAAACTTTGCCCCAAAACTAGGACAAATTATTGTCCAAAAAAAAAGCTCTAACGACGACTCCTTTTTTCGCTTCTGTTCCTCGAAGTTAAGGTTAATAAGCCCTACCTATTCCTATTTTTACAAAACATGGTCTACCTTTTAAAACGCTCCTCCTCCTTTTTTCGCTTCTGTTCCTCGAAGTTAAGGTTAATAAGCCCTACCTATTCCTATTTTTACAAAACATGGTCTACCTTTTAAAACGAAACATAGAGATGAATTTAAAAAGTGCATGCAAGAATAGAATGTTTTGTACGGCCTACCTTTATAAGATTGTTTCGAAGTCATTTATAAGATTGTTTCGAAGTCATCGTTGGTTGAAAACATCACAGAAAAGTTGCTAACGAGAAATCGGCTACTAAGAGCCAAGCGAGCGGCAACCTAACTGAAATTCCCTGGGACGGTTTGGCCGGTCGAACTCATCTAAACTGCGGAGAATAAAGCTTTTTTTGTGACCACATTACGCATACATGTAGCAGAACGTAAAGAACATTCTGCCCACAGAATACACACGGAGAGCCTTAGTTGCAGCTTGTCAAAGGGTCTCCGCAAACGGGACTGCTCGAAAGCGACTCGAGTTTGATACTCTACTTGAATCGCCGCCATACTATTAAGATGGGTCGACGACGCGTTTGATGTCAGAAAGTGTGCAACAACGAAATTGTGTGGCGGCAACTTATGGCTGGATACCCCGACAGCGGAACATAGAATTTCAGCTGACATTCATGATCAACAATCTCGAATAAAGAAACAACTACTTTAATACTTCTGTTTTGCGTCACTTGAGATTTACAAAAGGCTGTTTTGGTCTACTGCGTCGCCTTAACCTCTTGAATACCACCGGCGTTAGATAACGCCACTTTTCTGTTATAGGTTTCAAATTTTATTACCATGGCGTAGGTTCAAAATCGCGACCCGTCCCTACTACCCTCGGTTTTTGAGAGGTTAATATCGACGCGTACTATACGTTATAAACTATGAATCATTCTCAAATTACATTTATTATTATGCGTAGATTTATTCCCAGTATTATAGTAGTTGGGTACTATCAAACTTCTCCCATCCCGATATGTTAATTATTTACACTTACTAGTTCCCCGAAGAAACTTCACAAGTATAAATTACATAACACATTCCGCACAAACTCGAGTCGCCTCTCGTGTGCGGTAAGCCAAAGCCCTAGATTATCTTAATAAAATGTACAACTCTCCCTTCTTATTTATCTCCTCGCGTTGTACCAACAGACAAAGCTGAGGAGCTTCTCCCTCCGAGCAGCCGACAGAGTATCTACACCTCCACCTCGCCCACAGACAACCGCTCGTCGGTCAACAGCAGTGACATGGGCCGGCAGACTGGCTGGATTAATACGGTAGGCTTATTGGCTGGCCATCCTGGCAGCTGTACATAGAATTTCACCTTTAGCTTCAAAAGGCTCTTCATCGATCTATAGAGGACTGACAGCCAGCATAACTTATATTTTTTCATAACGATTATAACCATCAAGCACAACCAACAAGTACATAACTTCAAATCACAGTGAAAATTTATCTTAGTATTTAATAAGTTACTGTCCTGGTCGCCCCATGTTTGTGAGGTCAGCAGACGTGTCTTTGCGTCTCCCTCCGGAGATTGTAGTACTACCCGCCACGGCAGACTAAAATTAGCCTTGCTCAGTCCCTTCTACTACAGATAAACTGTTCTACGATGAAGGTTTGTCCTTGGTTGTAGTAGTGAAGTGTCAGACAATACAGACAGCCGCGTTTGTGTGTGTGTTAACTGAAGAACCGATAGCAAAGAAATATGAAACGCATTTTTGTTTTTTTACGCTATTCAATATTATATTTTTTGGGTAATAACGATTTTTTAGACGTATTCAAAGACAATAAATGTGATAAGTTCTTTGCTAGAAACAAAAAAAATAGTAACGTAGGTTATCATACATTTTCATTCAGCAAATAATAAACAAAGTGGACATAATTTAAAAAAATTAATCACTGTCAGTTCATGATTTTCGTTTTATGATTCACTGTCATCGGAACGGAGATCAATCACGAACTCAAAATACAGATCAAAATATATCAAGAATTCTTTTTCTATTTTTTCAACATGAGTACCGGGGGGTCACCACAATCTTTTTCCGATTCAAATTAGGTTCAAACCAAGAACATCACCATGGCAACCATTTTTATTCCATTTCGCCATAATGGGCTTTATTTATCTAATTTCAAGACTTGTTTTAAGACGGTCACGGTAATTTTGCGGATCAAATTAGGTTCCTAATCTGAATCGGCATAAGACGTTGTGGTAACCCCCCAGGTTTTATGCCACGTTTCGCTGGTAAATTTGCTTAAGCTGTTATGAATAAGTTTTTCTGTGTTAGTCATATTTATCTCAATATCCTTTAAAGCGAAATATTTTTTTGAAATTCCCCAAACATTTTCAAATGCATTTTATTTCTGTGGGGGGGGGGGGGGGGGGGGGGGGAAAGTATCCTACTGCGGACAACATCGGCTGTAATTTCTGTGGGGGGGGGGGGAAGTATCGTACTGCGGACAACATCGGTTGTAAAATTATCTATTTCTATCTTAGTATCTCGTTTTCTTCTTTTCTTCATAGAAGTAAACTTTGAGGAAGTGCACGGCAACTCCGTTTCTTCTTTTAAGATCCGATGGACGGTTGAAAGAGAAACACCCGTGTGCTGTGTAATATTTCGTAAGTGAGACTAATCACAGTAAGGCTCCATAACTGACTTGGTAAATTCTTACTCCTCTTTCTAATAATGCTTCTATCCTAAAACAAAACCAATGTAAGTAAGTCCTCTAATTTCACCAGATTAAAAGTAAAAAAAAATTGTTAACTCATTACGGACGACTTTTCTGCATTTAGTTTCCATGCTGACGGTACTTTCTGCGGACATCTTGCGCGAATTTAAAACACTAGTGACTCGAACGGCGTCGGGATCATGGCTGACCGACCGCTCCAGAGACTTCGCAAACTGACACAATGTGCATGTGCACGGGTAACAACAACCAAAGTCAAACCTTCATCGTGAAATAGACCATCTGAACCTTTAATAGTCTATGCGGATGTTTGCTGGGTCAGTGCGAACGAAGAACAACTCAACAATCTCGAACGACTTCAAAACCTCGGGATTCGGTTTGTCTTCGGGCTGCGCAAGTATGACCATGTGTCCCACTATCGCAAGGAGCTGGGGTGGCTTCCGATCCGTCTTTGCCGTGATATGCACATACTCTCCTATCTGTTCAATCTTCGAGAACCGATAGCAATCGGAGATTCTACACACGCTTACGAACACTAGTAATTCCCTGCGCTATTAGGGATAGTCCCTCAATTTTCACTTTTAAGATAAGATTAAAAAATCATTTCCTTTCTCTTCTGTAATTTGTACCATTTCTATGTATATATGATATATCTTAGTTTATATGTGCATCCTATCTATTGTATATTATATGATTGAGGTATATATTTTATTTATTAGGTACATATATTTATTTATGTCTTCAAAGTAATTTTCGTAAAAAGTATACAGTTTTATTACGCACTAGGACTGTCCTGTTGCATAAACTTTCCTGGATGGCCTAGGTTTGCTGGAAGATATCTCTCTTTAGAGATAAGCTGCCATTTATTGTAATTGTCTTTACCTTTATAGATAAAGAATAAAGAAAGGAATCCGGTTAGAAATTTTAAAATATATTGTGTAAACCAGATTTTGGGATAACTTTGGAAGTCTTTTCTATCGAGCAAAATTATTTTCGTACGTGCACGAATCCCTGCTAACACCCATGATCAACAAGCTCGTATAAATAAAAAACTGCTTTAATACTCCTATTTCGCATACATTGAGAACTACAAAATCCTGTTTCGGCCAACTGCATTGCCTTAATAGATTTAAGAAGAAGCAAATTTCTGAAGCATAATAAGGATGGCGGAACTCTGCTTTGAATGTGCAAGAGGACTACAAAACAGTAAAGTTACGTTCAACGATGTGAGGAGCGTGGTATAAGAAATGACAAGTAACTAAGCTCTAGTCTTTTCCGATATGGATGGGCGGAGGTCGATACAGTTGACTACAATATCTACCTTTTTAACCGACTTCAACAAAGGAGGACATTCTAAATGTCAGGATGTTTTCTACTTTTTAATGTATATGCCCCCGAATCTCCAAGACAGACCGATATGAAATGGCTCGTGTTAAAAAGCATATCAGAAATGCGCCTTTTTACTACAAATAAATTTGAAATCCTTCACAAAATGAATAAATTCCCACCAAATCGTGCGTCGTGCATTGTAGACATGACGCTTTTTTAATTTTTATTGTATACCATAAAACTATATAAACGCCTTCAAAGTTAATTTCAGAACAAATATTTTATATTATCGCTAAATAGATGTTACCAGTATGACCTAACAAACGTCTCTTTAGTTTTCATACAGAAAGTGACCTATACCAACCAATTTGGCTCTGTGAAACTACATGAGACTACCTCGTTTCGCTCCGCTTCGCTTCGGCTCCCGGTTTTGTTATAACGTTGTGACCTAACAAACCTATCTTTAGTTTTCATACAGAAAGTGACCTACACCAAATAATTTGGCTCTGTGAAACTACATGAGACTACCTCGTTTCGCTCCGCTTCGCTTCGGCTTCTGGTTTTGTTATGCCGTTGTGACCTAACAAATATATCTTTAGTTTTCATACAGAAAGTAACCTATACCACCAATCAATTTGGTTCTGTGAAACTACATGGGATTACCTCATTCCGCTGGGCTTCGCTTCGGCTTCCGGTTTTTTTATAACGTTATGACCTAACAAACCTGTTTGGTTTTCATACGGAAAGTGAACTATACCAACCAATTCGGTTCTGTGAAGCTTCCCGTGCCGGTGGCGGCTGCGCGGGTTGGGGGGTGAATAAATACCCATATAGGGAAACGACTGTAATCTTAGTTAAACAATATAGTAGTTTATGTGACTGCTGCATAATGGAGGGCATTAAAACTCGAGAGTGGGTTTATGAAACTCGGCTTCGGCTCGTTTCATAATAATATCACTCGAGAGTTTAAATGCCTAATTATGTACAGTTACATACACTAGTTTATCTACACACATATCATAAGCTCTCTTTGACGTGTTCAGGAACCGCATGTTTGACCGACATTGTGGTTCTGCAATTGTTTAGCTTGTTCTTTAGTACCAACTTCACGCAGGCGTTCGAAATTTGAATGTCAGTACCAACTTCACAGACAAACTAGGGACGGCACGCGGGTGGGCGTCGGCGTTCGAAATTTGAATGTCATTATATGTAGAAAAATTTACCAAGTAGTTTATCATAATGCTGATCGTAACGTGCGGTTTTTGAACGCAGTAAAGAGGGTTTATGATACGTGTGTAGATAAATATATTTAGGATTGAGGTTGGATAATTTAATAGATATAACGGATATTTTTGATAGTAATGTGATTGTTTCGGTTAAACAATAGTTGATGAAAGTTTATCCGTTTTGGTTAGGCAAAAAGAATATCCAATGCAAAATGTTCAATTATTTTGATGAGTGTATATTCATTTTGGAATGTATTTAAATTGTACTTTTCAAATATTGTAGGCAGAGCTTAAGCGATTTTTGTATTTTTTTTATAGTAACCCGTAACATCATTTTGTGAAGTGGAACTGATGATAAGGGCCACTTATGGGCACCGGAACTGCTTGTTCTAATGCTTACGCCGGGTCAACGCAGTGGTTAGGGTGACTGGAGGTGATGGTCGAAGGAACTCCTTAAATAATAATGGCAAACCTATAGCGATTTGGATGTGTTTTACAGTAACTCGTGCATGCGTTACCGGAACGCTTAAACTAAATAATATATAGTTGCCAATCAAATAGGGTTAGATTAAAGTCGTTTTTTTACAATTTTTATTTTAGGGTTTCATACCCGAAGGGTCCAAACGGAGCCCTATTGCTGTCACTCACGTGTCTGACCGTCCGTCCGTCGCCTGTCAAAATTACACAGCATCAATATCTTGTTGACCCAAAGTTTTGTAAATTGTCAAAAATATTTTTAAAAGGTTAGTACATAAAAAAGGGACCCGAAAAATATTATTGACCTACCCCATAGAGTGGGGTATCGTTGTTTAATGCTCGTTGAGAAAACAAAGGAATGAGAAGCCACCAAATTTGTAACTTCCCATTGACTTATTATGACTTTAAACTTTGGTGATAATGTGTAAAATTCCCTAGTTTTTAGGCTTATATTCTTCATTTGTTACGGAACGTCCGGTTTTTATGTTTAATTATTCTAGCTTTTACTTTGCACCTCCAGGTATCGTCAAAGTTGGGACGAGCCCCGTCGCCTTCGAGATCTACAGCGGTTAGCCCAAATGATTGACTATTTTGAAATAAAGCCAATACAACGTAATGATGTAGACTAGCTTTTAGGTTGATATCAAACAGGATATTGTAGAATGTGCATCCTAGCTAAACACTTCATAGTATTTAGCTAGGATGCACATTATTGACCTACCCCATAGAGTGGGGTATCGTTGTTTAATGCTCGTTGAGAAAACAAAGGAATGAGAAGCCACCAAATTTGTAACTTCCCATTGACTTATTATGACCTTAAACTTTGGTGGTAATGTGTAAAATTCCCTAGTTTTTAGGCTTATATTCTTCATTTGTTACGGAACGTCCGGTTTTTATGTTTAATTATTCTAGCTTTTACTTTGCACCTCCAGGTATCGTCAAAGTTGGGACGAGCCCCGTCGCCTTCGAGATCTACAGCGGTTAGCCCAAATGATTGACTATTTTGAAATAAAGCCAATACAACGTAATGATGTAGACTAGCTTTTACGTTGATATCAAACAGGATATTGTAGAATGTGCATCCTAGCTAAACACTTCACAGTGTTTAGCTAGGATGCACATTATTGACCTACCCCATAGAGTGGGGTATCGTTGTGACCGCGTTGCGAGTTAGTTGTGGACGGACGTGTGTCTGGCTCCTATTTACATTCATTATAAATTGCTTACTTAAATTCCCAATTGGTGGAATCCCAAATTCAAATTCTCGTTTCTTCTCGTTGCGTTCTTACGTGTCGCTCCGCCCATCGAACTGTGCAAGAGGGATAGACTGCGGCCGAAGCAAGCTCTCCACGGCCCCAAATTTGTCGACCTCCACTGCTAGTGAGTGAATTCCTTTACACTACCCATTTTACGGCGAGGTGGCCCGGCGTAGGATCGAACCAGTGCTCCATCAGGCGAGAGATCCGGTCCGGCGCTCTAAACCGCTGAGCCATCGAGTTCGGGAGCGGCGCTCGCGAAATCATCGTACGCTACGCACAGTCGCACATTGAGTTAAGTCGTAGCGCTACAGCTGCTGCTACGATACGCTACGCACATCGACTACGAGTTAAGTCGTAGCGCTACAGCTGTGCCAACAGATTATCGTCCTTATTAAAAGGCGTTAAGTCCTACTTCGACATGTCGTGCAGTGCCTGCCTCAGCGAGTTCTCGTCGGATGATTTCATAATTACTTGTTGTAACGTGCCGTGCAAGAAAAGATTCCACCTCAACGGTTCTTGTATAGGCGGAAAAATTCCAACAGATAAATCATCTTGGCAGTGCCCGGAGTGCAAGTGCAATATGAGAAAAGTAGGAGCTAATACGGATATTCCATGCTCTCCAGATGTCAGTAATATTACATTAAGAACACTCAAAATCCCCCAGTCAGATATGCAAAAACTATTCTCTGAGATCCGGCAGCTTCGAGAGGATGTCCTCTCTCTAGGGGACCGCATAGACATGGTCTCGTCATCAATCTCAGCCTGTCTAGACCGAATGGACTCCGCTGAAACGAAAATAGCAGCATTAGAAAAGCGCAGCGAAGAGGTAGTAATGCTTAAAAAAGAAATAAATGAACTGCAGGCTCAAGTCTCCAATCAGGAGCAGATGTCGTTGGCAAATGAAGTCGAAGTTTGCGGGGTGCCGGAGCACGAAAGCGAAAACCCCCACCACATTGCACTTCTTGCGGCTGCGAAGCTCGGAGTCCAGTTAGCAGAGTCTGACATTGACTGGTCGGCACGAGCGGGCCCGAAACGTACAGCAAACAAGGACGGACGGACATCGGGTGGTGAAAAAACAAAACTCCCCCGCCCACTGATCATCAAGCTTAACCGGCGCTGCAAAAAGGAGGAGATTCTGAAAGCTGCAAAGACACGACGAGGTCTCACTTCTAACGATCTCGAATTGTGCGGCCCACCTGAGGACATCTTCTTCAACGAACGGCTGACAAAAACAAATCGGTTGTTATTTCGTGCAACAAGGCTTAGAACCAAGAAGACCCACAGATACCGCTGGATCAGCAACGGCGTCATACTCGTCCGCCAGCGCGAGGGACAGCCGGCCATTCCTGTTCGATCATACGAAGACCTTGATAAGCTTGTCGGACCAGCTAACGTGCAACTTGATTAACACTACACAACTAAAACGACATGAACTCAGTGCATTGTTTTATCTAATTGAATTTATAGATCTATGTGCGACCAACCTCCACACTTA
Source organism: Argyresthia goedartella (assembly GCA_949825045.1). Taxonomy (NCBI): domain Eukaryota; kingdom Metazoa; phylum Arthropoda; class Insecta; order Lepidoptera; family Argyresthiidae; genus Argyresthia; species Argyresthia goedartella. Next base: position 17,609,187 of record OX463828.1, read on the forward strand.
TATATATTTACATCGCAATATATATCTATTTAATAACACAATCCCCTATAATGTTATCACCTACACACATATAATTATTTTACACATATCGGTAATTTATACACGACACTCACAATCAAAACCCAATAAAACACATGTGATAGAAACAGGAACTGTAAGTTATCCATCCCGTGACATCAGTAAACCACAGGAGCAGGTAGTCTCATGGTGCAAAAATCGAACACTGGAAAATGTCTTACTACTGTCGCGGGCCTAAGTTTAGAAGCAGATATAGACACCTCACTTGCCACTCCGTGCCACGTAGTTGATCTACCAGAGTTGTGTAAAGGAAAACTTAGTCTAGAGCATAACTTCAAATTACTGTCTTTCAACATAAGAAGCATGCAAAAAAACTTTGATCAATTTTATGTAACCTTAGAACGTTTTAATATTATTTTCGACATCATTATCCTCACAGAATGCCATCTCACCGAAATCTCACTCATCAGGTCAATACAGGGATATTCTGCATTCAACACCTACAAGTATATTAATAAGGCAGGTGGCGTAGTTGTATTTGTCCGTGATATCTGGGCAGTAGATGTACTTGAACCGGACATAGTTGATGCCAACAGCTTGCTAATAGATTTCCCGTCGTCGTCGTTCACAGTACTAGCGGTATACAGGTCACCCTCAGTCTCCGACAAAACACATATTATAAAATCGTTAGATAATCTTTTCAAATCACGCACAACCACTAATTTAATAATCGCTGGCGATATAAATATTAACCTCTTGGATGAAACTGATACCCCTGACTACACTTCATTATTGGCAGAATCGGGCCTCAGGCCGGTAATAACTAAGGCTACTAGAGGGCGGTCATGTCTGGACCACATATTCATAGGAACTACACTAGATGCTTCGGGAATTATCTGCAGAACCTCAGTAACGGACCACAGCCTTACGTTGGGAGGCTTTAAATATGATATAAAAAAGAAAAAATGCAACAGAACATATACCAAAACGGACACAAATGCAGTAGCGGGAGAACTAAATGGGGTGGACTGGGCGGATGTTCTGAATTGTGATGATGCCTCGTCGGGTGCTAGGATCTTCTCGGAGACTCTTACACGAGTAATCAACGCCCACTCTAAAACCATAACCCTCAGCCGTAGAAAGTGCATACTGAAGCCCTGGATCACACCAGGTCTCATCCGCTGCATGAAGCACAGGGATATGCTGCATATGAGTACTCGTAAAGAGCCTAAAAATGAGGTACTAAAAATATCTTATAACAGGTATAAAAATTATTGCAACGATCTTTTAAAAAGATTTAAAAGCCAATACAATAATTCCAAGTTAGTTGAAAGTAGTCATAACCCTCAAAAGATGTGGAAAGTTATTAAGAATATTTGCGAACTGAATAAAAAATCAGAAGGTTCCACCGACCTACTTAAGGCCAAAAATACATTACAAGAATCCCTAAACCACTGCAACGAATATTTCTCCAACATAGGCCAAAAGTTAGCAAATACAACCATGGATAAGCTCAAAGTCGATCAGTATACCTTGAGAGAGAAAATCAAACCCTCTGCCATGTCTAGTGCTGACTCGCTTTTTCTACGACCAACAGATGCGATCGAAGTAAACAAAATAATAAGTCAACTTAAAATCGATGGTGCGCCGGGATTAGATGGCATCAATAGCAAGCTGTTGAAATCAATCGCAAAGCCCCTACTTTTACCGCTAGTACACATTTTTAACATCAGCCTTTCAACTGGCCTCTTTCCTCAATGCTGGAAAGGAGCTGCAGTTGTTCCAATACATAAAGGCGGGGACAAATCCGAGCCCGCAAACTACAGACCGATTTCGTTGCTAAGCACTCTTTCCAAAATTTTAGAGAAAATTGTTAGTGTTCGTCTCGTTGGCTACTTAGAGTCACATAAGCTTCTCTCGGCTTCCGTCAGGGAAGATCCACGGAGGACGCCGTCACTGCACTGCTCAAAGTTGTTGGCGAAGAGATGGACAAGAACAGAGCATCTATAGGCGTCTTCTTGGACCTGGCGAAGGCTTTTGACACCGTCTCCCCACTGATACTACTAGCGAAACTAGAAATCATTGGCATCCGTGGCACGGCGCTTGACTGGTTTGAGAGCTATCTCTTGAATAGATCACAGCACGTGAAAATAGGTAAAAACATCAGTTCTCAGGAGCCAATTCATTTTGGAGTGCCCCAGGGCAGTATCCTCGGCCCAACCCTCTTTATCGTTTACATTAACGACATATGGAACGCGGTGGAAAAGGGAAACAATGTCAAGGTGTTCTGTTATGCCGACGATACTGCCTTGGTGATTAGCCAGGACAATTGGGATCAGGCAAAAACTCTCACAGAGTCGTGTATGTCACTGGTAGGAGCATGGCTTGATGAAAACCTTCTGACGCTTAATGTGGATAAGACAAAATTCGTCTGCTTCCACAAAACAGCGGCGTCCCAACCACCTACCCACTTCAACGAACTGCAGATGCACACATGCCACTCTAAAGATAGTCCCTGTGGCTGTCCTGTAATCACCAAAACTGATAAAATAAAATATCTGGGTCTCACGCTCGACGAAAAACTTACGTTCCGACCCCATATTAACATCGTGGCGGGACGTGTCAGAAGGCTCATACCTGTTATGAAGTTTCTTAGGCGGGGTGCTGCTAAGGAGGTGCTAAAACTAGTATACACATCCCTGGGCCAATCTCTCCTGCTATACTGCATCACAGCCTGGGGCAGCGCAGCAAAAACTGCTATGATCACACTGGAGAGGGCTCAGCGGTCTATACTCAAGGTGATGATGAAAAAGCCTTTCATTTAACCCACTGCAGAGGTCTTACGAGAATGCCAAGTACTGTCCGTTAGACAACTGTATATTCTAAGAACAGCCTTGTACAAACATAAGTTAATTATAAACTCGGACGAATACAGCTCAATGATGGCTAGGAGAGTATACAAAGTGACAACGCCCACTGTCCGTACGGCATTTGCTCAGAGATTCAGTTCCTTCACCTTCCCCTTTATATACAACGTAGTCTGTAAGAACACAGACATTAAACACTCCAGCATCCCAGAGGCTAAGGTTACAATAACGAAATGGCTGTCGACTCTAGATTATGACAAAACCGAAGCCCTCCTATCCGTTTGTACCTAAGTAATAATAACACACACATATTTATTTATATTCCTACATAATCACTAATCTAAACACACATACACTTTATATTTATTTTACATTATCTATATCCAAATGACATCCCTCATAAAATTAAACTGATTATGAATTATCTTTATTTATCCTTAACATTTTCTGCTTACATACACAATACCACTCTTATTTGTAATATATACATATTTATATAACTGTTGGTCTTAATTAGCTTAAATTTTTAGTTTTATATAATTTTTCCTTTTTAAAAAAAAAAAAAAAACTTAAAACTTAAATAAAATCATTTTCGTCTTTACGAATAAACTAACTTATGTATTTAGCAACTAATTAAGTATTTGTAAACTTGTAATTTAGCCAGGACTCCACGTGACAGGTTAAACCTAGTGTGGGGTCCACAAGCAACTTGTATATTTCAACCCAATCTGGTAAATAAATATTTTGTATTTTGTATTTTGTATTTGTTGTTTAATGCTCGTTGAGAAAACAAAGGAATGAGAAGCCACCAAATTTGTAACTTCCCATTGACTTATTATGACCTTAAACTTTGGTGGTAATGTGTAAAATTCCCTAGTTTTTGGGCTTATATTCTTCATTTGTTACGGAACGTCCGGTTTTTATGTTTAATTATTCTAGCTTTTACTTTGCACCTCCAGGTATCGTCAAAGTTGGGACGAGCCCCGTCGCCTTCGAGATCTACAGCGGTTAGCCCAAATGATTGACTATTTTGAAATAAAGCCAATACAACGTAATGATGTAGACTAGCTTTTACGTTGATATCAAACAGGATATTGTAGAATGTGCATCCTAGCTAAACACTATGACGATAGGTTTTATTAGAGCGATGACAAAAACACTAAGGCAAACACCAAAAAGTGTATATTTTAAATAAATCCAGCGAACAAAATTATAAGTTCATTTCCACATCATCATCATCATCATCAGCCACCAGTCAGGTAACCCACTGCAGTATGGGCCTCATATAAATGCCCGTTGACGCGGTCCCGTACAACCCGTTGTGACGAAACAAACATTTGGTTTATTTCTCAGTAGGTAGAAATATATTTGTTTAAACATTCTCCAAAATGCGGATAAACTTTAAGAGCTATGAAATAAATTATGAATCATAAATTTAAAACGAACATGGTCTAACCTCACCGTTGCTTTCAGTGGATATCGAATGATGACCATTTTACACATTTGTGATGTTGTTTTGAAATGTAGCATTTACCATGGCTCATTCAATCGAAACTCATACGTAAGGGTGTTTAGTTACGATATAGTTTGTTAGGTAAAACAGATGCGTAGTTAGTTCAATGTTGGAGGTACAGATGGCGGTCGATCGCCTTTGAATTCCAGATGGTTTTGACTCAGGGTAGAACTTTATTCACTAGTTGCAATAAGTTGTTTTATATAGAAAACAAATGAGTATTATTTTATTTAGATTATTTTATGATGTTATAAAGTCTATTTCTAGTTGAACTGTGTGGTCTAAAATATAAAGTGTGTATGCGGTGTAGACCAGTGACCAATCAGAGCACTGAGTTTCGAAAGGAAATGAAACGAACCAATCAGAATGACTCGCGGAGTTTTACATGGTGGTTTGGCGAGCATGCCTTGAGTGGGACATTTCGGTGGGAATAGAAAATATAAAACTGATGGGTCGAGATGAAAGGGCTCTTTTGGTTACTGGTCGTCGAGTGGAATGTAAGTTGGAACTCAAATTATATTTTCAGAAGTGTGTTAGTTATTCTTTTGTGTTAAATAAATGTTTTCTGATAGTGGCTTGCCTGAGTTGGGTAGTGTCGATATCGCCCCTGTTGTGGGCAGGGAAATGGGGACTGAAATGTGGCGATACTACGTGTTATTTCTCGCTATAACCTCCGATATCCCAGGAATGGATGGAGATGGACCTGGGCGACCTAGGTCCTGGACTTCCGGCTGCCGAGGCGGCATGTAGATTGACGTGGTTACTTGGTCATTCACAAAACACACACATACAAATTTACTCTACAAGAAGCTGACATTACTATAAGAACACTCTACTAGATTCTACATGGCCTAAGGTTTATTAGCAGTAATTCTCCCCTTCTGAAACGCCTCCGATTCAGAAGGTCGATCATTCTTACTGCATTGGAATTCGAACGAACTTGTGCTTTCCATTTTCCAAAGGCTGTCACTGCTTTGAGTACTATCTGGTTCATACCTTTGTCGTAAGCACATAGTACCTAGACTTCTTCTTACTCAGGGACTATAGAACTACTCGCATACCCGATTAAAAGATGGATTTTTACAATTCGGATTGATTGGACATTGTAGTACAGACCCTGGTCGCATCATTCAGGGACTGTCATCGCCCCTGTTTAGAGTGAAGTTTACTTCGCTATAGAATGCCTGTGGATGGCCTGAAATCCGTAGGAATCAAACCTACACACACGCTACATTGTCACTCTAGTGACCTAAGTAGTTACGCTAAATTTACATGTCTTAAAACTAATTTATATATAAAATATCTGGATGAACATCCACATGGTTACTAAATAAAACTTAAGAGACGTGTCTCTCAAGATAACCTCAATACCGAGTATGTGCAAATAAAAATATCCCGTAACCGATCAACAAACATGTTGGACTGATGGATGAGAGAAATCACAATATCAAATAATATAAAAATATATCCTTAATAGTCTTTATGTAGTTGATTGGCAGGGAAACTAACTCGAGAGGATTTGAGTAGATTCAGACGGTCTCTAGGTGCTGTTGTATTCAGTTGGCTAATTCCAGGTCTTCATCAGTCTTAAATATTGCAGTCACGTAGATTGTATATGGGAATGCGTGGGAGGAGGATGGCCCCAAAACAGGTGAAAGATAACGCCAAAAGCGTACTAATGAACACATAGTTAACCCTATGTTTTCTTATAAATTGTGTTTACAATTTTGAGTGGTTGTAAGCATTTTTTTTATAAAATTTATGCTTATTTTGCTTAGCTAAATCTAACTTCATCTGTCTTGGGTCCGTAGAACTCGGTTGACCTCCACTGGTGTTGGGCGGGGTCGTGGGGCCCTTCCCTAGGGCCCGTGTCCCTTCTGGCCGTGAGCTCTAGCACAAACCCTCCTTTATAAACAAATGTAATCGAAATGTCTTTTAAATGGTTATTTACTTGGAATTTATTCTAATAAGCACGGACTCGACGCTTATCAATATTTTTATGTCACTTATATTCATCACTGACTGGGGAACCTCATGACGATACTGTTTAACCAAAAACACTCTAAAAAGAACTTTAGGTTATTACTATCATAACGTCTGCAGTCCTACCCATAGACGATCACCCACTACTTTGGCCCAATCATCTAAATAAGATACTCGCAATCGTTGGTATTAGAATCTTTCCAATTGGAGAAATATTCCAATAAAAATACGTAAGGTATTAATTCCGTCTGACATTAAATCAATGGTTAGTTGGTTATATCTTTAAATTTACTTTTCATAGAATCGTTCGGTTAACTCATGGGGTTTATTCATTGTATTCCATTTTCCAGGTGCCGATGTCAACAACAACTCTGGGCAGCGGCGCAGGCAGTGTCGCAGGGAAGCGATCTAATCGCAGCGTCAAGCCGCAAAGCAAGACCCAGGACACCTTCGTAAAGGATTATGTGAGAAAACGTAACCTGATACTGGAGCTGATGGTAAGTTTCCCACTATTATCGAATACATAAATGTTATTTAACCGTTCCTTTTAAATGAGGCATCGCGATTTTGAAGCTTATGCCACGTGCACAGTTTTTTTCGATAAGACACCTCAATCAAATAGGAAAGTGCTCGTTTTTAAAATGCCTGAACTGATTTCTTAGATATAGTATAGGTACATCAAACACTCCCGTTCAATTGACTCTTGAAACAACCATTCAAAATAGGATCAACATGAAACGTAGGAATATAAAGATCCTCGCTGACCTATACGATCCCGCTTCCGTACAACTAAAGATATTTTTCTTTAAATATGGTCTATACTATACATATACTATCGAGTGGCACAATTGCGGCTAGCTCGCTTAAGCGAGCTGCTACGTTATGTCGGCGATGTAAAGTATATCTACAGTGAAAAACCTATAATTTTGAATGAATATTCGTTAGCTGTACGAGAGCGCGGCATAAAGGCAAGCAATGACCTTATCACTCCATCATTGTTAATCGCGTGCCACTGCCAAAACATGTCTCTATATAATTTCAGGCTGTAGAAATCGAGTTCCTAGTAACGTGGCACAACCCGCACGCCCGCGTCGAGTTATCCGTGCCCGGCGAAGACAACATCGCGACGTGGAGGAGCAAGCCCAACACCGAGCGCACCTGGCGTGACTACGCCAAGCTGGCCTGGGACATCAGCCCAATGCTCGCTGTCTTTTTGCCCGAACGGTGAGCCTGTCAAGAGTCAAGAAATCATTGTCAATCAGCCCAAATTAACCCACTGCTGGGTAAATGCCTTTTCTTCTCTACGCCATCTACTCCAGTCCCGAGCCTCCCGCATCCACTGCCTGCCAGCTATGGCGATGATGTCATCCGTCCATCTGGCTGGGTCGTCGTGCGTTTCTGGGAAGCCACTCTGAAACCGATTTGGTCCGCCTTCCGTCATCTCTCCTTGCCAAGGATTCTGCACACGCCCACTTTAGTCTTGTGATTCGCTTGATGACATGCAGGATTTTAGTGCGACGTCTTATTTCTGTATGGAACGCTCCAAGGTCCTTTGTGCTACTTTAATTTGGTGCATATTCGCCTTTGTTAGCGTCCATGTTTTGGCACCGTATGTAAGTGTGGGTAGGCTGACACATTAGTTGTAAATCCTGGTCTTCAGATTCTGCGGGAACCTGGACTTAAAGACGTCTATTTGCTTTCCAAATGCGGCCCAACCCAACTGAACCTTCTGGTAATCTCATTTACTTTAGAGTCTCGGCCGAAAAACAAACAATGTCCTAGATAAACATAACCGTTCACCGCCTCTTTTGTGCTATTACCGACAGTTATGTTCGGTACCAATGAGTGTCTCTTCATAATTTTAGTCTTGGTCATGTTCATCCAAAGGCCGACCGTTTGTGCAGTTTCTTCAAGCATGTTTTGGAGATTACTGACGTCCTCAGCTGTGAGTACTAGGTCGTCTGCATATCGATCGTATTATTTTTGTATTGTAAGTTCTTATGTCTCTCGGGGCTCTCAATCAACGATGGTCGCTGCTGGTCTTAAAATAATTTAAAACAGAAACTTCAATGACTAGGTGTTTATCAGAATTTTCTATGTAGTCTTTTTCATTTTCAGTGGAGTCAAGAGCCCTGTCAAAATCATGACACCTGTCAAAAACCATGGCAAAGTCGATAATCGTAATACCTGTCAAAAATCATGACACATGCCGATAATCGTAGAACGCCTCTATTATACTATTATCGATAGCTACGATGTTCTGTACCGATGAGTGACTCATCATAATTTTAGTCTTAGAGATGTTCATCCTAAGGCCGACGTGCAAAGATGTTGTGTGCATTTCGTCAAGCATGTTATAGAGACTAGATTGTCTGCGTATCGATCGTATTATTTTTGTATTGTATGTTTTTATGTCCGATGTATTTGCTTTAGATATGGTTTTATTTATTTTCTGTATTTGTTTCTGATCTAATAGTGTCTGTGGTCTCATTTTTCTACACCCACCCTTATGGGATAGTGTATCGGGTGATAATTTTGATTCTTTATGTGACAGACTTTCTAGTAATGTATACAACAATCTTGCAAAGTTCATCGCTTAGTGAATTCAGGTCTAGATTCTCTGTTCTTGCAGCCCTTCGAATTGAATTACCCTTAATTACTTTTGCATGATTTTTGTTGTCTGTTATTACGTACTTTCAACTCCGAGAACTTATCAACTTTTTCTTCTCTTTGGGTATGTTGAGTACTATCGTGGCTCTCACTAAACGATGTTCGCTGCTAGTCTTAAAATAATTTAAGCCCGACTCATCAGTGACTAGGTGTTTTTTTAGAATTTTCTATATAGTCTTTTTCATTTTAAGTAGAGACAAGAGACCTGTCAAAGTAATGACACCTGTCAAAGATCATGGCAAAGTCGATAATCGTGACACCTGTAAAAAATCATGATACATGCCACTAATCAAGTCACCTATTAAAATCATGACACCCATCGATGACAAAAATCATCAAAATTTCAAAAAAACCGACACTTTAAAAAATCCTGACGCCTGTCAAAAATCATAACACATGTCATAAACCAGGACACGTGTCAAATCTTACAGCTGTCAAAACAATAAAAAAGTTGCGACTTTTTAACTCGGTCTGTCTCGTGTACGATTATAAACAGTAATAGAGATATACTACGATAACATGGTGCGCCCCTTCACCCCAAGTACGCTCGCTGTCTCGCGGGCGAGTAGTGGAGGGGCGCGCCAAGTTATCGTAGATGATCTCTAGGCGCTTACTTTCTAAAATAAAAAGAACTTATTATCTCCCATATCTCCCGTAACATTACCATTTTCGCTTCATAGTCTCAAGAACGAGGGCATTGTGGCGGAGATTCAGCGGAAGGTCCAGGAATGTCCCACCGCGGTGTGCCACATACCGCAAGCCATGAAGTATCTGGTCACGACGGAGAACCTGCTCAACGATGCGCCTGAAGTAAGAAAGCATATGCCTTGTTCGCTTTGATGCTACCCTCGCGATCGCAACGCACAGCGCTGCGGAATGCGGTACGACGCAGCGCCTTTATTTTGTTGCGCCGACTCGTGCTTCGGCGTAACAAAGGACCATTCTCGTCTTTTTTCTCGACGACCGACGCCGCATAACGCGTACCGCAGGGTTCTGCGTTGCTGTCGCGTGAACAAAGCTTGAGAAAACAAAATATAGCGTCAAGCCTTCTCTCATCATAAGAGGTGGCGGAGGCTCCGTTGCGCCCACGCTTAGCCATTAATTCTAATTAAGGCTTATGTTTAAACGATCGCCAACAACGCATCTATTTTACTACCAATAAATTCGAAACGACCGCCAGAATTAGTAAACGACCACCAAATTGTGTTTGGATAAATGATCACCAAACTTCTTTTTATGTTTTGTGTACTTAAGTTTATGTTTTAAGTATTTTTGTTGTCCTTAAATGATCAACCTAACAGAAAGGATAAAGGGGGCTTCGCTTCGCTCACCCCCTTTAACCCTTCACCTAAGCTGCCGCAGTATTTTGTCCTGATATTTTCTGCAACTTTTGGTGATCATTTACCCATTTTGGGTAGCGCTTACCCATTTTGTGTAGGCGACAATTATTTTAGTGGTCATTATATTTGTTGCCTTAATACAATACTCTATTTTGCATGACGGAGCTAGCCCATCGCCGTAGGTTATACACGCGAGCGAGACAGGAGACTGACCGGTCTCTCGCTGTCTGTCTTCTGTCTCGCTTACCGTCTCCGTGTCGTCTGGTCTTGATCTCCTGTCGCGGTTAGGAATGTACTTCAGATAAAGTAACGGGAATGTAAGTAATAGCGCGGGGACATGCATGTATTATACAATAGACTGTAAAATAATATTTCATTGAAACCTCAAGAGCTCCATGCTAAAATATAACCTGGCTTGATCCCCCGCGTTATCCTCGTAGTGACATGAAGTCGGAATGTGGTTGGGTGGAGGTGGGATTTGTCAATGACCGAGAGAGCGTGACGCGTATCCGTTTCAGCTTGGGCAAAAATGCTTTTGTGTGTCTGTCCCGATTTCCCGGCGTCCTCTAGACGCCTCTAGTGGTTTGATTATATGGAATATGTTGGTCGATACGGTTTTTTGAAATTATTCTAAATGGCGGAGGTAGGGGGCTAAAAATGTAAAATAAAAACATATTCCCAAACGAATTGACGGACAAACGAGGTGTCGTTAGATTCGTGGAGACCATGAGAGTGACATAGGGTATACAATTTTGGTGAAAAGTCTATAGCATTTATTGTAATACATCTAAACGATGTCCCAGAATCGGGACAAATTGTCCAAAAAAACAAGTTCTAAGGAAGTCTCCACTTTTCGCCTGTTCTAAAAACTTTAGGTACGCTCTACCTATTCCGATCACTGCTTATCAGAGATAAGCTTGCCTTTTTGCACTATTTTTATGAAATTCTTTTTTGTATATTGTTTGTGTGCATTAAACACATTATGATTTATCTAGTTTACAAAGTTATTGATGCGCCGCCTACTTTCATTCTCCATGTAGGTAACTAAGTGTATTCATAAGTTAGAAGTTCAGTTTTCCACCAACAGTCTCACGAGGTCTACATCTCACAGAACCACTAGTAATATCCTGTTTTACTAATTCCCAGCTGGTCCACATCCTGACCTGGGCTCGCATCACGCCCGTCGAAGCGCTGTCGTTCTTCAGCCGGCAGTTCCCGCCGCACCCGCTCACCGCACAGTGCGCGGTCACCGCACTCGCCGCATACCCGCCGTCCGCAGTGCTGCTCTACATACCGCAGCTGGTGCAGGCCACGAGACATGATACGGTAACACCTGTCAAAACTATCGATCAAAAGAGCTGTCAATAATCGCAGCATCTGTAAATGTGCTTTCACTTTACACTTCAGCCTCGCGAGGCGCGACACTGGGTTACTTCAATTCGAAAAGTGACGACAACAGGGAAACATAATTAATACGTGTATGGAAATCAGCCGCTTCTCGGTCGCGCGGTTATCGCGTGGCATAGTGTGAAAGAGCACTAACATATCAAGGAACCTGTCAAAAAATCATGACCCTTGTCAAATAAGGTTGACCCCTGTCAAATAAGGTTGACACCGGTCAATAATCAACTGTCTGTCAAAAACAAGACTTCTGTTTAAAAATCAAAACATTTGTCAACAAAAATCATGACGTCGACTGTACGGGAAAGAGTGATCATTAAGTTACCTACTTAGGTCTGGGATAGCAGCTTGACGCAATTGATCTCAAAAATACTTATTATCTTTTACTCTACATCCGTATTACTGATTTGACAAGGTAGTCCAATACAACTAGAAACGTGTCTCAAGCTGAACCTATTTCAACAAAAACGTTTGACAATATCTAAATTGCATATTTCCAGCAGCTGTATTTTATAAACTCAATTTAGTGTTAAAAAGACAGCATCTGATGAAGTCACATGCTAGTTTACATTTCATAGAACTCGTAAACAAAATTATCATTTTATCATTGACAGTTCCTAAAAAGTATCTATTTTGGACTAGTAGTCAAATACCGTATTCTCTCAGTTGGTACAAAAAGTAGGAGGTTTATGCCGAGAAGTGGGCGGAAAACTGTTGCCGATGATGATTAGTGTGGACCGACTCCGGACTGGCCGGGGCCGCTGCGCTACTATCCTACCTGCTCCTGCGCAGCCACCCAGAGCATGGCCCATCTCACGGAAGACTGTCCTCCATGGTCGATCGAGGGAGGTCTAAAAGTCCACACCGCTGACGGTGAGGCTATCCAATGGCTGCTCAGACTGCCGCCTTTTTAAATTGAGAGACGTTAGACGCTGGCGACCAATCAAATACAAAAACAAATCTTTGTGTAAACGCTAAATAAATAAGGGTTTAAAGTATTACCAAAAAATTCGAAAATTTACTACCAATAAATTCGAAACGACCGCCAGAATTAGTAAACGATCACCAAACTTCTTTTTATGTTTTGTGTATTTTTTGCTATTTTTAAATGTTCAATCTAACACGAAAGATAAAGGGGGCTTCGCTTCGCTCACCCCCGTTACCCTTCACCTAAGCTGCCGCAGTATTTTGCCCTGATATTTTCTGCAACTTTTGGTGACCATTTACCCATTTTGGGTAGGAAAATATTATTTTGGTGGTCATTATATTTGTTGCCAATAAATAAATGACGATGTGTTTTCTCGTTTCAGATGGGCTACGTCTCGGAACTGATAAAGAAGCTAGCGCAGAAGTCGCAAGTCGTCGCTCACCAGCTGATATGGAATATGCACACGAATATGTATACTGATGAAGAGATGCATCATAAGGACCGTGAGTTCATTCTATTCAAAAAGCATTAATCAATTAGGAACGCTTGAATATAATATCAATATACTCCACCTCTGTGGCGCTGCGGTTGTGGCTCGGCCTACCATGCGAGAGATCCCGGGTTCGAACCCCAGCTGGGGATAAAGAACAAATAAACCCAGATCTTGGATGTTTATGTTTGTGATGTCGCTGTTTTTGGTTCCCACGGCACGGGTATCTTAGTGTGGGGTCAGAAGTAATGTATGTGCCTGTATAAAAAGTGTTTATGTTTTTATGTTTATATTTATTCCTCAAAAATACAATCGCCATACTGAAACCGATTTTAGAGTCGTCACTAAACTAATTAAAAAGATAGAGTTGAATCTACGGAAACAGCAATGTTCTTTGGTCATAGTAGGTACATGGTGCACATATATGTAGTGGAAGACGGACGTTGAACATTGAAAAAAACCTAAATCAATATGCATTATACATGCTTACACAAATTAACGGCAATTTCAATTTTCACTCTTTAAATTTCGTGCTGGTTTCATCACGCACGTGCGATTTCCCATGAGTTTGTCCCGCATGCTGCTGTCCTATGGCGCCCCGCGTCCCGCATGACACTGAGAGTGCACTAAGCGCTCTTTGACACTGAAAGAGGCCTTATTGTCTTGCGGATTTCATCACGCACGTTGAATTCGCCCGCATTTCATCACGCACGCTGCGCTGGATTAGCCTATATTTCATCACGCACGCGGGGTAAATCCAAGGTCAATTCCGCGTGCGTGATGAAATCTGCACTGCACTGATATAGCCCTCACTGTTTGTTTCCAGCGGTCCTCTTCGACATCCTCGAAGGGCTGACAAAGAACATCATAGACCCACTCTCGGGGCCCGCCAAGGCCTTCTACGAGCGAGAGTTCGATTTTTTCGGACAAATCACGAACATCTCCGGAGTTATCCGACCGTACCCGAAGGGGGCCGAACGGAAGAGCGCGTGTTTGGAGGCGCTGAAGAAAGTCAAGGTTTTACTTTTGATAGAACTTTGAATTGATGTCTTGTTATTCTTGTATTAGTTAGGATAAGATCTATGAGGACTGCCGTCGCCGAATACATCATCATCTTCATCATCAAATCCCACATTTACTGCTGGGTAATCATGCATCATCATCAGTTAGGAATAATTCTTGTTTTGGTTTGCAGGTCCAACCTGGGTGTTACTTACCGTCAAATCCGGACTCAATGGTTTTAGATATCGACTACAAAAGCGGTAAGTTCTATTTTGAGATTTACTTAGTTACTTAGTAATCTTGCACAACCGGCTAATTAAGTCTGTTGTGGTGTGCCCAAATGCTAGTGCAGTCACCGCCTCATGTGAGTGGTGAGACGAGGGAGGGCTCTAGTGAATAGACGCAGATGATAGAAAGACAGAGACGAAAGAAAGGCAATTGTCTGCTACCCTCGTCCTACAGCTAACAAACATTAAGCAGTGGATTCTGATTATAACTGCAACTAAAAATCATTAAACGTATGTATTTAACTAACCAAGCATGAGTCCGTAATTACGAAAAAGGATTCATTTCCATAAAAGGAGCTAAAATGATAATATTTTTGAGAAAATAAAACAACAAAATACACCATGTTCTGTTGAACACCATCAAAACTGAATGCCTTAATCATTTCAACTCTTTGTTGTCTTGTTCTTATTCACACACAACATTATTTATAAAAGTATATATATAGGGTCTGTACCTTTCTACTTGTAACGATGAAATGTTTATAAACACTAACTCCAGAAGGAGGAAGGAACATACCGATCAGAGGGAAAGTAGAGAAGACCTCGATAATTTTCGCTCAGAAATAATGATGTTTTTGAAAGAATTTGCCAAAACCCAAAATGAAAATTTTTCAATAATAAGAGAAGACATAACAGTAATCAAAGATGAAATAAAAGATATAAAATCAGCAACTGAAAATTTTACTCTACAACTAAAACAGATAAATGATGATATAGAAAACATAAAGTCTGATAACACAAGAACACAACAACAAATCCAGAACATTATAAAAGACATATCAGATTTGAAGACTACTGACACCTCTGATCGCTTGATATCTAAATCGCCCGCTCGTAACCACGAAAACCTCATCCGAGAATTCAAAGAGCGATCCGAACGCGAGAAGAACATCGTAATCGTTGGTCTACCCGAAATAAATGATAAAAACTATAAAGCACGGCAAATTCACGACGCAGACGAGTTTATGATGTTGGCTTTTACTGCGAATGAAAACTGCCCCAAACCAGTTAGATCGATGCGATTGGGCAAATATATCCCAGGAAGAGACCGGCCTTTAAAAATATGTTTCAATAACATCGACACGCCTAAACTATTGCTGCGTAATAAGGACAAGTTCCCGGAGCATACAAAGATTTACTCTGACCAAACCCCAGCTCAAAGGGAGTATATGGCTACGGTTAAAATGAATCTCGCTAAGCGCCTGGAAAATGGAGAAAAAGACCTTGTTATCAAATATATTAGAGGAATACCGCAAATAACGGGGAGCAAAGTCGATCAAAAAAACTAAATCCTGTCCCACTACCTAAAACAAAATATACAGAAAGATTAAGACATCACATAGTTCAAAATTACGAAGATATTCCGCTCCTACCGTCCTCGTTACGATTCCTTTATGCTAACCTACGTAGTATTCGAACAAAAGGCAAACTTGATGAAATAAAATGTATACTAAGAGCCCTACCAAAGACGACTCACCTACTAGTATTTACAGAAACATGGATTATGTCAGAAGACGATGCCAAATTATACGAACTTCCCAACTACACACATATATATAATTACAGAAAGAGCAGCAAAGGCGGCGGCGTTTCGATTTATGTTCATAATACTATAAAATTCGAGCTAACAGAAGATCTAATTGAAAACGGGAACCACTACCTATGGATACACATTGATAAATTATCGTTAAATATTGGAGTGATATATAAGCCTGACGGAGGTTATGACATGGATGGTTTTTTAGATATTTACTCATCGCAATTGGAAAAACGAAATCGGACTGTGGTCTTTGGCGATTTTAACATCGATTTGCTCAGTAATGAAAATTACGTTACACAATACACTACTGAGATGAAGGAATCAGGATATGAAATACTGAACAAAACTGATCCAAAGTACTGTACACGAGAAACAAGCGATACCAAGACCATAATCGACCATGTAAGTACGAATGTATATAATAATTCCCTCAGTCTATCTATCATTGAATCATCACTTTCAGACCATAAACAACTATATCTAGAAGTTGGCAAATTAGCACCTATAGCAAAGAAAAAAGTTGAATACACAGCAATTGATTATGAAAATCTTTATAAAAGCATGTCAAAAGCAATACAAAGTAATGAAGATCTCGACGACTACTGCAATTTAGAAAAACTTATATTAGTTAACATTGAAAACAGCAAAATACAGAAAACTAAAGTGCTCAATCCACCACAGAACGACTGGATAAATAAAAATATTATTGATACCATAAATACCAGAAATAGACTATGGCAAGAAACTAAAATAAACCCAAATGATGAAGACCTGAAGAAATCGTTTACAGTAGAACAAACTAAAGCTAAACTTATGATCAAAACATATAAAGAAAACTACTATCATAAACTATTTCACGACACTTACAATCAGCCGAAGAAAATGTGGGAGATCATTAATACATTAGCTCTTAACAAAATAAAAAACAGCGTTGCTCCCCCAAAGATTATGTCTGATTCCGGATTGGTAACTGACGGTACTGAAATCTGTAACGTATTCAACACATTCTTCTCGTCAGTTGGTGCAGAGCTAGCTAATAGAATACCAATTAAATATCACACTAATAGTAGTCAGATTTTTATGTATGGACACAATTACACTCACGACAATATACTGAATGAACTTAGGCCATGCACTATAGACGAACTCAATAACATTATAGATGACCTTAATATCAATACAAGCATTGGTCTAGATGGAATCTCAACTAAAGTAATCAAATGTTTAAAGAATGTCATTGTTGAAAAACTTGTCCAATGCTTAAACAAATGCTTGAGTCTAGGGGTTTTTCCGGATTCACTTAAAACTGCTAAAATTAGTCCAATATACAAATCTGGACCTAAAACGGACCCAAGCGACTACAGGCCGATATCGGTGTTGCCTGTCATCTCGAAAATATTTGAGCGAATTATGTATAATAGACTTAATGACTACCTTACGGAAAATAATTTTTTAATTGACCAACAATATGGCTTTCGACCAAAATCTAACACACTTGCGGCTGCTATAGACTTGATTACTAAAATTAAAACAAATATTGACAAAAAAAACATTTCTGTTGGCATATTCATAGATCTAAAAAAAGCATTCGACACAGTAAGTCACCAAAAGCTACTCCTAAAATTACACGACCTCGGCGTCAGAGACTCGGCTCTGAACACGTTCAAATCCTATCTACACAATAGATGTCAAGCTGTTAAGATCGAGAATTTCACAAGTTAATTCCAAAATATCTCATATGGCATACCCCAGGGTTCCATAATCGGACCGTTAATGTTCTCTATCTATGTAAACAACATAAATACGATAGGACTAACTGGAAATATTACGCTATATGCTGATGACACTTGCTTGTTTTACTTCGGCAACTCTATCAATGAACTAATCCACGATGCGCAAAGAGATTTAGAAGTACTCAATCAGTGGTTACTGAGTAATCTGTTAACGATAAATGCATCAAAAACTTCATATATGATCCTAGCCGCTAAAAATAAAGTAATCCCTGAATTTGAGCCACTTAAAATAAATAATGAATATATTAAAAGGTCACACCAAGAAAAATACTTAGGTTTAATTATCGATGATAAATTAACGTGGAGACCACACATTGAGTATGTCAGATCTAAACTGATATCCACATTAGGAGCACTTCGAAGGGTAGCACATTGTATACCAAGTAGAATAAGACCCCTTATATACAATTCCTTAGCCAAATCGCATCTCGAATATTTAATTGAAATCTGGGGATCAGCTTCATCCAACTTTAACCAGCTACAGAGAACCCAAAACAAAATTGTCAAGGTTTTACTACACTACCCCTTTGACACGCCAACAAAACAACTGTACGAGAAAACTAAACTATTTAACATTAACCAACTATATAAATATAACACATGTATTTTAATAAGGAAAATTACTACAAATGCCATAAAATCTAACATTGAACTACACCTATCAGATAACAAAAATCTTCGTAACAAAATCAAACTTAAACTAACTAAACCTAGGACTAATTATGGGAAAAAGACAATAGTATTTGAGGGAGCACAGATGTTCAATAACTTACCAAACGATGTAAAGATT
Organism: Argyresthia goedartella; assembly: GCA_949825045.1. Taxonomy (NCBI): domain Eukaryota; kingdom Metazoa; phylum Arthropoda; class Insecta; order Lepidoptera; family Argyresthiidae; genus Argyresthia; species Argyresthia goedartella. The sequence goes on from OX463828.1 coordinate 17,627,809, forward strand.
TGCGAATGTATTAACACTTTCAAAAATAAGTTAAAGCTACATATTGCAACGAGTACCGTAAAATAATCTACCTATGTATTTTTAAGCATATCTCATTTTAAGTGAAATGTAATTTCTTATGAGAATAAAGTTCTTTAAACCTTAAACCTTATATATATATTTATTACTAAGCGATAGCTGTAATGTTTACCTAAGAAAGAATCACTGACTAGTTGCGCCCCGGTTTAGACTCGCAAAGGTTAGCAATTCTTTCAAGGGTCAGTGCATCCTCTACTACAATAAGATACCTCTGTAGATTTTGAAATTGCCATTTGAGCAATTTAAAAAGCATGTTAAAGCGACTTTGTCGAAAAAGGGATATTACAATGTTCAAGATTACTTAAATGACGGGACTGTTCAAGATTACTTAAATGACGGGGGTTAATCTGCTGTTAATAGTTTTGTAATTATTTATTCCTGCTTATTAATCATAATAATTAATATTGTAATATTTGCATTAGTTAAGCACAACCAATTTTTAAAAGAGATCTAAAAATCTATCTGTGGGAGTTTCTACGCCCTTCTTCTCCCACAGTAGTTCAATGTAGATATGAGGCAAAAAAAATACGTTTGCTAAGTATATCTAAATACCTACAGTACGGGTGGGCGTCGGCGTTCGAAATTTGAATGTCATTATATGTAGAAAAACTACACATAATGACCATTATGTGTAGTTTTCCAGATACGAAACGAGTTTTTAACAAGTAGTTTAACATAATGCTGATCGTAACGTGCGGTTTATGAACGCAGTACAGAGGGTTTATGATACGTGTGTAGATAATAGTAGTTTATGTGACTGCTGCATAATGCCTAATTATGTACAGTTACATACACTAGTTTATCTACACACATATTATAATCTCTCTTTGATGTGTTCAGGAACCGCATGTTTGACCTGCATTGTGGCTCTGCAGTTGTTTAGCTTGTTCTGTAGTACCAACTTCACGCAGGCGGGCGTCGGCGTTCGCAATTTGAATGTCAGTACCAACTTCACAGACAAACAAGGGACGGCACGCGGGTGGGCGTCGGCGTTCGAAATTTGAATGTCATTATATGTAGAAAAACTACACATAATGACCATTATGTGTAGTTTTCCAGATACGAAACGAGTTTTTACCAAGTAGTTTAACATAATGCTGATCGTAACGTGCGGTTTTTGAACGCAGTAAAGAGGGTTTATGATACGTGTGTAGATAAAATAGATTAAAGATTCATAAAATAAAATAAAGGCACTACGTATATTTATTTAGCATCGTCCATTAAAGGCGATTGCGCGCACAAAGGTACAGTATGCCCAATTAATTGCCGATTCCTCTGACCGCCGACACAAATGTACGTATCTGTGGTTCTGACGTGCCCGTAATTTCAGGCACCCCCATGCAGAGTGCAGCCAAGGCCCCTTACCTGGCCCGGTTTAGAGTGCGCAAGTACGGCATTGAAGAGATGGAGGCGTTAGCGATGGCGATAGCTTCTGGAGAGGAACCGCCTGCGGTGAGTGTAACACGGCCTAATACACTCGGATTAACCCCTCTCTGACATGTGAACTCTTACAACAAATATATATAAAATAAATACCAATATATACGAAAGTGACAGCGTTAATTGCCTTCACATAAGAAAGAAAAGAGAGCACAAACAATGCGCTCGACCTAAAACAAAATAAAAAACGTGGCGCCAAACCACATAAAAATCGTTTCAAAATAAACTTCGCTATTTTGACAAAAATATATTCAAGGAGAGTTTGCGACTACATAATATCCACATTTCGAATGCAATTCCGCTATGAAATTAGTTAGGATTTAAAAAATGCAGGAAAAAATAAAACAATTTGTAGGTTTATGCCTCCAATGTCAATAGTCCTGAGTTTTGGTCACGGTTAAGGAATTAAAATAAACTAAACATCTTTGTTTATTTTATGCTTTTAGACTGCAATTTTGTTGTGATTGACATAGCATCTGTATCAGATGATTCAAGCAGCGTCCGCTAGACATCTGCGCTCGTGACTAAACTGTCCGATTCTGTAGCGCGGCACGTGTTGTGTCACCTCTGGTAGAGCTTGCGGACTTGCGGACTAGGTGGTGGAACACGCCGCGCGTTTTGCCGTTATTGCTGCCAAAGCCTGGTTTGAGTGATTCACAAAACTATAGCACTCCCATGGTCCCCCATAGCATCTTTCGTCCCCCGTCGCCAGCAGACCATGGGAGTGTTACCTACGAATTTGACAAGCTATAGACTACTGGTTCTGTGAGCTGTAGACCTCGCGACACTGTCGGTGTAAAGCTGAACTTCTAACATACAAACTTATGAGGGTACCTTTTTACTTGGAGTATGAAAGTAGCCGCACCAACAACTACATTTTGCGATCTAAAATACAACCTATTGACTTTTTACCAAAATTATATGTTCTATGTCAATCTGACGATCTCCACGAATCCAACGACACCTCATTCGTTAAAATCTGACAAGCCAGGCGGGCTGTCGAGTTTTTTTTACATTTTAACCCCAAATCCGGACAGAAATCCGGACGTACGAAAGCATTGTTGCCCAAGCTGAATCGGAGACGGAGATCGCTGGGTCAAATATCGTGTGTTGCAGGGTATTTGATTCAGCTACTTCTCATCCTCAGGAGGAGGGTAAAGACCGCTTCACAGGGCTCGGCGCGGAGATCTGGCAAGCGGCCATCTTCAAAGTGGGCGATGACGTCAGACAAGACATGTTGGCCCTTCAAGTCATATCGCTGTTCAAGAACATCTTCCAGCAAGTTGGCCTGGACTTGTACCTGTTCCCGTATAAAGTAGTCGCGACGGCGCCTGGGGTATGGTTTAAGCCTTGATAATTACCACTTCCCACTTCGTCAGCTTTTAATGTTTTTGTGCCAAAGAGACAAGTTCCAATTATGACGAGGTTCATAAAGACAAGTTCCCGTTTAGATCACTTCCCATTTAGACGATTTCCCAATAAGGAAGCCAATTTTGATTTGATTTGATTTGATTTGATAAAGTACGTTATTCAGAGCAATGAATTGTCAATATACAGATATCCATCGAACCTCAAATTAATGTAACTCTTAGTTGCTGTTGAAAATGTTTATCAAGTTCATCAAATGGATATAAACTCTTTGTGTCACGATTTTTTTTTCGTTATCTTTCACGATTCCCCTATCGTCAGCTTTTTGTCTGTAATTCAAGGACACTTTACTTTACCAACCTTCTCTCTATTTACTTAATAACTCTATGGGGCCTGCCCACGAGGTTAAATCTAAGTAAAAAACTAACAATATTGGATGCGGTGAAAATGGAAATTTGTCATTATTGACATTGTCATAAGGACCTAAGAGAACACGTACTTAATTGTAGTTTTGTACTTGTAATCTCGCACGGCTGCCAACTCAAATTTTGACTAGCACTCAAGTCACGCCGGTTTTGTCTTTGGTCAGGGCAATGACAGCGCCAATTTTAACCTTCATTTGAGGAGCATAAATAGATACTAGTCGATCCATCGAAGAAAGGGACTTGCAATGGCGGTGCAAGATACATAATTCATAATTTCTTTACTGCACAGAAATTATTAAAGTGACAACATATGCATTAAAATGATATTCAAAAGCGAGCTTATCTCTAGTAAGAGATCCCTTCCAGCAAGTCTGTATGAGAAAGGTTGATCGCTGAGCACGGGTAGACCTATGTGTACAGCAAAACCTAATTATAAATTAATACATTAGAGTGAGACGTTATAAAGACACGTTGGCAGACGATATGCAATCTGAGCGAGATGCAAATAGCCACTATTGCCAGTCCCTGTCTTTAATTTAACGAGTACCACATGTTCTATATCTTAGACAACGATTGGGAATAGGTAAAAAAGGGTATACATGTAGAGAATTTTAACAGCTTTAATTATGTGGTACAACACATAATTAAAGCTATGACGCATCGTTTTTGACATGTAAGCCAAAAGCCAAAAAACGGGACCTTTTTTTGGCCGGCAGTGCGGCGTCATCGAGTGCGTGCCGAACGCCAAGTCACGCGACCAGCTCGGCCGGCAGACCGACATCGGCATGTACGAGTACTTCATCAAGAAGTACGGCGACGAGACCACCAGGGAGTTCCAGGTGAGTGACCAGCAGAGCCGACTGTCCGGGGCAGCATAGCTTCATAGACGCGTTTTCGTCATTACATGCTTGGTGTATGCTTAGCTACTTTCTTCGACACTTCCGTCACACAGTCAGTATCTTAGGGCTTTCTGGTACCGGAAATTATGCGGTCAAAGAAAGTTACTAAATTATATAATGGTGTCTTTTTCCTTGGAAGTATGTACTTCAGCTCATATTATTCTGATCACTAATGGTAAGATACAAATAGATTAATATATTTAATATTGGGTGCTTACCTATGAAATTAGCCAATATTTTTTACAGATTCAGGAGTTTATAATTCTTGGAATTCAATAGCAATTCCCATTTTTTTATTTAAAAGTTTTATATCTGCCATGGACCAACAATACGAGAGGACGGATAACCGTCATACTTTGAAGAGTAATTCGATTTTTAGTTTAAATGCTAATGCTATACAGAGCAATAGCATTTAAACTAAAAATCGAATGCATAAATAACAAGAGCAACTGAGCACGTGTCCCGTAAATTGGAAGCCTACGCGGATTCCATTATAATTACTTTATACACTTGAGCTCTATAATAACTGACAAAATACTTATGCGGCTAAAAGCTTTTTCTGACACTCTTGTAAGTCTCATATAGAACTCTAGGTTTTGAATAGGCTGGTTTATGGGTGTTGACAACACTTCCATGCTGCTTGGGTGCTCTGTCCTCTCGTATTGTTGGTCAATGATATCTACATATTAAATTGTCTTTTAATTTTCAGTTTTATACCTAAAATTAATTCTTCAAAATCATGTCGTCCTTAATGTAATCCATTTTCATGATAAGATTCGTAATATCTTCTTCTTCTTCAGCATTTCACCGTCCACCGTTGGACATATGCCTCCCCAGTTGTCCTCCATCTTGTGCAGTCCGCGGCCATTCTCGTCCAGGATAGGCCGGCCGTGATCTTTATGTCGTCGGACCACCGTGTCGCAGGTCTTCCAACGATTCTTTTTCCTGTGCGGGGTCTCCAGAACAAAACTTTAGAGCTCCATCTTCCGTCATTTCTGCGACAGATGTGTCCAGCCCATTGCCATTTAAGCCGCGCGACTCGTTTTCCTATATCGGTAACTTTAGTGCGTTGGCGGATGAGCTCGTTTCTTATCATGTCGCGGCGGGACACTCCGAGCATCGACCTTTCCATCGCTCTTTGTGTGACTCTAAGTTTGTTCATCATCCCGGCAGTAAGCGTCCATGTCTCGCAAGCGTAAGTCATCACCGGGAGAACACACTGGTTATAGACTCTAGTCTTCAGCGATTGAGGGATCTTGGAGTGGAAGACGTCCTTGAGCTTTCCGAATGCTCCCCAAGAAAGCTGGATTCTTCGGTCAATCTCGCGATCCAGCGAGTCCCGTCCCAATTCGTAATATAATATAAATTAAATCCAATTTGCTGTTAGCTAAATATTGTCTCATTCATACACACAAAGTTTTATAAAATTAGGATTTTTCATTTTTAAATAAATACAAAAATTATTGTAGTAAATATTGAGTTTTCTTCAATTTCTACTTACAAAACGCTGATTTCATAGGTAAGCACCTAATAATATCAAAACAAACAAACATAGCGTCGCCCCTTTTTATATACGGAAGGTCGATTGAGCCCACGCTAACCCAGTTAATTTATACTCCATTATGCGTGACAGGGGGCCAGCCCATCACCGCAGTTATTTAGATTGAAGGTTTTCTTACGATGTTTTCCATCCCCGCTAGAGAACATTCACATAATGTAAAAATAAATACGAACCTGCAGCTCTTGCGTGAGAAGCGAGTATGTAACCACTAGACAACGGAGCTCGCTTTGAAAATACTAAACCGCGGTGCTCGCTTTAAGTTTAGATAAATTAATTTTATTTTCATTATAAAAAAAAAAGCTTTATTTATAAAACCACTAGATCACGGAGTCGCATGATATCATTAAACGCAAATTGCACCTTAAACCTTATCGATCTATCATCTCATTTGCAGGCGGCGCGTAGATGTTTTGTTATGTCGATGGCCGCGTACAGCGTGGTCGGATTCCTGCTTCAGATCAAGGACCGGCATAATGGCAACATCATGTTGGACACCGATGGGCATATCATACATATCGGTGAGTCACTTTTTGGGGTAAAAAGTCATGTATACTACAAAATATACTCGTTTAGAGATTACACTGTGATTATATGTACTCTGGGCTATATTCCTAATTAAGATTGCTAGAAATACATAGTAATCGCACAGCCAATTTCAAATTGTACCCATGCTAGCTTCTAGTTGTTAGGAGGAACAACAAAACAGAAGATGCTGGCATATCGCCTGAGAAAACTATTAGTTCCCTTAACTTTAATGACATGCACGGGAAGAGATGGACCTGATGCTTTTCACCAATCACAACCGACTTAAATGACCGCACGTGTATAATAATCGAGTTCTGATTGGTCAAACAAATTTTAAAGGGATCGGGGTAGATCAGAGATACAGTTGCCTTATAATGTACTTCTGAAATCAGTCGCAAATTCGCAATGCCATTTCGGTTGCCGAATAGGTCACAAAACAAGTACCTACAAAGGCGAGCTTATCTCTTACGAGAGCTGTATCTCCCCAGACTTCGGGTTCATGTTCGAATCGTCTCCGGGCGGCAACCTCGGCTTCGAGCCCGACATCAAGTTGACAGACGAGATGGTGATGGTGATGGGCGGCAAGATGGAGGCGCCGCCCTTCCGGTGGTTCTGCGAGCTGTGCGTGCAGGCCTTCCTGGCGGTCAGGTGAGTGACCAGGGTCACAGAATGAGCCCATAGCCAGGGAAGCACCCTAAGGTAGAAAGCCGATGACCTGCGCTGGTCACCCTACCCTTCTTGAATACGCTTGTGTGGGTGGTTATGGTAGGTATGTAAACGCTGACTAGTAGTAAATAGTAATTTAATCGAGACAATACAATTGGCGGCGTAACAGAATAACGTGCTCGCGCGGCGGAGGGTACGCGACAACTGAAGCGCGGGTGGCGCGGGCGCAACTAGTTTTTTACAGCGCGCCGGCTGAGTGGACAATAGACTGGAATGTGCTGTAGTCAGGGCCGGGCTCAGAAATGTAGATTCTCGTTGTGAGTGGAGTATCCACACGCTCTAAGCTGACAGACGAGATGGTGTTGGGCGACAAGATGGAGGCGCCACTCTGCCGGTGGTTGACAGCCAGGGAAGCACCCTCCTAGTAGAAAGCCGGTAGCCTGAGTCGACCTACCAGCGCTCATCGGAACCGGTCAGCGCGGGTAATCGGCGTCGGAACCTGTCGACGCCTTACTTTTTTGTCGTCGATAAAATGTGGTCCTCTTCAACCCTGTTTGATATGTGCACTTTATAAATACCAATGATGCTTCAGACCCTAGGACCATACAAAGAAGTAAACGCCGCAAGCACCCCCAATATGTATGCGAACCAACGGTGTTTTTTTTTGCATATAAACAAACGTGACAGTAAGTATTTGCGGCGTATACCTATAGTAAAGGTCTTTGATCAGACCCAATAAACCCATTCCCGCCCCTGATTCAGTAACTCAGGTTCAGGCCCGATGAGTTACTGTTGGCTGGCATCCCATATCAGCAATGCGCAATATTATCTGCAATTTGCCTTCCATACATTATAAGTTATACAGGGTAGCACTGACTGTTCTACTATAAATGTTGAACCCAACGCAATATTTCCCCCCACAGGCCGTACCAAGAAGCCATCATATCCATGGTGTCGCTCATGCTGGACACAGGCCTCCCCTGCTTCCGAGGTCAGACCATCAGGCTGCTCCGCTCCCGGTTCGCGCCAAACTCAACCGAGAAGGAAGCGGCGGCCTACATGATGTCTATCATACGAAACTCCTTCCTCAACTTCAGAACGAGGACTTATGATATGATACAGTATTATCAGAATCAGATTCCGTATTAGGGTGTTAGGAACCTATCTCCCTAGATGCGGCGATGGGCTAGCCCCTGAGGAGAAATTGAGGATGAAAAGGTGTGACTAGCTATATTTAGTTTGTTATATTATTTGATGATGGTTGAAGAGCTTTGAAGATATCGGTGTTATAACACCTGGGTGCGGGATAAGTTTAATATTTGCTTAACTACCGATTTCCTTGGCCCAGCTGATCTTTTCCGACGTTGTTTAGACTGGGTCATTTATGTATTAAGGTTCTTATTTAATGATGAGCTGGATGAGTCTATGGACAGTAAGTTATCCTGTTATGAATGAACCTGGAAATGCAAAAGGCCAAGACATAGGACTGTGAATAAAAGGTCGGAATGATAATTGTTGTCTCGTGACCAAAGAGCACTCCAGATTCCATTTTCTTCTGAAAAGGCACTGCACTGATGCGCTTGATGTTCCACACATGTAGATGATGTAGATGAGTATTAACATAAGATATATAAATTCAAAAGGCCGTTAATCCGATTATATCCGTAATTTGCGACAGACAAGCGTGCGTGCCGTACAATCGTCGTAGATCGAGCGTGTGGAAGAGAGGACGCGGGTGAGTGAAATATAAAACGGAATTATCCGCTCGTGACCGACCGAATAAGGCAGTAGGTAATCCTAATCAATCATAATAATTTTTGGTGTGGCGTACTTTTTCATGATGATATTTACAGAGCAAATCTCACCAAATAGTATCTTGTCATTCCAAATACACGCGGTAAGTCACACTTCACCGAACCGAGTTAGCGTCTTGATTGTATTACGACGTCCAAATAGGTCTAAACAGCATGCAACATTTTTGGCATACCAACTATCCGGCCTCATATGGCAAAAATCTTGATTTTTGCGGGCCACTCATGAACCGGTTTCAATCGATATAGTAAATTACAAACAAGTGTCTAAGTAGGGATGAATTCCGTTAATCGTAAACTTTCCGAGATTTTTGAGTTGGAAAATTAAGATGTAAGAGAAATTGTTTGGTGATCGTTTACTAATTCTGGCGGTCGTTTCGAATTTATTGTTAGTAAAATAGGTGCGTTTTTGGTGATCGTTTAAACATAAGCCATAATTTACTCTATAGATTGACACCAGTTTCGTCTCTGGCCACAAAAATCAAGTTTTTTCAATGTAGGCATGCCAGTCTCCATACACAAATGAACCCTTTTGGACATCGATTATCAAACAAAACAGTTGTAGATTATTGAATAAGTCTGAATGTAGATACAAGCGGCGGCATCCCGATCCTCATAGTTTTTACGTCAAAGGGGTCTGATGTATCTTGTTGGAGGGGACTCCTCATAACTATTTTTAACTGACGCCAACTTTTTTGGCGCCTGATCGAAGTTTTAACTTTCTTTCGCCTATGTATGCATCTCTCTTGTATCCATGCGTCGCCACCCTCTCCAGGCGGCACTCAGGCGCCAAGAAACTTGACGTCAGGTGTACCTACCTAAATTACATACAAGTATATTGTACCTTCATCTAGCTATCTTGGTACAGTAGCAATCAAACTATAAATGTGTAGATAAGAATAATTTATTTGAAATGTTTCTAAATACAGTTTTGAGATGTAGTATTTTTGTCAAAATCAATGAAGATATTTTATCACACTGTTATAATATTGCAGATCTATTCTATTGTGATTCCAAATGTTTAGCGTTTAGACATCCATAGATTCCGTGACTTTAATATATAATGTAGCAAGTAAATATCTAATGATTTTGTGTGTCGTTGTATCATTCATAGATTTAGCATCACTCAAGAAACTTCTTATGGTATCTTCAATGCCTGTAATAAACCTATATTTTTATATAAAAATGTCATAACTAAATATTCTGTTATATTTTGGACTTGCACCAAAAATATTGGAGTGCATTACGCTTATTGTCTGAGCAATAAAGTGGAATTCACTTGACAAATAAAAATGAGATTCCTGTGTTATTAGGTAATTATTTTAAATGGTGTATTATTCTTATTATTACATGTAAGAGTTGTGTTGTTACTAGCCCTGCCATGTTTTTGGCTTTTGAGAAAGCTGTCACCTCTCTCGTCCATGTATACATCTTTCGTGTATGCACCTACGCGCCGCTACGCCCTACATGCAGAGGCCAAGACACGTAGCGGGACGTGTAGCTTAGTTTTGGTTATTAGGGCTACGAAGAACCCTAAACAACAGTGGTAGTATTTTGGTTTGGTCACTAAGTACATAATGAATGTTTTTAACGGTTTATCTATGAATCCTATGCTTGTCTGTAAGTGTTATTGATTAAAATAATTTATTATGGTTGAACTTGAGTCCGTATCTATTTAAATATTTAATCATATTAACAATTATCTTTAGGACATTCCTCTCGCAATTTCTTGTTGTTGAAATAAATACAGTATATAAAATGAAATTGTTTTATTATTCCAGCTCCATGCCATAACTTTCAACATACGCTAAATAGTATTCCACTTTCTTTATACACTTCTTAACTTTACTCACATCTAGTTTAGGCAAGTGCTCCTGTGTATGATCTGGGTATTTTCTTGAGAAATCATTATTTTCCTTTGCGGTTTTTTCATCAGTATTTTTCCTACCAGCTGCTTTCTTTGCTTCGCTGAAGATATTTTGCAAGTGTGATAGTGCTGCCCTGCAGTAGTATGATTTGTTCTCTTGGCTTGGTCCTTGATTTATCATGAATATATCGCGTTTCATGACATTGAGACTCACCTCATCTGTTTGAATCAGGTTGCTCTGCAAAAAATCATCAAAACTTATTTAGGCTACTTAGGAATTAGATCACACAAAATGGGATATTGAATTGTATAACTGGCTGACGCCCGCTTTCCAAAAAAAAACAAGCTGTGTCAACAAACTCGTTTCAGCCAATCACGTGCCGCCGTATTGAACTAATCTTTAGAAACTGGGGGTAAGCCTTGTTGAGAATGTTATTTTATACGAAAAGGATTTACATCGTTCTTGTGTGCCATGCCCGCGTGACAGCGTGGGTGTCACTTCGAAAAGAAACCCCGAGACAAATGTGAAAAAGTGAATAAAGATTATATCTGCTAATTTGGTACATTTCCAATCGGTTATGGGCCCAGCACGCTTCCACTCCGCATGAAACAATGCAATCCGCAGTTTAAAAACGTAATCTGTTACAGACTTGCGATCTACTTCACACGACGCCCAGTGGGAAAGGGCGTATTATTATTATTACGAGCCTAGTCTCTCCCACTGCTGGGTAAAATATAATGTAGGTAATATAACTTTAGTTTATAGGTAATAGGTAGCCTGTAATGATAGGTAGGTTTTTGGGAAAATAAATAACTACCTAATTAAATAACCAAAATGAAATGAAATAGGTATCATTTTTTTTGTTAGAAATAATTTCTTTTCAAATAAACTTCAATTGTAGCATTTACAAGAACTCATCAAAAGTGGCATGTATAATAATATTGTAAGCTAGTTGTTGTAGTGAGTAACGTACTGTTCTCTATACTAGATTCTAGATTAGATAGATAGAATTCAGGGTGATTTACTACGTTGGACAAAATCGTATATTTTTAATCGTAGCCAGGCTGTTGTGATTGGCGAGCACAGGTCGGATCTAATGACTATACCATCTGGTGTCCCGCAGGGCTCAATATTGGGTCCATTACTGTACGTCGCTTATCTTTACGACATAGGGACCTGTTTTCAACACGCAAAATTTCTACTGTATGCGGACGACAAAAAAGTTTACTATAAAATTAAGTCTGCACAAGACTGCGCTCACTTGCAGGAGGATTTGAACCGTCTGTCACATTACTATAAGGAGAACAGAATAAGCGTCAATGTTTCCAAGTGCAACATTATTAGTTTCACCAGAAAAATCAAACCCGTTCTGCACACCTATCACCTGAATATTACGCCTATCCTAAGAGTTTATTCTATCCGGGACTTAGGAGTAATTCTGGATTCTACATTAACTTTTGAAGAGCATATAGAGTCAATCACAAATAAAGCTTTTAGAAATTTAGGGTATATTTTAAGGGTTAGCAAACCATTTACTGACCTGAATTTTGTTCGGAACCTCTACTATGCTTACGTCAGAAGTGTTTTAGAATATTGCAGCACTATATGGAACCCGCAGTACAACATATACATAAGCAAAGTTGAGCGTGTTCAAGAAAGGTTCTTACGAAATTTGAATTACCGTGACAGATTCATGAGCGAGGAGTATGAGAGTTCTTGCGAACATCATGGCTTCGTAAGCCTCAAGAACAGTCGTACTCTGCTCGATATGATGATGCTGAATAACACTTGTCGTGGCCACATTGATTGCTCTGACCTGGTGAACTACTTAATCAGACTAAATACGCCATCATTTCGCACCCACCAAACTGTCTCTTCTCTCTTCCACATACCATTCGCGCGCACTAATTACGCCACCAACTCCATCAGCTGCAGACTGCCACGTACATACAATAATTGCTTTTCCGTCGTTGACATATTCCATCTCTCAAAGTCTATATTTAAAAAGCAGATTCTGATAATACTGAAGGACAGTTGTAAATAAACTCTCTCACATAAAAATGCAAATTCAAACACAACCAACACACCACACACAGCCACCACAACACACAGGTACACATTCACAAGACCCACACACTTAAACCACACAATCCTACCAAATCAAGATATTGTTTAAATTAGTTAAAAAAAAAAACTTAATAAGTAACATTTCTTGAAATATTTTCTGCACGCAACTAATACCATAAGTCTAGATTTAAATAATGAAAGCCCGTAATTGGCCTTAGCAATGTATAATTGTTAATTAATATTTAAATCGTCATGTGCTGTGGGTTTAGTATCAATAAATAAATAATAAATAAAATAAACTAGTGCAAGACAATGACGGCAGATCTCACAGAACGAACAAGTATGGAATTGTCTGGGTTTACAACTTTGGTTTAGCCTACTTATCAATAGAATAAAGTATATTAAATATGTAGTTTATGTACATATTTATACTATATTAATGTCATTATATGCTATTGCATAAAGTATTATATTATAGTGTTGTATTAGATAGAAGATTGTTCAAATACATGTATTTGATACATAGTATTTAGGTACATATATATATATATATATATATATATATATATATATATATATATATACCTAAATACTATTAATATTAATATATAGGTACAAATAGTTATAAATATTTAATTTCACCCCATACCCATGGTTTCAAAAACTTCTCCGGAGGTCATTCATAGTCTAGAGAAAGAAGATACTTATCCAGCATTTTATAACAAGAGTAGGCCTTGATTCTTTGATTGTTGTGAGAGTACTATTAATTGGATTATAAAGAGACCCTCGGAAGTAACCATAGTAACCATATAATGTAGCAGAAGGTATAGTTATAATTGGATGAAAAGAAATATGAACAACATGGCCAGTGGCTATCCATCACATTATCTGTGCAAATCTATGTAATGCAATAATCTAAGAGCACCGTAGTGACATCTTGTTAGAGCTCAATCATGTACACTTTTATTTTATAAGTTTTCTGAATAAGTTCATTCCATTAAGATATTACAACCGAGGTGCAATGATATTGTGACAGTATTGATAAAGTATTCTACGAATGGTCTATAACATAACAGATTCATACCTTTTGACAATTCTGAACAACGGACTCCACAGCCAAAGCTGACTCCTCAAAGTTCATATTGGTATCAAGATTGGCACAAATGTTCAGCATATAGGATGCCCCTTCCACAGGTTCCAGTTCTCCATTGAAGTACCTAATGAGGAATGCATAGGACGCCAGCACATTGGTGATGTTGAATCTTATTACTGGTGATGGCTGGACACTCTGGAAATAAACACTGCTTGTAAAATAACTAGTTTAGCTTCCCTTTTTACATTATTTATACCTAATTTTATGTTATTTCTGTAATCAAACTAAGTAAATTAATTTTTATTGAATCATACATATCATAATCATATGTATATATTTTTTTGTTTACAATAAATAGGTAATTTACTACATATACCTACCTTAAAAGGTCAACTTACAGTAAGAGAAGAAAATTTTGGCACACTTATTAGCTCCGGACACCTTTCCAACTTCCCTTCTTCCACTTTATCATCAATCTCTTTCTCTAGCAAGTCCTGTACGAGCTTCTCCTCTCTACGGTAATCCCACCAAGGCTCCCACTGTGGCATTATCTCCCCCACATCTCCTCGGTTAAGTATGGCTTCATATTCATTCTTCTCATCTTCAGTTAGTGCTTCCCACACTGCATCTGCATCATCAAGGTTAAGACCATTTAATCTGTCCTTCAAATCTACAAAATCATCATCATCAGAATCATCATCCACCTCACCATTTTGAAATGATTCTAATAAGTTGTTTAACTCATCGGGGTATTCATTGCCTTCTTTTTGCATCCGTTTGAGTATCTCAATCATCTTATTACGGGATTCATCGTCGGTTTGGTTTCCTGCAAGCTCATCATTCACGCAGTCACGATAGAAACTTTCGGAGCAGTTCTGGTGTTTCTCCGACTTGTAACAGTCCACTGAGCAGTAGTACACCTCGCAACGTGGACAACAATACTTGCTGGGAGCTTCTTCGCATCTGGAAGATTAGTTTTACTTTATTTTTTAACCTCTACAACCGGAGTGACCAACAAACAATAAAAATAGCACAATTAGTTACTTACATGGCACAGGTTGCCTGCGAATTTCTTCCTAGTTTTCCGCCGGACATTTCGACCGATGAACTAGCCATAGCAGACGAATAATATTTAGTGTGAAATATGAAAAGGAAAATACATATACAAAACTGTGTCACATGCCACAATAAAAATTAACAACAGTTTTCCTTTATTTGACTTTCGTTTAGTTCAAGCTTCTCGTCAGAGTCACAAGTTTATTGCCTGAATCTTAAGTCTTCATAGCCTTTAATTTACCCGTGCTTCTTATTTTATAAAATTTTAACTAAAGCTTTAATTCAACAGTTTTCAGTTATTGAATAGTATTCTGGACTTCAATTTTCCCTGTTGATTAGATAAGCAGTAACGAAACTCAAAATATTTTGACAGATACGATGACAAACATTGGAAGAATGTCATTAATTACCAAAAATGACTCTTAACTTCGTATAGTTATGGGTTGCTTTGTGTAATAAAGTTCGAATGGATAAGTTTGTTTGTTGTTGTTAGTATTTTTTCAAGTTCGCATGCCGAAGAAAAGTTGCTATTTTAGCTGTTTTGTCTAATTACTTATTCAATTTTAATAAAATAAATGTGTTCAAATAAAACTAAACGAAACCACGTCGAATGAAGTCTGCTAGCAGAAAATAAACAATACCTCTCACGAACATGGAAGAAAAACCTGAAGTAGTGGAAGACTTCTTCGGTGTTTACCTACTGTACTGCATAAACCCTAAATACAAGGGTCATACGTACATTGGGTACACTAGAGACCCTACTAGACGGATCAAGCAGCATAATAGGGGAACCTGGGCTGGTGGTGCGCATAGGACCAGTAACCGAGGACCTTGGTATGTAGGCACCGGTGCAATAGCGCAATAGGATCGAATCACTTTGCTTCGCTATACGACTCTGTCGATTTAGAATTACTTGAAAACATGGTCTAATTGAATTGTCTTTCTGTTAAAATTTCTCTGTATTTAGTTTATTTGAGCTTGTTTAATATTATTCTGGTAGGCCTATGCCCAGCAGTGGATTGATGTGGGCTGAGTATGATGAAATGTATTCTTTAGTTAGATGGCTAGTCTTATCTAAAGTAGAGAGTGCTACAGTCTTCACAAAATAAAAGGCCCGGTGGCACAAATGAAATTCAACCTTGTTATGGCAGTGACACGGAAGCTGTCACTGGGCCTTTTATTTTGTGAAGGCTGTAGGATGGCACAGGTTATATATACTGTTACTAATTGTATTGCAGGAAAATGGTGATGATAGTGCATGGATTCCCGAACAACATTTCTGCTTTGAGAGTAAGTACCTACCTACCTATTGAGATAAAAAAAAATACGGCAACAAATATGATGACCACTAAAATATTTTTTTCCTACCCAAAATGCCTAAATGACCACCAAAAGTTGCAGAAAATATCGGGCCAAAATACTGCGGTAGCTTAGGTGCAGGGTAAAGGGGGTGACCGAAGCGAAGCCCCCTTTTTCCTTCGTGTTAGGTTGAACATGTAAGAACAACAAAAAATACTTAAAACATAAACTTAAGTACACAAAACATAAAAAGAAGTTTGGTGATCATTTATCCAAACACAATTTGGTGGACATCCATCCATTTTTGCAGTCATTTCGAATTTATTGGTGGTAAATTTTCGAATTTTTTGGTAATAGTTTAAACACAAGCCAATTTTTACACACCTTTAAATTTAGCTGACCCAATTGTGTGCCCATATTTGTGTTGGTTGTAAATACAACAGCCTGCTCAAAATTTGACTGCCACAATATTTTCAGATATTACTTTTGAAAATAAACTTTCTGATCTTTCTGATAGCATCACTTGGAGCTTGGAAATGAGTCTAAAAAATGTTTCAAAACTATTTCTATTCACTCCCAGTTTGAGTGGGCATGGCAGAACCCGACAGTCACAACCAGACTCCAGCACCTGAACCTCAAGAAGATTCCCCGAAAGGAATCAGAGATCCAGTTCCAGCTCCGCATCCTCAGTGAGATGCTCCGAGTAGGGCCATGGAGCCGGCTGCCTCTGACCGTGAGGTGGCTGGAAAGGGACTTCTGTCAGGAGTTCCCTGTAAGTATTAACAACCTGCCTTGTAGTCCAACAATGCTATTAGAAGTTTTGCAATTTTGGTAACTATCAATAGAATTATTTTCTAAAAAGGTGGTATAGTTTAAATGAGGTTCCCTATTTAGGGTACGAAAAGAATCGCATTTTAGAAAATAATACTTATTTATCCAGCAATATAAATATTCTTATTCAGCAGTATTATTTATAGTCATCATTTTGTGTAAATATGACCGATTTTTTCACCTCAACATATCACCCGAGCTGGGAATGAGTAGAGCTGTTTTGGTTCATTGAGCTCATTTTGCATCAAACATAATGTTATTACGAAAGATTACACTCCCGGGATTTTAAAAGTTTCTAATACTTCTCCTGTAACGTGTCTTTGGATATTAGATGTGAAAAGAAACAAACTTAAATTAGGACACTTAGAAATAGTTATTTGTGCTGGTTTGAGTCCTGAGTGAGCAAGGGATAGAATTTTTCCGCCTGAGAACCCAAAATCTAGCGGCGAAGGTGCTATTTTTATCTCAGAAGTCGGAAAATAGTTTTTTCACCTCAGCAGCTCCAACAATGGGCCAAAGGGTTGGCTGCTACTACTACTACTACTACTATCGATTTTTAACTCGAGTGCAGTATTTGTGCTATTGAATTCTAAATAATCGAGCTTATTTTATTCTATATCCTAGCCATTCCAATTGATAAATAATGGTGTGAATGGAAATCCCAATAAGAAACAGACAAAAGTATCACAAAGTCAATTCAGTTTAAATGTTTGCATGGGTATAATATCAAACCGTTTGATTTGGCCTTACAGTCTAACTGACAATTTAAATGGAGAAAACTATGAAAAAATTCAAGATTAGTTACCCGACGTTTTAGGCAATTGAACTCTCAATCTCATCTATGACATGTGGTTCCGGCATGACGGTTGCCCTGCACATTACATTACATAATGTTAGAGAATGGCTAGTCACGAATTATCCCAGTAAGTGGATCGTGGAAGTCCAGACCTAACCCCCATGGATTTTTATGTGTGGGGACACATTAAGAGTTTAGTGTACAAAAGAACCTAACCCTATCACTCTATTAATGTGTTGAGACAAAGAATAATCGATGCGGCAAATGAAATTGAAAAGTTAACTGAGAAAATGAGAAAGAGATAAAAATGAGAATATGTCTGCAGACATGTAGAGCATGAATTGTAGGCCTAGACTTTCTGTCAAAAGTGTACCATCAGGATAGAATAGGTAAATGTTTTTTTTTAAAGGTCCAAGTTTGAAAAACATTGGCACTAAGTTTTGGGGTATATATGTCACCGTAAGATTGTCAAAACCGTTATTTTATAATCTTACTTTTTTCTCTTTCGTTAATTTACAAACTATCGATAATTTGTAAACTGTACCGTACTGCTTACGATATGACGCATTAGTTTATGATAAAACCGTTAAATTGTGGACAGAACAAGATTGCGCAACCGATAACAAACCGCCCGCCACCACAACTATTTGATAGGCTGCGAAATCTACGATCATATTTGAATCATGTTATGGTTTGTTATATCGCTGATTGTGTTAGAACCACAGATATCGAGAGATAGGCCCTTGGCGCTAAGCTTGTGTCGGTACCAGTGTCGTCGAAAACTAAGAACACGCATACATTTACACCACTCGTACATCAATCCCTCCGCTTTTATTGGTCAGTGCAATGTTATGCACCTATTGTCCGAACCGAACACACCCACACTGCCGCAGGTATACTAGCTAGTCGAGCTAGTGTTAGGACAATGCAAGGACAGCGTGTATAATCGATCGATTATAATTTATAGACGCTGGTATAGACAGTCGTATACAATGCCGGGTTCTATAAATAAAATAGTAAATTGTTTGTAAATACGACATATTTATACGACATACGAAACCCCTTTGCCTCTCTTCTTTTTTTCAACAGAATCCTTACAGCTAGAAAGAGAGGCAAAAAGGTTTCTGAAGGTGTATAACTGTGAACTCTTCGGACCTGACTGAAAGCATCGGAATTTCCGATCAATACTTATAACACCCCATTATCCTTCGTCGGGCGAGGTTTTAAACAAACTTAAAATCTAAACTGCCTGTTTGGCAATCATTGGAATAACTAACAATAAACTTACGTATTATGAGCAATAAAATAACTATATTATTACATTAACTATATTAGTAATTGCGGAATGATAAAATCTATCGATTCAAAAACTTAATTCTCCTATCACTATCCCCATCACTATATGTCGTCTCTGTGCGCGTGTAACAGTTCGCATCCGTATCACGATGCATCTTTGCTTTCGTGTTTAGATAAGTGTGAAATATTCATTGCGTGTTAGCTTGGCAATAAGTAGTGAAATTAAGATACAAAACAAGCAATGTATAGTAAACTTAGCGAGAACAACATGACATTGTCACTTTAATGTCAATTCGTGACGAATTTTCCGCGAATAATTTATTTTCGTAATAATGTTTATTTCTTGTGTTTTAAGAAGAAATAATAGTTGGAATGAGACTTACAAGTGATATGTGACACCGGCGTTCTTGGAGTTCAGTCTCGCTTCTATTTTTGCACGTGAGTATTGCACAGGTCGGCATTTTCGAAAAACAACGGAAATGAATTCGTCACTGCGGTCGCCCGGTGACTACTGAGAATTTTTAATATCTAACCTGTCGGAGCTACATTTGTTCGCACGTGCCACGCCCCTCAACCTATCTCTCGATATCTGTGGTTAGAACACTTGTCTTGTATGGAAACCCCCTTTCATTTCAAAAATGTCGCGTAGTTCATTATATGTTGCTGTAGCGGCAACAGAAATACAAATTCTTTGAAAATTACCTGTTACGGTTCATAAGATACAGCCCGCTGACGCACGGACGGACGGACGGCGGAGGCTTAGTTATAGGGTCCTGTTTGGCACCCTTTGGGTACGGAACCCTAAAAATACTTGTACGAATTTATTTCTCATTCTTACTATCAATGGCTATTACGACCCAGTTTGTAAGGTTACCTGCTAATTTGGCGTTGAGGATAATAAAGCAACTTATTTCTACTACACAAAATTCGTAAAAACAAATAAATATGGGCACAAATTGAAAAACCAATATACTATACTATATAATAGACCAAAAATCGGCGATTTTTATAAAAAAAACTTAATAGTCTAATATCTTGAAAACGGTTCAGTTCGGGGTATGTTATTTATTACATAGTCAAACCAGTCAGGCAGGAATGATGGATACCATAACCTCCTAAAGGATCTAGGTGGACTTAACCTGTAACCCTGTATAACACATCTATCTATTCTATTTTCAACTTTGCAAAAAAGTTTAAATCCCGGGATCCTGGAATGCCGGGCATGTCGGTATTATTACCAATATCGCAAGGGGTAAAAAAAAAGCTCCACCCATTTCGATCTCCGATTTATTGTACGCGCAAGTCTTCTTTCGCTCAACCATCACCTTTCCTAACCATCTTGGTTTGCTGGAAGAAATCTCTTGTTAGAGATAAGCTCGTACATGTTTTTTTTTCTATTATAAGTTATCCGTCGAAATGACGAAACACACGAAATACCTCGATCAACATTTTGTTGTGATAGCTCGCAAAACTAAATGATTGAATTGATTTTTCAGCCTGATAAACACCCTCCTGAACATATGGACACGCGCTACGGAAAAGTCAAAAGTAAAAACCTGAGGAAGGTACCCAAAAACTTACTTCAAGAAATTACAGAATGTCTTATTTGCTCTAGAAACATTAGAGACGCTAATACAAAGCTGACATGTCTGAATAAGAACTGTGAATTAGTAGCTCATTTAGCATGCATAGCGTCACTGTTTTTGTCACCAGGAGAATACATACCTATCGAAGGTCAATGTCCGTTTTGTGACACAAAATTGAAATGGGGAGATTTGATCAGAAAAATGAAAGGTTGCTCCAACGGTGTTATGGACATCGATGGAATTGGTGATGACGCAAGTGATGAAGATGATGATGAAGTGGTATGTACCGAAGACAATGGGTTCGTGGATGAACCTTCATGGTTTCTTGATTGTAATGAGGATTTGTGATTTTTAAATAAGAATAGTTTTTATCTGTGTAAATTGTAGCTAAATGAAGCTGTTTAAAAAATTACAATTAAAGTCTTCGCATTTAGTTGTTTAACAATGATTGATTGATTTGTAATAGCTCCTTTAATTAATAAACAAATAAAATAAAATAAATGTATTTACATCTTTTAGATATTAACCTAAATAAATATGGAACAAATACTTACTCGAAGGGTAGGTAATAAATTAATAGCTATTCTACCAGGTACAATGTTAACAATACAACTTTTGTTGTTCGAAAGCAGACTACAATAATCTTAGTGTGCAGGATATAATATGTAGGCGTAGCTTTTAAGGGGATATTGGGTACGTCATTCTGAACAACTTTCGCTATAAGACCAATTTCATCAAGAAGTTTTTTTTAAATTATATAAGTCTGAAGAATCGTCGTCTCTAACTCGTTGCTGTCCTCTAATTGTTACCCGTAGTACGACTGGTCGTACGGCTGGGAAAAGTTGTAACTGTACAGAGAACAGAATGAGCTGGAAGTGACGTCATTCGTGACTTTATGGATGTCCTTTCGATGGCGCCATATAGGATTTTGTGTATCATCCATTATTCAGCCATTCGGACCACACGAATCGATGAACAATTCATTAAATTCCTAATGAGGGCGAAATTTATACAATTCACGTGTGCCGTCACTTCCGACTCATCCGTTCTCTGTACACCCACAACTTTATCCAGCCATACGACCATAGTCATGCGACCGATGTTAATTAGTACAGCGCCTAACTATCCTAATAAATGCATTTCTTGTCCTTAAACTTTAAAAAATCATAAAAAATAGGCCGCTCTAAAATCACAAGTTCAAAATATTCAACGCCGTGAAAAACTCATTTCTTATGATACAAATATCTACACGTTTTACATATATTACATAGACAATTACATTTTCACTTTTGCCTAATAATAAGAAGATAACTTGTCGCTTCCCGAGGGGCATTCAATGCAGCGCAGCGTAACTGTAAGATCCACACCGCCCAATTTTTGGGTAGCTGCCACAATAAGCCACAAAACAACAATTTCTATTAATAATCATCATCACCATCACCGAAAATGTCAAAGTCATCGTCGTCATCATCCGCTCCAGGCGGCACCAGCGCTCCGTTGAGGAATTCACCCAGTGGCTCCTCATAACCCATCATCTTCGCGACTCCATACACCAGCCTCATCACCAGCAATCTGGTGAAATCCACTGCCGTTGTCTCTTTACGCTGAAGAACCAACTGTTTGTCCGTAGGATAGTCCTTGACTTTGCTCAGTTTACCGCTCTTCATTTCGCACGTGGAAATCAGCAAACAAATCACGATCATCAAACACTTCATTTTGCTTTCCCGCCAAACGGCAGTCAGGAACACTTTTTAAACACGTCCGGAAACTCACTGGCTGGATAGGTCAAAGTCTGTGCATTGTTTTGATTTTTATTTCGAATTAGGAACGCAGTGAAAAGTGAATATGCAAGCCGACCGTCGGGCAGAAAGAAAGTAACGGAATGCTTGTCCGAGGAAAGACGATATAGCGTGTGGTGCGTGCGCTGAGCCGGCCTGCTATTGTGTGTCACGCCATGGAGTATGCTTTGGTTAACTATCGGTACAACGTGGTCTCCCGCCGACTTTACTGTTATATTAGGTTCTGGCCATCCGTGGGTCTTCCGCGCGAAATTTCATGTCACTTTCTCCTGTAGCGATCATAACATAAATTCTGCCTTAGAGGGTTTAAACGAGTGTTGTACTTATACCTAAATGGTTTTAGAGTTCCGTACCCGATTGGTCCAAACAGAGCCCTATTTCTGACACTCACGTGTCAGTCTGTCCGTCCGTCTTCTGACGGTTAAAGATACGGTCTTACAATTTTTACAGTACAAAACATCTTGTTGACCCAAATCCATACAAATGGTAAAAAAATGATTTTAAATGTTTTGGCTCCCATTAAGTAAAGGGTGCTTCAAAAATATTTTTAACTTCCTATTGGCCTTAAAATTTCGTCATAATATTTATACTACTGCTACTACTACTACTACTCCGTATATTTTACAAAAAGTACCAATATATTGATAAATCAAATTTTTTCTTTTAAATTCCCTCATTTTTAGACTTACTTATATTCTACATTTGTTACGGAACCGTAAATGTGCAAAGTCCGACACGGCCTTGGCCGGTTTTATTGATATAAACGTTATGCGTTCCATAGATAGATCACGCATATATATTTCGTTTGACATTATTGTGATGGTATGAAGACGACAAAGTAAGGAAATTGAGGTGACCGTGTTGACAAGAATGCGCCGAGCTGAATTTATGTTCTTATACATCTCTATATGCAAGTCAGTTGGTACCCATGGATACACTTTCTTTTGGATGCTGCAGATGTACATTCCAAACCATAGTTCAAGTTCAAGTTCAAGTTAATTTTTTTTATTCATAATAGCACAAACATTGAGACTTAATGAACGTAATAACATAATCAAGCAAGCATAATATAACATTAAGTAGGTGCCTAATTATTACATAGTACATAATATATAGGGTGCAATGAACTGGTTTAATACCAGATGTCGGTGTCTTTTTGTAGTAGGCCTTTCTGCACAAAGTGTGTTTTATACATTTTTTTAATCGCTTCAGTTAAGTTTAAAATAACTGCTGATGAGTATGAACATTGGAACATAAAGTTTATGTTTATTTCTATAGTTTGCACATTGTGGCGGCTATCAATGGTTTTAAAGCTACTGATATTTTTCCTCACATAGGTACATTATGTTTTCATAGATATATTGACTTGCAACTTTGAGGATGTTGGTACATGTTTTACCAGGCCTATGGCCGAATGCTGCTCAAATAAAGTGCTCAAATAAGTTAACCCCTTGGTTGGCATAGGCTTGCAGAATTTAATACCAAGCCATGCGGTTGCAATTATGCTGGCATGTATTATACGACCTCTGCCTGCTAAGGGGTTAAATGTCAAATCGTTCCCGAGCGTGAGACAATGTTATAAGTGGCCATATTATAGAATTGATAATTTCATGAAATGGCCAACTATTTGTGCGACCTCTGTGGCGCTGCGGTTGTGCCTCTGCCTACTATGCGGGAGGTCTCGGGTTCGATCCCCGGCTGGGGATAAATAAAAAAAACCTCTAGGTCTTGAATGTTTATATGTGTGTAATGTCGCTGTTTTTTGGTTCCCACGACATACACGGGTATCCTGGTGATGCAATGTATGTGCCTGTATACAAATGTTTGATCTGGCCGACCATTTCATGAAATGGTCAGGAAGGGTCGAATTTCATGAAAACATGTCAATTTAAAAGCATTTACTTGGTGTTTTTAGGGTTCCATAAAGAAACAAGGAACCCTTATAGTTTCGACATGTCTGTCTGTCCGCCCGTCCGTAGGTCACAACAACATTATTTCGAAACTATCAGGACCACACCGTTGAAACTTGGTATGTAGATATATTCTGTGAACCGCTTTACAATTTTTACACAAAAATAAAAAAAATAAAAAAATAAGTGGGACCCATAGTATGGGTAATTAATAAGTATACATGGAACTGAAACCAAAAAATTTGTTTTCATCAAACCTATATGTAGGTGGTGTCTTTATACATAATATACAGGTCTTTAAAAATGACGTTGAGGTGCCTCAAACCATTTTTGTCAAAGTAAATTGTTGAAGAGTAAAATCCGCAAATATAACTTTGTCATTCATACAAACACCATGAAAAACAAAGTAATTATTTGCTGGTGAAGAATTATGGTGATATTTTGGCTAGGTGTATCAGGTGTATGTTAAGGGAGTACCTTCCTAATTTATTTTTTACTGGCTAATATTCTAAATTTATTACGGAACCCTAAATGCGCGAAGTCCGACACGCACTTGGCCGTTTTTTTTGTGTTATACGTGTCGACCTAACACTTCGCTGGGCTCGCCCCATTTAGTGTTCACCTAAGCCACCGCGGTGTTTTTCCATAAATGTTTCTTCGTTCAATTAAAGTACTTAGTCATCCATGGTTTACTATTTCTTGGAGCAAAACCTAAGGATTGCAACGTTAAGAGCACGTCAAGCTGTCATCGTCCTATGGTATCTTGTTGTGGGGGAAAGCAGCGGATATTCAAACTATTTTTATTTAACAGAAAAGAGCTATTCGAGAAATTTATAATTTAAAACGCACATACTCCTTATGAGAGCTTTTTAAAGAAATTGACATACTGTAGCTAGTCAATTTATTATCCAAAATATAATGTATGTACGCAAGAACCTTCCAACATTTTTCAAACTTAGCGGTAGCTGTATTGTTAACCTAAGAAATAATCACAGACTAGTTGCGCCCCGGGTAAGACTCGCAATAAGGTTAGCAATTCTTTCAGGGTCGATGAATTCTCTAGTACAACAAGATACCTCTGGAGATCTAGAATTGCCATATGAGCAATTTAAAAACCATGTTAAAGCGACTTTGTCGAAAAAGGAATATTACAATGTTCAAAATTAATTAAATGACGGGACTGTATGGGGTTAATCTGGCTCAATACAGACCTTGCTGTTAATAATTTTGTAATCATTTATTCCTGTTTAATAATTATGATAATTATAATATTTTTCATTACTCATACTCTGAAAGGGGGTCATTGTTCATCCAGGCACCGTGCTGAAAGTGGTACATGCCTGCTCTAAAGCAGAAAAGTATTAAATATATATATATATATATATATATATATATATATTTGAATCGTAGTTTATATTGAACAACGCAATGGTAGTAACCTATACAGCCATAAAAGGGAAGAATATTTTTTTTAATGTTATGCTCAAAGTAAAAGACATCAACGGGGGCACCGAAATTACTTTTTTTATGAGTAGTATTTTTAAACTTGAATTTGTTGTTTGTTTTTTAATAAAATAATTTTGATTTCAAGTGACTTTGTTTTTTAATAAAATAATTTTGATTTTAACTGGCTTGTGTTTACTTTCCTCGTATTCGTAATGAAAAGTAGAGTGTTTTACTCGGGTGATAGCACCCATTTCTGCCTCGAACTATTGCCAAAACATCTCGTCAGGAATGGGTGCCTTTCAGCCCTCGGTTAACAATCTACTATGTATTAGTTAAGCACAAGCAATTTTAAAAAAAGATCTAAAAATAAATCTGTGGGAGTTTCTACGCCCTTCTTCTCCCACAGTAAAGAAGTGTAGAGACTGACTGGAGAGAATGACTCTTCCAATGTAGAGAAGTGGCAAAATGTGACGATTGCTAAGTATATGTAAATACCTACAGTAATAAAGACATTTGGAATTTAGAATTTGAATTTCGTCATCAGCATGTCAGCAAACTCAGTACTGCCAGGAAACCAATAAAACCCATAGGCCCTAAAGGTAACCCCAATCCCTACGTTGTGACGTATAATATCTCAAGAAATTGAGTCACCTGTTTGCGTAAATCCCGGGCCTATTAGATACACATCCAATGCCCATTTTATCCATCTTGATTGTAGTCCCACTTGGATAAGTCTATAGTCTAGCTATTACTAGTTAAATACGATTCATCTTGGTCATTATTTTGATTAATAGTATTTTATGACCTCATATCATAGAAGACACCTTCTGCACGTTTTTGTTTTATTGTGTATTGGTTTTCAACAGAAAATACGTATTTAAAGAAACGTCAAACAAACTCCCCGTCAGTCGCCCTTTTCTTTTCCATGCGAAAAAAAGAGAAGGAGTTTGACGCATAGCTCTGTGCCTAACTAACCACAATTTTTACGTCACTTCTGCTGTAGGTCCGTTTTCGCGCCAAAACGTCAACTGTCAGTTTGAACCCACGATTTATGGCATTATTATTAATATGCTCGAGGCCTATTCGATATGATATACGTGAAAATTAAAGCAAAAATAAATTAATGCATGACTTATATTCGTCTGATCAATTGAAGTGTTCATTGCTGGATAGTGTAGAGTCTACACTGTAGAGTGTACAGATGTGGGTAGCGTAGGTAGAGTGTATTGGCATGTATTGGTTTCTCACAAGAAACCTAACTTTCCAAATGACTTGCATTATATCTGTAGTTATCTCTCCGTAATTTAATACTTATATCATTATCAACAAAATCTAGATGAAATCTAAAAGGAAATCTCTTCGTCAATTCCTCTAGTCAAGAATTTTAGGTACAAAGTCTTGTATTGAGGGACTCGAGTTGAGAGGAAGTTTCCACTTTCGGCTATAACACAGCCGTGCTTAATATTAGGTCCTTACTTATGAAATTGGCGTTTCGCCGTACTGGCCACTTTGATCTCAAATATCTCCTCTATGATTAGGAATTCCAAATTCAAATTTATACAGCTATTTACTCATGTATTTGTTTAAACTCAACGCAAACTCGAAAAATAAAAGCATTTCGTGATTGGCCGTCGCGGGCTACGGGCGATCGCAATGTGAGAAAGGGCTGATCAGCACCCCTGCTGGCGAATGGCTGTGTGTTTCTAAAATTATAATTCATTTGTTTTTTCCTCGATTGTTTTTTTTTCTTGCGTCACTAATCTTACAAAATGGAAAACTTGAAATATCGCGTTATTTACGAGTATGAGTTATACCGTGTTACCAGTGGTGCAGAAACGGCGGATTAATGATGTGTATGGCGATGGTGCCGCAATAGAAAACACAGTGCGTTTTTGGTTCCAACGTTTTCGTCCTGGAAATTTCGACCTGCAGAACAAGCCCCGTGGACGGCCGGAGACCAAAGTTGATAATGAAGAATTGAAGGCTATTGTGGAAGCGGATCCATCGCAAACCACGTCCGAGTTAGCTGCAGGCTGTGTGCGGTGTTAGTGATAAAACTGTTTTAATCCACTTGAAGCAAATGGGGAAGGTGAAAAAGCTTAAAAGGTGGGTACCTCACGAACTGAGTGAAGCAAATCAACAAACGCGCGTTGACTGCTGCGTTGCTTTACTCACCCGACACAATAATGAAAGGATTTTAAATCGAATCATTACCTGTGATGAAAAGTGGATCCTGTACGATAATCGGAAGCGCTCATCGCAATGGCTGAACCCTACCGAACCAGCCAAACCATGCCCCAAGCGAAAATTGACTCCAAAAACGTTAATTGAGAGCGTTTGGTGGACTAGTGCTGGTGTCGTTCACTACAGCTTTTTTTAAATCTGGCCAGACGATTACGGCAGATGTCTATTGTCAGCAACTGCAAATCATGATGGAAAAGCTAGCTGCTAAACAACCGAGGCTGGTCAATCGCTCTAGGCCACTGCTGTTTCATGATAACGCTAGACCACACACTGCACAACAGACGGCTACCATATTAGAGGAGCTTCAATTGAAATGTCTTAGACATCCGCCGTACTCTCCGGACCTTGCTCCAACAGATTACCATTTTTTTCGAAATTTGGATAACTTCTTGAAAGGGAAAAAATTCAACTCCGATGGGGCAGTCCAAACCGCCTTCAAAGATTTTATTGATTCCCGTCCGAATGTTTTTTTAGTAAAGGGATCGAAGAACTACCTATGAGATGGCAAAAGTGTATAGATAGCAATGGTACATACTTTGATTAAATAAATATATTATATTTAAAAAAAAAACGACTTTATGTTCCTCCCATGCAAAACGCCAATTTCATATGTAAGGACCTAATATAAAAATCCCCTAAAGCTATAACTAGGGTCGAAAGCTATAACTTATTCAAACGACGAATTTAGAAAATAAACCTTCAAGCTCCCCTTACCATTTGCTTTTACCTCAATAACATCAATCAATTCCTAGCAGGTCCCACAGTTCATTATTTGGCTCGCGGACGTGTGTTGACCCAACTGTGTTGACCCACAGATACGTAAGCGATAATGAACTTTGTACAAAATGCCGCAATTGTCTTCGGCGGCGCGCGTGATTACAAAGGCCTGTTGATTTTGAACAGTTACTTGCCCCAATCACTCGGGCTTTTAAAGTAGACATAAATTATATAGGAGCGAATAGAGGACAACCAGGATGTGGACACATAAAAACCACGCGCTATGCTCTATTAAAATTTACCACCGAGAAGCACATAGAGGGGAGAAGACCACCCAAGGATGCAAAATTGTCTCCCGACACGCTGTCTCTGTTATCTAAGAGAAGTGTAATGAAAAACAGCACCACTTCAGACCTAATAGAGCATAACAACACCAATAAGGCTCTTAGAAAGGCAATCCGCAAATACGTCATGGCTTACAACACCCATATTATTGCCAAGATCATCGAGGACAATAGGGGCCCAAAAGTCTTTCAAAAGAAGCAGAACAGAAACAAGATGGAGATAAGTGGCTTACGGATACAATTGGAAAAATTGTGACGGATCGTGACTAAATTATAAAGATAGTTGAGGAGTTTTTTGGGACCTTATACGCATCCAATGCGCCCAAACTAGACTCTCCAGCCCTTGAGGACCCTAGAGCAGCACCAGCCAAGCGTTGCGAAGAAAGAGACCTACCTTCCATCACTTCGGATGAAGTAGAGTACGCTCTTGGCAAACTGAAGAGAGGTAAAGCTTCTGGGGAGGATAGGGTATATGTCGAGATGCTGCAGGCAGGTGGAAAGCCCGTCCTAGAGGTTCTCGAAAAACTATTAAGCAGATTTCTTACTCAGGGTGCTATGACCGGTTCTTGGGAGAATGCGATCGTCAGGGTCCTTCACAAAAAGGGGGACATATCCAAGTTGTCCAATTACCGCCCTATTAGAGCCTGCTCTCTCAGGTCTACTAACAATTTGCCAAAGTCCTGTGCCATCGCCTCACTATCACCCTAGACGAATACCAGCCTGTCGAACAAGCTGGCTTTGGAAGGGGTTAATCGACAATGGATCACATCCATGCGGTCAAGCAGCTGATGGAAAAAAGCAGAGAATTCAACCGGCCCTTGTTTTTCGCCATTATCGATTATGAGAAGGTGTTCGACAGCATCGAGCACTGAGCCGAGTTTTACTCTCTCCATCGCTGCGGCATTGACATGCGATACGTCGATACCCTCCGGGAGCTGTACAGGACCTCGACAGTGCAGGTGCGCATGCATAGGAATACCGACTCCGTGTACGACATCGGGACACTCCCTCACCCAAACTGTTCACCAACGTTCTCGAGGACATTATGAACACGTTGGATTGGAGTGAGAGTGGAGAGAGGCGTCAACATTAACGGGGCACGGATGTCGCAGCTCAGGTTTCCGGATGATATCATTCTCATCGCCGAATGCGTTTCAGATCTCCAACATATGCTCGCAGAATTGCACAAAGCTTCCCTCAAAGTCGGTATGAACATTTCCGAGACCAAGATCATGACGAGTCGCCCAGCACATTTAGTTGCTGGACATATTGCAATGACACGGTATATGTGGTCAGCGATAAGTCTATCTTGGACATCGTTTATCCTTTGATCGAGATACACGGGTGAAGGAGATCCAAAGACGCGTCGGATTAGGGTGGGCTGCTTTCGGGAAATTAAGTGTTGTCTTCAAACCCAAGTTCAAGTTCAAAGATTTTTATTCATAAAAGCACAAACATGGAGACTTAATGAACGCCATAACATAATCAAGCAAGCATAATATAACATTAAGTAGGTGCCTATTTATTACATACATTACATAATATATAGGGTGCAATGAACTGCTTTAATGCCAGATGTCGGTGTCTTGTAAAAAGTCATTAATTTTGTAGTAGGCCTTTGTGCACAAAGTGTGCTTTATACATTTTGAATCGAGCTTCAGTTAAGTTTTGTATTTCTTGCGGAATTTTATTGTAGAAGCGTATACAGTTTCCCATAAAAGAACTGCTAACTTTTGTGAGTCTGTACATTGGAAAAGAAAGTTTATGTTTATTTATAGTTTCGACATTGTGGCGGCTATCAATGGTTTTAAAGCTACTGATATTTTTCCTCACATACATTATTTTTTCATAGATATATTGACTTGCAACTGTTAGGATGTTGGTTTCTTTGAAGAAATCTCTCAGAGATTATCTATTACACAGCTTATAAATAAATCGGATCGCTCTCTTCTGCAAAATGAAGACGGTCTCCTCACTTCCACAATGCCTGAAGACCAAGGTGTATAACCAATGTGTCTTGCCCATCCTCACCTATGTAGGCGAAACATGGATGCTCACAAAGCATAGCACATTAGTGCATACTATAAAACTAGCACAAAGAGCGATGGAGCGTTCCATGTTGGGTATCTCTCTGGTTGACCGTGTACCAAACGTCGAAATTCGACGGAAAAAGAAGGTCGCAGATGTAGGCAAACGGATAACGAGATTGAGGTGGAGAGGGGCGGGACACTTGGCGAGGCGGAAAGACGGACGGTGGACAAAAGCAGTCACAGTGCGGTGGCCATGGGGAGCGACAAGGCCAGTGGGCAGACCAACAGCCCGATGGTCCGACCATATCATCAAGTCGTCGGGATCCCACTGGGTGTGATTGGCACAGGACCGGGGAGATTGGCGCTACAGAGAAGAGGCCTATGCCCAGCAGTGGGCCGATGTCGGCTGAATATGATAATGATGATGAATAAAATTGGTCACAGAGTGAA
Organism: Argyresthia goedartella; assembly: GCA_949825045.1. Lineage (NCBI taxonomy): Eukaryota > Metazoa > Arthropoda > Insecta > Lepidoptera > Argyresthiidae > Argyresthia > Argyresthia goedartella. The sequence goes on from OX463828.1 coordinate 17,659,414, forward strand.
AAAGATTAAGAGTTCGACCTACCTCTATCGCAAGAGAAGTTTAAAAAGGTAAAAAATGAAAAAGAATGTATTCAGTCTGGACGCCCATTGCAAAATAAATATTTCATGTTTTTCATTCACGACGAAGAATTGATTTGGTGTGCATTACATTAAATTTACAAATATGCAAAAATATTTGTTTTCTTATATCAATAAAACCTACTCCACCGTCTACACTTGCTTTTAAGGGTTTCTCAGTGGTAGTATTTACGCCAACTTTAATTGCATGTTGAATACGACCCCTTGACTTGACTGGCCCAAATACTTTAGCGTTTAAAGTGAGTGGTGCCTACTTTAAAAGCCGGAGTGATTGGGCCAGGTACCTGGCCGAAGTCAACAGGCTATTGTAATCACGCGGGCATCGTTGTTTGGAGACTGACTGCCAACTACGGCATTTCGCGCTCTTCGGTCGGAGCAATCGTTTCGCTATCGCTATGCGTTTTTTTGTAAGAGAATAGGGCCCCTGATCTAGCTAGGGACGCAAACTTGATTCGTAATGTAAATGATCATGATCACTGGTTTCACTTACACCGCAAGTTAAGTGTGTCTGTGTCAGTATAACTTAAAGCTACGTTAACTCGGTGACAAATGTAGCACTCACCGCATTGTGCATTCTGCCATCGTATTACTTAGTACGTTATGGAATGTGTACAGGAAATGGAGAAAACTCACGTCTTCGATTCTAGATAAAAGGCAGACGATATACCCATACGTAAACCTATCTAATAAACATTTACATTCAGGCACATACATTGCTTCTGGCCCCACACTAGGATAGCCTGTGTCGTGGAAACCAGAAACAGCGACGTCACACACAAATAAACATCCGAGAACTAGGGATTTTTTTCCTTATCCCTAGCCGGGGATCGAACCCGGGACCTCTCATGCTAGGCAGAGCCACAACCGTAGCACCACAGAGGTCGTCAAATCTAATCTCTTAACGGAACGTGGAGGCAATAATATACACTCATCCAGACCTCAAAATATACTAGCTAGTAGTTGTAGATAAAAGTATGTCTTATGACTAACCCAAAAAAAACTTTCAAACATAAACACAATGCCGTCCTAATCATAGAAACTGCAATCGTGTATTAATCAAAACCGGCCATGTGCGAGTCGGACTCGTGCACGAAGGGTTCCGTACCATTATATATAAAAACGGCAAAAAAATCACGTTTGTTGAATGGGAGCCCCCCTTAAATATAAATTTTATTTTAATTAATTATTTTTTAAGTGAATATTGTAACTCAATATTCTGTGAATATTTCAAGCGTCTTCCTGTTACCGTTATCAATATCGAGCAAAAAAAACACGTTTGTTGTATGGGAGCCCCCTTAAATATTTGTGTTTTTTTTAAGTGATAATATAACTAAATAATCACGTTTGCTGTATGTGAGCCCCCTTAAATATTTATTTTATTCTGTTTTTTATTTTTTGTTGTTACAGCGGCAGCAGATATACATCATCTGTGAAAATTTTAACTGTACAACTATCACGGTTTATGAGATACAGACGGATAGACAGACGGACAGCGGAGTCTTAGTAATAGGGTCCCGTTTTACCCTTTGGGTTAGGAACCCTAAAAATGAATGAGGCTTGTATAAGATGCGTAGACTTGTGATAAATTGACAAAATGTGTTGCACGAATAATGAATGTGAGGAATGATTTAATATCTTTGTGTTGATACATATATACTATCATCAATGTCCCTTAGCTGATTCTCTATCTCTGACAGGTAGGTCTTGCAACTCTGAAATGACATCTGGCGAACTAGCGATTTAGTTCATTCAAATCCTTTGATAATAGGTAGTTGAATAAACTAAAACATACGCACGTATTTGTCAAGTTAAAACAAATCATACGAGTCAAAATCGAGGGGTTTACTATTAGCTGCTGAAGAGTTCCACTATCCACCTTCGGGTCCCATCATCAGATCAGCTCGCTCACTAATTCATCAGCTACTCACCGAGACGATTCTAAAGAGCCCAAACACGGTAAGATTGCGTTATTTTATTACATTATTCCTGTGACCACCATCCGGCTCCATCATCAGATCAGCACGATCATCATAATACATAATATTGACTTGTCACCGAAATTACATAATTATTCCATATTTTAGCTCAATCGGAAACCGGGAAGTGGGTCAAATTTAACTTGGAAGATTTGGTTACATAGTTAGCTACTTCCTTACTTACAGGTGAACCTAATAAAAGCGTGTTATTTTTTATTTATAAAAAAATAAAATAATAGTAGTTTATGTGACTGCTACATAATGGGGGGCATTAATACTCGAGAGTGGGTTTATGAAACGAGCCGAAGGCGAGTTTCATAATAATATCACTCGAGAGTTTTAATACCTAATTATGTACAGTTACATACACTAGTTTATCTATACACATATCATAAGCTCTCTTTGATGTGTTCAGGAACCGCATGTTTGACCGGCATTGTGGCTCTGCAGTTGTTTAGCTTGTTCTGTAGTACCAACTTCACGCAGGCGGGCGTCGGCGTACGAATGTCAGTACCAACTTCACAGACAAACTAGGAGCGGCACGCAGGCGGGCGTCAGCGTTCGAAATTTGGATGTCATAATGTAGAAAAATTACACATTATGGTCATAATGTGTAATTTTTCAGATAAGAAATGAGTTTTTACCAAGTAGTTTAACATTATGCTGATCGTAACGTGCGGTTTTTGTACGCAGTAAAGAGGTTTTATGATACGTGTGTAGATAAAATTAATAAAATGTATAAAATTAAATTAGAAAAATGGAACATTTGTGATCATTAATAAGATTGTTGTCATAACTCGTAAGAGTATAATGTAATATATGTGGTACAAATAAAAAAAAAATGTTCTTATGTACGTCGTTCCTTAAAATTTATGAATTCTTCATAGGAGTAGAACGACTATTTGACCAGGCACTTTTTTAATTTAATTTAAAAGTTTAGGAAGCTCGGTGCATTAGTAATGTCGTCCGGTAGCAAATTGTACACCTTCGGACCCATCACCATACATCATAATATTAGTTATCCTATTATTAGTACCCTATAGGTTTTGATTCCCTTGCGAATATGCACCTCCCTAGGCATGCGGTGTCAAAATATTACAAATAAACATAATATATGTGTGTAATTTGTGTTAAGCATAATTATTGTTTCCGATAAAATGTGTTCGAAAACCTGTTTTTTATTTAAAAAAGGGTATATTATACTTGTAGGAGTTGGTATAGTTGTGTTTCATGACAATGATTCATAAATAAAACGACAATTGCAAGCAATCTAACAGACTCTGAAGCCATCACTATAGCGCAAAGTCGGACATATTCCTAAGAGACTACAAGTCTCAAAAAAAAAACAAGTTACCCACTGAATTTATAAATTATAAAAACTGATAATTATTATAATTATTGTATAAAAAAATACGAGATTCAAAACTTTCGCGCCGGGCCTGGGGTTTTTTGTATGAACTTTGGCCTTTCAGAAAAATTGTTACATGAATGACTGATCTCGAGAACGTGAACGTGAAGGTCTGGGCCTCGTCCCACGGACTGTTGGTTAAGACGCTGATTAAATAAATATGGGGTGCTGTTTTCATGTGTTTTTCAGGAAATACTGGGCAAATCGTAATTAATTTCTGGTATATGTAATTTGACTATATAATCTAGAGATTCTTAATTGGAAAACATGTTTGGATAAAATTTTCTCGATAGAAAATAAATACAAAGTCAACCCTTTTTTATGGTTTTATCCTATTACACCGCAGTAGTAAGTGAATATGACTGTGTGATAATTGCAATGTATGAACAATTGTTATTTCTAACGATTTTCAATTTGAAAGTTAATTCCCTGAAATAGTTTATTTTTTATGATTTTTTTTTACGTTTTGGCGCTTACGTTGTTTCAGATTAGTCGCGAGTGCATTATTGGCATCCCGCTTTTTCTTATTCGCGAGTAATTATTGCATCTCACTTCCACTCGACAGCGCATTTTTATTCCATCATCGCCTTAACCCGATAAAATCGCTACCAATGATTATTGGAACCTATTGTTCCTGCAACTTATAATGATACTACAATAGAGTACACGGCTAAGCCGAAACACCTCGGGGTATTCCTTGAAAGCCAGCTGTGTCGCAGACATGTGGAGACCACTGTTTGCATTCCCTCAGGCGTCTGCAGAACTTCTTGCCACGGCAGACCAACATTGGCCTCGTACATTCCCTTCTCACGCCACTAATCGACTATGCCGCTGTTGCCTGGGCGAGTGCGAATGAAGAGAAACTGAATAAACTCGAGCGACTTCAGAACCCCGGGATTCTGTTTATCTTGGGACTTCGCAAATTAGACCATGTTTCTCAATATCGCACAGTGTTGGGGTGGCTTCCGATTCGTCGTCGCCGAGGCCCTCACATTCTTTATTATCTGTTCAATATCTTGAAAAATCTGAGCTACCCCAACTACCTTCGAGACCGTTTTGAGTATCTCTATTCTCCCTATTAGGCACTCCGCGGCATAACAATGCTGCATATAAACACTCTTTCAGGTTACGGGCGGTCCGACTTTAGAACGCACTTCCTTGCACTATAAGAGGCAGGACCACTCTTTTAAGAAACGTATTAAAGAGCACTGCCTCTCTCTTTTGTATATTTCGGTACTTATTTAGTAGTTTCTGTCTTAATTTTATAAGTATTTAATTTATTCCTTGGCATTTTATTTAAACTAGTTATTGTGCACTACCTACCTACATTTTATAATAATATTTCCTTTAATGTCGTGGTTTGCTGGAAGAAATATCTTTTTAGAGATAAGCTTACTTGTAAAATATATGTTTTTGTGCAATAAAGAATTATGAATTATGAAATAATGAAAAACAAAGTAAGACTGAAATCGTCTGTAATAATTGTTTCCTTGCTTCGATAAGACTAAGGCGTTGAGGACGATTGAATTTAAAGTAATTTAACTTCAAATTTGAAATGTCGGCAGATAGAATATTGAGGAGCTCGACTAGGTATATTAAACTTTGTTGCCGAAAAATAATAAAAATATATCGAAATGTTCCTCGTAAGTCCCGGTCATTTCGGATTCATTCGTGGCATCCAGCGCGGTAAACGCAAATATCGGCGTTTCAGATGAGAGTAGATCAATAAATGCCATGTAGTATAAACGCCATTAATCTTATGTAAAAAAGACATTTACTGGTAAGTGGGATGAATTTGATTGACATAAAATCTTCTAACAATCAATTAGAAGTAAGATAGAAAACGAGTTGGAATCCTATCAGAAAAATGATAACAAAAAGAGGCATGTAAACTTAGCCAGTCTAATCGGAATGATAATAGCGGACGGTATTCTAACAGGTATATAATTAAACTTATAAATAATGCAGAATCTTTTCTTGGTATGGGCCGCGTATTAACTAAGCATCTATATCCCCAACGCATTGGTTTAGATTTTATCTGAATGGTGTTTGGATGAAGATTTTTGATTGAAAACGAGTTAACATTAACTTCGGGTCAACTTTGACCTTCCAAAGCCATTTTTTACAGAAGTCATCTTTAAACCGAGATTAGTTCTTGACTCACCTTTTTTCTTTCGGGCCTTAATCATTCAGATAACACTTGATTTGAAATAACACTTATTTGAATGATTAAGGCCCGAAAGACAAAAGATGAGTCAAGAACTAATCTCGGTTTAAAGATGAATTTCATACAAAATGGCTATGGAAGGTCAAAGATGACCCGAAGTTAATGTTAACTAGCTTTCTATCTCAAAAATCTTCATCCAAACACCAATCAGATAAAAAAACTAAACTCTGATTTTTTTTCTGACATTTCAGATATCATAAGGTTCTTTATGAGGACAATTATTATTTTATTTATTTTGATTAGTGTAAAGTGCATGTGTAAAGTGTGGCTGTGTAGTGTAAAATGCTAGCAATGTCTGAACAGCCAGTGTTAAATGTGAGTGATTACTAATCAGTAATCAGCGATGTGTGGCAACCTCCCCTTCTACTCGCAGCGTGCCTTCACTCGCTGTTTAGTTAACAGCGTCGGGACAGCAAATTCGACTGTTTCACGCTCAATAACCAGTTTCTACTAAACATCAGAGATGCTACACACAATAGGGTGCAAACTGCCAATTTCTCACGAAGAAGACTGTGGGAAAGTGCCTTGTGTATTAAAAAACTTCAAAGGCAAGTAATGCATCGCGACTGATTCGCGGCTGTGTGCATTATATTTCAATGAAAGGGATTATTTAGGGATTAGTAATTAAAAAGGCGGTAAATAGATTTACCATCAGATACTGTTTATCATAATTTGATGATATTTGCTTATGTTATGAAGTGGTGTATCAGCGTTGATATATCGGTATGTATCTGAGGGCACTATACATCAGGATGGTCTTCTTGAATGTCTTAATACCCTCCAAAGTGTTTGTTGCGGTCTTACGCCTCCAATCTTGAACAGAAACCACATTGTTGTAAAAGAATTTCATCAATCTGAGATAAATATGAAACATTACCTCGAATTCTTAACATGTTTACCTTTCTACCAGATGAGTTTTTTTCCAGCTTCTGATGCATTTCTCCTTCGAAGCTCAGTTTGAAGTTCCCGCACAGTCATCAGCGAATTTTGTGGTTTTATATCGCTATTATAAGCACAAAATCAAAACCCGATACTTGATACAAACGTAAACAAGGTACTACCGTTGACGTGAGAGTAATATTTGTTCTGTGGCTATCGATGTTTAGCTGTCAGTGTTGCGCTCCATTGGACACTAGGTACTTTACACTTAACAGTTCACAGCCCCACAGCGAATAATTTAAAAGTGTGCACTCAAAAGACCTGCTTTGTCAGATGGATGCAGAATTATTTAACATTTGGAACGTAATTTCCACGCTACGAATTATATGGCGAACAAATTATATTGGTAGATTTCAGCAAAGACATACCAATGCGCTCATGTGTTCTCGGTGTTTGCTGCTATTTGTTGTTATTATCTTGTTAAATTAGTTAAGTTTCTGTTATTCTGTTAAGTTTTTTCTTGTTGACTTTTCGTTATGTGATTGTTCGTTGATTTTTATAAACATTATAGAGACACAGCCTGGCCCTTCCCGGGAAGCAGCCCCATCTGACAGAGCACAAGAGACAGACTTTCTGTCTTCCAGAAAGAAGCGTTCTCGTGGTGTATCAATCAAATCGTCATCCTCGACAATTTGATTGATACAGTCGCAGACTCTTTAATAATTCATATCAGCGATGATGATGATGTTGATGATGAAGAAAGTGATATTAGTATTAATGATGATTAGAGATTTTATTAAAAATATATTTTCTTTACTTGTAGTTTTTCACTGTTTGTGATGAAAAGGGACGTAATTATCACTCGCCGTAAATTCCCTTTTCATTACGACCGCACTTAATAAAATGGATACATTCACTAACAAATAAAACGTATAGACTCAGATGTTCAGACACGTATTGAAATTGAAAAATGTGCCCGGCCAAAAAGTTTTCTAATCTCTGACATTTCAAAAAATGATAGCTGTCAGAATTCTACGGAATAAAACATCAGAGTGTAACTGCCCTGGACATCTAGACGTTTTGGTAACTCGCCTCCGCAGCTAAAAAAAGTCGCAAATTCGCTTTCAATCTTGCGCGTCTGTTCGTGCAACGATTCTCCTCTGAAATACCATGTTTTTGTTGCTTGCTCTTCTAGTTACCTTAAATTTTACGACATACACTGCTAAATGAACCGTTTTAGGGTTCCTTTGTATTACCTATGCAGGAATAATTGTATCTAACCTAGCATAACAGAGATTTTATTATTTTTATTTTTATATTTCGTTCTTTTATTTTAACTATAGAATAAACTATAGGGAATACTATTTCTACAAAAAAACATTATACATACAAAAGACATTACCTATGCATAAATATAAAAAAAAACTCTTAGAGTGCCGCCGTCGAGTATCAAGGTGCCCAACATGCCGTTACCTCGCTGTATCGCCAGGTTAATGCGCTGGGCAAGGAAGGCGCCAGCTCTTGGATCACCTGACGCTTCGAAGAGTCTCTTCGCAGTCTCCTTAAAAACTCGCTGAGTGTCCGAATCCCCAGGGTCCGAGGGTGATCCTTAAAATTTCAGACCAATATCTGTACTTCCAGCACTAAGTAAAATATATAAAAATATTATTTTTAATCAAATGCTCTCACACTTCAACCGTACAAAACAACTTCACGCCAAACAATACGTTTCACTACGGGCATATCGACTACGCAGGCCTTACCCTTATATCTCATATTTTCTCTGCCTGGGAGGCCGCACAGGATGCTATTGGCTGTTTTTGCGATCTGTCGAAGGCATTTGATTGCGTTGATCATGACACATTACTAATGAAATTAAATCATAACGGAGTTATTAATACAGCGTTGGATGTACTAAGATCATACTTATATATATAATTTAAAAGGCAGAAATCAACGGCGTTAAATCTGATGGATCGGGTGTAAAAATCGGAGTTGCACAAGGCGGCGTTCGATATTAACCCCATTCTTATTCGGCCTTTTATGGTGGAGAATTTGACTGACATAGTGTTGTTTGCTGACGATACTTCACTGGTCTTCAAAATCAAAAGATAAAAAGAAGATTTTGGTGATGTTACTGATCAATTGTCTTGTTAAACGCTAAATGTATAGTTAAACGCTGGTGAAACTATGATTCTCATTTGCAAATGTCAGGCAAGTTGAGACCAGTTTAGTGTTAGACAGCAACATGTTAGAATTAGTAAATTATCTTAAATAATTGCAGTGGGGATCGGACGTAGATAAATTAGCTGGTAGATTATGTTCTGCGGCATACGCTCTCAGGAGCATCAGACAAAACTCGGATGATGTGACTACAGCAAGGCTAGCCCATTGTAGTTAATTTCAAAGTGTCATGTCCTATGATATATTGTTATGGAGGGCACCAGCGTATATTTAAACTATTTTTATATAGCAGAAAAGAGCTATTCTAGCAATTTATAATTTAAGATGAATGAGACTTTTTTAAGAATTTAATATACAAACTGGCTACAATTAGTACAATCAATTTACTTGCGAAAATATAATATATGTAGGTATGCAAAAACCTTACAATATTTTCCGAAATTAGCGATAGCTGCAATGTTAACCTAACAAATAATCACAGACTAGCTGCGGCCCTGTTATGAACCGCGAAAGTTAGCAATTCTTTCAAGGGCTAGAGCATTATCTACTACAACATATGGCATTTTTTAAATATCTCTACAGATTTCTAATTGTCATTTGAGCAGTTTAAAAACCATGTAAGAATGACCTTGTCCTTAAAAGGGATATTTAAGATAACATAAATGACAAGACTGTATGTAGTTAATATAACTCAATACAGAACTTGCTGATAATAATTTTGTAATTATTTATCCCTGCATATATTTGTACTAGTTAAACAAAACCTGTATTTAAAAGAGTACAAAAAAATAATCTGTGGGAGTTTCTTCTCCCTTCTTCTCTCACATTGGTCCAATGTAGAAAAAAGGAAAAAAAAATACAGTAATAAAGAAATTTTGACTTTGACTTTGACTTCTCCACGCCATACGGCAAATATGTAGCCCTCCCCGAGGGCGGCATATTTGCGCCACTTGAGACCCTCTGCAGATGGATGGCGCTTGAAGATGGGAAGGCGGTAGTGTGTCAACGCATGTCGCGTCCCACACCAGTGAGTTCTCATGCTGCCACGTCATGTGTGTCATTCCGTAGGGCCTCTTACCGTCGTTGCGGAAAATGCCTGACGGTTCATCAACCGACGGCACGCCCGCGCTGGAAAGGGCCCGACGGATGATATAGATCAGTGCAGCATGTCTCACAGGAGAGGCAGGACAGGCCATGGTGTCCTTGTTGGCTTACCCCGGCTCCGTAACGGCAGCGATGTATTTCATTGATCCTAACCGCCAGTCGCAAGCAGACGGCCAGTGTGAGGGTGATCCAACAGTGTACCAAGCGGTCTAGGACGGATTGCGGGCAGCGATTGCGCTGAGATTAATTTCAGAGATTAATCTGATATCGACATCAGTTCGTCAATGACTCTTTGGGTCTAGGTAATGGGATTTCAAGTCATGTCTCCAGAGGGGCTGTTCCGGCTGTTAAAATACTGGCTAAACTTGGATGGAACTCTGTCTCTTCCGTATGGGAAAAAAGAGTGACATTTAATGTACGTACAGTATGATTTTTTTAACTTGAGCTCGACACTTCTCGGCTTTTAAAAAAAATCGTAAATCATAAAACTGTTTCAGATTTTTCCTTTCATATACTCTTCATGATGCATCTCTATGCCGAATTTCAAGTTTTCAGGACATCTTGATCACTTCCAGCGACTAAAATCGAGAAGTGTCGAACGTTCAAGTTAAGTAATCGTACTATAGTTACGTAGGTGAAAACAATTCCCATTGGTGAGGTTGAAGTACAGTTGCGCTAAGGTTCAACCAGTTAATAAATGGTCTATGTTGCGTGACAGTCCATCACGCAGCTATGGAGATGTGCCTATAAAGGTTTCCTCATGATCATTCCTCAGAAAGGAAAATCGCTGCAAATCCATTTGCACAGCTCGCGCTTGGCCGCGTTAAGCATAATTTATTAACGGATAACTGGGTGGCACACCTGTCAGCATCACTCCACTCCACGCTTGATCGACCGGGAAAATCCGGAGTGTGATCATTGATCACGTAGAACATTAGCTGAACTTGAGAACCCAGTGAGCGTGTATGAATTGCTATTTCTTTTTAAATTTATTTAGTCAGTCTAGTTGTTGGGATAAAGTATATGAGTCGAATAATATTTGCTATATAAAGCTTACAGTTGTGACTGTCACATAATGAGAGGCATTAAGAGTCGAGTTACACGAATGTTTTAAATGCCTAACTCTGTACAGTTACATGGTGACTTTAAAATATCGATCACAAAGTTAGGGTATTTTAGTACCTACCCATTATTATGATGAAGTTTTGGTAATTGGATTTTTTTTCTGATTTCTTGTTATTTTTTAAAAATCATTGCTTTTTAGGATGATTAGCAATGACCAATATCAAAATGTTCCTGTGGTTCCGACTACTTCCGACACGCACACTCCCAGACACAACTCCTTAGACACTTAAAAAATAGCTACTCTCGCTGCGCGGCAATAAAGTGCGATCTAGCTCGCACCTGCGCCAGTCCAATAATCAACATCGCTATTTCGAGGTGTGAGTTTATACTCACACGCGCGTACAGAGCGGTGGCACTTCAAACAAGCTAGCTGCGCGTGTACTGTGTGGCTGGCTTTGTTTTCGCCTATGTCCGTCATCAATTCATCATCTGTTACTCTCATTTCTGCCCACCAACTAATAAGTACCACAAAAATGATTACGATGTGATGCCCAGTTTGTGGATGAATCAAGAATATCAAACTAGAATGCCTACCTACCTATCTACCGTGCGCTAGTCCTGGTGGATAAATTGACTAACATAGTGTTGTTTGCTGATGATACTTCACTGGTCTTCAAAATTGAAAGACAAAAAGAAGATTTTGATGATGTCAATAGAGTATTATCTTTAACCTTGAATTGGTTCACAGTTAACAATTTATTGTTAAATGCTGGTAAAACCAAATGTATCAAATTCTCACTTCCAAATGTCAGGCAAGTTGGGACCAGTTTAGTATTGGACAGCAATACGTTAGAATTAGTAAATGACACGAAGTTTCTTGGAATAACCATTGCTAACAAATTGCAGTGGGGACCCCACATAGAAAAATTGGCTGGTAAATTAAGTTCTGCGGCTTACGCTGTTAGAAACATCAGATAAAACACGGATGTGGCTACATCTAGGCTAGTATATTTTAGTTACTTTCATAGTGTCATGTCCTATGGTATCTTGTTGTGGGGGAAAGCAGCGGATATTCAAACTATTTTTATTTTACAGAAAAGAGCTATTCGAGCAATTTATAATTTAAAACGCACAGACTCCTTAAGACAGCTTTTTAAAAAAATTAACATACTAACTGTAGCTAGTCAATTTATTTTCGAAAATATAATGAACGTACGCAAGAACCTTACAAAATTTCCCAAACTTAGCGATAGCTGTAATGTTAATCTAAGAAATAATCACAGACTACTTGCGCCCCGGTTTAGACTCGCGAAGGTTAGCAATTCTTTCAAGGGTCAATGCATTCTCTACTACAACAAGATACCTCTGAATTGCCATTTGAGCAATTTAAAATCCATGTTAAAGCGACTTTGTCGAAAAAGGGATATTACAATGTTCAAGATTACTTAAATGATGGGTCTGTATGGGGTTAATCTGGCTCAACATAGACCTTGCTGTTAATAATTTTGTAATTATTTATTCCTGATTATTAATTATGATAATGACTAAATATTATACTTATTTTGTATTAGTTAAGCATAAGCAATTTTTTAAAAGAGATCTAAAAATCAATCTCTGGGAGTTTCTACGCACGTCTTCTCCCACAGTGGTCCAATGTAAAAAATGACGATTGCTAAGTATATGTAAATATCTACAGTAATAAAGACATTTGGAATTTGGAATTTGAATTTGGTCCAAGCCATGTTAAATGACTAGTGAATCTCGTGCAAGCTAGATTGCGCCGCATTTCTACGCCCGAGAGCTTATTTTACTCTGACATCTCAAGGTTGACTGCGCGTCAAGCGAGCGGCAAACGTGCCTGGTATGGGTCGGCCGGTCGAACGTACGCCGCCGCCGGGGAACCCCCGCCCGTGCGTGACACAGGCCCGAATGCACAGCGGACAATAAAAATTGAGCGCGCAATCAGTCATGCGCGCGCTTTAATTTTTTATTGTCCTCTGTGGATTCGGGCCACACTCACACCAACGCAGCCTCTATCAACTCGGTATGACCATATGAAGTGCCTAAGGGTGGTAGATTTCGGAGCAGTTATCAATCGGAAACTTTGGTCAAAAAGTCTGGTTTATGTTATTGTTCTTACATTGTAACACTTTTCCAAATGTGTCAGATTTAGCTTAATTTACCTCCTTCGTGAAAGAGGGCCATAGCATGGTAATCAGGTTAGTTCTTCGCATTCCTAAGCTTTGCAAAACTTGTTGGTTAACTGTAAAGCCAACCTGAGGATGAAGGTGCTCCCACATGCGCCGTGCCCCATTGAGGTTCTCCCCTCCCTTTCGATAGCACACCACCATAACCAACCCCTCCTGGAGGGTGCATCGTACAGCCATTTTCACTACACAAACACCAAATATGAAGATTCTAAATAAACTGCATAATGAAAAAATTCGAAAATGCAGAATTTCAAAGAAAAGCCGCCCCTTTCGCAAAGTCGTAGCCTGTACTGACTCCTTTGGCGGCTTTCCTTTGATAATGAGCGGCGGTTGACGGTGACTGGGTGGGTATACCTAATTTCAGATAAAATGAAACAAACACTCGATTACCTACTAAACCAATGAAGTTTATTTGAAATTCACATCACAGAGAGGAAAGGTAGGTACCATCAGCCAAGATCTAGCCTATTTAATTTGAAAAATAATCCCGTGGCACGCGAATCGCGCGTTTAACCGGCGGCGATCGCTAGCCGCGTCGCGCTGCCTACAAGCGATAATAGCGCTAAGGGTGTAAAGGCGTGACTTTTGGTGACAGTACGTGCCTACTACGGTAATCTAGGATACCTGCATAGCTAGACATTACAATATAATTTACAGATCTAAACTTTTTCACTCACAAAACCACAAAGTTTAATTCAATGCACATTCGAGTTTTATTCAATGAGATTTGGTGATCACTAGCACTTGCGTTCTAAGACTTCTAGGTAGGTATACGTCGAATGCGGGCGCGCAGAGTGAGGTCACAGAACGCGGCACCGGCACCGGCGGCGGCGGCGGCGTGCGACGACAGCCAAGATTAAGTCACGAGCACGACTGACTGGTGAAGAAGTGTGTGTGTGCGTGACTCGTGTCGGATGTCCTAGCCAACCGCCGCCGCCGTCACGCCGCCGTGTCGATGTAGCGGCACGTACTGCGTGAGGAGTGTTGTTATTGATACGGCAATTGCCGTAATATACGGCATTCCATGACTTTTTTTCAGATTATTCGGCAGACTTTTCACTACCGCTGTTATGAAATACGGCAATTAATATAATAAACATTTCTTAAATAAATAGAAGAATACGGCAAATTTGTGTTTTTTTTCATAAATACCTACGGCAAATTTAAACTTTAGACGTCAATTCAACATTTTACAATAACAATACTGTGCGTGAGTGAGTAAGTGCTGTGTGTGCTTGCGCGTGCGAGAATAAGATAGTGCCTATTGGGTGACTGAAGAGTGAGAGAGATACTCAATGTCTTGTATTCGTTTACAGTGTAAACGTGTAAAATTAATTTGTCAGGGATTGACAACATTTGTATAAATAACGGGTACAGAATTAATTAAAATGACATCGTGTCATAAATATATTCAAAAAATATAACGATGTTTTCACATCGTTTGAAATGCACCTGCAATAACCCTAACTTTTTGATCGATATTTTAAAGTCACCTTATTTACTGCTTTACCTAAACACATGTTATAAGCTCTTTATGATGTTTTCAGAAACTACATGTTGAGACTGGCAATGCGGTATTGACATTTTATTTTGAATTGAAAGTCATATCCACTGTAATTTATAATTTTCAGAAGTGAAAGAACGCTTCAGCGATACACAAGTTATTCCATTCCTCGTCAACTTGTTATGTTGGTATCTTAAATTAATCTTATAATCTATGGTCACTTAAACTTCCAGTTTCGTTTCGTTTTCGTTCTACTCGTCTGTGGCGGTTGGCAAAATCGTGTAGTGGTATTGATCTGGGAGATAGATTTCATCACCGGGGTATACCGGATAGTAAAGTCATCACCGGTGCTTTTTATTCTAATAAGCCGGCGAGCTAGCTGCTTCCTATTTTATTACTTACTCCTTCCCTTCGACCGGCAGTCCAATTAGCTGTTCCTACATAACCTACGCAGTGTATAAATAATAGGCAGTGCCTCCGCAGCCTGCGCCGGCCGCCGATTTGGTAGCCGTAAACACTGCGGTAGCTTAGGTACTTAAAGCTAAGAATGTTTTGTTGTTCTGACATGTTCAACCTAACACTAAGGATAAAGGGGGCTTCGCTTCGCTCACCCCCTTTACCCTCCACCTAAGCTACCGCAGTGCTTTGCCCTTATAGTTGAAACCAACCAACCTCATGACGTTCAACATTTTGACATTGACGGACACTTAATGCAGTGCTGCCAACATACCCACCCATGTGCCGGCTCCCAATCACATACATTTTGGAAGCAGGCGCCGGCTGCGGAGGCACTTCCTAAATAATAACCTACGTGGCTGTAATCACAGCAATGCTTTTATTGAATAACAGCGGAGTGCGGTGAGAAACCCTTGTGGCGCGTCCTTCACGGATCTTTTGGCGTTCCGGAGTCGACATTGGTTACAGCAGACTGTAAGCAAGGCCATTTTCCTCTAAAACGAGGTGCTTTGTACGGGCCTAGCAATAGTCATCCTGCGGGGTGTCAACGTGCGAGCGTAGCCGCTAGCCCCTGGCAATTCTACTTCGACCACACCTGCAGCTAAGCGATCTCTAACTTTACCATCTTCTCCATACCTAAGAATAAGCACTACTAGCGTCATCGACCAAACAAGAACACGACCCTAAATTTATTTAGTTCGTGTGAATAGTTTTTAACTTAAATTTAAATAAAGTGTACAGGTAACTTTGTTGGTTACTTTCTTTATACCCAGTTAGAAAAAATAATAATTTCACCACTGATTAGAATTGAGGTAAAATTTCTCAAATACGTTTTTCAGAGATGTTCGAAATAAGCAATAATGACATTTTCATAGATAGGAAATGTGTTCTAACAAAACAGTTAATATTAAAGCTGATCGTAATTTGCAAATTTTTAATGCATTATAGAGGGTTTATGATAAATGTAAATAAAAAAATAGCGGTTTAAAGATTTTGGATTTTCCGAATGTTTTCTTAGGCTCAATTTAATCGCAATTTGTTTGTTTTTCTCCAAAAACATGATAGAAACTAGCTTTGATTTAATCGGTTTCAGACGTCACCTTTCTGTTACATCCTGTATTTAGATTGAGGTTGTATAGGAAATAACTTGATATAGAAGTAGCAGATTGATTTTCCCATCGTCCTTTTACGGCCAGTTTCACAAGTCACAATCTAGCTTCATCAGTCCAGAGGGTATTATCCTTGCATACAGACGAGCAATTATACTGATTCAGGTGTCCATTATCTAGGCGAGAGCTGGGTTTCTAATCGATGCATTCGGTCGAACCATATCTACCAATACACAAGGATCATAATGCAGTATTGTAATTGGAAGTCGTGCTGGTGAAAGTAGGTACATACTTGTTTGGTTTGCGAGTTTTATTTACTTAACTTCCAATATACCGTTGACAAACCTCTTCGATCGAATAAGTTTATGTCAGTCTTAATAAGTCATTGGTTCGGGGAGATTATGTGCTCACGTTGTCCGTCGGATGCCACGACCATCGACGTTTCATCTGGATAGTATTAAAATGAGCAACAAATCAACTCTAAAATGTCCAGGTTCTCAAAAGAACCTGCTCCCAATATAGAGAAGTCCATAAATAAAGGAGCTTTGCACGATGTAACCTAAGAATGTAACATAAGTTTGGACTCTCATGAAGTTCTGATATGCTGGTAACTGAGTTATATCTTCACATTGGCGTATAAAGAAATGTCTATGTCTAACAGCGAAATCTTCGCAATCCCATCTGGGAAAAGGCCTCTTTCTATGCGTACTGCGAGCATAGTACATTTCTTTCAAGAGCAAATACTCAGATACACTCGGAAACAAAAGGTCCCCTAATATGCAACGCGCAACGCTCAATCTACATGACCCTGCCATTTTTTTTTTGTTTTTTTTTGGAGGGGAAACAATGGAATTACCCATGCCCAGGAGTCAGACCTCCCTGCTTTGTCCGGGGCATCAGCTCGTGCAGTATACGGACTAAAAACAACCCCTTTGTTGTATTGTAAGACAGTTACCGAAAAAATCGATATAACTGTGAGCCATGGATAAAATCGATGTAACTGTGAGCCATGGATAAAATCGATGTAACTGTGAGCAATGGTTAAAATCGATATAACTGTGAGCCATGGATAAAATCGATGTAACTGTGAGCCATGGAGCATGACCCTGTCACGTTGCAGCGATATTTTAGGGGACATTTTGCCCCTTAACAGAAAAGTAAGAACTCTCTTCTCCATATTGGTTAGTCGCTACAAACATAAATCTTTCTTTGCTAAGTCATTATTTGACATGCTCGTTAGAACTACTTTCACATTCTGATAAGGACCCGGCCGTTATATGGCCAGACCTTGGCCTTTCTATGACATGCGGTTTCTTTTACTCTTCGTTATTTTCGCTTAGGAATTTTGTTTGGTACTTATCTAATCATTAGGTATCTACTTATTTACCGATGCTCTCCATACTTCTTGGCATATCGAGACATAAGAGGCTAGGTACTACTTTAATCCATTAGCTATTATCACTGTACTAAAGCTTATAATTTGCAGTTTAAGTTTCCGCCTAGTGCCGACAATAATAATGGTAATTTATCATGATTACCTGCGTCTTCCAACTGGTTGACCCCGAACCCCACAGCGTGAAGACAATAATATTGTCTTGCTCATTTATAATACAAGTATCTGTAGGATTCGCCTATCAAACATGTTAGAGCGAGTAATCAATCCCAGAGATGATTTAAAAGAAGTCATGTTCATAATTATTATAATTGGAATTTTTAAATTCTTATACACAGAACAATATCTTGTATATGGATGTTTTGCATATTATTATTATTACAATAAGCACATAAATTACTACATACATTAATAGTAGGGCTCTTACATTATAACAGTGACATCGAAGCTCTGTAGTTTATGCAACGTGGGGATAAAAGGGATAGTCCTTCCACCTGGATATGTCAATGACCCTCTTGTCCTTGTTGAACTTGTTTATAATGGCTTGATCCTCTTCGGTTAGCTTAAAGTCAAACAGGTCGATATTCTCAGCTATTCTTGCTTGATTCGTGGATTTCGGTATAAGAATTAGACCCCTGTCCACCTAAAACAGAGAATTTAATTTGTACGAACATACGTCTATATCTACGGGCAAAGATAATTCGGCAGACCACCTGCTAGATGGTACGATGACATAGTAAGGATATCAGGAAAGCTGGGGTTCCCTGACATGCTCATGATGATTATGATGATGATGACGTCATAACTATACGCCTTTCCCTACACGGGGTGGTAGAGGCACAGATGCGCATATCAGTCTGTGGCTTGGAATGATTATTTTCAAAGTTTTAATTTATTATAATGATAAATTTTTTAATAATAATAATTTTTATAATGTCTTTATGTTTTTTCTGTGGCTTTTGGGTATGATCTAATAATTTATATCTTAAAAAAAACTTAATTGTTCCCACAGCACAGACTTAATCCATTTAAATTCAATGATCGCTAAACTTGAGAAAAGAACCAACTTACCAAATACCGCAGCACTATTTGGCCAGTACTCTTCCCGTATTTGGCAGCCATCTTGGTAAGTTCGGGATCGTCAATCCTCGGGGGAGGGGCATCTTTGTCCTTCCTGGACACCATAAAGCCGAAGGGACTGTATGCCATCACTGCTACGCCTATTTTCTTGCAGTGGTCTACTAGAGGCACTTGTGTTAGTGTCGGGTTCACCTAAGAACATTTTATTTGGTATTATTTAGGTTCAGCGAGTCAGGTTAGAGAAAATCTAAAGACAAGTGTCTCATATTGAAGAAGTAGTAAAATCAAAGAAATACCTCTCGAATGGCGATGATCTATAACATAACCAATAATGTCGATATCTTAAGTTCCAAAATTTATAATAGCCTAGACTTTTTACACACAGGCCAGCTACTGTTTTTTCATCAAGGAAACAATAGCCCAGACTTCTCTCTGATCTTTGTCTCTGTCTCGCAGAGCCACAACCACAGAGCCACAGAGGTCGCTGTGGCGCTGTGGTTGTGGGTATGCGTACCATGCGAGAGGTCCCGGGCGCGATCCCCGGGTATACAGAAAAAATACACCAGGCCTTGAATGTTTATATGTGTGTGACGTCGCTGTTCTTTCGTTTCCACGACACAGGGTATTCTAGCATGGTTCTAGAAGCAATCTATGAGCCTATACGTAAATGTTTATGTTTATGTGGTAAGACTGGGCCGAATGAATTAAGAAAAGTATAATCTTTTACTTCTAATAATAGAAGGAAAGATCTCATATTACTGTCTTTGGATCCCACGACATAGGGTATTCTAGTGTAGGGCCAGAAGCAATGTATGTGCCTATTTGTAAATGTTTATGTAGCAAGACTGGGCCGAATGAATTAAGAAAAGTATAATCTTTTACTTCTAATGTTTGAAGGAAAGATCTCATATTGCGAACGTCCAAAGTTAATCATATCCTTCCAAGGGCCCCTAATTTCAAGAGCTCATAGTGTACTTGAAGGTTGTCTATCTGTCAAGGTTGTCAATGGTACATTACTGCCGTGGCGGGGAAAGTCGGCGGCTTGAGTTTGAGCTCCGAGCCGCAGCCGACTTCAATAATACGAGTCAGGCAATTGACATTTCATATAGTGTTTTCTAAAAAAAAGCAAGGAAATAGATGAAAAATTTGTAAAAAACCCTTTTTCGATTCTCCAGGACATAAAATTCTCGTAAGTATATCTATATCTTTCCCTAAAAATAATAATAATTTCCCTATAATGTATATCTTTCCCTGGGCTTCTGTGTTAACACATTTTACATGGCCAATTTGGTTTCCACCCTTAAATTTGGCGAATTACATTCAATCTCCATTTCACTCTCATTAGCATTTATTCAATAAAATAGTTGTTCTCAACACTTTCTTTTTAGCTTTTAATTTGTTTTCCCGTTAACAATTATAATAATAATCATGTTTATTCAGATAACAGGTATTTTTTTCGTATGCTTTTTTTCAGGCAAATGATATTGACCTTGGGATGGTGTATTGCTGATTGTTGATGACTGTGCATATTCATTTCATGTATAATTTAATAAAACGACATTTTATACTACATTTCTGGGGCGCTCATGTTTGAAATTCAAATAAGTATACGCTTTCATACTAACATTTCTGGCGCATTTCCTTTTGTTAAATTAAGAGTAGAGTCAATTGTTTGTAAATTTTATATTTTGCCTATTGTATTTCCGAACGTAATACGAAAATTTCCGCGCATGTTTGAGAAAATTCTGCGTACTCCTTTCTAAAACACAAGTCGAGATACCTCTACTATTTGTCTCGGAACTATGCCAGCGCCACCTAGCGGGAGCAAAGACGGGCATAGGCGCCCTTACAGCTGATAGTTTTCTTAAGTCATTCGGCCAAGTGTATTTTGGTCACCTTCAATATTTACCTCAACTTGATTGACTGCAGGCCTGATTTTGCTGTTCTCAATAATCCTATCCAGCTGTGAACTGTTGAAGTTTGACACACCGATAGACCTGGCCAAGCCCAGCTCCTTGACCTCTTCCATTCCCCTCCAGGTCTCCAGATAGTCAATGTCGTCTGGTGATCCGTCGAGCTGAAGAAAACAATGTCGTGCTCAAACAGTATTGAAATGCAAATACTTGCTTTGAGATCTTAGTCTGTCTATCTATCTGTCCAGCCGCCTTCTGCAGCCGGTGGTGAGTAAAGGCCTTCGCTTAATTACACCATTTAATGTGTTCCGTGGCTAACCTGATCCACTGTTGCCCAGAACTGCAACAGAACAGTTTATAAACCCACCAATTAAAATACGGGAAATATTAAACTGCACATCAAAAATACTGATTTTCACAGCAAATATCAGGGCAAAATACTGCGGTAGCTTAGGCGAAGGGTTAAGGGGGTGAGCGACGCGAAGCCCCCTTTATCCTTCGTATTAGGTTGAACATGTAAGAATAACAAAATACTTAAAACATAAAAAGTGTTTTTGCTGAACCTTTTTTGCTGTGCAAATCAGTAATTGGCTATTCTTACAATGCTTTTTGAACGTCACTTTTGTCTAACTCTACCACCACGCCGCATTTCCCCGCCGACTACCGGCGAAGTGTATGTCAGTCACATAATGTATGTATGTCCACTCCTGTGTGATTTTAATTATTATTTTTTATCAAAGTTTGTTTTCTTTTCTAAGTGTTTTAATTATTAATATTAGGTATGTTTCTGTTGATTTATTTATAATCAAGCACTTTTTGACAAATTTAAATAACTCAGCATTTTCATATATAAGTACATATTGTAGAAAACTAAATGTAAAACTGGCGAAGCTGTGTTTTGATTTGTGATAATGTAAAATAATTTAACTGTGATTTGATTTGTAATAATGGTAAACAATTATAATAATAATTATAATTATGATCTGAAATAAATGGATAATTTTGGCTTAGTACTTTTTTCTTTGACTATACCACCTCGATGATAAAGTAAATAATTTTCGGGGGGAAACGAAAACGGGGGCAAACGCCAGTAACCCGAAATACGGGTTAGCCTTAACATTCTAATATCGCCTTAAAATACTGTAGGAGTCACTAGTCGTAGAGCACGTGATTCAGTTAGAAAATCACGACGAAGGTGTTTCTTGAGCATTGTTATCTACGTCTACGAGTATGAGAGAAAAATTGTTAAATATGTAGTATATTTCGGTTGGGTCAGGTCAGGTAAGACTTTCTTGATGCGCGATGTTATAATAGCCACTAGGATATCCTGGGTAAACCTTCCAAAACGTGCCAACATCAACTCCAAATAAAATTTCTAAAACAAAAAAATATTAACTTATACAGGGTGTAAAGTTACGCCCGACTCTGAAGCGAAAAAAAACTGTGATAATTTTTGAAAAACAACAACCTGTATACAGGTTGACATTATATTTAGGGGAATGATAGGTACTTGCCCCAAAAAAAATGGTCGGAAATGAATAAAAAAATCGTCCTTCAGTGCATGGACCCGATCAGCTGATTACATTTTACTATAGGAGAAACAAAAAAATACGTTTGGCTGATTAAATGATATCCTTTTTTTTCGCTTCAGGGTCAACTTTTTAATAAGCACCCCTAACTTTACAAAATAACAGCCTATACTAGTAGCCCGTTTAAGTACATAAACTAAATCTTATAGTTTCTTTATTGCTCACAAATTATAAAAAAAAACGGTCAAATGCAAATATAACTTGCGCACTAAGGGTTTCGTACCACTGTACAATTTACATAGCAAAATGTTGTTTACAAAGTTATTGCTGCGGCTACTTTCACACTCCATGTATGTACGTAACCAGGTGCATTCATAAGTTTGTATGTGGTATTGAAAGAATTGTAGTATGGGAGCCCCCTTAAATATTTATTTTATTCTGTTTTTTAGTTTTGCTGTTTTAGCGGCAACAGAAATACATCATCTGTGAAAATTTCAACTGTCTAACTATCACGGTGCATGAGATACAGCCTGGTGACAGACGGTCGGACGGACGGACAGCGGAGTCTTAGTAATAGGGTCCCGTTTTTACCCTTTCGGTACGGAACCCTGAAAACAAGGGTGTCATGAAAATAATCTCTTCCAGCAAACCAGGTTAAGATGAGAAGGATTGTTTGTTGAGCAGCGGTAGACTTATGTTTACAACAATACCACGAAATAAACGAGTACATGCGACATATTAATAAATAAAATCAATTATAGGTATAATTACTATAATAATACTTATATTATACTACTACTACTATTATTATAAAGTAATAAATACTTAATAACAATAATAATACCTTGGACACTATTTACACACATTATATACTATATATAGAGAAATATTATATCTACTTAGATAAACAACAACGACTAGGGTACAAACATCCGACGACCGAATGGCCGAGTCTGCATTGACCCTGCCTTCTAAGCCAAGGGTCCCGGGTTCGAGTCCCGGTGGGGGCACATATTTGTTTTATGAGAAAGGATGTTTGTACCCTAGTCATGGTTGTTTATCTATTTAAGTATAGCATTTATCTATATAAGTATGTGTATCGTTGTCTGGTACCCAAGATACAGGGAATCCTAGTTTGGGAATAGATTAATGTGTTTAAATAGTGTCCAAGATATTATTATTATTATCCGTTCTCATCAAACAAATATGTGCCCCCACCGGAACTCGAACCCGGGACCCTCGGCTTCGTAGGCAGGTTCACTGCCGACTCGGCTATTCGGGTCGTCACTTACATGCATACTACCTATAATTCTAAAGAGAGAGGTAATGCTTCTTCACACGACTCTTAGGACTGTCCCTGATGGTGCAGGGGAGTGCATTCCACAGTGCATGACATTCAAATTTCGAACGCCGACGCCCGCCTGCGTGCCGCCCCTACTCTTTTTGTGAAGTTGGTACTACTGAACAAGCTAAAGAAGTGCAAAGGAATTATCAATGTCACCATGCCGGTCGAACATACGGTTCCTGAACACATTAAAGAAAGCTTATGATATGTGTGTAGATAAACTAGTGTATGTAACTGTACATAATTAGGCATTAAAACTCTCGTGTGATATTATTATGAAACTCTCCTACGGCTCGTTTCATAAACCCACTCTCCATTATGTAGCACACACATAAACTACTATTATCTACCCACGTATCATAAACCCTCTTTACTGCGTCTAAAAACCGCACGTTAAGACCATCATAATGTAAAACTATTTGGTAAAAACTCATTTCTTATCTGAAAATATGTACATTATGGTCATAATGTGTAGATTTTCTACATATTATTACATTCAAATTTCGAACGCCGACACCCGCCTGCGTGCCGCCCCTAGTTTGTCTGTGAAGTTGGTACTACAGAACAAGCTAAACAATTGCAGGGATAAGATCAATTCCACAATGCCGGTCAAACATGCGGTTCCTGAACACATCAAAGAGAGCTTATGATATGTGTGTAGATAAACTAGTGTATGTAACTGTACATAATAAGGCATTAAAACTCTCGAGTGATATTATTCGGCTCGTTTCATAAACCCACTCTCGAGTATTAATTAATGCCCTCCATTATGTCTGCTACATAATGGAGGGCATTAATTAATCACATTAACTATCTACTATTATCTACACAGGTATCGTACCCTCTTTACTGCGTCTAAAACCGCACGTTAAGACCAGCATATTGTAAAAATATTTGGTAAAAACTCATTTCTTATCTGAAAATTTGTACATTATGACCATAATGTCCCAAAATTTGTCAAATTATGACATTCAAATTTCGAACTCCGACGCCCGCCTGCGTGCCGCCCCTTGTTTGTCTGTGAAGTTGGTACTACAGAACAAGCTAAACAACTGCGGAGCAATGATCAATGCCACAATGCCGGTCGAACATGCGGTTCCTGAACACATCAAAGAGAGCTTATGATATGTGTGTAGATAACCTAGTGTATGTAACTGTATATAATTAGGCATTAAAACTCTCGTGTGAAATATCACACGGGAAATATCGAGTTTCATAATAATAATTATGAAACTCGCCTTCGGCTCGTTTCATAAACCCACTCTCGAGTGTTAATGCCCTCAATAAACTACTATAAAACAAAAAAAGTGTTTTTGCTGATCCTTTTTTGCTGTACAAATCAGTATACTAGCCTTTTAAAATAACCATAACTCGAAAACGGTGGATTTTTGGACCCCTAGTACTACTGGTATGATGACTAGTTACTATGACCATTTTTTGTTGTAAACTAGATGTATTTTAAATCCGTTGAAAGGATGGGTCGAATTACCAATCATTCAGTATAAGTTAATATTTTTATGTTTCAGCAATTAATATTTATACGAGAGTTAAAACTATTAAACTGTTACCTTCATAGCAATAGGGAAGTGTATCAGATACAAGTCGACATACTCCAGGCCCAGGCTCTTCAGTGAGTCCTTGAGAGCGGGGAGCACCAGGTTGCGCGCGTGATTGTTGTTCCAAAGCTGTCAAATGAAATCGCATCAAAAACATGACTGTGAAAATTGCCAAGTTCGATGTCGCCGATTCAATTATTGAGACCTAAATGATCCAAGCTCTGTAGATAATCCTTTATTCAGTTGGGTCTAAAAGTGGTATAGCCATAGCACACACTCAGATAAGGATAGTTCTACGTACGGCGTGACAATGAATACCATTGTATTGATAGACCCTGATGCTGCCTTGCTGGAGAGTTGTTAGAGAAACCACATTTTCCTTCTGTCTTACGAATTGGCTCATCTCAAAAACCTAAAACTAAAGTTGTGCTGTTTGAATTGGTTTCACAATTGGAGTCCCGAATGTTATCAAGATCATCCAGCCAGTCCAGAATGATATTCTTGATAAACCTCAAAAGACTCTGCTCTGTGAAATCCTGCTTAGTTGGTAGTCTTTAACAATACTTTACCTTAGTAGTAACAAACAAGTCTTGTCTCCTCACAATCCCCTTGGCTATAGCGTCTGCAATGCCCTGTCCTACTTCTGGCTCGTCCTGGTATATCTCAGCAGTGTCTATATGCCGGTATCCAGCCTCGATAGCCCATAGGACGGACTGGCGGACCTCGTCGTTGGGTTTCTGTTGATTTTAAGAACTCTCTGTCAAATAATGTTTTAAATATTATTGCGTCACGCCTTTTCCCGTACGGGGTGGCAAAGGCACAATTGCGCCCTCGTAAAGCCATTTATTTGATACTTCATTTTAAGTGACGATCCGTCACTGAATTCTTGCGCCTACGAAAACACAACCCATGGTTTTCGATGGCGAAAGACTTCAGTGGAGGATCGTCTTGGCAAGAAGTATTAAACTTCCCGCACTCTCCGCTTTCGAAAAAACTTGAACATTATTGCCATGTATTCCGAGTTTTTTACTTATAAAAGAGCCTGAATGAATGAATCTTCACTTACCCCTGCAGCTGTGCCCCGGCCCGTGCCCAGAGCGACAATGGGGATTTTGTTCCCATCATTCAGCACTAACGTAGGGGCCAGACCACCATTAATTATCTGTGTAAAAAATATATTTTAGTACAGTTAATAACCAGGTAAATTAAATAACAGGCCGGCGCAGACCTGACCACAGAAGAATCTACTGGCTTCAAACCCGGCTTACTTCCGCCTCACGCAGCCACGTCTCGTTTATAGCTACAAGATTGGATGATCTTTGCACTACAGCTGCGTTTACGTTTTGTTGGGAATCCCTCAGGAGGAACCAGGACTGGTGTGATGACTCTGATGTGGAAATCCTGAGACTGGTGCTTTCCAATAGTTTCCGGATTCCGGATACAGACGTGCTCTCAAAAATCCTTCAAATGCAACCGAGAGAAAGGCAGCTCAGCAAAGACTTACATCTAAAGTGGTTGAGTTAAAGGACAAATGGTGGCTGAAAAAAGCTCGGGAATTGCTACGCTTTGCTGACTGTAACCAAGCAGCCAAGTTTTTTCAGGGCCTACAAACTGTCTTTGGCCCAAGATGCAAAAAGTCCGCACCATTATTCATGCGCGACAGGGGATGTCGGCGCACTGAATTTAAGGAAATACTCGCTCGTTCGGCGGAACATTTCAATGAAGTCCTAAACCCCAGTACACAATCTACTGATATATCTTATGAAGCTCTTGACAAAAAAGCCAAGACATCCGGCTCTGACAGCCTGCCATCAGAAATCTAGAAATACGGTGGCCCAAATATTAAGAGCCGAATCTATCAGCTAATTATCTGGGAAGTTTTTTTTATTTATTTATTTGTATATAGGGAAAACCAAGAGCACATTATACATATGTATACAGAAACAAAAATAGACACAGAAGGCGCCTCTATTGCAAACTTTACAAAGGCAAGGGTGAAACATGTTACTGTAGTTCCTACAGGGGAATCTCACCCAACTGCTAGTAAAGTTCTGGTGCACAAACTAAACTTCTGTTTAAGCAAACTCGCTGAAACTGTACTCCTAGAGACTCAGTGTGGCCCTACAGGGGATCTGTAGACGCTATATTTGTTGTAAAGCAAGTACAAGAGAAGACTCTAGAACAGAATCGCCCCCTATACAAGTGCTTTGTCGATTTATAAAAGGTCTTCGACCGCGTACCAGGCAATGCTCTTTAGACAGTACTACATAAAATAGGATGTCTCGAGAAGTTCGTAAACATGGTAGCCCAGTTCCATTATGAAATTAATGCCAAAGTTCAGCATGCAATCGAATTCTCGGCCTCGCTTCCCGTTACCAGTGGGTACCTTGGCAGCCAAATTAGAAATGACAATGGTCTAGTTTCGGAGATTCCTGCCCATATAGCTAAAGCAGCTGCTATCCGGATCTGGAAGTCGCATGACTTAAAACTGCAGACAAAACTTGCAATAAACAAAGCATTGGTTCTGCCTATACTTCTGCACGCTGCAGATACTTGGTGAATCTACAAACCAGATATCAAAAAAATGGACTCATTCCACATGATATGTCTGCGTTCTAAATTACGCAACAGGTTGCGAGATCGCGTGAATACCGAAGTGCTACGGCGAACTAATATGACTGGTATGGGGGCCCTACTGATGAAAAGCCAGCTGAGATGGAGCGGACATGCAGCGCGTATGGACCAACGGGAAACAGAACCCAGGCCGACCTGCGCTACAAGGATGTGCTCAAGCGTTACCTTAACGCATGCAGCATACGACTGATTAATGGGAGCAAATTGCTTGCTTACATAAAAAAGACTTGACGAGTTCGAGAAAACGCGACAGACCTAGAAACGAATCTCGCACTTAGGGCGCTAAGCGCACTACAGTGATTCGGGGCAACTTTACCGTGTTCAATGCAACAGGGAATTTAAGAACAAATCCGGATTCTCCAGCCACGTTAGAGCACTTGAAAGGAGATAGCAGTAGTCGCTGTTGACGGATACGATGAGGAGGACATCATTATCATGCTCATCGTGACCCGTGTTTAAAGGCCCCGCGTTTCAGAATGAAATTTTCAATAATTTATTACTCAGCTCGGTTCACAGAAATGACAACCGTGTACTTTATACATACATTTGTATATTGTCACGAGAGCGCGTTGGTTAAAAAGGGGATTCCCCTATCCCAAAGCTCTAATAGAGGCACAAAATGACCGGATTTCTAGACTCAACCAGCTTATGTATAACTTGACCTTTGGTCATCGGGTCCGAGTATTGTATTTTGATACGAATAAGTTTTTTAAAGAAAATAACTAGGGTGCCAGTAGGAAATGACGAATGTAGTAATAATTATACTAAACCATTGTATGTTAAGAGTAATGTGACATGCACCTCTATTGGGAATTCACCTGTTTGCATGCAACATTGGAATCTGTTCCAAGTAATTTAAATTAGTTAGTCATAAGACTAATAGAATAATAGAATAATAGAGGAAATCTCTAGCATACAAGAGCCACTAAATATATCAAAATGTAAGCCCCAGTTAAATATTGCCCATCAAAACATCCCGGGGCTACCTGGCAAAGAACTTGTATTAGAATTATTTCTAAAAAATTCTGACATTGATATTATTTGTGTTACAGAACACTGGTTGAAGGAAAATATGATGTCTTTTAACATAAATAATTACAAAATTGTCAGTTGTTACAATAGAAAGACTGCTGATAGAGGTGGTTCTTTAATCTTAGTGAAAAATAATATTAAGGTAAAACAATGGAAATATATTCTTGCACTTACTGCTGAAAGACAAATAAAGGTATCCTGTGTTGAGTTGGATAGCCATATTATTGTTTGTGTCTACAGGCCACCGACGGCTGAAAAAGGCCATGGCAATTTCGAAATATTTGAGAAAATTATGGAGGAAGCCCTCACTATACTATGTAATAACAGAAAAAAGTTAATTATTTGTGGCGATCTCAATGTAGATTTGCTTGTAGGAACAACAATGACACAACGATTAATAACTTTATTCAAATTGTTTAATTTATGTCATGTATTTTTAGAGCCGACTCGATTTACACTTAACAGCCAATCACAAGTGAAAGTATCATTAATTGCTTACCTTCCGATCACAGTGGTCAAACAGTTTCATTCCCAATTGCTATTAAGGATAAGACTGGTCCATCATTTTATAGGCCTATTACATTCCATAGACTAGAGACATATACGAAAAACTTAGATATAAGTATCCAGTACCGGATTTTAATGAACAGAACCCAAACAAAGTCTACCCAGACTTCTTCAACATTATTCAGACAGAATTCAATAAAGTTTTTAAATTAAAGAATGTCAGTGACTAAAACGGTAAATCTAAATTTAATGACTGGGCAACGTTTGGAATTTGTAAAAGTAGAGTTATCTTGTATGACCTTTATGATCAAATAACTATAACTTTTATCAAAAATGTCATGACTATGTTAAAAAATATTCCAAAACTTTCAAGTTGGTGTGTAGAACTGCAAAAACTTTACACATTAATAGAAAAATTCAAAATTCAAATAATAGAATGAAAACAGTTTGTATTGTGGGGGAAAGCAGCGGATATTCAAACTATTTTTATTTTACAGAAAAGAGCTATTCGAGCAATTTATAATTTAAAACTTACAGACTCCTTAAGAGAGCTTTTTAAAGAAATTGACATACTAACTGTAGTTAATCAATTTATTTTCGAAAATATAATGTATGTACGCAAGAACCTTACAACATTTTCCAAGCTTAGCGATAGCTGTAATGTTAACCTAAGAAATAATCACAGACTAAGTGCGCCCCGATTTAGACTCGCGAAGGTTAGCAATTCTTTCAAGGGTCAGTGCATTCTCTACTATAATAAGATACCTCTGGAGATTTTGAAATTGCCATTTGAGCAATTTAAAAAGCATGTTAAAGCGACTTTGTCGAGAAAAGGGATATTACAATGTTCAAGATTACTTAAATGACAGGACTGTATGGGGTTAATCTGGCTCAACACAGACCTTGCTGTTAATATTTTGTAATTATTTATTCCTGCTTATTAATCATAATAATTAAATTTTTCATATTTCTAATAGTTAAGCACAACCTATCGCATTAACTACCGGAGAAATAATTTCGACAAATGATACAGAAATAAGTACCTAAATAAGGTATGTAATGGCACATGAGAATATTCGTGGCAGTACAAAACTACAAATAAGACTCACTGGAATGATTTATGGATAAAACAATTTAACGTAACAACGTATCGCGTAGAACCGATTTCCCGCCCCAGATCAACATTAACGGCGCATTTATTATCGTTATTAGTTAAATAATTTTGCAATTACTGTGCGGTTTCCACTCAAGCGTGGGAACCGTCCCAAAATTAGTTTATTTTGTTTAAATAGTAAAGCAAGAATCCTGAAAGAAAAAACCAAATCCCTATATATGTTGTTATAAAACAGCTGTACAGCGCCATCTGTTGGTCAGTAGCGTGAAACTTATTCTATATATGTCGTCGCCATTTGTCTGAATTAGGCACTTAGTCAACAGCCCAGTTTACTAACACTAACAGCCGTTAACTAAGGGCTGGCATTCAACTTTTAGGTCCGTCCAGCAAGTAATGGAGAAGATTACAAAACATTTTGGTGGAGGGACCGTTTGTCACTTGTCAAACATCGTCAATAAGAGTTTTGTTGACAATGTCAAAAACCAGTTTCTTGCTTTCGTGAATTTGAGAAATAGCAAGTACCTGGACCCATTTAATTACGTTTGTACGAGGATGTGTACGTAAGGCGACGTAGAAGGCTAAAACAGCCGTTTGTAAATCTCAAGGTGTTTTGTACGGAATCGTCGTTTCGCAAGTACGACTTGCACTTTACCGTTGTTTTTATATATATGTTTTGTCGATGGAGTTTGATCCTCTTCAACCTGTTTCAACTGTTTTATTTATGCATTTCATAAAGCCTTACACTGTATTGTATGTTTACTAAGAATAAAATAGCAGGTAAACTATTATTATAAGGCATACCTATGTTTAAAGGATCACCAAAAACGCACCAATTTTACTACCAATAAATTCGAAACGACCGCCAGAATTAGTATTAGTAGTAATAGTATTATCAAATTGTGTTTGGATATATTATCACCAAACTTCTCTTATGTTTTGTTACTTACTTAAGTTATACTTAAGTATACTTAAGTTTTTTTGTTTTAAGTATGTTTTGTTGTTCTTACATGTTCAACCTAACATAAAGGATCTTCACCTAAGCTATCACAGTATTTTGTCCTGATATTTTCTGCAACTTTTGGTGTTCCTATTTTGGGTAGGAAAAAATATTTTGGTGGTTATTTAAACTGTTTTTTTGTCATAATATTGCAGTATCTGTGTAATGCATACAAAAGTTAAATAGGTACTATCGAACCATCTGAATCATGACCCACCATAAGCTTATTTTGCTAAACCCCTTAAATGCAAGTAGGTCGAAATTCGCTTGAAGGTTTATTTCCTTGGTAACGAACTTGTTATCATTTGATTAGACACTGACATTTTGATAGATCTTACAAGTTTGAAAGTTTCAAACGAATTATCAGGCAAGTGGGTCATGATTCAGTTGGTTCGATTGTACATGACGCAGTTGGTTCAAAAAGGAATTAAGAATTACGAAAAAGTTTATTCGAATCAGTATTGCAACTTGTCAAAAATAAATAAAACATTAAATACAAATACCAATAATGTACAATTAAACTTAATGCACATATGTCTACACTTTTAGAAAAAGTAATGTGTATATATGGCTACAAATATTTATAAAATATTATGTATTCACAGATTTTTGTTTCGATCGAAAAAAGCCGTGCCTAAAACTCATTGCCAGTGGCTCCCACAGTTTGGCTTTTATAAACGTGGTTATAAACCTTAAAAAAGATGAAGGAACTCACATTTATACCACAAATCAGAAGCAGTAACGCAGCGACCAGCATCATGTTGCGTTATCCACAAAGCACTGAACATTAAACAGGTGTTTCATATCTGCTCTGCTCTACATGTCTCAACTTATATCTAGCTTAACTACTATAGTATTAGGTGGACCACCATATCGCGGGCTTCATAACATAGGGGCGTATATGCAAACACCTTACTTTTCAGGAGATAGTAAAAACGTTAGAATTTCGTTTATAATGAAGCTATCGTGCTACATTGTGCCATATTTTGACGAACTCTGTGTCGCAGCGGTGCCTCCATGCGAGAGGTCCCGGGATCGATCCCCGGCTGGGGGTAAAAAAACCCCAGGTCTTGTTTATATGTGTGTGATGTCGCTGTTTCTGGTTCTCACGACACAGGGTATTCTAGTGTGGGGCGAGAAGCAATGTATGTGCTTGTACGTAATTTTTTATGTTTATATAGCTTATTTTTGCCAATTTTGTTTATATGGTAAGATTATTTTTATCTTATTACATTTTAATAATTTGTTTTTGGTATTGTACGCCCATATGACTCGACAAAAATATTAATTTTACACTTATTTTCGTCATAAATTGTAAAGGAATAATAGGTACATAAATAGGGTCTTACTACAAAAAAGAAACTCCTGTTCAACACGTGTTTAAAGACAAAAATGTATGGGATTTGACGTTTTGAGGTTAAACTTTGTTTAATATTTTTTGTAGTATAACGGTTTGTTTTTACTAAAAACATTAAGATGGCCTCTGGAAATAATATATTGAAAAGAAAAGAAAAAATATGATGTTTCCAGAGGCAGGTTCGTTGAACCTGACACTAACATATATTGGACCTTATTTGAATATTATTATTTGGCCTTCTGATTTGGCATACATATTCAAAGTATACCATTTTATCATCAAATTATACAGCTATGAAAATATTTGTTTTGTTATTTGAAATGAAAAAGATAAGAGTGAAACCTCTACTCGCCCCTTGGCGAACAGATACTATTAAGCGTCTAATGACCAAGAGGATCAGATCCAAGTATAGATACCGTAAGAATCCGACAGATGAAAATTTATTTTCTTACAAATGTCTTCGCAACCGCTGCAACCGTCGTGGATATGCCGAAGCTAAGCGTCGGCATATCCACGAGAGTATCGAAAGTTACACACCAGATCAGCTTGTCAGCTGTATGTGCGTGCATACGTGTATATGACGCGGCAATAGAGAGCTATTGTTCTGTAATCAATGTTTATACGCCTTTCTGTTTCACCAAAAATGGTTGGCATAATTGATACGTACATTTTTTTTATCAATAACTTAATAATTTAAGTTATTGTTGTGGTGTACAAAATATAGATATAATAGCGAAGATGCTAAGCTCAAATAGAAATCGTACCTATAAAAAAATGCATTTTTACATTTACGCCATTACGGTATGACGCCCGCGATATGTTATGTAATGCGGTAATGCGACGACGATATTTTTGCTATAGCAGAAAATACGTATAAGAGGCGACCTTCACACATCCTTCATGAATTGGATGAATATTACATTCATAATTATTTATCGCTCACAGACACGTCGCATATCTCTAAAAACTTCTTTCTTTCATTCTTCTATTGAAGAAATCTTCCAGCAAAGAAGGCATGACAGGAAAAATGAAATAGAAAGATTACTTATTATTTATTCGTATGGCCGAAAGTCGTTAAATTGTTTCTGAAAGATTATTAAATTTGTCATCTTAAAAAATAAAGCGCGCGACCGGACTATGGCTATGATTAATTAAAGATAAAGTTTTGCGTGCGTCAAAGAGGTCCGCACGAGATTCGGTGAGATAGAAGAGAACGCAGTATCTTAATAAAGTTGTAGCAGTAGGCAAAATATCTAGTTTTTTACCCACGACGACAGATGGAACGGAATGGAGGAGGTATATGGGTTGGGGATAGAGGTTGTTTGTGTGTGTAGGTGTGTGTGTGTATATGTGTGTGTGTATGTATGTCCGATACCATTTATCTGGAAAACTACTGGACCGATTTCAATGCAATTTTGGCATTAACAGCTATAACTTCAGAGCAGGTTAGTTGATATGTTTTATGGTAGTAGACCACCGGGGGGCGCTGCAGCAGCCAGGATGGTTGACGCTTGAGGGATTCTCAGATTCTCTTCTTTAGCCATTTTAGATGCGGTGTTTTGCATTATATTACTCGTAAGGTTGTATTATTGTGTCAAGGTGTTGAAAATTTTAAATTTATATTTATTACTCTGTTCACACACTACACGGGATAAGTTGATAAGTTAATTTACTAAACAACCTCGATTTGTTCAGGAGTTTTGTAGCTCCTATACCTCGCTGCGCTCGGGATTCAAACGTGCCCGTGACATAAGACTTTACTAGAATCGGTGCAAATTTCTTCCGTATTTTATGATAACGTTGAAAAAAGAACAACCTTTCTTAAAAAAATTGTATGATGTTATTATCACTTTTTTCTCATACCATATGTAACATGGGGAATAATTCAGAAAGATACGCCCTGTTATACCCTCTAAGGCCCAGTTCTAGCTGTTGAGGTGAGGGGCGCCGCATTCGCCCATCGTCTTCTGGCGGGTTAGGGGAACTGGCGGGGTAGCAGGCGGCGCGGAACAGTATCGGGCCGTCTGGATACTTTAAAAATTAGGTGTTTGTTCGAATTTACTCAAAAACGGAAATAAGCTAAATGATAAAATTTAAGAATTAATACGGAGCTCTAAAATAGGAAAATTTAGGTATAAAAGTAATGAGAAAAATCAGTAGTTTTATATTAAAATTATTGAATCTCCTTTTAAATATCGACTATGTTCAGGATTTTTTACTATCGTGCCAAATTAATCCAATCGCGTAACGACACAGTATTTAAACTAGAATATCTCTTTGTGAATAACATATAATTTTTTGAGACCTATGAATTTATTGGCTTTTTTTTTGCCAAGGCTCTCTTCAATGGTTTTGTGTGATCTTGGGCCTTAAAATGAACAACGACGGTAAGATCGTAGCAGCCCTGCAAAAAATAAAATAAGAACCGGTCTAGTGTCATTCAACCACGGTCGGGTCGTCTACACCTATCTGCATAAATAGTCTGTTTACTGTCATTATATAAAATATCTACCTATTTTAGAACAAATCTCAGCTGATATATAGCTATTATGTAGCTGAGTATTATCCATAGCCATGCTAAATTCAATATGGCGGCCTCTAGAGGGCATAAAGTCATGGATAAAACTATAAATATGTTTTAACAGGGCCATGTTGGGAAACAAGCTACTGGGGCTTAGTTAGCATATTCCATAAATATAAATATTACTAGCTCTCTCTTAATTACTTGCATTTTGTCGAATCGTTAGAAGCGTGTTGACCGTCTTCAATGGTTTCATAGCGCAATGTTTTAGTAGTCGGGATTTAGTTTTTGGACTTTTTGGCTTAAAATGTTTTACTTCCAGGAGCCTTCTTAATATTATCAATGCAACGTCTGCTGGAAGAGATCTCTTGCCAGAGATAAACTCGCCGTTGTACACTTTTTGTATGGTTACAGCAATTAATCTATGTATCAGCAGTTATATCCTCAAAACAGTTTTGTACAAGCTGCAGGAACGTGATATTATCTCAATACTCAATACTCAATAGTTTATTTGCATTCCATAATGGTAAATTTGGTCTTAATAATTATAATAAATTGTCTCACATTATGGACCCTTACGGGCCCAGCAACACAGGGAGGGAGAAGGCAGCTAATTTATTTTTGTAGGCTATCACTTAAATAATCTAATAACGTATAGTAGCTTTTATTTATTAACATTAGTTTTAGTTTTTTAAAGAAAATGCTATCTTTTGGTTCATTTGTCAATGATTTCGGTAGTTTATTATAAACTTTTATCGCCATAATGTATAATAATAATAATAATAATACCTTGGACACTATTTACACACATTGATCTAGCCCCAAACTAGGATTCCCTGTATCTTGGGTACTAGACAACGATACTCATACTTACTGTATGGACTGGAAGAGTGTAGTTTTGTAATTGATTTGAAGGTTGTGATCTAGCATCCAGTCAGTTACTATATTTAAGATGGAGGTGAGTTTCGCAGTTAGGTTAAAATCACTATCGCATGTAGTAAGTAGAGAGATATCGTCTGCCAATAATACACAATT
The DNA here is from genome assembly GCA_949825045.1 of Argyresthia goedartella. Lineage (NCBI taxonomy): Eukaryota > Metazoa > Arthropoda > Insecta > Lepidoptera > Argyresthiidae > Argyresthia > Argyresthia goedartella. The sequence goes on from OX463828.1 coordinate 17,695,627, forward strand.
CTGGTTTATAACTTTTGGCAGGTCATTTATATAAATGAGAAATAAAAGGCATCCAATAACGCTACCCTGTGGAATTGAAAAGTTTATAGCTTTTTTGTTTGATCGGATAGATTCTATAAATTTAGTTTCTTCATTATAATGTTCGATTTCTACATATTGTTGCCTGTTTTTCAAGTATGCTTGAAACCATTGATGTGCTTTTCCACGTATACCTATTCCGTATAGTTTATTTAGTAATATATTGTATTGGACTGTATCATAGGCTTTCGTCATATCAAGCAATATTCCAACAGCATATTTTTTGTTATCTAATGTATTAATAATTTCCTGTATATATTTTTGTACTGCTAAAGTAGTTGAACGATTTTTCCTAAAACCATTTTGGCACTCATCAAACAGATTAAATTTTTCGCAGAATGAATAAACACGATCACACATACATTTTTCAAATATTTTTGAAATTGCAGGTAGTAAAGCTATTGGTCGATAGTTATTAGGATCCATTTTTTCGTCTTTTTTATGTACGGGTTTTAATATTGAAATTTTTGGCAAGTCTGGAAAGTCACCTTCTTCAAATGTTTGATTTTTTAGTATAGTTATTGGTAAGGTAAGTTCGTCAGCACATTCTTTAATAAGTGTTGGTGGTAATTCGTCTATTCCGAATGAACGTTTATTTTTCATATTTTTAATCATTTTGTGTATTTCTTTATAAGTTACTAACTTAGGTAAAAATAATTTTCTGTAAGAATTAGGCAAGGGCGGCCTTCAGGCAGTTTACCATTCGCGAGTCGAATTTTTTCTTCACCTATAGATGCAAAATGGTTATTAAATGAATTTACAATTTCCTTCGGCTCAGTGACTAGATTATTATCGATTTGTAGCTTAATGTTCTCTTTTTTTTTTGGTTTTTTATTAGTACGTTCATTAATGATACTCCACATTGTTTTTACTTTATTTTCTGACATGTTTAGCTTTCTTACATAATTTAGTTTTTTTGATGTTATAATTGTTCGTTTTAATAATTTTTCATACGCTTTATAATGGTTATTAAGCAATGTGTTATTAGATTTATTAATTAGTATTTTTAGCAAACGTTTATGTTTACACGACGCCCTAATACCAACAGTTAACCAGTGTTTTTTAAACTTAGTTCTTAGTTTAACTCTATTTTTTGGTATACATCGATTTAAAATTATCGTCACCTTTTCTATGAAGTTCTTATAATTTTGTTGAATATTGTTGTTAGGTTTTATGCATTCTATCCAATTTATTTCTTTTAACTGTTTTTTAAATTTAGTGACATTTTCGGCGTTGATAAGGCGTTTTTCGGTAAACCATTGTGTTACATGTTTTACATTAGAATTTTTTTAATTTATAATAGCTCCTTTGTGATCACTAAAACCAAAATCCATAATATCAGTGTGGCTAATACTATTTTGGAAATTTGTAAATATTAAATCTATACATTTTGTTAAACGTGTTGGTTTTCTTACATGTTGAGCAAAATTATATTCCAACATGACATTTAGTAAGTCATTAGATTGTGTATCGTTTACTAGTACATTTATATTAAAGTCGCCACCTAGTACTACGTTACGGTGACGATAGTTATTATTGATATGATTTAATAAGAGTTTGAGTTGCCTATTAAATATGTCCTTCTCTCTTCCGTTCCAGTATACGGATATTAATAAAATATTTTCATTATATAATTCAACAGCACATAATTCTATAACATATTGAACAGAAAACTTTTCAAAGTCTTTTCTCTCTATATACTCTGTATTTTCAGGTAATAGTATACACACACTTCCTCCGGCGTAGTTAACTCTATAATATGAAGATGCAATCTTATAGCCTGTAATACTAATTAAATCCAATTTTGCTGGGGACAACCACGATTCAGATATACATATAGCATGGAATGGATTCTGATCGACGAAAGTTTCTAATATATCTCGTTTGTTGTATAGACTTTGCATATTCTGAAATAGGATTTTAAAGAACTGGTCTTGTTGTTTATTTGCGAAATGTATGATTTTCGGTTTTACTTTCATTCAATTGCTGGTAATTGTTTTCATTATTATATTTATCGGTCTTGCTTCCTGTATAATGTTCTTTTCCATCTATAATCAATCTGTTATTTCTTATAATTATAATTGCGTGTTTCCCTTCTCTTCTTGCGGAATTCATTAATTCTTGCATTTTGATCCGTTCTTTTCGTTTTTCTTCATCATAATATTCAGATATGTAGAGTCCGGTGTTTTTGAGAAACGTAGAATTTTGTGTTATGTATTTACACATGATCTTGCTAGTTACTTCAATTACAATAGGCCGACGGTATCCTTTTCTTCCAAGACGAAATATCTGATCAATATATCCGCCAAGATCCACATTGTACAGTTCTGCAAATATTTCAATAATTGTATTGTTCAGGCTGTATTCATTCTCGCCATAGATTTCATCAAGTCCGTATAATACCACCTTTCTAGAATTGTCACTGCAATCGTTTGTCGGAGAGTTTGTATAGGGGGCTTGGTTTTGGGTGATCTTGGACGATAACTTTTCTATTTGTTTTTCTAAGTTTAACTTATCTTCTTCTAACTTTTTAATATCATTATCTATCTTCGTTAGATGATTAAACATTTTTACTTGTTCTAACTTTAAGTTTTTTACATCTTTAAATAATTCTTGTTTCAATTCTTGCATGGCAATTGTTATCTTAACTTTTAATCTGGATGATATTTCTGTTATTATTTGATGTTGTGCTATTTTTAATTTGCTATCCAAAAGATCACTCAGCTCCTTTAGGTGGGTGGGGACTTCACTAAGGTCAGAAACATTTGCATCTTGTGAAGTAGTTTTTGCCAAGAATTTACCAGTTAGGGTATCGCCCGTGAAACTTTGTTCGCATTCTGAGTCTGCATATAATGTTGATGAATGGATGCTTCGCGCGGGAGTATTGTCGTTTCTTTGTCTCCTAGTTACATTTGCACATTCAGGACAGGTCCAAGAAATATCGTACATGTGCGTGTTTTTTGTATATTGCTCATTTGTAATATTTAAGCATTGGTAGTGGTATATATTTTTACAACAGCAGCATTGTATGCGATCTGATATATTCGCATGTTGCTGATAAGCATCACAATTTGCCATAGCTGTTTGTAGTTTTCTAATGCAATTTTATATCAGCGCCCTCTGTACTGTAGTAGCAGTACCAAAACAACCGCAATGGTTGCAGTAAAGACACAATGCGTGGAGCGGAACGCAATCGGGGTATGTGATCGTTGATTGGTCCTTTCCGGTGACACTAGCTGTCTGTTTGTATTTCTCTCTCTCTCTCTATGTTGGGCCTCTCTCTTTTGCGTTGACGTATGCAATTATGTTTGGTCGGCTAGTACTAAAGATTTTGAGTTTTAACTTACTATTTAACATGAATTTCAGCAATCCAGAATGTTCACTTTGTAGCACACTGGTCAAATAATATTTATCTTGAGTTTGGAAGTAGTTTCACCGCGGTAACTATTTTATTTTCCGATAATTGTAAGACGAGAATGTAAACAAGTGTTCGCAGTTACACGGCACGTTCCGTTCCCCCTAATCTAAACCAACATTCTTTGTGGCAACCTTTCCTTTTACTACACCCCATATCATTTCTATCGGATTCAGGTCAAAATGATATATGGTGGCAGACGTAGTATTTTGTAACCATACTCCTGTACTAAATTATCAATCTTGAATACTGGGTCAGGTTTATTTTGTTATACCAAAAACAACAACATACTTTTGTTGGCTTTGGTAGGGTAGGCAATATTATTTGATGTAAGTCATTCTGCAATTTTATTTTATTTTCCATTAACTGAGCTTGGAGGTTTGTTAATTTAGCTAGAATGATATCTAGCATTGTTCATGACTATGCAGGTGGGTTCATTTAGATTGGGTAATAATTTTTTCAATACCCAATTCTTGGAATCAACTTTATTCATGGCATCATGGAATTCAGCTTTTTTTTCTTTGTCGTTATAAATTAGCAAAACATTGGGGACAAACCCAGCCACCACAATGAACAATTATGTATCTTTTTCCTGTAGCTACAGATTTAGATATGCCGGGCTCATTTTCGCTTTGCCAACATGTTGCATGATTGAGCGAAATATGAATATAACTTTTATCTAGGTATAAAACAGGCATACCACTCTCATCTTTGACTTCATGTAAGGTACCTGTCCCACCATGCCACTGTATCATGTAGCTCCATAAGTACTGTCCTTTGATTTCTACATTTTTTATATTTATAAATAAATTTGTGTAAGAGTAAACAAAGAGATGATGGATACTTTAAGAGCTGCAAGCATCCTTTTCAAACTCGGTGCTTCTTTTCGGACAGCATAAAAAATCATGTATTTTATGCCTAATTGCACATAAATCGAAATCATCCAGATTTTCTTTTTGGTTTTAGGTTTGTTTTTCTTAGGCGTAGAAAATACAGATGACGTCCCACCTTCGTTTTGTATTTTCATAAAATACAACAAAATATTTTACTTATAAATATTAACAAATTAGCCAATTCAAATTGCACATACCATATGACGTACGGTAGGTACGTCATATGGCAGCTGCCACTCAATTTGCGTAAACAGCTGTTTACGCAAATTGAGTGTGAAAGTAGCCGCACCAATAACTTTGTAAACTACATTTTGCGGTCTTAAACCCAACCTATTGACTTCACTAAAATTATATAGCCTATTACTCTCATGATCGCTACAAATTCAACGACACCTCATTTGCAAAAATCCGTCAAGATTCGACTGAAGAGGTTTTTTGAATTTTGAAACCCCACATCTCCGCCATTTTGTAAAATTTACAAAAACTGAATCGAAAAAAAATCTATTTAATTATCGAACCTGCTCAATAAAAGTCAGAGAATCAGTTGAGAAATGCGGCCGGTAGATGATAACATCCGGACACGTATTTCCTTATCCGTATTGAATTCGTCCCCTCGTCGTTATGATTCGGTTTTGCAAAAAACACCTGACATTTTCTCAATCCTGTTAATTTTTAAGACCTAGGACCTATTGCTAAAAACCCGGTATTTGATATTTATCAATGGTGGCTCTAGAGACACAGAGTATACGCCTATGGGAGTTTCTTTTTAATACAAAAAATGCCCATAACCCTTTTGATTTCGTCAAGACGAAGAGACAGAATCGATATGCTCACGGGGCATTAATGAATTCCCATAACCGTATTGATATATATGGTCATGACGAGGGGACGAATTCAATACGGATAAGGAAATACGCCATCCGGACATAGGAAAGATATTTTGCCCAATCCTTAAACGGAGGCGCTCTGCTCGCTCGGTCAATAAAAGTCTATGTAGCGTGACCATTAATATGTATATATTAGGTATGTATTATATTTTAATAATAATAATAATAAATAAAAATCGGTTCGGCAGCAAGTACCGTACAAGCAACTTCTCTTGAGAAGAATTCTTTTTTTATCGAATTTAAAGAATTTTCACGAAAAAGATGACGTCATAGTGGGTCCGCCATTTTGAATTTTAAAAAACTGATGAAAGATTCGAAACCAGCACCCTCAAAAACCCACATCTACCCCTCAATACTTGGAATTACATACAAAATTAACGTTGCGTGTTCAAAAAAGTCAGTTTTTTACAAATAAAAAACGAACCGCTGGACCGATTTTTTCTAGACTCCTTTCAGATCTAAGTCATGACGTGGCGTATCGATTGATATGGTCATCAAAGCGATTCGGTCCAGTAGTTATTGAGAAAACGAATTCCATAATTTTGATCACGTACATACGTACGTACACACACACACACACACACACACACACACAGACATCACTCTAAAAATGATTGCAAATGATTCTCCAGGTCTTAAAACGTAAAGAAAACACAAAATTACCTATTTCAATTTTCAGACCTATTATAATAACTTCTCAAGAGAAGTTAATAAAAATATTTATTCATCAACAAACTTGGACAGTAAAAAGTTACAATTAAAGGTACTTAGCTAAATAGATTGATACAAAGATAATGTGAACATCTGAGCCTGAGCTAGGTCTAAACCTGTATTTCAGGCTACAGCGCTTTTCCCTTAAAATATGTAAAGCTAGTTTATGGTACACAGAAAGAAACCAACAACAAAAATAGTAACATTTAAAATTAAAAACATGTTCTATCTAAATTAGTAGTTGTTCGATTCCAAATCGATATTCGATCGATGGTTTCGGAACGGCCATTTTGAATTTGACGTTGCTGCCAACCTTGCAGTTTTTGACAACTGACAGACGAAAAGCCCTCGCAATGTAACGCGTATTGATTGGGGTATTGAATTTAAATCGCAAGCCATCTGGAATGTATTCGGGTTCCCCTCAGGATTGTCTATATAGCTGAGTGTGTTGTGGTTCCCCGAACCAGATAAAGTTCGCATTTACGTGGCCGATTGGTTTTTCCCACGTAACATAACCTGTGTTGGAACACTGTGCTCGTCGAAGCTGGCCTGCCAGTCATACCTGGTTGGCTGAAGAACCTGTCTACCAAGAAGAGCCTAGGGTGCACCCGGGCCTTGCAGAGAGACAGGAAGTTGACGGGACCGAAGCACAGACCAGGTTAGATCGACTCCATAAGTATTAGCTCGGTGAATCGCCGACGTTCACACTTCTTGGCATCTGATCGCTACGCTACCTCGTAGCTGATGGGCCCCTGCGAGGTCATTGGGTGCCGAGAAGCCTGAACCATTTTGGTATCAAGAGCGTGGTTTCCTGAGATTTGCAGCCGTCAAGGGCTCCAGGAACCCACGATTTGGGACTATCAATCTGTAGGTATAGGCGGTTATTAGCTAACTTGGTGTTGTTCCTGTATCCACATAGATTGGTAGTATTGTAAGCTATAAGTCTATTGCTGGTAGTAGACGGACAGATATTACAGTTTTCCCTAAATGACCAGTTGTACTGAGATGTGACTCAGAATAGTAGGTACTCAACTTAGGTACATTGTAGGTGAATTGAAATTTGCATTGAAGTACCAGTTAGTCAATCTATTAGTGGTATAGTAATGCTAATGAATGTTTGGTTAACATAGGTAGTTACATGTATTGATAGCAGGCTATTACATTGTTTTCAGTTTATAGCAATTTATAACTTGAACTAATATTGACTATCTGTGTGTGTTATAATGATATAGGGAAACGAAATTGTATTTACAGAATTTATATAGAGATAAAACTCGGTTCCTATTGTTTAAGGAAAACAGCATTGTTTAAGTTGTGGTTTAGGGTTCCCTCGTTTGGGTTATAGACTGGAGGGTCCAATAAAATTGAGTTACTGCAAATTGTGAGTAAGTATCGTTCCGATCATGTCGTTATCTGAAATCCAGAAGGGTGTTTCTAAGGAACTCAGATGGTTTTCCTCCGCACACGGTCTGATAGACCGTTTAGATAGGCATGATGTGGTATTGGAGCGGTCTATGGACGTTAAGGAACGTTACAACAGGGTGCTCGAATTGTCCGCGCAGGCGGAATCAGTTGATGGTTGCGCACCTGACAGGCTGTCACGGTTGCTAGGGGATGTCGACCAATGTATGGAGATGGCAGCTGCTATCACGCAGAAGGCTGCGGACATACGTAGACAGCGCGAGTCCAGCCATGGTGGTGACATTGAAGCACCTCTGCCGCTTCAGGGTTCGGGGTCCAGGTTACCTGCCATAACTATGCCTACTTTTGACGGAGTGTCCGGTGAATGGATGAGCTTCATCAATCTGTTCGACAGTTTGGTGCACATGCGATCGGACATTACCAAGTCTGTCAAGATGGCTCAGCTGGTGGCAGCATTGAGGGGTGAGCCTAGGGAGCTGGTCGCTCATTTGACAGTTACGGAGGGTAACTATGAAACGGCCAGACAATTGTTGGTCAGACGTTACCATAACAAACGGAGGTTGGCCGATGCCCAACTGAACCGTTTGTTTAGTATCCCGGTTGTGAACAAGGTCGGGGCCATACAGACGGAGGTTTTGAACCCGTTGTTGTCCGTCACCAAGGCTCTAGAGAATCTTGGACTTCCGGTTGGTGAATGGTCGTACCTAATGTTGTACATTGTACTTTCCCGCCTACCCGCTGACGTGCAGACTCGTTTCGAACAGTCTCACGGGAGGTCGGCCGAGGACCTGCCCGCCTTCTCCGACTTGGTCGGATTCTTGGAAGAGGAGGCTCGACGGGCAGAGAATTTGGGGTTGACGGTCACCCATCCTTCGGAGCCACAGAGAGCTGCCGGGAGCGCTGTGAGTAGGGGCTCTCCGACGAGGAAGGACCGCACCAACCGGCAGTCATATGGGACTGTGAGTGCATTGACCCCACATAGTGAGACCTGCCCATGTTGTAGGCAGATTGGCCATGCTGTGGCCAATTGCAATAAGTTCGGGGAACTTAGGGTTGAGGGACGGCGCCGGATGGCCAAGCAGCGGAGCTGGTGTTTCCTGTGCCTCGGGCCACACATGGCTAGGGACTGCACGCGCACAAAAATGTGCGGATATTGTGGTGGGGCCCACAACAATCTGTTGTGCATGAACCGGTCCGGCCAACAGCCACCACAGGGCCGTACCCGGGGTGACACGGCATGGGGCCCTGAGAATTCGTTTGCGACTCGGAGCGCAACTCAGGGGCCAACGTCCCCACGTGCACAGGGCCGTACCCAGGGTGACACGGCATGGGGCCCTGAGAATTCGTTTGCGACTCGGAGCGCAACTCAGGGGCCAATGTCCCCACGTGCACAGGGCGGTACTAGGGTGCAGGGCCGCACTCAGGGTCATCACATGGGGGGCCCTGAGTTTTCGGTTGCGACTCAGCATCCGACTCAGCGGGCAATGGGGCCACAAGCACGCGGCCACCCAGGGGTGCAGGGCCGCACTCAGGGTCATCACATGGGGGGCCCTGAGTTCTCGGTTGCGACTCAGCATCCGACTCAGCGGGCATTGGGGCCACAAGCACGCAGCCACCCAGGGGTGCAGGGCCGCACTCAGGGTCATCACATGGGGGGCCCTGAGTTTTCGGTTGCGACTCAGCATCCGACTCAGCGGGACATTGGGTGTGTTCAGCGGGCCGTAACGGGCGGGTGGCATGGGACACCTTCGAGCTATGCGGGTGCGGTTCGGACGCCGCCTCAGTTGTCGCCCCGCTCGTCGCCTCGTCCTCGTCGGTCACATGTGATGTCCCCCCCGCTCATGGAGCGGCCACGATTGAATTCACGCCCACCCCCCTTTACGGGGAATCGTAGGTTGGCAATGGAACCGGCGCGTGGGCCATTTGTACAATGGGACCCTCTGGCGTATAGCTGCATACCTGATCGGTTACAGGCAGAGTGGGGCCCCGGGGGCCCTCGCTAGGAATTTGCGGCCCAACAATTTGTTGCCCCCCAACCGGAGACGGTGGTGTTACCGATCGCCTCTGTGCTTGTTTGGGATTTGGCGGGCAACCCAACATACGTTCGCGCCCTATTAGATTCTGGAGCTCAGGGCTGCATTGTATCGAATGATTTGGCAAAATGGTTGGGCCTCAATATAAATAATGTATCGCTGCCGAGGAAATTGGTCCCTGCTGGGGATTACAGGGCAACCCTTCACGGGTTTTGTGATGCCTCTGAACGAGGGTTTGCGGCAGCGGTTTATTTGCGAACCGTCACCTCCACCGGGGAGGTCGACGTGCGTTTGGTTTTGGCAAAAAGCAAGGTAGCGCCTATTCGGACAAGGATGACGATTCCAAAACTGGAACTGTCCGGGGCTGCTCTTTTGACCAAACTTTTGAATCACACTCTAACAGTGTTGCTTGGGTCAGTGTTTTTGGAGGATACGGTGTACGCGTGGACGGACAGCCAGATTGTTTTGTGCTGGCTGAAGGCTTCGGTCCATAACTTAGAGATTTTTGTTGCGAACCGTGTCTCCCAGATTGTGTCGTCTGAGGTCCCACTGACCTGAAAACATGTACCAGGAGAATTGAACCCGTCTGATTGTGCATCCAGGGGATGTCGGGCTCCTGAACTCGTTAGACACCATTTGTGGTGGGGACCACCCTGGCTTGCCAAGAGAGAATCGGACTGGCCCCACAGCTCCACCAAGGCGGTACACCTCGAGCTCGTTGCTGATCTCTCGACAGAGGCTTTCATTGCTTGTTTGGATAGGTTTGTTTCTCGAAGGGGACTTCCAACTTTGATCCGCTCTGATAACGGCACTAACTACATCGGTGCGGAACGATACTTACGAGAGATAGTCAACCTTTTGAATGTAAATAAAGTGGATATTGGAACGGCCCTCTCCCGTCGGGGTGTACAGTGGACCTTCAGCCCACCGATTTGCCCCCACTGGGGTGGGATTTTTGAGGCCGTAGTTAAGTCAGCTAAGACGCACTTGGGGCGTATAGTAGGTCAGACCGCGCTGACTTTTGAGGAGCTCGCGACATTGTTTTGTAAGATCGAGGCCGTTCTCAATTCGCGACCGTTGTGTCCGCTCAGCTCGGATCCAAATGACCTGGAGGCTCTGACCCCAGGCCATTTCTTGATAGGACAGCCACTTAACGCGTTGCCCGAGCACCCCTTCGAGGGAGTGAAATTGTATCGGTTGTCAAGGTATCAGATGTTGCAGCAGTTTACTCAGAATTTCTGGAAGCGTTGGTCGCTCGAGTATCTGCATATCTTACAACAGCGCCTTAAGTGGACTGACAAAACCAGCCCCCCTAGTGTTGGTGACCTCGTTCTGGTTAAGGATGCTAACCTACCGCCACTACGTTGGCGCAGGGGGCGCATTGTTAACTTGTTCCCTGGCAAGGACGGGACCCCCCGGTCTGCAGAGGTTCTAGTAGGAGGCTCGGTTCTAAAACGAGCGGTAGCAACGTTGTATCGGCTGCCCGTAGATTAGGGGACAGGTGGGTGCCTGTCCGGGCGGGTGACTGTTCGATTCCAAATCGATATTCGATCGATGGTTTCGGAACGGCCATTTTGAATTTGACGTTGCTGCCAACCTTGCAGTTTTTGACAACTGACAGACGAAAAGCCCTCGCAATGTAACGCGTATTGATTGGGGTATTGAATTTGAATCGCAAGCCATCTGGAATGTATTCGGGTTCCCCTCAGGATTGTCTATATAGCTGAGTGTGTTGTGGTTCCCCGAACCAGATAAAGTTCGCATTTACGTGGCCGATTGGTTTTTCCCACGTAACATAACCTGTGTTGGAACACTGTGCTCGTCGAAGCTGGCCTGCCAGTCATACCTGGTTGGCTGAAGAACCTGTCTACCAAGAAGAGCCTAGGGTGCACCCGGGCCTTGCAGAGAGACAGGAAGTTGACGGGACCGAAGCACAGACCAGGTTAGATCGACTCCATAAGTATTAGCTCGGTGAATCGCCGACGTTCACACTTCTTGGCATCTGATCGCTACGCTACCTCGTAGCTGATGGGCCCCTGCGAGGTCATTGGGTGCCGAGAAGCCTGAACAGTAGTTATACTTATACAATTAACATGAAAAAATAATAATAAGAGAGTGGGTTAATGAGTTTGTTTGTGAGTTTGTTTGTGATCCTCTCTGTGTGTGGAGTGATTGTGAATGAGTGTGTGTGAGAGGGTGTATGAGATTAACACATATGTCAGACTTATTTATAATTATTAAAATAATAAATATTTTTGTAAGTACTTAGAAATATTATTTGGTTACCAAGTAATTTTGAGTAATTCCTCAGTTTTGTCATAGTCGAGTGAGTGTAATATTTTATATACCGTTTTTTTTAAATCAAATGTTGAGGGAGTATAAATTTCAGCTGTTCTATTTATTCTATTGTATAGGAAGGGACCAAGGAAGCAGGGAAATTTATGAGCAAAAGAGGTTCGAAACAATATATTGTCTAAACAAAGCCTATCTTTACGCCGTCTGGTCAGTAAAGAAGGGCTATATATTAAAGATGAGTGTAGTTTTAATATAATGTGATACACAAATAGTTGCCTCACCGTTAGGACGTTGCAGGAATTATAAAGGAAACAGGTAGGGAAGAGGAGGGGACGGAAAGTAGAGACCTTAAGTACAGCTCTTTGAGCAAGTTCGAGAGGCAAGATAGATGTTTTCGGTGCACCTCCCCACGAGGTGATGCAGTAGGTGAGCACGGATTGACAGAGTGCCATATAAACTCGTTTTATCAATCCGGGATCAGCAACATGGCGAAGCATTTTGAAAACATAGATTAGTTTGCGGATTCTGCCAGTGACCAGGTGAATATGAGGTCGAAAGGTGAGATTATTATCGATGAGGACACCAAGGTATTTAATGGTTGTACTTTTGTGCAGGGCTGGACAGGAGCATGTTCCACTATTTGGATCTATGCAGTTGTGCGCAAATATCGCACCTTCATCGGTAAACTTTGTGTTTCTGATTGAAAAGGTAACGTAAACAGTTTTATCAGAGTTTAAAGTCAGCAGGTTATTTTGAAGCCATTTGGTGGCATTGTTGAAACCTCTCTGGGCAACTTCGTATGTCTCTTGCCAGGTGTTTGTCGAGAATATCAGGGCGGTATCATCTGCATAGGTTATTACTTTGCCATTATCAGGATTCAGGTCACACAGATCATTTATGTAAATGAGAAAGAGTGTAGGCCCCAATATGCTGCCCCGAGGAACGCCGTACGTGATTGGTAAGTCATCGCTGCAGTGCTCACGGATTTTTACAAATTGAGGGCGACCAGTGAGATACTCCTCAAAAAACCTCAACTGCACCCCCCGTATACCCAACCTATCGAGTTTGTCCAATAGGAGGGGGACAGAGACCGTGTCAAACGCCTTGGCAAGATCAAGAAAAATACCTAAAACCTTTCGCCCGGCATCAAGATTTTTCACCACGTAGTCAGTGAGTTCATGGACTCCGTCACTAGTCGAGATATTATTTCGGAATCCGAATTGGCAATCAGATATAAGGTTGTATGATTCTAGGTATCCTATTAGTTGACGGTTAACAATTCGTTCCAGTAACTTAGAGATTGAAGGCAAGATAGAGATGGGCCTATAGTTATTGACACGGTCTCTGTCGCCAGCCTTGTGAATAGGGATCAGCATAGATCGCTTGAGGGGATTAGGGAAAACTCCATCAGCAAGACACATGTTGAAAATATAAGTAAGGGGTGGAACAAAGAAATCTTTGAAGAGCCTAAGAATACGGTTCGAGATGTTGTCCCAACCAACAGCGCACACGCTCCTCAGACCAACTATAAGTCTCTCAACTTCATCCTTATCGGTCTCCAGTAAGGCAAATGAAGTAATAGATCTGCTTGGTGGTAGAGGAGGTTTGCTGTCAGTTTGTCTGGGACCCAACGGTGTGTTTATTCTTTCAGCAAGATTCTTACCCACATTTGCAAAGAAATGGTTCACATTATTAGTATTATTAGAATTTCCCGCTGAACCTAATAACTCAGTCGCAGAGCTTTTTGTCTTGGTGGTGTTTGTGATAGCTTTTATTGATTTCCATAACTCCTTAGAGTTGTTGCCAGCCTTTGAGAGTTCATTCTTTTCATGGTTTCTTTTGAGTTTTTTGAGGAGATTGTTGCAAAAATTTCGATATCTTTTGTAGTCCATCACGACAGGGGGGGCAGAGAAGAATCTATTGAGACCGTTGAGATCGACATTACCGACTGGCAGATCCCGGGACTTACCGACGCCAAGAGTACGTAGAAACTTCCACACCTGAGCAGGAGTGTAGTTCTCGATGCACTCGTATATGTGGCGGCGCTTAGCGTCACGACACATACGGTTGCATCGATTACGGAGAGATTTGAATGTATGAAAGTTCTCGTTAGTTGGGTCTTTCTTGTAGCGGCATTTAGCTCGGTTCCTCTTGGTCATTAGGCGTTTGATAACGTCGTTTAGCCAAGGTGCGGGCAGGTGCTTCACCCTAACTCTCTTGATCGGAGCGTGTCTGTCAAACATCCCCAAGATAATTGTGTTGAAGTTGAGGACTTTGTCCCTTACTGCGGTATTAGGGGCCCGTTGTTAGAATGGTGCAAAAACTACCTTAACCTCTGGAGATTTTGAAATTGCCATTTGAGCAATTTAAAAAGCATGTTAAAGCGACTTTGTCGAGAAAAGGAATATTACAATGTTCAAGATTACTTAAATGACAGGACTGTATGGGTTTAATCTGGCTCAACACAGACCTTGCTGTTAATATTTTGTAATTATTTATTCCTGCTTATTAATGATAACAATTTAATTTTTCATATTTGTATTAGATCACAGCCTATTTTTAAAAGAGATCTAAAAATCAATCTGTGGGAGTTTCTACGCCCTTCTTCTCCCAGTGGTCCAATGTAGAGAAGAGGCAAAAAATGACGTTTGCTAAGTGTATGTAAATATCTACAGTAATAAAGTACTTTGACTTTGACTTTGACTTTAACAATCGTAGGTATTGTGTGAAGGTAGGAGAGGCTCTTAGCGAGAAAGTTACTGTGACTGAGGGCACTGTCCAGGGCTCAGTGATAGGTCCTCTACACTATATTACCTACGTGAATGACCTTTAAAACCTCATCAAGGAATGCTCAGTATACCAATTTGCTAACGACATGTGCCTAATCGCAGCCGATAGGAATCCACGTATAGCGCTGAGCAAACTGCAGGGTGACTTTGACCTGCTCAATATGTGGTCACACGATGCAGGACTCGTGCTGAACGCACAAAGAACCAAACTGGTCCACGCCCACGCGAGCCACAGCAGTACCAAAGAAGAGATCCACCTACTGGTACACACACACAAATGCCTTCACGCGTCACCTTTCTCTTGCACTGTATGTCCCAAAATAGATATAGAAAACACTAAAACATACCTTGGTCTTGTCATTGACAATCGCCTCAGCTGGACAGCTCATTTCGACGGTGTCTGCAACAAGCTTCGTGCAGTACTGGCAAAGTTTTCGCTTATGAACCGATGCATATACTGAAGTTAAAATAATGCTGTGCCAAGGCCCTTGCAGAATCAATTATATCGTATGGACTGACCAGCTATGGTCGTACTGTTAGGCGGCCTGGGTCGTTTGTCTTTTAAAAAAAAAAACACAAAGTCACTAACACTAATATTTATTGATCTCAGAGAGAATTACACAACTTTATAACTTCCCAATTTTGAGATAGCAGAATGCTTTACCGCTTTCCGCGAGTGACTGAATCTAACTGACTAAAATACAAAAGAGTTAGAAACGACGAAGTCTAAAAATGATGATCAACAGTAATTAACACGGAAAAATACAGCCATGTGGAGATTATGCTCTATTAAGCTTTATCTACATATTAATAAGGGTTGTAACAGCTCCCCCATTTTGACGGAGCTTCATCCCTTTAAAAATGAAGCGAAGTTCTAAACTAAAGTTTGTTGAAAATAGAAAACTCAAATTTAGGAAGTCTTACAAAACTTACAGTTAACACAAAAGTACAAAACGTATTATCAGAATTCACTTAAAAGTTAAGATTACGTCTAGAAGGATGAGGAACCTCGATTCCATGAAGGTTATCATAAGACTTATAACTAGTATGTGGGGCTGGCAGAGATTTTACAGATTTTTTTTTCTTCATCTGAAGTAGAAACATCTGACATTTCAATAGAGTTAGACATTTTAGCTTGATGTTTGACCAGCTTCTTATTGTAGCATTGATTGAATATTTGTATACAACATCTAGAGTTACGATTGCCAATTCGATTTCTGTAACATTTATAGAGTTTATACAAAACAAACATAGATATTATATTAGTTAAAACATAAGTGAAACCTGAATAGTATCTACTGTATTTAACAAAGTGGGATTCTGATTGTAACTTACTTAATTCATCTTCTAAATTATCCAGTTTATGTGTAGCATATTTCAAGGACTCTAAACTTATTTTGCTCAAATTAATTGGCGATAAATGAGGTAGAGTCTGGTTAAAAACTTCTTTCTTACAACAGTCGTCTAATGTGATATCAAAAGTAATATCCAATGGAGACTTCATTACGAAAGAGTAAAACTAGTTGGAATCAGCTGAATAGTTTTTGAAAAACCGATACAATTTTCGGTTAGTTTTACAATACCGGTACCAACTATGGAATAATCAACAATATTATCATCACATTTCATAGTAAGTTTAGTAGGGTTTGACTGTACATATATCCATTTGTTATTTTGAAGCTTTTGCCTTATGTTTATTTGTCCAAATAACAGTTTAGCATTACATTGAGGAGGCAAGGACATTGTCACCTCCGTGAGGAGTTTTGATTCACAATTCGGATTACCATTACTTGAAAATATTGAGACAAGTTTACAAATGGAGTAGTTATAATTAATTTTCTTACACTTATCTATACTGTCCAACATAGCATAGTGCAATCTGTCATCACTTAGAGCAATGTAATTATCGGAAGGCTGAATGAGCGCGAAAGTTCTGAATGTGAGTCATCATGCGGGGTAGGCAGAGGTATATTTTTGTAAACTGTGAACTTATCGGAAGTTATTAGTGGAATCTGCAAAACAAAAACTATCCTTTTGTTATAATAGTAACAGTTAAGTTCCGACACGTCAATTAGTGAATGAATGTTGTCTATATTTAGTTCAACAGGAAAGTCTAGTCTTTTGTTTATGTGGTTGCTGTGTTTTGATAGCTCAGCAAACAGATTTGAGGGGCTTATCACACTAGGGTGTAGTATATTAACCTTAGAAAATAGGATAGCATTTAACGTGGTATCAATCAAATTAGAAAGAAAAAGTAGGGAACTTTCGATGATATTAAGTAAGCTATTTATCCTAGACATAGAATATAACACATTATCTGTTTTCGTGATTTGAGATAAGATTTCATTCATATTATTAATTTGGGCATTCTGTTTAATTTCATTCTGATTGAGTTTATAAATCGTAGAGTTAAAATTATTAATTGTCGATTTAACAATATGAATGTTGTCTTTCATCAACGAGTACAACAACGAGTTCATCAAATAAAACAGTTCGTTCTCGCTTTTTTTGCAAGATTCGATAGCGGCATCATATTTCCGGGCGTCGTCCGCGTCTAATGTGCCGAAGAAAAACTTTAGAATCTCTCCGCCGAATTCTAAAGATCGTTTGACCTTCGTTGGGGTTTGAGTAGAGATAATATGAGATAGTGATTGCAATTTGATAAAATTAGACTCAACTAAGACTTCAATTGGGCTGGAGACATCCTTACATTGGATGAGGTCGGATGATTGTATTTTATTACAAAGATCTTGAGTCTTTTGTAATAAGTGTTCTACATTTTGAAGATAGGGCTCTAGGGTTATAAGATCAATGTGCGTGATTACCTTCCAGTAATCGTTATGAAAGCAAACCGTTGTAATAGGTTCAAAATGAATTCCGGGACTATGTACTATCGGAGTAACTTTAGACTCAGCGTAGCATCCATAGAGCAGGGCTCTGGAAATAAATAGAGTGGAATAGGTTAAGATTTAGCAGGCTTAATTTCGTTTGTGTGGTGTTTTATATGTTTACGGCCGACTTGAAGAGTTACATTGTGCTTGTTATGCACTTTTATAATTTTAAAAGGGCCTTTCCATATTGGTGAAAGCGCTTTCCTAAGCCTATGGTGTTGCTTTAAATAAACCATATCACCTGTTTTATATGTGACGTCACGAGAGTTTGCGTCATAATATTGCTTTGACCTTTCTTTACTGGCTCTAACTTTTCGATAGCCTTTTCGCGGCTAAAACGCATTCTATATTGCAATGCGCGAATGTACTCGTTGTAGTAGTATTACTGGAGGTCTCATATAAGGAATTTGGAATAATAGGCTTGTAACCATAAAGAAGTTCGTATGGGGTAAACTCAGTGGTACAATGAGGGGTAGTATTGTATGCCAATATGGCAGTAAACAGATAACAGTGCCAGTCGTTTTGGTTTTCGTTGACGAAGGATTTCAGGTATTCCTTCATTGTAGCATGTGAACGTTCTAGTGCTCCGTTGGTCTGTGGGTGGTAAGGAGTAGTAAATAGAGACTTGATTTTCAGGATTTCGGTAAGCTATTTGAACAATTCTGAGGTAAAACAAGTACCTAAATCGGTCAGTATTGTTTTGGGAAATCCATAAAGAGACATAAAATGTACGAGATTTCTAGCTATCTCGTCACTTGTCGCAGTGACCATGGGGTATGCGCTTGAAAATTTAGTTAAATCATCCTGTAATGTTAAGATGAATCTAAAGTTTTGGAAACCCGCGTCGGGTAGGGGACCAACTATATCGAGAGCCAATCGTTCAAATGGTCTCGTAGAGGTTGACGTAATCTCCATTGGGGCTTTATTTGATTTTCGTAAAGGTTTATTGACCTGACAAAGTTTACACTTCTTAACATAATCCTCAATATCAGAACGCATGCCTTTCCAGTAATAGGCAGCTTTTATTCTATTGTACATCCGCTTTGACCCTGGGTGACCAGCGATAGTAGAGTCGTGGTTTTCCTTCAATATTTTTGGGACCTCGACAGGAGTCGGGTAGATCAGTTGATTTTTGTAGATATGAATTTTGATGTTAGTGTTATTAAAGACTTGGGAAATCTTATTATAGATTTTCGTATATGAAATTTTGGAAAATGGGTCTGTACAGTCGGATGTTGCGAGATCAGTGGTTTCAGGGTGATCTTTCAGAATAAGATCTCTAAGTTTTATCAACAAGTTGTAAATGTCCTTTTACTTCGTCTCTTCATAGTGATGAACCTTAGTGTATGGAAAGTAATATATTTTATTGTTACTATTTAAGCTCTGAACAGTAAAAGGTTCTCGCTCAGAATTGAACAAGTCAGCGGAATTGTCGAGTTGCGACAATATCTCTTCGCAGTGAGGCAAATAGTAGTCGAGATCTAATGAGACGGGACATGTTATTGATTTTAATTTAGTCAGCTGTAGAGCCTCCGTGTGCTCCTCAATAACAGTGTTGGAATCTGGAAGTTTGTTTGTAAACTGTTTCTTGAAATACTTTACGTAAGTTGAATTTAACAGGGAATCAGCATGAATTGCGTTGACGGGACAGCGTGATAACGCGTCAGCATTAGAGTTGAGACGACCTTGTTTGTACACTATTTCGTAGTCGTACTCTTCAAGCTTAAGGCGCCAACGAATGAGTCTACTACCGGGATCGTTTACGTTGAACAGCCATACCAAGGAACGATGGTCTGTGACAATTTTGAATTTCCGACCAAATATATAGGGACGGAAAGTTTTGACTGCGAATATGATCGCGAGAAGTTCCTTCTCGGTAGTTGAATAATTGCCTTCTGGCTTATTTAATGTACGCGAGGCGTAGGCAATAGGCAATAGGTCTTTGCCTATGTCGCCTTGGGAGAGAACTGCACCGACAGCATAGTTACTTGCATCCGAAGTTATCACAAACGGAGCTGAAAAATCAGGGTATTGAAGCAGTGGGGCTGTGGTGAGTTTCTCCTTGAGAATTTGGAAAGCATTTTGTTGTTCTGGAGTCCAATCAAATGGGACATCCTTTTTAAGCAGTGAAGTCAGTGGTTTTGTTAACTTAGAAACATTCTCAATAAATCGTCTGTAATATCCGACTAGGCCTAGGAAGGACTTGATTTGTTTTACGTTAGTCGGAGTGGGAAAATTGGTCCCGGATTTAACTTTTTCAGGATTCGGAGACACGCCTTTGTCCGTTATGATGTGTCCTAAATATGCGACTTCTAAGACTAAAGAAAGAAGACTAGCTTTAGCTTGGTCATGTGGAAGTCAAGGTAATGAGAGTATATGATACAGTCGTCTAAATAAACATAGCAGTGGAGACCTTGAAGCCCTGAAAGCGCCGTATTCATAAGGCGTTGGAAAGTAGCGGGGGCATTTTTCAACCCGAAAGGCATTCTGACAAACTCGTAGTGGCCAGAGCTACTAGAGTTGGTAGACACGGTTAATCCAGTTTTTGGGGGCGATATAGAAGTGGTAGAATACGACTTGTTACGAGATGTATATTTTGACTTAGTAAAATTAGTAGGACTCGAATTTTCTCGAGGTGTGTTTTGATTTAAAATAACACGACTCGACGTGTTTTCGCATTGTGGCACGTGAGGTGTGGATTTAGGAAAACTCTTGTCTTTAGACAGAGGTGGACTCAGTGATTTTTCTTTAGAACTCAGAGAATTTAGGGGACCCAGTGTAGGCTGAGATGAACTCGGATTTTTCCGAGATGTGTGACTCGACGTGCTCTCGCATTGTAGCACGTGAGGTGTGGACTTAGCAAAACTCTTGCCTTTAGGCAAAGATGAACTCAGTGAACTCAGTGAACTCAGTGGATGCTGAGATGAACTTGAATTTTTACGAGGTGTGTGACTCGGCAATGTTGCCCGAGGTGAATTTAAGTTTTGGGACTTAGTAAGGATTGAGTCAAAATCAGAGGGCTTATTTGTGCCGTTTTTAAAGCACGATTTCGGCAGGCACTGATCAGAAATCATTCGCTGTTTAAATTAAGGCCTTGGTCCTCACGCGTTACATGCACGTTTGCATGAGTTGAGTTAGAGTTTGGTATTTGACCTTGGCTATTATTTTGCCGATTTTTGTATTTGAGTTTACGGCACTCCTGAAGGGTATGACCAAGGTGCTTACCTGGGAAACCCACTGGGTTTATAGGCACCCAATATAATTAGTATTAAGTTTTTATATTTTCGTAATAAAATCAATAATAATAATTATTACTAAGCCTCCGCTGTCCGTCCGTCCGTCCGACTGTCACCAGGCTGTATCTCATGAACCGTTCTAGTTAGACTGATGAATTTTTCACAGATGACGTATTTATATTGGCGCTGTAACAACAAATACTAAAAAATACAATAAAATAAATATTTAAGGGGGCTCCCATACAACAATTCTTTGAATACCACATACAAACTTATGAATGCACCTGGTTACGTACATGGAGTGTGAAAGTAGCCGCGCATATATCTATTCACTCCAAACCATCCCTACCATTGTACGGTGGTACGGAACCCTTCGTGCGCGAGTTCGATTTGCACTTGACCGGTTTTTTTCTCAGCGCCCGCAGCACTAAATAAAGGCACTGGCAAAACCGTCATATAAAGGTTGTGTTTTACCTTTTTAAGGTCCATATCTTAAAAAGGGTTTACCTTTTTAGGGTTCCATAACTCTAAAAATGTAAATTAAAAAGCACATGGGCAATATGCTCATTCATGAACCTTCGCGTTGCCATAAGGAGTCACTTTACGAACTATGTATAGTGTTGAAATAGATATTTATGCCACAAGTATAGTTATATTGTACCTTTAATATGAATGATAATCTGTTTGATTAAATTGTAAAATAAAAATTCTTTTTAAAAGCGACGGCCTGACGACGGAGTTAAAAATTAAATAAAAAACTGAAAAGTAAGAATCACTAGTGCCAAAAAGTGTCAATATGGCATGATTTCGCTGCTTGAAAAATGTTATTTTTTTAACATATGCATGTCAAAGTTTATTTACTCACAAAAATATTCATTGTTTTTAGACATCGAAATTTCTTTGCGGAGGTAATAATGTAACGTAAAAAACACTATTGTGGTAATGTAAAGTAAAAAACAAAAGTGTATAATATAATAACCTTAATAACGAACCCAAATGCTTTGGCATAAGAGTCACTTTAAAAGCAAGTGTTTTAAATATAAATCACTTATCTCATTAGTGCATAGGCGGCGGTGTAATCACTTAGTTAATGCAAGTAGTTATTAAAAATAATGTAAACAAACCGATGCAACATGACCAAATTACAATAAACAAGAACATTTACATACAGGCACATACATTGCTTCTGGCTCCACACTGGGTCGCGGGAACCAGAAACAGCAACGTCACACGTATATTAACATACAAGATCTGTTTTTTTGTTTTGATCCCCAGCCAGGGTTCGAACCCGGGACCTCCACGGTTTAAAAAAAAAATGGAGAAATTAAGTTAAAATTTTAAACTTCTTAATCTAATCGTCGGCGTCTGTATTTGATGAAGATGATTCGTCAGAAAACTCCGAAGCCACCGTATTTACAACAAATCTCAATTGATTTTTTATCATTATTCTATAAAAAATTGTCTCTACTTTTATGATGTGATTCACACATTTTCGCCATTTGTCAGCAAATACCTTTTGTATTCCTTGTAGAAATTTTATCTCAAATTTCAATGAGGTTTTATTACGAGATACGTGGCTCTTCAGCCCACCAGCTTTGACATCAGCCCACACGAGTTCAATCGGATTGAGCTCGCATTAATAAGGTGGCAGAATTTCTGGCTTCACTTTTTTCCATCAAAGCTTATTCTTTGTTACACAGCCAATCCTAAGAAGGTCCTTTTTTTCTTATGTAGTGGTGGGATATTTTTCTTGGCGTTTTGAGGGTAAGGATCATTGTCTGGCACCACTACCGCATTATTACCAAGTTTCGGTAAAATTCGCGGTATTCTCAAACCACCGCTCAAAGCGGATCGCGTCCATTGACTCGTGGTAATCACCTGTGTTTTTTATAAAAATACATCATCAGTACCCTCTACGAAACCATTTTCATGCACTACAATCAGTCGTCTGCCCTTTGAAGTAGGGTTCTTTGCACGCATGCTCAGTCCTTCCATAAAATATTTTCATTTAGAAGTTACTGTAGTGTCCACGTAATTTTTTGAAATAGTGCGCCCTGAAAACGAAAAAGTCAATAATAATGCTATCCTCTTTTGAGGTAATTGTGCCAGTGCAAATGTATTTGAAAGATTACAATTTGGCAAATATACCCCAGGGCAGTCCAATTGCAAGATATTCGGAATCATTCGCAACGACTTCGTTAACCCAAGACCACGCCTAGGTCCTTCAACCATTCTCAATAAAGGCTGCAAGGATTTAAGGTTTTAAAAAGATAAATCAATAATGTCCCCACCGAGGGACATATGCGCCCGGAACGAGTAAGCCTAAGTCATGCTCCACAACGCTGGCTTAGTGCGGGTTGGCGGAGGGGTTATACGACGACGTATGTAGGTACGTAGCGATAGTAGCAGGGACCTACAGCTTAACGTGTCATCACCATCAGAGACTCTGAACGTCAAATAACGTACTTGAGATAAATTAATTATTTCATTGGTACATGGTCAGGATTCAAACCTGCATCTCCTGTGTGAGAAGCAGGCGTGAAACCCATCAGACCACGGAGCTATCTTATAAGTTTTGTAAATGTCTATTTATCTTTACTAAATAGGAAAGCGACTACCATTTTAAACGTCTTGAGAATGTTTTGTTGCTCTTAGGAGAGCGTGTAGGGTGATGGAATCCAAGTGATCCCTACGGAATGGGCGTGAGCAACAATCCTCCGGCCCAAATGTTGATATTTTCTGAACAGACGGATTTCCTGTACCACTAATCTCGCAACGACAGCCCTCGTTGACCAACTGACAACATTATTACGTACGAGAGAAAAGGACAGAGATAATAATTGTTCGCTATCGCTACGTAACTCAGAAAAGGTTAGATTGTTTACATTCTTTATCTCGACAAATTGGTATTACTTTAGGGAACTCTTTGCAATTATTATTAAAATTATTTTAAGGGTTCCATACCTCAAAAGGTAGAAAAAGAACCCTTAGAGGATCACTCGTGTCCGTCCGTCCGTCCGTGTGTCACAGGCACTTTTCTCAACAACTATAAGAGTTGGTTTTGACATCTGCAAAAATACTTATCCTGATAACCGCAACATAATTCAAGTCTAATATGAAAAAAATATTGCCTTCAAAAAAGTGGAGGGGGTACAATGACAAAAACAATCAATGCTGGATAGCTGATAAGTGATAAAACAAGGAATGTTTTAATACGCTCAATTCCATACATATTTTTGTAAAATCGCGCAGATTATCGTAGGGCAGGCTTCTATCGAAAACATGGGAGGTCATGTTGAATAGTTTAAATGTCATTTCAATCTGTATTTTGTAACATTTCGTTTGATATATACATATTTGTATTAAAGATATTTTTATGTCATTTATTTTATTTATTGTGTCACACAAAACTTATCACCCGACCTTGAAGTGACAAATACCTTGTTTGAGGGGCGGCTCCTCTAGCTAAACTTATGTATGACACGCCAAAGTTAACTTGGCACCTCGCTCAGATGACGACATAGCATCCGTCACTGTCCTACTGGCATCGAGGGCGAGAGGGGGGGGGGGGGGGGGATATCTTTGGCAACAAATACAATGATCACCAAAATATTTTTTTCCTACCCAAAATGGATAAATGAACACCAAAAGTTGCAAAAAATATCAGGGCAAAATACTGCGGTAGCTTAGGTGAAGGGTAAAGGGGGTGAGCGAAGCGAAGCGAAGCCCTCTTTATCCTTCGTGTTAGGTTGAACATGTAAGAACAACAATAAATACTTAAAACATAAACTTAAGTACAAAAAACATAAAAAGAAGTTTGGTGATCATTTATACAAACACAAATTGTTGGAAAATTATCCATTCTGGCAGTAACTTCGAGTTTATTGGTATTAAAATAGGTGAGTTTTTGGTAAAAGTTTAAACACAAGCCGTTATCTTTGTGGCGTAGTACTTATTACTAGTCGTATACGCACGACAACAAAACAAAATGTATGCGATTTGAAATTTGAAACGAAATTGATCACGTGTCTTTTCACAGCTTTGTGTTGTCGTCAAGCAAGATTAGTGATAGTAACGGGGGGAGTAGATTTTACATAGCTAATGTTTGTTCACCGAAACATGGAGGATTGGCCGTTAATATTTAAACAAAGATCATTACTCATTAGCATTGCAAACATGATTTTCAATCCCTATTGCCAGTACGAGAATAACAATATTGAACTTGAATATTTATCCTCCTCTGTTGTTGCACGCCGACGCATTTGTAGCTCCAGCTTTATATATGAATTTGCATACACGTTGCATAATTAATACCTCATCACAAGGTCGTAATTATTCTGTCAACTTCATACACAATACAGTCCAACAACCATCATATTGCACAATCGCAGAAAGCAATGCACTTATTTAAAAAATATCATATCTCCAAAGCAAAATTGAATAACCGACTAAACGCGCACGACATTGTCTCACTTCATTACACCAAATTTACGTACAGCCCTTTACCGGCACATTGCTTCAGGCCCCACACTAGGATACTCTGTGTCATGGGGCCATAAACAGCGGCGTCACATACATGTAAACGACCTCCCCAACCGGTATTCAAACGGGACCCCTCGCTTCGGAAGCACAGCCTCGACGGCAACACCACAGAGGTGTGCAAAATAATCCAAAACGATTTGCCTCTGCCACCCAGTATGGGAAAACGGTGACGCTATGTTGTTGTAAAAACAACTGCCTATGTTTCTAAACAGCCCCCTCGTTCACTGCATCGGGCCAAGCAAGCTACAAGGTCATAGCTGACTTCACTTTTACTAAATTTTTACACGAAGAGATGACTGGACACGCTTTGCTAAATAAACACTAACACACTCTAGGTGTTACAAACAGCTCACTGTGCAGAGCCTGCATGGAGGTCGAGGAGACAGCTACCCACGTCCTGATGGAATGTTCCTGCGTGGCCATCTACCAGGAAACACACCTCGGGTCGCCGAGGTCGCTCCAGGAAGTCGTCGGCAACGCTAGGTTTGCTAGGCTTCCTACAGGAGCTGGGTTAGCAGGAGTAATGCCCCCAGCCCACATCACGCAAAATGGGCGCAAAATTTAACATGTCGAGTTGCGGAAAAGTGGCCCACGTTAAACTATAACTATAACTAAACTATTTTGCAACGCAAAAACCCTATCAATATTACTTTTAGATCCGAAGAAATAGCAAGTTTTAGGTGACAAACATTTACTTATTGTTTTTTTTTGGCGTATGTGTAATGTTTTTTAAACACTATGTTTGAAGGAAAGGGTTTCCTTTTTAACAATTTGTTCATCATGTAAAATAACGCAAATTGAAGTCGTCGAGTTGCGGAAAATCAACCCGCGAAAAACTTTAACATACATTTTTTCGGGATTTGGGAGAAGAACAGCGCTTTGGGAATTTGACAGTAGCCACGCCTTGAATAGTGAAAATAAATGCTGCAAATAATCTCCGTTGTCGTATACTGGCCAGTGGTACTGTAGCTTACACTGTATATTATTCCACTTGAGACAGATCCAACCTGTTTACTCCGTACCTGCATACCTTGAAAACCAAAGTGCGGCTCGTACTCGCACACGAAGGGTTCCATGACAAAACCGACAGAAAAATTTGATTGTTATTCTTCAAAAGATCTCTTAAATTAATAAGACACTCCAAAAACACATTATCTATTGTAGATTATACAGGTTGTTTGGTAGATCGATGCAAAGCCTTAAAACGACTATTAAGAACCATTTAAAGTACATTTTTGTTGGTCGAAGTCTTACCGTCCCGTTTTTATGGATGTTTTACTGTTTTTGACAAAAAAACCCAGAAATTTACAGTTACCTGTTACTGTTTTAATGATTACTTATTAAGTACTATTTAAGTAATCTAACAAACTTGTTTTAGGCATCTGTGACTTGAGACCTTTGATTGCTGGAAAATATCCTCTGAAATATTGAAGATTAATCCATGGAAATCGTACCATAAAAGGGGTCTTTTATGGTACGATTTCCATGGATTAATCTTTCCCTCTAATGCCTCGCATATGTGATACTTTAGAACAATTTTATACGTTAGATATTTTGTTGGTAAAAGAGCTTTCTATTGATTTATTTGAGTTTTAATTTTCTATGCGAACTTCAAAAAATGCCCATAAAAACTGATATAATTCAATAGGAGGCTCTTTTAACATCATTTATAAAATTGTCCTAAAATACTACGAGTGAGGATTTTTTTTCTCCCCCAATTTGATTCAATAATTTATGAGATTCCGTTGTACATGGTATATTAAAAGAAAGAAATAATCAAGCTTGTTTTAAAAATGTTCACACAAAAAACACTCACTGCCTTTTAAAAAAAATACAGCAAAAAACCTTGCTTAAAAGCTGAGGAAATTTCCTAGAACTTCAAAGGTCTGTAAAAACCATGTCTCAAGTCACAGATGCCTTGAACAAATTTTGGTACATTATTTAATCAGTACTTAATTACAAATGACTGAAAAATAAATCAACGATTGTCCAAAATCGCATTTATTACCAATTATGAGTTAAATTCTGGGTTTTTTCTTCAATGACAATAAAACATCGATTGAAACGAAACGGTAAGTCTTCGGCTGACACAAGTTTTGCCTGACAAATGTTTCTTAATGATCTATTCTATCCTTGTTTTAAAGTTTTGCATCGATCTACCAATCACACTGTATTCCTCGGAGTTGCAAACCAGTCCGATGGGTGTCTTCGCACTTAGTACCGATTAATATACAGCTTTATATTATTTGCGGATATCTTTGCCAGGATAGTATATTATAGCGCTAGTGTGTCTTCGGACTTCGGATAGCGAAGATGGGTTTGCGGTTGATACTTCTGGTTGCCATCTTGAAGGTGAGTTTAAATTTATTCCGGTCTAGATAGGACGAGTCGAATCGTAGTTTAATTGACTGCTACATAAAGGAGAGTATTAATACTCGAGAGTGGGTTTATGAAACGATTCGAAGGCGAGTTTCATAATAATATCACTCTAGAGTTTTAATGCCTAATTATGTCCAGTTACATACACTAGTTTATCTACACACATATCATAAGCTCTCTTTGATGTGTTCAGGAACCGCATGTTCGACCGGCATTGTGGCATTGATCATTGCTCTGCAGTTGTTTAGCTTGTTCTGTACTTAGTACCAACTTCACAGACAAACTAGGGGTGGCACGCAGGCGGGCGTCGGCGTTCGAAATTTGAATGTCATAATTTGACAAATTTTGGTACATTATGGTCATAATGATCAATATTCAGATAAGAAATGAGTTTTTACCAAATAGTTTTACATTATGCTGGTCTTAACGTGCGGTCTTAAGACACAGTAAAGAGGCTTTATGATACGTGTGTAGATAAACTAAGTTATTTATAAGTTAAATGACAGGAGACATCTTCAGTTATTAGTATCAAGGTTGGTCATGGTCATGATCAAATCTTCGTTTGACCTCTGTTAGAGGTCAGAAATATAAAAATACGGCCAACTAGTTTACGAGTCGGACTCGCGTAATGAGGGTTCCGCACTATTCATATTTTTTATGATGGAAGTACAAATTGATGGTTTTCGGATTTTTTGCCAAACTTCAGCTATGCTTCTTGCTAAATTTCATGATTTAGAGTCAGTGGAAAGTAAATTCAGCAAAATTGTGACATAAACGGTGGTATCTTTTGATTGCATAGACCTAGTAGTTTGATCTTTTCACAATTTGGCCAACCACCGACCTGAGTAATCAAGATTAATTACAACTGAATTATTCAACGCTTTCCTGAGAAAAAGGGCCTTGACAGACAGACAGACGGACATCAAAATGATTAATTTTTCCTTTTAAGGTACGGCACCCCGAAAACTGCTGTACTACGGTGATGGGCTAGCCCCTGTCACACGAAATTGTGAAAATTTATTAGGTACTGGCTACAACTGTGACTGCCATCCTATATGGCAAATAACGTGACTAATATTTATTCACAACCCGTAAAGAGCCAGCGTGGTGGCTTATGGCTCAATATTCTCGCATTCGGGTTGAAAGGCCCATGCCCCTCGATGGGGACATAAATATAATACATTTATTGATGTATTACTATCAGAAAGCGCAGCTTTGTAAGGGCGCGCGAATGGAGATGTCTCAAATCGGTGTCTTTGCCTTATGAAGTTTCGCAGGCCCTTCAGTACAATAATTGCAGTTTATACAAATTATTTTATAAAAAATATTAAACACCGTTTAACCTCAAAACAAAGGTCAAATCCCTATACGTTTTTGTTTTTAAACAAGTGTTGAACAGTAGTATTTTTTTGTGGTAAGACCCGATCTTTTGTATTTCGAGTTTATTTACAAAGTAAGATTGCAATGATATTCGTGGTGACTAAACATGAACTTAAATCACTATGTCAAAGTTGGCACCTCGCTCTGATGATGTAATAGCGTCCGGCACTGTCCTACTGACGCATAGAGGGCGAGAGCAAGCGAGTGATGGAGGGGTAACGCATTATTCGCGGGTGCTAAGTTGACTTTGTGGCGTGGTTATAGTTTGTTTTTCATAAAGTGTACCAAACAATCAGCTGGATGGTGGCCTAGTGATAGGGTTCGCTCCGCTCACCCGAATTATTATTTGCAGGTCGTGGTGGCCAAAGAAGTTGGCAACTCTGAAAGGGTGAAGACATTGAACGATGGAAACAAGATACCCGCCATTGCGCTAGGTACCGCCGGATCCGTGAGTAAACACTAGATTACTACACGTAAAAATTGGTATATACCTCGCTCTGATGACGTCATCATAACGTCCGTCACCGTCCTACTGACGAGTCGAGGGCGAGAGCGACCGAGAGTGTGACGAGAAGCGCATTCCTCGCGGTAGCCAAATTAACTTTGTGGAGTACATTCCAGTAAATATTTAAATGAAATGAAAATGTAAACTAACAAATGTATGAAGACACATATGACGATATGACAAATGTCTAAATTCCTTAAAGGCTTCAAACTAACCGTACGACAACCCGAATGGCCGAGTCTGCAGTGACCCTGCCTACAAAGCCAAGGGTCCCGGGTTCGAGACCCGGTGGGGGCAAATATTTGTTTGATGAGAAAGGATGTTTGTACCCTAGTCATGGTAGTTTATCTATCAAAGTATAATATTTATTTATATAAGTATGTGTATCGTTGTCTAGTACCCAAGATATTATTATTATTATTATTATTGATCCATTTTTCTCTTTTTTAATTAGTTTTTTTTTGACTGCGGGATTGACAGACTGTCTTGTTTATTAACATTATTTTAAACATCCACTTGTCTTGAATGGACTGTTTAAGAGTTTGTTAGGTCCAACAACCCAATAATATATGTCGACAACTTTTTGTTAAACCCAGTACTACAGTTGCCACAAACGAACTTTGCTCATTGGGCTTTCGATCAGGTAGACATCGGGAGCCGAGTGATGATCGCCTATTGCTGGCTTAACCCCTGTGGCATGCCAATTAAGGTTCTACCTCAGAAGCGAGAGGTCGTATTTGAGACTATCTTCAAATAGCACTGCACAAGCTCTTAGAAACAGATCATCATATTAATATATTGCTGAACTGAAATTTAAATAAAGAAAGGATCTGAAACGAATACACAAACAAAAGGGTTTAAATTATCGTCATCGTACTGTGGCGAAAAAACCGTGAAAACTTTATAGAATCAAGTGAGTTAAAAACTCCGGTTTTCTTCGAAGCTGCTCAGTTAAGATCGCAGAGTATTACTGCATAGTAGTTTGCGTTACTGCATAATACAAAAAAACAGAAGCAGACAAGGAAGTATTTTTAGGTAGGTAAGAGTTATTAATATTTATACTGCGCCATAAACTTCAGAATAGAAGGGTGGTAATTACAGACTTCAATATAGATACTCTGCATAACCACTGTTTTTCATTGCATATGAATACCGTAACTAGAATAAACACCTGCATTGACCATATCGCTAGTAACATTAAAGACGCTCAGGAGATAACTTATAGTTATGATATTTTTGACCACGTCTGAATTTTCACTGCTAAAACATAATTATAATACCTTTGACACTATTAACACACATTGATTTAGCCCAAAACTAGGATTCCCAGTATCTTGGGTACTAGGCAACGATACACGTACTTATATAGATAAATATTATACTTAGATAGATAAACAAACATGACTAGGGTACAAACATCCGTTCTCATCAAACAAATATTTGCCTCTACCGGGAATCGAACCCGGGACCCTTGGATTCGTGGGCAGGGTCACTGCCGACTCGGCCATTCGGGTCGTCAAACATCAAAAATTAATTTTCCAGTCTACTGCTAAGTGCTACTTTGACCCCTGTTTAACGGGAATGGACCAGCCCTCTTCGAATAGATGTAATGAAAATAATATCGTGATTTAAATTTATATTGTATTGTATTTTACTAATTGGGTGATATTTTGCAAGTCAATAGGCTAGATGTGTAGTGTCTCTAAATGTTATGCTACCTGTTATGTTTATGTTACCTATTATGTTACGACCACGTCTACGCTAAATACACGTTGTTGTATTTGAATCCAAGCTGGGGGAGAAATTGTATAAAAATCTCCGAGTTTTGAATGTTTCTGTTTCCGTTCCCACGACAATACCCTGTGTCTCGGGAAGCAGAAGCGGCTTAGCCTAGCGGGTAGTGACCCGCCTACGAAGCCGACGGTCCTGGGTTCGAATCCCGGTAAAGGCAAATATTTGGGTGATGAGCATGAATATTAGTTTCTTAGTCGTGGCTGTTTTCTATGTATTTACATAAGTATTTATCTCTATTAAATATATCGTCATCTGGTTAGAACCCATAACACAAGCCTTGTTGAGCTGAGTATGGGCCTGTATGTAAGATTGGTCTCCAATATTTATATGTCCTCTAATATTAACATGTGTACTGTACATATGTTTAAGCGCGATATCTTTGCTAGTCTGGATACGGAACCCTGAAGACAGAGGCTCATTACAAAGTACACGTATAGAAGGTGTCGCTTAAAGCTTTAGCGGTTTTGGCGGCAAATTCACGTAACGTCATTTTCATCTGATCAATGAAAATTGTGTAGTGCCGATTAAATCAATCAAATTTTTTTTCTTTAAATATTAACATATATTTAGAAAACGACATTGTTTGCATCTTCTCTACATTGTACCAGTGTGGGAGAAGAAGGGCGAAAAAAATCGCACATATTGTTTTTTTAGATCTCTTTAAAAAAAAAGATTGTATGTACATAGTACAAATCTCACATAAAAATTATCATACATAATATGCGGGAATAAATCATTACAAGGAGTTCAATTTTAACAGCATGCACTGTTGTTATTTATGTAATCTTGAATATTGTTATATCCCGTTTTAGATAAAGGGATTTTACAAGGTTTTAATATTGCTCAATGGCTAATTTTGTTCATAAAGGTCGTCTACTTTTATTTCGATAACTTCTTTTACGAATTCCCAAAGTTCAGACATACAATTTTGATTTACCGTTGTTTTCACAGACTTTCTTCAATTAAAAACTTCATTGCATTACGTTTGAATAATGTTGAATCGGGTTCGGGTTCTGTTCACAAAAGTTTGGGACTGGCAAATTCATATTTAAGCTTTTGTATATGTTTCATTTAATTTCAAATTCATATTTAAGCTTTTGTATATGTTTCATTTCATTTCAAATTCATATTTAGTCTTTGGGATGGAATTGGTCTGTAAATTAATGGATCAGGCTTTACTGGCCACTGGGAACATAACTGTTTGACCGCTGTGAACAGATCACAAAAACCGTTATCTAAGCAGGTTTTTCTGGTAATTCTAGTCGGCTCTAAAACACACGATATCAAAATAAATTAAATAAATAAATTTAATCAAAGTTATTAATCTTTGTTTCATTGTTGACTTGACGACCTCTGTGGCGCAGCGGTTGTGGCTCTGCCTACCATGCGGGAGGTCCCGGGTTCAATCCCCGGCTGGGGGTAAAAAAAAACCAGGTCTTGGATGTCTATATGTGTGTGACGTCGCTGTTTCTGGTTCCCACGACACAGGGTATCCTAGTGTGGGACCAGAAGCAATGTATGCGCTGTATGTAAATATGTTATGTTTATGTTGCATCCACAAGTAAATCTACATTAAATCGCCGCAAATAACCTTTTTCTGTTATTACATAGTTTAGTAACCTTCCCCCACAATTTTCTCAAATATTTTTTTTTAAATTTTCCATTGGCTTTTTAAGCCCTCGGAGGTCTATCTAACTCAACACAAGATAGCTCTATTTATATTTCTACAGTGAGCAGTAGTAAGTAATTTTCCGGAACAGCTCAGCGTTGGACCATATTAGTTAGGCTATATAGCTCATTCCACCTCCCACAGGACAAGGACATTCGGGCCATGCGAGACGTCATCAGCTGGGCTGTCGAAGCAGGCTACCGCCATATTGACACCGCCTCCTTCTACGGGAATGAGGATCAAATAGGCCTGGGCATACAAGACGTTCTGAAGAAAGGCCTGGTGAAGAGGGAAGACCTGTTCGTAACTACTAAGGTAGGAGTTGCACTGGAATTACCACATTGTCTTGTAAACTCGGAGCTTGTTTTGGTGTGTGTGAATGTTGTGGGCATTATTATGAAGAACTCTCACTATGAACTGATTTGATCTAATCAGCTGCTCAGTCCAAAACGTATGGAGAAAAGGTTGCTCTGATCAAGTCGGTTTCTTTTTTAGTAACGATATACTGATTATCTATGAAAATTCGGCTTCATCTTTCAGTTATGTAGCTGAATCACCCTGAATATGTGTTATGTTTGCGTATGTGTCCGTTAAATATTTTCCGCTTCACTGTGCTGTTGTATGAGTAATCATCATGTACATGTCACCGTAAGATAGTCAAAACCGTTAGTTGATAAACTAACGCGGTAGTTGATCAACTATCGACAAATAGTAAACCAGACCAACAGGGTTTAGAATTACGTTGCTTTCTTTCTTTCTTACATGTCAACCTAACACGAAGACTATCGCTTCGCTGCGGTCACCCCCTATAGTCTTCACCTAAGCTACCGCAGTATTTGCCCTGATATTTCGTTTGCAATTCAAGTTTATTTTCTATTTAACGGTTTTAAGTTGATCAACTAACGCGTCATATAGTAAGCAGTACGCTACAGTTTACAGTTACGCAACCAAATTTCCCTATACATCATGTATATAAATTTAAAATTACCCAACCAAACTCAAAATGCCCACAAAAACTCAAAATGCCCATAAAAACTCTAAATGCCCACAAAAACTCAAAATGATCACAATAAATTCCTTCAAAAAATCACTCACTCAGCCCACAAAGTTAATTGACCATAACTATTACAGCTGTGGAACGACAAGCATGAGCGCGACCAGGTGGTACCGGCCCTCAAGGAATCGCTGGAGAGGCTGAAACTGGACTATGTGGACCTGTACCTGATACACTTCCCGATCGCCATGAAGGTAAGCACTCCACACCTTGTACAGTTATTATTTTGATTGTGCATGGAAGTAAGATAGGGAAGGTCAAAGTGCGTAAGTGAGAGGAAGTCCCCTTCAGTCTTCATGTTAGATTGTATGATCCATGTAAGAACAAACAAAACATAAATTGCTTAAAATACAGTAGTATATTTCGCTGACATTTCTTCTTGCTTCATCAGCGCGGCCTCAAAAAATGGCCCGCGATTCTCATCCTTATGTTCAAAGCCTAAGAAAAAAACTCATAATTTCATAATTTCTTTATTGCACACAAATAATACACAGACAACAAGACTTAATAAAAATAGTGTACAAAGGCGAGCTTATCTCTAATAAGAGATCTCTTCTAGCAAACCAAATTAGGATGAGAAAGTTCGATTGCCGAGCAGCGGTAGACCATGTGTACAACAATATAATTTACCTAGTACATGTCTTAATAACTAATATTTGGTCGTATATATAATATATCTGAATAAATTATAGAAAACAATATATACTAGATATAGGAGTGCTAACATAAATATTATATAATTTACTCGAACATGCTAAACATAAATACTATACATATGTCGTAGTTAGTTGGTTAAATCAGACACTTAACCAACACCCTAGACCGTTAATTAAAGACGTTTAACCAAGTGGCTAAAGTTCCGTCAGACAAGTGAGTGAACGAAACGTTTAACGAGTTGTCTAAACGTTCCTGGGCAACAAGTCATATACAATATAAATACACTTAAGTACACATAAAAAATCTTTTATATGTAGTAAAGTTTATGTTTTATGTATTTTTTGTTTTTCTTACATGTTCAACCTAACACGAAGGATAAAGTGGGCTTCGCTTCGTTCACCCCCTTTACCCTTCACCTAAGCTACCGCGATGTTTTGCCCTGATATATGCTGTGCAAATCAGTAGTGAAAAGATAGACTCTGAAGTTGTCGCGACGCCATCTTGTTTTACATTATTTGACCAACACGCCGGATTTCGGTAACATGTTAAACGTTTTCGGTTAGGCTTTATTTAAATCAAAATGCTAGTGACTTGGTTAAACGTCGGTCTTTAATTAACGGTCTAGGGAGTTAGTTAAGAGTCTGATTTAGCCAACGAACTGCGACATATATAGGGATACTAATAACTACATCCATAATACATGATACAACCTATATTTCTAAAGAGAAAGGTAATGCTTCTTCACGCGTCTTTTAAATATATTGAGAGAAGGACAGTCCTATGAAACTATGTGAGTTATACTCTCACATACAAAGGGTTTGGCTGACATATCTTGAATTTTTGTGACCCGTTTAATTAATTTATTGTACATGTGACATACAGAAAACAGTAATTCAGAGAACTCATGATTGATAAATATCGTTCAAAAGCGAGTTATCCCTAACAAGCGATTAAATGTAACAAATACTTAGTCTATCAATAGAGGATCAGCCCCTTTGTCATGTATTTATTTATCTTCACAGCCAGACGGTTCTCTAACCGACATCGACTACCTGGAAACTTGGAAGGGCATGGAGGAAACCAAGAAGCAG
Source organism: Argyresthia goedartella (assembly GCA_949825045.1). Taxonomy (NCBI): domain Eukaryota; kingdom Metazoa; phylum Arthropoda; class Insecta; order Lepidoptera; family Argyresthiidae; genus Argyresthia; species Argyresthia goedartella. The sequence continues at coordinate 17,731,348 of OX463828.1, forward strand.
GGGCTGGCCAAGTCCATTGGAGTCTCCAACTTCAATATTGAGCAGCTCGACCGACTTACGAAGAATAGTGAGATCAAACCTGCTGTTCATGAATTCGAGGTGGGTTGAACACATTCAGGTGCAGGTCAACCTCCAATGGTATGCCCTCAAAAGTGCCGCTGCACGGCACGAAAGTTTTCCAATTTTTGACGTGATAACGTCTTATAAATCTATGAACGCCGGCTGCTCGCATGAAAAAGCATGACTCATTGTCATCTTCTGCATGAGCCGAGCGTGCAAGCGAGAGCACGATAGAGAGGCACGATCGGCCTAATCGTTCACCTTATAAAGTTATCACGTAAAATTATCGGCGCTAAACCGTATTTACAGACAACCTTTTCTTAAAAGTATAATCGTCCGCGATATCGGCGATTTGTCCCGGACTCCTACGGTGAGTGTCGTCATCATATCGTCTGACCATCGTCGTTGTCTTCTGGCCTTGTCGGTCCTCTCGGCCACCTGCCTGATTTGCTTTGATCCACCGTCCGTCATCTAATCTGGAAATGTCTCCTGCCTAACTCCATTTTAGACACGTTATTCGCTTTGACTACGAACTTCACCTTACGTCGAAATTTGTTTGGTCGAAATTAGTTTGGCACGCAATCTACGAAAAAGAAATTCAACATGGAACGCTCCTCGCTTTCTCGTTTTGGATTCATATAATTATTATATGTATTCAACAATTATTCTCAGGTCAACCCGACCAACACCCAGCACCCATTGGTCGAGCACTCCCAGAAGCTGGGCATGGCAGTCATGGCGTACAGCCCTCAAGGGTACCTGGTCAGCAGGGACGTGGAAGATGCTCCTCCACCGAGGGTTGATGATCCGATCCTGACGAAGATCGCTGATGCGCACAAGAAGACCACCAGCCAGGTGGTGCTACGGTACTTGGTAAGCTACCCATTATAATATCATAATAATCAACCACAATTATTAACTTCGGCATCAACTTCTTACCTTAATAGATCAAATTCGTGGTGACTCAGTCATTTGTACGTTTATGGTATGGATCTGGGTGTCCCGTTTTGCGGAAATAAGTGTCAAAAAAATAAAAATAAATCCACCGGGTCGGGAATCGACGTGCAAGACGGAGTTCGGGCCTTAAAATAACTGATCTACTGCTCGTTACCACAATCTCCGTGAAAACTCGGAAACACACTTTTCCCGGGGATGAATAGACGTTTGAAGACCTCTGCGGTGTTGTGGTCGAGCCGTGCTTCCTAAGCAAGAGGTCCCGGGTTCGAATCCTGGCTGGGGACGAAGAAAAAAAACCCCAGGTCTTAGATGTCTACATGTTGGTGACTCCTCGGTTTCTGGCTCGTACGACTCAGGGTATCCTAATGTGGGGTCAGAAGCAATGCATGTGCCTATATATAAATGTAAATGTTTAGCCCCGAAAATTTCGCTAAATTAGTAAATATGTATTTTCTTCAGATTGATCGTGGTTTGATCCCGATCCCGAAGTCCACCAATCAGGGGCGGCTGAAGCAGAACATTGACCTATTCGACTTCAAACTAACAAATGACGAGGTCGCGACCATTGACCAGTTCAACAAGGACAAGAGAGTCATCGAGATTGACGAATGGAAAGACCACCCTTACTACCCTTTCAATAAAGATTAAGCTTGAAATTACCATGGTATCCAACTTGTGAGGGGAACACAACCATTCACTCATCGGGTAAGTAACGGTATCGAGCTGTGAGTGGACTATAAGAGAAAACTAATAAAGTAACTTGAAACTTGACGCATTACATTTTCAATAAGTCAAATGTTGTTGCTTACTTCTGAGGAATACTAACTAAGCCAATTATCGAAGAAATACCTGCATTTTAAACATATGTATATGAAAGGATATTTTTTACAATAAAGACGTTTTTTTATAAAATATTTGTATTTAATTTCATAGCGACTTAGCAATTAAAATATATTTAAATACAGTGTTAAATCAACTCCTTCAGCTGGAGTATAATCACACGTTTTTCATATGTTCTAGAGTTATAATGCTATAATAGTTCTGAACTCTTGCTCTAGTTTGAAAATTATTTCCGCGATAATTTTTACCCATATTATCCCAATCGATCCACACACTATGACTCTCGTCATTTCTATATATATGGTATAAAGTTCTAGTTCCAGAACTCTATAATGTTGAAATCCAATGAAGAGTAAATGATTTCCAGGTTCTATGACCGTTTCCTACCGTGTCCGTGATGAAAATGGAACTAATGCTGCATATGGAGTTGACTTAGTTTAAGTTTAGTTCATAAGCTTATTTAATTCCAAATCTAATTTATTTGAATATATGTATTTGATTTAATTATTCACCCATTTATCGTAATGAAAAATGGGAGAAGCCACTATGGGCCTTAAAACACAGGTTTTATAACTTAGTTTAAGGTACCACTGTATTTTTTCTCCACTGTACCGTATGGTGAATAAATTTCATTTTCATTTTCATTCCCGAGCGTTGTGCTATTTCCTGGTAAAACTAATCAATTTACACTAAATATTTACCAAAATATGCCCATAAGTATACTTATAAAATTGGCTAAATAAAGATGTGCGTGCGTGTGGATGTAACGTTTTAAGAAAGCAAAACAGAATAATAGAGACTGTTACTTAATGAAAGGCATTAAAAATGTTAGTTTTATAATAAAATCACGAGTGTTTTAAAGCCTAATTATGTACAGTTAAATACACTGCTATATCTACACACATATTATAATTTATTTTTGATAGTTTCAAGGCACGCCTGTTACGACCGGAATTGCGGCATTGACATTTAATTTCGAATATAACGTCATCTCGAATGATATTAGAATTAAGGTCAAATCAAATCGCTTTGTTTTTCAGAGACGTTATAGATTTAAATTTCATGACAACATCGAATTCGATGTTATTATGATGCTTGCTTTGTTTTTCAGGGATGTCCGAAATATGAATGTAATAAGAACATCGAATTCGTTGTTATTGGGAAGAAATAATAACATAACATTTGCCCAGATAAGAAATGTGTTTTAACAAAAAAGATAATTTTTAAGCTGGTCGTGATTTGCTATGTTTGAACGCATTATAGAGCGTTTCGATATGTGTGTAGATAAAAAAAAATAAAGCATAAAGTGGAGTACCTGAAAGAAACATACTCGTTTAAAGGGTTAGTGAGAACTTTGTGTTATATGTTTATATGTTTACGTTGTTCATCCTAGTCTTTAATTCTAGCGCCACCTGTATTTGATAGTATGTATGAAGTCAACTGATACTTAAATAACAGTACGACAGGCAAAAACCAACCAATAAAATCGTGGCAAGATATACACATTGGTATACATGTATCAGTACAGGCCCTGCTAGACTTCATGACCTCTGAATGCCGCCTGGACGGGGTAGCGGTGCCTGGGTGCAAGAGAAATGCATATATAGGCGAGAGAGCAAGAATTGAGAGCTCGCTCACGGGCAAAGAAATCTGGCAGAGCCTGTATAACTGAAGATATAACTGAATTTTACAATCCACTAGTAGGTTTATAAATCGCTCAATAATTTTGTGATATCGTGAGGCTTACACTTACACATACACGATGTTTATGTCGCATTTAGTTGGTTAAATCAGACACTTAACTAACTCTCTAGACCGTTAATTAAATACCGACGTCTAAACGTTCCTAGGCAACAAGACATAAACGATATAAATATTTTTTATGTGTACTTAAGTTTATGTTTTAAGTATTTTTTGTTGTTCTTACATGTTCAACCTAACACGAAGGATAAAGGGGGCTTCGCTTCACTCACCCCCTTTACCCTTCACCTAAGCTACCGCAATGTTTTGCCCTGTTATAAGCCGTGCAAATCAGCTGTTGTCGTGACTCCATCTTGTTTTCCAACACGCTGGCTTTCGGTTAGACAGATTGTTAAACTTTTCCGACGATGCTTTATTTAAATCAAAATGCTAGTGACTTGGTTAAACGTCGGCATTTAATTAACGGTCTGGAGAGTTGGTTAAGTGTCTGATTTAACCAACAAACTGCGACATTTACATAACTACACTGATTACCCCCTGCTGAAAATATTCGTTTCTGATACTATTGAGCATTTTTGTACATAATTTTCTTACTTTAAACTTATATATACTCAACCGAGGCCCTGATAATCACAATCAACATCTTCATCTTCATCTTCATCAGTCAATGGTCAGCTGCCGGAAGGAGCCATCGATCCCGAACAGCTCATCGTAATTCTTCGGCTTCCCAGGCCGGAGGGATTCGTTGGCTTTGAAGGACTCCTGGGCTATGAACCAGTCTTTGTAGTCTATCAGCTTGGCGTTCCATTGGGCTGGGGTATGATAAGAATATATAAACATCATAGTAGTTTATATGACTGTTACATAATGAAACTCAGCTGTCGGCTCTTTTCATAAACCCACACTGGTATTTTCACTATCTAATTAAAATACAGTTACATTATGCACTGCTTAATCTACACACATATTGTAAGGTCTCTGTGATGATTTCAGCAACCGCATATTACGACCGGTATTGCGGCATTGACATTTAACTTCAAATAGAACGTCATCTCGACTGATATTTGAATTGAGGTCAAATTAAATTGAATTGTTTTTCAGAGATGTTCCAAATTTGAAAGTGAAAAACTTTAATCTTTTTCGATGTCATTATGAAGCAATTATAACAGTTACAGAGATAAGAAATGTGTTCTAACAAAGCAGTTCTTCTTTAATTTGCGGTTTTTGAACGCATTTTAGAGGGTTTATGATAAAAAAAATCTGGCCCAACAATAAGATAGCTGGGTATGTGAAGTAAGATCAATAATAAAAGTGATGTGTGATAGTGTAGGATGATTTATAAATTTGTGCGAGTATCAGATTTCAGTGTTTGCTAGCGCAATAAAAACAGCATGACGATTAACTGTTCATCATTTTGGTAAGACGTTAGACCCTAACCAGTAACCCCTCGCCATTTCTTTCCTCTAAATCGAAAGATGAAGACTACCCAATAATAGTAGTTTATGTGACTGATACATAATGGAGGGCATTAAAACTCGTGGTCGTGGGTCTATGAAACGAGCCGAAGGCAAGTTTCATAGACCCACTTAATATCACTCGAGAGTTTGTAATGCCTAATTACTAATTATGTACAGTTACATACACAAAATTTTCTACACACATATCATAAGCTCTCTTTGATGTGTTCAGGAACCGCATGTTTGACCGGCATTGTGGCATTGATAATTGCTCTGCACTTGATTAGCTTGTTCAGTGGTACCAACATCACAGACAAACTAGGGGCGGCACGCAGGCGGGCGTCGGCGTTAGAAATTTGAATGTCATAATTTGTCGAAAATTTATACATTATGGTTATAATGTAATTCGGATAAGAAATGAGTTTTTATTAAGTATTAAATCCTGGTCGTAACGTGCGATCTTTGGACGCAGTAAAGAGGGTTTATGGTACGTGTGTAGATAAATTAAATTATAGTATATAGTATTATGTTAAGGGGTTATTAGTGCATCACACATCACTTAATTTTGAGCATCTTTCTCTATGAAATCGATTTGATCAAACCAACTTTATTTTTCACTTCTCCGTACAAATCAACTGACTGCCCGGACCAAAACGTATGGAGGAATGTAAAGGTTGTTCAGAATGAGTTCTCTAATAACCCCCTTACAATAATAATATATATGACTAAACTTTTGTGTTAGAACCTGTATAGTATACTCTTATCTATATCAACCGGACAAGAGCTGCCTGATTTCATACTATCAATTTAGTTGATTGGTAAGTTTAGACCTTTAGAATCAGATTCCAAAGATTGATGAATTATGAGGAACTATGATTTTGCCAACCCATGTATCAGAAAGGCGTGAATTTACGTTTCTTGTCTTGTTGCTTGTAAGTAGTACCTGAAAGGTCATCCATGGTGGGAGCATCACCGCCGTAGTCCTTAGGAAGCATCTCTTGTGGAATATGCTCGTACAGACTTTTCAGATCTCGGTGTATGAAGATCTGGAAACATGAAACTTCTATGTTACTTACACACGTCACAACGGCCGAATCCATATATATGTTATGGACCATGTAATTAATCCGACATTATAAACTATGCCCACGCAGTTTAAATAATGCCCAAAGTGAGAGGGCAGTTTGATAACAACTCTTAGAATAATCAAATCACCAGGACATTTTATATATGACCGTCATCTATGGGACAGAACAATGTTTCTTTTCATTGGTACTCTGCTGCCCCTATGATAATATTGTTGTTCTTACATGTTCAACCTAACACGAAGTATAAAGGGGGCTTCGCTTCGCTCACCCCCTTTGCCCTTCACCTAAGCTACCGCAGTGTTTTTCTTGATATTATCTGTGTTATCACATTGCCCGAAATCCACATGCCAATATTCATAATGTCTGGGCAAAGTGATAAATGAGTAAGTTCAAGTTATAATTATTCACTTTGCCCAAAGGAGTTTCTCATTATTCATAGTGTCCGGGCATTGTCCATAATGACATACTTACCCATAAATAAAAAAACGCCAACACACAACTACAGATCAGATTTGAACAAAATATATCTAAGAACCAACGCAGTAAATTTTACTACCAACTTCAAGAAACCGCATTAAATTCCGTCCACCCGATTCACCTCTATTCTTTGTTAAGCTGATAACTTTGCAACTACTGGACCGATTTCAATAAAACATATTTAAAAACCATCGCAGAGAATACAATTACCATTTATAAAAACCCACGGATAGACATACAGACACACCGACACACCAATAGATGCTTCAAACTTGTAATATCCCTCTTTTGGTAGTCGGGGCTTAAAAATTACTAAAGCTCACTAAAAGTTCTCCAGCTGCTACTACCTCGCAGTAAGTTTGTTTTGAACCACCAATGCTATAATTGCCCGGATTCTGAAGTCGTGAAACTAACTAACTTAAATGACAGCTTGAAGTCCGGTTGCCAATGTTCTATTGTAACATTTTTTGAGGGAACATTTAGAATTTCAACATCTTTGATCTATATTAAGGAAATGATCATTGTCACAATCATAATCACATTTAAAGGTTCCAGATGAAGTGCAAGATTTTGTCTATAGTTCTTTAAATTAATCATCTTTGATACGATAATCTTGCAAAACCAACTCACACCATACGAACCTACTATAAAACGAAGTAAAACAGGATTTGTAATACCAATTAATACAATACCAAGATTAACTTTCACAAAAAGCTTTAACCTTATATTGGCCCCTTTTAGTATAACTTGTTTAACAAGATTGAATATATTTATCCGCTTTTGTATCATGAGTGTAAACAAATAGATAGAAAACAAACTAATTACTTAAGTAACTTAACGTATGATGTCACTGAAAAACTTCTAAAACCTTTTCGTGATATTTTTCCTTTATGTAGGTAGCTCGAACCAAAACATAGACGTATATAGGTATATGTCACCGTAAGACAGTTAAAACCGTTAGAAGATAAACTAACGCGTTAGTTGAGCAAATTTCGACAGATGTAAACCATTCCAACAGTGTTTAGAATTTACGTTTCTTTTGTTCTTACATGTTAACCTAACACGAAGTTCACCTATGCTACCGCAGTGTTTGTCCTGATATTTCGTTTGCAATTCAAGTTTAAACCAGTTTACTATTTACAGGTTTCAACCGTTAGTTTATCAACTAACGCGTCATATAGTAAGCAGTACGCTACAGTTTACTATCTTTCGACAGTTGACCAACTAACAAGAACAAAAAAAAAAGTTTATCAACTAACGGTTTTGACAGTCTTACGGTGACATAAACACCCTTTCCAAACACACCACACAACACACCCTCACACACAATTACACACATACACACGTTCACAAACACACACAAGCACGCAGACATACATACACACACACCTCTTTTATATACTTACGTAATACATTTAGCTAATCTTAATTCATAGGTACTTGCCACCTTTAATTGTATGTTAACTTTATTATGCTTACCTGTCTATAGTAAGCATAATAAAGGCATTAGAGGAATGAGCCTGCTTTCCATTAATACAGGCTATTAAAATAGCCTAGCAATGAGAGCAGTTGCAATTTGCAACTTTTGTGATTACCGCTACTGTGGCGTAATCCTACCCAGAACTAAATTTTGTATTTTTTTTTGGATTAAATGAATTTTTGTTTCGTTTTCTTTGAAACTCTAGTGATAATAATCTACACACAATAGCAACTTGCCAAGTTATTAGTCCTTAAGCACCTACTTACATATAATTTCCGCGTTGAAAATAATTTATAGTAATTGCAGTGTATTGGCTATTTATCTATAAATTATGGTATTGTGTTTGTCTCGAGCGTATACGTCGGTAATGGGGAAGTGGGACAGTTCTCGTCCGACCGCCGACCGAGCAGATTACCGTGGTGTGCTGACGAGCCAAAAGTAGTCATTTCTAGTGACATTACAGTAATTGCACCTTGGTCGTTAAATACAATGTGTGAATAAGACAACAATAGCGTGTTAACACTTTGATACTATTATCTCATAAGTAGGTAGGGCAGTAGATAATTTCTAGCTATAATTATTACAAATGTCGCTGCAGTACTTTTGCCGGTGGCCGTGTTCATCGGAGATTTTTTATTACTTTTCAGGCGCGTGCAGTTTTTGTTTTCCTAGAAGCCAACTATCTATAAAACAGGACAGATAGTTGAATGTTAAGCGTCACACTGGTTGTATTAGAGTAGTGCGGGAGAGATCAACCAAATAAATTCTACACAAACTCTACCGAAATTGTGCAAATATGTGAATTTTCCGTTCATTATTGGTCAATTTGGCAGAAGCTTTATATTCGAGGTTACTACCGGAAAGTGAGGTCACAAATGTGGAAAGTGTGGTCTAAGAAAGAAAAGGTAAAGTAAGCAAAGCCAAGCATTGGTATACAAACCAGGGCCATAAAAATATCAGTAAGTAGTGGATACAGACTTGCATAGCAGAGATATGGCAAAAGGCGCTTGAAAATTACTCCAAATGATCGGTGCCAAAACTGCTTTAACCTGCTGGCTGGCAGATAACCTTAAAATAACTCTTGCTTTTCATAAGATGTGAACTCTAATGACCTAGTCATAAGGTTCAAAATCACAATGCATTAAAAAAACGGCAGCGAATGTTTTAAGGCTCTGTTGAGCGTACACTCAGAAAGTGGCGACAGTGACAGACTTTGGTTATTGTATGTGAAATGCCAACAAACTCCAACAGGGCGCTTTCTTAGGCTTCCGTATATGAAGGTTGCCAAACAGGTCCCTGTTAATGAACCTCCGCTGTCGGTCTGTCCGTCCTTCCGTCCGCTAGCGAGCTGTGTCTCACGAACTATAAAATGTAGAGACTTGAAATTTTCACAGAATGTGTATTTCTGTGTTTTAACTCCACCCGCGATATAAAAAACCATGACATAATTCAAATATGAATCTATATTTCGCAGCTTATCATTTGCTGGGGCAATTTGTTTTGGTATCGGTTTCGCAATCTAATAGTTATGGGTTCTATCCACGTTCGCACATAATATGATTCTCTTTTTGCTTTATTGTTTCTATAGGTTAAGTTTCCCGACGACGTAAGAGTTCGACCCACATTTGACGATTTTTTGGTTCTGAAATTGTTCTAAGGTTAATTCGGAAATGTGTTTCCTTACATTTTACCATATATGTAACTCACCCGATTCCTAATCTTCTCTTTGAGGAAAGGTTTGACGAAGGTGACAAACCTCTCGACTAGAGCTGACGTGTTCAGGACGTGGATCTCCTTCATTTTTACAGGGAACGCTTCCTAAAATGAATGAAATAAACAAAACTTATTAAAAACGAAATACAAGTACAGATATCTAATGAGGTTGGACGCCCATTGATGGTCCTTCATTTGTTATGTATGACTTATTCACCCACTTCCCAGAAACTTTATGTTACACTTTCCCTTACGACTCTGGTTAGCGGCTTGGCCCGAAATGTTAGGAGGAATATAAAGTTATCTTCATCTTATCCCCATTACAAGCTCAATTAGATGTCAATGGGGATTTGTGGAAAAAAAGTTCAAAAATCCCCATTGATCTTCAGTGGGGATTAGTGGAATAACCCAAGTTTTTATGGGGTATTTAGTATAACCATTGTTAATATCAATTTGCTCAGCCCACATCTACGTACTAAAGGGCATAGGTCTCTTCTTTATAGCGTCAAGTGGGCAGACCAAAGTCAAAGTCAAATTTATTTATTACTATAGATATTTACATATACTTACAGTCTTCATAAAATAAAAGGACCGGTGACAGCGTCCGTGTCACTGACGCGTGACGTAATAAGGTTGAATTTAGTTTGGGCCACCAGGCCTTTTATTTTGTGTAGACTGTAGCAAACGTTATTTTTTGCCCCTTCTCTACTATCAACTATTTGAGGAAAACACATTCTGGGAGACACATTTATCGGGAATCGGATTCTTAAGGAAAATGTAGTATCGGGAACGGTTTCTTTTGGGAACGGGTGTTTTGGGAAAGGATAGATCGTTCCGGAGCCCATTGGACGTGGTCCAATGGTCCGTGGTCTGTTGACCTGCCAAATTGTCCGACGATATTCATCAAGCCGATGGGTTCTCGCTCGGCTGGATGTTGGCACAAAATAACCGAGATCACTGGCGTCGTAGAAAAAAGTCCTACAATTTTTATTTATTTTATTTATTTAGGTGTACAAAACGGATAACAATCATAACCATTATCAATGAGGATCTCTGTGGCGCAGCGGTTGTGGCTCTACCCATGCGAGAGGTCCCGGGTTCGATCCCCGGCTGGGAGTGAAAAAAAAACCCCAGGTCTTGGAAGCTTTTATGTGTGTGACGTCGCTGTTTCTGGTTCCCATGACACAGGATATCCTAGTGTGGGTCCAGAAGCAATGTATATGCCTGTATGTAAATGTTTATATTAAGTCTATGTTTATTAAGATAAGCCCAACATATGGTTCTCGACTGCTCACCAATGTTTTTAAACTCATGCAGCAATATAAGTCTAATAACCCCTAAATATGACTTTAGGACTACCGCAATGTCGCTTTAACTGTAGAGAATAAGACAACATTATAAACCCATTCCTTTATCGATGTGAATTATTATAACGGAAATAAAAAGTTTGATATTATGTTATTATTATATGCATCAAAAGGGCCCAACCTGGACAACAATTAGGAACTTCTTCAGCACAGAAGGCGACAGTTTGACCAACAGACTTGGCCCGAGGACAGCGGCGTCCATCACGTACACGTCCCCTGCCACGCCTTCCAGTTCCTCCAGGAGACGGATGTCCCCTACCATGAGGGCGGCTTTTAAGGCGTCAGTCACTTGGCCAGATTCCATGTTGGGATGGGTCCCTGGGAAAGAAGTGAAATGAATAAATTAAAATATGGTGTGATATGATGACGGGCATACATAACAAAGCATAACATAGCATCACGCCTTTTCCCGTACGTGGTGGCAGATGCACAACTGTGCCCTCTTTGAGCCAGTTACTCCATGTTGCGTGACACGGGGCTAGCCCACCGCCGCAACTATGGAGTAATGAAGGTTTCCTCGCGATATTTTCCATCACCGTTAGAACGTCCGTATAATGTACTTAAGATAAATTAATTATCTCATTGGTACATAGTCAGGAATCGTACCTGTATCTCCTATGTGAGAAGCAATCGTGAAACCCATTAGACCACGGGCATACATGTTCTTGGATGACTTGTTTGTAGAGCTATTACGCTTTTTGATTATTAGGGTCGTAAGACACCTGAAGTGTTCCAAACTCTCTCTCGGCACTCTATTACTAAGCCTTCGCTGTTCGTTTGTCGGTCTGTCTGTCCGTCCGTCAGTCAGCTGGATGTGTCTCATGAACCGGAATAGGTAGTGAGTTGAAATTTTCACAGAGATGTGTATATCTATTGGCGCTACAGCCACACGTCATGAACGACACGAGATTTAAAAAAATAAAGGAGCTTCCCCACCAAGAGACGTGACGTGCGATATAACAAATCATATCATGAGTCAAATAAGATCGAAGATTTCGCTGCCTATAATAATAATGATAATAATAATAATGCCTTGGACACTATTTACACACATTGATCTAGCCCCAAACTAGGATTCCCTGTATCTTGGGTATTAGACAACGATACACGTACTTGTATAGATAAATATTATACTTTGATAGATAAACAACCATGACTAGGATACAAACATCCGTTCTCATCAAACAAATATTTGCCCCCACCGAGACTCGAACCCTCGGGACCCTCGGATTCGTAGGCAGGGTCACTGCCGATTCGGCCATTCTTGTCGTCGTTGGATATCGGCTGCGCTATCTTTAAGTTCTGGGGTTGGATCCAGGTTCGGACATAATATTAGTTTCTTTTTGTTTTTGTTTTATTACTGTATTTTGTTTTTGTTTTCTTGTACGATGGTACGTAACCCTTCGTATACGAGTCTGACGCGCACTTAACCTTTTTTTGTATTTGTACGAGTATAGGTATGTAAAATGAAAAGAGGAAAGAGAAATGTCTAAAAACCTGCGGTACGACGATTCGGTGTCACAAAAAGTCCAGCCGGTCCGACATTTATTTATTTTATTTTAATTTTATTTTACATGGACCAGAATGGCCGCAGATCGCACGAATCGGGCACATGTTCAGCAGAGAAAAACAACTTGCTGAAAAGGAAAAAGAAGATATACCTCGCGCCACGAATTAAGAGCGCTGGGCGACATTGGCGGGAAAGACTGCGCATAGTACAGTACCCGGCGTATAAGTCGAGCCACAATGACGACGTCTGCGCAGGGTAAAATGTATCTAATACAGTAATGTTTACCTGCGCAGACGCCGCCATTGTGGCTCAACTTATACGCCGCGCATTGTAGAGGTATTGAAAAGTGACTATTGCGCATTCAAGGCCACCGCTCATAACGTCTGTCGCGACGTATATAACAAATTATACGTTACTTATACCCTAGTACTTTTCATATAAATAAGTAACTAACTACGTTAGAAGTTGTTTACCTGTCGCCTGACCCTCACTACACTACATCAAAGTCAAAGTCAAAGTACTTTATTACTGTAGATATTTACATATACTTAGCAAACGTCATTTTTTGCCTCTTCTCTACATTGGACAACTGTGGGAGAAGAAGGGCTTAGAAACTCCCACAGATTGATTTTTAGATCTCTTTTAAAAATAGGTTATATCGACTATATTACGCTTCACCCATAATTTCTTTGTCCATGAAAGGTTCTTTTTTAATGATCATCATTTTTTTACGTTTTTTGTTACAGAGATGAGAGTGATATAATTATGAAGAATTTTAATTACTCACACAGCAATAATAACAATAGGTCAAAGAAAAACGTGTATGTGGTTTAAGACATCAATATAATGACAAGATTAAAACCAGGACGTCAGCATGCAATGATAATAATTATCATGATTCTTCCTTACCTACCTGAACAACATTTTTCATGGCCCATAAGGATGTAATTCAATAAAATTAAAATTACGAATCGAGTGACTAAAAACACTTACTTCTCTCTTATTTACAGCTCAACCTAATTTAATAGTAGTTTATCTGACTGCTACATAATGGAGGGCATTAATACTCGAGAGTGGGTTTATGAACGAGCCGAAGGCGAGTTTCATAATAATATCACTCGAGAGTATTAATGCCTAATTATGTACAGTTACATACACTAGTTTATCTCACACATATCATAAGCTCTCTTTGATGTGTTCAGGAACCGCATGTTTGACCGCCATTGTGGCCCTGCAGTTGTTTAGCTTGTTCTGTAGCACCAACTTCGGGCGTCGGCGTTCGAAATTTGAATGTCAGTACCAACTTCACAGACAAACTAGGGGCGGCATGCAGGCGGGCGTCGGCGTTCGAAATTTGAATGTCATAATGTGTAGTAAAATTACACATTATGGTCATAATGTGTAATTTTTCAGATAAGAAATGAGTTTTTACCAAATAGTTTAACATTATGCTGATCGTAACGTGCGGTTTTTGTACGCAGTAAAGAGGGTTTATGATACGTGTGTAGATAAACGTATTAAAATAAACTTTTATTAGTTATTTGAAGGAAAATCTCTATATAGAATTTATTAAAATTATCCAATCTCTGTTGTCTTTGTTATTATTGGTGAATTAAATCATGTAACGTAAGTAAGTTTATATTTAATATAAATAAATAAATGAGCTAACATCAAAGCTAAGCATTTTCTTCAAAGGTCTTTTCTATTTCCATTCAAGCCTATGTTACAAAATATTAAAATTAAATTACGACTAGCTTGGCCCATACCAAGTACCACACGTTGGTGTGATTGTCTACATAACACTCGTCTCTCATTTTTAGGGTTCCGTATCCAAAGGGTGCCAAACGGGACCCTATTACTAAGCCTCCACTGTCCGTCCGTCCGTCGGTCCGTCCACCCGTCCGTCTGTCACCAGGCTGTATCTCATGAACCGTGATAGTTAGACAGATGAAATTTTCACAGATGATGTATTTATATTGACGGTATAACAACAAATTCTAAAAAACACAATAAAAAATATTTAAGGGGGCTCCCATACAACAATTTTTTCAATAGCACATACAAACTTATGATTGCTAGTAATCAGAATGTTAGTACATGGAGTGTGAAAGTAGCCACACCAATAACTTTGTAAACAACATTTTGCTATGTGAAATCCAAATTATTCACTCCACACCATCCCTACCATGGTAAGGTTATACGGAACCCTTCGTGCGCGAGTTAGCCTCGCAATTGACCGTTTTTTAAATATTTATTTATAAATAGTCGGTAAGTTACGGTAAGTACTATTTCGCATAAGTGCAAATTTTATTCAGGGAATACTTAAGTATTAACCATCCATCTGCGGTTTTCCTCAGCATGTCGCTAATTGTCTTTAAGTAGAATAATTCATCTAATGATATATCTAAGCGCTTATGATCAACTAAAAATCATGGTCAGTAGGAATAACTAATTTATTTATGGATACATTATTTTCTGTATTTAATACCGTCAACCTGTTACCCTTTCTGGAGTTTGTACCATGCATAGTACAACTATACATCAATAATACTATTAATAACAAGTGCCAGCTTATTTCTATGTTTAATACTTTTAAGTGCTTATTTCAACAACACATGAATAATACTTTTATCTACACACGTATCATAAACCCTCTTTACTGCGTAGAAAAACCGCACGTTACGATCAGCATAATGTTAAACTACTTGGTAAAAACTCATATCAGTTCTTATCTGAAAAATTACACATTATGACCATAATGTGTAGTTTTTCTACATATTAAGACATTCAAATTTCGAACTCCGACGCCCGCGTGCGTGCCGCTCCTAGTTTGACTGTGAAGTTAGTACTGACATTCAAATTTCGACGCGCCCGCCTGCGTGAAGTTTATACTACAGAACAAGTTAAACAACTGCAGAGCCACAATGCCGTTCAAACATGCGGTTCCTGAACACATCAAAGAGAGCTTATGATATGTGTGTAGATAAACTAGTGTATGTAACTGTACATAATTAGGCATTAAAACTCTCGAGTGATATTATTATGAAACTCGCATTCGGCTCGTTTCATAAACCCACTCTCGAGTATTAATGCCCTCCATTATGTAGCAGTCACATAAACTACTATTATAACAAGGGCCAGCTTATCGGTACGAAGAGGTCTCTGACATTAATTTCTTGTCTTTTACGGACTGCTATCGTACTGCATTTGGTTGGTCGTACATGCAATACCTACATACAACTTGAACTGTCCTGTTCGAATAGAGCTATTCGAGCAATTTATTATTTTAATACGCACAGACTCCTCAAGAGAGATTTTTAAAGAAATTGACATACTAACAGTAGCTAGTCAATTTATTTTCGAAAATATAATGTATGTACGCAAGAACCTTACAAATTTTAGCTGTAATGTTTACCTAAGAAATAATCACTGACTAGTTGCGCCCCGGTTTAGACTCGCGAAGGTTAGCAATTCTTTCAAGGGTCAGTGCATCCTCTACTACAATAAGATACCTCTGGAGATTTTGAAATTGCCATTTGAGCAATTTGGAAACCATGTAAAAGCAACTAAGTTAAAAAAGGGATATTAAGGTTAATAAAAATGTTCAAGATAAGGTACTCAAATGACGGGACTGTATGGGGTAATCTAACTCAACACTCATTTAAAATTGTTTGTGTTTGACTAACACTCTTATTTAAGACAATTATTACAATATATTAATTATTATAATTAATAAGAAGGAATCAATAATTACAAAATTATTAACAGCATGTTGTTAATAATTTTGTAATTAAAATGAGATCTAGAGAACAGTCTGTGGGAGTTTCTTTACCTCTCCTCCCACAGGCCACTGTAGAGAAGCGGCAAAAATGACGTTTGCTAATTATAATTGTATATACCTACTGTAATAAAGAAATTTGAACTTTGAACTTTGAACTTTAGCCTTTTTGAGCTGTCCCTAACTTACATACATAGCGTCACGCCTTTTTCCATACGGTAAGGCAGAGGCACATTGAGCCCGCGTTTAGCCAGTTGCTCAACGCTCCATTTTGCGTTGTAGGGGGCTAGCCCGTCGCCGCAGCTTTGTTGATTCGGTTTCCTCATGATGTTTTCCATCACCGCCCGTCAGAACGACTGTATAATGAATATATCCTCTCATATGTTTGGTGTAAAAAAATGGCTTGCGATTTTGAACCTTAATGAATGCTTCGTAAATAAAGTTCAAAACCTATGAAAAAAATTATCATTACCTATTCGATGATCCTACAGGGATTCGAACCTGCATCTCCTGCATGTGAAGCAAGCGTGCAACTAACTATACCAAGGAGCTTCTTTGAACTGTCCCTTTATTCAGTTATTTAGCAGCTAAAAATATATGTTAATAATAATAATAATAATAACGATAAGCTAAATTTTAGCTTATCGTGAAACGAATATTCTTTATTATACATATATTTTTTACTGTGCAAATAATGTATAAGGTGAATAAATTTTCATAATTATTCCTGCCTAATTCTCTATTATTTGCATATCACATCGCGGAATTATATACACTACAGTCTTCGCAAAATAAAATGCCCGGTGACCCAAACTAAATTCAACCTTATTACGTCAGTGACATGGACGCTGTCACCGGGTAATGTGTAATGTAATGTAAGTAATGTGCTGCTCCTAGTGCTGATTTTCAACCCGTCCTTTTTTAAGAAAGAAAAATGATGTGTTTTGCCTTTACAAATAAAAGCATGTTTAGAACGCGATAGCTAAAACGTTGCTACAACAAAATCGCACAAGGCGTTGCGAATAATATACTTTATCTATAACTCTGCTTTAATTACAAAAATATATCTCAATAGCATCACATCAACCGGGTGAAAAACTTTCGATTTATCACTAGCATTTACATTACATCGGCCAAATAACTCGTCGATACAATTTCTTGTCGATGAAATAGCTATCGATGTAATGTAAATAGCTTACGCACTAACGTCACATCGATCAAATAAGGCTTAGGTTAGGAGTAATAAACCATTGAGGTTCTTTGCTAGACAAAATTTTTCATAGGTTTTGAACTTTATTACCAAACCTTAAGGTTCAAAATCGCGGGCCATTTTAAGCGAAGACATTTAATATCTTCCTGCGGTGGCCTACCTTTGAAGCTACTAGCGAAAATAGACATATTTAGAAAAATCTGATTTTTTGCCCTTTTGACAACTAAACAAGAATTAAAGATAACTTCTGAGACATATCTCAGAGTTTAGCTATCGTTGTAGTAGAAAATTCATTAGATGACCCATCCTAGGGTACCACATTTATTTTTCTACAAATATCCAGTAAAAAGTTACGAGTCCGTAATCAAGAATTTTGGTTAACGTGTTTTTAGTCTAAGGTACAAGGTAAGAAAAACTACAGAGTTTCCCGCGAGGAGATCAGCAAACATACAAAATGTTGGGTACGAACAGGGAACGGGCAGAAGCGGATAATGCAAAAGGCCATGTGGAGATTTAGGTCGGTGAGTATATATTCATAAATAAATATATAAATAAATATATAAATAAATAAATGAAGTGTTTCCCACGATTTCTTCCATCACTTTTAGAGCGTCCGTATAAATAATAATATGGGGTACCAACATAACTTAAACGAGCAATAGAAGCTCGTGTATCATTATCATTATCATCGGGATAACTATAGCAGTTAATTTGTCCTGTGTTTATACAATGTAGTAGTTATTAAATAATTGTCCACAATTATCAGTTCGAATAGCCAAGTTAAATCATTTGTAGGGGCTTACTTAAGTTATCATGCCTTTGCGCTTTTAAGTTTGTATTTATTATTACATTTGCGTTTATTTTTGCTGCAAAAAGGAATTGTGATTATATTGCTTCTTTCGGATTTAAATACATCCCGTAAACCCTAGACTACGATTAAATGTTTCACGTAGTTCCTAGACTACATATACACAGACAAGATGGGTTTAGGTCCCTCTCGCTGTCAGAACCTGAAAAATACAGCGCGATTTTAAACTTTATGCCACGGTATAGTTCGCGTATTCTAAAAAGATCACGTCTGAAGTTGAACAAAACCTGCGCAGTATACGATTATTGTCGGTAAGAGGTAGGGCACCGCACGGAGCCGCTTGCTAGCTATTGGTTGTTTGTGTCATGCGCATCCCGGCTAGCTTCAGACGTGATCTTTTAGAATACGCGAATTGTGATAGCGTCTGAAATATGTGAAAAATACACTGTACTGAGAGTGTCCTTACCGAAATACGCGAAATAAAAGAAGGAAATTGGTAAGTTATGGGCAAATATTGTTAAGGCCGACCATCCCTCTTTTAATGGCAAAGAATAGCCAGAGTTGCAGGCGAAAATAAAAATTTCAACATTTCGTTTCCATTTATGGAGGTAAAATGAGGATGAATTTACTTCCGAAAAACCCTGCGCTTTAACTAAAGTTCACCACCTCATTCTTGTTTTTACCGGAATAAGGAAAACAATAAACCGGACGAATCAAACTTTAGGTCTTTTGTAAGTCGTTGACCCTCCAGCTGGCAGGTCACTGTCCGGTTCCGGTTATTTGCAAGAGCTGTATTTAGAAGTCTAATTTAAATGCAAGAAAGTGCTCGAGGTTTTAATTAAATTACTTTCAAATTATACAACGGCTCGTTAATTTTAAAAAGTTTCTTAATTTAGACTAATTGGGTATTGGTTGAGGCGTTCGTCTTCTTTGCATTCAGTCTACCAGACGAGAACTCATATTTTTGGTGTAAGTTTCGTTTTGCGCCACCGCGCATATGGACTACTTTTAATTAGCCCAACCACACTATGATCCTCGTGCAGCTCCTCGTTCTGCTTAAACTTAAACACCATTGTTTCTTTAACGACTGATTTATTACTTACTTGCTTGGTTATTCCATGAAACAAAAAAAATGAATTGACCTGTTTTTCCGGCCAGGCTATGTCGCAAGAAAGTACCCGTTTTTCCACTAAGGTAAAGCAAACTAACAAGTTCTAATCATTTCTAAGATACATGTTTCTGAATTAAATGTCCTGCGAAAATACGAAGTATGATATTATCACGCCTTTCGTAGGTTAAAATCGCACTATTTCGCAGCAATTTGATTGAACCTCGTTTCTTTTATTACTCGAGATGACGTTCTAGTATAAATTAAATGTCCTGATTAATGTTCCTGAACACATCAGATGATAATATGAGTGTAGATGAAGCAGTGGATGTAACTGTACATAATTAGGCATTATGTAACAGTCACATAAACTACTATAATTAAGCAAATTTTACATAAGGCCGAATAGTCGACTACTGGTACTGATAATAAATAATAATAATTTATTAATCTCAGGTTGATGAGTAATTTTAAAACCAAAATGAAAATACATACAAAATTCAGTAGTCGGCCGTGTTGGTAACCATAATAACGTGAACTCGTCACATTGTCACTTAGAACCTTAAAGAACATCGACTTGCACCTAGTGTTTTATATAGAAACGTGTTTTTTTCGGAGTTTACTTTGTAGTATAACTGTAAATAAGCTCACCTCGGATAAAAGTAACTCGGTAGCCATTTGGAGTGATGCCGGGCAATGGTGGACCTTGTCTGAAAATAAAAATGTAAAATATTAAAGCGGATGTTATACAGTCATGAAACATAAATACAAGATCCCCAGTTTTTTTTTCACTCGTCTATGATTTGAACCCAGTATCGCCCATAATAGAAACACAGAGACTAAGTATCCCAGAGATTACTTGATATGATAACACTCACATGGTTTATATGACTTAGTTAACCCATATTAAGGCAAGGGGGCATATGTTACCACATAATTTTCAACAATACTATATTCGAAAACCAATGAAAAATTCTCTATCGTCAGGCCCTATGAAATACGGTTAAACACAACTTTGTGTATTTTTTTTGTTATTCTCGTGTACTTTCATGTGTTATCCTTTTTAGGGTTCCGTAGAGAAACAAAGAACCCATATAGTTTCGTCATGTCTGTCTGTCCGTCTGTAAGTCACAGCAACTTCATTCTGAAACTATTAGGACTACACAATTGAATCTTGGTACATAGATGCATTCTGTATACCGCTTTGGGTAAATCCAAAAAATAAAAATTTAACGTGGTCTCCCCATACATGGAACTAAAACCAATTTTTTTCCATCAAACCTATGTGTGGTGTCTACAGATAGGTCTTTAAAAATGACAGGTTTCTGCAACCATTTTTCCTCAAAGTAAATCGTAAAAGAGCAGACCCTTCCAAAGTGGAAAAAAATGTGTCCCCCTCTTTAACTTTTAAAGTAAGAAAGTGAAAAATCTAGAAAATATATATGTTGTCTATCTCAACAAACACATTAAAAAATTAACATTTATTAAAAACCGCAGATATAACTTTGTCATTCATACAAACACTATTTATAAAAGGTAATTATTTGCTGGTGAAAAATAATAGTGATATTTTGGCTTGGTGTATCAGGTGTATGTGATACACCTAGTGAGTACCTTTCTAATTATTATTTTTTGGCTTATATTCTAAATTTATTACGTAAACCTATGTGCGAAGTCCGACACGCACTTGGGCGGTTTTTTCTTTTATTTGTAATTGTAATAAAAAATTGTAAACAAAATTTTGCATGATGTGGTCACTTGTAAGTGGGTAAACATTTCGAAAGTGTAATGCAAGGTGTAAGATTAATAAAAATGTTTCATCTGTTGGCGATCCTAAATAAAGGCTAGTATTTAGTCGCACATCAAAAATACTGATTTGCACAGCAAAAAAGGATCAAATATGTATTTGAACTCACACTTTATTGGTGATCACCTCGCTTAGGGCAGGCTGGGTGGCGTCTCTGTTCATAAAGAAGTCGGGGCAGGCGGTCCTCATTGTGAAGTACATGTCCAACTTGCTCTTACACTTCTCTAAGGAGAAGCAGCATCCTCGCAGGAATGTCATCAGGGGCTGATCCTCTGATGAAAAACAAAATACAAACTTATTACAGGCATGATGACCTTGTTGCGCTTTCATAAAACGGCGCTTTTTTCTATTCGAAATCAAAGTAGATCAATAAGATTTCCTTCGTGGGACGTCCCTTTCTGCCGAACGTTATTCGCACAGAGAACTTTTTCATTTTTAGACCCTTCTCTTTTCACTAAAATTAACAAAATTAAAACACTACTACATCTCACGAAATATCACTGCAAAAAAACAATAAGAATCTGGCTTCTGGAACTTGATTATGACAGCACTGAAAATGTACTATTTGGTATCACATTTCAAAAATTCCCGTAGATTGTGTAGATTACTATCCCCAACAACATTTCGTTCCTACTACCTTACCATTTTAACTATTTTATTTATCTTTCAATTTTAATTGTATCGATTACTAATGAGTTTGCTAGTTAAATATAGACTCTGTTAGTTGCCTATTACTTACTACAAAAAATCAACTTGGATAGGTACTAGCTATTTAAATTTATCAGCTGTGTTGTGCATGCAATTTATTGTTTTTAACTTCATTTAAATTTATAATTATAAGATAACTTAAAAACATTAAGCGAAAGAGAGTAGTCCCCACGACACAGGGTATCCTAGTGTGGGGCCTAGAGACACTGTGAAAAGTTGTAAGCTTATTTATCAATAAACGATTTTTATTATTATTATTATTATATATGACGACCCGAATGGCCGAGTCGGCAGTGACGGTGCCCACGAAGCCAAGTCCCGGTGGGGGCAAATATTTGTTTGATGAGAACGGACATTTGTGCCCTAGTCATGGTTGCTTATCTATCTAAGTATCATTTTTATCTATATAAGTATGTGTATCGTTGTCCCTAGTTGTTACCCAGGATACAGGGAATCCTAGTTTGGGGCTAGATCAATGTGTGTAAATAGTGCCCAAGGTACATATCCCAGATGACTTTGAAGAAATCATGTCGGTTACATAAATAGATAATATTTATGACCTTTTTTTGTAGAGACATCGTAAAAAATTCTTCTATACTTGCTCCAGCATCAGTATATATAAATACGCTCATTTTTACTATAACTATAACTGAGCTGATTCCTGAGTTAGTGATACGGTGGGGGAGGGGTGAAGTTACATACTAAAAGTGGCCGCACATGAGGGATCACCATCCCATGTAAAGTTCTACATAATCCCGCACAACTGCCCTGTGAGAACAGTCCATACGCCCTCATGCGTACTTAGTACAATGTGAATTCGACAATCCGCAAGTCTAACAAGACTAAATACTAAACTAATACAAGACTAAACTAACGGGCTAAATGTGGAAGTAAATACTGTTATATTTACTTCCACATTTAGCCCGTATCATCACCCCCGCGCCCCACCGCTCTTCTGCCACAGAACCATTTGGTGTAGTGAAATCCAACTTATATTATAAATTTTAAAGTTTGGATGTTTGTGCCCCAATCACGCTAAAACGGCCGAACGGATTTGAGTGTAATTGAGCACAGAGATAGTTTATGAGCTAGATTAACATATAGGATACTTTTTGTGCGACTGAACTAGAAGGGGGTAACGTTATCTCGGTAAATGTTATTTCCTAGGAACACGCAGATGAAGTTGTGGGCATCAGCTAGCATATATATGTACTATCACTAGCAGAAGTGGAAGCCCACTATAAAACTTAATTTCCCTTGCAGCTAGCATGTGGCGGTAAACCCTTGCTTTTGTTAAACTTTTTGTCGAATTTAAAAAACCATCTGTTGTGACTTTAAAGTTTTGGGTTGCATGGGAAAAGAATCCTTACAGTGGTCTTCCACAACTGCTGATGATGGTATAATATGTATTGTACCTTGTACTTATGAATGCCAGTGGGTTTTGTGGTGTAAATGTATTCAAGACTTGCCTCTGTTTAATAAATAAATAAATAAAAAAAAACATCTGAAGGTTGTATGTGGCTGTGTACCTCTCTCTACGGTTATCCCTTCAAAAGCATATTTTCCAATAACAAGGCACTTCCGTAAAATAATCTGTGCGTCACAGCCAGTTGTAAGAAACTGAAAGCACTTAGCAAAAATGTCAGGGCGAATGATAAGAGATAAATATCTCGAGTATGTATATCGAGCTGTTCTTGTTCATTGACAATTTGCTCTCTAGAAGAACAAAGGCAGGTGAGAAAGAAAGGGATACAGTCTTAAATCCCACATCAAACATACTATCTGGAGATCTTGAAATGTATGAATGAATGAATGAATGTTTATTTACCATAAATGAATTACATTTATATTTCTTATTTAAGTTGTATTCTAAGTTATAACATTTTGTGGTCTCGTTGATCCATTCACTAGGAAGACCTGTATTGTATGGAACAGCGTTTCCGTCTTAAATGTGTATCTTATACAATTATATATTATTATTATTTTAACAATATCTTAAGTTTCTGTACTTAAGTATTATTCGCATTAAACAACATCAGTAATGATTATATCAAGATAACTAAGTATTACATTTAATTATATATATTTATGTTTTATTTATTTTTAAGATCTCTATTCACATACCTATTATCTATTTTGTTTACTTTTGTAACTTTAAAATTTCATATATTGAGCAATTTAAAAACATGTTAAAGCGACTTTGTCGAAAAAGGGATATTACCAATGTTCAAGATTACTTAAATGACGGGACTGTATGGGGTTAATCTGGCTCAATACAGACCTTGCTGTTAATAATTGTGTAATTATTTATTGCTGCTTATTAACCTCTTGAATACCAACGGCGTTAGCTAACGCCACTTTTCCGTTATAGGTTCAAAATTTTATTACCATGGCATAGGGTTTGAAATCGCGACCCGTCCCAACTACCCTCGGTTTTTGAGAGGTAAATTATAACAATTTATATTGTTATATTTGTATTAGTTAAGCACAAGCAATTTTTGAAAAAGATCTAAAAAAAATCTGTGGGTGTTTCTACTCCCTTCTTCTCCCACAGTGGTCCAATGTAGGGAAGTGGCAAAAAATGACGATTGCTAAGTATATGTAAATATCTACAATAATAAAGAGATTGGATTGATTGATTGATTGACAGAATTCAGGTAAATCCTGTCACTCTGAATCACCACTTCGCACACCCTCTGACACTTTTAATTTGTTATTCATATGTTTTTAAGCGCGGCTTATTTTCCCCATAAGTAGGAGTCGAGGACTCACCCCACTCATCGGGCAGGTGCGGTTGCTTCCGCAGCCACTCCTTGATGATCTCCAGGTCTCTGGCGTTGTTGCTGGGGGTCTCGTTCAGCTCCACTCTGATCTTCTTCCACATGTCCCCAGTCGGCTGGATCAGGAGTTCTGTTTTCAGCTTCATTTTGGCTGGAACAAAGAACATATGTATACTTATTACTATAAGGAAGTATAAGTTTTTGTAATTTGTTCTGTTTTATGCAAGACATAAATACGATATAATTATAAGAGCTCCGTGGTCAAGTGGGTTTCACGCTTGCTTCTCATGCAGGAGGTGAAGGTTCGGATCCCGCTGACCCTGTGACCAATGAGATAAGTAATTTATCTTAAGAACAATAAACGGTCGTTCTAACGGGAAACACTAAATACTCCATAGCTGCGACGATGGGCTAGCCCCTTGTCACGCAAAAATGGAGAATTGAGTATCTGGCTAAAAGTGGGCACGGTTGTGCCTCTGCCACCCCGTATGGGAAAAAGCGTGACGCTGTGTTATGTTAAATATGATACGAATAAATAAATAATAATAATCAATATTAGAATACGTAAACTAACCAAACAGATATACTGCGTGTAACAAAGGGACATTATTCTGAAAAACTTTCACGATGAAACCAATTTGATCAGAGCAACTCAATTATTTACTTCTCTCTCTTTTGGGCTGAGCCGATATGTATGGAGAAGAGAAAAATAAAGTTGCCTGTTTCATAGTGAAAGTTGTTTAGAAAGATGTCCCTAACAACCTTCTAAAATATGACTACACCTTTCTGTTACACCCTGTATTTTATTGATAGCGAAAGTGTTATAATCACCAAGTGAAAAACTTAAGAAAACCGACTTCAAGTTCAAGCCCTATTCCTTCCTCCCCGGTCGAGATGCGAATGAAGTATATTTACATGAAAAGTCCTCATAAAACTTTTGCTGCACGGATTTTTTTTTATATTTGTTGATTTTTCAAAAAGCGCTAAATCAATTTTGATAAAAATGATATGAGACCACCTCTGGAGTATGACCTACCAATTAAAATAAGAATCATCAAAATCGGTTCATAATTGACGGAGTAAATGCGCAACAAACACACAAAAAAACAGATGAATTGAGAACCGCTTTCTTTTTAAAGTCGATTGAAAAGGATGTCTACATCTATAATAATACTTTGGCTGTGTAGCTATTTCTGGTAGTTTATGATGAGTAGACTACATGAGTTTATTGCGTGCTCACAATCTGATGCAAAATATTTTTTCCTACCCAAAATGGATAAATGAACACCAAAAGTTGCCAAAAATATCAGGGCAAAATACTGCGGTAGCTTAGTTGAAGGGTAAAGGGGGTGAGTGAAGCGAAGCCCCCTTTATCCTTCGTGTTAGGTTGAACATGTAAGAATAACAAAAAATACTTAAACATAAACTTAAGTACACAAAACATAAAAAGAAGTTTGGTGATCATTTATCCAAATACAATTTGGTGGACATTTATCCATTCTGGCAGTCATTTCAAATTTATTGGTAGTAAAATAAGTGCGTTTTTGGTAATCGTTTAAACATAAGCCATTATCATTTATACCACTTATCTGCTCAGGATCATCTAGCGAGGTTGGATGCTCAGTCTGGTGGTGGGTGATGGGACCAAGAATTTCCTGCGGACTTGATCAACATTCTCCCAAGAATACGGCGCATACGTTTCCGCCAGGTTGAAATCAATTATTTTGTTCGAGACTTAGGACTTGATAAGGACTTTGCCGACTCAAAACTGGTTATTAAAGTGAAATTAAATTCCTAGCCACTTAGTCTTCGTTTGGCAGAATTTAGAAATATTTTATTTATGGTTTGAGTGAGCACCTATTTGGATATTTTTCTCCGAAACCTTTGAAAAATGATATCCTAACCTCTACGCAGCTGAGGACATGAACCAACCATCCAACCAACCGACCCTGCTCAACCATCAATTTTTCCCTTGTTTACCTGGTTTGCTGGAAGAGATCTCTTATTAGAGATAAGCTCGCCTTTGTACACTTTTTTATGTCACTCTTGTTTTTTGTATGATTTGTGTGCAATAAAGAAATTAAAGGACCAAATTTCAAGCAGAAACATGTTCATTACAACCCCTCCTGCTCACCAAAAATATTGTCGCTCCATACCCTAAACACACAGTGCATTGAGCGGCTCTCAAAAGTCTGGTGCAAGTCACCCTAAATGCAGACTGCTGCGAAATTGATGACGTTGTCAGGCCCCGAGAGAGAGACCAATGTGTTGAGTGTCCTTCAAAATTTGAGTTGACGTTGTCGGTGTCTTTGTGTTTAACAGATTAGAATTATCAGCGTTGCAGATATCTGCAGCACATCCTGTGCCAGAACTTATTCACTGTGGGAATACACACATGTAAAGCTTACCTACCTAGTGTTAAAAACTGTATTTGTGTAAACTCTAACAGTGAATAAATTGATTATTTATCTGTCTCTCTATAAGAAAAACAAGAAAAAGTAAAGTTTACCCTTTATTTTTGATCGTTAGAGTTATATTTAAAGTTTTGTAACATCTGGTTCAGATAAATTAAACTACACGCAACCTACCCGAGCGAGTGCCTGACGCAATGAAGGGAAGTGGCTACCTTAACTGGTTTGTGGACCCTCACTTACTAAACCTTATCAAATCTGGATCAAACAACAAAATCATAACCATTTATACAGGAACATACATTGCTTTGGAACCAGAAAAGTTTAAAAATCCAAGAACAAGAAGAATTACTTCTATAGGTACTAATTGTAACTATAAATATACATATTATGCCATATTAGGTGGCAGGAGACATATTCGCACCCATGTAATTCAAAACTCTTTCACATACAAAGTTCACGTTTTTTTTCCAACTAAAGAGTTAGAAAAAAAAACGTGAACGTTGTATGTGAAAGAGTGTAAGAATTATCGAGATATTCCATTAGCCCTGGATTACGGGCTGGTCCATTCCAACCTTGCAGGTAAGATCATCGACTTGATTACTAATATTAAGGCGCCTGACTCCACGCACGTGTATTTACGGTTTGTGATCTAATTAATAGGTGTTATTTACTTAGTGGTCCAACGTCACGATCTTGCTGGTAGCAGAGGTTGTAAACAGTTTCAGCCTTGGCATAGTATTTTACGCTGTAAGCGACGTCTGACTTCCGAGATAACGCGTCAAACAAACGAAAAAAACTATTGATGCAAGAAAATTAAGTTTGTCAAGAAGGCCAACCTCGGATAATAAGCCTAGACTCTTTATTTGGGCATCCTTAATGGTGTCCCAAAAGTCTATAACTTAATCACGTGTCACCGTCTTAAGTTATTCAAGGTCATATGGTTCAAAAATCGGTTTTTCGCAAATATCTCGCTTCCTATAGTGTCAATTTTGATAACATCTTCATGAAAATTGTAGGGCGTAAAAATTTAAATATTATCTCAAAAGTCACAATAAATCACGTGTCCGCGTCTTAAGTTATTCAAGGTCATAAGTGACAAAAATCGATTTTCGCAAATATCTCGCTTCCTATAGTTTCAATGTTGATGGCATCATCATAAAAATTGTAGGGCATGGAATTCTCAATATTATCTCAAAAGTCACAATAAATCACGTGTCCGCTTCTCACGTTATGCAATCTCAAAGGTGTCTGATAACACAACGGTTTCTGATTAATATCTCGCTTCCTATGGTTTCAATGATAATGGCGTCTGAACAAATAAGTTTATGCAAGTTTTTAGCTTATTATCTAACATCCCGACGTGAAACTCTTAATAGTCTATATAGACTATATGCTATTCATTACTGTAGATGATTAGGAATATGATCAGTATACGTCAGTTTTTGCCTCTTCTCACCATAGTTGGACTATTGCGGGCTTAGAAACTCACGCAAATTGATTTCTCGATTTATTTTAAAAAGAACAAAACCTACATATTGATAATTATCGATAACACATACATATAATGAATGAGGCCGTGTTTAAACGTTGACGCTGTCGTGTGAGACCACGTCAGTATATTAAGCACTGTGACGCGGCTTACGACGTGACGCTGTAGGCGGCGTATGGCGTAGATTGTAGGCGGCGTATGGCGTAGATTGTAGGCGGCGTATGGCGTAGATTGGAGACTACACTCCTATAGGTTCAAGGTTTCAAGGTGAACAAACGTTGCTTCATCGTTGATGTAGTGTTGATTCGTTGTGCGTCATAGGTCTTGCAAAAAAACGGTGTACTAGTTAATCGTTGAGTTGTGTTGTGCATTGGAAATCATGCGCAGATATATTTAATTTTTTATATTTCGTGAGATGATTATGTTTTTTTTATCGAGCGCTTCATCTGTGGGATAATTTATTTTAAAGTGACCAGTCATCGAAGTTAAGTAGAGTCATCAGCTAGACGGAGAGGCTTACAAAAAAGGACTAAAATAAATTACTTCATAAAGTTATGTACACCTACAATACGGCAATTTTATTACGAAAACGTCTTTCTTAACCAGTAAATAAACATTAACCGTGTTACCACAAAAAAAATATTAAACAGCGTTTAACCTCAAAACAAACGTCAAATCCCATACGTTTTTGTTTTTAAACAAGTGTTGAACAGTAGTTTATTTTTTTGTGGTAAGACCCTGATAATCGAAGCGAATTTAATAACATTACAAAAAGAATTTGCTGGCACGTCTTTTCCCACACGGGGTGGCAGAGGGACAGTTGCGGGAAACAATGGACTACAAAAGGTTGACAGCACCTTGTGGTAATGATCTTGAAGCTCAATACTACACTGTGCATTGATATTTACATCACGTTTCTGCTAAACACCTTTATGTCGACGGCAATAGAGATCTTATTGGTTCATCCAGTAGAGAATAGATATTTACATCACGATCCTGCTAAACAGCTTTATGTCGATGGCAATTGAGGTCTTTTTACAGTAAGTACAGATTTGTGATTTGTGTAAACAATGCGTTGCAACAGTGATTCTGTATCTGTCACTGTAATCTTATGTGATGCGACAGTCCCACAATCATAGACAGTGGATTAATATTTTTGTCTTGAAACTTTGTATCAAGATTAGTGTTAAATGGGAAATGTTAAACTGCACATCAATACTACTGATTTGCATAGCTAATATACTGATTTTCACAGCAAATATCAGGGAAAAATACTGCGGTAGCTTAGGTGAAGGGTAAAGGGGGTGAGCGAAGCGACGCCCCCTTTATCCTTCGTATTAGCTTGAACATGTAAGAACAACAAAAATATTTTTAAACAAAAAAAGTGTTTTTGCTGATCCTTTTTTGCTGTGAAAATCACTATTTTTGATATGCGATTAAATACTAGCCGTGGTAAATCACCCCAGAATTTATGGTAGTAATATTTAAATTAGTAACGTCTTTCGTACTTCATTTGGTATATTTAAAGATAGACCAAACCATGGTGTGAACAAAATAAAAGTTTTATTTATTATTTTAGACGATTGTTTCAAAGACGAAGACCTCTGTGGCGCAGCGGTTGTGGCTCTGCCTACCATGCGAGAGGTCCCGGGTTCGATCCCCGGCTGGGGGTAAAAAAAAACTCCAGGTCTTGGATGTTTATATGTGTTTGACGTCGCTGTTTCTGGTTCCCCCGGCACAGAGATTCCTAGTGTGGGGCCAAAAGCAATCTGGGTGCCTGTATGTAAATGTTAATGTTAATGTTAAAGTATCGCTTTGTTGGTTGGTTAGAACCTTTCAATTTCTAATGAAAGAGAGTATCAGCGAGGTGGAGTATGGTTTAATCTTATTCTCATCTGGGTAGAGGCCTGTGCTCCTCGGGGGTGACATTGATGGGCTAAGTTCATTTATTTTTTCTTACTTGAGCAAGAATGGAGCCGGTGTACCCGGAGCTTGCGATGGGTTTGCAAATAGTTGATGTGGGCAAACATTCTCGTAATAGCAGGTTGTGAACAAACTGTGATTTTGTGAATTTCTATGATGACACATCGCAGTTTAACTTGGCGCAGTAGGCCAACAACCTTTTGTAAATCTCAAGGTAGTCAAAATTATTAGCATCAAAGCAGTTGTTTTTTTATGCTAGCTTGTTGATTTTAAGAGTGTCAGCTGGGATTCGTGAACGTTATTTGTATATGTAAGTTGATTCGATTGTATTAAGAATCAAAAACTCTGCTTTTACAGTAGATTTTTACGATTTGGCACCGAACTTGAATTTATATACTTTTTATAAGGGTTCCGTACCCGAAGGGTGCCAAACGGGACCCTATTATTAAGCCTCCGCTGTCCGTCCGTCCGTCCGTCCGTCCGTCTATCACCATGCTCTATCTCATGATAGTTAGATAGATTAAATTTTCACAGATGATGTATTTCTGTTGCCGCTATAACAACAAATACTAAAAAAACAGAATAAAATAAATATTTGAGTATACATAAAGTAACTATATTTAAGATTTTTTGGAACACAAAAATCAATATTTTTTTTAAATGTATTGCAAGAAACAGGCAATGGCGAGGTGATCTTTACAAAATAAAATTCTCAGCAAACTAAGTTTTGAAAACACCGAAAATTTTTGAAATTTGTTTGGGTATTTATAATACCTTGGACACTATTGACACACATTGATCTAGCCTCAAACTAGGATTCCCTGTATCTTGGGTACTAGACAACGATACACATACTTATATAGATAAATATTATACTTAGATAGATAAACAACCGTGACTAGGGTACAAACATCCGTTCTCATCAAACAAATATTTGCCTCCATCGGGACTCGAAACCGGGACCTTTGGCTTCGTAGGCACGGTCACTGCCAACTTGGCCATTTGGGTCGTCAAGCATATAAAGTAGCTTTATTTGAAACGGTTTTTAATGGGTTTTTTTAACACAAAAATCAATAATCTTTTTACTTTATTGCCAGAAACAGACAAAGGCGAGATTATCTCATTTCTCCCAGCAAAGTTAGTTTTGATAGCACCGATTTTTTTGAAATTTGTTTGGTTTATTCCCACCACCTTTCGGTAGTTCCCTGTCCGCATGGATTATGTAATAATATCGTGAACACACGGCTTAAAATGTTGCACAACCCAGCGTCATTGTTTTATAAATCATTATACTAAATGGACTTCCTGTGTTATTTATTTTACGCAAAGTAAAGATGCCACAGCAATGCAATTGTTTTGACACCTGCATTATAAAGACAATAATTGTATGCTTGATAAATTGTTATATTGCCCTTCTTGCAAATCACGAAGAAAATCACAAGAACAGACTTAATTGGGGTTATTAATATAATAAAATGAAGTGCTGCATAAAACCATTAAACTTTGATGACCATAATTGATGATATATGACAAGAACAATATAAATTTTAAGCAAATTACAAAAAAATAAGACATGCCGAAAAGCACAATGAAGCATCGATACAAAAGACATCAACGCTTATCAAGATTTATTTTGGTGCGTTCAGGTGAAATTGATAAAAATATAGGCAGATATTTTTATTAGCAGTAAGCAGTGAGTCAAGTAGTTCTCATAATGATGGTATCTATTCTGCATATCAAAGTACTTTACTTCGCAGTATATTGGGACGTGAGGGTTTTTATTAAGCCGATTGTTATTTTCCTACTTACGAATACGTATTAGTAGATATTAAAAAGAAGAAGAGTAGAATTTAAAAAGCATGTTAAAGCGACTTTGTCGAAAAAGGGATATTACAATGTTCAAGATTACTTAAATGACGGGACTGTATGGGGTTAATCTGGCTCAACACAGACCTTGCTGTTAATAATTTTGTAATTATTTATTCCAGCTTATTAAATAAAAATAAATCATAATTGTATTAGTTAAGCACAACCTATTTTTAAAAGAGATCTAAAAATCAATCTGTGGGAGTTTCTACGCCCTTCTTCTCCCACAGTGGTCCAATGTAGAGAAGAGGCAAAAAATGACGTTTGCTAAGTATATGTAAATATCTACAGTAATAAAGTACTTTTGAGTTTGAGTTTGAGTTTGATATATCTATTTATGGCTGCATAGCCAGCCGTGGGTGACAAGAACTGCAGGAACTCAAAATATCCTACAGTTAGCTAAACATATAGAGATGAATAACACGGAGAAATATTAGAAATAAGTTGCGGAGGTTGCAACGGCGATGGAAAACGTTGTGGGGAAACCTTCATATCACCATGGCTACGGCGATGGGCTGGCGACCTGTCAGTGGCCTGTAGAATATGTGGGCACAACTGATGTATAAAGTTAAGCGCCAGATAAAACTGTAAACCTCTGATTATCATAATGGTGAAGATTTGTACTAGCATCCAAAACACAAACCTTATTGAGCCTACTATGGGCTTACTTCGATTTGTGTAAGATTGTCCTCTAATATTTATTTATTTATTGATGGAAAAAAACTATGTTAAAATACACTTTGATCAAATACTTAACAAAGCATCACAGCTTTTCCCATACAAGAATAAAGGGGCACAATTGTTTCCGCGTTTGGCTGTGAATTCTATACATAAAGGGCTTTCTACACACTTTTCTTTTTTGAAGTAAAGCTTCCTATGGGACGGTGTGAACAGTTGTGATGGGGGTAAAATATTATAGATTTTGTAAAGAATTGTTTTGGTTTACGAAGTGTCGCTTCGAGACTGTCGTATTGATTTCAAAGGGTTTTCAACAGATTATGTTACAATAAAATTGTAAATAAACATGTTGTTTAGACAGAAAAAAATAGAATACGAAAAAATAAATAAATCCTAATTAATTAAAAGCAGAGAACTCTCTCTCTCTACTCTGCAAGAAAGAGTTCCTTTTGTAGTTCCTTTCTTTTAAGGGTTCCGTACCGGAAGAGAGCCGTGGTGATGCCGTTTGCAGTGGGGACCCCACATACATAAATAAGCTGGTAGATTAAGTTCTGCTGATTACGCTGTTAGAAACACGAATGTGGCTATAGCAAGGCAAGTTTAGTTACTACTACTATTTTAGTAACTTTCATAGTGTCATGTCCTATGGAATCTTGTGGTGGGGGAAAGCAGCGGATATTCAAACTATTTTAAATGACAGAAAAGGGCTATTCGAGTAATTTATAATTTAAAACGCACAGACTCCCTAATATAACTTTTAAAAGAAATTGACATACTAACGGTAGCAAGTAAATTTATGTTAAAATACACGCAAGAACCTTTCAACATTTTCTAAAATTTGCGATAGCTCTAAACAGACTATTAGAATCTGAAAAGTTAGCAATTCTTTCAAGGGTCAGTGCATTCTCTACTACAACAGGATACCTCTGGAAATTTTGAAAATGCTATTTGAGCAATTTAAAGCCATTACAAAAACAACTTAGTCTAAAAAGGTATACTACTATGTTCAAGATTACATTAATGACAAAACTGTATGGGGCTGTTAATAGTTTTGTTATTATTTATTCCTACATATTATTTACAATTGTATTAGTTAAACACAACTCATTTTTAAAAGAGATCTGAAAATCAATCTACATGAATATAAAACATTTATATACAGGCACATACATTGCTTCTGGCCCCACACTAGGATACCCTGTGTCGTGGGAACTAGAAACAGTCACGTCACACACATATGAACATCCAAGACCTGGGGTTTTTTTCTCTACCCCCAGCCGGGATTGAACCCGGGACGTCTCGCATGGTAGGCAGAGCCACAACCGCTGCGCCACAGTCATCTATAAGATGTAAGAATCTGTAAGAGTTTCTTCGCCTTTCCACTCCAACAGTGGTCCAATGTAGAGAAGAGGCAAAAAATTACGTTTCCTTAACACGAACACTGCGGTGTCATACAATCCCTACGCATCCTTTCGGTACGAGCGGGAAGAGAACGACTGAACTTACTTTTCCAGCGAAATATTACCAGTTGAATTATTCATTTTAATAAATTTTTAGAAAAGCATAAACATGATATTGTTTGTCTGAGAGAAGATTGGCAAAAAGATTATCAGATGTTATTAAATTATAAAAAAAAAATATTTGCCAATTCTTTTAACCGACGGTTCGGTATTCGCGGAGGTTCTCTAATAATTATAAGAAACAATTAAATTAAAAAATAAAACAAAAAATCCATTTTTGGGCTTTTTGTCCATTGAAAGATGTATTGAATTATCTAGTGTTGAGCTGGACAGACAGACACGTCATACAGGCCGCCCAATTCTCAAAACTCCTTTTTTGAACTAGTGATGGAAGATGTTCTAAAATGACTTTGGTAACTTGAGGTAAATTTTGCGAGTCTGCTTTTTCAACGTTTGCCGTTCTTGAATAAAAATAAAATGATAAAATATGAAAACAAAACTCTCAATATAACCTACAATCATGAGAGGTCACTCGTAGATCACTGACTTTTTTCTAGATAAGGAGGGCAGGGTAAAGGCGTTTTTCATATATCTTATGATGATGTTATAGATAGGTTAAATAAATATCATTGTGTTTTATTTAAATATCTTAAAATATATGTTAATAGAAACTGTACAGAAAACATATTTCTCGAAATGGTTTTGAGATTTCCGTTCCTGTCCGGAAAGTTAGCTCCTCATTTATAATTTTGACGACCCGGATAATTTGTATTAAGACTTTTTTGTTCGGTAAGCGAAACATTTGAGTTTATATTCAAAATAGATACGAAATAAGTTGATACTATTTAAGTTCAATGATTGGGCGACCACAGATTTTCGAATAAGCAGAGATAGCTTTTTTAACTTTATGAACAAAGAAACATAACAAATAGTGACAGGTTTAAAGAATGTATGTCTTAAAGCCAAAACAAATTTCATAAGTAGTAAAACTGAATCTGCCGATGATAAAATAAAAACCAGTCACGTGCGAGTCTAACTCGTGCACGATGGATTCCGTACCACCGTAGGGATGGGACGATGGTAGGGATGGTGTGGAGTGAATAGTTTGGATTTTGGAGCAAAATGTTGTTTACAAAGTTATTGGTGCGGATACTGTCACACTCCATGTACGTAACCCGGTGCATTCATAAGTATGTATGTGGTATTGAAATAATTATTGTATGGGAGCCCCCTTAAATATTTATTTTATTCTGTTTTTTAGTATATGTTATTTATTATAGCGGCAACAGAAATACATCATCTTCGATTTTTTTAACTGTCTAACTATCACGGTTCATGAGATACAGCCTGGTGACAGACGAACGGAAGGACGGACGGACGGACGGACGGACGGATAGCGGAGGCTTAGTAATAGGATCCCATTCGGTACCCTTTGAGTACGGAACCCTGAAGACTGTATCGAAAGTTATAAATAACAAAACAGGTAGGTAGTACAAAGCCACGCGAGTATAACTTGTCGCTTAAAACAGATCGCGGTATTATTAGTGCAAATTCAGAAGTAGCTTAGGAACCGAGACCTTTTTTACTAATATACACTTGAAAACTACTCAATTATTGACCATCCTTTTCAGCTACATTAAGGAAAACGTGGACGCCTGTGGAACGGAATTTAAATTTAATAATGTCAGTCACCAGCATATTATTAAGACTTTTAAAGACATTAAAGTTATGAACACTTCAGTCTTCAGACTTATGGAGATGACATTCAAAGTGTGCAACTCAATTGTAGAGATATTAGGACTATATGTAGCTTACATATTTAATATCAGTGTTGATCACGGTAACTTTCCCGATTTAATGAAAAATAACAAAGTAGTTCCTCTATATAAAGCTGATAATCAAAAATATCCCAGTAACTATAGGCCTGTATCAGTTTGACCTGTATTTAGTAAAGTGTTTGAAAAGATCATGCCCAATCAGATGCTTTACGTAACCAGCAATTCGACTTTACAGAAGGACGTTGTACCACAGATGCTGGTGTTGAACTATTAAAATATATTTTTAATGCATGGGAAGGATCAAAAGATGACCTTTCTAAAACATTTGATTGCGTAGATCATGATACTTTACTGTTAAAATTGTAACACTGCGGTATTAAAAACAAAGAACTGGAACTTTTCAGTTCATATTTAGATAATAAAATTCAGAAGGTTTACATTAGCAGATCATCAGGATCACCATCATCATCAGGATCTAGCGTGAAAATTGGCGTTCCTCAAGGTTTATATTAGGTCCTTTCTTATTTTTGGTCTATATTAATGATTTGTCTTGCATGCTTCAGATTTTGTCAATTATTGTGTTCTTTTCTGATGATATATCTTTTATATTTAAAGTTTATCAACATGTATAGAACTATAACAAAGTACTAAATTCCTAAAAAAATTTGTTAAATAATGAAAAGTAAGAGTTTACTGTTAGTATAGTTTTCCTGGCTATAACACTTGACTCGAAACTACAATGGAGCCCTAACATTACATCTTTAGCGGGAAGATTAAGTTCAGCTGCGTATGCTGTGAGACAAATCAGACAGCTGACGGATGTAGCCACGGCGAGACTTGTTTACTTAATTATTTCCACAGCATTACGGCCGATGGAATTTTGCTGTGGGGCCAAGCTGCTGATATCGACTAAATTTCTGTTCTACAAAAAAGTGCTATTAGAGAAATTTATAACCTCCACAGTCATGACTCCCTGAGGGAGCTATTCAAAGAAATTATCATTATGACCGTGCGCGCCGTGTCAATATATTTATGAAAATATCATGTACGGTTGGAAGAATATAATTAGCTTCACTAAAAATATTGACCGGCGCAAGCGAAATAATATAAGAAGCGGAAATAAAATCGACCAACCTTACTATACACTAGCTAAAGTTAGAAATTCATTTGTGGGTCTGAGTATACAATACTATAACAAAGTACCGGAAGAGATATTAAATTTGTCATAGAAGAAACTTAAAGGCATTGTCAAAAATACATTATATTCTAAAGCATATTATAGGTTAATGACAAAGTGGTACGGAGCTCTGATTTTCCAGAGCAGCACAATAACCACGCACATAAGATCTATTTTCGAAAAAGAAAAGAAAGAGAAAATAAAAGTAGTCCATGTTGCAGTGAACGAGTTTCTTGTGCCGCTTCTTCTCCGCTGCCATAACACTTTCCGAAGCGGTAGTAGTTTTTCTGATTGTAAATATTTATTTATAACTGGAACCAAAATATAATAATAGTTATTATGTTACTTGTACATACATTTTAAAATACTTTGTACAAAACTTAAATATGCAAAAACACACACGCACACACACACACACACACACACACACACACACACACACACAAACACACTAAGAAAATAAAGCGCCCCGGACCATATCAGATGCAAAGGTCCCCATCACGCTGGCGGCGTTTCCGCGCTGCACTGCGAGGGAGATCCTCTGCATAAGATAGGACCCGGAGCGGCGGTCATAGCCACGGTCCCTCAGGCGGCGCTCTATTTCCCTAATTAATGCCTTGCCCTGCACTCCCCAGACCCCGGTGGTTTCTATGGCAAGCGGGACGAATATATACTGGCCCAAAAGCACAGAGTATTTTTGGGTCTTCATCCTCGCTGCCTCTTCGGCTGCGGCCCCCGGGGTGGACACGGTGGATGCCAGGTGGGACGGAGCGAATGTGCAGACACACGTCGCATCCCAAAGCAATGACCGTCCGCTCTCCCATGGGATCATGGTCAGGCCATCCGGGCGTTTCCCATCGGTACGACACAGAAGGAGTTTTTCTTGCATTATATAGAAATTACATTCAAAAACTGTTCGTAAGAATCTATTTTTAAATTTGAGGTTTGAAGTTTTTCATAATTTATAAAAATATGTAAGAAAGAGATGAATAGTGTTTTAGATTCTATTTGAAACTATTTTATGGTGTGAACATTTTTACACGGGATATATCGACCCTTTACCGCACTGCACTTAAAAATAGAGTCTTTAGACCCCAAGCCTCAAACCACGCACTCCGACCCCTTCCGCACATCATTAACGGCGTATGTGCTCGAAATACTTAATCGATTTATATCAATAAACCATTGTTAATGTAAATCGATTAAACATTCGAGCACATTCCAACATTTAATACACTTTTATAATTATTATCGACTATATCATTTCTCATCACTAGTTTAACATTAATTTGTACCGCCATACGGTGCGATGAGGGGTGAAATGACCATCTTACTTTTTCTGTGTTTTCTTTATAATTATAAATGTCAACCTCAGGTGAACCGGTGTGTGTTGAATCTTTGGCCACCTATTTATGTTTTTTTTTGTAATATTTGTTTGTTTGCGGCCCAATATTATAAAGTAAGTGGTGTAGTGTGGGGTCGATCAACCGCCCTCAGCAGTTTTCCGCCAAATAGCCAAGGGACCCCATTAACCTCAACGCTCTGCTGGGAAGAACGGGCTTCTATCTGCCGCAGCGAAGATGTTAACGATAATATGTATTATAACGTTATTCATTTTTCGTAGCAGGGCTTAACTTTAATGGCTATTTTTTTATTAGACAATCTAGTTGTCTAAATACAGTTTAGATTCCGTTAAAAAGGTACTGTTTAAATATAACACGATCAAGTTAAACGGTCAAGCACTCTAAGGTTAGGTTGCCTGTCAGCCAGGTTCCCACTTAACTGTGTTGTAAACTAAGGGAAATATTAAACTGCGAAGCAAAGCCCTTTATCCTTCGTGTTAGGTTGAACATGCGAGAACAACAAAAAATACTTAAAATATAAACTTGAGTACACATAAAATATTTAAAACATAAAAAGTGTTTTTGCTGATCCTTTTTTGCTGTGCAAATAAATACTAGCCGTAAACTAATTTAAACTGTATTTAGCGGCTGTCTAAAAGTGTGGTACAAGTCAGTCTTAATGCTAAAATTCAAACGGTGTCATTTCATTATTTAGAGAACGGTTTTGCTAAGGTTATTGACTCTAAGCAAGAACGTTACCAGAACTTGCCAACCGTTATTGATCTTTGCATTTTTTTTAACTTCCGTATATGCTAATGAGTGACTGTCAAATTAAGTCCACTTCCTCAGTACGCGAACGTGATGCCTTTAGATGACGATGTTCGGCCGCAGTTCTATGTTTACCTATTTTCTTTAATTAAACATGTGAGGAAACCTCCGAGGTCTACTGGTGTCACGCTCGATGCTCACGCAGGAGATGCGGGTTCGAATTCGGTGTTGACTTTGTACCGAAGAGTTTAAGTGAGTGAGAAAAAAATGTGAACCTTCAATCTCTATAGCTGCGGTGATGGGCTAGCCCCCTGTCACGCAAAATGTGATATTGAATGACTGGCTAATCGTGGGTACAATTGTGGCTCTGTGGGAAAAACCGTGACGCTATATTATTTAATCTAACTTCTTATATTTCCGTTCCGTGTCGTATCTCGCAAATTCCCTAAGTATGTAAGTACATAAAGAATTGTATACATGCGTCGTGTAAACGGCTCGTGCGTTTGAAAAGTTATAGTCAACGTTCTTCAACGACTTATTTATCACTGGAAATCATACAATAAAGCTTTACTTATCTAATAAGCTTTAATTGCCCAGCAAAAAAGTTTGGTAATGGACTATAGTCTTAGCGTGGCGTGGGTGCAAATCTACTGACTGAATTATATATATATTTTTAAATGTTCATCCAAAAGAAAATAAAACTCACTTTTTTATTCCACCGACGAATCCACAACCACTTACACTAAACGGTACAATCCACGTGTGTCGATCTGGGACACTCCGGCGCAACTGATCGTTCTTCGATGGCCCCTCAAGAGTTGCAAAATCTCGTCGGGAAGGACCCACGCGCATGGAAACTGAAGGCCAAGGTCGTGAGGTTGTAGAACCCACTGCATTTGTGCTATCACAATACTGGGAAGAGTGTGATTTGGTCAACCTAATTGGGTATATATTGTACGTGGGATTTCTATGGGTGATATTATCGATAAATTTGGAAAATTTACAATAGTTATATCGTTTTTCTGTAAGTTTCGCTGTCATATTTCCATATGCATCGAGACACTTCAAACTGGCGAGATGTGTCAAATGTATATGTAAGCGGAACAGTCGCAAAAAGCTGTAATGGAGAACAAAGCCTTTTAAACTCTGTAAAATATAGCATAATAGCGGTGACAGCTGTCAGAATGACATGACTGTAACTGAGAATAAGTCGATATAGTTATCGATATTTCGACTATATTCAACGGAATGTTTCAAATAAAAGGAACTTGTTACACCTTTTTATTCTTGTAATAAAGGTTCACAGCCCAAATCATCATCAAAGTCATGTCCTGTTTCGGAGTCACCTCCAAAGCATGCAGATTATTAACCAGTTGCTGGATATACAGTATATTGACAAATTGTATATTGCGGTTCTAATCTTCGTGCATACATTTTCTAGTTATTTCGAAGACTTTCTTCCAACCTTCCGGTGTGACATGTTCTCATTCATTGTTCAGTAAAGTCATCATTTTATTTGCCGTGGTATTTCATACCACATGGTTTGCTGGAAGAAATCTCTCATTAGAGATAAGCTCGCATTTGTACATGGTTTTTGGGACGGACGGATATTTTTCGTTTTTAAAAATTGTGGAGCATTCAATTAGTTCTCTAGTCGAACCTTGTTATTTTCTTCATATCATACAAGTTATCTGAAACGCTATGTACGAGCATCATTGCAGACAATTCACATGTACGCCTAGCTTACCTGTTATTTTTTCTCGATTCGTCGCAATATACTGTGTTAAAAGTTAACAGTCGTGTCTTTCCTAAACAGTATAGTTTCTGGCGGTTACAAAAGAAAACGAATAATTAATACTTGGCGCCCATCACTTTTCAAAACTTATTATTGCATCGTTTTTTTTTTATCTCGTCTCGTCGTACTGACCGTCATCATCATCATCAATCAGCCCACATTCACCCAGTGCTGGGTATGCATCTTCTTCTCCACGCCATCCACTCCGGTCACGAGCCTCCTGCGCCTATCAGCTATGACGATGATGTCATCCGTCCATCTGGCTGGTGGTCTGCCCACTGAACCTCGTGCGGTTTTGAGATCCCATTCTGTAACCGCTTTGGTCCACTCCGTCATCTCTCCTTGCCA
Organism: Argyresthia goedartella; assembly: GCA_949825045.1. NCBI lineage: Eukaryota > Metazoa > Arthropoda > Insecta > Lepidoptera > Argyresthiidae > Argyresthia > Argyresthia goedartella. Next base: position 17,773,236 of record OX463828.1, read on the forward strand.
AGGGAGACGCCTTGCCCACGGCCATTCAGTCTCGTGATTCGCTTGCCGACTTCGACGATTTTAGTGCGACGTCTAGTTCCTGTATTGCGAATACGATCCTGAAGCCTGATGCCTAGCATGCAACGCTCCATGGCCTTTTGAGCGGCTTTAATTTGGTGCATGATCGCCTTTATTAGCGTACATGTTTCGGCACTTTATGTAAGTGTGGGCAGGATAATGGTGTCATACGTCCGTGTGGCTGGTGGTCTGCGCACTAGCCTGTGAGGCGCAAAAACCAAAAAAAAATGGTTTTCGACTCGCCAAGCCATGAAAAGGTAAAAAATATCCGGCGCAGATCTACGTCAACGGTATTTCCACTGGTTATTTTGCACATTTAAAGTGATTACGAAAATAGCTTGTAATTGGCTTTATGTTACTTAAATATAAAATACGAAAATAGATTGTAATTGGCTTTATGTTACTTAAATATAAAATACCCACGAGATATATGTGGGTTAAGACAAGAAGCAACCTATACAGACCGAAAGTTTAGGTAGATCAATTTACGAGCAGATTTTAACTGACGAAATATACTAGGTACGGAATACATAGGTCCTTCTACGTAAGTTGAATACGAGGTTCCGCATGAAGTAAGAGTTCCGTGTCCTTGTGACATTGTGGCACGTCAACCTTATTTCGTTTCATTTATTTCTTTTTCTTCATTTTGTTTAGGACTTTGAGTCTGCCTTGCTTTGAATATTGACACTTGACTGATTACAAAATTTCTAACAGACCAAAATTATAATAATTTTATTACAAATTAATATTCTTATGCCATAGCGTTTTCTTAAAGAAGAGTGATAGTTCCTGTTCCCATCTGGGTAAGTTATTTATTTTTCCGATTCTAAATCTTATAGGTAGGCACCTCCTTGCTTTGCTTTGTCTTTTAGTTATATATTTCTCTTTTGCTACAGGAACACCCTACCGGGTTTCCATACCGGATTCTTCATTGTAATTACCAATTACATTCTGGGTTAAAACCCAACCGGGTAAAAACCCACCCTAAGACCCCAACGAGGACTGTATAGTAAATCGCGCCCCACCTACCTGACCAGACCTGTTTACTAATCTTGAGTTATTTTTATCTTTATAGTTTAAGTTAATGTTTTTTTAAGCCACTTTTTTATAATCACCTTTGATCTGGCCGACCCATCTAAATTCCAATGAAATCTCTTCCTTAATTTTATTTATTTTACCTCTTTTGAGGCTAACCCTCAAACGTCACATCCTGCCCGATGAAGACCAACTTCAATATCTTAAGACGAAGACGAATAAAATGCCTCGAGGAATCTCCTTATTGAGGATGATTTATCGCATTAAATAAAAATAAATCATATAATATTGTTTATTTATACTATTTATGACCATCTGGTAACCACGATTTCTTCTTCGGTGAACTGCCTCCAGGTCTGCTGCGTCCTAGTCCGCTTCATAGCATTGCCTAGGGTCTTCTTACAGTCTATGGTCTTCTTCTTCTCGAGTCGACGGTCATCTCAGACACGGGCAGCCCAAAAAGCCGCAAAGAACTGCGACAGCGGTAGCCTCGTACAGCTCTTCGTTCGTTTGTTGGGCACGCATGGCCTCCAGTCATGTGCGCGATGGTCTGCGTCGGATGGCTGCAGATGCACTCCGTGCCTTATTAAGGTTTAAGATATTAGATATTATATTAGATCAACGCATCAGTATTGCGATACAGCGAGGTAACAGTGCCAGCGTCTTGGGCACCCTCCCGTCCGGCAGCGAACTCAGGGAAATTTTTAATTTAGTTTAGTGCAGTTATAGTTTAGTTTTAGTTTATAATATATAATACATGATTAACCTTTGATATAAAAAAAAATAGAAACTTAAAAAAAAAAGATATTAGATATTCTATTTATCAAAAAGAATACAATATTCACTTACTTCAGAAACAACACAAATAAACAATTACAAAAATAGATTTCTTCCATCGGGCGAGACATTAAAGTGGGGTAGTTCATAAAAAAATTAATATTTATGTTATGAATGTGGTGTGGTGACTTTGAGATGTAAGTTTTTAAAAGTTTTTTATAAATTGGTAGTGATCTCGCCTCTTTTATAGTTTTCGGTAGTTTGTTGTACAGTCGCGTCCCCTCTGCTACTATGCTGTTTTTCCCGTAGTTTGTCATGTTGCGTAGTATAACAATGTTATTTACTGGTCTAGTCAAACGACTTCGTAGATCTATATTTTTTGTGAAAGTAAAGTAAGGTAAAGTAAAGTTATGTTTATTTGCATGAACATAGGTGTACATCAGGTCTTATGATAATGATAATTAAATATTGAACGCTATGTTCTGCCATGCAGACGTGCACATTTTATGACAAAAATTAAATGATAAATTATCTAAAATGTCTACTCATTACAATTATTTAAATATTAATATAACAGTTATTCCCTAGGTAAGATATTATTATTTGCAGCATATAAATTAATGGTACATTAGTTGCATATGTCCTCTAAGTATTACTTACTTCGTACAAAATGTATTGTATTGCAATTTGATTCGTATAAAATAAGCTTTTTATCATGTATAATACGAATAAGAAAAAGTTTATTGCTGAGTTTTATCTCTCAAAAACCTTGTGACATAACTTAAGGACCGACTATGTATATTAATGGCGCCATACCAAAAATGCTTTTGTGAAATAAAGCAGTAGAGCGCTGAGGAGCACTTAACTTTATATCTCTTTTGCCATTCACTGTCTTAAATAAGTTACAGTTAGTTTTTACAAATATAACTGTTTCATAAATGTATATCAATCAAGATTAGGCATTTTTGGTAACTCGACTTCTCAAGAAAATGTATTTTTAGGATATACAATAGACAATACGATTAGTCACAAAGGGCATATTGATAAAATTTGTATGAAATTAGCTAGCAGCAATTATGCTCTTTTTAAACTTAAACCATTATTAGATAAAAAATCACTTCTATCTGTTTATTATGCGTATATACATTCAATTATTAGATATTCTATTACTGTATGAGGTAATGCTACAGAAATTAACAGAGTCCTAAAATGTCAAAAACGATCAATCAGAACAATCAATGGTTTAAAAAAACGCAGCCACGCAAGAGAGCACTTTAAAAAAGATAAAATTATGACAGTTATTTCTCTTTACATTTACAATAGTTTGTTAGAGGTTCACGAAGATAGGGAAATTCCGGAAAAGCAAGATACTGCTTTACCCTATACTTTCCGTGATAATAAAAAACGAACACTAAAAAATAATGAAACCCGTATAGTACCAAAAACAAGATTAGCTAAAGTACAGAAACAAGGTCGTTACTTTAAAATCCTGATGTATAATAAATTACCAAAAAGTCTGACCACTCTAAAATTTAACTTGTTCAAACAAAAACTAAAAATATTTTTTGAAAATAATCCATTTTATACTGTCAATGGAACTTGTAGAATCTTTGTTCTTGGAAAAATTATAAGTAAAATAACTATCATTTCACTGTAAAAAGTTAAATGCAGTAATTTAAATGTCAAATATTTAAGTAATGTAAAATTTGAAATATTTAAGTTAGAATAGGAATTTCAAATATTTAAGTAGTAAGTAAGTGTAAAATGAAATGACTTGCCTGTAAATTATTTTACTTCGAGGCCAATAAATATTTCTATTTCTATAGTGATGGCAATGTCAGAATATCTAATACTTTAAAGTGAGGCAAGCTGCTGTCTGTTGGTTTTAAATTACAAATTGCCGTTATACACCGTTTTTGTGCTCTAAATGCCTTTTCTTTGTCGGTTGAGTTCCCCCAGAAAATAATGCCATACCTTAAAGTCGACGCGACAAATGCGTGATAAACAGTTAGCAAAGCCGATTGCCCAGTCACTTTGGCAATAGAGCATAAGAAATCTGACTTATTTTTTTGCAAACATACTCTATTTGTGGTTTCCATGTCAAGTGGGAGTCAATATTAAGTCCTAAGAATTTAGTTACATTTATTTCGTCAATTTTCGTATGATTATAGTGAATGTCAAGCTTATTTGTTATTTTATTGTAATTATTTTTAAATGTCATTACATTCGTTTCATCAAGATTTATTATCAGATTATTATGTCCCAGCCATTCTATAATATTTTTTAGATAATTATTCATTTCAGATGCATATGTATTTTTATCTATACAATCTGCAATCATAGTACTATCATCTGCAAATAATACCATTTGGTGAACGACTGACGTAGGGATATCATTGATGTAAATGAAGAATAGTAATGGTCCCAATACGCTACCTTGTGGTACGCCATATTTTACAGTTCTCGGGCATGATGCATATTGATTTTCGGTTTTCGTTTTATGGCATATTCTGGGAATCTGTGTCAACTGTGTTTTGTTACTCAAGTAGCTTTTAATAAGTTCAAGCACCTTTCCACGGACACCGTATACTTCTAGTTTGTTTATTATTAAAGCATGGGCGACGAAGTAAAATGTACAGAGCTGTGACAGGAATCTTTTTATCCAAACACGTCACTACCTGCATAAAGAAATCGTATATGGCTAAGTAAATTGTCTTACTTTTTCTGAAACCCTTTTGTTCTTTCGCAAACAGACATTTATTCTCAAAATATTGATAGAGACTGTTATAAATAACTCTTTCAAAAACTTTTGACATTATAGGTAAGAGCGCAACTGGACTATAGAAACTCATGTCTTCGCGGTCCTGTTTCTTGAAAAGCGGTCTAATGATTGATGTTTTTAGCTTATCGGGAAATACGCCTTGCTGGATCGATAGGTTAATTATACTGCTCAAAACCGGCGCTATTAAATCCGCCACATATTTAATCACTTTTGTGCATAGGTCGTCATATCCAGTACTGTTATTGTTTTTTAGATTTTTTATTATTTGGTATACGTCGTACGTTGTGGTTGGCATCAGAAATAATGAGTTGGGGTTGAGAGACAACTTTAGGGGGTTTTTCGTGGCATTTGCTTGACGTTGTTGTGATATCTGATCAATGTAGAAAATATTAAATGAGTGTTATTTCGTGTGGATCAGTGACAAGTTGATCGTCAATTTTTATTTGTTTTATGTAATTTTTAGATTAAGTGTTATTATTGTTATAGTTATTTATTATTTTCCATGTGGCTTTGGATTTATTTTTTGATGTCTTAATAAAGTATTCATTCTGGGATTTTTCGTTAATTTCACATTTTTTTTGAGTCTAATTGAATAGATTTTTTATTTTTTTTATTTTTTTGGTTGGGATGTAGTCTAGATTTCCATAATAGCTCACTCTTCTTTTTTGTACACAGTTTGATACCCTTTGATATCCATTGTGGCCGCTTGTGGCTTGAGATCCTTACCTTGATTTTAGGAAAACTCAAATCATACAAAAGTTTAAAAATATAATGGAACTCATTAAATGCCTCATTAGCGTCGTTTGAATGGAATACCTCACTGAAACTCAGACTTGAAATATGCTCTTTGAACTTATTTAGATATTCTGTGCGGTAGTCTTGCCTATAGATTGACCAATTTTGGAGGGCGTTGAAGTATTTTACTGGACATCTTAATATCCGTATCCGTATGCATCCGTATGGTCTGAAAGCGCAAATTCTACTATTTCGCCTTTACATCCCTTGATATTGTGGATGAAATTGTCTAAACATGTGCCACTTCTCAATCGTGTTGGTGCATTGAATGTGAGCTTTAGGTTGTAGTTCAATAACAGATCTTCGAAATAAACCCAAAATAATTTTGTAATTTTGTTGTAATAAATGTCTTTTGTAAGGATTTTTCGTATAAGTATGCATGTGTTATATTTGTATGTTTGTAATATGTTTAATAATTTTATATTCGGGATGACAACCCACCTTGCAATGTTTGCCTTGGACCTCCCAACCCCAACTCTGAGACGGTCGAGCGACTTCCAGATAGGCCAGTTGAGGTTGTATTCTTTAGCCAGTTTTTCTCTCATGCTGGTAGTCGGGTTTGTGGAGATTAGACGCGTTCGCCATATAGTAAGGCTTCTGGTTTCAGCTAAGTGATTGAGAGGCTGTGCTGAGTGTAGGAAACTACTTCTGGAACGCAACCTAGGCCGGGCCGGTATGTGGTTGCATAGTGGATGGAGTTTCAACTGAGCTAGAGATAGATTGGTAGAGTTTGTCTGTTGCTGTTGGCTACACATAACCCGTTACTAAACGACATGACTCGTTCAGGGCTACGTCCGCCAGCTTTTTGTGTGTTGACCTTTCCGATTTACACAGGACGTCTATTTTGGTTGCAGCTGCAGCAACAAATACCTGTCCTTTTATATTTATATACCTGTTTTTTTTGTGTTTTTGCTTGGACGATCGTATATAACCCTTCTCGTGCGAGTTTAAATCGCACTGGGCCGGTTTTATATTTAAATAAATAGACTATCGACGTTACGACGACACTTTATATCGGTGATGAAAAACATCGTGAGGAACCTTCATCATCCACCTGTGTTGATAGGCTCGTCTCCTGTTTCGCATAAAATCGCCTGCCACGTAATCTTGAAAAACTGATTCTTCTTGCCCGTATACATTTATTTATTGCTATTTCAATCACATTTTAGCAAAATATTATGTTTCCTTAAAAAAATGAATTGAAGTTTTCAAGTTACAACTTCCAAGGAAAACGCTCGAGAGATCATAGCGTCGCTTGTGACGTCAAGAGTTTGAAAACGATTGACGAAACTCTTTGCCTAAACATGAACTCTTGCTTACATAATCTATGGTTTATGCACACCTGGATGTAATTTCCATGTTCTGTGGTGTAACAATCTCTGTGGTGCTGCTGTTGTGACCTCTTTGCCTACCATGCGAGAGGTCTCAGGTTCGTTAGCCGGCTATACAGAGGAAAAAACCCCAGGTGTTGGATGTTTATATGTGTGTGATGTCAATGTTTCTGGTTCCCATGACATAGGGTATCCTAGTGTGGGGACAGAAGCAATGTATGTGCTTGTATGTATAGTTTATATTTATGTTTATCTTCAACATACATGGCGGAGTGCTGTGTTCCATTGTTTTTTTTTTAATAATCTTCATTATGAAAAAGATAAGATGTTGCTTGACGGGTGTCAGTCGTTAGGGAGGGGATATTGCTTCAAAAGAAACCAGCTAAATCATAAGCAAGCATAATATCACTCGAGAGTTTTAATGCCTAATTATGTACAGTTACATACACTAGTTTATCTACACACATATCATAAGCTCTCTTTGATGTGTTCAGGAACCGCATTTAGTTGTTTAGCTTGTTCTGTAGTACCAACTTCACAGATAAACCAGGGGCAGCATGCAGGCGGGCGTTGGCGTTCGAAATTTGAATGTCATAATATGTAGAAAAACTACACATTATGGTCATAATGTGTAATTTTTCAGATAAGAAAAGAGTTTTTACCAAGTTGTTTAACATTATGCTGATCGTAAAGTGCGGTTTTTGTACGCAGTAAAGAGGGTTTATTATACGTGTGTAGATAAAAACTCATTTCTTATCTGAATATTGAAAATTATGAGCATAATGTGTATTTATTATGACATTCAAATTTCGAACGCCGACGCCCGCCTGCGTGCCGCCCATACTTTGTCTGTGATGTTGGTACCTACTACAGAACAACCTAAACAACTCAATGCCACAATGCCGGTCGAACAGGTGGTTCCTGAATACATCAAAGAGAGCTTATTATATGTGTGTAGATAAACTAGTGAATGTAACTATACATAATTAGGCATTAAAACTCTCGAGAGTGATATTATTATGAAACTCGCCTTCGACTCGTTTCAAAAACCCACTCTCGAGCCACATAAACTACTATTATCTACACACGTATCATAAACCCTCTTTACTGCGTACAAAAACCGCACGTTACGATCAGCATGTCATGATATGGTACTGTTTGCTGATGACACCTCACTTATTTTTAAAACAAAGCGAAACCAACACGCTAATGATGATCACGCGAACAATACCATATCAAGAGTGGTAAATTGGTTTAATGTTAATAATTTGCTATTAAATGAGAAAAAGACTAAATGTGTTAAGTTTCTTACTACTAACGTTAAAAATAATCAGACATGTATAACAATTAAAAATGAGGAATTGGAATTGGTAACCAGCACAGTGTTTCTAGGTATAACGTTGGATTCCAAACTCCAATGGGGTCCACATATTGATAAGCTATCGAACAGACTGAGCACTGCAGCTTTTGCATGCAGGAAAATCCGTCACTTGACAGATTTAAAAACAGCCAGATTAGTTTATTTTAGTTATTTTCATAGTATTATGTCCTACGGTATTCTGCTCTGGGGCAGTGCTGCTGACATAAATACTATTTTTGTGCTGCAGAAGCGGGCTGTTCATGCGATTTATAAAATTTATAAAATGAATAATAGAGATTCTCTTAGAAATAAGTTTAAAGAAGTAAATATATTGAAGGTCCATAGTCAATATATTTACGAGAATATTATGTATGTCCATAAGAACATTGTTAACTTTCGAAGAAACTGTGATATACATAACTTTAATACTAGAAACAAGGACAAACTTGCAGTGTCCACTACTCGGCTCCATAAAATAAAAAACTCGTTCAAGGGTAATTGTGTAAGATTTTACAATAAACTCCCAAGCACTTTGACAGATCTATCAATTAATAAGTTCAAGAAATACATCAAGCAAAGGCTTATTTCTAAAGCTTACTACAGTATTGAAGAGTACATAGACGATAAAAATGCTTGGGACTGAATTGTTCTAATTAATTGTGAGCATCCTCACTGCCAGAGTTTCTTTTACTGGACACTTGGAGGCCTTTTACACCTCCAAAGATTAATTTAATTATACAACTCTTGACTGTGGGGACCATTTACATCTCCTATTATCATTGTATTATTGACTAAAGAGACTATACATCTCTGTTATTTATATTTTAATTATTTTATTATGACATGAGACTCTTTACATCTCTCAGAAACAATAATTAAGTACTTTTTTTTTTCTGATAATATGATAATAATACCAAATGTTCTGTAAAAAATGAAATGAAATGACATGTGAAAGTGCCCTTGTGGCCTATTTACAGAATAAACGTTTTGAGTTTGAGTTTTTTGTTTTGCATAATGTTAAACTACTTGGTAAAAACTCATTTCTTATCTGAAAAATTACACATTATGACCATAATGTGTAATTTTCCTACACATTATGACATTCAAATTTCGAACGCCGACGCCCGCCTCGTGCCACCCCTAGTTTGTCTGTGAAGTTGGTACTGACATTCAAATTTCGAACGCCGACGCCCGAAGTTGGTGATACAGAACAAGCTAAACAACTGCAGAGCCACAATGCCGGTCAAACATGCGGTTCCTGTACACATCAAAGAGAGCTTATGATATGTGTCTAGATAAACTAGTGTATGTAACTGTACATAATTGGGCATTAAAAATCTCGAGTGATCACTCTCGAGTATTAATGCCATCCATTATGTAGCAGTCACATAAACTACTATTAAATAACAGCAAAATAACCAGCGGAAATACCGTTGACATAGATCTGCGCCGGATACTTTTTTGCCTTTTTATGGCTTAGCGAGTCGAAAACCATTTTTTTTTTGTTTTTGCACCTCACAAGCTAGTGCGCAGACCACCAGCCACACGGATGTCCTATCACCATTGGATGCGCTGACACCATTATCCTGCCCACACTTACATAAAGTGCCGAAACATGTACGCTAATAAAGGCGATCATGCACCAAATTAAAGTCGCTCAAAAGGCCATGGAGCGTTGCATGCTAGGCATGCAACGCTCCATGGCCTTCATCAGGCTTCAGGATCGTATTCGCAATACAGGAACTAGACGTCGCACTAAAATCGTCGAAGTCGGCAAGCGAATCACGAGACTGAATGGCCGTGGGCAAGGCGTCTCCCTTGGCAAGGAGAGATGACGGAGTGGACCAAAGCGGTTACAGAATGGGTTCCCAGAACCGCACGACGTTCAGTGGGCAGACCACCAGCCAGATGGACGGATGAAATCATCGTCATAGCTGATAGGCGCAGGAGGCTCGTGACCGGAGTGGATGGCGTGGAGAAGAAGATGCATACCCAGCAGTGGGTGAATGTGGGCTGATTGATGATGATGGTCAGTACTGGGATAAAAAAAACGATGCAATAATAAGTTTTGAAAAGTGATGGTAGTAAAGTATTAATTATTCGTTTTCTTTTGTGACCGCCAGAAACTATACTGTTTAGGAAAGACACGACTGTTAACTTTTAACACAGTGTATTGAGACGAATCGAGAAAAAAAATAACAGGGAGGTGTAAAGTATAATGTAATACGGTACGCTGAAACGCGAGCAGTAAATGATGACGGGACACCACTTCCTGACCCAGCTGCCCACCATCAACGTCCTGGCTCCCTATGGCATATAACTGTCAGCCCTCAGCTGCACCTGGTTGTTCCTGATATAATTCAACCTTTACGTCTCTATTTTGGCAAACATGTCAAACCAAAAAATGACTAAAAAACGAAACGGAAACGGAAATACACCGGGTTGTTGTCTTCTCCCGGTCTTATCATAATACGAAAATAATAGAATTTTGCAGCGGAGACTGTGTTTTTAAGTTTTAATTTGCTGGTTTTTTGCACACACTTTTTAAAAGTTTTTGAGTTGTTGCTTTCGAGTAGCGACGGTGCACCTGGCACGACGTTTTTTACGTCGAACGGTAAGAGATAATGAGTCTTGATCTGATTCTCATAGGGACGGTGGGATAGTAGGCACTTCATTTCTTCTCTTAGTAATCTTCTTGGCGACTACAGGGAGAAGCGAACAAGGAGAGTCGGGCTTGGACAATGCCGCGGCCAATTCACTAATTACGTATGCATCTAAATGACTACGTGACAGATCATCTGAAAAGCGCATTCGTCCCACGGGGTTACCTGCAGTATCAAAACTTATATACAGCTCACCGTTACGGTAAACTTCAAAACCCACGGAAAGAGTTTCCCTGCCGCTTCGAGCTCAAATAAACTACCATAGGTAAAAGGGCGTGACATATCATTGCAGTATTCAGTAGCACTGGAGTAATTGTCCCCGTTACTATCGTGGGACATAATGGCAAACTCTTCCCAGTTAGCCACCACATGGTCAACGATTTGTTCACGCACCTCCCTGGCCATCCCTGTGTGTCATATAATAGTTAGGAGATAGACCGAAACAGACAGGCTCCGTCTCCATTTATGGGAACTTCGGTGTGAGGCACCATAGTGTCCCATCAATGTTCAATGATTCAACAGTCATAGTGATAGATAAAGCAAGTTAAACAAAATTTAAACTAAGCTGGAGTACAGAAAAGATTTGCGCTGAAATGTACACTTTATAACAAAGAAATTAAAATATCAATTTAGAAAAGATTAGAACTTAGTAAATTTGGAAACAAAAGCTGAAAAGCACAGTTTTTAAGAGGTAGTATTGCATAAATAAATACAGTAATTTTTTTCGTAAACGATCGCAGTGCTAGCGCTGGACGAGTTATCGAGACAAATGTTGCATCTATAATGAGCTGGCCTCAATCAAGCAATCTTCTCACGCACCCATTCTGGGGCGTGGGGAGTCAGGGTCAGATCATCGGATCTCTTCCTGAGGAAGCGCCTCTGTCCACTCCTATGGACAGGTCATCGGGGGGCCCTCGCGGGCGGTGGAGATCTTGAGCTGGCCTGCCTTCTCGCGCTGCTTATATACTCTCCGGGGAGCGGCACGCGCGTATCATATCCTTTTTGGATGATTTGCTTAAAAATTATACATGAAAGTACGTTAATATGTACACGTTAAAGCACAATGAATTATAAATTCCCTAGCCCGATGGCATAATAAAAACATCCTTAAAAGGAACCACAGATCGAAAGCAAAGATGTATAATTTTAGAGCCATACAAAATTCTCATAGAATGTTCCCACCCCTTTTTTTTCTGACGTAAGTACACAGTAACATGTCCTTCTTTATTTGTTACCAATAGGATTTGTAACCAATAACCAATCTATAAAAATTTTCTACACCCATATTACCATAGGTGTAACTTCCAAAAATCCTTCCATTTTTTTCTATTGAGACTTTGTATATACTACTTTATCCCCCTTTTCACCCTTTTGGGGGTGGAATTTTCAAAGATGCTGGGACACTCAGTTATATTCAATCTTCAGCCTTAACACAAAATTTGAAGATGATTACTTCAAAACTGACGGACTTTCATACAAACTTTCAACCCCTATTTTACCCCCTTAAGGGTGAAACTTAAAAAAACACTGAAACACATATTCCTTAATTTTTAAACGTCAGTCTAAACACAGAACTTGAAGATCCTTACTTTAAAACTGACGAAACTACTTTTATACAAACTTGCAACCCCTATTTTAAGGGGGTATAATTTTATGGGGGTATATAATTTTCAATCGTCAGCCTAAACAGAAAATTTATGATTCTGACTTCAAAACTGACTGTCACACAAACTTTAACCACCCATTTTACCCCTGTAGGAGTGGAATTAAAAAAAAAACCTGCTTTCTAGTTTGCAGGGTTTGGGCTGGGCGTTGATAAGTCAGGCCTTCTCTTTTTATACATACAGATATATATAAATAAATATATATATATATATATATATACGCAAAGAGTTTCGTTTATCTGAGCTCATTTCACTTCTATGATTTTATTAACTGTGACTTAAGTATCAGGCTGTGTTCAGACAGGAATAGTTCATTGCGCAGGATTATTTATTTAATTACTTTACCATTTCATAAGTATTTGTATTCAAAACGAACCAAAAAAAAAGCGAAAGTAGTGATTGCAGTTTACCTTGCTCTTTGATTGGGAGCAGGTTACACAGGTTAAGTCAATTTTGGCCGCCAAAAATATGTGCTAGTCAACAAGAACGATATGCGGGTGACTAATACGTGTTTCCCACTATAATACTCAAATGGGTATTCCCAATATGAAAGACCGAAAATAAATAAAAATGTTTGCGACATTGAGCAATCCGAAAACTTTTGTCGTGTAATTGGTTATTATTTGTTTGCCACTACCTACATTGTTAACATATTATTATTATTGATAATATCCATATTTACTGTTTGATATCCCTTGTATAAAAATTTAGTTTTCGAACATCAATAACAGATGGCTTTTGGTTTAAATAGTTTTAGGATCCTACCTACAATCTCGTAAAGAACTGCTATACAACGTATCGATGAATAAACGCAAATATTTTTTTAATATAAAAAAATATTGACAAAAAAAAACAATTTGCCCAATATTGTGGAAAATATACATGGGCTTAAGTTATTGTTTCATTTCTGACAAATTCACAACTTTGTTGTGCGTGTGGGCCACGCTTCTCCGCCCGAGAGATCAATCAAATCATCCATCAAACTTTTTCCACGCTTTGGACTGGCAGCAAGTATCCTACCTAAAGGTGGGTTAGTTTTTTGGGTTAGTTAGGTTACCATACAAACATCTGTCGTGTACAGATATTTACCTAACCAGAACCTAACAGAAAACAACCAGGATAAAATTTAGAAATGACAATTTATTAGGGCTATTTACAATGAATTAATTTAAAAAAATGAAAGGAAGATGAGGATGAATGAGGTGAGACAGGTTTTATAAAATACAGATATCTGGATAGAAAGAAGGAAGCGGAGAACACGGAGAGTAGGAGACCGATGAAGCAGTAGGTGTCTGGTGGACCGGTCAGTGAAGGCACTGGTGGGCGATGTAAGAGTTGCTGTCGGAGAGTGTGGCCGGCGGCGTATTGATCATCAGACCCCGACGAGCAGCAGGAGTAGGGGCCCTGGTAACGTGTCGGCCTGAAGTCACTGCTGAACAGGTGTAGCCGAGAACGGGCAGGTGAAGTGGAGACTTCAACGAAGCGCTGACCAGGGTGCAGGTGTAGGCGAGAACGGGCAGGTGAAGTGAAGACTCGATGAAACGCTGACCAGGGTTAAGGCTCGCAGGATCAGAAGGCGTTGCAGTAGCGGCTCGCAGGATCCCGGGGCAGTGCGACCCCGGGATAAGGCCTTTAGGTGATTCTTCTTGTTTGAGAACTGAAGTGAGACTCACGAATTTCAGAAATGTTCCGCTCTTATACCCTTTTTGGAGAGTTCTAAAAATTATTTAAATTAAAAGCAATTTTTGTGAGTGGCCAAGAGAGAAAAAGTATTTTTGTCAAAGTATTGAAGCAAACATATCAGACCGCTAACGAGTTTGAATGGACATTGCCATGACAACCAGATAAACAACAACATAATAGACGTCAGATTTTGGTTTCAGGCTCGTAATAGAAAAATGAACAAGTTCACATAGTCAAAATTACATAACAGCGAAAAATAAAAGGGTAGCGCACCAGCGCGCACGAAGCCCGAAATTGCAGTTTCGGAGAAAGCCAAATACAAGGTCACCAAAGGTAAACCCCTTCGCTATCGATTTAGAAGTGCTGATAGTGTGAAAATATGAAGCGAAAATGATTTGTTAATGTGTTCTTATGGTTTAAAACGTTACAGGGTCCTGTGAAAATAAAGGTGAACAAAATATACGGCTATGCAGCTCAGCAAGTATCCAGCTGAACATCCTGGAAAATGACATGTAGGTAGCATAACACTACACATCATAGTACTAGTAGTAGTTATTTAGAAATAAATCAACGGAAAGATGAAGTAAAACTAGTCAAAGAAAATGTAGGTACTTACTCTACACGGGCTGCGTTTGTGTGAGAGTGTAGTAGTGGTCAAATCTTAATCTAAGAACCTTAACAACATTTTTTAAGTCTTGGACTTGTCAAAGATATTCAGAGAATGATGTTGACTCGTATTCGAAGACTTTGTCTTATACTACGCTTTGTAACTGCACAGCAAATAAGCTGGGACAAATTAATTTAGGATGTTTGTAAACTAACATACTAAATTAATTTGGCCAAATGGAACCCTAAATTCTCAGCCTGCACTGTCCGTCAGACTCTCCGTCTGTCCGTCAGCGGACTGTACCTCATGAACTATAATAGGTAGAGAGTTGACATTTTCAAAGAATGTGTACCTTATATCTGTTGCCGCTATTTACATATAGAAACGGATATTGATTCTGTCCCCACACAGGGTCATGAGCTCCAGAAACAGCGACGTCACACACATATAAACATACAAGACCTGGTTTTTTTTTCTTTACCTCTCGCATGGTAGGTGGAGCCACAACCGCTGCGCCACAGAGGTTGTCATGAAGGCGTCATAACAAATAATGAACTATAGGCTATTTAAAAATTAAAGGCTTTCCCTTTACAAATCAGGTGTTTTTTTGCGTTTTTGCTTTTAAGCGAGCTTGTAAGCGAGTCTGACTCGCAATTGACCGATTTTATTTTGGTACAAACCAACACAACACAACGATACACCTATAAAGTTTACGTTCCGAGTATCAACATTATGGGAACATACTCATTGAATTATTTTTTTCGCAAAAAATGGCATCGGTCGGTTTTTTTTTCTGTCTGGCATTTACGGAAGATTATTAATTGACTATGTGACCCCGGAAGAGGAAAAATCTAAAGGCATGGTTGTATTGTACAGTACAAGTAAACACAACATAATGAGTCTATACGAAATACATGAGTGTTACAAAAAATATGATTCAACATGATCATTTGTTTCTAATTATTCCATTTATTTTATTTCATCGCTTTATGAATGAGACAGGTTTTTATTCAACACTTTGAACTTTGGTTGTATATAGGGGACGCCCAAGGGGACCTTCTTGGATGTCCCCGTCCGATGGCAAAGAAAAAGAAAAAGATCAAATTCGCAATTTAGATATATATATATATATATATATATATATATATATATAAATGTATACAGATCTATACAGCGGCAGCGGGGTGAATGGAGCCGTCAGACGGGGACGCCCAAGGGGACCTTCTTGGACGTCCCCGTCCGACGGCAAAGAAAAAGACAAAGATCAAATTCGCAATTTATATATATATATATACATAGTCAGGTCATAAGTTCTGTCACATGTGCAATATGAAATAATTTAGACATGTTTATTATTTATGTAAACTTTTATATAGCAAAATGAACTTAATAAAACATAGATTCTTATGGTAATAAAGTTTATTCAAAATGACCCCCGCGATTTTAATTACAGGCCTTTATTCTGCGCGGCCAGTCGTCTATCGCAGCACGAACGAGGTCCATGTCAATATCGGCGGCTGCCTTAATCAAGGATGCCTTGAGTGACTCCAAATCAGGATGAGGCTTTGAGCAGGCCTTTTCCTCCAAGTGTTGCCATATCTTGTAATCTAACGGACTCAAATCTGGACTGGAGGAGGGCCAGTCTTCGTGCCGGATGAAGTCGATTTCACGCGCCGCCAGCCAGTCTTGTGTGCTTTTCGCTCTATAAGCTGGCGCAGAATCTTGTTGGAATACCCAGTGCCTGTTATTAAACATGGTATGAGAAACAGGTTCCACAAGGTTCTTCAGGACTGTATTTTGATACACAACTGCATTCGTTTTTACGCCTTTCTCACAAAAATGTACCTCAGTTAAGCCCCACTGCTGTGTGCGTACACCTTATCATTTTGTTTGTTGTAGCTCTCTTCCACGGTGAAAATTTTTTCATCCCAAAAAATAATTTCCCGATGCTTTTTTCCCGCGTACCGCTTCAACAAAGCGCGGCAACTCTTCAGTCTCAGGTCCATTAAACGAGCGTCCAAACGATGTCCTATTTTTCTTCGATATGCCCTAAGCCCTAGGTCTTCATTTAACACCCTTTTCACCGTGATCCTGCTTAACCCCATCTGAAGGGCCAACAGTTTCTGCTTACGTATGGAATTTCCTTGAATTCGCGCCTTCACAGCATTTATCACTGCTGGAGTCCTAACAGAGCGAGGGCGACCACTTCTTGACCTGTCATCTACACTAGAGTCTTCATTGTATCGTTTTATGGTACAATAAACGAATCTTTTGGTTATATTCAAATTTTTCAGTAAGTCGAAAATCTGAATTGGCGCGTAACCGCAACGATGCAACGCAATAAATGCGACACGGTCTTCTTTAAGTGTACACTCCATATTAAAAAATGAGGAAAATTCTAAAAAGTACACATTTTTATTTTCATGAAAAATTCGAATTCAATAAACTTTTTTGTGGCCAGCGTTCTAAATTCAAAAGTTTTTATTGTGTGACAGAACGTATGACCTGACTGTGTGTATATATATATATATATATATATATAGATATACCCACTCGGTAGATGTTGATCAGACGGGTTGTGTCATCAGTTAATTGTTGATCCGTTGGCAATTGTTGACCGAAACAATTTTTGTTGATCTAATGTATAACTCTGCATACAAATGTGGCTCCGATCGGATCAACAATTGCTGTCCGACTGGTGGCAACATTACGAACTATTCATAGCATTTTTTATACAAATCCGCTCCGTCAATTGTTGATCTGATTCATATGGACCAATCAGGGACGACCTTCTCCACGATTGGTTGTTTTCTTTTATGCGCTGTTGCCACTTTGCTTCACAATCAATATCCAACTTCTAACATTCTAAGGAAGTTGGCGTGTTAGAATCGTCGCCATAAAAACTTCGCATTCAAATTACGTATCGTGTGACACTATGGACGGCTTAATGTTGTCGGCAACGGTGGTCACAAACAAAAAAGTAATAAAAAAGCATTAGTTGTGTCGGAAATACAACCGTAAATTAAAAGTGGAACTTCTTAATACGTTGCCTTTTTACTTCTGTTATAAAAACAAACTGGTTGTACAAGGGTGTACTTTAAAAGTAGGTATAAAGTCAGTCTGCGTATCACAAAGCAACGACGAAAGGAGATGGACAAAGTCAGCAAGTATCTTGTCTGGAATCTGGAATCTTATTTCAACCAAATAAATCACGTAAGTGGCAATAATTTCGAACTCGGCTCAGCTGACATAACCTCAATTGGCTGAAAATTATTCTGGTAGTTTGTTGACACTGATACATACTATTTTCCTTTCATATCTATAATGGACAGTCGCATGCAGACCCGTAAAGCACGCCAAGTAGAATCCCAACTTGACCTGGCTTTAGAAGAATTAAAACTTTCTAGAGAATTGTGTAGCCAGTTGACTTGTGAACGGGAGGACAATGAAAAGATATTGCTAGAAGCATTAGGTTATAATAATAAACTAAAAACCGAGCTGTATACTTTACACTCACAATATGAAAATATACTTAAAGAACAAAATAGGTCAAAAATGATAATTCATGGTTTTGATCAGTGCGCTGCTGAATATGAGTTTGCTTTGAAGAGAATCTCTACCCTGGAAAAGGACCTGTCTGATGCCCACAACCAAATCACACAATTAGAAGAGGAGTCTCATAGTTCAGCAGCACAAAAATCCCAAAATTTATTTGAGGAATTGATATTAGCGGATAAGTCGACCGGCCAAGTTTCTGTTGCATGTAGTGATGTGTCCAGTGCAGTGATTGATTTGACTCATGAAGACTCAGTGGTGGGCACTGGTTCAACATGCAGCAGAAACGCATCAAAAAGATATGTTAAAATTAAAAAACACATCATTCAAACATCAAAAAAAAAAAAACTCATAAAAATCTCAATAAAAGTTTATATAATAACAGTAAAATAGAAATTTTGGAAAAGTTTAAAATGTGTATGGCAGAGTTAAAATTAATAAAACAAAATATGAGAAAGACCTGCAAAATCTTGAGTCTGAACTTGCCACTGTCAATGGCTGCTTGAGATATATTACTGCCCGCTATGAAAAATCTCAAGAGGCCATTGAGGAGTACTCCCTGGCCATGGATGAGCTGCTTAAACTGTCTCATAGTAAACAGGAACGCTATGACTCTTTGGTGGCCAATCATTTGTGTGACTGCCAACGTTCCTTGCAACAGCCGGAGAGACCAGCTTCAACCACGAGCCTTGAAATAAGTATCCGACCCAGGATTTCAGGGTCGCACAAAAACATCACAAGCAAAACTGTCATGTTTTGTGATGAAATTGGAAGAAACTTAGGCATTTTATTGAATAAGTTGGGACACTCAGTCATAAATAACTGTTTACCAAACTCCAGTTTTCATGATGTTATGCAAAAAATAACAAAGACACTTGATCTGACACCTGAATCAAACTTAATACTCATGTTTGGAAATTGGACCTAATTAGATATTTTGAAACACTTTGCTCACTGAATGTTAATAAAATTGTTATGTTTACATTCCCATATAGTAAAAGATTGCCACAAGCTGAAAATGATCTTAGATATAAGCTAAATATGACAAACAAGTCTAATAATATCCCAATATTAAATAATATTCAGACAAAGGGTAAGCCCCACTTAAATATTACCCATCAAAACATGCAAGGGCTACCTGGCAAAGAACTTGTATTAGAATTATTTCTTAATATTCGGACACTGAAGTTATTTGTATTACAGAACATTGGTTAAAGGAAAATATGATGTCTTTTAACATAAATAATTACAAAATTGTCAGTTGTTACAATAAAAAGACTGCTGATAGAGGTGGTTCTTTAATCTTAGTAAAGTGAAAAACTTACGGTGAAACAACGGAAAGATATTCTTACACTTACTGTGGAAAGACAAATAGAGGTATCTTGTGTTGAGTTGGATAGCCATATTATTGTTTGTGTCTACAGACCTCCGAGAGATGAAAAAGGCCATGGCAATTTTGAAATATTCGAGAAAATTATGGAGGAAGCCCTCATTAAACTTTGTAATAACAGAAAAAAGTTAATTATTTGTGGCGATCTTAATGTAGATCTGCTTGTAGATACAACACTGAAGCGACGATTAATAACTCTGTTCAAATCATTTAATTTATGTCATGTATTTCTAGAGCCGACTAGAATTACACTTACCAGCCAAACTTGCTTAGATAACGTTTTTTGTGACTGTGCATTCACAAGTAAAAATGTAATTAACTGTTTACCATCCGATCACAGTGGTCAAACAGTTTCATTCCAAATTACTAGTGAAAATAAGACTGATCCATCATTTTATAGGTCTATTACATCCCATATGTATATGAAAAACTTACATGTATATGAAATGTTTATGAAAAACTTAGATATGGGTTTGCCAGTACCGGATTTTGATGAACAGAACCCGAACAAAATCTATTCTGATTTCTTCAACATTATTCAAACAGAATTCAATACAGTTTTTAAATTAAGAAAATCAGTGCCAACAACGGTAAATCTAAATTTAATGACTGGGCAACATTTGGAATTCGTAAAAGTAGAGCTATCTTGTATGATTTTTATGAACAAAAAACCCATAACGTTCATATAAAATTTCATGACTATGTTAAAAAATATTACAAAACTTTCAAGTTGATTTGTAGAACTGCAAAAACTTTACACATAAATCGAAAAATACAAAATTCAAATAATAGAATGAAAACGGTTTGGCAAATCATAAAACGTGAAACTGGCAAAGTTATACCAAGGGATAATGATTTCTGCTTAAAGATAGGTGATGATGTTGTTAATGTTGTTATAGCCTGTCGTGTAAAGATATTAATCTAACCAGAACCTAACAGAAAACAACCAGGATAAAATTAAGAAATGACAGTTTATTAGGGTTATATACAATGACTTTAGAAAAATGATAGGAAGATGAGGGTGGATGAAATGAGACAGGTTTTATAGAAAATACAGGTATCCGATTTAAAAAAAAAAGAAGCGGAGGACACGGAGAGTAGGAGCAGAAGGAGTAGTGGAACCGGTCTGGCGAACCGGTCAGTGGAAGCACTGGTAGGCGACGTAGCACTTGCAGATGGAGAGCGTGGCCGGCGGCCAATCAGTCATCAGATCCCGACGGGCAGCAGGAGTAGGGGCCCTGGTAGTGAAGCGCCGGCCAGGGTAGAGGCCCGCAACGTGTCGGCCGAAGTCACCGACGGGCAGGTGTAGCAGAGAACGGGCAGGTGAAGTGGAGACCCAACGAAGCGCTGGCCAGGGTAGAGGCTCGCCAAGTCAGGAGGCGTAGCAGTAGCGGCTCGCAGGATCCCGGGGCAGTGCGACCCCGGGATAAGGCCTTTAGGTGATGTTTCTTGCTTGAGAGCTGAAGTGAGACTCCAGAATTTCAGAAATGTTCCGCTCTTATACCCTTTTGGAGAGTTCTAAAAATTATTTAAATTAAAAGCAATTTTTGTGAGTGGCCAAGAGAGAAAAAGTATTTTTGTAAAAGTATTGAAGCAAACATATCAGACCGCTAACGAGTTTGAATGGACATTGCCATGACAACCAGATAAACAACAACAAAGTAAATGTCAGATTTTGGTTTCAGGCTCGTAATAGAAAAATCAACAAGTTCACATAGCCAAAATTACATAACAGCGATAGATATAAGGGTAGCGCACCAGCGCGCACGAAGCCCGAAATTGCAGAGTTTCGGAGAAAGCCAAATACAGGGTCACCAAAGGTAAACCCCTTCGCTATCGATTTAGAAGTGCCAATAGTGTGAAAATACGAAGCGAAAATGATTTGTTAATGTGTTCTTATGGTTTAAAACGTTACAGGGTCCTATGAAAATAAAGGTGATACCAAATATCAGACTGTACAGCTCACCAAGTATCCAGCTGAACAGACCGGAAAATAGCACGTAAGTAGCATAACACTACATTTT
Organism: Argyresthia goedartella; assembly: GCA_949825045.1. Taxonomy (NCBI): domain Eukaryota; kingdom Metazoa; phylum Arthropoda; class Insecta; order Lepidoptera; family Argyresthiidae; genus Argyresthia; species Argyresthia goedartella. Next base: position 17,794,959 of record OX463828.1, read on the forward strand.
CCCCCCGACCCTGGAAAAATTTTTGACTCAGCAAAAATTTTGATATGTACAAAAATAAACCAGAAAAACACAGCTTTGCAGAAACAGACATCACCAGGCAAAATAAGATATACCATCTCTTACATTCATCATCTTCATTCAGGTAAGGGTGGAGTTCACATTCAATGACTACCACTCTAAAAGTTTGTTTTCAAAAGGACATTCAGGCTTACTTAAGGAGTTGTCATCCGCTCTTGCGTGGAAAAAAAAATAAGTGGAGGTAAAGAGAAACAAATTAATCCTAAGGTAGCTTTAGTCACTACGACTTAAGACAAGATTAAGAACGGCCAGAGCGGTAGAGCTCGAAGCCAGAGATCAGCCACATCGCCAACGAGATGTGTCTGAAATAAAGAATATACATATATACAAATTAACAGTTAATAGAAGTTAAGAAAATTTATGCTACTTACATGCAAAAATTTTATATCTTTAATGCTAAACTTTCGTATCACCTTCAGGACAGAAGTTTGAGAAACAAGAGGGGGTTCCATGACAGTCGGATCAGCAGGAAGGTCAAGTGATGGAGAGTCATTTGCAGTTGAAGGTGGAGTCAAGGATTCGAATTGTTTAGAAAATTTTACCTCTTTCCATTGTTATAGTTAAGTGTAGAGTCAAGTGTTATAGAAGTGAAGTGAAGTAATGTAAGTTAAATGTAGGCCTAAATATAATCCAGATGAGTTGAAAAACTAGATGAAGTTTTGTTTTAGAATTTGGAAAAGTAAGTCAAAATAACCCTTTCCATTGTTATAGTTAAGTGTAGAGTCAAGTGTTATAGAAGTGAAGTGAAGTGAAGTAATGTAAGTTAAATGTAGGCCTAAATATAATCCAGATGAGTTGAAAAACTAGATAAAGTTTTGTTTTAGAATTTGGAAAATATGAAAAGGATGAATAGATAAAGATTTAAGAGCGAAAGAGAAAGCAAATCAAAGGGAAAGAGACAAGGCGCAGAAAAGGTGAAGGGTGGAGAAGAACTTTTACGTTGGGCGCCAAAATGTCGTGTAAAGATATTAACCTAACCAGAACCTAACAGAAAACAACCAGGATAAAATTTAGAAATGACAGTTTATTAGGGTTATATACAATGACTTTAGAAAAATGATAGGAAGATGAGGGTGGATGAAATGAGACAGGTTTTATAGAAAATACAGGTATCCGATTAAAAAAAAAAGAAGCGGAGGACACGGAGAGTAGGAGCAGAAGGAGTAGTGGAACCGGTCTGGCGAACCGGTCAGTGGAAGCACTGGTGGGCGACGTAGCACTTGCAGATGGAGAGCGTGGCCGGCAGCCAATCAGTCATCAGACCCCGACGGGCAGCAGGAGTAGGGGCCCTGGTAGTGAAGCGCCGGCCAGGGTAGAGGCCCACAACCTGTCGGCCGAAGTCACCGACGGGCAGGTGTAGCAGAGAACGGGCAGGTGAAGTGGAGACCCAACGAAGCGCTGGCCAGGGTAGAGGCTCGCCAAGTCAGGAGGCGTAGAAGTAGCGGCTCGCAGGATCCCGGGGCAGTGCGACCCCGGGATAAGGCCTTTAGGTGATGTTTCTTGCTTGAGAGCTGAAGTGAGACTCCAGAATTTCAGAAATGTTCCGCTCTTATACCCTTTTTGGAGAGATCTAAAAATTATTTAAATTAAAAGCAATTTTTGTGAGTGGCCAAGAGAGAAAAAGTATTTTTGTAAAAGTATTGAAGCAAACATATCAGACCGCTAACGAGTTTGAATGGACATTGCCATGACAACCAGATAAACAACAACAAAGTAAATGTCAGATTTTGGTTTCAGGCTCGTAATAGAAAAATCAACAAGTTCACATAGCCAAAATTACATAACAGCGATAGATATAAGGGTAGCGCACCAGCGCGCACGAAGCCCGAGATTGCAGAGTTTCGGAGAAAGCCAAATACAAGGTCACCAAAGGTAAAACCCTTCGCTATCGATTTAGAAGTGCTGATAGTGTGAAAATACGAAGCGAAAATGATTTGTTAATGTGTTCTTATGGTTTAAAACGTTACAGGGTCCTATGAAAACAAAGGTGATACCAAATATCAGACTGTACAGCTCACCAAGTATCCAGCTAAACAGACCGGAAAATAGCACGTAAGTAGCATAACACTACAAGCCCCACACCTAGCTTATATATTTAATAAATGTGTTGATGATGGAGCTTTCCCAGACCTCATGAAACACAATAAACTTATACCTCTGTTCAAGTCGGGAGACAAGGGTGATCCGTCAAATTTCAGACCAATATCGGTTCTTCCAGCACTAAGTAAAATTTTTGAAAAGATCATACTCAATCAAATGCTCTAACACTTCAACAGTACAAAACAACTCCACGCCAAGCAATACGGTCTCACTAGGGGTAAATCGACTACGGATGTTGGTATTACCCTTATATCTCATATTTATTCTGCATGGGAAGCCGCACAGGATGCTATCGGTGTTTGCGATCTGTCGAAGGCATTTGATTGTGTTGATCATGACACGTTACTAATGAAATTAAATCATTACGGAGTTAGAAATAAAGCGTTGGATCTACTAAGATCATACCTAAGCAATAGAATTCAAAAGGCAGAAGTCGACGGCGTTAAATCTGATGGATCGGGGGTAAAAATTGGCGTTCCACAAGGTTCTATATTAGGCCCTTTCTTATTCCTGGTATATATTAACGATCTGCCTTTTATGGTGGAGAAATTGATTAACATAGTGTTGTTTGCTGATGATACTTCACTGGTCTTCAAAATTGAAAGACAAAAAGAAGATTTTGATGATGTCAATAGAGTATTATCTTTAACCTTGAATTGGTTCGCAGTTAAAAATTTATTGTTAAATGCTGGTAAAACCAAATGTATCAAATTCTCATTCCAAATGCCAGGCAAGTTGGGACCAGTTTAGTGTTGGACAGCAATACGTTAGAATTAGTAAATGACACGAAGTTTTTTGGAATAACCATTGATAGAAAATTGCAGTGGAGACCCCACATAGAAAAATTGGCTGGTAAATTAAGTTCTGCGGCTTACGCTGTTAGGAACATCAGACAAAACGAAACGAACGAAACGACAAAAGTGTGAATTGACGGACTGTCTCTGATGGCGCTGGGGAGTTTGTTCCAGAGACTGATAGCTCGTAGTCTGAACCCATTCTCATAAGCGGCAGTGTTATGTTGCGGAGTTGTAAGTAGTGTCCGACCGAGTGTGAGATCTCCGTGGCCTATCCGAAGACAGAAAAACGAAGCGATCCCGTAAGAAGCCAGGATGGCGAGGATTACATAAAATATTGAAGAGGCAAATGAGGATATGGGAATCCCGTCGAAGTCGAATCGGGAGCCATTTCAACTCCCTGCGATACTCTAAGACGTGGTCGAACGCAGACCGAAAACAAACCGAATCACGAGGTTTTAAAGTCGCTCGAGTTTGTTCAGTTGCTCTTCGTTTGTGCTTTCCCAGCAGACAGCAGCGTAATCGATGAGGGGAAGAAGAAGAGACTGGGCAAGCGTGATTTTTGTCTGACGAGGCAGGAAGGTTTGAAGACGCCTGAGGGAGTGGAAAGTGGCAAATACACATCTGCTAACCTCGCTGACATGCTCTGACCAGGACAGCTGGTTATCAAACATAACTCCTAGATTTTTGGCCTTGGTGCTGTATGAGATCATGGTTCCATCATAGGTTACAGGAGTAAAAGAAATATGCTGTAATAAGTTAAGGGAGTACCTGGAACCAATAATAATAGCCTGTGACATAGTAGGGTTGACAAGGAGACCATGAGACGAGGCCCAAACCCTGATTTTCTCGAGATCGGCATTTAATACTTCTACAGCTGGTGCCATATCACAGGGAGGGAAATGGCGGTATATAATTGGAGATCGTCGGCGTAGAGATAATTTGATGTGGAGAGGACATCTGAGGTGTAATTAATAAAGATATAGAAAAGAAGAGGGGAAAGTATTCCACCCTGGGGTTTCCCGCAAAGAGATCACACCACACCGTTGAAGTCGTCTCCGACTTTATACGTAGCTGGCGACCTCTCAGATAACAGTCGAACCAGTTAGCAGAGATGGAGGACACGTTCAAAGACGTATCTCAACGAGAATGTCGAAATCGACGCAGTTAAACGCGCTGCTGAAGTCGAACAATGCTATTACACTAAGCTGTTTCTCATCCATTGCTTGCTGAATTATTTCTGGGTGGTTTGCCCTTCGGGCAACTAAAGCAACCTAAATAAACAAACCTACCTCGTTTTTGTGTATGCGGTCCGTAGCATGCCGATTCAGTCTCAGTTCACAATTTGAGGATTCGACATTGATGGTTTATAAACTAACGAAAAATATTGCGTTAAAATGTGAACGGCTTTGACAGTTCACAAATTCTCGAGAGTTTATAATATCCCGAGTAAGATTATAAACTGACGGTGTTAACAATCTAACGGTGACATATACATGTTTATGATGCTGACTATTCTTAATAAAAATCATACAACTTACAACCCGTTTACTATAAGTTTGGAGCTGGCGTCGATGATTATCGGTTCTGGCGAGGTCTTTTTCAATGTCTGTGACATACACGTCGGTATTCATAGATATATATGATCATTTGGAAGGCTCAAAATATCGCAGCGTACAGCCACAAATTGAACAGCTCCTTCTCTTTTCCCGGATTAGGCAACTCATGTTAATATGATGTAATGTTAACCTACGAAATTATCACAGACTACTTGCGGCTTAGATTCGCGAAGGTTAGCAATTCTTTCAAGGGTCAATGCATTTTCTACTATAACAAGATACCTCTGGAGATCTTGAAATTTCCATTTGAGCAATTTAAAATCCATGTTAAAGCGACTTTGTCGAAGAAGGGATATTAAAATGTTCAAGATTACTTAAATGATGGGTCTGTATGGGGTTAATCTGGCTCAACACAGACCTTGCTGTTAATAATTTTGTAATTATTTATTCCTGCTTATTAATTATGATAATGACTAAATATTACATTTTGTATTAGTTAAGCATAAGCAATTTTTAAAAAGAGATCTAAAAATCAATCTGTGGGAGTTTCTATGCCCTTCTTCTCCCACAGTGGTCCAATGTAGAGAAGTGGCAAAAAATGACGATTGCTATGTATATGTAAATATCTACAGTAATAAAGACATTTAGAATTTGGAATTTGGAATTTGAATTATGTAGAATGTCCTTGGATTCTAAAAAAAGATTTAACGCAACCCAGTGAGTCCCCTGGTCTGGGGCCCTTTTCACAAAGGTTTGTATTTTGTGCTACAAGCTTATGCATATTTTCAACTTTATTTGAAAGAGACTCTCGTTTCTATTAATAGTTACAATCCTTTATTTTTACGAACCCCTACATACTGGATTGCGTGCTAGCAAAACTCAATTTACGATGAAATTAATTTAGTTTGTTTATTAGTAACTAGCTGTTGCCCGCGACTTTGTCTGCGTAGACCTTTTTATCATCTAAGAAAAATGATTTCTCTCCATAAAATCTTTGAACCCTCTTTGAACTCCTTCAGGGGATAGTTTTATTTCCCACTGCGTCATTGTTTTTTAATGATATTTTATGCAATAAAGGATATAATAATAATAACTTTAAAAAAACGTTGTAATAAATTTTCTAGTTTTTAAACAAGCAGTCTAAAACCGAAGTTAAAAATCTCATACCTACTTTAAAAATGCTTGGCTCTTTACACAAACTTTAAAGCCCCTTTTAACACTCTTAGGGGATGAATTTGAAAAAACTCTGAAGTTAGTTTTGTAGCCTTTTAATAAGACCAAAGTTACAAATCTCTTACTTTTATAATGTATTGATCTCCATATAAACTTTGAACCCTTTTTTAACCCCCATAGGGGTAGAATTTTCTAAAATGCTGAAAGTACTTTTTATATTGTAATAAGTAATCTTTCTACAAAGGTTTATGTCTCTAGGTCGAAAAAAGTGTGTACATATTTATTTTAAATCGATATTTTACAGTTTAAAATTCTAATAACTTAAAGATCATTTATTCAACTAATGCAAAAGGGTGTACTGTACATATGTCAAATAATAATCCAAAAAAAAAAGTTTAGATCCGCAACGCATGCTTCGTCAGGCGGATACAAAAACAAATCAGCAAACGTCACATAGAAACCAAAGGTGTAATTTAAAGGTAGACAAAGGGACGCACCGAATCGTAGCCAGCTCAAAGGTCCCCATCACACTGACAGCGTTACCACGTTGAATGGCCAAAGAAATGAGTTACACCAGGTACGATCTGGAACGAGGATCACATACCATCTCGCTGATACGTCGACTCAATTCCCTGATGAATTCCTTAGCCTCCGTATACCAAGGACCCGCAGTCTCTACTGCAAATGGCACAAATTCGTACATTGGCTCCAAAACGTCGGTATTTAACGCACATTCTAACTAGGTTGATTTTAATTGAAACTACCTAGTATTAGTGCTTCTAGACAAAATTGATAAAACACGTATGTTGGGCTTTTTCAAAATTCAACCCCTATCAATCATACGATGTATTTATTGCTTTATTAAAAATTGCTGATGCACAAGTTATGAACAACCTATATATTTTCCAAAATAAAGATTATCACATTGCATTTTTTTATTTCAAACTTAGGCTAGATTTTATATTATGATTATAAAAAGTAGTAAACGATAAAGGCACATATAAAAAAAAAACCTAGTGTGCCGCCGGCAGCGAAACAAGACTAAACTACCGGTGGTTCGGGTCGCAGAGTGAGGAACCTCCTAACGATGCGTGCCGTGTCAAGGAGTACCGCCTTCTGCATATGACCCAGCCATCCGAGCATCCGAAGTTTCTTAAGGTGTTCGTCGAGACTCTTTTCGCTGAAACCACTGGTCGGGACAGTAATCCCACATGGCCGTAATCTCGTGAGTCATGACAAGGTACTTGCTGAGTTTGTCCGTCTCCTTTCGTCGTGGTTTTGTGATACGCAGTCTGACTTTATACCTACTTTTAAAGTACACCCTTGTACAACCAGTTTGTTTTTATAACAGAAGTAAAAAGGCAACGTATTAAGAAGTTCCACTTTTAATTTACGGTTGTATCTCCGACACAACTAATGTTTTTTTATTACTTTTTAGTTTGTGACTACCGTTGCCGACAACATTAAGCCGTCCATAGTTTCACACGATACGTAATTTGAATGCGAAGTTTTTATGGCGACGATTCTAACTTTTAGAATCGTCGCCAACTTCCTTAGAACGGTAGAAGTTGGATATTGATTGTGAAGCAAAGTGGCAACAGCGCATAATAGAAAACAACCAATCGTGGAGAAGGTCGTCCCTGATTGGTCCATTTAATTCAGATCAACAATTGACGGAGCGGATTTGTATAAAAAATGCTATGAATAGTTCGTAATGTTGCCACCAGTCGGACAGCAATTGTTGATCCGATCGGAGCCACATTTGTATGCAGAGTTATACATTAGATCAACAAAAACTGTTTCGATCAAAAATTGCCAACGGATCAACAATTAACTGATGACACAACCCGTCTGATCAACATTTACTGAGTGGGTATATCTATATATATATACATAGTCAGGTCATAAGTTCTGTCACATATGCAATATGAAATAATTTAGACATGTTTATTATTTATGTAAACATTTATATAGCAAAATGAACTTAATAAAACATAGATTCTTATGGTAATAAAGTTTATTCAAAATGACCCCCGCGATATTGAATGCAGGCCTTTATTCTGCGCGGCCAGTCGTCTATCGCAGCACGAACGAGGTCCATGTCAATATCGGCGGCTGCCTTAATCAAGGATGCCTTGAGTGACTCCAAATCAGGATGAGGCTTTGAGCAGGCCTTTTCCTCCAAGTGTTGCCATATATTGTAATCTAACGGACTTAAATCTGGACTGGAGGAGGGCCAGTCTTCGTGCCGGATGAAGTCTATTTCACGCGCCGCCAGCCAGTCTTGTGTGCTTTTCGCTCTATGAGCTGGCGCAGAATCTTTTTGGAATACCCAGTGCCTGTTATTAAACATGGTATGAGAAACAGGTTCCACAAGGTTCTTCAGGACTGTATTTTGATACACAACTGCATTAGTTTTTACGCCTTTCTCACAAAAATGTACCTCAGTTAATCCCCAATAAGAGACTCCCAACCAAACCATGAGCGAGGATTTAAAATGACCTCGTTGGACACGCGGAATACGGTTGCTCGCTTCTTCACTGCTGTGTGGGTACACCTTATCATTTTGTTTGTTGTCCTGCTTAACCCCATCTGAAGGGCCAACAGTTTCTGCTTACGTATGGGATTTCTTTGAATTCGCGCCTTCACAGCTTTTATCACTGCTGGAGTCCTAACAGAGCGAGGGCGACCACTTCTTGACCTGTCATCTACACTAGAGTCTTCATTGTATCGTTTTATGGTACAATAAACGAATCTTTTGGTTATATTCAAATTTTTCAGTAAGTCGAAAATCTGAATTGGCGCGTAACCGCAACGATGCAACGCAATAAATGCGACACGGTCTTCTTTAAGTGTACACTCCATATTAAAAAATGAGGAAAATTCTAAAAAGTACACATTTTTATTTTCATGAAAAATTCGAAATTCGAATTCAATAAACTTTTTTGTGGCCAGCGTTCTAAATCCAAAAGTTTTTATTGTGTGACAGAACTTATGACCTGACTGTGTATATATAGATATACCCACTCGGTAAATGTTATATGTATATATTATATGTTGTATATATATATAAATGTATACAGCCTTAACATTTAACATAACTATACCTTTGCCAACTGGCATGTGAATATGCGAGAAGCCATGTTTACTTTCCTATTAGCAACCTAGCGGATCAGAAATGCTCTCAGCTCTGACCATGTAAGCAAATCTGTACTAAGCCTCAATATAATCACGAATCAGGCAAGGCCCGGGTGAAGCATTCCAGGGTCAAGTTACAACATACGGAAAATGGTTACCTACCAATCCATTTATACAATAAACAATGAGAACAATACAATGGTAACTTTGGTGTCTGCGCAGTTCATCTAAAGCCATTGTTGTTTTGTTGTACTTATTTTTGGGGGTCATAATTGAGGGTGTTCTTGGAGGTGATGATAATTTGGTGATCTAATGACAACAGAAACATCTAGGAAACATAAATAAAAATATTTATCAATTTCTGCATGATACTAGTTTGATTGAGTGTCCGAAGACTAATGAAACGTAGCAAAAAAGTTAAAATGAAATTAGGACTTTCAAAATTATATTCGGGATGTCAGGGAAGGAGAGTAATATAAATATAAAAAGACAGTCATAATAATCTCAGAAAGAAAGGGACACATTTTCTAAATATTTTATTTACAAAAACTTAATGCTAGTGCATAAAGATACGACACATAATTTTTCTCCAATACCGATGATATCACAAAGTTGATTATAATGGTTAAAACCTTATTTTGTGTTCACGTAAGTTTTCAAAACAGTTCAATAGTCAACACTTAAAAATGTTTATCTTTAGGATATATGGATTTGAACTCAATTTGGTAGGATTGACTTTTCATTTTGCTAACCTACATGAATACTATCTATAATAATTGTTGTAGTGAACACCCCGCCTCACTTATAAATGTAGACCCTTGTAAAATCTGTGATGCTAACAAAAATGACTCAAGGAACTCCTTCATCATAAAACCTTAGTTCTTTCAAATACAAAAATTGTGTTTTTGCATATGTCTATATCTAATTACATTTCAGGCTTCTATTTGTATTTTAATATTACCTACCTAGTAATTTCTATTGTATTAAGTAAACAGAGATTATTAGTAACAGGGAGCCATATTTTAAAGTTTGAATACAAAACCATATCTAAATTCAGATCTGGACAACAAAAGTTGAAAGTGAAAAAGTGATTCCCAATATCTCTGACTTCTAGACATTTATATCGTAATCCATTAAGAATTGATGTATTCAGCGATGTTTGCAAATTTCAAATTATTGTTTGACCAATCACAGAGAACGTAATTCACACGAGCCGGTCTATTACCGCCGGTTTTTTAACCTTACGCTATGGTAATAAAATTTAAAAACGGAAAATGGCATTTCTAGAAATGCCGTTGGACACCTCCCACGGTGAGACAGGACTCACCAGTCCTTAGAACGACTGTAATTTGAATTTGAAAGGAATCGGGAAATGCAAAAGATATTATCAAACTACTGTTCAACTGATCATAATCTTTAGGCCCAAACACTTTGGCCCGAAAAATAAAAAAATAACATTAAAACATGCTAAAGCACTAATCTCGAGTTTTAATGTAAAAGTTGTTACATTAAAACATAAACATTTATATACAGGTACATATATTGCTTCTGGCCCCACACTAGGGCCCGTAATAATAAACCGCTCTCAGCTTTGAGAAGGGTTCATATTGAAATATATAAAATCAGAGTTTAAGAGAGCATATTGTAATATATAAAATCAAAGTTTAAGAGTGCATATTGAAATTTATGAAATAAAAGTGTAAGAGTGTATATTGAAAAATTTAAAACAAAGTTTAACCCCTCAGCTACCACCGGCGCTAACGCCATTTTTCCTTTATAGGTTTTATATTTGATAACCATGGCATACAGTTCAAAATCGCGATTCGTCCCAACTACCCTCTGTTTTTGAGTAGTTAAGAGTACATATAAAAATATATAAAAACAAAATTTAAGAGTGCATATTGAAATATATAAAAACAAAGTTTAAGAGAGCATATTTTAATATATAAAATGAAAGTTTAAGAGTGCGTATTAAAATATATAAAAAAAAAGTTTAAGAGTACACATTGAAACATATAAAAGCAAAGTTTGAGAACGCATATTGAAATATATAAAATCAAAGTTTAAGAGTGCATATTGAAATATTAAAATTAAAGTGCCCATTTCCATTTAATTTTTTTTGTTTTTTTTTTGCGAAATGGGAGCATAAACGACTAAAGCTCTTGACGAATTCCAGAAAACGTGACTCGCGGACCGAGCAGCGAAACGTCAGACAAGAAAATCATCCAAAGCCTTCCCCCCCTTTTACCCTTAAATGATTCGGGGCAACTATACTGTGCCCCATGCAACAGCCCCATGAATCAGCCACATCAGAGCACACGAAAGAAGATACGACGAGGTGGACACCATCCTCATCATATCATATATGAATGGTAAGCGAGTATCTCATAAAATACCCTTAATAACGATGTCTCAATTTCTCTCAAGTAGATCTATTTCTAACACCAAACATGACCTAACTTAGTCAATGGTGAGTTGTCTGAATGAGCCTTCGATGCCAAACAGTTCATCGTAATTTGTTGGCTTCCCAGGTCTGAGCGCTTCGTTGGCTTTGATGGACTCCTGCGCTAGGAACCAGTCTTTGTACTCCTCCATCTTCTTTGTCCAGGCTTCTGCAATGAAAAGATTAAACATGTTAAAGAGATGTTAAATTGAGACAGACATAGACGAGATCTTTTATGAGATACCAGAAAAGAGCAGCATTAAGAGATGACGGTGATGAAATTCTAGGCGAGTCAATCAACTGTTGTTAAGTCCACTTAGTCACAAGTTGCGCTATGAAGACAATTTGATTTTACGTTTTAAGAAGAAGAATTGATCCAAAAAAATCATGACGTGGAAGAAATTGTGCCTTATTTACCTCGTATGGGCATAGGAGATAAGCTATGTTGGACGACCCGAATGGCCAAGTCGGCCTGCCTACGAAACCAGGGTCCCGGGTTCGAGTCCCGTTGGGGGCAAATATTAGTTTGATGAGAACGGATGTTTGTTGTCATGGTTGTTTCTCTATATAAGTATAATGTTTATCTATAGGTATTTAAGTATGTGTATCGTTGTCTAATACCCAAGATACAGGGAATACTAGTTTGGGGCTAGATCAATGTGTGTAAATAGTGTTCAAGGTATTAGAATAAGAATAAGAATAAGAATAAGAATAAGAATAAGAATAAATTTATTTAGTAAGAAAGACTTAAAGCTAGGTTTACATTTTATAGTTTATCCAAAACATCTCTTAAAAGCTACATGTGTTTGACTGCGGCCCCACACTAGGCTGAGCCTGTATCGCGGGTGCCATCGTATGCTTAGCAGAATGGGAGTTGTTGTGCTTAGTAGTAATTTACAAACAAAAATAAAAGTTAGATAGAACAATTTAAAATATGGGTGGCTAGAATCAGGGAATCTTTGGGCAAATGTGGTATTGACAGCATGGATGGGGATCTGGTACACACGTTTCGTTAAAAGTTTGTTATAGAGTGATGATTTTGTTATGTTTTTGTGCATCAGAATGACAGATTTCAGTGTATAAAGCCAACGGACGCTGAGTATCTTATTTTCACGGTGAATAAGATCGGTGGGGTACATCCTTGGTTTCCTGAACATGACCTTTAGTAGTGAACGCTGTACTCTCTCCACGTTAAGAAGAACTGTATTGTTGGCGCCGCCCCACACCGAGATACAATAGGTAAGGATTGGTTCACAAATCGCGGTATACACATTTGTTAATAGCTCGTAGTCTGCGCGGTTTCTTAGTTCTTTCATGATATAAATTTTTTTGCGAACCCTACCTGACAATGCTTGTATATGCTCTCGAAAGTTCAAATTCTTATCCAGGGTTATGCCGAGATATATCATAGATGCAGCATTAGATATTTCGGGACATTGACATTGGCTATGTTTATTTCCGCATTTGTGGATTTTTATGCCAGGCAGCGATGTTGGTGCGGAGGCTTCTGTCTTGTAGAAACACACGTATTTCGTTTTTGCCGTATTCAATGTAAGCAGATTTTTCCTCAGCCAACTCGCTACATTAGACATTCCGTTTTCAGCACTGTCAAAGGCCTTCCTCCAGGATTTATCGTGAAAAATTATAGCTGTGTCATCAGCATAGGAAAAGAGATCAGCTTTGGGTAAATTAATGCTAGAAATGTCATTAATATACATCAAGAATAATGTGGGACCCAGAATACTCCCCTGTGGGACGCCGAAGCTGACGGTCCTAGGTGAACTGCGATGCGTCCCCACCTTTAGATATTGTTGTCTATGGGATAGATAGCTTTGAAACCATGCAAGTACAGTACCACGGATTCCCATTTTGTGTAGCTTCTCCAGCAGAATTGGTGTTGATACCGTATCAAACGCCTTTGCAAGATCGAGAAAGACGCCTATACAGGGGTTTCCATCATCCAGCAGGGAGCATACACGCCGCACTAGGGAACTCACTGCGTCTTCTGTGGAAATACCTTTTCTAAACCCGAATTGACGGTGATGAAGTAAGTTCTTTTGTTCCAGAAAGCCTACTAGTCGTTGGTTTACTACCTTTTCCAATAGTTTCGAGAAGGTTGGTAGCAGAGAGATCGGTCGGTAGTTGGAGGGGTCATCTTTTGGTCCTGCTTTATGGATCGGGCACACCAGAGAAGATTTCCAGACCTCCGGAAATTGGCCTGTTGACTTGCTTAGATTGATGATATGTGCTAGGGGTTTAACCACGTAGTCCTTTAGACTCTTAAGGATGCAGTTGGTGATACCATCTGTCCCTGACGCATTACTAGATGATAGCTGCTGAATTAAACATCCAATTTCCTCACCGTCGGTTGGTTGTAGAAATATGGTGTCTCCCGGGGATTGATCAATTGATATTTTAGATACAAGGCTGTCCTCCGTTTCGTTCATATCTTCTAAAATGCGTACTGCTAAGTTTTTACCTACGCTATTAAAGTACTCATTGCATTGGTTCAAGGAAGAAATAGGATCACCAGATATGTTTAAAAGTTCATTAGCTGCTGAGATTTGTTTTTTTGAATAGCAAATACCTTTAATAGAACTCCACAGTTTTTTTGGATCGTTTTTGTTTTCTTGTAGTGTTTTTCTCTCATGATCATGTTTCAGTTGGTATAGAAGATTATTGCAGAAGTTTCTGTAACGTGAGTAGGTTAGTTTTAATACCTCGTTGTTGGGATTTTTACGTGACTTACAGTGTAATGCATCGCGATTTTTCATACATCTGATCAGACCTGGGGTAATCCATGGCTTAAGATTAAACTTCGACCTGGTCAACTTGACTGTTTTAGAGTTGTTATCAACAACCCCTGAAACAATCGTGCTGAAAGACTCCGTGGCTCTCTCAACCGAATCTTCATTTAACACCGAAGACCAGTCAATATTGCTCAATTCCCTATCTATTGCATTGTGGTCTATCTTTATTCGTAAACGTGTTAACGGTTTAGGTTTGACAACAAGATCAATGCTCACAATAGCCAAGTCGTGGTCAGTAATGTCGGTTTTGCAGATAATTCCCTGAGCTGTAAGGTATGACGATAAAAATATATGGTCCAAGCAGGAGTCATGGCGTGTCGGTTGTGTTATAGCCGGTATTAATCCATTCTCAGCTGTTAAACAGAGGTAATCAGAACGTTTATATCTGTCATCGTCAGAAAGTAGGTCTATATTGACGTCCCCTGCTAAAATCACTGTCTTTTTATCTTTACCGAGGCTACTTAAAAGGTCTTGAAGCGAGTTAAGAAATTCATGTGGGGTCTCTGATGGCGAACGGTAAATTGCGATAATATTTGTATTTCCGGGCAGTTCCAGAATAATGCAGTTAGCGCCATTAAAGTTAGGCACGAACATGGACGCGCTTATGGGATTTCTTACATAAACGACAACACCACCGGCTTTGTTGAAATATACTGTAGATCTGTATGCTGTGTATCCATCCAGCACAGGAACCAGAGTATGCTCACCAAGCCAACACTCAGTTAGTATAATGATATCGAAGATTATACGAAGTCTCTTAAGTAAAACCTGAAATTCATCGAAGTGTAAATTGATGCTGCGAATATTATAAGTAAGTAATTTTAGTTTTGAATTTGCGTGAATTTGGCTCTCACACTCTTCAGGCAGAGTTATTGAATGGCACTTGATTACAAGAGAGTTATCCAAATCACCCGCCAAGTCGACTTTATCCATTATCAAGTAAGGAAACATTTGGGAAGCGGAGTGTTGAGTTTAGTTTTATCATAAATAATATGAGAGCCCCATTAGTTATAGTGTATATGAGAAAGCAACAGTCTGCGTGTGTGTATGGTGTTAGTTGTTGATTATCTAAGGTTTCGTGATGTAGTAGTTTCTTCTGTGCACGTTTGACATATTTAACTAAAAGTAAGACTAAATAGTTTATCAAAATAAATAAATGATGAGACGTCCAAAAATTGACGTTAATATTACATATTAGATGGGGTGGTTTCTGGCGCTGTACGAGCGTCTGTGACATTGTTGGTACCTGACGGCCCCGTGATGGTGTCGAGGTGGTGCTGGGAGAGTATTCGGATCGCTGGTTTTCCATCTTGCTTGCGGATGTAAATAGATCCTTGGGTACACCAACAGTAGAAGAAGTTGTGTGATTTGGTGGTATCTCTGGCCTTCCGAAATAACTATCTGTTTGCCTTGGCTGTTGGCCTTCAGAAACTGTTCTTTAATGAGCGCCTGACCAAAGGTCAGGCGCTCATTAAAGAACAGTTTCTGTGGCGGTCCCACTACCTCGAGGTCGGCGCTTGTTAGTCGTCTGGATTTTGCAGCCGAGAAGAATGCATCGCACAGTGACTTGCGAAGCAGGCGTAATACAACCGGGCGGGGCCCTGGAGATTTATTAGCAGGTTCCTTCGTTATGTCGTCGTCGCCAGCCGGGGCTACACTCGGGGTAGCTTTGTTTGATTTAGCGTCTGCTTTGTGTTTAGGTCCTACCCGTGTCACCCAGTCAATGTCTCTGCTCTCCAACTCCACTCCCATCAGACGGGCCGCTACTAAGATGATATGATGTAGGTTTTCATTGGGATTTTCGTGGATTCCACACACCTCTATCTCGTTCCTTAGTTGTCGTTGGGCTTGAGTGGATACTTCTGTCTTCAAGTCGGATATTTCAGCTTTCAGGAGAATCACCTGAATCACGAGCTTCCAGAGCAGCCAGGCGAGCGTCATTTTTAGTCATGTTAGCGCTAAACTCGTCTAGTCGTTCGTGATACCGTGTTAAGGATTTCGTAGCCTCTTCTAGTCTGGTTTTTAGAGAGCTTATTTCCTGTACCAGGCAGCGAACTTCATTTGTAAGGTCCTTTATTGCAGAGTCGTCTTTTGCTGGGGTAGTCGGGAGAGAGTCAATGGTGCCTTCAGTAGCTATAGAAGCTGTACGGTGTGGCGTGCTAGTGTTATCTGTTATCTTCTCTACGCGGCAGCATTCGAATCATTTCCACTGTTTCTTATTCTCAGCAGACATGGACGAAGTGTTGACACATAAACAGCAGAATGGTCTCTCGCATGTGGTATTAGTGCATTTTATGCAACTTGCAGCTTTGTACACTTTTAGACATCCAGCGCACTTCATTTTGTTGTACAGAGATAGTTGACTCCGAGAGACACGAATAACTCAGCGCGAAGCGTATAATCTGCTCACTTGTTGATCTATGGCAGTGATGACGCACTCGCCGGCCGGCAAGCGAAGAACC
Organism: Argyresthia goedartella; assembly: GCA_949825045.1. Classification (NCBI taxonomy): domain Eukaryota; kingdom Metazoa; phylum Arthropoda; class Insecta; order Lepidoptera; family Argyresthiidae; genus Argyresthia; species Argyresthia goedartella. Next base: position 17,811,516 of record OX463828.1, read on the forward strand.
GGTCACAACAGTCGCGGAGTAGTTGGCAGGCAGATGTGCACCGTACGCGGGACGCACAGGTGCGTGAATCACTTATCACTGCACTGGATCAGCTCGCTTAGTAACACACACTTCGACTGTTGGGAGTATTGTCTTTGTTGCTAAAACTCTTCGATTTGGACTTTAAGTTAGCACTTTAAACTTTAAACTGAATGTATTATCACGTAACTTTAGCGAATTAAAACTGTTGTAACTGTTAGTATAGTATTTACTGATAAAATGAATTAAATGTGGAGCACTTGTATGTAAACAACGTTTCCCATCTGACGGTTCGTCATAGAAAAATCGTATTAACACGTTCCGGGGCGGTACCTCACTAGCTCGACTTCGAAGATAAGCAGTAAAAATCTTCATACAAACCAAAACCCCTGTCAAAGCCGTACTGCCACCTTATAACACAAAAATACATTTGCAAATGACAGTTCGGTTATAGCAGTAATACGGTTATTACAGGACTGTCACTTCACTCATCAAATTAATACTTAGAGAAAATCAGTACGGTTATGACAGTAGTACAGTTATAGCCGTACTGTCATGCCAATACGTTGTTGCCGTGGTAGGAGATGTCAGTACGGATATAACAGTTAGTATAAGGGGATGTAAAACAAATGAAATTACTTGTTTATTATTTTCATTTTAATCATAATAGGAAACATTTTCGTTCATTACAGAAAGACAAACTTAAACACTAATCTTATTTATTTGGCTCTAGTTATAATTTTCAAAACATAATTAGGTTTTAAACAAAAAAGTTCAATATCACACTGCTCCAGTGAGATCAATTGTCATAATCAAGTTGTTGAACATATAAGCCATCCATTTCTAAATAACGAAACAAGAGACATCAGTCTTGTATTATTAGAAATAACAATGAACAGTGTAGAGCTTGTCTAAGCTCAAATGACGCAATGAGGTGGTGGGGCGCGTCATTTGAGCTTAGACAAGCTCTACAGTTATAATGAGATATATTTGTTTATAGTATATAAATGTAAATAACGACACAAGAGACATCAGTCTTAGATTATTATGAATAACAATGAACAGTGTACAGTTCTAATGAGATAAAGTTTTATATCAAAATGTAAATATCTAAATAAGTGACATCAGTCTTATATTATTAGGAATAACAATGAACGGTGCACAGTTCTAATGAGATTAATTTTTATATCAAAATGTAAATAACTAAACAAGTGACAACAGTCTTATATTATTAGGAATTATAATGAACAGTGTACAGTTCTAATGAGATCAATTTTATATCTGTAAAAATCAACAACTTATAAGCTAACCATTAATTTGTTGAATACAATAGATGCCATTCTTCAAAACACGTAGCACAAAGAGGAGTCTTAGCCGTGCATCCTTTGCATCTATACCTGGTCTCTTTACGTTTCTTCTTCTTGTAACAAAGACTGCAGTTGAGGTATTTTAGCTTTCTCTTTGAATTTTCAGATGGGGGAATGTCTTCTGGCCAATGATTTTCAGCAACTTGTTTTGAGGGTCCCGGGTTCTCAGTTCTCTGTGTCTGTGGTTTATTTGTATATTCTGTGCGTCTACTGGAAAAAATGCTTCCTTTTTTCAACAATTCTGTGCCTTTCGTGTTGTTGTCCAGCTTTATCATTTGCTTTATAAGTTCCTCTCGAAATGCCAGAAAGCTGTACTTGACGTCATCCTTGAAGTACTTTTTGAACACATAAAAAGCATTCCAAACACATATGTCTAGCAAATGGAAGAATACTTTTTTGTACCAACGAATGGTTTTTTGCGGTGACGAGTAGTATGCAACCATTTGATCTTTACGATCGATTCCCCCCATATATTTGTTGTACTCTCCAACTTCCACTGGCTTTGTCGATAATTTCCCAAATCTGTTCGCAACTTCAGTCATTGTGGGATGATTCCTGGTTGTTATGACATGGACAGGCCGTTTGTCTTGCCAGACAGAAACATACACTTGTTTTTTACGAAGCCAGTAATGTTCCCCCTTCTTCAACTTCTTAGTAACCAGTGATCTGGGATTGGTTTTCCTATTTTTTCGTAACGTGCCATTGGTATGCGTACGCAGATCTAATAATTTTTGACTTAGTTCTACATCATTGTAGAAGTTGTCCATGAAGACATGGTGGCCTTTCATCAGGTAAGGCCTTAAAAGTTTCATGACAATCATTTCTGTTTTCTTTGTAGATTCATCAGATTTCTTTGTTGATTCATCTCCTTTGCCGCAGTACATAAAGATGTTCAAAACATAACCGTCTGCAGTTGTTAGCACATAAAACTTTATGCCATATCGCGCTTTCTTAGATTTTATGTACTGGCGGAAGTGTAATCTGCCTCTGAATAAAATCAGTGATTCGTCCAATGATAGTTCTTTTCCTGGCCCATAAACACGACGAAAATTTTCAGTTATTGCCATCAGAAAGTCTGTGACTTTTTTCTCGCTTTTTGCATTGACGTTCGCCACACATAAGCACCTTAGTATTTGCTGAAATCTTCGAGACGACATGGCATGAGGAAATATCGGGTGATAATTTAGAGGGTCAGAATAGGAGAACAGTTGCCGGAAGTTTGGTGCCTGTATTTGCCCATGTAGTAAGCATAGTCCCAAAAATGCTAACATTTCGTCCTTGGTTACATTGCGGAAGACTTGGTTTCGGCTGTGCCTCGTATGAGGTCTATTTGTGTCAGTCAATCGATGACCGTAATCATTCGTTCTGGCCACGAGATAGTCTATTAGTTCTTCGGAGAACATCAGTTTAAACATATCAAGCGGATTAGTATTATCAGCAAGTTCAACCCGAAGTCCCTGTGAGGCAAAATCAAAATCGAATTCAGGGATCGGTTCTGTGGTACATGACCATTCATTATTATCATCTTGTGCATTTATATTGGGAGTATCCGAAGCAGCATCAACGGGTTGATCACCGACATCAACCAGTATTTCTGGTATTTCGGCTCCAGCAGGAACGACAAAAGTTTTAACATTAGCGGCTTGATCAGAAAGCCCACAAACATCAAGCGCTGATTCCGGTGCTTTGGTCTGAGAATAGAATACAGCAGGCTCTTCAAAAGTTTCGTTGACTAATATTGATGGACTTTCTGCTCTAGGCAAGTCAGATGATTCTTGAGGGGCAGCTAAATTTAGTGACCTGTTATGCTCGTCACCATGCGTTTTGATGACACCTTGACTTACGAGGCGAACTGCTGCTTTTGTCTGAGAATCACCATCTGACTCTGCCGAGGTGTCGCTTGAGTCACTAAATTCAGGTTTTTGTCTCCTAATCGTTTTACGTTTTAGTTCCTCGTCTTCGCTACTTGAAACATCACTAAAGTTCGGTTCAAAATTATGGTCTGTTCCATAGGCTCCATCACTATCACTGAATGGGTCATGATCACTATCAGAGCTTTTTTCCGTTTCCGACGAAGACATCTCTCCTAGAAGCCGCTGGATGCGCTCCTCTTCTTTTTCACCCTTCCTTGGTCGATTCATCTAAAAACAAAATAAACGATGAATCCTGTAAAGTCTGTGCGAAAAGATAACCATCGTAAGTTTGTACCTATTGTACATCACGCCACGCCATTGTGCGGCGGTTCCCTTTTCGCACACACTAATGACGTGTTGGTGATTTATTCTACTAATCACGCTTCAAACACATGCTATAAAACAATATGAAGTATTCTAAACAGGTAGTAACAAGTAAAACAACTTACTTTTCATCTCCGAACAACTTGTTTACCCGCGTAACGTGATCAAAAACACCGTCCACCACTGGCGACGTCCTGAGTGACACGCCGATTGAAAACCCACATAAACGTATCGGGTATTACCGTACTGTCAATGTGTGAGTACTAGTATGCGTGTGTGCACTGGTCACTACAAAGAGCGACTCAACTGGCTGTAGATTGACAGTACAACTTTGATGTGTTTCTGTAGAATGGCGGTGGATTTTTTTTATATGGAGATCTCACAGAAATACTACGGAGGTAACCGCACCGACATTTAGAGAGGATTGAAAAATTACGGGGATCGCCGTACTGTCATATCAGAAGAAGTAAGAATAACGGCCATCGCCGTTACCGCCCCGGATCGTGTTAATATTATAAGGTATGATTATTATTATTTGTTTGTTTGTATGTTTTTCTTTAGTCCCGCTGCGGGTTGGGAAGCTAGTGCCCAACCAGTTTATCAGGTATATTCATAAGTTGTTATTTCAATAATATTCTCAGTTACGTTCTTACCAGTGATGTCGTCGAGAGAGCCAGCATTACCGCCGTATTCTTCTGGAAGCATCTCCTTTGGCACATGTTCGTAAAGCGAATTCAAATCCGTGTGGATGAAGATCTGTGTAGGAAATAAATTATATCAATAAAAGTGAACATATGTTTATCGAAATAGTAACATATAATTGGTTGTCTTGTTTATAAAGCTGTAATTAACGAGCATGGAAGCAAAATGTGTTTTTTAAGCTAAAGAAGAAGAAGCGAAAGAAAAGAAAATTAAATCAGCTTAGCTCAACTCTCCCTCTCTCTCTTTCCGTCTCTCTATGTTCATAAGTCCTCATTTTGTGACTGGCAATTACAAAGCCCTACAATGCGTTTGACCCGACACACACTTGGCCGATTTATATTTATATAGGTGATTGATTACATAGAACTTCATAAAAATTACTCAAAAGCGATAACTGTAACTATAGACAGTGCGGTGCGGCTCAAATATATCCTTATCTGAAGACTTAATGAAAGCGTCAGTATGGCATATAAGCGCCACTCTGTTCGAGCAGGAATCTGGGCATTCCACCTCAAGCCACTCTTCTTGTTACCTCTAACTTACCCTCTTTCTAATCTTCTCTTTCAAGAACGGCTTGACCAATGAGATGACAGTATCGATGATGGGCGACGCATGCACAATGTGGACCTCCTTCAACTTTACTGGGTAGGCCTCCTGGGAAAACAAGAGAAATAAACATTTTAAATTTACATTTACGCCTGTACATGCATTGCTTCTGGTTATATTTTATAGTAATTTATATGATAATAATTGTATTAGTTAAACACAAACAATTTTTAAAAGAGATTTAAAAATCAATCTGTGGGAGTTTCTATGCACTTCTTTCCCACAGTGGTCCAATGTAGAGAATAGTCAGAAATTACGTTCGCTAAGTATATGTCAATATCTACTGTAATAAATAAATTGGACATTGACTTTGACTTTGAGTCGATGTTGTTTCCAGTTTAATGACCTCGAGTTCATTGACCTTGACCTCGACTTTTCTTGCATATTTCAGAGAAAAATTCGTTTTGCGTTTCTTTGACGCTCGATGTCGGTCATTGATATTGCCTTAAAATTGACCTTGAAATTGACTTTTTGTGCATTTGTTGGTAAAAATTTTGGGGGTACCTTCCCCCTGACACCACTCCCATGAAAAGGTAATGTACCCTTCTTGAGAAAAATTACTTTTTTTTATACAATTTTTGCTTAGAAAGTGACCTATATCGCATTATTATTTCAAAATCGCCTTAGCTCCGGCCACTGCGGAGCTACGGTGATGCCCCTGCACTGCAGCGCACCCACGCTCGCACCTCCGCGCCTCCAGCTCATAAAAAAAAAACACTCTATAGTCTAGCCACAAGATTTCCTAACAAAGACTCGAAACTTGTAATCCTGAACCAAAACACTCACGGCCTTACTAATAAAAGAAGTTATTCACGGTTTAACTTATATAGTGTTTTGACTTGCTTTGACATTTGACATTTACTCGACGTATGATAAGAACAATCTTTTATTAGTAAGGCCGTCAAAGTTTACTACCAAAAAGAGAAATTATTCGCTCTTCTTCGAAACAGGCAAAAATGACGTTTGCTAAGTATATGTAAATATCTGCAGTGATAAAGAAATTTTGGTTTTGATTTTGACTCCAGTCCTGAGTTTTCCGGCGTCCACTGCCTAACAGCTACAGTGACGATGTGGAGGCGATCCGTCCACCTGGCTGACGACCTTCTTGCCTTGCCTATGACGACCTCTGTGGTGCAGCGGTTGTGGCTCTGCCTACCATGCGAGAGGTCCGGGGTTCGATCCCCGGCTGGGGGTCAAAAAAAAGCCCAGGTCTTGGATGTTTATATGTGTGTGACGTCGCTGTTTCTGGTTCCCACGACACAGGGTATCCTAGTGTGGGGCCAGGAGCAATGTATGTGCCTGTATGAAAATGTAAAATGTTGGTCAACCTTTCGTCATCTCTCCTTTTTGCCACGTTATGATAAATTATCATCTTGTTCACGATCCCACTTGGGTAACAGTGTGGGTAGCACGAATAAACACGCATCGACATAGTATTCGAAATGAACGTCGTCGTCTCTTTTATGCACAATGCCATAAGGTTCATTTCACCTGAACACGAAAACTTTTGAGATCCTTCGAATAGCCGGCTCTGGCCTCCGCACGTCAACACCAACTAAGGTAGATCTTATTCGTCTACCCCTGTACAATCGCGTCAAGTTTCTTGGGCTCTGAGATAGCTATAACCCCTCTCTCTTTCACCTCACCTTACCCTATACGAGAAAGAGCGGTCGCTCGCTCAGAGCCAAAGAATCTTACTGCGGACTGCACCTGCCCTGTCGAAGTACATACCTTTTGCAATGCATACATACACTACATATACACATACACATACATATACTTACAGTTAATTGTTATTAATTGTAATTTTTTATATTGTTTAGTTAAGTTTAAGTAAAAAGGGCTGGTCTGAAAAACAGCGCTGTGATGATATCTTTTTGCAACAAATAAATTATTAAGTTGAATACCTGCCATATTATGTTATGTTTAAGTAGTTTGTGGCAAATAAACGTCTTTTCTTTCTTTCTTTCTTTCTTTCTTTCACCTATGTTTTTTCACTTAATGCTAAAACAAAGAGTCAGTACCTGAACACAGATCAAGAATTTCTTGACACTCGTAGGCGAGAACTTATGCAGATGACTCGGAACGACCACAGAAGCGTCTAGAATGTAGACGTCTCCCCCCACACCCTCAATTTCCTCCTTCAGTCTGATGTCGCCGATCATCATGGCGACTTTGAAGGCCTCATTCAGTTGGTTGGGATCGAGGTTCTTGTCGATGCCTGGAAAAGAAAGTTTGTTATTTATTTATTGTCAGTACTTCACGGGGCGAGGGTGGCAGGAAAGCAATGGACGTGGGTTGCGCAGGACCGCACTGAATGGCGTGTTTATGTGGAGGCCTATACCCAACAGTGGGTCTCCTGACAGGATGATGATGATGATGATGATGATGATGATGAAGCACTTCATCTAACAGACATAAAGAGAACAAGATTGATGAGTAATGTATAAATGCGAATATGAACTGTTCAAGTGATTATTATCCTGGAACTGGACTTTTCAGATATACATTTTACAATGAGGTTTACGAATTATTGGACGATTTACGTTTTACAGCGTCCATTATCCATCACTTCCGACTGTCCAAATTAGACTTCAAGTTAACGAAGTAAAGGTTCAAAATATAAACCAAGAATGAAGCAGTTTTTTGACGAATACTCAACGATGATCTGAGATTAAATATTGCTAATTTTATTTGAACTCATTAGATTTAATTTTAATTTAATTAAACCTGTTAATTTTATTAACTTAAATAAAGATATACTAACTTACCTCTGCAAATTGTAACTCTTCGTCCATTTGGCGTTAGTCCAGACAACGGTGGCCCCTGTCTGTAAATAAAACAAATAGAGGTATTAAATAATATCAGTTTATATGCCTGTCTAACAATTATCTATCTATCTAGGCAATCAATCTATAATGTTGCTGCAAACATCTTAAAAAAAGATCGGCAAAGGAAAATGAATATTACTGTAAGGAAACAACGCAGGAAATGAACAGCAGCAAATGCGTGAGAAACTGCGCAAGAGTGGAAAGTAGACCGGTATGGTTACCACTTCCAAGTGATTATTTCTTTAAGAAATAATTTACAATTTTACAAGTCTAACTGGCAAAATTACTAAAGAAGTGTCTGAAATTTTAACGGTATTTATGTCGGTGGAGGAAAACATCGTGAAGTGACCTTCAAATCTCCATAGCTGCTGCTATGGGCTTGCTCTGCCGACCGTATGGGAAAAGGTGTCACGCAATGCTAGTTGTCTTGAGATCTGTACCAAAGTTCCGGTTTATTCTAGTAAAAATGTAACTTGTGGTTTCATGAAATGTATCGCAGTCCTTGTCATAGTATGAATAGGACCTAGATACATTTGATAGTATGTCTGCTTGAACGAATGCTTACAACATTGGCATACATTCTTGGTTTATTTTAAAAGAATTTGAGCGCTTGTGTGTTGTAGTGACACCTATTTACATTATGTTCTTTATATTAGAGGACAATCTTACACAAATCGAACTGGGCCTATAGTAAGCTCATCAAGGCTTGTATTATAAATACTGGACGAGGATATATTTAATAGAGATAAATACATAGAAAATATAAGGGACAAAGAAACAAATATTCATGCTCATCACATAAATATTTGCCCCTTGCCGGGATTCGGACCCAGGACCGTCAGCTTCGTAGGCAGGGTCACTATGCGCTAGGGTAAACAGGTCGTCAAATATTATTCATATATTCCCGGTTTATATATTTTATAAGAGGTGACATTTAATTAGCCGACCATATTTTAGGGCATGATAGTAACCGTCATTATGAACAACTTTCCCGAAGAAATGTATGGTCGCAAACGAAAAAAATAATTGGGTCCCCTACACTAACTTGTAAACAGCTGATCGGGTCAATGTACTGATGGACAAATATTTTTTTCCCTTTGCGACCATATGTTTCTTGAGGAAAGTTGTTCCTAATGATGGGTACTATCATTCCCCAAAATATGGTCAGCTAATTAAATTTCACCTTGCATATAATAAATTATAATAATAATACCTTGGACACTATTTAAACACATTGAACTAGCCCCAAACTAAGATTCCCTGTATCTTGGGTACTAGACTACGATACTCATACTTATAGAGATAGATATATAAAATATATACCAAAAAATAATGAAACATTAAGGTTTTTAATAATTAAAAAGTACTCTTAAAATAAATTATCGGTATGGTGATTTTCTTAGCCATTTTGTTTTATTTCTTTATTGGTGAAAACTGGACTCCGCCGAACTAATCGGAAAAGATCTTTAATTGCAGGCATTGAGTTTTGTGCTTAGTTATTTGTCATAATTGCTCATTCGAATTATAATTAATTATTAACTCAAAAGCAAAAGTTTTGGGTACAGTTTGAACTGATTATTCTTGTTCGCGTAATTCATTTAAGGATGTCGCTAAACTTTGAGTTTGACAAGCCATCTACTTTAATGCTGTCCATCCCTAGGTGCTAGCCACATTATGTTTAAATACATTACACATTCTCCCAAGAAGTCCTGGCTTCCTTCCTCCAGGCCACAGTGAGGGCATGATGGGTCTTGTACGAGCCTTAATAATGATAGCTGTCTATTAAAGTTTGCAGTGACCTGTCACCACACCTTCCAGTGTTGCTAAGTTTTCCTACTGAGATTAAGTAAATACAAAGCCTTTTTGGGGTCTTTCCTTAAGATAATCATCTCAGACTGTATACAGTCTTTGGTGTTCTTCCACTCTAGGTTTGCATCTATCGTATAATGTTGAAGATGCTCTTTGTGACAGTCGCTGATATAGGTAATCTTGGTTCTTGTCCAATAAAACACTCATCAGCGCCGTTTCTTGCTAGCTCATCTGCTTTTTCGTTACCGTGAATCCCTTCATGACCCATGCGATAATTATTTCTGATGTTTTTCCCAAAGAGTTAATTGCCTTACACTCTTTGACTAGTGCAGATATATTCATTGGTTGCCTAAGTTTAAAGTTGCCTGACTGTCTGAATAAATAACTACTGTCTTGTTTTTGATTTCTGGTGTTTCCCTTAGTGCTTCAGCGCCTTCCATTATGGCGTAAATTTCCGCTTGGAACACGCTGGCGTATAGTCACAAGGCAATGGATTTGTCTTGTTTGTTGTGTCCATGACGCTATTGCATCATGGACACAACAAACTAGACTATTGCCGGCTCCTGCTAGTTTTAGATAGTAGCCCAAACCTACAGCTTAACGAGACATCCGAAACACTGAACGTCCGATAATCTACTTTAAATTAATTATCTCATAGGTACCGAGTGAGAATTCGAACCTGCATCTCCTGTGTGAGAAGCAAGCGTGAAACTCGGACCCCGGCGCAATTAGACCACGGAGTTCTAGTTTACTATTAACTACTTTATCTCTCTTTATGCTTTATCGACGAATTCGCATGCTTTTAGCGGGGTTACGCATACTTCGCTTATGATAGCATGGATTTGGATGGACAGCGTGAGTTTTTTGAACTGTAGCCACAGACATATATTAAAATAACTGTAGGTGTAGACATAACAACTTTTTTCAAGGATATCGACTTGTTATACATTCGAGACTCTTAGGTCTACTCACATACTCTGTGAATAAATAGAGGGAGGGCTATTTACCATGAACAAAAGTTAATATACCAACACTTTTCTCACTGATAGGATAGGTCATTTATATAATTAAAAATAACGTCTCTCATACGTTTCAAATTCAAATATTCAGGAGTTGTCAAAGTTATTCCGAGAATAGTGTTGACGCGCGATAAACGAAACTCTTTGCGTCAATTTTGGTTTTCGTACACTTTCTTCGATGGTTTGGTCACTTTCAGTTTATTTTTGCTCTACAGAATTAGGTAATACTCGCCATGAACTCTTCATTTGCATCGAACAGCAGATCAGTTATAGTCATGACATAAACAGAGATTCAGTGCCACTAGCGAGAAAACGGAATAAGACTTTACTCGAGTAAACCTCGACAACTCCATTCAAATTTGTATAGAGTTGTCAAAGTTTACTTGAGTTAAGTGTTATTCCGCCTTCTAACTAGTCGCCCGACTTGTATGGAATTGTTGCATAGTTCCGACGTGTTCGCCTTTAAGCAAAGACTTTCGTTTATCTGAGTGCGCCTTATTAGAAAAGGGCTTATGTTTAAACGAACACCAAAAAATTAGAAAATTAACTACCAATAAATTCGAATCAACCGCCAGAATTAATAAACGACCAACAAATTGTGTTTGGCTAGATAATCACCACACTTCTTTTTATGTTTTGTGTACTTAAGTTTATGTTTTAAGTATTTTTTGTTGTTCTGACATGTTCAACCTAACAAGAAGGATAAAGGGGCTTCACTTCGCTCACCCCTTTTACCCTTCACCTAAGCTACCGCAGTATTTTGCCCTGATATTTTCTGGAACTTTTGGTGGTCATTTACACGCATAGTCACGCATTTTGGGTAGGAAAAAAAAGTTAGAAAAGTAATTCTTCAAGATATCCATCTAATGTTGTTGGGTGTGTTCCTTTATATTTTTCCTGAGCGGTCGCCTGATCACCGTATAATTTGTTCAAGGTTAAAGTATTGTAAGGTTAAATGGGTATTTGCCCTAATTTGTCGAATTGGGAAGTCATCGAACTGGGTAGTGGTTAAAATAGGAACTTGTCAGTACGAGTTGTCATGATGAGAACTCGTCGGATTGGCACAAAAATTAAAAGTGGTCGAAAACGAAATCTACTAGATAAATCGATGTTTGACTGACCGGTGGATCTAGAGTCATGAAACTTTGTACATTAGTTTCTTATGTAGCGTAGGGTAGCACTGAGCAGGGATTTGTTCGAAATTCATCCTCTAAGGGAGGGCAATTCGGGGTCACAGTTTGTATGAAATTCAAAAACTATTTGACGACCCGAATGGCCGAGGCGGCAGTGACCCTGCCTACGAAGCCAAGGGTCCCGGTGGGGGCAAATATTTGTTTGATGAGAACGGATGTTTGTACCCTAGTCATGGTTGCATATCTATCTAAATATAATATTTATCTATATAAGTATGTGTATCGTTGTCCAGTACCCAAGCTACAGGGAATCCTAGTTTGGGGCTAGATCAATGTGTGTAAATAGTGTCCAAGGTATTATTATTATTATTAATAATAATCAGAAGTTTTGCAGGTAGGTAGTTTATAGTTGCGAGACAACAGTTAACATGAGTTTTTTCAATTTTGAACCCACTAAGAGGGAGGGAATGGGGGGGAGGACTTTATGTAAAGAATAAAAACCTATGAATCGGAAAGTTGGCAGATAGAAAGCTTACAGAACCAGGAAGTACATTTTCACGCCACTGCTCGGAAATATGGCCAAAGATGGATTGAAATGAGAGTAGAAAGTAGTTCTTAGTAGTACAATTCAAAAACAGTCAAACAATGTAGATTTGCAAAGTAAAATGTAGTGTTTAGCGGCCTTTTTTACTTTCTACTCTGCTATTGGTCGATTATTTTTGACATTAACTCGTCATCACACTCTATACCGGCCGAAATGACACAAAATACTAATATAAATTTTCCGGGAAAAAACATTTCCTTGTCATTCCACAACTGCCCTAATGCGAATATCAATATTACTTTTAATTAAACTGCGTATTATACTGTGTACTCAACCTGTTTTATTTCCTTACATCAGGCGTTTTTCACGCCTAATGTAAGGAAATGCACATCATGCACATGTATGCCATCATAGTCCTCTTCTAGATAATACAAACAAAAATATCACGTTGGAAAAATATCAATCAATAAATTTGTCTTTATTTTTGGCTAAAATTTAAATGATCACCAAAATTGTTTTTTCTTACCAAAATGGATAAATGATCAACAAAAGTTGCAGAAAATATCAGGGCAAAATATTGCGGTAGCGTAGGTGAAGGGTAAAGGGGGTGAGCGAAGCGAAGCCCCTTTTATCCTTAGTGTTAGATTAAACATGTAATAACAACAAAAAATACTTAAAACATAAACTTAAGTAAACAAAACAAAAAAAGAAGAAGAAGAAGGATCATTTATCCAAACACAATTTGGTGATCATTTATCTAGTCTAGTAGTCATTTCGAATTTATTGGTAGTAAAATAGGTGCGTTTTTGGTAATCGTTTATACACAATCCATTATTTTTTAACTTTGGTTGATCAATTTCTATTGCCCAGCCTTAACAGATTTCCAGACATACTAATTTTATATGCCCACATGGACTTTTATCACTTCTCCACAATTTTTTTTCCATCATTTTGAGTTAGGTTCTGAATATGGGGGATGCTAAACTGTTGATTATTCATTAAACTAAATAAGATATTAATAGTGAACCATAACTTACGCCCTCTTCATAAAGTCCTTTAGGCCTGGTCGTGTGACGTCACGGTTTGTGAAGAACTCGGGGCAAGCCGCACGCATCGTGAAGTACATATCAAGCTTCCTCTTGCATTTCTCCAGAGAGAAACTGCAGCCGCGCAGGAAGGTCAAGATGCGGCCGTCGTCTGGGGGGAAAATAATATAACATAACGTCACGTCTTTTCCCATACGGGGTGGCAGAGGCACAGTTGTGTCCACTTTAAGCCAGTTATTCAATACTCCATTTTACGTGACAGGTGGCTAGCCCATCGCCGCAGGTATGGAGTAATGAAGGTTTCCTCACGATGTTTTCCATCGCCTTTAGAAGGTTCGCGTAATGCACTTACGATAAATTAATTATCTCATTGGTACATGGTCAAGATTCGAACCTGCATCTCCTGTGTGAGAAGCAAGCGTGAAACCCATTAGTCTACGGAGATATCCATATAATAATATACATAGATGAAAATGAATCGCTAAACGTGTTGGCAAGCGCAAAAGTCTCAAACGGATTGCTTGACTTGGATGACCTGTTTTACAACTATTCTTTGAAGTCTTGAGCTTTGTTATGGAGAGAAAAAAAATAAAACTTTGCTTTCAACCGATTAATTGAAAATCTTCGGTTCAGTTCATGCTTCTGTCCATAGATGGCGACTGGCGTCGGTAGTCCAATAGCTTTTGATAGAATGACGTCTGTCAGGGTCAGGTCAACTAGTATAAACATGGTTTATACACAGACATGTACAGACCTACCAAGTTATCTGTGAACTGACGGATGTCGCTAGTGGCGTTCTAGCATTGCACTATTTGGAAATTGCAACTATGTTAGCCAATTATCCTAGATGACGAAAGTGTGTGTGTAGATTGTCAAAGTGTTGATTGTTTGGTTTCAGTGCTGTCATATAAATTTAAAAGTGGCCATAGGCCAATGAATAGTTTGACAGACCTACACGCAAAGAGGCGTTGCCCAATTTAGGCTCAACTGTTTATTCGAATGCAGATCCACCAATAAATATAATATTACTGTAAATTAATACGTAAGGATCGAATTTATAACATCTTTTTGAAGTCGGTTAATAACTTATTTGTAAGGAAATATGTTTCTTAAATAAAAAAAGTATATGCAAAACAATGTTTATTTCCTTAAAACTATCTGAATCCTGATTTAAAGTGTGTATGGTCATATTTTCTCATAGAATCTACCTTTATACGAACATCGTCGTAGTCATGGTCAATGGGTCTCACTCCAGGAATATAATTTTGAAGGTCAGAGGATGTTCCAGGCCTAGGATCATCAGTAGCACTCACTGAATCACTGTCAGTGCCACTATCACTATAAATGAGCATCTTTTTTCGAGTATTCAATTTCCAGTTTGTGAACATGGTCACATTATTTCTTCAATTCTTCCACTGTAATGGAATAAAAAGCTTCCGTAAAAATTTACGTTTCATGGTACTCCAAATAAACTCAATCGGATTTAAGTCACAGTGGTACGTTGGTAGCCGTAAACAAATATGTCCATTTTTATCCAGCATTGAGTCTACTTCATGAGCAGGTTCTGGTTTGTTTCGTTTTACGATTTCCAACAGCTGTGGTTTAATCATTACATCTGTGTAACCCATTCTTTGTATCCTCTATAATATGTGATGGCTCTAATTTGGGAAGGACTTTTCCAGACAGGCATTTTTTAAATTGTCGCTATTTATTTCATGTGTAGTCGCCACTTTAAGGTTTGATTTAAATATTAATATTGCATTCTTAAAAAAACCAGCATTCCCTCCTTCGTGGACTGTAATATATCTCCGCCCTTTCGAAACAGGTTCCAATACTCCATACGACACTTTGCCAACATTTGCCAAATGTGTGGGAGGTATGTTTATATATCTCATCCAAGTATATGACGGGCAGAGGATTGGAAGAATTGTATTTTTTTCTTACTGTACTTTGCTCTCCAATCTGTTATTTCATCAGCCTCAGCATCAGTTTTTTTTAAACAAAACTCTAACATTTTCATCAAGTTCCGAAGGGGTTCTAGCTGTCCAGGTTTTTTTATTTTTTAACATCTTTAGCAGCATATTAACGTAATAAACGTATAACATCCTTTCTAACTGAATATAGTTCATGAATTTTTCTTCGACTATCACCCAGATCAAAATTATCCGGATCAATAAGACCAGTTTTACTTGTTCTATACTTCTTCCAGTTTCTTCTACATTTTCTTCTTTGGACAAGTAGCAGAATTTTGTTATTTTGAAAATCAGTCCTACACTTACTCCTGATATATATATATATATATATATATATAAAGCAA
Organism: Argyresthia goedartella; assembly: GCA_949825045.1. Classification (NCBI taxonomy): domain Eukaryota; kingdom Metazoa; phylum Arthropoda; class Insecta; order Lepidoptera; family Argyresthiidae; genus Argyresthia; species Argyresthia goedartella. The sequence continues at coordinate 17,827,145 of OX463828.1, forward strand.
TAATTCGCCGGCCAGCTTAAATATTTAAGTTAACGAAAACATGCACACAGTATAATAGCAACACTAACCTGTGGCAGCACATACTCGTTTATATACTTGATCAAATGGAATTATAGGGCCTTGTTGCCGTGCTCACTCTTCTTAAAATGATTTTACCTTTACAATAACATACCTTGTATCAGTTTTTATAGATTCCGGCATGGTAAACACTTTAAACTCCAATATTTCAACATATACTACGGAATACTCGAGCTCGATCATAATTGACAGTCGAATGGCGTTTCAAAGTAGTTCTTAATATTTTAGAGATAACTTGGTAGGTCTGTCTTATTCTTATTCTTCGGGTGCCATCTCCTATCGAAGTTTGGCGATCAATAGGGCAATCTGCACATGGGATGTATCCTTCCGGAATAAGGATGTTATGCTCATCCCGGACCATTTTCGGAGGTTTTTAAGCCAGGAGGTACGTCGGCGACCGGGTCTTCTGCGTCCTTGTATTTGCCGCATTTTCAGCTGGACCAGATTATATTTGCTGTCTCGCATCACATGCCCGAAATATTGCAGCTTCCTGCCTTTAATTGCTCTAATCCTTTCTTCATTCTCTCCAAGACTGCAACATTTGTTATTCTATCTGTCCATGATATCTTCAACATCCTTCTGTTAACCCACATTTCAAACGCGTCCAACCGCTTACACATTGTTTGAGATAGGTTCCATAGGCTTCAGCCCCTTACAGGAGGATTGAAGATATCTAGCATCTTACTAGACGGCACCTTGTGGATAGTTTGAGGTTGCGGTTGCAAATAATGTAGCCCATCTTGGTGAACGCACTTCGAGCCTGTTCGTTACGGAATTTCACATCCGTACTGTGATCGTCTTGATCATTCACAATACATCCCAAGTATTTGTAAGAATGTACTCTCTCCAATGGACGGTCTTTAACTTGGAGAGCAGCTGTTGTTATGGGAGTACGTCCAACTATCCTTTGTCTTCTTTGTGTTGATATTTAATTCGTTATGTGCACTGAATATTTCCACACGTGTATGGAGTTTCTGTAGATTTTTGATCGAGCTGGCAAGAAGTATTTTGTCGTCCGCATATCTGATGTTATTACGGTGTCTCCCATTTATAACAATTCCCTCGGTTGCTTCCTCAAGAGAATCCGCAAACATACTCTCCGCATAGACATTGAAGAGTAATGGTGACAATATACATCCCTGACGTACTCCACGTAGAATCTCTACATCATCAGTAAGCTGTTGTATAACGCGTACATTTCTTCTGCCGGTACAGGTTTCGTATAAATGCGATATCTCCAGAGTCCAGGTCAATGGTATCCAGATTATCTGTGAACTGACGGATGTCGCTAGTGGCGTTCTAGCATTGCACTATTTGGAAATTGCAACTATGTTAGCCAATTATCCTAGATGACGAAAGTGTGTGTGTAGATTGTCAAAGTGTTGATTGTTTGGTTTCGGTGCTGTCATATAAATTTAAAAGTGGCCATAGGCCAATGAATAGTTTGACAGACCTACACGCAAAGAGGCGTTGCCCAATTTAGGCTCAACTGTTTATTCGAATGCAGATCCACCAATAAATATAATATTACTGTAAATTAATACGTAAGGATCGAATTTATAACATCTTTTTGAAGTCGGTTAATAACTTATTTGTAAGGAAATATGTTTCTTAAATAAAAAAAGTATATGCAAAACAATGTTTATTTCCTTAAAACTATCTGAATCCTGATTTAAAGTGTGTATGGTCATATTTTCTCATAGAATCTACCTTTATACGAACATCGTCGTAGTCATGGTCAATGGGTCTCACTCCAGGAATATAATTTTGAAGGTCAGAGGATGTTCCAGGCCTAGGATCATCAGTAGCACTCACTGAATCACTGTCAGTGCCACTATCACTATAAATGAGCATCTTTTTTCGAGTATTCAATTTCCAGTTTGTGAACATGGTCACATTATTTCTTCAATTCTTCCACTGTAATGGAATAAAAAGCTTCCGTAAAAATTTACGTTTCATGGTACTCCAAATAAACTCAATCGGATTTAAGTCACAGTGGTACGTTGGTAGCCGTAAACAAATATGTCCATTTTTATCCAGCATTGAGTCTACTTCATGAGCAGGTTCTGGTTTGTTTCGTTTTACGATTTCCAACAGCTGTGGTTTAGTCATTACATCTGTGTAACCCATTCTTTGTATCCTCTATAATATGTGATGGCTCTAATTTGGGAAGGACTTTTTCAGACAGGCATTTTTTAAATTGTCGCTATTTATTTCATGTGTAGTCGCCACTTTAAGGTTTGATTTAAATATTAATATTGCATTCTTAAAAAAACCAGCATTCCCTCCTTCGTGGACTGTAATATATCTCCGCCCTTTCGAAACAGGTTCCAATACTCCATACGACACTTTGCCAACATTTGCCAAATGTGTGGGAGGTATGTTTATATATCTCATCCAAGTATATGACGGGCAGAGGATTGGAAGAATTGTATTTTTTTCTTACTGTACTTTGCTCTCCAATCTGTTATTTCATCAGCCTCAGCATCAGTTTTTTTTAAACAAAACTCTAACATTTTCATCAAGTTCCGAAGGGGTTCTAGCTGTCCAGGTTTTTTTTTATTTTTTAACATCTTTAGCAGCATATTAACGTAATAAACGTATAACATCCTTTCTAACTGAATATAGTTCATGAATTTTTCTTCGACTATCACCCAGATCAAAATTATCCGGATCAATAAGACCAGTTTTACTTGTTCTATACTTCTTCCAGTTTCTTCTACATTTTCTTCTTTGGACAAGTAGCAGAATTTTGTTATTTTGAAAATCAGTCCTACACTTACTCCTGATAGAAATAATAATTCGCCGGCCAGCTTAAATATTTAAGTTAACGAAAACATGCACACAGTATAATAGCAACACTAACCTGTGGCAGCACATACTCGTTTATATACTTGATCAAATGGAATTATAGGGCCTTGTTGCCGTGCTCACTCTTCTTAAAATGATTTTACCTTTACAATAACATACCTTGTATCAGTTTTTATAGATTCCGGCATGGTAAACACTTTAAACTCCAATATTTCAACATATACTACGGAATACTCGAGCTCGATCATAATTGACAGTCGAATGGCGTTTCAAAGTAGTTCTTAATATTTTAGAGATAACTTGGTAGGTCTGTCTTATTCTTATTCTTCGAATGCCATCTCCTATCGAAGTTTGGCGATCAATAGGGCAATCTGCACATGGGATGTATCCTTCCGGAATAAGGATGTTATGCTCATCCCGGACCATTCTCGGAGGTTTTTAAGCCAGGAGGTACGTCGGCGACCGGGTCTTCTGCGTCCTTGTATTTGCCGCATTTTCAGCTGGACCAGATTATATTTGCTGTCTCGCATCACATGCCCGAAATATTGCAGCTTCCTGCCTTTAATTGCTCTAATCCTTTCTTCATTCTCTCCAAGACTGCAACATTTGTTATTCTATCTGTCCATGATATCTTCAACATCCTTCTGTTAACCCACATTTCAAACGCGTCCAACCGCTTACACATTGTTTGAGATAGGTTCCATAGGCTTCAGCCCCTTACAGGAGGATTGAAGATATCTAGCATCTTACTAGACGGCACCTTGTGGATAGTTTGAGGTTGCGGTTGCAAATAATGTAGCCCATCTTGGTGAACGCACTTCGAGCCTGTTCGTTACGGAATTTCACATCCGTACTGTGATCGTCTTGATCATTCACAATACATCCCAAGTATTTGTAAGAATGTACTCTCTCCAATGGACGGTCTTTAACTTGGAGAGCAGCTGTTGTTATGGGAGTACGTCCAACTATCCTTTGTCTTCTTTGTGTTGATATTTAATTCGTTATGTGCACTGAATATTTCCACACGTGTAAGGAGTTTCTGTAGATTTTTGATCGAGCTGGCAAGAAGTATTTTGTCGTCCGCATATCTGATGTTATTACGGTGTCTCCCATTTATAACAATTCCCTCGGTTGCTTCCTCAAGAGAATCCGCAAACATACTCTCCGCATAGACATTGAAGAGTAATGGTGACAATATACATCCCTGACGTACTCCACGTAGAATCTCTACATCATCAGTAAGCTGTTGTATAACGCGTACATTTCTTCTGCCGGTACAGGTTTCGTATAAATGCGATATCTCCAGAGTCCAGGTCAATGGTATCCAGAACTTGGATCAATTTATCGTGTTTGACATGGTCGAACGCCTTCTCATAATCAATGATGTAGATGTACACGCATTGATTCATATCCCAGCAACGCTGCATAAGCACTTGGTTTCCAAACAATGCATCACGTGTACCAAACCCATTTCTTAAACCAAATTGTGATTCAGACATGTGGTTTTCATATTTTCTATAGCATTCTATAGTGAATAATTTTCAGAAAAACTCTAAGCACATGACTCATCAATGAAGTTCGTTTATCACTGCATCGTTGCGCATTATCTATTTTTGGAAGGGTGATAAAAGTAGAGTGCAGCTAGTCTTTAGGGGTGTTGCCTGGATATTGTTAGCAAATGCACCAGGATATCCAGACACTCATATTCCAGCAGTTTTATAACCTCTACTGGGATTTCCTCAGACCCTAAGGCTTTACTATTTTTCGCTAATTTAATAGCATGGCAGACTTCATCTTTAGTAATGGGAGGTCCAGAATGTTCCAGTGTCCCCGAGGGGTTACCACATCTGTCGTCGAAAAACAGTGTCTCTATATACTCTTTCCATATCCTTAACTTATCTTCAATAGTGGTTGCTGGGTTTCTTTTTGTATCTAGGATAGTAGTACAAGGTCTCTTATTGTGCTCTAATAAAGATTTTAACTTCTTGTACATGGTAAAAGAGTAATGTTTGGCTTGTAAAGACTCTATTTTCCGCGCATCTTTCAATAAACCGCAAGTTCTTGGCCTCTATACATTTCCGTCCAATGTCTTTGTTAATAATTTTGTATAGTTGTGGATCACTGTTTTTGACCAGTCTTCTTTGATCTATCATATCTAGGATATCACTTGTCATACAGTCTTGTTTTACAGTGTTACCATTTACGGCACTTGTTAGTGTCTCATGAGCCGTTTTTCACGATGATATCTTTCAGAAACTTCTCGGTCTCTTCTGGTGACATCGAAGATAGTTAATTTTGCTCTTGTTACTCATATACATATTGAGGTCGCAGTGAAGCTTCTGTCGTGAATCTTTATCCCTCAGTTGAGATACATCTATTCTTGGCTTCATTTTTGGAGGTAACAATTTCTTTAATTTGGTGGCGAATGTCTCTACCACAGGGTTATGGTCTGACCCAATATCTGCTCCGGGATAAGTTTTGACAGCTTTGAAACTAATGCAGTATGCTTTTTAAGCAGAATAAAGTCGTTCTGATTCTTCACTAAGTTCTTCGACTATTTTGCTGGTGATTTTCAAGTATACAGTCGTTGAGGTGGTAACTTGAATTTACGGTTACGGCAAAAGACTCCTCTTGATAGAACTGGATCAGGCGGTGTCCCCGTTCATTTCGCACGCCCAGTTCATGATTATCGACTGAAACTACACTCGCCGATCTTAGCGATGAAGTCGCCCATAAGTACACTGACAAGCCATGAAAAACTTCCAGCCACAAAATGCCGACAAACACCCATATAATTTTTTTAAATATTTAATTTTAAATTTGAACACAATATTTAAGTTTTTAATTGGTAATATTCTGATGAGCTATTAAATTTTCTTCAATATTGCAGACGGCGTCGGCAATCTAGCCTTTCCCGTTTAGGAGTAATTTGGTACTATGTCACTGGAACTTTTTCATTGCTCGTCATTATTTTTCTGCTTCTTGAGTACATTTTTGACATCATTGTAAAACAACTCTACATCATTATCATATCTCGCCTTTGAGGTAGGGGCGTATACTTGCACTACATTTATGTTGGCCGGCTTAACTCTGACTTAGAGAAGAATTAGGTGATTTGACACGGGCACAAAATTTATCACACTGTTTCAGGTGTTTGCTGATCATGACAGCGATTCCATGATTATAATCTTTGTCAACATCACCACTATAGTATGTGATGGTATTTTCGGTAAAGGTGAAATGGAGTATAGTATGACTAGCAGAAAGCGCAGCTTTATAAAGGCGAACGAAAGGTGATGTCTCTTGAGGCCTTGAGAGATTTATCGTAAGTTTATTTTTTATTTTTTTTATCGAGAAAATTACTTAAGTGGGACTGTGTTACTCGAATGCTAATCGTTAGGCCAAGGGAGCCACAGACTGACTCCCAGAAAATGCCAAGTGAATACATGGCTGACCCAGGAGGAGATGGAGTGACGAGTTGAGATCTTGGGACAATAACTGGACTGAGACGAAGAAGAGAGGGAGAGAGGCCTTTCCCCAGCAGTTGGACAAATAAAATTAGAAAGTAAGATTTCAATGATATACGAGGAAACAAATCATGAAATTTAAACACTATATCAAAGCTCAAACCTATAGTTTCTTCATAAAGTGTACCAGAAGGATTGTGTCATAGCGTCGCTTCGCTCGCCTAATAACTAGCTTAACTTGAGCGAAGTTGTGTCTGTTCCACCCCATAGATAGGAATTATACTGATTATATGTGTTGGTTTATATTTATAGCAAAGTTACTTTAATCCATCTAGACTAGGATACAGTCAAAAGCTGAGACCTGAAATTATATTTGTGTTAGTGTTTCCATAAGCTTCGTTTAACACTTCGAAGTGTAAGACGCGTCTATGTGAGATAATGATAACCGTTTAATATTTATGCTTCGGAACGCACCTCCTTTTGTTGCGCGACTCGGAACCATGCGTTGTTCACTAGCGGAAACGGAGCCGCAGCTGTCACTCGTATCGAAACGAGAGGAGAAATTGGAGGTTATCTTTTCTCGTCGGGAGAACAAACATGTCTGCTCAGGCATCGGGCCATTGATTGTAATTCGGTGTAACAATCGTCTAATACAGGTGTCGAGCCTGGTCGGAGTGTAAATCTACCACATCGTCGGGAAATAAGTAGATTCGCGTCAGCGGTTAAGTGATACGTGTTGATTGGACATCGTCGTATCGGACGGCGACTCCACGTGTCGGCAGGCAGCACGCCGGCGACAGCGTCGGGCAGCGACAGTGAGATTCATCCCAATCCTACCCAAACTTGTGCCCTTATCCCGTATTCCTCTCTCGAATCGAGCTTTCGATTTCCTGTCTACGGCGACAAAGGTCAGTAACAATCAAGATTTTCTCTCCCGTGCTGGCAAAAACCCACCCCCTCAAGATTCCACGCCGTTCGGTAGGCGTGGAAATTAAACAATAACAACACCAACACCAATACGTATAAATGTGCAATATGTATTTCAGTATTTTGATATGGTAAAATTGTAACTCTATCTTTCTTGGATATATTCTGCAAAGTGTGCAGCGACTAAATATTCAGTTTAACCTCTTAACGACCACGGGCGTCATATTACGCCATTTTCTCGTTACAGGTTTTGAATTTTATTACCAGATTAATATGGCATGAGGTTCAAAATCGCAATGCCTCGAAAATTCTATGCTCGTCGTGAGGTTAGTTAGTAACCCCACGTATTCCTACACCGAAGTATTCCCGAAGCTGCTGCTCGCTTCATAGTCCTTCGTGCCGGATATTAGCCTATTATATTATTATAAATTAATAATTGGTACAATCCTATATTGCCTGTGCACGCTGTGTGCATTGTGATTGTATACAATTCTCAGGTCTCGTCTTTATGCCTGTACCCGTTGTGAGAACCAGAAATAATGATGTCACGAGCATCATTTGGCGATCTCGGCCAATAATTTTCTAGAAAATGAATTCGTAAATGCTCAATTTTGGGAAAGGAAGATTTTTTTATATAAGTTGGATGAACTGGCAAACCATTTCCATCCTAATTATTGTTTACGCTTTATATAATCACCAGCTCAATTGGCACATCGCCAGATAAGTATGTAGCAATGCAAAAAATCGCAGCCGGACCCTGCCCTTAAATGGATTACTTACCCCACTCATCAGGCAGATGCGGCTGCTTCTTCATCCAGTCCTTGATGGCCTGCAGGTCTCGGTCCCTCGTGTTGACATCCTCGTTCAGCTCTACCCTGATCTTCTTCCACATCTCCCCGCTGGGCTGGACTAGGGTAGCAACTGACGCCATTGTTGCCTGGGGTACACCGTAAAGATGATACAAGTTAGTTAGTTCCAGCAGTTCCGGCCTTCCTAGCGAGTGATCTCGGATGGGGAGGAAGAAAAAAAGCCTAGGTATTGGATGATTAAATACTTGTGTGAAGTCGCTATTTCTTGTTTCCGCCAGCTAGTGTGAGGCTAGAAGCAATGTAATGTGCTTTATATAAATGTTTATATATTGTCCTTTTTTTCCAAATCTCCTATCGATGTTATTAAAAGACAACCAATAAGGCAGCTGGAAATCAACAGTCTGGTTGGCTAACCCGCCACCTCTCCATCAACCTCCATTGAGCCAGGCTGGCTTAATATGGCTTTTCTTAATTGAACTTGAGTTAAGATCTTTGCTCGTCGGTGGGGACAAAAATGGGCTAGACTGATTTATCTAAGAAATATCACAAAGTGCCTTTAATTGGTTGCCCTTAATCCCACTTGCACTATTCCATTAATCAGAAATAATGAGATAAAATTGCAATTTGGATAAACCTACTGCCAAATACTCGTCGTAAACAGCTTGGTGCGAGTGGACCTTAATATGCATATAGATAAGTTTTAGCTTTAATCAAACTGCATATTCAAATTCAAATTTAAAAACCTTCAATGCGGAACACAAGAAATACTTATGCAAAGTTGCATAGATTCATAATAAAATAAATATATGTGAATTGCATATTCAAATAGTCAAAAGGATGGCAAGACTATCTATCCCCGGCTTATTCACCGGCCCCATCACATTCAAGTTATAGGATAGGCTGAACCTCCACTTGAAATATATCTATGCTCATATCAGTGATAGTGAAGTGATAGTAAAGTTTGATATGGAAATGATAAGGTGAAGGTATATTATACCTAAACACATGCTTTTATACGTTATTTTTTCTGCTATGGTTGGTCTTCACCATCTCTTCATGGTTTGTTTCATTTTAGTAATTCCTATATGTCCTTCATGTACAGATTTTAGTATACTTAGTCTTAATTCCTTTGGTATCAGAAGCGTATCGTTCATGAAAACCAAATTATTGTCAACATTTACAAATATTATATGTACCTTTCTATACATAATTATCACAGAATGATACCCATTTTATGACTGAAATATAAATAAAAACACTTTGAAATACAATTCAAAATAGTTTGCAGAAAAATATTTTGACCTTCAAATAAGTAAGAAAATAACAATTTTATTATAATCTTGCTCCAAGGTATGACCTGTGTTGACCCCATCTAGAAAATACTTCGTGGCAGTAAGTAACACAATGATCATGTTGGTAACTAACTATACCTTGAACAACCTCTTTGGGAAATATGGATTGATATATTATATCTATTTGACTGCACAGCTACGGTGAAAAATATGAACAACAAGCCAAAGAAAAAATACCGGCAAAGTGGGTTTTGGACTCGCATATGAAGGGTGGCGTACCATTTTACAAGGGAAACCGCGTGTAAAATAAACATAAACATTTACATACAGGCACATACACTACTTTTAGCCCCACACTAGGATACCCTGTGTCGTGGGTACCAGAAAAAGCGACGTCGCACACATATAAACATCCAAGACCTGGGGTTATTTGACGACCGGTTTAGGTGCTCTGCACTGCGCTGCCTGCACTCACTCTGCACTGCTCTGCCTACGAAACTGTCGGTCCTGGGCTCGATTCCCGGTAAAGGCAAATATTTGTGTGATGAGCATGAATATTTGTTTCTTAGTCTTGGAAGTTTTCTATGTAATTACATGAGTATTTATCTCCATATAAATACAATACTATTAACTATACACTTTAACTAAAAAACAAGCCCTATTGAGCTTACTATGGGCCTAGTTCGATTTGTGTAAGATTGGCCTCTAATATTTATATATATATTTTTCTTAACCCCCAGCCGGGGATCGAACCCGGGACCTATCGCATGATAAGCAGAGCCACAACCGCTGCGCCACTGAGGTCGTGTAGTTGCATGATTTTTTTAAAACACATGTATTTTATTATTTGTCGTTATAGCGACTGCAGAAATGCATACTCTCTTAACATTTTAACGGTTAGCTATTACGGTTCATCATATAGAGCTCGCTGACGGACAGACAGTCGGACGGACTAGAGTTAGGTTCGGGTATGGAATCATTTCGACTTATGTACAAAAAGCCAAGGAAGCTGTGCAGTCAAAATATTAACCGAATATACCTGCCTATAGTTTGCCGATCCTTCGATTGTTCAATGTGTAATAGCAAAGAACCTTGAGACTTAATACTTTTTTATATTTACAAACCACTTATCCACCTGTCGAAAAGCATCAGGCGAACTTCTAAAAAAAGGAAGTGTAATATGCGAGCTTGAAACCTTGTAAAGGTCGATAGGTATATTTAATGAAGCCTATTAATAAGTATATTTTTAAAAAACCTCAGCTTCACTTAAATACAGAGTTTTTCGTCTAAATACTTTATTGCACAAAACGAAAGAATACAGAGTAGAACCTGGACAACACTTGTACAAAGGCCGGCTTATCTCTCACAAGCGATTTCTTACAGATAACCTAGCATGGACAGGATATAAGAAATGACTCTATTGCCCGTGTAATGACTCTCTGCACCTAATCATTCGAGCTCATGTTTCAAACCCATGACATGTATTTTTTACTTATCTAAGATCTAATTACTGCAACTGCAATCAGCCGACCATCTTCATGATCACATGCAGTCATCATAATGATTAACTAACAACGTTAGACTTGATACAAAGATAAGAATACATCTACACCTTGATAATTAGAAATTACATGATTGCTTCTGGCCCCACACTAAGGAACCCTGTGAAGTGTACGTGTGTTCGTGTGACCAAACATCCAAGACCACGGTTTATTTGTATTCCTCCCCGCCCGGGATTCGAACCGGGGCTCTCGATTGGGAGACAGAGCCTCGAACTACAACGCAGCGGAGGTCATTGATTGTCGCAATTTCTTTGGATGATTCAGTATTTTAGTGGCTGAAAGGGGAAAATACCGCGATATGAAGGTTCCTCACGATGTCTCCATCACTGATATTGACGGTAAGTGGAAATACGTTGTCTTCAGATGGGGTAGTTGTGGCACACATGTGTTTAATATGATGTGTGCTATCCACAGATAAAGGTACCGTAAGAAGTCTTCTAGTTTCGGAGATAATCGCTGTATTATGGTATGGTGCGAAAATAATACTTAATCTTTTTCGCTTAACCTCAGACTAAATGTGTAACTTTTTTTTGATACATTGAGGCCATAATGATACAATATTTGATATAATATATCGATAGCTTATCAGGCACAGATTACCAGGGTATGCATGACTCCCTACTTACCATAAGCTATCTTCACCTATGGAACGACACATATTAACTCTACCTATAGAAGGTATTTTCAATATATATCTTCTATAGTCACGATTATACCTTCATCGAGTTGTGATGGTATGCTCATAATAATCGCTGAATTAATTACAATAACTTTTGTTTACCATATTGATACAAAGGAGTATTCAATCAAGCATAAGGTAGTCTTGCAAAATCGGTAAATATAGCCCTAGGATCCGTTTCGCTTGGCCTTAATTCACCTTGGGTAACCATTTGCCAAACCCATATTACGGAATTATGCCGCCCAAACATTCTAGATTACTCATTTCACTAAAACAAATATTCAATCGGTATTCCAGTAAAAACATAAAAAGGCACTCACTGGCGATAAATGAACTGGAACAGAAAAACTTTCGTTCGAAATTCAAATCTCTGTAGACACTGTAATGGTATTTCGTAACTAGCACGTTTGAATGGCTGTGACACCATGCGCTCGGTTCAACGGATGAACCAACACTGTGCTGCAGGCTGGCTGTGCTAAAGTTGGGCAACTCTTGTGCTGAGGCCTTGGACCGGGTTGCGACATTGGCACCAGTTGGGATGACAAAACTTTTATATCTCGGTTTTTTATTGGTGCCGCCTTAGCTCCGGTATCTTGCATGTTTGGCTTTGACTTTGACTTTTAGTCTTGTCTGACGATGCTTACGTATAATCGGAACATTACTTAGCCTTTTTTGTTTTTTAAAATAACAGTTTCGAGTGAAGCCCAGTGTTGCTTGTTCAAGTATTTTTTTATGTAGCCGGAATTGTGTCCCTTTCTGGTCTCTGCACCCGCAGCATCCCAAGCGCGGCCCGGGTCTTGTCGCAGGAAAGTGAGGGACAGTGTTTTTTTTTTTTTTTGTTGGAGTGGAAAACGTGGAATTGCCCATGCCCAGGAGTCAAACCTCTTTGCTATGTCCGGGTCCCTACACTTTGAGCGGGCATCAGCTCGTGTAGTATACGGACTAAAAACAACCCCTGTGCGTGTTTGTGAGTAGTTGTAGTATCATAAAGGTGTTACTACTAGCCATGGCCTCGGTATATGCTGAAGGGTTATTAGCTGCGAGTTGTCCATTTGAGTGATATCGGGGTATAACAGAAAGGTGTACTCAAACTTTAAGGGCTGTTAGAGTCATCATAGTAAGCGACTTTCACTGTATAACCATTTTTTAAATCTTTATTTAAAGAGCTTAGTAGATTAAGTTGCTCTATAGGACAAAAATTATAATAAATCCTACTTATTTTTAATGTAAATTCTTGCTAATTTATACAGCTGGCTCTGGCTTCTCCAGAGGACGCAAAAGCCAGAATGCTGTTACATCCAACTACAACTTAGAACATTTTTATGAAACCGATTTGATCAGAGCAACTTTATTTTTCACTTCCCCATGTCACCTGACCGCCTGGACCAAAATGTACAAGGAAATGAAAAATAAAGTTGGTCAGATCAAATCGGTTTCATAGTGAAAGTTGTTCAGAATGATGTCATTAATAACCCCGTAAAATATGACTACACGTTTCTGTTACAGCCTGTTTATATGTGTATGATATACAGTGGTGGTCATATAATTACGAAACTGAATGAATATTAAGATAACTAAGTTATTCCTGTCTAGATTTTTTATCAGAACTTGCTACACAATTTAAAAATATTTGTGTAAGTATTGTGTAATGTTAAAACAAAATATTATCAACAAAACTTGTCTGTTCCTAATCTTTTATTTGGTTTATGCTAAAATAAAATGTAGTATAAACTTAACAAAGATTTGGCCATATAATAAAAGACACTCCATTTGCTTAGAAGAGATAAAAATATATTTTTATTATTGAAATCATCTTTATCCCACAAAATTCCTAACACATACAACTTTCCGGTACGTATAAATATTTGGTCGCATGGCCTTTGGCAGAAATGACAGCACGACATCTCTTGGGCATGGAAGCGATCAATTTTTTACAAGCTCCTACCGGAATTTACTTCCATGCTTCTGTAAAAGCTATGTAAAGTTGATCGAGGTTTGATGTCCGCTTTGTCGCTACTATCTTCTTCACTTATCACCACAAATTTTTTGTTGGCTTTAAATCCGGCTGTACGGGGGCTAATCCAAAACGTCCTTTCAATCCAAAATGAAGTCTTCTACTACTTTTAGGCCTTCGTCAAGGATATTGGGCGTCACTTGAGGGATCGAGGATTTGACCACCGCTCCGGATCATTCCTGTCACAGAGGATCTCGCTAGCTGTGCAGCGCGGTAATTCTGTCAGTGTAATGGGCACGTTTGCTGCCGGCGTTTCTTGGGGCGGTTTATTTGAGTTTGGCGGATTTATGTCATTGTATTTTATTGTAGTTATAGGTACTAGACCTTAGACTGTCTCCTTTAATTTATGTACAGAATAAAGATGGTGAATCTTACAGTCTTCCCGCAGAGTAGTTTTCCGTCGTGTTGAACTTCTTGAAATGTTTTATAGCATTCAAAACCATGTCCTCAGAACAGTTCAAGTGGTTTGCTATTTTTATGTATGACCAACCTTCACCTTCTTAGTGAACCAATCGCAACTTTTGTTTTTTTTCCATATTGATAGTTTTAAAACGTATTAATTTTAATCACTTTTTGCATGCATGTTCAAATAAAATACTAAATATTAAATAAGTACGAATATAAGCGTAAATTGGTTCCTTGACTAATGGGGCCAAATTATGAGGAGACTGAGGCGTTACTTAAGACTGTAGAGGGAATATTACTTTAAATAAATAAATAAATGGATAAATAATTGCAAATCTTATTGCCACTTCATTACCTAGATAACTAACACTATATAACGTAGTGCTATCAGGCGAGCTTATTGTAAATAGTCAGTCCTTTCAGATAGTATATAGGTTTGAAGAGACGAGTCTTGAGCTGACTGTTTGATATTTGCATTCTTCAAAATACAAACATACACACACTCACACACATGAACTCACACTCACGCTCATATACAGAAACACTCATGCATACACATATACATTTGTATGTATATATCGTCGCCTTAGTGGTGAAGAGAGCTAAGCCTCACTTTTGACCGAATTGAGTTAAGAACACCACCTTACTCAGCGTTAAACGGAGATTCTAGTGGTGAAGAGATCTAAGTGATAGCTCAACTAGAAGTTGATTTTTCATTCAGACGTGAAAGGAGTTAAATGTAACTAGGAACAAAAAATCCAGTGGTGAATTATATTTTAGCTGCATATGTTTGTTCACCACTATTTATTCGTGTCATAAAAATACTACAAAAATAAGTGGTGAAAAGAGTTACGCCACATAGACTTTTTAACCTCTTACCGACGAGCTATTTCTGGCAACACATTTGAATGGAATAGCGCCCTTTATGACATTTCTTTGACAGCTGACATTTCGTTTGCCGCATTTTGTGATTCTCGCGCGTCCGAGCGTGGTTATTTTATTTAAAGCGAAATTACAGTTATTTTGCTGCTTCTATTGCTGACTAAGCAGAGTATTATTGTTTGTGTTATCATTAGTAAAGTGAGTAAACTAAACCCCATCAGACATGCCGCTGAAAGGACAGCGTATTACAAAGCTGATGACAAATGTTTTGGGAAAAAACTGGGAGAATCGCATTATACTTGCAAGTAAGTACATATTTAGTTTACACTGTTCATATTTTTCGACCAACAACAGTGTTAGAATTTTAGTATCCATCGTCCTACCTAACCCGTTTTTATAATGTCAGTATTTTTCGTTATATTTGCAGCTACAGATGACATCGAAATAGCTAATGTGCAGGAGCAAGAAATGAAGTCTGGACCGTCTCAGATGGGATCAACACATCAAATTCTTTCAGGCTCTGCAGTTGTAGACCATGAGACTGAAATACCAGAGAGACATGTACCAGAGTCTCAACCGTTCCATTTCATTGAAGAACATCAACCAGGCTCAGTGTTACCCCGTAAGTCTTATAGATTCTTACTATTTACATATATTTAATAAACTAGTTAAGCTACTTAATAAAATTAAGAAGCTTAGACACTAAATGTGATATCCGTCATCCAAGTGGTCTATCAACCTCACCCATTGTTGATTGACGAGCCAAATGGCCGAGACTGTAGTGACCCTGCCTTCGAAGCCAGGGGACCAGGGTTCGAGTCCTGATAGGAGCAATATTTGTGTGATGTTTGTTCCGTAGTCATGGTTGTTTATCTGTCTAAGCATTGTATTTGTCTATTTATATGTAATGTATTATTCTTGTCTAGTACCCAAAATACAGAGAATCAATGGCAATGTGTGTGTAAAAAAAATGGTCCAGGTACTTGTATGTCCCAGGTATTATGTCAGCACCTTATTTGTTTGTTGTTATTTGCAGCTACAGCTGCATCCGACATTGAAATACCTCATGTGCAGGAGCAACAAATACAGACTACACCATCTCAGTTGGGATCAACGAATCAAATTCCTTCAGGCTCTGCAGTTATAGAACATGAGACTGAAATACCAGAGAGACATGTACCACAGTATCAACCGTTTCATTTGATTGAAGAACACCAACCAACCAACCAACCAAAACCAGGCACAGTGTTACTCGGTAAGTCTTACTATGAGAATAACTAACACAGACTTAGAATGGTCACTTAACTAGTCTAGTTTGAGTTGATGTGCCATTGAACATAAATAAATAACACAGATATAAAAAGGCCTAAGTTTATTAAAATACTGGATACAACATTGGCATGATCCGGCCTTAGTTAAATCTTATTGAGGTTATTCAGTTTAGAATTTAAGTTTTGTTATTTTTATACATAAGTTTCTGGTTTAAAATTATTTACGTTTCTTGCTTCAGATAACGAGGACAGTGACGATCCTTTCTCAGATACAGATTCTGTTGCGGATCCTATGTATGTACCTGACACATCTACATCGCACTATTCCGACAGTGATGAACCAGATGATGAAGCCGGCCATTCAGAGAACCACTGCTCTGAAAATAATAAGATTAACCATTCTCAGAACAAAGAGAACCAACATTCGATGCTTCCTCAGAATGAAGAGGCCCACGATCCTCTGAATTTAGATGAACAGAGACAGGAGAAAATTTTAACAAGGAAACGTAAACGCAACCCAGCTTCTTGGAAAAGAAATAAACAAAAACTGCTAAGGCTTGAAGGGAAAGAGCACTTGTCGCAAAAAGGAAATGTAGTAAGAGGGAGATCAGTACAGCAAGTACAGTGTCATTGCCATAATAAATGTGGAGAAACAGTTTCTTCGTCTGACAGGCAGAAAATATTTGACGATTATTTAAGCCTCCCCGATGAAAGATCCAGATGGGGCTTTATCAGCAGTTGTGTTACTAAATATGAACCAAAAAGGCGTTATCTACGGACAAAAACTGGTACTAATCAACACAGCAATGACGACAACAAGAATTCCAGAAGAAAATTTAGTTTTTCGTACACTCTAACAATGTCTGGAAAAAAGCAGCGAGTATGCAAAAAATTTTTTTTGGCAACTCTAGATATTTCTGGGAAGAAGGTTGAAACAGCGATGAAAAAGTCAGATTCAAGCGGTGTAGTGGAGGAAGACAAACGTGGCAAAAATCCAGCTCCAAATCGTATTTCTGAAGAAAGAAAAGATGGGGTTAGAAACCATATCAGGTCTATACCTGTAACTGACTCACATTATTGTAGAAGCAGTAGCAAGCGAAAATACCTACCCTCTGGCTTGAGCGAGATGCGTTTGTACCAGGACTATGTAAAATTCTGCAAGGAACATGAAATGGAACCAGTAAGCTCCTCCTACTACATACATATTTTTACGAATGAGTTTAATTACGGTTTTTATCGACCAAAGAAAGACATGTGCGATTATTGCACCCAGTTCAATAACAAGTCTGTAGATGAGCAACTAGAGGCTAAAGCTGAACATGAGCTGCATCTTACACGAAAACTAGAAGCCCGTGATCATAAAATAAATGATAAGAAGCGCGCCAAAAACGATCCAACTTTCCATGCATATACAATGGACATGGAAAAGATATTACTGACACCACATTTAGTAGTCGGGCAACTGTATTATAAACGAAAATTAAAAACTTTGAATTTTACTGTCTATAATCTAGCTGACAAGGAAGCCATCAATTATATGTGGCACGAAGCGAATGGCACAAAAGGCGCATCCGAAGTTTCGACATGTCTTTGGAATTTACTCACGAATCTGGATCCTGCAGTGACTGAAGTAACATTCTTTTCCGATACTGCAGCAGGACAAAATCGCAATTCCATAATGTCAGCAATGTTTTTGCGGGCTGTTCGAGATCTACCAATACAAACAATCAATCAAAAATTCATGGAGTCCGGGCATTCCGACATGGAGTGTGATAGTGTTCATTCCACAATAGAAGGCCGAGCTAAACATGCAAGCATTTTTGTACCTGAAGGATGGTACACAGTCGCAAGGACAGCAAAAATCGAACCACCACTTTACAAAGTGAATGAAATGCATTATAAGCAGTTTCTGGATTTCAAATCCTACAGCCAAAAACAAATAACAAATAAAAATAAAGCAGACGATGGAGAAGTAATGAGATGGTTGAAAGTAAAGTGGTTACAATACCGGAAAAACGACGACACAGCTATATATTACAAAACACAGTTAAGCCAACTTGAGTTCAAAAAACTATCCATCCGAAGAACTACCAGAAAAGTTCAAGCAGCGGCTGATGTAGTACTTCCTCTTTACAAGAACCAGTTACCAATTGAGAAAAAAAAACTGGAAGACCTGCAGCAACTCTGCACAAATGGAACTATTCCGTCTGCCTACCATCATTTCTACATGAAAAGTTTACAGTCCTCAATAATGAATGATAGTGCATCAGACGAGTCAGAAGTTGATGATCTGAGTTAATATTTAACTCAGACCTTCAAGATCCTGTCTCGTCGGACAAGACAAAAGTTGAAGGTCTGAGATTAAAGCAGACCTTCAACTTCTGGCCATTATTAGTTTTCGCCTCCGTCTGATTTCATTATTAAAACTTGTATTAATGTGTGTACTAAATAAAAACTTGCCTAAATATCTGTTGTTCATTATTATCTTACCATATAGGTCCTTTCAACACTGTAAATAAATTGAGACAATTTTTATTGACACAATAGATTGACTAATACAAAAGACAAAAGAAATAAATTCGATAAACTCTCTTCACAAACGTTGCTCTTTCAAACAAAACTTGAATTTTTTTTTGGTGGTGAATGCTTAGTAAGAGGGATAGATTCATTCACTATCCTGAATTGTCCATTTTGTTTTTTTTATTATTTGTGGTGAAAAGAGCTAACCGCAAAATTTGCCATAACTTCAAAAATTATTATATGAGCGCACTTTAATCGAACTTAATTAATTGCAACACATAATTATTACCTCCCCACAAAAAAATTACGAAATCTGGACATTAATAGAGGAGATAAAACAAAAAATATTTTTTTGCTTGCACTTCTTTTTTAAAATTGGCCATAACTCGGAACCACTCAAGTGTGGCATAGCTCGCTTCACCACTAAGGCGACGATATACTTACACACTACTTAAACTATTTTACTTTTAATTTTTATTATACTAAGATAATAGTTAGTGATTAATTGTTTATTAGTACTGGCCTTTATAAAACTATAGTATAATAATAGTAATAATAATAATACGTTGGACAGTAATTACACACATTGATTTAGCCACAAACTAGGATTCCCTGTATCTTGGGTACTAGACAACGATACAAATACTTCTATAGATAAATATTATACTTATATAGATAACAACCATGACTAGGGTACAAACATCCGTTCTTATCAAACAAATATTTGCCCCCACCGGGACTCGAACCCGGGACCCTTGGCTTCGTAGGCAGGGTCACTGCCGACTCGGCAATTCGGGTCGTCAACTTGCACTTGTAGCTGTATTGAACATTACTTATGAGAAACCAGACTGGACCAGTCCCCCCAAGTAGCACCCATTTACGAGTATGACTTGTGCACCAGCCATCACCCCCCTTGCCATATTTGAGGGAGAGGAGCCACCCGCTACACAGAGCCGCGTGTCAGGGGGCAGACGGCCCTCGCTGCTAGTTATATACATTTAAAACCTATCCTAATCCTAAACTAACCTAAATATGGGTCATTAGGGGAGGAGGGGACCTAAACTTAGTCCGGGAGATTCATGAGGCCCGGAGGGGTCCAGTGGATCAAGACGGCTATCTTTTTCACTCCCAATTAGGTATCTGAGGCGCTGTTGGGAGCACAGCTTTCGTTGAGTTGACGTGCCTAAGGTGAGGGACAGACAGAAAGCTATGCGCTCTATGAAGCTTTGTCGCACTCAATCCCGCGCCGCGCTCGGCATGCTACGGGTGCAGCCCCCCTAGACAAGTGACATCGCTAAGGATAGCGAGTCGGAACGATAACTTTTTATGTATGCGATATGACATTTGGAATCGCTAAGGTGACGTCACCTAGCGAATCCAAATGTCATATCGCATACATAAAAAGTTATCGTTTCGACTCGCTATCCTTAGAGATGTCACTTGTCTACAGGCACAGGACTGTGCAAACTGATCATGATTATATCATGATTCCTGGCCCCTATTACTTATAAAGTTTTGTGGTTTTGATCGAAGGAATAATTTTGTGGTAGGTACCTACCTTATTTTGGTTTATACTCCTTTGACCTCTTGTTGCAAACCCAATCTTAATTTAGTACCTGCTTCGTTTTTGTAGCAGAAACCATAAAAGTGGAAAAACATGCGGCCATTGACCAAGGAACAAACAACATGTTTTCTTCATAATTTGCTGTGAAGGTGGGTATGTAATGAATATGGAACAAAAAATGAAGCAGCACAATTAGATATTTAGAGGTAATTATTGAACCTAATAAAAAATCATTTACATATATAACATTTAAATCGCCTTTGAACATTTGAATGTTAAATGTTTCTTATCTGTGTGCAATAACTTATACAGTTAGGTAAGTTAAGTAAAGTGAACTCTCGCAGCTCTTCTACCATAAAAAGTTGTGGGATAAAACCAAGTTGGATAAATCCAGAAACTGTGTCATAATTTGTTAGGCAACCTATACCTTATTAATTAAAAAAATAATGCGTAAAATAAGATATTTTTATTTCTTTAATAAATATCAGGCGTCTGGCTTTATCCACAACGAACTGACAAGTGCCCTGAATAGCTGCATGAAAAGTATGGTTCCGCTGTAATACCAGATTCGCCCAGATACCTTTATTCGTACCTTAAAAATAAATAAGTGTGTTATCTCATGTAAGCACCATCCAAGCATTATTAGATATCTACACTAGGTACAATCATTTTAATATATATATTTAAAATAATATATATTTAAAATGATGAAAATTCACACAAACACATTTACATATATAACATTTAAATCGCCTTTGAACATTTGAATGTTAAATGTTTCTTATCTGTGTGCAATAACTTATACAGTTAGGTAAGTTAAGTAAAGTGAACTCTAGCAGCTCTTCTACCATAAAAAGTTGTGGGATAAAACCAAGTTGGATAAATCCAGAAACTTTGTCATAATTTGTTAGGCAACCTATACCTTATAAATTAAAAAAATAATAGGTAAAATAAGATATTTTTATTTCTTTAATAAATATCAGGCGTCTGGCTTTATCCACAACGAACTGACAAGTGCCCTGAATAGCTGCATGAAAAGTATGGTTCCGCTGTAATACCAGATTCGCCCAGATACCTTTATTCGTACCTTAAAAATAAATAAGTGTGTTATCTCATGTAAGCACCTTCCAAGGATTATTAGATATCTACACTTGGTACAATCATTTTAAATATATATTTAAAATGATGAAAATTCATCACAAATATGTCAGTAATTTCAGTTATATGCTTCAATAGTTGCGCGACTTCCATTTTCCTAATCGCAACACGCCATGCTGTGCATTCGACTGTCTTAATGGATGTCCTTATTACGCAGAAGGACATTGCAACCGACAACCTCTGGCCTGTTTCACGAAGCAACTAGTTACAATTTGCAGGACTAAACAGGCAACATTGACAAAAAACTATACATACACTGCCCTGTCATCGATGAACTTACATCGCTCTCGACTTCGTGTTCAGTTTGGAGACGAAGTCGAGAGACAATAGCCGGTAAAGCTTGACGTAATTTTTTTGCCTAATTGCTACACCCTATGGGTAAAATTGAAAAGTACTTAAGTGATGTCAATGTAACACCTCCATCAAACATGTAGTTTATTGCAATATATAAATAAATTATGATTAAAATAAAAACTTTCGTGATTATGCCGCTACTTTTTAGCTTATTCTTTACCCACCTGCCTAAAGTTTGCGATATCACTTCTTGATATGGTTTTTCAATTTAATAACGGGAAATATTAAACTGCACATGATTTGTACAGAAAATATACTGATTTTCATAGCAAAGGAGAGGGAAGCGAAGCCCCCTTTATCGTTGAAAATGTATGAACAAAAAATACTTAAAACATAAAAAGTGTTTTTGCTGATCCTTTTTGGCTGTGACAATCAGTATTTTTGATGTGCGATTAAACCTTATGTGCCTTTAATAGCCTTTAATAACCAATAATTGCTTGCTTTGGCGTAGTTGTCTTGTTTGATCTAGATATGTACAGAGTGTTCTCGCAGGATTAATTTGTGGCTTCTGGTCAAAAAAATAATGCGAATTATTGAAGGGGCAATTACATAAATTTGAAATAATCTAATATAAATATTTTGTATATGTTCATATTACTTCATATATTCATTAAGACTTCCACGACTTCGACCTACTGCAATAATTTCCTAAAAGCTAACAAAATTACCTTTCAAATGATATACCACAATCCGTTGTTCATAGCAAGGAAGTTGTGGGGATTTGTTTTTAACACGGCGCGATGAAGAGATTACAGTTTATTACTCGCGAGTGTACTCAAAGGACTTCCACATAGATATAGAGGAATTAGAAACACATTCTGATACTATAAAAATGCTATTAAATCGGTAAATAATACCCCAAAAAGGAAATAGGCCATATAATGAATATCTTATTAGGCTTTATCTTATAAATATTGTGCATTTTGTGTGCTAATAGCCCTATACATGTTTTTTACAAGGGGAAGCCAATACGGCTTCAATACGCACAAAAATCATATAAAACTATTTTTTTATGGCTATAAAACCTAAAATATCATAAGGGCTGGTAATGCGGCTTTACGGTCATGAAGTAAAAAAAGACTATAGAAGCTATGTAAATGCTTATTATAAATCTTTAAGGCATATAAATATAAATTGTGCGACGGCTCTAAAAACAAAAATCTTATTTAGTTATGAAGAAAAAAAGTCATATAAAGATATTGACCAGGAGCTATGTAAATGGCCGTTTAAAAGTGTTTAACCATAAAATTCTAAATTACATGACTCCTATAAAACCTATCTTATAAAGCCTGGTATTACGGCTTTAGGATCATGAAGAATAAAAAGTCAAGCTTAAGTGATTCTGTAGAAAAATAATTAAAAAACTGTAGTATTGAACAAAGTGAGGGTGATGTTAACGTTCTTGAGTCAGTGAAAGACAAACTGCGTTAATATATGAGAAGATAGGCAGTGGATTCCTATATAACACATACAGCCTTTAATGAGTTGGCAACAATAATTAACCTTGCATTGTCGGCTACACCACCAGCAAATGCACGAACGTTGCTTATGACCAATGGGTCTTAAGCAACTTTCGTGCATTTGCTGAAAATCTACATATTATTGAGATAGTTACTGGACGATACTTGTTCGATTCAAAATCGATACTCGATCGATGGTTTCGGAACGGCCATTTTTGAATTTGACGGAGCTGCCAACCTAGCAGTTTTTGACAACTGACAGACGAAAAGCCCTCGCGATGGAACGCGTATTGGTATAGGGTATTGAAATTAAATCGTAAGCCATCTGGAATTGTATTCGGGCTCCCCTCAGGATTGTCTATATAGCTGAGTGTATTGTGGTTCCCGAACCAGATAAAGTTCGCATTTACGTAACATAACCTGTGTTGGAACACTGTGTTCGTCGAAGCTGGCCTGCCAGCCATACCTGGTTGGCTGAAGAACCTGTCTACCAAGAAGAGCCTAGGGTGCACCCAGGCCTTGCAGAGAGACAGGTGTTTGACGGGAACGAAGCACAGACCAGGTCAGATAGAATCTATTTACTTTAGCTCGGTGAATCGCCGACGTTCTTACCTCTTGGCATCTGATCGCTACGCTACCTCGTAGCTATGGGCCCCTGCGAGGTCATTGGGTGCCGAGAGGCCTGAACATTTTGGTAGCAAGAGCGTGGTTTCCTGAGATTTGCAGCCGTCAAGGGCTCCAGGAACCCACGATTTGGGACTATCAATCTGTAGGTATAGGCGGTTATTAGCTAACTTGGTGTTGTTCCTGTATCCACATAGATTGGTAGTATTGTAAGCTATAAGTCTATTGCTGGTAGTAGACAGACAGATATAACAGTTTTCCCTAAATGACCAGTTGTACTGAGATGTGACTCAGAATAGTAATTACATTACAGGTACATTGTAGGTGAATTGAAATTTGCATTGAAGTACCAGTTACCAGTTAGTCAATCTATTAGTGGTCTAGTAATGCTAATGAATGTTTGGTTAACATAGGTAGTTACATTTATTGATAGCAGGCTATGACATTGTTTTCAGTTTATAGCAATTTATAACTTGAACTAATATTGACTATCTGTGTGTGTTATATGATATAGGGAAACTAAATTGTATTACAGAATTTATATAGATATAAAACTCGGTTTCTATTGTTTAAGGAAATCAACATTGTTTAAGTTATAGTTTAGGGTTCCCTCGTTTGGGTTATAGACTGGAGGGTCCAATAAAATTGAGTTACTGCAAATTGTGAGTAAGTATCGTTCCGATCATGTCGTTATCTGAAATACAGAAGGGTGTTTCTAAGGAACTCAGATGGTTTTCCTCCGCACACGGTCTGATAGACCGTTTAGATAGGCATGATGTGGTATTGGAGCGGTCTATGGACGTTAAGGAACGTTACAACAGGGTGCTCGAATTGTCCGCGCAGGCGGAATCAGTTGATGGTTGCGCACCTGACAGGCTGTCACGGTTGCTAGGGGATGTCGACCAGTGTATGGAGATGGCAGCTGCTATCACGCAGAAGGCTGCGGACATACGTAGACAGCGCGAGTCCAGCCATGGTGGTGACATTGAAGCACCTCTGCCGCATCAGGGATCGGGGACCAGGTTACCCGTTATAACTATGCCTACTTTTGACGGAGTGTCCGGTGAATGGATGAGCTTCATCAATCTGTTCGACAGTTTGGTGCACATGCGATCGGACATTACCAAGTCTGTCAAAATGGCTCAGCTGGTGGCAGCATTGAGGGGTGAGCCTAGGGAGCTGGTCGCTCATTTGACAGTTACGGAGGGTAACTATGAAACGGCCAGGCAATTGTTGGTCAGACGTTACCACAACAAACGGAGGTTGGCCGATGCCCAACTGAACCGTTTGTTTAGCATCCCGGTTGTGAACAAGGTCGGGGCCATACAGACGGAGGTTTTGAACCCGTTGTTGTCCGTCACCAAGGCCCTAGAGAATCTTGGACTTCCGGTTGGTGAATGGTCGTACCTACTGCTGTACATTGTACTTTCCCGCCTACCCGCTGACGTGCAGACTCGTTTCGAACAGTCTCACGGTAGGTCTGCCGAGGACCTGCCCGCCTTCTCCGACTTGGTCGGATTCTTGGAAGAGGAGGCTCGACGGGCAGAGAATTTGGGGTTGACGGTCACCCATCCTTCGGAGCCACAGAGAGCTACCGGGAGCGCTGTGAGTAGGGGCCCTCCGACGAGGAAGGACCGCACCAACCGGCAGTCGTATGGGACTGTGAGTGCATTGACCCCACATAGTGAGACCTGCCCATGTTGTAGGCAGATTGGCCATGCTGTGGCTGATTGCAATAAGTTCGGGGAACTTAGGGTTGAGGGACGGCGCCGGATGGCCAAGCAGCGGAGCTGGTGTTTCCTGTGCCTCGGGCCACACATGGCTAGGGACTGCACGCGCACTAAATTGTGCGGATATTGTGGTGGGGCCCACAACAATCTGTTGTGCATGAACCGGTCCGGCCAACAGCCACCACAGGGCCGTACCCAGGGTGACACGGCATGGGGCCTTGAGAATTCGTTTGCGACTCGGAGCGCAACTCAGGAGCCAACGTCCCCACGTCCACAGGGCCGTACCCAGGGTGATACGGAATGGGGCCCTGAGAATTTGTTTGCGACTCGGAGCGCAACTCAGGAGCCAACGTCCCCACGTCCACAGGGCCGTACCCAGGGTGATACGGAATGGGGCCCTGAGAATTCGTTTGCGACTTGGAGCGCAACTCAGGGGCCAGCGTCCCCACGTGCACAGGGTAGTACTAGGGTGCGGGGCCGCACTCAGGGTCATCACATGGGGGGCCCTGAGTTTTCGGTTGCGACTCAGCATCCGATTCAGCGGGCAATGGGGCCACAAGCACGCGGCCACCCAGGGGTGCAGGGCCGCACTCAGGGTCATCACATGGGGGGCCCTGAGTTCTCGGTTGCGACTCAGCATCCGACTCAGCGGCACATTGGGTGTGTTGAGCAGGCCGTAACGGGCGGGTGGCATGGGACAACTTCGAGCTATGCGGGTGCGGTTCGGACGCCGCTTCAGTTGTCGCCCCGCTCGTCGCCTCGTCCTCGTCGGTCGCATGTGATGTCCCCCCCGCTCATGGAGCGGCCACGGTTGAATTCACGCCCACAACCCTTCGGGGGGCGTCGTAGGGTGGCAATGGAACCGGCGCGTGGGCCATTTGTACAATGGGACCCTATGGCGTATAGCTGCCTACCTGATCGGTTACAGGCACAGTGGGGCCCCGGGGGCCCTCGCTAGGAATTTGCGGCCCAACAATTTGTTGCCCCCCAACCGGAGACGGTGGTGTTACCGATCGCCTCTGTGCTTGTTTGGGATTTGGCGGGCAACCCAACATACGTTCGCGCCCTATTAGGTTCTGGAGCTCAGGGCTGCATTGTATCGAACGATTTAGCGAAATGGTTGGGCCTCAATATAAATAATGTATCGCTGCCGAGGAAATTGGTCCCTGCTGGGGATTACAGGGCAACCCTTCACGGGTTTCGTGATGCCTCTGAACGAGGGTTTGCGGCAGCGGTTTATTTGCGAACCGTCACCTCCACCGGGGAGGTCGACGTGCGTTTGGTTTTGGCAAAAAGCAAGGTAGCGCCTATTCGGACAAGGATGACGATTCCAAAACTGGAACTGTCCGGGGCTGCTCTTTTGACCAAACTTTTGAATCACACTCTAACAGTGTTGCGTGGGTCAGTGGTTTTGGAGGATACGGTGTACGCGTGGACGGACAGCCAGATTGTTTTGTGCTGGCTGAAGGCTTCGGTCCATAACTTAGAGGTTTTTGTCGCGAACCGTGTCTCCCAGATTGTGTCGTCTGAGGTCCCACTGACTTGGAGACATGTACCAGGAGAATTGAACCCGTCTGATTGTGCATCCAGGGGATGTCGGGCTCCTGAACTCGTTAGACACCATTTGTGGTGGGGACCACCCTGGCTTGCCAGGAGAGAATCGGACTGGCCCCACAGCCATGTAGTAGTATCTTCGGATCATGGCCCCAGAGCGGCCGTGCATGTTACCCAGAAGGCTGAGGACCCTGACGCCGGGTTTCTGCTGGACCGGTATAGCTCACTTGACAAGTTGATAAACGTGTCCACTTGGATTAGGAGATTCGCTCGAAATTGTCGTACTCCTCGCGATCAGCGAACGTTGAACCCTATTCTGACTCCGGCAGAGCGAAACGAGTCGCTACTGAATTTGGTCCGGTTGGTACAGTCCTCGAAGTTTGGGGCAGAATTGGAGACTATACGAAGTGGACGTTCGAAATTGAAGGGAGCCGTCGCGCGTCTCAACCCCTTTGTTGATTCGACCGGGTTACTTCGGGTAGGAGGAAGATTGCGCAATGCGAATCTGTCGTATTCGGCTCGTCACCCACTTCTGCTCCCCAAGGGGGGACAGTTAGTTGAATTGCTGGTGACTGATCGTCATATTAAAAACGCGCATGCCGGCTGTAACGCGTTGTTGGCCACGCTCCAGCGGGAGTTTTGGATATTATCTGCCCGCCGTGTCATACGGAACATCGTGTTTCGGTGCATGCCTTGTTATCGACTTAAGGCTGCCACGATGCAACCTCTCATGGGGGACTTGCCCCCTGATCGTGTGAATGAGGTCAGACCGTTTTCAGGTGTTGGTACGGATTTTGCAGGACCGTTTATGGTGAAGAGTTCACGATTGCGTAACGCTAAGCAATACAAGGCGTACCTGTGTGTGTTTGTTTGTTTATCCACCAAGGCGGTACATCTCGAGCTCGTTGCTGATCTCTCGACAGAGGCTTTCATTGCTTGTTTGGATAGGTTTGTTTCTCGAAGGGGACTTCCAACTTTGATCCGCTCTGATAACGGCACTAACTACGTCGGTGCGGAACGATACTTACGAGAGATAGTCAACTTTTTGAATGTAAATAAAGTGGATATTGGAACGGCCCTCTCCCGTCGGGGTATACAGTGGACCTTCAGCCCACCGAGTTGCCCCCACTGGGGTGGGATTTTTGAGGCCGTAGTTAAGTCAGCGAAGACGCACTTAGGGCGTATAGTAGGTCAGACCGCGCTGACTTTTGAGGAGCTCGCGACATTGTTTTGTAAGATCGAGGCCGTTCTCAATTCGCGGCCGTTGTGTCCGCTCAGCTCGGATCCAAATGACCTGGAGGCTCTGACCCCAGGCCATTTCTTGATAGGACAGCCACTTAACGCGTTGCCCGAGCACCCCTTCGAGGGAGTGAAATTGTATCGGTTGTCAAGGTATCAGATGTTGCAGCAGTTTACTCAGAATTTCTGGAAGCGTTGGTCGCTCGAGTATCTGCATATCTTACAACAGCGCCTTAAGTGGACTGACAAAACCAGCCCCCCTAGTGTTGGTGACCTCGTGCTGGTTAAGGATGCTAACCTACCGCCACTACGTTGGCGCAGGGGGCGCATTGTTAACTTGTTCCCTGGCAAGGACGGGACCCCCCGGTCTGCAGAGGTTCTAGTAGGAGGCTCGGTTCTAAAACGAGCGGTAGCAACGTTGTCTCGGCTGCCCGTAGATTAAGGGACAGGTGGGTGCCTGTCCGGGCGGGTGATTGTTCGATTCAAAATCGATACTCGATCGATGGTTTCGGAACGGCCATTTTTGAATTTGACGGAGCTGCCAACCTAGCAGTTTTTGACAACTGACAGACGAAAAGCCCTCGCGATGGAACGCGTATTGGTATAGGGTATTGAAATTAAATCGTAAGCCATCTGGAATTGTATTCGGGCTCCCCTCAGGATTGTCTATATAGCTGAGTGTATTGTGGTTCCCGAACCAGATAAAGTTCGCATTTACGTAACATAACCTGTGTTGGAACACTGTGTTCGTCGAAGCTGGCCTGCCAGCCATACCTGGTTGGCTGAAGAACCTGTCTACCAAGAAGAGCCTAGGGTGCACCCAGGCCTTGCAGAGAGACAGGTGTTTGACGGGAACGAAGCACAGACCAGGTCAGATAGAATCTATTTACTTTAGCTCGGTGAATCGCCGACGTTCTTACCTCTTGGCATCTGATCGCTACGCTACCTCGTAGCTATGGGCCCCTGCGAGGTCATTGGGTGCCGAGAGGCCTGAATAATACTTATATAAAAAATATTCAACAAACAACTTTGGCCAATATTATGTAATAAAACAGATAAAATACCTCTTTCCATTGTGTGTTGGTATTATATTAGGGGAAATTAAAATAATCTATCGGATTTAAACTTATCTCTTAAATAATTTGCGGTCAGCCAATTTATTCAATGAACTTTCAAGCTACCGAAGGAAAATAGTTTATCGTACTTACTCCATATTCCGAATCTCGAATATCCTATATTTGCTGTTTATAAGTCAAGAAACTAATTATACGGCTGCTATATATCCTTTATAAAGCATAAAGCCATATAATTAATTAGTGCCATAAACCAAGATCACCCGCCTAGCAGATCAAAATTGTATATATTAACCAGGTTAATAGACATAATGATCTGCCATATCTGATACCATCCCTGCCCTCCGGCTACGAAGTAAATCGTGCACTAACATGAAATACGAAAAAGGTCCAGAGAAGATGGTATCACATCAGAAGCAGTAAAGGTAAGAAAACTACCTCACCTTCCATCTTTTTTTAAATATAATTCTGCTTCACAAAAAGATAACGGTAAGGTACAGTCAGTTTTCTATATTTATAAAGTGTTCATCAAAATCATTGAATTTCTAATAGCTGTTAAATTTTAGACTTCCAACCACCTGGCCGGTTTCCAACTTTGCTTCTCAGTAACGGACCACTTTCAATCAAAGTTACAGTTATCTGGAACAACATTCAGTACAGACATGGACAGAGGTGTGAAACAGGGCATCCCTTTATCGCCAAAGCAAACGCCGCAGATCAGACAAAAATGCAGCTAAAGAACAACAGCACGAAACATAGGATTGAGGTTGAGCGGCAGAAAATACACGACGGCCATTTAGTATCCTTCGAAAACAGGCGGGATAAGGAAATGGATAGACGCATATTGAAATCCTGGAAGAGCTACTAGTCTGTGAAGGATTTGAAGAAGGGTATCCTTCTATAGTCACTGTAGCTCAAACTCGTCGACATGTGTATCCTGTCAATCCTAACTTACCAAACCGAACCAAAAGTCCAGGCTCAAGGTGTGTCAAAGAGCGATGGAGCGATATAACAGGTTTTAGAATGACGGATCACGTTAGGAACATGACGCTTCACTCCATCACTGACATCACTGATGTGGGCGCAAATATCATTAGCCTAAATTGGGACTGGGACACGTTTCCCGCATCTACCCCTAGAAGTGGGTGAAAGTTGCCAAAGAATGGATGTCAAACGAAGGCCACTGGCATAGGGGCAGGCTGAGACGTGTCGATGGCGAGATGACCTGGACAAGTCTCTACCGGAATGGGCGGGGGCAGCATAATACAGGAATTATTGGTCTAAGAAAGAGGAGGCCTCTGCCCAGTAGTGGGACACTAACCAGGCTACATATAAATATATATTAAATAAATATCTTCTCTGACGGGCGTATTTCCGAAGCACTGATAGAGTTAATGTAGTTTTCTTTTCCTATGCGAGATTCAGCCTCGAATCACCACTTGAAAGGGAGATAGCCTTTTTTCAAACTCAAACCTTAATCTTTCATGTACTCATTAGTTTAGTTGATCATATTTGACTTATTTTTAATTTATATCCATGTGACTCAAGTAAGTGTTTGACTTGTAAAAGTGCATTATTTTTGCCGATTTGCAATAAAATATTTGAGTTTTTTTAAATAAAACAATGCGTCACGCTTTTCCCCATGCCTGCCAGGTGACACCAAAACCTTTTCTAAGTGTTAATAATTCACATAAATAATCTGGGTTCAGAAGTTTTCGCAGGCAGACCTAGGTAAGTTGTCAGTTTAGTATCTAAAATTGTAATTTGTTGTTTTATGAAATAGCCACTGTCCGTAAAAAATTGATGCAACTCAATAATTGCACCGCTTTAGTGCTTTTCGCAACATTCACCGATTAGCCTTATTTGATTCGTTGTAGTCTATAGATACAAGGTGTTTAGTGGATAACGATTATTATTATAAAGATAACGATATTAACGTTATTTATGTTTTAATGCGCTATGTGAGATTCAAAAAATATTTCGAGGCAGTATTCTAAGATCTACAAACCAATTCAATCCCTTAGATTGTTTCTTAAGCTCAAACTTACACAACTTGCACATTCAAACTTAAACAAATCAATAAAAGCACTTTTATCATAAAAATGTAATTTAAAAATTGTCCTAAAATATCACATATTCGAGGGATTTGATGGGACAGACATGCAGTGCAAAAGTATTTTTTATTAAACCTAATTTTTCGTAAACGTGAGACTCCAGGATATTACGTTACATGTAATTTTTGTTTGTTTGATGGTCCTATATCGATGTAATAAAATTTTAATATGCACAAACAACTTAAAAAAAATGAAAGGTGGAATTTTTCTCTTTCAATTTCAATGAAATAATTTATGAGACACCGTTATAAATATTATCTCAAAAGATATTATATCGCAATAGCCAAAGGGTTTCACATAAAAACATCGGGTTTTTTTTTCTGAAAAAATGCAGCGTAGGATATTTTCATCACTTTAAGAAGTGATAAAACAATTATGAAAAAATCAAATCTCAAGTCACAGAAGTCTCGAAAAACTTTTGTTAGATAACTATAATAATAATAATAATAATACCTTGGACACTATTTACACACATTGATCTAGCCCCAAACTAGGATACCCTGTATCTTGGGTACTAGACAACGATACACATACTTATATTGATAAATATTATACTTAGATAGATAAACAATCATGACTAGGGTACAAACATCCGTTCTCATCGAAAAAATATTTGCCCCCACTGGGACTCGAACCCGGGACCCTTGGCTTCGTAGGCAGGGTCACTGCCGACTCGGCCATTCGGGTCGTCAAACTTAAACAGGACTTAATTAGAAATGATTGAATTATTAGAAACTAACGGTAAAATTCTGGAATTTTTCGTCAAAATCGAAAAGAACGAAGCGGTAATCGTCTGGCTATCGCAAGTTTGGCCTAATTTATTTTGAATGGTCTGTTCTATCTTTAATTTAAAGCTTTGTATCGATCTATAACACACCCTGTACCGAATGTTCCACTCCATAAAGTTCTATCTTTGGATATTTCTGAAGTAGTTGTTTCTCTATCAGTTATGTAATCTTTGCTGTACTCAATCTGTGATGTAAATTATACAGAATGTGACCGAATGATGTAGTCTGATTTGATAAGTTACGATGAAACCGGGGTAGTAACCGCTACAGCTTAATGAGTCTTCCGAAACAGGAAGTCTGATAATAGGAATACATTTTTAAATAAATTTATTTCTCAGATACACACACAACAATGAGATCTAAATATATCAAAACACAGCATTACTGAGGATCCTGTTGGAACTCCCTAATAATCTGGTCAATAATTAAATCAGTATCCATTAAAGTACTTTTTTTTAAGTTTACTTTTCATTAAGTCCCCTACAGATGGCACCGTTCTGATCAAAGAGGTCATCTTACGTATTGCTATATGTATGATAGATACACGCTGTATATCTATGACGCATGTAAGTGAATCTGTGGGTATAACTTTAATTATATTCATATGTATGCGAAGTACCCTATACGGACCTTCGTGCGATCTTTGGGTCTTTGTAAATTATAATAGTGTTGTTGACTAGGCTTGATCGTGCGTCATCTTTCGGTTGAATTCAACTTTGAACTGCATCTCAATTTTCGAATCAGGTATGAGGTAAATTGCAATCAAATAATGTTTTCAAGCGGCAATATGGAAATATGGAAATTAATATGCTCGTAACGTAATTATCTATTAATAAAATCCTTACATCATGATAAAAACCGTCACATCTCCATAGCTACAGCAATGTGTTTACCCATTGTAGTATTCATTAAATAAATGTGGGCGCAGGTACTTACCTGTATGGGAAAAAGCGTGATCCTATGTTTGATTTTTAATAGTAGTTTATGTTGCTACATAATGCCTAATTATGTACAGTTACATACACTAGTTTATCTACACACATATCATAAGCTCTCTTTGATGTGTTCAGGAACCGCATGTTTAACCGGCATTGTGGCTCTGCAGTTGTTTAGCTTGTTCTGTAGTACCAACTTCACAGACAAACTAGGGGCGGCACGCAGGCGGGCGTCGGCGTTCGAAATTTGAATGTCATAATATGTAGAAAAATCACACATTATGGTCATAATGTGTAATCTATCATATTAGAAATGAGGTTTTACCAAGTAGTTTAACATTATCTGATCGTATCGTGCGGTTTTTGTACGCAGTAAAGATACGTGTGTAGATAAAAGCTTTTTTTTTGTTGAAATCCTTATAAATTAACCAGTAACTTTAACTGAACACTAATGTTATGGATACCTACAAATACCAGTAAACTTATACCTATTCTGGTATATTATTTCTTAGCTTTAAGGTTATGATAAAATAAGGACACGGCAATATCTACGATAAAAAAGAGTATTTATTTAGCAGATTCATTTTCTTAACATTTTCTTAAAAAATCTGAGTATAACAACGAATGCGAACAGCGAAACAATTATTAGTACGTATTACTTGAGCATACACATTTGGTATCGATTTTAACAGAACAATCCAGAATTTAACTAATTAATACATTTAAATAAGCGAAAGTAAGGACGCTAGTAGACACTATAACATGATCAATCAAGTTATAAATCATACAATCAAAGTTTTAACTCGATTGACCCTTAATTTACCTCAACAATTGAGCTATAGAGATATTTTTATTTAAGGGCATATAAGTTTGTCATGTAAATAATCATTTATCTTGCATCCAATTTAATCATAGTTCTGTCTCTCTCACCTTTGTGAGTTAATGTGAAATATAATGATTGGATCCAAGATAAAAAAGATTATTTGAATGACAGTGTAATAGACCCCATAGAGATCACTCAATAAGCCGGCAATCAATATCTAGAACTTTTTACATTCTTAGCTAGCTTGACCACTTCAGCTTGACACCTCAGATGCTTAGTCAATGACCAGTTGGCGGAAGGATCCGTCAATACCGAAGAGTTCATCGTAGTTTGTCGGTTTTCCAGGTCTGAGGGCTTCGTTTGCCTTAATGTTTTCATGCTCGGCGAACCAGCCCTTGTACTCGTCCATTTTCTTCACCCAGGCGTCTGAAAAAAGATGGTAATTAAAATAGTTAAACTTCTTAGATCGCATATCTTATATGCATCGTCGGGAAAACATGACGTCTTTATAGCTGTGGTTTTGGGTAAGCCTCCGTGACGTGAATTACAATTGAATAACTGGTTAAAGTGGGTAAACTTGTGCCGTAACCATCTCATCTGCCCTTGTTGCTTCGAAATACGCACCACCCATTCTTCCGCACTAGGTCGTAGGCAAGCGGCCAACGATACTATGTGGTGTTGGGTTAACTTCCGCACTAGGTCGTAGGCAAGCGGCCAACGATACTATGTGGTGTTGGGTTAAACATTTGGCTAGACGGGATTACGGACGGTAGATCAAAGCCGTCACACAGTGGTGGCCAAGGGGAGTAACACAGCCAGTGGAAAGACCACCTGCATAATGGTCCGACGATATCAAGTCGACGGGATGCTCCTGGATGTAATAGGCACAGGACTTTGAGAATTGGCGCTATCGAGAAGAAACTAATGCCCAGCAGTGAGTCGATGTGGGCTTAGCATAATGATAATGATGAATAGTAGGCCAAAGGCAACTTACTGTGAAGATCATTCATTGGTCCACACTTGCCACCGTACTCGGTCGGGAGCATGTCCTTAGGCACGTATTTGTACAGCTCATCGACATTGGAGTGAAGGAATATCTACAAAACAAACGGAGAGAAAACTTTGAATTCGCTATTGAGAAAAAATCCAGCAGCGTTGCAACTATACTAACTATCAAACAAAGAGTTTAAAAATAAAACTATGGCGACTGGACCAGATCTGTCGTATTTAAAATTTTCAAGCTGTCAGTTCAGTTCGTAAGAAATCCATTCAACTTCTGTGCACCTTCTTATTAACACAACATGTATTATTTGAAATTCATACATTTTAGAGTCCATCATTAAGTGGAAGTGGATAGGCTTACCCTATCCCTGATCTTTTCCTTGATGAAGGGTTTCACAAAGTTCACGATCTTGTCGACCAGAGGAGACACGTTGATTACGTGCACTTCCTTTAGTTTCACGGGGTAGGCTTCCTGTAAATGTAAATCAAAGTAATAATAGGCCCTCCTTTCATACAATCAACATTTTTGATACAGCGTGTCTTGAGCGTATCTGCGACTGAATATCATACTTATTAAGTCCGGAGTTTTCAGTGACCAGAGTGGATCGTTTAGCGAAGCAAAAGGTAGATAGAGAACTAACCAACTCCGAATAGAGAACAAGAAAAGTAGTTAGTAACTCTTCGTTTTCAGGGTATAAGATTTTTTTAAAGAAACTGATTATTTATACTATTGATTCACTCATTTTTAAATAATTGAGTGATTGCCACAAAAGTTTTGACTAAATTTAGCAATTTTATCCCTGTTAGGATTGTCCTCTGGGCTTTGTTTGGCAAAGATGCTAAAACTGCAACCCACCTGAACACAGACTAGAAACTTCTTGACAAGCGTCGGCGTGAACTTGGCGAAGTGCGCAGGAGTGGCCACCGATGCGTCCAATACATAAACATCGCCAGCCACGCCCTCCTTCTCCTCGTTCAATCGGACATCCCCCAGCATGAGGGCTAGTTTAAAGGCATCTGCTACGTTGGGGGTTTGGGCGTCTTTGTCCATGCCTGTGGGGAAAATAAATGACCTGTTATTAATCCTAGTTTGATGGTAGAAAATATTGATTTTTAGGTAGCTTTTGGTCACATGCATCTTCGTCTTACAGACGCCTGTGAGGAGAACACTGGCAACGAAATGTGAGTTATTTTTTCACTTCTTTCATTGTAATGTACGATTATGGTGTATAATAATTCAGGGTATAACGTAAAAATGTTTTATATATAAGGTTACATTTAATTAGCTGACCATATTTAAGGGAGTGGTAGTACCCATTATTATGAACAACTTTCCCTAAGAAACATAATAAGGTCGTAAACGATTTTTTTTGGCTTCCCCTAGTAACTTGTAATCAGCTGATCAGGTCAATGTACTGAGGGACGATTTTTTTTTTCATTTGCGACCATATGTTTCTTGGGCAAAGTTGTAAATGCTGATGGGTACTATTATTCCCCAAAATATGGTCAGCTAATTAAATGTCACCCTGTATGCCCTGAATTGTTGTATTAAGGATTTTAGGGACACCATTCTAAACAACTTTCAATATGAAACCGATATGATCAGAGCAACATTATTTTTCACTTTGTCATACAGTTTGGACCGGGTGGTCAGCTGATTTGTACAGAGAAGTGAAAAACAAACTTGCTCTGTACCCATCGGTTTCATAGTGAAATATGTTCGGAATAATGTCCCTAATCACTCCCTAAATATGACTCATATTTCTATTATACCCTATTAATCATATCATGTATTATAAGAGGTGGTTTATATATTGCAATCGGTTCAGTTTTTTAAGGTTCCGTAACCGGAAGGGTGCCAAACGGGACCCTATTACTAAGCCTCCGCTGTCCGTCCGTTTGTCACTAAGCTGTATGAAATGAACCGTGATAGTTAGACAGTTGAAATTTTCACAGATGATGTATTTCTGTTGCCGCTATAACAACAAATACTAAATAAAACCGGTCAAGTGAGAGTCTAAATCGCGCAAGAAGGGTTCCGTACCACCGTTCAATGGAAGCGATGGTGTGGAGTGAATAGTTTGGATTTTAAACAGCAAAATATTGTTTACAAAGTTATTGGTGCGGTTACATTCACACTCCATGTACGTAACCAGGTGCATCCATAAGTTTGTATGTGGTATTGTTGTATGGGAGCCCCCTTAAATATTTATTTTATCCTGTTTTTAGTATTTGTTGTTATAGCGGCAACATAAATACATAATCTGTGAAAATTTCAACTCTCTAGCTAGCTAGGTTCTTGAGATACAGCCTGGTGACAGACGGACGGACGGACGGACAGCGAAGTCTTAGTAATAGGGTCCCGTTTGGAACCCTTCGGGTACGGAACCCTCAAAACAGAATAAAATAAATATTTAAGGGGGCTCCCATACAACAAAAGTCTTTTTCTCTCTCGTATTGGCTCGATATTGATAACGGCAACAGGTAAACGTTTGAAATATTCACAGAATATTTAGTTACATATTCACTTTAACAATATAAAAATAAATTAAAACAAAACAAATATTTAAGGGGGGCTCCCATACAACAAAAGCGTTTTTTTGCCGTTTTAATAGATAATGGTACGGAACCCTTCGTGCGCGAGTCCAACTCGCACTTGGCCGTTTTTTTTTTGTTTTTTTTTTCCATGTGTTACAGAAATACAAAATGTTGCCTACCTCTCATGATGATGACACGACGTCCTTCTGGGGTG
This sequence comes from Argyresthia goedartella, assembly GCA_949825045.1. NCBI lineage: Eukaryota > Metazoa > Arthropoda > Insecta > Lepidoptera > Argyresthiidae > Argyresthia > Argyresthia goedartella. The sequence continues at coordinate 17,865,032 of OX463828.1, forward strand.
AGGCCTGGCAGCGGCGGCATTTGACTGAAAACAGAAAGAAAAAAAACTCATTTAGGTTATCAATTCACAAGAATATAGAGCTACTGCAAAGGCACTAAACTGAATTCTAACTGGCTGGAAACTCATGTTACTGATACCGAAAAACTGAATGAATCACGACCGAACTCTCAACCGGTAACACTGTGTTCGGCGTCCCATTTGATGTGATGACACAGGAAGTAACCTAAAGTAAACTATAGTTCGTTATTCCCGTCACTGATCAGTTTTTTATCAGTAGATCCGGGAGTGTGCGGGCTAAATGTAACCTGGCGTCTTCTGTAAAACTATTATTTGTCTTCTTTACTTCCTATCTATATTTATAAAAACGATGTGAGTTAGTCTTGCTAATCTCGGAAACAGCCCGACTGGCTTATATGATTCCTCTTTTGTTTTTTTCTCCTCAGTTCGGAGGAAGTTCAGGTCAAAAGAAAATTAGGAAAATGGCAAAGAAATATCTTCGCATTTCCTTGCCATTTTCCTAATTTCTTTTTCTTTTCTCTTTTTCTTTTTACGGTACGTTCAGCCTTCTTCGCTAGATAAAGATTGATATAAACATTTATATATAGGCAGATACATTGCCTCTGGCCCCATACTAGGATACCCTGTGTCGTGGTAACCAAAGACAGCAACGTCAACCACATCTATACATCCAGGTCCTGGGGATTTTTTTCCTCCGCTGCCGGATTTGAACCTAGGGGACTTGTCGCATAGGAGGTCATTGGTAGCTACAGAGGTCATTAGTAGCGGACTTTATGTTACTGATGCGATGCACAAATTTAGAAGATGCAAAGAGTTTCGTAAATCTGAGGCGTGAGAATGAGTATGACGATGATGCTCTTTAGATAGGTGTATCATAAAATGATGGATGAACTGTCTGACTGGGAACTATGTGCATACCAAAAACGCGTTGCAAAGCCGCGTCACGGGCAGCAAGTGAGTTATGAACGTAGTAACTACTTACACCATATTAAGTATCTCCTGAAGCTCAGGACGAGTGACGTCACGGTCGGTGAAGAACTCCGGGACCGCAGCGCGCATGGTGAAGTACATGTCCAGTTTGCGCTTGGTCTTCTCCAGGGAGAACTTGCAGCCTCGGAGGAAGGTCATGATACGCTGGTCATCTGATGAAGATGTTGAAATTAGGTTTTGATAAAAAAATACCAATTTTGATCCGTAAATACACCTACAATTATCCAACTATCCTTTCCTTTCTTAACATTAAATTAAATACTCTATTCTTGTGTCACAAAATAGTAGAAGTGAATTGTGAAATTAACAGATCGCCCACCCACTGGTTAGATAAACGAAGAAGTAGTAATGTATTCGGTAAATTGTGAATGCCCTGAGCTTTAATTTTAATGAACTGTATTGCTATTGTGATTACTTCGTCTTCAACATGTTAGAGCCGGATATCAACAGCCGAAATCACGAAAATACGGTTGATAGTTCAGCTTAAACAAATCTGGTCCTTTCTTTGCTGACAGGGTGGTAGCCTTTCGGGAGACGGATTAAAAAGCTTGGCACTTGGCTGACACAAGCTAGTGGCACGACAGGCTGCTCCATAAGCTAATATTGGGTAATGTTCCTCTGGAAACTATGCGACTAATCCAGTCATACCGGAAATATCATGTTCACTTAGGTGATGATGACTCAAATTTATTTCTTATGCCTGCCGGTGTGCCACAAGTATCTGTAGTGGGGCCTACCTTATTTTTGGTCTTCGTCAATGATACTCGTAAACAACCCCGAATGCATCTGGCATGCTGTGCAGATGATACCGCATGTTTAGCGTAACTTCGTGCTTGACTAATTGAGAAGCCGGTTCAAAGAGCCTTGGATCTCGTAGGAGTATATTTCAAAAATGTAGACTAAAGTTGAATGAATTTTTGGACAAAAATGATTCAATTTTTTTGACGCGTAAAAGAAGACCACCCACTCGCAAACTTGTTATCAACAACTATTCAATTTCATGGCAAAAGTCTGTTAAGTATCTAGGAGTACATATTGACTCAAAAACCCCTTTTTACGCTATCTTTAAAAAACTACATGAAATAATTAATTTTCCATGCGTACAAAACATCATATACCACCTATGTAAAACTTTTTAGTTGTAAAAAATATATTTGATCCAAATAGCTTCATAGCATCAATTGGAAATTAACGGCTAGAAAATCTTCCATATGTCGATACTTACATCAGGTATCGGCTAACCCATCATTATGGTTAGCACGGCAACAATGCCTTATTGTCGCGAAATATAATGGCATCAAACACTTTGCGTATGTGTTTTTTTTTTGTAAATTAATAATAATACCTGAGACACTATTTACACACATTGATCTAGCCCCAAACTAGGATTCCCTGTATCTTGGGTACTAGACAACGATATACATACTTATATAGATAAATATTATACTTAGATAGATAAACAACCATGACTAGGGTACAAACATCCGTTCTCATCAAACAAATATTTGCCCCCACCGGGACTCGAACCCGGGACCCTTGGCTTCGTAGGCAGGGTCACTGCCGACTCGACCATACGGGTCGTCAATTCTCTTTGCATTGTAGTTAGTGTTAGTTTCAATGCTGCAGTAAAATGTTATATTCAAAGTTTATATGTAGGTACATATTACACGTTATTTCTTAAATTAACATAAGTCCTTACCGGTTTCAACATATATGTTTTATAGTTTTGATAAGGAAAAGAACCTGCGAACTTATTTATTTTATGTTTTTGCTTGTCAATCACTATGTTTTTGTTGGAGCATATATTTGTTTTTTTATCAATAAACGACTTTTCTCTGTCGCTGTCTCCCAAGAAGGTTAACCTAATTTGGGAGACAGGGAAACCCTTCCGATAGGGACTTGTTTTTGGAAATAAATGTATTTTTACTTTTACTTTTACTTACTTTTGAAAATCATATCAAACTAAGGTAGTACGTGATAGTCATACATGACAAATTACTGTACGTTCGTCATGCATGACTATCGTGATAAGATAAATACATATTCCTGCCCGATATGTTATTATAACTACGTGAGGCCGGCACACTCTGATTTGATCGTCAAAGTTTAGCTTACCAAACTCGTCAGGAAGATGCGGCTCCTGCTTCAGCCACTCCTTAATATGCTGGAGATCAGAGTCCTTGGTGTCTGCCTTCTCATTCAGCTCCTCACGGATCTTCTGCCACATCTCTCCAGCTGGCTGCTCGAGGGTCATCTTGGCTCTGGGTGTTGAAGGTTCTAGCGAGGAAGGAAGTCCACTCGTTTTTTTAGGAGTTTTTGAAATCACCCTGACTGTGCTCACTGGCGGAGTAAAATGGTCAAATCTTAGCATCTTAGCTGGCTATCTAAGTTAGCCTATAGTACTTAAGCCGTTGCAAGGTTCAATGAAATGAGATCGAAACAGATCTACGCAGCGGGTGTGAATGGAGCCGGTCGGATGGGAACGCCCAAGAAACTCCTACGAAGACCAAATTGGAGATTTATCAGTGAAGGGGCAAATTAGAAGTACCCTTAACTGATGAACGAACAAACATTTATATAGAGTCAGAGTCAGAGTCATTTTTTTTTATTGAATATAAATAAATAAATTATCTTATTCAACGTCAAAATTATACTTACTTATAACTACAAGTATTTTTTTTTTATATAAAAAAAGACTACACCGTTTCGGAAGGTGGGCCTCGGGGTTAAGAAGAAACGGCAAGAAACTCCCCCATACCTTTTTTTTAAAAAAGTGACTTTACAACAGGTACTGGTTTCGGTCTAAGGAAATTCGCCGGCGAGTGATAGACTTGATCCATCGCCCCTCGTCGAATTTCTGTGCGCTGAGATGGTATGGACCATGCAGTTTTGTCATCTAAGTATTCCTTAATACTATAATAGGACTTTATTATCAGCTCATTTTTAACATAGTTTTTGAACCTCTTTTCAGGAAGGATCAATAATTCCTGTGGTATTTTATTGTAGAAGCGAATACAGTGCCCCATGAATGATGTGCCTACTTTACTTAGTCTAAATAATGGTAGTGCTAACCTATTTTTATTTCTAGTGTTAATTGTATGGCTATCACCTACAATTTTAAATAAAGCTATGTTTTTTCTTACATGCATGATATTCTCGTATATATATTGACAGGTAACCGTAGTATATTAATTTCTTTGAATTTTTCTCTTAATGATTCTCTAGCATCTAATTGATATATCGCCCTGATATACGGGTACATACATTGCTTGTGGCCCCACTCTAGGATACATTGTGTCGTGGGAACCAGAAACAGCGTTTTGATAAAAAAAAAACAGTTTTTGGTAAGAATGTACATAGCTAGTAGTACTAGTACTAAGTAGTTTCAAAATCCTTACTAATTATACCAATTTTTAGATAAACTAGCCAAGGGTTGTTCGGACTTACAAGATTTCTCAAACCACGGTACAACCAAACAACGTAATTTTTATCAATCTGACGAATTTTTCTGCTCAATTTGTGACTGGTTATTTAGGATCATGTTGGTGAAGAAATCGCAGTAGAATTTCTAAGTTTGTTATTACATCTGTAGTAACTAAATAAGCGATAAGGTACGTTGATTTTTGAAATTTTTGAAATACGCCAATATTTTTTTGAACTGAATGCCATAGTTTTTTTATTTTATTTTACCAGACCCTGTATTGGCTGGTGTTCCACCTGATGCTCGCTTGACGCTGAGTTTCGGGACGTAAATAAATCATCATACGAAAATATTTAAGCATGTTTTTCCTCCATACGTAAGGGATATTTTGTAGAGACATTCTTGTATAATCTCAATCTCTCTTGAACAAAAATAATCAGTAATTCACAAATAATACCAACATATCCAAATTAATCTCCCGATAGATCTCTTTAAAGACATAAGCTTGGCTTCTGTTTTATTTTATTCTTGTTCTTAGTATATTATTTGTGTGCAATAAAGACATTATGAAATTATGAATAATAGACGTAAGAAAGAACATTTAACCGCCTGATGTCGAGTCTCCACATGGGTTCAAATTGTGCCACTGCCACCCTAACTAGGAAAAGGTGAGACGATACGTATGATGTCAAATATCTTGCGAAGTAAACAGCAGTAGTTCAATCAGTAATTTCCATTAAATTATCATCAAGTATTTACGCGAGGAACTGGTGCATGACTTCTTGTGGGCAAACATTCGGATTGGGCAAATAAAGATGTATGAAAGCAATAATAAATAATACTACGCGATGTAATAAATGGTGTAGTATTTTAAAATGGTTAGTTCCGTCATTCGGATCGATTCTCAATGCGTGAAAACTTATCTATCTATCTATTGCATGTATATTCGTATTTATAATAAAGAATAGAATGTGTTGCAGACAACTGTAAACGGCTGATTGATTTGGATAACCATATAAAATATAACCAGAGAAGAGTTTTCGGATTCCAAGCAGTGCATCGGTCCAGTCCGTTGATTGGTGAAAGCCTTTAACAAATTATTATTAACATATATACAAACCATACTAAGGGACCGGTATACATCGCATTTATTCCGGTCCCTTGCTTGGTGTGTGTGCTAAGTATGGCCCACTATCTCCCAACCCCTTAACTCACGGGATACGTAAATAATGAATATAGCCGTTAATGTCCCAACCGAGGGGTAACGGCCTTTACCTGGATTTGAGTTAGATTAAGCCATTCTCCACCACGCTGGCTCCGTGCGGGTTGCTGGAGGGGTTTAACGACCACTACCACGAAGCGATAGTAGCCGGGACCTAGAGCTTAACATGTCATCCGAAACACTCAGCGTCCGATAATGTACTTAAAATAAATAAATTATCTCATTGGTACACGGTCAGGATTCGAACCTGCATCTCCAGTGTGAGAAGCAAGCGTGAAACCGATTAGACCACGGAGCTCTTTATATAGCACGGACTTATGGGATATAAAATGAAATACAACGTTGCGCTTTTTTACAGAGGGGGCGGTAGAAGCATAGCAGTTGAAGTATGAGCAACTTAATAAACTGGAGTGCAGAGCAATCTGGTCTCATGATGTGAAAGTTAACGTTAATACGAAATACGTTAGGTATCTTTCTTTTTCAACACACAAACGTTCCGCTAAATAAACCTCTTGCAAACTACCGTTTTTTAAACTTATTCTTTTTGTGAAATGACCAAAATGGCTGCTTTCAGACGTGATGGAGAACGTGTTGCTAAGCATGACTCACCGTTTACTTTCTATCGTAATTGGTTCATGTTGCTGAGCAACAAAGTACAGTGTATCGAGATAAATATTGTGGCAGGTCTCGTGAAGGCGATTGTCTAGCGATTCCACTGCTTTCACGAAGCATGCTCGAGGAGATAACATTAGATTTGAACAAAGCGTAGTAATCTTATTGTAGTGTCTGCGACAAAACCGACGACTTGGAAAGTTTGTTGTTTTTAAATAAATGAACCAATACAGGTGAATTTATCAAGTGGACCTGAAGGGCTAAATCCGAAAATATAAAGATGAGTAAAAAATGCTCAGAGTACCTTTGTGGAGGATCTTTATAAAAACTGAACCTGCACCATTAGATAAAAAAAATACAATTTTCATAGCCAGCATTAGAAAGTGACCTTTTATTATTTCACTATCCGATGCTGTCGCTAATAATGGTCGAATTCTAGGAAGTCAATGTTATATGGCAACATAGTGGAAAGTGGGCATTTTCTACTGGTAAATATAGGTAAACTGATTCAATAATTTTGTACATAACTATTTTTTTTCGTTCGAGTGTACTTTTATGTATTTGATTTGTAGCTCGTCATTGATCTAGATAAAGCTCTATTACCACCACTATCTACCCAAGGATGTGAAGAAACTCCATGAAACTCTTCCACGCCCGAGCAATCTAAGCCAAGGTGAGGAAAGTATACGCAGACGAATATGTGCGCTAGTATGATGAAATTAATTGCAAATGGCAGTGGCAGGCCATTACACATACAATCATGCAGCAGTAATCAGCTGATTGTTGTAACACTCGTGGAACAAAACAGTTTGTCTGAAGGACGTTTTCTATTGTTGAATTACGAATGTCCATCGATGTTCTCGTCAGGAAAACCGTGAAATTATTATAAAAAATGAAAAAAACAATAAATTTATTTACAAATTACTTGATTTATATTATAGCTTAATGAAGCATGGCTGGTATTTAATCACACATCAAAAATAATGATTTGCGCAGGGTCAGTAAAAAGTTTGTTGAAATACTTGTTGTTTTAAGTATTTTTTGTTGTTCTTGCATGTTGAACCTAACACGAAGGATAAAGGAGACTTAGCTTCGCTCACCTCCTGTACCCTACACCTAAACATCCACAGCAAATATAACGGATATTTGCTGTGCAAATCAGTATTTTTGATGTGCAGTTTAATATTACCCATAAAGCATTAGCAATTTGCAAGATTATAACTCAGGGCAGTAATTTGATGAACCAGCTGTTAAGAGTCACTTGCTCTATGGTAATTGATAGATGATTGAAGCAACCGTGGCCTAGCGGTACTGGTACGTCGGAGTCGATCTTGCCAAACCAAACGTTGAAGTTTAATGCATTGATTCATAAACTTTCCTTTGCCTATAAAAGGAAACATGAGGAAGTTCAATGCTTCATTTAATGGTGAGACGACGGGAAAATATGAATATGGTCTTACTTCCTCTAATAATATTATTATTATTCTTAATACAGTCAGCACCAGATATATTTGGGCATGCACGCTTCTCACATAGATCCACACATCCTAAACAATCAGAAATAACAGCACAGTCTTAAATTATAAACATTTACATACAGGCACATACATTGCTTCTGGCCCCACACTAGGATACCCTGTATCATGGGAACCAGAAACAGTGACGTCACACACGTACTCTAACCGTATTTTGTATCTCTATAATGTCCAAGTTAACTGTGCAGTACATCCAATGCTACTCCAGTGAATTCATAAGGTACCATAGCTACATCATCCAATTTTACTAAACTTTTCTGACATTTAATAAACAAACACTACATTTATTACCGGCAGGCACATATATTCCTTCTGGCCCCACACTAAGAGATCCTGTGTCGTGGGAAACTGCGACGACACTCACGTAAGGCACGGCACAGACGGCTGGTCAAAATATGTGTTGCGGCTTTAATGTCGCTGGCATCACTCGAGCAAGAGTTATTAAGAGCTTGACTTTGGATGTACGTCAAACTTTTGTGAAGTCGGTTGTGAGAATATACTTTCATTCCATTCTTCATCAACATCATCAATCCGCCCCCATTAACCCACTGCTGGGTACATAACTCGTCGTCCTGAGCCTTCCGCATCCACTGCCTACCATCTATGGTGATGATGTCGTCCGTCCATCTGGCTGGTGGTCTTCCCTCTGGTCGTCGTGCGGTTCTGGAAAGCCACTCTGTAACTGCTTCGGCCCAACCTCTGTCATCTCTCCTTCCCAAGTGTTCCCCGGCCTATTTCAGTCTCGTGATTCGCTTGCCATGGATGATATTTCGTTCTTGGCTCACATTAAAGTATGTAAACGCACAATTTTGATATCGACGAGCCTCATATGTATTTATATGCTTAAACTTAATGCCTTAACGTCGGACAGATTCACGTTACAAGAAAATCCAGGCCGACTCTAGTAAAACCGGTCAAGTGCGAGTCTAAATCGCGCACGAAGGGTTCCGTACCACCGTTCAATGGAAGCGATGGTGTGGAGTGAATAGTTTGGATTTTACACAGCAAAATATTGTTTACAAAGTTATTGGTGCGGTTACTTTCACACTCCATGTACGTAACCAGGTGCATCCATAAGTTTGTATGTGGTATTGAAAGAATTGTTGTATGGGAGCCCCCTTAAATATTTCTTTTATCCTGTTTTTTAGTATTTGTTGTTATAGCGGCAACATAAATACATAATCTGTGAAAATTTAAACTCTCTAGCTAGCTAGGTTCTTGAGATACAGTCTGGTGACAGACGGACGGACGGACGGACGGACGGACGGACGGACAGCGGAGTCTTAGTAATAGGGTCCCGTTTGGAGCCCTTCGGGTACGGAACCTTAAAAAGGAGAAATAAGGCCGAACTTCCATCTAGACTTTTTTCTAAGCTTGTATCAACTCAAAGCATTACTCTCAAAGTTAATTTCAGTACTTGGCGTGAAAGTATCTCCCGTGATTCCATAATCATAGGCCAGGAGTACAGTTATAAATGCGCTACAAGCAGAAGCCACCTGTATCAACTTTTCGATCTTATTCCCAAGCGCGAGAGTCGATAATAAAGCCTTAATATGAGACTACGGTAGTAGTACCAGGCACTTTTAGTAAGGGGCCACGAGAAGCGCGATAAATGTGTGAAATATAACTATTGGCTCTGCGAGCTGCAGACCTCGCGATCGACGCAGGCTGTATACCCCCTCACAACCCTGACCCTTTGCGTTTTATTGGATGAACAAGTGGACTTATTACCCCCCCCTACCCCACCAATGACTTTCCCCGATGAATGACCCCGTATCTCCGCCATTTTGTAACATTTACAACACGGCTCACAGTTAAATCGACTATCCATAACTGTAAACACAAAGGGGTTGTTTTTAGTCCGTATACCGAGCGATGCACACGAGCTGATGCCCGCTCCATATGTGGGGACCCGGACATAGCAGGAAGTCTGACTCCTGGGCATGGTTAATTCCATTTTTTCCCATCAAAAAAAAAATAACATTTACAAAAACTGATTCGACCAAAATAATAAAAAATATCGAACAATGCTCGGTCAATCAACCCCTTATGTGGTAAAGGCATGCATAATTTTTCATTGGTTTTGGACTGTAATACCAAGTCATAACCTTGAAAATATGACGGAAACTGTCTGTCACATAAAGTCTTAGATTTGTGATTATCAAAATATATGGCCATGCACATGCAAGTGTAAACAAAAAAATTTTCAATCCGAGCAACCCCAACGTGATATGAAGCACGATATACACACGGGTTATTGTACAGAATTTCTATCAGTCTAAGGTACCATATATCTTTAAAAACCCCAAAAAAAAAGGATTCGGATATCCACTTCCTCAGCTGCGGATATACAAGTAAAAAATAATTTGTTTTTTGGTAACTAATTACCGGACACAAAATTTAGTGAAACCTTGTTTCAGCTCGTCCGGTTCAAACCGGTCTGCACAGCCGACAAACCGTTTATACTTGGGCCGTTTTCAGAATGCGATTGTGACATTTCCTTAATGAGTACATAATAAGCAATAGTTTTCATTGCAGATGTCAAAAATGTATGGTTTTTGGCAAGATTTTAAAGGTCACTGAGAGTCACGCTGCAACTGTCTCTCACTGGAGAAATAACAGCATCAGTATGACATTTTTGACGTTTTTGAAATTTGATGACCCCTGTGGCGCTGCGGTTGTAGACATGTCTACCAAGCGAGAGGTCCCGGGTTCGATCTCCGGCTGGGGCTAAAGAAAAAAACCCCAGGTCTTGGATGTTTATATGCATATAAGATTGGAACTGCATCTCCTTTCTCTTGCGTATTAAGTTTAAGTATGTAAGTATTATGTTGATATATATATATATAAATATTTTGCCTTGATATATCTACAACATAATGTATTATATGACTTTTATTATACTTATATTATATTGTATTAGTTTGTAGGTAGTTATTTAATTAATTGTAATACTAGCAATAGATTTTCCTGTCCTGCCTAGGTTTGCTGGAATAAATCTCTTTTTAGAGATAAGCTCGCCTTTGTTGCATGGTACATGCAAATGCAAACCAATGCGTTTTCATTTGCTTGTACCATGCAATAAAGTATAAAGAAAGATTATGTGAGTGAAGTCGCTGTTTCTGGTACTCACGTCATAGGGTGATATCCTAGTGTGAGGCCAAAAGCAATGCATGTGCACATACATGTTTATTTAAGTGGCTCATTATTTTAGTTGCAGTCTTTGCTTTCGGCCGATACCATGGCCAATACAGACTCACAAAAAGTAAAGTTATCATGATTTGTCTGCGTCAGTTTTCTCTTCACCAGCAGTCGTGCATTCGCGTGTCTCGTGGCCGCTGTCTCATGATACAATCGGCACGGAAGCCGCTCGGCCGCCGGTGTTTTTATGCATCATTTGTACATTCTTAGTGAGAGAAAGAATAAGATGAATTTCTCTGCCGTGATGGAATGTTTCGTCTAGTTTAGGTGATTATGAGATTTGAGCCGCTCGGCGTACCGACGTCTGATCTCGAAATTCCCCGGTAATTATCGTGATTCACTCTGGCAGTTATTTTTGGCAAGGTTATTAGACTCGCATAATCCCTTACTGTTTCTCTTATGAAGTAGAATGCTAATTGATAATTTTCATGACGATCTATTTGTACTATCTGCTAAATAATGTGGCAATAGAGGTCACTGACACAGTCGAGGACCTTCACCAAAACCCAATCGTAGTACAAAGGCTTCGAGAAAGCTGGTACTACGAGATTCTAGCGATGCCAGTTTGCGATAGGTTTGTATGGTAAGCGACAGAATTAGCGATACAAACAATGGATCTTGGTGAAGGTCCCCTATAGTGTGAATGGCCTCTAGCACCATGTTATTTGGCAGATAGCATGGTATCTGACGACCTCTGTGGCGCCGCGGTTGTGGAGCTGCCTACCATGCGAGAGGTCCCGGGTTCGACCCGCGCTGAGGATATGAAAAAAAAAAACAGATCTTGGATGTTTAAATGTGTGTGACTTCGCTGTTTTTGGTTCCCACGGCACAGGGTATCCTAGTGTGGAGCCAGAAGCAATGTGTTTGTCTGTATGTAATTGTTTGTTTGTTTACTTATTTTATTAAGAGTAGACCAATTCATTTTTCTCTAATAATCCAAACAAAAGTATTTTTTTATTATTTAAGCCTCAAAATATGCTGAAGATCATGTACCTATTTTTTTAATAACTGTATAAACGTTTTACTGAAAATTGCAGTACCCACGAATTACGTCGATAAAAACAAAAGTATTATATTTTATCGACAGTCCAAGTGTTTCAAATTTTTCACCAAATTAAAAGAAACATTTATAATACGCTCCCGATAAGAAAAAGTGCGGGATGGAAGAAATAGTGGTCGCTGAAAAATACTATCAAATCCAAGCTCAGCATGGTGATTAAAAGAAAGGTGTTCAATACATGCATCATCCCATGCATGGCATAAGGCGCTCTAACATGGACTCTAACAGATAAACACAGAAATAAGCTGCAAAAAAACATTTCATGGAAAGAAGCATGATAGGCATTCAGTGGAAGGATTAATGGAGAAACGACAAGATAAGCGGCATCACCAAAATAGACGATGCAATTTCCACAATAAAAACAGGAAATATTAAACTGCACATCAACAAAACTGATTCGCACAGCAAATATCAGACAAAACCTGTGGTAGCTTAGGTGAAGGGTAAATGGGGTGAGTGAAGCGAAGCCCCCTTTACCCTTCGTGATAGGTTGAACATGCAAGAACAACAAAAAATGCAAAACATAAACTTGAGTACACAAAAAATATTGTATCTACACACGTATCATAAACCCTCTTTACTGCATACAAAAACCGCATGTTACGATCAGCATAATGTTAAACTACTTGGTAAAAACTCATTTCTTGTCTGAAAAATTACACATTATGACCATAATGTGTAATTTTTCTACACACTATGACATTCAAATTTCGAACGCCGACGCCCGCCTGCTTGCCGCCCCTAGTTTGTCTGTGACGTTGGTACTGACATTAAAATTTCGAACTTCGACGCCCGATGTTGGTTCTACAGAACAAGCCAAACAACTGCAGAGCCACAATGACGGTCAAACATGCGGTTCCTGTACACATCAAAGAGAACTTATGATATGTGTGTAGATAAACTAGTGTATGTACTGTACTGTACATAATTAGGCTTTAAAACTCGCCTTCGGCTCGTTTCATAAACCCACTCTCGAGTATTAACCCCTCCATTATGTAGCAGTCACATAAACTACTATAAAACATAAAAAGTGTTTTTGCTGATCCTTTTTTGCTGTGAAAATCAGTATTTTTGATGTGCGATTAAATACTAGCCAAATGGCAGTGCGCTGCGACGCAGAACAGGTGGACTCTTCTTACGACAGAATGGACTCCAAGAGTTTCCCATAAACGCAAGGTTGAAAGGCCGATACAGAGATGGAAAGACCACCTCACAGCATTCAACCCAAACTGGTGGAGAATAGCTAAGGACCGGACAGCCTGGCCAAACTTGGCTCAAACATTTGCCAAATTGAATGCAAGAGAAGAAAATAATTCATGAAATAAATAAACCAATAAAAAAAAGCAGTAAGCACAGTAAATTGCATGAAGGAATTATGATAATAATATATGATACATAAATAGAATAATAAATTCAAAATTATATATTAGGCAAGTTCCGAGAAAAGCTTGGTCAGCGAGGAAGTTTACGACCTCACCTTACATGCTGATATTAATTCAAGTTAGTGAGAGGTAGTAATAATGTAAACACTCACTAAAGTATGAAATATTTCGTAATGCCCAATAAACGGCTTATCTAATCTAATCTAAGAAAAAGTGGGAGAGCAGATACTATATTTTTTTTGAGGTTGCTTAGTTTTCACACGGTTTTAGGACTGCGCATTTACAGATCATCTCAAAAATCACTTCACAAAGCCACACACACACACACAATCACTACTAAAACCCTTGCGCTCTCCAAGAATTAAAAATTTACACATCACTACCACCACCAGCACCAAGCATAGAAAAATCAAAAAATCACCTTTGAAATGAAAAATCAAGTCACACGCCAAACTCTCACGAACGCTGACACTGGCACTTAGACGTCGCGTGTTGAAAAGAAAAATTCAAATGCGGGAACAAGAAAACTTTTTGAATTTGGAACTTAAGGTTTTTAAATTAGTGGCGCGGGCTGGCGCGCTTGCAAGAATGCGTTCGGATTGCTGCCGCTGGCCGCTTTTATTATTTCGTCACGCGGCATGAGCGCGGGCGCAGGTTGCATTGCTTTTCGGGTATGTTCGGGGATGACACGTCGGTGTTTCAGCTGCCATTTGGAGTGGGCGATAACTTTGAGGCGTGCTGCTAGGATTTTGGTTCTTGGTGGCATTTTCGGTCGGTTGCCTGCAAAGTAAGTAAAGTAATTGAATGTATACTAAGGACATTTATTAATTACTTTACTCAATTTTGAACGACTGTCCTCAAGAAACCATAGGTAGGTACATACATACGTCACGCCTTGTCCCATACGGGGTTGCAGAGGCACAATGGTGCCCACGTTTAGCCAGTTATTCAATATTCTATTACGCAGAACAGAGGGCTAGTCCATCACCACAGAAATCAAGAAACTAATATGACCAAAATAAAGTCAAGAATTCTAAGATCTAAACCTGTGCTTGGTAAAGTATAAACCGATCTTGCCAGACTCCAGAAAAAGCTTGCGACCCTTTAAGAGCAAAAACGGAATTTCAATTCACTACATTAGTTGTATTTACGAAAAAAGAGTTCCAAAAAGTACCTAATCTTGCACCAAGAGTTACATTAAAATTATTTACATCCATGTATAAAAGACTTCAACGGGGTTGCAAGACCAGAGGCGGTGCTGTCTAGTGATATTTTAGTGGATTGTTAGGGACATCATTCTATACAACTTTCACTATGAAACTAATTTGAACTGAGCAACTTTAGTATTCACTTCTGTATATACTATTTTAGTACAGGGTCTAGAAATATTTTTTTTGGGTTGTTAGGAACATGATTCTGGACAACTTTCACTTCGAAACCAATTTGAACTGAGCAACTTTAATTTTCACTTCTCGGCCGGGCGATCATTTGTATTGTATGGCGAAGTAAAAAATAAAGTTGCTCTGATCAAATTGTTGTAGTCAATTCCCATATGTAACACGCTTTATACTAAATTCACTTTATTGCTAAAATGGAATACAGATGAATTAATTCGTTTTGCATATTGAAATGTATTACTTAGCACCAGTTCCCGCCAATGTCAAATGCATCATTTACTTTTTTTTATTGTCAATCTATGGTGGTATCACTACTTTTCCCAAACGACGATTCTTTGCCCTTATTCCACTGAGATATTCTACAGGCAACAAATATGTATGTTATTTACCAATATAAGTTTTGACTCCCAAAGTCCCAATATCCCACCGTTGTTGCCTTTTTCATCAAATTTATTGCCTTCATGTAGTTTCACTGTAATGGTTGTTAAAGGTCACTTTGTGTTTTAATACTAAAGTTAGGTTTATAAAGGTTTATCAATTTTGTCGACCTGTTTAGCCTAGCGGGAAGGAACCCTACCTACGAAGCTGTCCTGGGTTCAAATCTCGGTAAGGGAAAATATTTGTGTGATGAGCATGAATATTTTTTTCTTAGTCTTGGATGTTTTTATGTATATACATAAGTATTTATCTCTATTAAATATATCGTCAGAAACCACAACTTCAAACATAAGCCTTGTTGAGCTTAGTATCGGCCTAGTTAGATGTGTGTAAGATTGTCCTTTATAAAAAGTCAAAACTTTATAATACAAGTTTAATATTAAATAGGTAAAATTTTGGTGAACATTTTGTTCATTTGGGATGAAAATGTACATTTTTTTGAATGTAACTTCTTACTCTGCTGTTACTTCTAAATACACAAAGACACAGCCAAGCCTTTTCTCTTACGTGGTATGCCCACTTTTAGAAATATTATACTCCATTTTCCGTAAAGGGGCAAGCCAACCGCAGCTGTGCAGATTTGAAGGTTTCCTTACGATGTCGTTCATAACCGTTAGAATTGCCAGACAATTGCACAATAGTACTTACGAAATTTGAGGTTTTCGGTACATTACTTCTGGCCCCACACAAGGATAAACTGTGTCGAGGGATCCAGGAACAGCGACGTCACAAAGTCCTGGGGTTTTTTCCTCCACAGCCGGAACTCGAACCCGGGACATCTCGTTTGAGAACCACAGCCTGGACCGTTACACTACAGAACTCGTCTTTCATAATTTATGATAATAATAATACCTTGGACACCAATTACACACATTGATCTAGCCCCAAACTAGGATTCCCTGTATCTTGGGTACTAGACAACGATACACATACTTATATACATAAATATTATACTTAGATATATAAACAACCATGACTAGGGTACGAACATCCGTTCTCATCAAACAAATATTTGCCCCCACCGGGACTCGAACCCGGGACCCTTGGTTTCGTAGGCAGCGTCACTGCCGACTCGGCCATACGGGTCGTCATAGTATCGCCTTTTCGCACGTAGATATAAAATAGTCAATTCTGCGTGACAGCAACTTGGGTACCGAAACTCAGTGATTTTCGCACCAAAATTACAAAATCATCGTCTGTATGACTAAGTGTCTCAGTCATGGTGTCATCCTGTCATTAGGGTCCAAGTTGTTGAAATTACCATCAGAGAGCATTATGTTAAGGTGCTACGAAAAAAAAATGGGGTTTTTTCGAATCCATTTACTCCACCATGAAGTCATCTACAGATTTTATTTTTGGGTTAACGTTTATTGAGTATTTGATTAAGGTTTTCACTAAAGGAAAACGCGATTAGATGAAATTTCCTCGATAGAATTGAATTACGAAAACACCTTTAAATTGTTTTGTTTTTTCCTGTAATTCTGAAATCCTGACTAATTTCATTGTGGAACTGCGTTCAAAATGTAGATATTATGTATTCTCAAAATCTCCCTAAAAAACTTTTTACTAAATATCGTAGTTTATTTTTAAACGATTTTTCTGTCGTTTAGCGCTGCGTTTTTTCATTTTTTCCCGATTCCGTCCCTCTCACACAGCGGGTCTTTCAGCTTGGAGTAACGGGGACCTTTGCACGGACGAGGTATCACCTTAAGGTTGCGAAGAGTCGCTGGAGTGTCTGCATTGCGGTGCATGGTGAGTCATAGTTGTGGTTTGGGCTGTTCTCATACGACGCTTAGGTTCATCGTCTTTGTTAGCCATTTTCGCGACCCCCAGCAGAGTAAACCTACTCACGCACACGCCCTGGGTTAAAAGAAAGTGGTGGAAAGGCTATTTGCTTGGGCGAACTGCAGGGAAAAAAGAAAAAAAAAGAGTGTGCTTTAGACTAAACAACTGAAGTAAAACTTCTTTAGCTCAAAAATACATCTCCTGCACCGTATCTGGCTATGAGAGGAAGAGAGAAAGAAAATGTGCGCGCGCACCTCTCGTTCGCCTCGCCCGATCACACTTTTCGTAACGCTCTCATCACGCATTCGCCAGCTTACTCCCCAAGTCAAGCGTGCGTAAAGAAGTTTTACTTCAAAAACATTACTAGTGAAGTAAATACCACGATTAAAGAAAAAAGTGTCCTTTCCCTCTTGCAAAAATGCCAGAAAAGTTTGTCAAAAATCGCTCATTACCTAATGTTGGTGCTTGGTCGAATGTCGGATGGGAATCGTCCAAAGAAATCGTGGCATGCGGACTGGCGCAGGCGCAATGAACTCCACCACTCACGCGCCGCTAATGTTTGCGCGGCACGTATCTATTGCAATTGCTAATTTTACTATCGTATGACTATAGTTTATTTTATTTATTTTTATTTATGACTTTAGTATAGTTGCCATAGCTGCAGCGATGGGCTAGCCTCCTGTCACGCAAAATGGAGTATCGAATAACTGAATTAAATTGGGCACAGCTGTGCTTCTACCACCTCTTATGGAAAATTACGCCTTTTCCCTTGAGAGGTCTTTGTCAAAACTGCTCGATTATTTTTGGGTACTATTAAATCGAATATCAAAAAGTTTATAATAATAACTAATCAATGTAGCCCATGATTGTGTGCACCGAGGAGCTCAGGCCTTTACCCTTATATATATAAAGTAAGATTAAGCCATACTTTACCACGCTGGCTTAGTGCCGGTTGATGGAGGGGTTTACGACCACTACCACGTAGCGAAGGCAGCCGGGACCTACAGCTTAACGTGCCATCCGAAACCCTGCACGTCTGATAATTTACTAAATAAATTATCTCATTGGTACATGGTCAGGTGTTGAACCTGCATCTCCTGTGTGACAAGCAAGTGAAAACCATTAGACCACGGAGCTCTCTCTTAAAAAAAAAGTCTAACCTAATCTAAACAATTAATAATTCAGCAACAAAACTAATAAAATCATCTTCAAGTCATTAAATTTGCTGGCGAGTTATTATATTTGAGGGTAGGTTTATTATTTCCGATTCTTATGTCCCACATGGAACGTCTGAGCCATAGATTTGCTCGTGGCACCCACAATTCGACACTCTTTTTGCGTGACGGGAGATGCTTCGCCCTACATCTCCATAGAGATTCTTTAGAGATCTCATTAGAGGCATACCATATTCTTGTGGTAAAATGAACTGTCTATGGACACATGACCCAATCGTGATTTCTGTGCCGTTGATAGTGACTATCACTATCTACCTGCCGGATAGATAGGGACATTTAAATCTTTGATTTAATTAAGATCTCATAGTTATTTTTCGTTCGCTTGAAAGCGTACGCTCGAAGATGAAAAGCGCAGTCCGAGTAATATGAGACATAAAGTTACATTACATTGATAAATTATTTAAAACAAAAAAAAAACAATGATGTTAATAACGATATTATTTTTTTTATAATTTAATAATTTAAGTAAATCAATTTATTGTTAAATGTTAGTTCAATAACTTGTGATGTTGGAAAAACGCCTCCATATCATAGTTTTAATTTAGAAAAGTGTAACTCTCAATTTATCAGGGCGAGACGCGTTGCGTGTTGTTTAGCTGTATGTATGTATGTATGTCCGTTGCCTTTCTTGCAGCGATTATTGGGATTCAATAACATTTATAAATATTTACGGCCCGGGTTATTGCCTGTGGTCTCATACTACAATCGTATCGATTATTCATTGTTTCATTGTGTGCACCAGAAACACAATTACACTATATGTAAGTTTGTATACTCATCTGGCCTTCTTGATTCTGGACAATATTAAACTGGACGTGATACATGCCCACACCTACACAGCTTTGGAGTTTTGAGACATCTGTAAATATTGTGTGGTATCCGTGCCTTGTCTTGCCATTTGAGCAATTTAAAATCCATGTTAAAGCGACTTTGTCGAAAAAGGGATATTACAATGTTCAAGATTACTTAAATGACGGGACTGTATGGGGTTAATCTGGCTCAACACAGACCTTACTGTTAATAATTTTTTAATTATTTATTCCTGCTTATTGATTATGATAATGACTAAATATTATATTTTGTATTAGTTAAGCATAAGCAATTTTTAAAAAGAGACCTAAAAATCAATCTGTGGGAGTTTCTACGCCCTTCTCCTCCCACAGTGGTCCAATGTAGAGAAGTGGCAAAAACTGACGATTGCTAAGTATATGTAAATATCTACAGTAATAAAGACATTTGGAATTTGGAATTTGAATTTGTATTATACTGTGTACTCAACCTGTTTTATTTCCTTACATTAGGCGTGAAAAGCACATAGTAAATGCCTCGGTAGAAAGTGCAATAGATGGACTCGAATCTTCGCGGGCCGAGCCGCAGGTGAGGTCTAACTCGTCCATCTATTGCTTACTTTCTATACCTGGGCAACAATGTACTATTCTCGCATGATGCTTTCGGTGTTGTTATTTTAATAATAGTTTGTGGATATTCGTGTGCAGGCGCTTAGGAGGCGTTTTAAAAAGTTCTAAGATAAAGTATGCAAGGTCTAACAGAAAGGGAGTTACAAGCCGAATGGTGGTTAAGCAATTTTTAAAAAGAGATCTAAAAATCAATCTGTGGGAGTTTCTACGCCCTTCTTCTCCCACAGTGGTCCAATGTATAGAAGTGGCAAAAAATGACGATTGCTAAGTATATTTAAATATCTACAGTAACAAAGACATTTGGAATTTGGAATTTGGAATATTATTTAGTAAAACACACAAACAAATAACCAACTCATCCAAGAGGAGGCCAAAAATCAGTTGGCAGACTACCTGCCAGATGGTTCAATGCTAGAGCGAGGATAGCAGGACAACGCGGGATGCACAGGACCGAGTGGAATGTCGTGCGTGATCATGGATAGGCCTATATACTCTACTGACAGGCTGATGACGATGTTGATGAAAAACCCGGCAAAATTTGCTCGAAATGTGCCGTCACTTCTTTTCTATACGGGGTGGACGCTGTGCCTTTTCTGCGTAACATTTTGGGGGCTAGCCTGTACTCATTTTTCCTTACGAGATTATCCATCACCGTTAAAATGTCAAAATATTGGTTTTGATGAAAAAATAAATAGGTTTTTTTTTTTAATACCTTGAACACTATTTACACACATTGATCTAGCCCCAAATAAGGATTCCCTGTATATTGGGTACTAGACAACGATACAATACTTTTATAGATACGTTTTATACTTCGATAGATAAACAACCATCACTAGGGTACAAACATCCGTTCTCATCAAACAAATATTTTTTACGTTTTTGAGATTCGCTTGAAAGATCATTTCAAGCGAATCTCAAAACCTTTCTCTTCCATAGTATGTATATGTCACCGGAAAATAATACGATCCGCAAGTTTTTAAATTTCCTATTTTTTTCCGCAAGTTTATAAATATACTAACCTAACCTAACCTAACCTAACCTAACCTAACATAACCTAACCTAACCTAACCTAGCCTAATATAATCTAGAAGGAAGTTTATAAATTTCCTAGGAAATTTATAAACTTGCGGATCGTATTATTTTCCGGTGACATATATATAATTTGTATGAGTATGTTATGTATGTATATAACTTGTATGTGTATGATATGTATGTATGTATATTATATTATATAAATTAGGTGTAGTAGTAGTAATAGGTATATGTACCTACTTATATTATTATTTTGTATGAATTATTTTGTTGTGCAAATAGGTTTTACTCTCACAATCCACTTTCCTTTCCTATCTGGGTTTGATGGTAGAAATCTCTTTTATAGAGATAAGCGCGCCTCTTGTACCTATATCTTTCTTTGTATATCTCTGTATGTTTGTTTTGTGCAATAAAGTATTCATTCATTCATTCATTCATATTTGCCCCCACCGGGACTCGAACCCGGGACCCTTGGCTTTGTAGGCAGGGTCACTGCCGACTCGGCCATTCGGGTCGTCGTTATCGCAATATTTTTCGACTTACTTAGTTCAAGACAAACTCCACTACTACTACTAGTGATGTAACGTATATGTAACAACGTCAGAATAGCTCACTGGAAAGTACCAATACGATCTTACACATTTTGATAATCGGTCAATTGCGGATCGGTCTTGCACACGGCGGGTCCCGTACCATTGTAACTGTATTTTTATGTTGTAGTTATTGTAAACAGGTTACATTTAGAATTACTGACTATCTTTGCGCTATAGTTTTTGTTAAATCTGAATGCAAATTTTCAAATACTTGTCAAGACTATTTTATTTTGCTCCGGCTCCAGTCTTCCGCTTATCTCCGAGAACATTAGCCTGCTTATATTCTCCAAGAACTTCATTAGTGCTAAAGCCTGCACTTGTAAAATATGGTACTGTCTGCCTGTATACCTTCTTCTTCTCCCACAGTGGTCCAATGTAGAGAAGAGGCAAAAAATTACGTCTGCTAAGTATATGTCAATATCTACAGTAATAAAGAACTTCTTTGACTATGTTTAGTTCATGAGCTTTCCTGTCTGCATAATTTATAAACTGAATGTGCTAATATCCGCGGTGGGTGCGTATTTATTATGTTAGTTCTCCTCCTGTCCCCTACACCTTCAATACCAACTGCCTCTGATAGGTAGTTCTCTTCAAGGCTCCCCGAACTCTCGACGTGCTTGGACGAATTCGTAGAAGGGAACATCATAGGATCCTACCTGGTTCCTGTCCTGAATACTCCTTCATTCCTTTATCCCGATTGGCCCTTGACACCTTCAGACCTGCCCATGCCGTCAAAGGCGAAGGCACCAGGGGAGTCGTATTCTAACGCTAGGAACCACCTTAACCTGTCCACTCGCGCATGAACACCTAGTATGGACTTGGAATAATATTTATATTTATTTTACTAAAATAATTACTTCTACCCGCTATTCTTTTTTATTACTGGAAATACTAACCGGAAATAGAGGATAAACGTATCTTCTCTCCGGTATCTCACACTTGAATGGTCGACTGACTGAGTAAAGGAAAAATAAATAAAACGGTAATGTGGCTGGCCGCCATGACAATTCAGGTTTTATTGCCATTTTTCTTTAATCGCTATTGAGAGGGTTAACGAGTCCATGCTGTAAACCTTCTTCAATTTGCCAGGTAGGTCCACGACCACCGTTTCACCATCGTGCAAGAGAACAAAATCGAAAAGACAAGAAAAGAAAACAAAGAGAATAATAGTACTAAAGACCACCTTCATTAAAAAAATCTAACATTATTTGGTGGTGTAGCGGCAACAGAGATATATATGTTGTGGAAAATTCAAATCTCTACCCTATTACGGTTCATGAGATACTGCGCGCTGATCTACCGACGGACAGACAGACGGACGGACCCACAGCGGGGTTTAGTAACAGCTCCCGTTTGGAATCCTTCGGGTACGGAACCCTAAAAACGAAATCTTGAACATGCATGGCGTTTCGTGTTTCTTGGCAATAAACACGATGTTTAATCCAATTATTTTTGGCCGGTTACAACTTCATGTAATTGGTGAGATTATGTATGAGTAATACGCACTACGTAAACTATGTACTAAGTAAGGTATCATTATCAATAATAATCTCATGATTTACAATGTATTTTAGACTCTATTGTTAAGATGTTACTTACGCTACGCACTACAAGGACAATAGAAATCTGTTCTGGTATGGATCATCGATAAATATTTCCTAATATGTACGGAAACGGATATTCAAGTTTTAAGATGTTGTTGCATCATTCTAATGTTAATGTGTGTTGGAGAATTAACTTATTTCCACATAATCTTGTAATACTTTAACATACATTACAGTGCTCAGCGGAACGTATACTTTCCTATTCGAGGTGGTAGAGGCATATTATGTGTAACCGCTTTTAGCCAGTACCTACGTCAAACCATAACACCCATAACACAATGATGGATGATGTGATGACGAATGATGAACACAATCGTATATATTATTATGACATTGATGACCCAGATAAGAGGATGAATAATCAGTAACAACTTGCTAAAGTCGGGTCAAGATAATGGTGACATGACAGCGTCTCTGTCACTGACGTAATAAGGTTGAATTTAGTTTGGCCCAGTGCACCTATTATCTTGACCCGACTTTAGTGACAGAATCTACTTCAGTCAGATTCTCGTAGTCGACAATTGCATTTGCAGTTGAAATGTATTATGTTATCTAGACAATGTTGAAAACTCTAATAAGTATATTAAGTATCATAATTAATTTTAAAAGAAGTAATTTCCAGTAATATGGTCCAAATATTTTTTACTCGGTTATTTTAGCTCATTATACCATCGAAATTCGCATTCGGTCCTAAAAAGCGCGTGACCGCAAAAAACATTTTCAGCATTGGACCAAATTGGCCAAGTGGCCTATTCTCAATTTCATGTCACATTCGCTATCGAAAATATTGTACATCATGTAAAAAGTGTTTAGTTACTTATGTCTGGATTTGCTTCGAATGTGTATAACAACGTACAAATAATGCTGCACAAAAATAATATCTGTTATGATATTATGTACTTTTTCTGAATGATATTTGTGTACTATATTAATTATGAAATATGAATCTTATTCGTATTCCAAAATCAATTAAATTTTTCCAACATGCTGATTCGTACTTCATCATCATCAGCATCATCTCGACCTGTCACCCCTCAGCAGGGTTATAGTGCTCTAAGTAGATATTTCCATTTGTTCCTATCTCGGGCCGTGCTCCAGCTACACCAAATCTGGGCTCATAAAGCGGCCTCATTTTTTGTTGAACGTCGCCAGGTGGTTTTGGGGCGATCTTTCTGCCGTATCCCCTTTGGGCATCATTTGAGGGCTACTTACGAGAGGTGTTCATCAGGCCTCCACATCACCTGACGCGTACTAACTTGGGCCAAATGAAAAAATAAACGTACAATTACTTCTTATATTTGGATGAAAATTATCAATAAAACAGGAGTGTCATTTAATGAAGCTTTTAAACATTGTTTTGTCTTATTTTTCTTATTATTGTCCACTGAATTAATAGGTCAGCGAAACAAGTTTGGCAACTTATAAATTATTTTCAAGCAACTATTATATTGCTATACAAGCTACGGTTAATATAATTCAGCGTCGTAATGACTCTACAGCAACTTAATTTGATATATGTCTACCCATTGCCAGTTTCTAATAAGTAAATAAAAGTAAATATCGATTACATCTATAATTTTATTTATTTATTTATTATTTATATTATTAGTTTGTTTATTTGCAAATGCCAAATTGATATAAACATACATTAGAAAATAAAGTCATATTTCAATTGCAATAATACATGGACAACACAATCATACCTTACTCTCAAAGAACGTGCCACATTCTCGCATTATATACCTCCATGCTTAACCTAACTGATCAATCAGTGGTGCTGCCGCCAACGGTGCATTGTGGCCGTCCCGCGCATGCACTGGAGGAAACTGCCGGCGTGCCCCCGAGACGGGCGTGCGGCCCGCTAACTTCAACGACCTCTAATTTATACGCTAATGTATGTAATGATGACTGAATCTTCTATACTAGATCAGAATTATTATTTCGAAATCGCCCTAGCTCCGGCTACTACGAGGCGGCGTCCATGCCCCCGCACTGCAGCGCAACCACGCTCGCCTCCGCCGTCTCGGCTGCTCCATCTCGCTCGGTGCGCAGCAGTCAGCTGTCGTTGGCCCCTCCCCTCCTTGCCTCCAGCTCATAAAAACACTGAGTATAGACACAAGACTGCCTAGGAAGTGGGTTGCCTTGATTCGGATTTTCTATTCTATTCCACTTAAAATCCTCGAAAATCCAAGTAAAATCTGCAAATTTTCATGAAAAAATGATAAGTTTTATTTTGTTAAACGGACCTATGCTAAATCTCTAAAATATATAAAGAAGCCCACTTACGAGTTCACCGCTGAGTTATCAATTTTGATGCTTAAATATTTATCGGTAGCGCAGAATTTTTAATTTTTAATATTATGAAGTGGCAGCAAAGAGATGACAAATTAATATAATATAATCATTGATAGAGAAAACTTTGAATGCTGCACTTATGATATCTCAAAAAATATCAAAGTTTAAACATTTCCTTCCAATGACAATCCAATGATACTTTTCTTTATTCAGTCTGCGTGATGGGCCGACTCTTTTGCTTTTTATATCTCCATAGAGACGATGGTGTTGCCCCCTGACACGCAAAAAGAGAGTCTAAAACTAATCTCAGGGTGTTAGTCGGGGTCTTCGAAACCTTGTAACTCTTGGTAAAGGTGTGACGATATGAAGCAGCGTTTTTTCGCAATTAATTCTTGATGGGAATACTGGCTAAACGTGGGTACAATTGTGTTTCTGTCAACCAGTATGGGAAAAGGGAAGATGCTATGATATGTGTTTCGTTCTTGATGGTACAGTGCCCAGCAGTTCATAATGTACATAGTATAGTAGCGTCATATATGTTGCACACATCAGTTAGTGATTCATGGGACAGCGATGACACATGACGCTACTATTCTATGTGCATTATCAACTGCCGGGCACTGTACTGTTGTTGATTATACCCAACAGATTCAGGGCACAGCGAACGCTTCAACAACTTCGTACTCGAGGCTCGTGGGCTCGCATGGTGTTGCTAGAGTGATATCGAAGTGAGTTTGTCGAGAATAGCCCCCTCAAACCACGTAGCGGATAGTTTTAATGAGTTCTTATGTTACGGATAATCTTAGAAAGTGCAGCCGAGATTTATATCTCGTGGATGGATATCATTATCTGGAACAGTTAGTTTGGAGCTGAACTACTTTGAAATCAATTAAATTCTTATGGAGATGTCGAAGTTATTCAGATAATAGTTTGTTTGTTAGGGAATAGCACAATACAAAAGAGACAGTACAAAAATATATCTAAAACTTAGGCCAATTAGGGGCTCTTATTGTGCTACTATTACATTTTAAATTTTGTAAATACATACATTTAATGTTAAAAAACTAGGTGTTACAGGTGGTCGGGGAGAGGGGGGGGTGAGAAGTGTGTGTGTGTGTGTGTGTGTGTGGGTGTAGATGTGTGTGTGGTAAAAATGTAAAAGTAAAATGAATTACTTTTGAAATTAGGTTTTCATTGATGGTACTAGAATCAACTTGATATTTTTTTGAAAGAGGCCAGGAGAGTGATGGTATTTGTCTTTAACTTTTTATTGTATGTGCGAGGCAGGCGGCGGCTGATAGAATTGGCTGCGTAGTTTTTACGAGATAGAGGCACATTGAAAAGTCTGTTGTGGCGGGTACTGATCAGAGCCTCAACCAGATCCGGACAGGCAATGTTGTATAATAGCCTCATGTCCATCATGACTCGACGGGACTCGAGGCAGAGGACGTTGTGATGTCGGCATTCTACTGTGTGCCGAAGCCTGAGGTGCCGAAGAAATCTTATTTGGAGACGCTCAACCATGTTTATGTTAATCTCGTATTGAGGATTCCAGACCGTGCAGCAGTATTCGAGGATGCTTATAACATATGTAAAGTACAGTACACGGATACAGCTAAGGTCAGTAAATAGTCAATAGTCAAATAGTTAATAGTCAAAGTTCTTCATTACTGTAGATATTTACATAAATAGGTACTTATCAAACGATATTTTTTGCCTCTCTCTACATTGGACCATTGTGGGAGAAGAAGGGCATGGAAACTCCCACAGATTGATTTTTAGATCTCTTTTAAAAATTGGTTGTGATTAACTAATACATATATAAAAAAATATTATGATTATTAAGCAGGAATAAATAATTATAAAATTATTAACAGTAAGGTCTGTGTAACATGCTTTTTAAATTGCTCAAAAGGCAATTTAAAAAGCATTTAAGAACCTGGCGTGACTGAAGCAGATGCCAAAGTCGTATAAATATGAAACATAGAGTAAGGTTCCAAAAATGTATCCCTGAGGAACACCAGAAGGCACCGTTATAATCAAGTCTGACCGACAGCCACCAACGACAACAGCCCGACATCTCCCATTGATGTTTGATTCCGTCCCTCGTAACAGATCGCCCTGGATACCTATTTTTTCTATCTTTTTCAGGAGTATGGTGTGGTCAACCCGGACGAAAGCCTTCTCGAAATCAATATAACAGCATACTTGACCCCCCCGTATCCTTTTCGACGAGAACCGAGGCCACAAACACAGCAACACAGCCAAGTTGGGTGTTATGGACTTCGACCTCACAAAGCCATGTTGTTCACCTGGGACATTCAGGGTAATATTTTGGTAGACGAGCCTATGAACCACCTGCTCCATCATCTTTCTGAAAACGTTTAAAATAGATATTGGTCTATAGTTTTCTACCGGTATCTTGGAGCCCTTTTCATGGACTGCAAAGGTTTCTGCAAAATTTCTCGATTTCTCACGAAAAGACCTGTACAATATTATTGATAGCGGCCCAGCTAGTGATTCGGCGCAACTCACGATTAGGTTAGGAAGAATTTTATCACTACCAGGGCCCTTACTTTTATCAAGTTTTCTTAGATGTTTGAATATATCCTCAATGGAAACTACAATGCTGTTAGTCACTAAATGATGAGGCGGTTCCAGTAGATCTGTCTCAGGATAGCATTGAATAGGGGGACAGAACATTTTTCCAAAGTATCCATTGAAAGCGTTGCATGTTACCTGTTTAGAGCCTAAGGTATTTTTGTTGTAGGTCATGTTCTGAGGATACCCAAAAACGCCTGGGATTCTCTTTTATACCATCCTGAGCCAACCTTATGTAGCCTGCGTTACATTCCTCCCGTACCTGCTTTTGCTTACTAGGAGAGAAACATCGTAGTCCAGAGGGTATTTATCCACTCAACCATCCAACGTCCCTTGAAAAAAGAAGTGAAATTTTTATGCTACGTATCTCTTAGTCATTACTCTACGTATACACTAAGGACCTTTTTCCAAAAAGTGCGATATTTATTTTTCTTGATGATGTTGATTAAGGCTCGGCTATACCATATGGGTAATGTCGTGAGTTACAAGTAGTAGCTCTAGGTACAAACATCTCGATGGCATCATATATTCTAGAGATACGGTATGAGACAGTGTTGTCTAAATTTCAAAGAGCGCACTTATTATTGTTTGCCATTCTTAAGAAGTAAGCACGAAATTGAATGACAGCTTGAAATACTGCAGTTTTCCGGTTGGCATAGGATCTATTTTTAAATTCCGTATGGATAAGATTTTAAGGGCATCAAACTGAGAAAATTATTTCGAGATAAATGTGTTCATAAATTAGAGTAGCTGTATTCTTATGAAACAATACTACAGGATTACTGAAATCTCCGGCAAAAAATAATGGCTTTGATTTGCTCTCTCCTAGTTTTCTCAATTTTCCTTCTCCGTTAAGTTAGCTGTCATATAAATCTGCCAAATGTTTGTCGAGCCTTCCCGTCAGTCAATAACTCTGTTTTTAGTCTAAATGAAAACAAATATTGATACTTTAGTTTCTTTAGTTGTATAAAGTAGTGAAAACTTAGATTATAATGAAGTCTTAGTGAAATGATCTAGTGTAATAAATGGATTCCAAATCCACTTAGGGAGAAAATAAAGTAACCTAAAATCCTCTTTTTCGTAGTTTTACAATGAATATTTTTACTTGGCACCGGTGGTAAATATACTTAAAAACAGTAAAACCAGTGAAAATAGTCCATCATTCAGTGAAGAGTTATTTTAACCGACTTTTGCTCAGTTTTCTGAAATGTTTTTGTTGTTATTTCTTCGTTCAATAACAACCAGCTGCAAGTATCATTCAAAAATTTTGATCAAGTGACGTCACGAGGGTAGATATTTTGAACAGTATTTAAAATAGTAATCTGTTACGCGAAACATTCATATAATTTCTTAAAATAGACAAAAAATTCATAAAAATAAATAAAAAGTATATTATATTTATTTAGCAACATCCTTTCTCTTTTTATTTTATTAGTTTAGTGGTGACCTTTGGAGTCAGTCCCACTATCAATAAAACTTGTAAAAATAAATTCTAAAGAAAGTATCTTGGATGTTTTCTATATATTTACATAAGTATTTATCTGTATTAAATATATCGTCGTCTAGTACACATACCACAAGCCTTGATGAGCTTAGATGGGCCTAGTTCCATTTGTGTAAGATTGTCCTCTAATATTTATTATTATTATTTTTATTAAACAAAATAAACGCGCTATCCAGGTTTAACACTCAGTTACGCCGACAGATTTTGCACTTGTCTCGAAATTATTTTGACTACTCCATTTATAATAATCCGATAATAGTGATTACTTGCGTTCCATCTGATAGGCCTCAGGCTTTACTACTTCAATACTGTTTTATTGACCAAGTTACCCTGAAATTCTAGTAGCTACTGAAACCCAGTCAATCAAACAGTGAATTACGTCTATTAATTAACATTTGATCACATTATGGGCTTATGAGAGAAACATACATCCTACTATTCAATTGACCAAGTAGGTAACGCTACCAATTAACTATCAAATCAATCACCATTAAACCACAATGCACGGAACTAAACTTACTTAAATTGCTATGCAGATTGACTCTAAGGCCCGAAAGATAAAGGGCTAGCCAAGCACGTGATCTCGGGTCAACGTTGACGTTTTATATGTCGTGGCCATATCACATGAAATGGCCAATCATGTTTGAATAAAAAAATTCATTGAAGTAATATTTTAGGGAAAACACTGAGGTAGCTTAGTTGAACACTAAAAGGGACGAGGGCAGTGAAGCCCCCGAATAGTATTGGTGTTAGTACGACATACACATAACACAAAAAACACCACGTAGTAAAAAAACATGTTTTCATGAAATTCAAGCCTTCCTGACCATTTCATGAAATGGCCGGCCAGATCATGAAATTATCAATTCTATGATATGGCCACGACAGATCCATATCCATGGAAAGTTAAAGTTGCCTCAAGTTTAGTGCTAAGTCGCTCTATCTTTCGACCTTCAGAGTCCTGTAAGCGCCGCACAGTCCATCTTCAAGGTCATCGCGTCTGTGTAATGTTTTGCACGAGTGTGTGCGTGTCAGCATGTCGTACTCTTCACTGCGTCTACGCAGATTTCTGACAGCGCTTTTCTGTTTCCTCTTCATCACCTCCGGTTTTAGCTCTGTGTCGTAGTATTTACGCTCTTCTGTGTGCAGCCATTTGGAGTTGGATAACAGTTTCTTGGTCCATTCGTCTGGTATAGATAAGCATTAATATTTATATAATGGCACATACATTGCTTCTGTCCCCACACTAGGATACCCTGTGTCGTTGGAACTGAACAGATGGAGAGATACTAGACGCATGGTGTTTACCGGCCATTGCCCTCTTTGATGCAATTGGAAGGACCGTGAAGATTGGCGCTATACTAGAGGCCTATTGCAAGCAGTAGGTTGATAAATAAGGGCAAATCATAATAGTCATGGTCTTCTGAAGAACCCACTTATCATTGAGATCCTTCGTCGCCCCAAACTTTCCCCAATATTTCTACGGGTTGACTTTCGACCAGGAAGAGACTCAGCCTCATTACTTGGTGGTCTGGTTTCTCATAAGTTATGTTGACTACAACGTTGATTTGTTCTTATTTCTTTCTTTTGTTAAATTGATATTTTGAGATATCTTATTGGCACTTATAGATACGATGATATAATATTGTCATTAGATTAGATGATTTTTGTATTGTACATTGTGGCATAAAAAATATCGAAATCGAAAAAATTACATCCCCGTAGAGATTCTTGGTGCACCGTCTCTGACGGGCGTATTTTCAAAGCACTGGTAGAGTTAATGGAGTTTCCTTTCCCAGTGCGAGATTCAGCCATGAATCACTTGACAGGGAAATTTGATTAATTTTAATTTTTCTCCTTGTGTCTAACTTTTTATTTTTGTTTGAGTTTAAAGATTGACTTCCACTTCCAGGGGTAGAAACCCATGTGGAGAGTGAGCGTTGTGGTGGTGGTGGCTGAAGGGAGTGACAGGGCCGGTGGAAAAACCATCTATCATTAGGTTCTACGATATCAGCTAGTCGAAGAGATCTCGCTGGATGCTATCGACACAGGTCCATAAAGAAGAGGCCTTTGCCCAGCAGTGGGTCAGAGCATGACGATGATGATGAAAGATGTAGAAATTTTTAAATGGATTATTAGAATGTTCTGAAGAACCCACTCACCGTTGAGATCCTTCATCGCCCCAGCCTTCCCCCCATACTCGTATGGCAGACCCTCGACTGGGAAGTAGTCTAGCCCCATCACTTGGTTGATCTGGTCTCCACCATGGATCTGCACCACGGTCCTTTTCCAGGGGTAGAAGCCCATGTGGAGGAGGAGGAGCGACATGGTCTTCAAACGTTGCGTGTTGATGACGTGGACCTCAGAGAAACGGAGGGGGTAGGCGTTCTGGAAGGGGCAAATGGTTATTAAACATCATTGCGAATTATAAAGTTCCTTAGGGCCTTGCACCCCAACGTGCCATTTTTAGCTCCGGTAATATTGCGAGAATTCGAGTGAGCATTTCGACATGACGACATCGGTCATTGGATAGAAAGTACCTCGATTGTAATCACAGGCCTAACTTTTATGCAATCAATAGTGATTTTGGTAACTGGTAATATCAGTTAAGTACTTATTGAAAGTGCGTGGAACATCTAGGAATCTGCTTAGTGTCGGTCTAAGAAGTCTAGACAAGACTGAATATCAGCAGCATGAAGGCATCTAAGACACACATCTATAGCGCTGCCGCCAGGCGCCACTATTGTCAATGTAGCTGAGCACCAACCTGGTGCTCAGCTACATATTTAAGTCACACATATATACTGCGATGCCCACAATAACACCTACTTCACGCTGCATTCAAGAATGAAGTAAGAAAGAAGAATATCGGCTGCCCCAAATACACCTGGAAAGAGTCACTCATACATGACATTGAATGTAAAAAACAAAATTACAGGACAGAATCAGCACACAACAGGGACGAAGTTAGGAAAGCATTGAGTCAAATGTACTAGAAACAGCCAACGAAACTGAGAGCTCATCGGATAACCCAACCAAAACGGACTCAGCAAACTTAACCAAAAGTGCCTGTCTTCAGGTATAAAAACAAGAACTTGAAGAAAACAACAGCTGCTCTCAAATACCTAAATCCTCCCCATTATCATATCCTTTATTGGGTTTAGGGTGAAGCGTCGGTACATTAAAATTACCCTCCTTCCCATCCTTACGAGCAGATCACTTCCTCCCCTTTCAAAACTTGTGCCCTCTGGTATGGTGGCCGAAAGACCGAAAGAGGAACCGGAAAACCTGGCTGGAGAGTCAGCATTCATTCGTTAATTATTTAATTGATGTCTTCGCTCATTGGCAAGTATTTGTATGTGCTCTGGAAAAGCAAGACCAACCAAAACACGTGTCTGGTGTTCAGACGTTCTGTTTGTTTCATTTGTACGGATTGAAACAATATTCTTTGGATTTATCTATGTTCTAGGTCTACTCAATTTAAGGACAACATACCTTTAAAAGCCACCGAAAGTCCTTCCAAAAGGTACCACGAAAGTGGTTTTTGAGATGAGCTGGTTGCAGGTCGCATACGTCGATGAATACTACCTCCTCACCAGGTGTTGGGTCTTCGTGTAATCTACAGGTAAAACAAGATGGCGTTATACTATATCCACACGGTGTCAGGGGGCTAGCCCATTGGAGAACTTTGGAGACATGATCATTTTAATGACATTAGATATAATGGAGTAAATATAATAGAATAAAATTGCAAGTCATAAAATAAAAATTGTAACATTTTGGGTAATTGTGAACAGAGGTTGTTGTTGGCCTGTTTAAAGAAGTCCTCTGTCATTTTACTAACAAATTAATGATTTATCTTTTAAATAGGAGGCCTAACGGAACCTCTTGAAACAGGCCTTAAGAATACGACGCCTTTACGGATGCATTAAATAATTACAAGCAGTCTTTATGTAACCAAGAAATTCCATACCTTATGTCTAAGATCATCAGCCATCTAGCCAACAAAGCCCTGGCGGAGAGAGGTCTGTCCAATGCAGTGGGTGCCGGCATACGGACAATTGTCATGCGTTTACCGGCTACACTGCGGGATTTGAGCGGCACGACGTATCTGGAAATGAGATTGAAATAATTAGTAATCTTGTTCTGTCCCCCTAGACAAGTGACATCGTTAAGGATAGCGAGTCGAAACGATAACTTTTTATGTATGCGATATGACATTTGGTATCGCTAAGGTGACGTCACCTAGCGAATCCAAATGTCATATCGCATACATAAAAAGTTATCGTTTCGACTCGCTATCCTTAGCGATGTCACTTGTCTACAGGCACTGAGTAGCCTACTTATCTACTATCGCTTTATTTATAAGGCTCTATAGTTTATGATACTTTTGGATCCTCTTGCTCTTGGACCCTCTTAGAGGTAGAGAATCTGTAGTCAGTAAATCCAAACCACGGCCAAATCGACACTGTTAATGTCAAATTGACGTTTAATGTATAGGGAAACTACCACTTTTCATCAAGGTTTGGCCAATGTACGTTGCGCATACAGTCTTAATTGTTCACCCAAAAAGAAGGTGTGCATACGTGCAATCGTGCCTATATAAGATAAACAAAGAAAAAACTCACGCATCCTGACAGCTAGAGAGTATATCTTCATCGTCCGGTCTCCTCTTATGCCACAGGTCACTAAGCCCTCCTGGTCCTCTCGCCCAGTAGTACCTCCGAGCCCTGGAAATCAAATAAAAATTATGGTGGTCAGGGTTCCGTACCAGAAGGGTGCCAAACGGGCCCCTATTTCTAAGACTCTACTACTCGTCGACTGTCTGTGCATCCATCCGTCAGTGGTCTGTATATATATCAACCGTAATAGGTAGAAAGCTGAAATATTCACAGAATGTTATTTTTCTGTACAAAGGTGAGCTTATCTCTAATAAGAGATCTCTTCCAGGAAACTAAGTTAAGATGGGAGAGGTTGATTGCTAAATAATTATTTTCACATGTGTGAAACAATATGATGAAATTAATTAATTAATAAAATTATGTTACTACTTTAGTCATGTTCCTGCCACTGCGAATTCCCAAATCATCATCATTAAAATTTCATGGTAAATTCGCGTCACGAGTCATCGCAGTCGGTGACGCAATTGGTGTGACGTCGGATTCTCAATCTATAGGGACTGGTTTCGTAACCAAGTTCGACATAAACATTTGCATACAGGCACATACATAGCTCCTGGCCCCACACTAGGATACCCTGTGTAGTGGGAACCAGCAACAGCGACGTCACACACGTTTAAACGTCCAAGACCTGGGGATTTTTTTTTGTATCCCCTGCCGTGGTTCGAGTCTGGGACCTCTCGCATGGTAGGCAGAGCCACGACCGCAGCGCCACAGACGTCGTCATATTTATTTGTTTTTGTTTTATATTTTTAGTAGTTAAGTCTTCTTGTGCCGTGGTGCGGAACCCGTCGTGTACGAATCAGAGCCGTACATGACCAAATTTTACTTTGGTTTTGATTCTTTGCAAAGGGCTCTGAAGAGTTTGACTTTAGGGCCTGGAAACTTTTGCGCACATTGAAACGAATACCAAACTTGTACAAGCTGGTGTCCTTTGTCGCTCTCCAAAATGCCAAGTAAGATGTTGTAGTAGTGTCACGTTGACAAAATATATGTTTAAAATTGGGAAAGTGGCAGAATTGTATTTTTAGACCCCATCTATTGAGTGAGAATAAAGGGGTATACATTTATGTAATGTATCCTTAGATGTCGTAATATCGCTATTAGCACGGAGTATTTCTATCAGCCTTTGATCTCTTGACGTCCCTATAATATTGACACCTCCTCCCGCAGCTTCCTCGTTCCCCTCACAGGTCTGCGGGAAGAGGTCCGAGATATAGCCTCGTCGGGATGATCAGTATATTACTTGTAGTGGGTAGGTTCATTATTCTCCTATAAGTAATCTCTAATTTTGTAACATTCTTGTTAGCAAAGAGTTTGTCTACCTCCTCCCCGCCTCGTCATCATCCCCCTCACAGGTCTGCGGGAAGATGTCCAAGATGGCCAGCTCGTCGGGTGTGGGGTCGCGAGTGAGGTGCTGGCACGCCCATCGCTCGGCGAACGACGCTGCGTGCTTCATTGTGCTGGGCCTGGAAGGTAGACAGAGTTATTGATTATTACACTATCTTAGGCATAGCGAAAATAGCAGGAAAATGGCCTATACTTAATAATAGGTTCCCTGACATGTGGCGATGATTCAATGACATCATTCCATCCATCAATGGTTCATAAAACATATATCAATAGCAATAGTCACGCCTTTACCTTTATAACAGCCAGTCATCTCCAAATATAGACCTAAATCAACTCTCTTATTTGATCACAGTGCGAAAAATACTTGACTATAATTTCAATATTTGCAGTCATTATTTGTTCTTCAGGTCAACTTGAGTAGGCACCTACCGGACCCGTACGTTCGATTGAAACGGCAATATTAGTGTTTTTTTTTTAAGTAAGTAACAAACCAAGGGTATTTTCAACTCAGCAGCTCGAACAAACAAAGGCTTTTACTGCGAGTAAACAGTGTGCAAAGTTACGTTTTGCTCACTGAAGTGAGACAAAGTAGCTTTTTAAGTTTGAATACCGCGGGCATAGGCGAAATCACATACAGCCAATGGTCACTCGTCATCTGTGTATATATTATTTGTTTAAGTTGAAATTTTCAAAAACGCTAGCTCAATCTTTTTTTTTTTTTTTTTTTTTTTTTATTTTTTTTTTATGGCACCACCTCTAAAGTATGACCTACCATCAAAATAGATTCATTATTAACATGCATACAAAAAAAAAAACAGTCCAATTGAGACCATCTTCCTTTTACAAATCGGTTGAAAATATAATATATGATAAAATAATTTTCAAAATTATTAATAGTGTCAAAATAAATTGGAATAAATTGGACATCAGAGATATAACAAATATCTCTGATGATATAACAAATAATAGCTCCCTTTGGGAGCTATTATTTGTTATTCTATTGTCTAGCATGCTTCAGTATTTCGGTGGCCTTGAAGTCTTTGTGACTCGACTCAGAATTCAATAGAGAACAAAGAGACGCTTTTTGTAATGTAACAATCACCTAATCTGATCATTACATCTATATAGGTAGATCACATGACGAAACAATACTATGAATAGTACAGGATTAGAAGGCTTGGGAATTCCCAAAAGCTGAGCTTTATTTTGATTTATTGAATTAGATTTTAATGTTGAGGGATTTCCCGAAACGTTAGTTTTGGATATGGTACTTGCAAATGGCTTTACATAAAAATCTAGTGACTGAGCGTGATTGATTGATTAAATTCTCAAGAATTTTATTAGGGGGGTACTTGTAGTAAAACCCTTTTTAATGTAGTGCATTTGCTACCTTGTTCGAGTATAAGCATAGCTTACTACATAAGTAGTAACAAAAGTTTTGTGCTGTGAATAAAGAGGATGATTTGAAAAAGTTCTACATAGAATTGACCAGGATGCACCTAAGGCTCCGAGGCCAACCTTACACATGCATAACAAGAATAAAATATGACCAGGACGGGACGAGAGTAAAATATATGACACTGGGTACACATTAGTTCGTAGAAGCTCTAGAAGCTTATTGGTACCGTTAGTTGTAAACATACATTACCATTGAGACAAAGAAGGCAATTCGGCACAACAGATTTGTTTAGATCAACGTACAATGAACCACGAGGCACTTTCTTAACTGTAGAGTTAGTGCTATTTACCAGTAAAGTTGTGGCTTTAAGTCTGTCCTATACTATTGACTATTGAGATTAATTAAGTCGCGATATGAAAAACCTTCATATCTCCTTACCTGTAGCGATGAACTAGCTCTCGGTCACGCGAAATGGACTATTGATAAACTGGATAACAACTGTAGCAATGCCATCCCGTATGAGAAGAGAGGTAACGCTATGTATGTTTTTATAAATTAGAAGAATCCTATAACCAAAGATCTTGTCTGTTAAGGCAAAAGTTGTCGAAGACTTCATTCATCATCATCTCTACCCTGAAACACGGTGGTTGTATTTGTAAATGGTTGTCCTGGTCGCCCCATATTTGAGACGTCAGCAGACGAGTCTTAGCGTCGTTTCACTCGATTGAAAGAGCATTTCCTTTATTTTTCGTGATTGGTTATAATAATAATACCTTGGACTTGGATGTGTGTAAATAGTTTACCCACATTGATCTAGCCCCAAACTAGGATTCCCTGTATCTTGGGTACTAGAAAACGATACACATACTTATATACAGAATTATTATACTTAGATAGATAATCAAATATTTGCCCCCACCGGGACTCGAACTCGGGACCCTTGGCTTCGTAGGCAGGGTCAATGCCGATTCGGCCATTCGGGTCGTCAAAGGTACATTATATACGTACCTATGAAATCACCCATTATAGTCGTGTAAAAACAGGGATTCTCATTTGGTGCTTTCTCTATTTGCTCATAGAAAATTAGGTATATAAGTAAGTATATTTTTGATATATATATTTAATTATTGTCCTATTGTATTTTATATAGTAGTAATAGTAGTAATAAATTACTTATTAAATTATATAGTATTATGTTTAAGTTTCGTAAATAATTAGAAGTTTAAATGCACACTAGGACTATCCTGTAGCATAAATTTTCCTGTCCTGTCTAGGTTTGCTGGTAGAAAACCCTCTTTAGAGATAAGCTCGCCCTTGCTCATATAAAGTTTTGTTACCTTACCATTACGATTTCTGTGCAATGCAAATATGAAAAACATTCCCCGATCTGAATCCTTATTTACTTTGCACTAAACTTTCCTTCTGTGTGTACATTCTGTGACAGTTCAAAGCCCGAATGTACTCTGCTCTCGCTTCTGATAAGGCGTGGCGGGTGACTTATACAATTCGAGTTCTATGAATAGACAAATACAAGGATCGAACCTCAAACCACGACATCGCCTTGACATTACACGTTCTTAGCCTTATGGCCTATCTACTCGCACCAGTTTTCGTAATTCAAAAGCAAAGCAATAGTAGAAGTCGATTACTTATAGGTCACACTATCAAAAGGTCTTATGGATTGACAGAACAATTCTTGTGATTAGATTGGTAAGTTAGCATAGCAGAAGCATACAAAAGAGGTGCTGTCCCACCTATCCGATCTACGTCATGATTCAGTTGCCACGAGTATGTAGATGAATTTTCCGAAATAATATTTTCCTTGTTTGTGTTTTGCCATTCTTGTTTTTCCCACGATTATTTTTTCTATATGTTATTTTTACCAGTAGTATAATTTTTTACACGCTTTCATTTCTACTGTTTCTTTTTTTGCCAGACTTATTGTCCTTGCATTTATGTTTTACCGATAGAGTAATATCCCAGCTGCTTATTTCCTCACACACTTTATGCTTTTTTTAATTTACATCCATATACGTTACGGTATATCGGTAAAACATATGTAAACGAAAAATACGGATTTTAGAAAATACAACAGTAGAAATTAAAGCGTGTAGAAAATAATATTACTAGTAAAAAAACGTATAGGCAAAATAAATAGGAAAAAACGCAAATGGAAAGAAAATACAAGGAAAATATTATTTCGGTAAATTTATCTATACACTCTAAAACTGAATTACGATGTAGTGTGGATATGACAAGACTGGACCGCGCCGCATATGCAACTGCCGACCATGGGCGACTTTCAAATGCTGCGATAGGTTAGCCCCCCGTCACGCAATATGGAATATTGAATAAATTGGACAATCGTTGATATTTACTGAAGTACATGATGCTGATGCTGATAATGACGTCCTTATAATGACGGCAACATAGTTTAAACAGGCAAAAAATGCCCCAGGTCTTGGATGTTTATATATTTGATACGTTTCTGGTTCCCACACCACAAGATATGCTGGTGTGGGGCCAGAAGCAATGTATATTCATATTCATATCCTTTTTTGCACAAAAGTCTTAATGGTATGGTAACAAAGGACGACCCGAATGGCCGAGTCGGCAGTGACGCTGCCTACGAAACCAAGGGTCCCGGGTTCGAGTCCCGGTGGGGGCAAACATTTGTTTGATGAGAACGGATGTTTGTACCCTAGTCATGGTTGTTTATCTATCTAAGTATAATATTTATGTATATAAGTATGTGTATCGTTGTCTAGTACCCAAGATACAGGGAATCCTAGTTTGGGGCTAGATCAATGTGTGTAAATGGTGTCCAAGGTATTATTATTATTATTATTTAAAAAAAAAAAACATTTTAGGAGCAATGGCGAGTTTATCTCGAAAGAATGATTTCTACCAGCAAACCTAGACAGGACAGGAAAAGCTGAGCAACAAGGGGGGTGCCAGTGCGCAATAAAACTCTAATTATCTACCTCTAATTATTTACGAAGCTAAAACATAATAATATAATAATTGATGAGTATACTAAATAAAAAAAATAGCACAAAAAGTAAATATATATCAAACATATACTACTTATACATACATACATAAAATACCTATCACGAAAGAAAAGGAAATGTTCTTTCAATCTTTCTTTTCTTTTAATA
The DNA here is from genome assembly GCA_949825045.1 of Argyresthia goedartella. NCBI lineage: Eukaryota > Metazoa > Arthropoda > Insecta > Lepidoptera > Argyresthiidae > Argyresthia > Argyresthia goedartella. Next base: position 17,904,970 of record OX463828.1, read on the forward strand.
CCGAAGGGAAGTGCATTCTACAGTCGGATCGCGAGTGTTTTTAAGCGGCAGTGTTATGTCGAGGAGTTAAGAGGATGGACGAGGAGGACATGTAGCTATGTGCTTATGTATACATTAAATAAACTTAATCATTGTTATTATAAATGACTTGCTGACCCAACCAAACAGACATTGTTCAGTCAAAAGTCAAACATAGTTCGCCACCAACGCCTTCTGTCGACAGAGCTGAACCAAAGATGTTTTGTCTTTTCGGCAGACATCTTTGCGTTTAAAAAAATCTCTTTATAACCTTCATAAGACTTCAATGAATAGTTGAAAAAAGGTCACCCAAATCGGTCCAGCCGCTTCCGACTTTCGCCGTTACAAACACATTTTGGTGAATGTAACCACTGATTTTGATGAATATAATAAATATATACAAAATCAGTCCGATTAACTACTTCAACCGGTTATTATTATGTCATATTCACGAAGAGGGTTTTTGTGAAAGTAATAAGACACCCTTATTTTCTTAATCAAATATGGTTTATTAAAGATAAAGTAAACAAAATAGTTAAATTCTTCTTAATTTGAATTGCACAGGATGTTTATTAGATAGGTGTAATAGTAGTTTATGTGACTGCTACATAATGCCTAATTATGTACAGTTACATACACTAGTTTATCTACACACATATCATAAGCTCTCTTTGATGTGTTCAGGAACCGCATGTTTGACCGGCATTGTGGCTCTGCAGTTGTTTAGCTTGTTCTGTAATACCAACTTCACGCAGGCGGGCGTCGGCGTTCGAAATTTGAATGTCAGTACCAACTTCACAGACAAACTAGGGGCGGCAAGCAGGCGGGCGTCGGCGTTCGAAATTTGAATGTCATAATATGCAGAAAAATTACATATTTTTAGTAGCATATTTATTTATTTATTAATTCCATCTTAGTGTACAACTTTACAGATAGCAATCCAAGGCGTTATACAAAGCACATATAAAATATATAAAACGTGATAAAAATACAATTTGTATAATGTCAATAAAATTAAATTAGATCAATATCAGATAAAATTTCGGTACAATCAAATACATATACATATATGTAAATGAACCATACAGTCCAGTCTAAAGTCGTCAGTAATAAAGATAAGATTTTTTCGCATGTAGTGTAACTAACGGTAATAGAGGACAACAATTTGTTTGTTGCTTCTTTTGTTTCTACTCATTTTCTTAATTCGTCGTCCGGCCTCTTTGGAGGTCATTAATTATGCCAGTGTCAAGAGTCAGACCTCTTTGTCAGATTCTCTTTTGAGAAGAGAACCAGAAAAGGAAAGCAGGGTGCAGGGTGGTGATGGACAAGAATATCCTGCGGAAATCAATATGTGCCTAACCTTTTTTAAATAACTCTCGAACGATCAGTGAATTGAGGTGTCACTGTAAATTTTAACTGATTTATTTATAATACTATGGGATGGTTTCACGATTATTATTTTTTGATAGATTTGTTACTAGATACTTTTGCAAAATCCTTACTAAATAGGCAATTTTTTGAATATATTTGGCGAGGGTTCATGTATGTTTGTATGTTTTTTTTCTCCGTTATGATGAGTCAAAGTTGAGTTACAAGATTTTCTCAAACCACGACACAACCAAACTACGTAATTTTTTTATAAACATCCAAGACCTGGGTTGTTCTTCTTCTGTGGACCCAGCCGGGGATCGAACCCGGGACCTTTGGCATGGCAGGCAGAGCCACAAACGCAACACCACAGAGTACGTCATTTGTGACTGATATAAATAGTATGGTTAATTAGGATCATGTTCGTAAAGTAATCGTAGGAAAATTGCAAAACTTTTTTGTCACAATAAATAAATATGGGACGTCAATTTTTGGATTTTTTTTAATACAATTCTTGAAACGAACATAGTTTTATTTTTTATTTACCAGATCCTGTATGGGTTTTCACCTGGTGCCCGCTTGACGCAGAGTTTGGGACAGCCTGTGGCTCTGCCTACTTTGCGAGAGGCCCCAGGCTTGATCTCCAGCTGGAGATAAAGAAAAAAAACCCAGGTCTTGGATGTTTATATGTATATAATGTCGCTATTTCTAGTTCCCACGACACAGGGTATCCTAGTGTGGGGCCAGAAGCGATGTATGTGCGTGTATATAAATGTTTACGTTTATGTTTTATATTTATATATTTCACCGTAAGATTGTCAAAGCCGTATATAATCTAACGTTTTTTTTCTCGTTAGTTTACAACCTATCGATAAATTGTAAACTGTACCGTACTACTTACGATATGACGCGTTAGTTTATAATAAAACCGTTAAATTGTGAACTGGTTTAAACTTGAATTGCAAATGAAATACCAGGGCAAGCACTGCGGTAGCTTAGGTTCGTTTTAGGTTGATATGTTAGAACAAAAGAAACGTGAATTCTAAACCCTGCCGGTCTGGTTTACAAATTGTCGATAGAACGGTTTTGACAATCTTACGGTGACATATATATAGATTTAAAACGCAACGTGGGCACAACTGTTCTTCCGCCACCCCGTATCAGAAAATGGTGGCGCTTCGCTTGCTTTGTCTTAAAATGTTTAATTGCCAAACTAAACTAAAAGCTAGCAACTAATCTATCTATCTCTATCACCGAAACTATTTTTGATTAACTATCCAATTTCCGCGGGGTTAGTGCCGGATCAGTAACTTTTCTTATTAAAACTTGCTCTTAATACTCTGGCACCTGCTCGCATTCCGTAACATATCTCAACTATCCTCCATCAAATCTGAGTTTGGTTCAGGGCCTTGTTGCTCTCTAAGTGTCATTAGTTTATATTTATATCTAAGTATTTTTGAATTTTATATTACGTTCATATGTCCCAACAAACTTTCAATTGTCAACCTAATTATAATTTGTTTCTATTTTCGTATTTTAGAAGGTTTTATTAGTTTCACCTGTCCCACCAGACTTTCAATTATAAACTGGGATTTTTGTGATATTTATAATTATTTATTTTATTAATTGACATCTTGTGTTGCTTACATCGTAGATTTCAATTACAAGGAGTTTAGCAGTGTTTAATAACTAAAATATTTCAAGGTTATTCTAAACTTAAAAAAATCTACTACGAACTCTACTTTGCATTGAGGCAAGAATTCAACTCAACTGAACTGAGGCTACACCTAAGTTTGGTTTGACGGGTAACAACATTTGCTGGAAAAGAACCCTTTGATTTGCTGGAAAGGAAGCGTGAGCTGCAAGTAAGTATGCCCGAATAGACCCTTTTGGTCCTACTACAGAAAAATATTCACTTCCACGTCATGTCATAGACATGACGGTAAATTAAGTTCTGCGGCTTACGCTGTTAGGAACATCAGACAAAGCACGGATGTGGCTACATCTAGGCTAGTATATTTTAGTTACTTTCCTAGTGTCATGTCCTATGGTATCTTGTTGTGGGGGAAAGCAGCGGATATTCAAACTATTTTTATTTTACAGAAAAGAGCTATTCGAGCAATTTATAATTTAAAATGAACAGACTACTTAAGAGAGCTTTTTAAAGAAATTGACATACTAACAGTAGCGAGTCAATTTATTTTCGAAAATATAATGTATGTACGCAAGAACCTTACAACATTTTTCAAACTTAGCGATAGCTGTAATGTTAACCTAAGAAATATTCACAGACTATGTGCGCCCCGTTTTAGTCTCGCGAAGGTTAGCAATTCTTTCAAGGGTCAGTGCATTCTCTACTACAATAAGATACCTCTGGAGATTTTGAAATTGCCATTTGAGCAATTTAAAAAGCATGTTAAAGCGACTTTGGCGAAAAAGGGATATTACAATGTTCAAGATTACTTAAATGACAGGACTGTATGGGTTTAATCTGGCTCAACACAGACCTTGCTGTTAATAATTTTGTAATTATTTATTCCTGCTTATTAATCATAACAATTAAATTTTTCATATTTGTATTAGTTAAGCACAACCTATTTTTAAAAGAGATCTAAACTCCCTTTACGGGCGTAAAGGGAATTTCTACGCCCTTCTCTCCCACAGTGGTCCAATGTAGAGAAGAGGCAAAAAATGACGTTTGCTAAGTATATGTAAATATCTACAGTAATAAAGTACTTTGACTTTGACTTTGACATGACATGTTAAAAAAACAACATTTATCGCGTTTGTTTTGAGGTTAGACTACGTTTATTGCCCGTCTACAGCGAAGCAATCCTTATTGCTCTATATGGGTTTGACCGGATATTTGTTCATTTTCCCCATCAGAACGTCTAAAATATTTATCAGAATACGTTATTTGACAAGGTAGCCCAATAAACCTATACACGTGTCTCAAGCTGAACCTATTTCAAGATAAACGTTTGACAATATCAGAATTTTTTATTTCCAGCAGTTGTATTTTAATAAAGTCAACTGGGACATTTAGCTAAACACTGTCCACAAAGTAATCAACCTCCTATGTCGACACAGCCCATTAATAGTCAGAGTCACACACAAGAAAATAAAGAAACTTCCAGCTTTCTTCCCATAAAGTATAACAAACCTCAGACTCAATCCACCAACACCAATCAACCACCCAGCAAGCCAGATTTCAACAAAGGCAATAAGCGCATCCACTCAACCACCACATCGGAGCTTTCAGAATCAGATAACAAACAAACTGATTTTATTTCGGAATCTCCTTTTACCTCCCTACCATTGAGTGACTGTACAGATGACACCGATAGTAACTATTCTGTTGAAGAAGAATCGCCAAACAACAAGTCGCTTAAAAAGAAGCAGAAAACTTTAGACAACAGGACAGAAGAACAAGTTTGGAACGATATACAAATAGAATTGAAAGAATCTGAAAACACATCTCGCTTCCCCATTACGTTGGACCAATTCATCAGTCTTTTAGATAAATCACGCAATAAACAAAATATTCAAGAAATAATCATGGACTACTCCGAAAATATTCCTGAATTAATTGATATGTGCTTATTCCTCTATCCTAAAATGAATAAGAATTTAAATAACAGATGCTCAAGATTTTCCAGAAAACTGCAAGATATTAACTCGGGGAAGACTCTGTAACAATCCTTATTATACATATATATATATTTAGGTAGTTTTACCTTATGAAAATTTTACAGTGGAACGTGGAACCCCACGTCAGATTTGAAAACATAAAACTTATACTAAACGAGGTTGATCCATTATGCTTCTGTATACAAGAAACCAATTTTAAAAACAATTATTGTGCTGAGTTAAAGAATTATGATTACTTTTACAAAAATCGTACACACAGCAATATAGCTAGTGGTGGAGTAGCTACATATGTAAAACCTCACACACTCCCTGAACGTAACGATATTATCAGTAATCTAGAAGTAATAGCGATAAGAATTAAATTTCCACTGGCTGTAACTATCTGTAACTTGTACTTACCCAACAGCTGTTCCTTTAATGAAAATGACTTAAATGATTTAGTTAAACAACTACCAATCCCTTTCGTTTTATTGGGAGACTTTAATGGTCACCATTTCTATTGGGGTTCAAATCGCTGTGACCAGAGGGGTAAAATGATAGCTGATTGGTTAGATGTAAATGAGGATATTATTCTTCTCAACTCCTACCAGCCTACGCACTTCAATAACAGTAACGGCCATACAAGTAGTATTGATTTAACTCTTGCTTCACGAAGTATATCATCTTATTTCGATTGGAATGCATTTGAAGATCTTTACGACAGTGACCACTTTCCTATTATCATTACATCACAAATAGATTTAAACCCAACTGCTCTTAAAATCCCACAGCATTGGAAATATCAGAGCGCAGATTGGCCCAACTTTCGTTGTGAAATAGAATGTAACATTAAACAATTAGATAAATTGAATCTCTCTTCCAATATCCGTATTAACGATGTAGTGATTGAATTTAATCAAACAATAATCAGTTCAGCCGAAAAACACATACTAAAAACCTCTGGAAAATTAAAAAAGAAACAAGTTCCATGGTGGAACGAAGAATGTTCCAAGTCACTAAAGCAAACAAAAAAAAGCTTATAGAAAATACCTTAAGGAATCGAGGAAGAACCAGGATAACCAGGATAACGAACTTTTTAAGCAAGAACACCAACATAATCAAGAATTACTAAAAAATAGAATACCGTAAAAATAGATCTAGAACTAGAAGACTATTTAAAGAAAGCAGTAAAACTGATTGGGAAAATTTTATAGCGTCGATTAATAGTCATACTCCCATAGGAATCATATGGCGAAAAATTAATTCTATTAACGGCCAAAAAAGAAAAAAAGAAACAATAATTTTAAAAAACAATGAAGGGGAATTATGTTGTGACCCAAAAATAAACTCAGAATTATTAGTAACAGCTTTTGCCAAAAACTCTAGCTCAAGTAATTATAATAATGACTTTTTACAATATAAAAATCTAATAGAAGGCGAAAACACCGTATTTAATTTACAAGATAATAGTAATTCAATTAACGAGCCCATTACTCTACATGAACTTTACTCAATTTTACATAAATTAGGAGACTCAAGTCCAGGTCCTGATCAAATATCCAATACTTTAATCAAAAAACTTCCATTGGTAGCTCTTGAAAGACTCTTGGACATTTATAATTACATCTGGTCAAACCAAGTCTTCCCGGATCAGTGGAGAGAAGCTACCTATCCCAAAACCAGGTAAACCTCCCACTACTACCGCAAGCTATAGACCTATATCTCTTACATGTAATCTTTGTAAATTGTTTGAAAAAATTGTAAGTAATAGATTGAGATGGTACCTAGAACATAATCAACTTCTATCACCTTACCAATTTGGATTTAGAAAGTTTAGGTCAACTTCAGATCATTTATCCTTTTTAGAAAACGAAATTCTAACATCTTTTGCAAACAAAAATAGTGTGGTAGCTGTCGCTCTAGATTTAGAAAAAGCATATGAGATGGTATGGAAACATAGAGTTATATCACTTCTGCAACAATTTAATATAAAAGGCAACATCCTCTCCTTTGTTATCAATTTTTTAACTAATAGAACTAAAGAATACTATAAAATTGAAAATACAATCTCGGATCCATTCATTACTGAAAATGGCCTACCCCAAGGATCTGTTTTAAGTGTTATCCTGTTTTTGATCTCGATAAATAATGTGCTAGATGTTATAGAACGACCTGTAAAGGGATGTTTATTTGCAGATGACTTAACAATATTATGTAGCGGTAACAATCTTAAACCTACTGAGAAACTCTTGCAAAACACCTTAGATAAACTTAGTGAATGGTGTATAAATACTGGATTTAAATTTTCACTATCAAAAACAGAATCAATGATTCTATCAAAACGGAAAAACAAAGGTAAAATTAACTTAACTATGAACAATCATAAAATTAAAGAAGTTAATAATTTGAAAATTTTAGGCTTAACGTTTGATCCAAAAATGAATTGGGTAAACCACATAAAAAAGTTAAAGTCCGAGTGTTATAACAGAATGAATATTGTAAAAATTTTATCATCCAATAAATGGGGTTCAGATAGCACATGCATTTATTTATTTATTTATTTATTTTTTATTTTTAAAGATCTTTATTTAAAAATACGGTACAGTAATATTAATACCCTAGTGTACATATGTCATCCTAGGTTATTTGAACATCTAACACTTAGGTACATTTAGCAGGCATTAATTTGCCTCTTAAAACTTTTTACAGGAGGTAACTATAATAAAACAATAAGATCGAATCTGTGCTGGTGTAAAAGGAATACACGTAGACTAGAATTTGCCCACTTTGTTTGAGTGTGCAATTATTTACATCTACCTACCTACTGGTTCTGCGCGGCGAGTGCCGGCAAGATTCTATAGACTAGCCTATAATGAACTTAGCCTTACACAAGTAAGGGTTACCTACGTAACTTTAGTAACAAACAATTATATAATTAAAAAATTTGTAAATAACATCTAACAGCAGCACTGATTCAGTGAACATAATATATGGTACTAAACACTGGCAAAAAACTCAATATAGAAGGTGATTGAAAACACAGTCTCCAAGTCTGGTCATACAATATTTTGGAACTAGGTAAGTACCTAGACATCGGGTGGTCGGCAGTGAGCGGCGCGAGCTCGCCTCGCTGTGCCGGCCGGCCGGCCGCCCGGGCGGTTGCGAATGGGAACCGGTTGTGGTTGTGCGAAGTCGTTGCTGTCGAGCGCGTAGTGATGTGGTAGCCGTATTAAATATCGATATCGACTTTTGCCAGGTTTGTTAGATTTTGGTTTTGTTCTACCGATAGTTAAAACTAATTGATTATGGTGGTTTTCATTTAAGTTTTTATAAAATGTTTTTGTTAGTTTAATTATGAAATCAAAGATCAGGGGAAAATGTATACGTTCATGAATTTTGTTAAGATTTGTTCGGAAAGGTGTATTAAAAGCAATTTTGATAGCTCTGTTTTGAATTATTTGTAGTTGGTTGTGATTTGAATTGGAGGTACTACTCCACACGGGGCATCCGTATGTTATACAGGGTCTGATCAGGGTGGTGTATAAAGCCAATTTAGTCCCGGGACTTAGTGCTGATCGTCTATTTAGTAGGGGACTTAGAGCGTTGAATGCTTTCATGGCCTTTGTTCTGATGATAGATACGTGCTGGCTCCAGTTTAGCTCTTTATCCAGGACGAGACCTAGATACTTTACCGATTTGCTCCAGGGTATGATATGACCATCGATTGTTAACGTTTTAGTGGGCAGTTGCCTTTTGCGCGTAAATATGATAGCTTCTGTCTTGGCAGCATTTAATTTGAGCTTCCACTTCGCAAAGTACTCACATAAAAGTTCTATTGCCAGCTGAAGTCGGCCTATGATCAAATCCGTGTCGTTAGAAGTCGTGAAGCAAGCGGTGTCGTCGGCAAAGCAAGCTAGGCTCGTCCTGACCTGAGTCGGTATATCGTTTATGTACAACAAAAACAGGTACGGTCCAAGGATAGAACCTTGTGGGACACCAGCAGGTACGCAACGATTAGAAGAAGTGACATCATTGTCCAGATAGACTTTAAAGTTGCGCTCACATAAGTAAGATTGGATAATTTTTACTAAACTGCGAGGGACATTGCATTTCATGAGTTTGTATAAGAGTCCTTCATGCCATACCGTATCAAAGGCCTTCTCAATATCCAGTAGAAACATACCGGTTGACTCATCTTGGTTCAGACCTTGGACTACATTCTCAGCTAGTCTGGCAAGTTGATGGACTGTTGAGTGTGCATTTCGAAAACCGAATTGTTCGTCAATAATGATAGAGGCGGTAGCTCTTAGGAGTCGTGCATTGATAATTTTTTCGAACAGTTTACCCAGTGTTGACAGGAGACTGATAGGTCGGTAACTGACGGGTATGGATCCGTCTTTGCCCGGTTTCTTGATGGCTATGACCTTTGCGCTCTTCCAGGCCGGTGGGTAAAAAGCAAGAGCCAAACAACCGTTGAAGATCTTGGTTAGTAATACTAGGGCTTTTTGAGGAAGACTTTTCACTAGACAAGTAGCTACGTTATCAGCACCTGGGGCTTTCCGGGTTTTGAGTTTACGTGTGTATCGCCAAACTTCACTAGGTTTAACAGGACAGAAATGACCGGCAGCTGAGTGGCTTTCAAACACAGACATAGCAGAACGGACTTTGGTGTCAGCGTCTTCGTTTACCCAGTTGCCAGTTAGGCACATGTTTTCATGGAAGGCTGAGGCTAGCTCTTCACATTTTTCACGTGGGTCCGTGGTAACAGTACCGTCTCTACGCTTAAGCGGGGGAATGTTAACAGAATTGTGAGTGGCTTTGACTGATTTAACTAGTCTCCATAGGTCAGAGCCTGGGTTAACCACTTTAAGGAGTTTGTTTTTCCACATTCTGTCATTGTGGTCACGAATAGCCTTATCGATGTTTTTGTCAAGAAAGTTTATTTGGGTCCTTAAGTTTTTGCGAATTTGCGAGTTTGCTTCTAGTTGGTAATGACGTCTGAGGCGATTTTTGAATGTAATCAAGCGCTTGACTTTCCGTGGTAGGGAATTTATGTTTTCTTTAATTGTTACAAGGGGAACATGGGCGTCCCTTGCTGATAAGATGTTAGTTGTTAAATTGTCAATAATAATATTAATTTCATTTGTATTCCGGAAAGTCTGCGTGGTTAGACTTATATGGTTGTTTAGATAAGATCTATACCCAGCCCAGTTGGCTTTGGTGTAGTTAAACCGTTTGTTAAAAGCAGACTTAATTTGGAGGTATACCGGTAGGTGGTTTGATGAAAGGGCGGGGATGCATTTTATGTCTTCAATGTTGTACATGTTATTTGCCAAAACAAGGTCAGGTGTAGACGGTTGAAGATCGTGACGGTAATGAACCAAGCTTGGTGAGGACGGTGCATAGATAGTGTAGTCTCTAGCCATCATGTGGTTAAAAAGGAGGTTTCCGCGAGTATTGTTAGAACCGCGTGACCAAAGTTCGTGTCTAGCGTTTATATCCCCCATAATGAGTACCTTTATACCTGTTTTTAGTAGTATGTCAAGGTCGCTGGTCAGAAGGGGAATTTTTGGGCTAGGGGACTGGTATACGGAATATATTTCAATGGCACTATCGACAGTAGTAAGTTTGACACCTATAGCCTCGAGGTTTTTGGTTGGAGGTGTACTTAGGAGTAAGTGTGGTAAGTCAGTTTTGACCAGAAGTGCAACGCCTTGACCCTTACCGTTGCGGTGCTTATCTTGTCTGTAGCATGTGTACCCTGAGATATTGAGTGCGATACGACTTGTTAGTCTAGTCTCACACAAAGCCACAACATCGATACGCAGTTCGTTTAATAGACTCTGGAGCTCGCTCTGCTTACGACCTAAACCGTCAGCGTTCCAATAAATCATTTTTATCTCTTTAGCGGTATTAAATGTAACTACTAAGGTGGGTCAGGACGAGAATAACTTTTTCGACTATAGAGTCGCAAGTCAAGAATTTAACTTTAAGAGTCTTAATGATATTAAGAATCTGCAACATGTCTTTAGTGGCTTCGTCTTGCACGTGAAGCCCGTGGTTAGCTTCTGATGGTTGAGGGCTGTTAGTTCTCATTCTCGTTGCATCAGGGATATCTCGGGGTATGCGAGTCTGTGGTAGTGGGGGCCATGCCTGGAGAGCACAATTGACAGTTGATGACCAGGGTCTTCCTTCTGTTCTGACATGGGGAACTTCGGGAACCAACAGCTGTTGCTTGTTTCCTTGGGGGCGCCTGCTGTTCATTCGTTCGACGTATTTCTGTCGTGTAGGGCACTGTCTGTAGTTTGCCGGGTGTTCTTGATCACAATTACAGCATCGAGCAGGGTCAGTTTTGTCCTTTTTAGGGCAGTCCTTAGTGGCATGCGAAGTAGTGCACTTAACACATCTGGGAGTGAGGTTGCAATTGTGAGACGAATGTCCAAAGCCTTGGCACCTGAAACACTGAGTTCCTGCTGACGTGTTTGGTTTGAAGCGTGAGATGTTGACCGCACAGTTGCCCAGGTACTTTACCTGGCGGAACTTGGTGATATCGGAGCCAGAAGGCAGATGAACGAGGAACGGGGGGCATTGAGCTTCCTTATTTTTGGTCGATTTGAGTTTAGTAATCTTGGTTCCCTCGAAGCCAATTGCAGCAAGTTCCTGTACTAGTGTTTCTTCGAAGTACTCCGGTAGACCTCGTATTACTGCTTTGTAGGTCTTTTCGTCCTTACGTGAGAAGGTATGGAAAGTCACTTTTTCTTGTAATAGGCCATTCTTTATAAGGCGATGGCTTTCTGCTGAGTAACACTGAACTGCCACCTTGTTGTTTCCACGATATTGAAGGTGGAAGTTTTTATCAAATTTAGTTACATTATCTTTGATCTTCCCATGGGTCCAATCAGATTGTAATTGTATTATAATTGGAGGAATATTACCAGTTTTCTTCCTGGGCATGATGGCTGCGCGCAGGGGTTCAGGCATCTTGCTTACATCTTGTTCACTTTGGAGGCTGCTGAATCTGTTGCTAGTAGCAGTATGGGTGACATTATTTTGGGGTTTCAGTGCGGCGAATCGCTTTGGAATGTTCCATTGGTCACATGAATTGTCCTCTCTTTCTCGCTTGGATAGGTTTGGGTTAGAGGATGATCTGGTGATATAGTTATCCATGATAAGGTCCACTATCGATGAACTCGTTGACGGCGGAGTGTCCCATCACTACACTTTTTATGATTTCACTATATCAGTAGCACTACACTAGGTACGGAGCACGGAGCGAAACGAAGTACGCGTGAGCTCAGCTCGGATACCCAACGTGGAATCGAAAGCACATGCATTAAAAATACGTACAAAGCATTAATTAGACAGAAAATCGATTATGGTTCAATTATTTATGATTCAGCCTCTCCCAGTATTTTAAAACTTCTAGATAGTACACATAACACCTGTCTAAGGTTAAGTTTAGGAGCCTTTAGAACTAGCCCAGTAAACAGTATCCTTGCTGAGGCAAACGAAATGCCTTTAATTTTTCGAAGAAAAGAATTGTGCCTTTCATACGCGATTAACCATATAACCAACAATAACAAGACATTTCTCTCGAAAACTTCACTACCGTCTGATATTGAATACAACCTACTGCCATCTCTCCCCGTCCCCTTAAGACTTAGACTTAAAAAATATCTATCCGAAATTAATTTTGAATTACCTACCGTATTCCCACGTAAACATCCCACGTATCCGCCATGGACAAAAATTGAACTTAAAATTAACCTAGATCTAGCTTACAAGTACCCCAGAGATTCCACTCCTGATTATATTTATAAGAACCTTTTTTATGAAATTAAAGATAGGTACCCAGAGTTTATGCTATACTATACGGATGGCTCTGTTTGTGAGGGTAGAACCGGTTGCGCGATCGTGACAACAAACGATACATATAGGTACAGATTACAAAACTATGCATCTATTTTCACATGCGAAGCCGTTGCAATCCTAAAATGCCTAGAGGTAATTAATGACTACTCGAATGCAAAAAAACACATTATCTTTTCCGATTCAATGTCATCCCTCAAAGCAATATCTAATATTAATAATAATGACCCTTTGGTTAATTAAATAAGAGAAAACCTACTAGATCTAATGGATAAGCAATGCGTTGTAGAATTATTCTGGATACCTAGTCATCAGGGTATTCCCGGAAATGAAAGGGCGGACACCGCAGCCAAAAACGCTACGAGATATGAGCAATGCAATTATACGACTATTAATAACCCAGACCTTAAGAAATACCTTAAACTGAATATTAAAAGATTATGGAACAGCTGTTGGGTAAAAAATAACAATAGTGCCTTATATGCGATAAGAAAATCAGTATTCGAAAAGAGTAAATTCCATGTAAATAATAGAAAAGACCAAGTAGTTATGAATAGATTAAGAATAGGTCATTGTAATGTTACTCATTTGTATCTGATAACTAAGGAACCTAAGAAAAAATGTCTAAGGTGTAGTAGTAATTTATCTGTCAAACACTTGTTTATTGATTGTCCAATGTATAACACAGAACGATTAACTGTTAATCTTCCTAATAATCTGAAGGATTGTTTAAATAATTCAAAAAAATCTGTTAAATTTATCAAGCTTATTAACTACTACGACTTGATTTAATATTGTATCCCTATAGTGGTCGCTAATGACCTTAGCTGTTTGAGCGACCTTAAATAAATAAATAAAAAAAAAAAAAAAAAAAAAATTGTAATTAAAAATTGGTTCTCACTAAAGTCAGTTTACGGACGATAATTTTACGTGATAACGTCATCGTCATCGTCAGGTGAACGCTTAGGCCGATCGTGCCTCTCTATCGCATGTTCCGCGCTCTCGCTTACACTCGGCTCTGGCGGAACGTGACAATGAGTCATACTTTTTGTGCGAGCAGCCGGCGTTCATAGATTTATAAGACGTTATCACGTCCAAAGACAGCATTTGACTATGACGTCACATGCTAGTATGTCATAGAACTCGTGGACAAAATTGCCGTTTTGACAGTGACTAAAAAGTATCTATTATAACTAGCAGTCAAATATCGTATTTGAGAAATGAGATATCGTTAGTGGCGTCTTGAACGTCCAATACTTATAGGCTACGTGATGTCACACAAAACTTAATATGGCGGTCTTTCGAGGGCATAAAGTACTGGATTAAAAAAAGGGTTTATGAATAGGGCCGTGTTTAGTATGAAATTAAAAGGCTTGATTAGCACATTCCAAAGGTATATATAAAATTAGCTCTTACTCGCTGTTTTGCATGCATTTAGTCGAATTGTTAGAATCATAGGTAGTGATAGTAGCTGGGACCAACAGCTTAACAGTTTATCCAAAACACTGAAGCGCCCGAAACAAGTGCCACATAGAAACCGACACCCATCCAGTACCCGTCTCGGCCAAATGTTGCTACCCGCACGATCGTTTCCGATGTGCGAATACCGCTAATACCGCTATAAATTCATAGCTTTATTAACAGGATTCGTAAAACCTCGTCCAATCCCGAACCAATGGTTATGTTTAACTAACTTTAATTATCAATTCTATAAGATCGTGCTGTCTAATATTACCTACACTAGTTTAACGATCACAGAGGCAAGCACATAATTCCTTAGAATACAGTAATTTGTAATCATTAGACAGATAGGTGCATGCCCACTTTAGTATGCTAAGTCGAATCGTGTTAGACTCTACTTTGGCACTGCATTCAAATGAGCTTATGGCTAAGATTACAGTACATTTATTTATCGTTGTGTGAAGGAGAACAAACATGTTCTCTACCAACCAATATAACTAGTGGCTCTGTGAGCTGTACCTCGCGAGAGACGCCTGTGTCTCGCTTGTTTTTCATTATTTTCCAAACCCCTCACACCCCCGATCCCCCCAAAAGCTTATCGGATGAACAAGTAAAATTATTATGAAAACCAATAAAAACAAATAACCCGACTGCCTTTTGTTTCAATACCACATACAAACTTATGAATGCACCTGGTTACGTACATGGAATATGAAAAAGCCGTGCCAATAACTTTAAAAACTACATTTCGTGTTCTTAAATTCAACCTATTGACTTTTCACCTTGCTCTTCACAAATCTAACGACAACTCATTTATTGAAATCTGTCAAGCTGTTTGGGCTGTAGCGTTTTAAACCCATATCTCCGCCATAAAAAAAATTAAAAAACTGAATCAACAAATAATTCTTTGTAATAGTCGAACCTGCACACAAAATTTCCCGAGAAGCGGTTGAGAAATGCGACCTGTAGAGAACAGCCGCAAATCCGGACTTACGAAAGCATTTTTGCCCAAGCTGAACGGAGACGCTTCGCTCGCTCGTTCAATAAGTCAAGTAGATGAAACTGAGTTCGAGTTATCATCAGAGCACTGATCATGAATATTTGAGGGATCATATTCAAGAAGATCATCAAGAAGTAATGTAACGCCACTGGTATGAAGGCGTGTTGACACTTTTCTCTGAATAACTTTGACAACTGCATATACATTTTATTGAAACCGCCTTCTTAGAGGTGGCAATAAAGTGTAACTGTCTCTGAATTCGTTTAACTATTCGATGCGTAATCACATTATTTGCGATGGCTCCTCCACAGTTGGTCTTTCACTCACCCATAGTCACAGAGAGTGAGTTCAACATACACAGTTTAATTCACCTTGTTAGTTACCTACTGGTGCATTAAGTGTTGTTACTTGCCCGTATGCCCGCATGACATTTGCATAAGGTTCAATAGATAGTCAACGGATAATGGTAGCAATATGGGCACTTCCAATGGTATCAGTGTTTCTCATAATCTTTAGGTAGAGGCGTCTCTAACTTCCTGTGAATGCAATACTCGTAGTTCCTAAGGACTTAAGTCACTTATAGGATCACCAGACTAGATAATGGAGTGCCTATTGAGTAACTTGTGAAATGTGGGCACAACTTTGCTTTTATCGCCTTTCTTGGCGTGACGCTGTGTTATGTTTGAAACGTATCGTACCGGAAAGGCCCATGCGCCGGTCGGTTTGCTATAGAAGGTCGAACCGAGGTGACTTCCTGTCCCGACATATGTTATGTTGCGTGTATATCTAAAAGGCTTTTTATGCTAGTACTATGTGGCGATAATTGCTTTACTATAGATAAAAGCTCGTAGGAAATGATGTCTGGAATATGCGTTCTTTGTAGTTGGATTTGTCTGTTGTTTGTACTTATCTTCAATTGTTCGTAGGCAGACAAAAAATATTCCAAAATGTGTATTAAATTCGAAATATTGAATAAATACCCACAAAAAGTAGTTGTTTATTTTAGCCTTCTATGTTAATATCTACTTGAAGACGGAAAATAATCACTTGATGTCACAAGAATGCCAAGTAAACCTATACGTAAATACATACAAAGCAAAAGTCAATTAGCAAGAGCCAAATAGAGCATGATCGAGGTTGCGCGGGTTTCGATTTTTGTTCGAGTTGCTTTCATGTTTATTTACGTCTATAATTACGTTTGTTTTGACTCAACAGTAGAAAAACAAATGAGGAAATTACAACGATGTTGTTAACTAGATTACATACAACTCGAATTCAATTAGAGGTGAGAGCTGCATGAGATACATTTGGATAACAAACACACAAGTAGCTGAAGTCAGCTTGTGACCTGACCGTAAAGCCATTAAGTATTATTTTATATTTTATGTGTAGGTGTGACAAGAATTCAAATAATGAGCCTATCAGAGCTAAGTACAGCTTAAGTCTAGCTTGAATTGTTCTTCCGTAACAATAATGTTTTCTATTTCGTTCTTCCGTGGGTGGCCAGTAAGTAATTACAGCTAAAGCTTAGGTCTAGCTTAAATTGTTCTTTTCTGTTACATATCGCTTTCTATTTCGATATTCCGTAGGTGGCTAGAATAGCCAGGCTTTCATTATAATCCAGCCCCTCGTTATATCTAAAACAACAACAGTTTCTCTGAAACATTTATCTTTCTTTTTCACATATCTTCATTGTTTTCATTTAACATTTATTTGACACATATCTATGGTTTTGATTGATAATAAACATGTTTTCTGAAATCCCTGACTATACCTAGCCTGACACATAGATAACGGGTTAGCAATATTCTCGGATTATCTTTCACAACTACTGACAAAGGTATATGGAGTTGTCAAAAGTAATCCGAGAAGATTGCTAGCTCGCGTTTTGCGAGACAGTTATGTGTAACTATAGAAACACCATAAATTGTTTTCTATCCATTTATCAATACCGTTTTTTAGATTGATTGATGTTTAACTACAGGCACTATCTACAGACAATAGAATAGTTTAAATGGCAATGATCAGCCCGCAAAGTTCAATGTAAGGTTCAATGGTTACGATTTTTTTAAGTATTGTTTGCTTAAATTATACCTGAGGCAGTCTTGTCTTAGGTATCTGTACTAGTAAAATAAGATGATGATATTTATTAAATAAGTTAACTTATAGGTATAGATTAATTATATTACTCAATAATTTATAAACGCAATTAGATAAAAGCTGTTGTCACATTTTATATGTAAGCTAGCAGGAATGTAATTAATTGACGTTAATAATCACCTATTAATTAACATACTATAATATTTCTCCCAGGTAAAAGCACAATCTTACATAAATTCGTAGTTCTAAATCAAACGGTAAACAAACATTGAAATTACTAAATACTATTGAGCTACTCGAGAACCAAATGTCGCGCGATAGTAAACAACTCACCGATTTGTACCGACGTCGCGTCTGCACGCGCCTCACAGCCTGCGCTCGCGCAAGTCACTAACTACACTGAGTCAGGCTTCCTTTCCCTCCATAGTTGCAAAGGAGGATGGGTTCTGATAACTCCATGGTGTCTGTGACGGCCGTGACCGGGGGCACTGACTCGGTGACGGAAGGTGGGAGCTGCGTAGGGGTTATAAGTTACATGAGTGGTATTAGCATTGACATAGGTGAGGTTTACCTTTGACGTTACATAGTAGGTACCTATTCAGATTAAGTCGCATCTAAAAATCTGGTACATATTTACATAGCGTCCCACCTTTCTCCATACGGGGTGGCAGAGGCCCATTGTGCCCACGTTTAGCCAGTCATTCAAGGGAAATATTAAACTGCACATCAAAAATACTGATTTGAACAGCAAATATTCCTTATATTCGCTGCGGTAGCTTAGGTGAAAGGTAAAGGGGGTAAGCGAAGCGAGGCCCCCTTTATCCTTCGTGTTAGGTTCAACATGTAAGAACAACAACAAATACTTAAAACATAAACATAAGTACTCATTTAATATTTAAAACAAAAAAAGTATTTTGTTGATCCTTTTTTGCTGTGCAAATCAGCATTTTTGATGTGCGATTAAATACTAGCCGTTATTCAATACTCCATTTTGCGTAACAGGGGGCTAGTCCATCGCCGCAGCTATGGAGATTGAAGGTTTCCTAATGATGTTTTCCATCAGCTTTAGAACGTCGGTATAATTTACTTTAGATAAATTACTTATCCCAAAAATATTACGCGCCTACGATATTGCGATTCCTATATTCTTTATACGTAGCATTCGGACAGAACAGACAAATTTAATGAAATAAAATGTATATTAAGAGCTTTACCAAAGACGACTCACTCACTAATGTTTACAGAAACATGGTTTGTTTCCGAAGACGATGCCAAATTATACCAGCTTCCTAACTACACACATATAGTGTGAATCTTCATAAAGTGCACACAACGATCTGGGTTGAAGAACATCGAAATTCATCGACAAAAGAAAATTAAAAAAATCTCCGCTCTCAATTTTTTTAATGCCATTTTAATATTGAAATGCGCTATCTGGGTACCAACTGCAAAAAAATATATAACTTCGAAATGGAAGGGTTTTTCGTAGTGAAATTGACTGATTCATGATGATGAAAGACACGTTGTGCTGCCAGTAACAAAAAGTTACAGAAAAAGTGGTAATGTAAACTAAAGTAACACTTTGTTTAAGAAATAATAGTGATTTTTTCGAGATGTTTTTAGTAATTGCAGATTTCCACAACATTTGTTTCCCAAAATACAATTATTTTATTACGGAATAACATTCTTTATTTTGTTAACATTCAGATGACTCAAAAATTGTCTTCCTAATATTTTTTTTTAATCATTACGTTAAAAAAATTACAGGAACAGACCTCTCAGTGGGGACATTAATGTGGGCTACATATATTTATTTACTACTTTATGGCTTCCCGGTATATCACTAATCTCTAGGTCTTATGATTAAGCTTAGCTCCGAAAAGTGAAAATAGGTATCATGTAATGGTTTAAAAATAACTTTATTATTTAAAAACACCATTTTGGTATGGTCTGAAAGCTATCAAAATGAAGAATAATATTGCGTAAAAAAGTAATACCATTTGGGAGCCAAATTTTGTGGATAACTGCAATTAATAAAAAAAACTCTCGAATAAATCACTATTATTTAATAAGCAGAGCGTAATTTAAGATTACAGTTACCACTTTTTCTAAACCTCTTTTTACTGGCACGTGTCTTTTACCATCATGAACCAGTCAATTTCGCTTCGAAAAACCCTTCCACTCCGAAATTACTTTTTGCAGTTAATACCCAGATAGCTCATTTCAATATTAAATGGCTATATTATATTTTTTTGACCATGAATTTCGATGTTCTTAAACCCAGATCGTTCTGTGCACTTTATGAAGATTCACACTGTACATAATTACGAAAAGAACAGCAAAGGCGCCGGCATTTCGATTTATGATAACAACACTATAACAATTCCTCAGTCTCTATCGATGAATCATCCCTTGCAGACCACAAACAACTATATCTAGAAATTTGCAAGTTTGCCCATAAACAGAAAAAAACTTGAATATACAGCAATTGATTATGAAAATCTTTGTAAAAGTATCTTGAAACTGAAACAATGGAGATCTCTATGACTAGTGCGATTTGGAAAAACTTATGTTCGACAACATTAAAACCAACAAACTACAGAAAACTAAAGTGATCAATCCACCACAGAAAGAATAAATAAAAATATTGACATGATTAACACTAAAAATAACCTATGGTAAGAAACTAAAATGACCCCGAAGGATGAAGACTTTGAAGCAATATTTTACTGTAGAACCAACCAACCAAGATGTTGATCAAAACACGTAAAGAAAATTACTATTATAAATTATATGATGACACATACAATCAACCAAAGAAAATATAGGACATCATTAATACATTAGCTATAAACCAAACAAAGAATCACCACTCCCCCATGGATAATTACTGAAATACGTATATAATATAACGTGTTCTAATCTGTCATGTCCGTTGGTGCAGAGCTATCAAATAAAATACCTTAAGAAAACACACTGATAGTAGTCGAATTCTTATGTATGGATACAATTACACACAAGACAATACTATGAATGAACATAGACCTTGCACTATAGACGAAGTTAATGATATTTGTCGTGTAGCGACAAGAACCTAACCAGAACCTAACAAGAAACAACAACCAGAATAAAATTTTGAAATGACAGTTTATTATGTTGATTTACAATGATTATTTAAAAAAAAATATATGAGGATGAGGATGAATGAGGTGACACAGGTTTTAAAAGATACAGGTACAAAAGATATAAAAAGGGGAGCGAAGGACACGGAGAGTAGGAGGGCAGAACAGGGAGCACGCGGCGGTGGTGCCCGGAGCCTGGAGTAGTTGCGAGTAGTTTGAGATCCGGAGGTGGTGTAGGAGGTGGCTTGAAGGCAGCAGCACGTCAGGGTATAGATGGTTGGAGACGGCAGCACATCAGGGTATAGGTGGTTGGAGACGGCAGCACGTCAGGGTATAGTTGATTGGAGACGGCAGCACGTCAGGGTATAGGTGGTTGGAGACGGCAGTAAGGCAGCAGCAGCAAACAGTAGGCGACTCAGCAGAGGCTCGCAGGATCCCGGGGCAGTGCGGCCCCGGGATAAGGCCTTTAGGTGATGCTTCCTCTTCAAGAGCTGAAGCGAGACTTTTTTCGATTTCAGCAATGTTCCGCTCTTATACCCTTTTTGGAGAGTTCTAAAAATTATTTAAATTAAAAGCAATTTTTGTGAATGGCCAAGAGGGAAAAAGTATTTTTGTAAAAGTATTGAAGTAAACATATCGGACCGCTAATGAGTTTGAATGGACATTGCCATGACAACCAGATAAACAACGATATCAAAATATGTCAGATTTTGATTTCAGGCTCGTAATAGAGAAAACAACAAGATAACAATGAACATTGGGACATTATCGATATATAAAAAGGTAGCGCACCAGCGTGCACGAAGCCCGAGATTGCAGAGTTTCGGAGAAAGCCAAATACAAGGTCACCAAAGGTAAACCCCTTCGCTATCGATTTAGAAGTGCTGTTAGTGTGAAAATACGAAGTGAAAATGATTTGTTATTGTGTTCTTATGGTTTAAAACGTTACATGGTCCTATGAAAATAAAGGTGATACGAAATATCCAGCTGTGAGATAAATGGTCTGCATTTATCTCACAGCTGGACATCAAAGCAGACTGGAAAATGGCATGTAAGTAGCATAACACTACATTTTCCCCCCGACCCTGGAAACATTTTTGACTCAGCAAAAATTTTGATATGTACATATTAAAATAAACCATAAAAACACAGCTTTGCAGAAACAGACATCACCAGGCAAAATCAGATATACCATCTCTTACATTCATCATCTTCATTCAGGTAAGGGTGGAGTTCACATTCAATGATTACCACTCTAAAAGTGTGTTTTCGAAAGGACATTCAGGCTTACTTAAGGAGTTGTCATCCGCTCCTGCGTGGAAAAAAAAATAAGTGGAGGTAAAGAGAAACAAATTAATCCTAAGGTAGCTTTACTCGCTTTGACTTAAGAAAAGATTAAGAACGGCCAGAGCGGTAGGGCTCGAAGCCAGAGATCAGCAACATCGCCAACGAGATGTGTCTGAAATAAAGATAAAAAAAAAGGTGAAGACTAACCAACGAAGATTCGAGGTCCTAAAGTAAAATGTGTTGAAGAACACTGGATTAAAGGAAGAAATAAAAATAATAAGGTGAAAATGATGGTGATATTATACATATATACAAATTAACAGTTAATAGAAGTTAAGAAAATTTAAGATTTTATATCTTTAATGTGCCACTTGCCTCTAACTCCGTTAGGGTCTTCGAGAATGTATACTAATGGTGAAAGTTTGGTTATTATTTTACACTTAATGAATTTAGGGGCAAGTTTAGCATTAAAGTATGCGCCAGTATTGCTTAAAACATGGTTTTTACGCCAAACAGTATCTCCCACATTAAATTCTTTAAAAGACCGGCGAAGATCATAGCGAGCGCTATTTTTAGCGTGAGCTATGTGAAGTTTAGTTTGAACTCTGTGAAAAATAGATGAGAGGAGACCAGCATTAGACGCAAAAATATCACGAGGCATACATATCAATTCCTCGAGATTCTGAGTTGGAGTATAGAAGGAACCACAAGGTATTGTTTCCCTACCAAAGACTAAAAAGTTTGGAGTAAAGCCAGTAGCAACGTTTGTAGCGCTGTTCATTGCGAACTGAATCTTAGTAAGATGGTTGTCCCAGGATCTATGATCGTCTCCTACTAGGGATGCTAGAGCTGTAATAATCGTACTATTAAATTTCTCTGTAGGATTAACCTGAGGACAATATACAGCTGTGTGAAAAATACAAGGAACGTTATAAGAATTTAAGAATGAGTGGAATTCTCGCGACTGAAATTGAACAGCGTTGTCCATTATAATAGTTTGGGGAACGCCATGAACTAGAAAACACTGAATTTTCTAAGACATTAATGATATTAGCTGAAGTAGCACGTTAAAGGGGAAAAATCATAGTATATTTAGTAAAATTGCAGTTAATTACAAATATGCTGGCTCGTAGGTTTGCACGTTGTACAAATCCAGTCAAAATCACACTCTTCAAGGCATATTGTCAATCGTTCTACACGTGCAGCCTATGGGTCAACTATACCCAAAAAGCTCTCAACGCCCTGCGCGTCCAGTACAACAATGCTTTTAGGATGTTGCTGGGGCTGCCGCGCTACTGTAGTGCGTCGGGTATGTTTGTTGAGGCACGTACTGATGGATTTCACGCCATCATACGTCAGAGGACGGCCTCCTTACTGAACAGAACGCGTAGCAGCGCCAACAGCATCCTGCAGGTCATTGCGGGGCGGCTCGACGGACCTATACTCAAACACTGGGTTAGTGTTATTACAGGTACACTGACAGTGTGTGGCAAACTGAGCCGTTCCACGGGCAGGCCTATCTATATGAGATGAATGCATAAATCCACCTGAATGTATTGAATTTAATTGTTATTTGTAATTTGTGTCAGTTAAATTTTAATTTATTTATTTTTATTTTATTTCATTAATATTGTAAAATAACCTAATTTAATGTAATGACCTAATTTGAATTTTTATTAGCATGACTTCATTTTAATTTTAATTGATTGAATCTTATTATAATTTTAAGTGTTATTGTTATGTTCATGTTATTAATAGTACTACTAACAAACTATGGAACTTGATTGATTGATTGATTGATTACCAGAATATACTGATTTCTTCTCCGGGTCATAGGCAATGGACCCATAAGATCTAAGGATATAGTTTGAAAAGGTCTGGAGCAAAGTTTAGGTTTACCCATAAGACCATAGGGAGAATGATTAGGGTGTTTGTAGGTTAAGCAGGTTTCACAAGTCGAGATCAAATTGGCAATGTCCTTAAACATACCAGGCCAATAGTATTTTAAAGATATTTTCTTGAATGTCTTGAAGATACCAAGGTGGAGTTCTGAAGGGGAACCATGGCTAACTTCAATAAGTGCATGTCTATCTTGCGGCAGTGGAACTTCTTTCCAAATAAAGTCATCGTTTAGACGATCGGGAGAATGGATGCAGCGGTAAAGTTTGTTATCCCTGATAGTGTAGTTGGGATATGCGTCTGGGTTGTTGGAGCATCCGAGAAAAATCTTGTTGTAGTGCTCAAGTTCACGATCAGGTGGTTCTTCAATCGTAATAAGATGTACGCCTTGAGGTGAAGTTTCTCGTGTATCAGGACGTTCTTTATTCTTATGTCTTGATAATAAATCAGGAACAACGTTATCCTTTCCTTTTTTATGTTTCAGGACAAAATTAAAGCATGATAAGCGTAGAGTCCAGCGAGTAAGTCTTCCAGATGGATTCGATAAGTTCTGAAACCATTTCAGTGCAGCGTGGTCAGTATATATTGTAAATTCTTTACCATTGTCTAGGTAACATCGCCAATGTTCTAGCGCAGTTATTACAGCCAATGTTTCTCTTTCAGTAGTTGAGTAGTTTTGTTGATTTTTGTTTAGTGCTTTACTCATGTAAGCAATCACGACTTCTTTGTCATCTTGATGTTGAGTAAGCATTGCTCCTATGCCATAATTTGATGCATCACAATGTACAGAGAAGGGTAGTTCGAAGTTAGGGCAAGCAAGGACAGGAGCAGTTACCAAAGCTTCTTTAAGTTTCTGGAAAGCAGCTGCAGCCTTGGAATTCCATAAAAATTTAGGAGCGTTCTTCCCGGAACAGGTTAGTTGGTTGAGTGGAGAGGCAATAGTGCTGAAGTTTGGAATGAATCTTCTAAACCAGCTGCAGGTGCCTATGAATCTTCGAACTTCTTTTCTGCAAGTAGGTACAGGATATTCTAGTATAGCTTTTATTTTATCTGGATCAGCACGTAGACCATACTCGTCCACTAGAAAACCAAGGTATTTCAGTTCTTTCCTGAAGAATTGACTCTTTTCAAAGTTAATAGTCAGATTAGCGTATGAAAGTTTTTCATGAACTTTCATGAGAAGCGATATGTGCTCATCAAAAGTCTCGCTAATAATAACGATGTCATCCAGATAGCAAAATA
Organism: Argyresthia goedartella; assembly: GCA_949825045.1. Taxonomy (NCBI): domain Eukaryota; kingdom Metazoa; phylum Arthropoda; class Insecta; order Lepidoptera; family Argyresthiidae; genus Argyresthia; species Argyresthia goedartella. The sequence goes on from OX463828.1 coordinate 17,929,966, forward strand.
CCTTGTTTTTAAATTCAGGAGTAAATAGCGTATCCATTAATCTTTGTTGAGTTGCAGGTGAGTTAGTGAGACTAAAAGGCATTACTTTGAATCTGAACATACCTCTTCCAGGAACATAAAATGCTGTCTTATCTCTATCAGCAGGATTCAAGGGAATCTCCCAAAATGCTTTCGCAATGTCGATGCTTGATAAGTATTTGGCATTTCTCAGGTTGTCCAAAATTTCGCTTATTAGAGGCAGACTATAAGCATCACGACGTGTAACTGAGTTAAGCTTCCTGCTATCTACGCAGAAACGCCATTCACCGTTCTTCTTTGGAGTGATGAGGACTGGAGATAACCAAGGACTTTCGCATTGTTCAATGACGTTCCATCCCAGCATCTTGTCAACTTCATTAATTAAAGCCTTTTATTTTTCAGGAGACAGTCTGTAACATCTTTGTTTGATCGGAAGAGAATCACCAGTGTCAATCTTGTGGGTGATTAAGTGTGTGTTTCCCAGAACACCTTTTTCTTCAAAAGAGATTGTCTTGAAGCGTTGGATGATGTCATTAGCGATGTTCTTTTGATTAGGAGTTAAATGCTCATAAGGTAAAACTTTAATATCTTTAGTGTCGATAGCAAAGCATTTAGGATCTGTAAAGTTAAGAGAAGCTAAAACACTAGGTAGAAGATTAAATTTTCTCCAAAAGTCAATACCTAGTATAAGAGAAGGAAATATTTCAAGGAAAACATAAGCTTTAATCAAGTGAGTTTCGTTATTGAAATGGACAGGTAAGTCAAAATAACCCAAGGAATTATTTTTTGATTATTAGCAGTAGAGACAGTAATAAGATCTGACTTGAGAAGTTTGCAGCCCAGTTTAAGAATTTCCAAATGAGAATTATTACCCAGAATAGTTACTGAGCTGCCAGAATCTAGTAAACCAGATAAAGTTAAGTCATAAATTTTGACATTAACGAATGGACGATTAAGATCTTGTTCTTTGGAGTAGAGTGTAGAAGAGATTTTGTAGCAAGCAAAGAAGTTTTAAATTGTTTTGATCCAATTAGTCCACTCGTCCTTATCAAAGTTTGAGTTACTTTTCAAGTCAGCAGTTAGTTTTTTGTACTGGTATTAGGTTTGGGAGAACAAGTAGGGCAATCTGCAGTTTTAAAACCCTTAAGACCACATTTGAAACAAATCACGAATCGTGGTTGAGTGCAACTGTTCAAAGTATGACCTAGTTTACGACAGCGAACGCAAAAAGAACTTTCTTGGGGAGCTGCAGTTTGAGAGAGACTATTAACTTGTCTAGAAGGGTATTTGTAGGGTGGAGTGAATTTATTCATGAAGGGAGGAGAAGGTCGTGAGTTATTAGAAGAGTTTGGAGAGTCAACTGAACTTGAAGTGGAATGCTTGTAGTTGAATTCAGAAACATGAGGACTTTGTTGCAAATTTGGTTCTTTAAATTGTTTGTCTCTGTCTAGGAACTTTTCGTAGTTTTGGCAAGTGGCCAGAAGATAATCGATAGAGTCAATGTCTTTTAGAGCTACGAAGACTGAATAACATGGGCGAATATTTCTCAAAATAATCTCCAATTGTTCTGTTTCAGAAAGTCTTTTTGAAAGGCGAACGAACATTCCAGACATGATGGAAATATAGATGACGATAGGTTCATCACGACCTTGAGTACGATTCCTAATCGCTTCTAGAAGTTTATGATCATAATCAAAACCACCAAAGTCTTTGATTAGTAAAGAAGAAAGTTCGTTCCAAGTTAAGTTTGGATTCTGATTATATTTAAATCTGAACCAATGAATGGCATTGTCGGTGAAAATTTCGAACGCCTGAGAAATCAAACTGGAGAAGTCAGAATATCTTCAGGGTGAGAATTCGCAACTAAACGCAAAACCTGTTTTTTAAGAAGCAAAACAGTATTAGCTGGTTCCTCACATCTAATCTTTACTTTGTATTCGAGCTCGGCCTTGTTAAGGAATTCGTACTTAATAACCCTTTCTATTGTTATAGTTAAATTGAAAATTTTACCTCTTTCCGGTTATCTAGAATAAAAATATTAAAGTGATGAAGTGAAGTGAAGTGAAGTGAAGTGAAGTGAAGTAATGTAATGTAAGTTAAATGTAGGCCTAAATATAATCCAGATGAGTTGAAAAACTTGATGAAGTTTTGTTTTAGAATTTGGAAAATATGAAAAGGATGAATAGATAAAGATTTAAGAGCGAAAGAAAAGCAAATCAAAAGGAAAGAGACAAGGCGCAGAAAAGGTAAAGAAGGGTGAAGAAGAACTTTTACGTTGGGCGCCAAAATGTCGTGTAGCGACAAGAACCTAACCAGAACCTAACAAGAAACAACAACCAGAATAAAATTTAGAAATGACTGTTTATTATGTTGATTTACAATGATTATTTAAAAAAAATGATATGAGGATGAGGATGAATGAGGTGACACAGGTTTTAAAAGATACAGGTACAAAAGATATAAAAAGGGGAGCGAAGGACACGGAGAGTAGGAGGGCAGAACAGGGAGCACGCGGCGGTGGTGCCCGGAGCCTGGAGTAGTTGCGAGTAGTTGGAGATCCGGAGGTGGTGTAGGAGGTGGCTTGAAGGCAGCAGCACGTCAGGGTATAGATGGTTGGAGACGGCAGCACGTCAGGGTATAGGTGGTTGGAGACGGCAGCACGTCAGGGTATAGTTGATTGGAGACGGCAGCACGTCAGGGTATAGGTGGTTGGAGACGGCAGTAAGGCAGCAGCAGCAAACAGTAGGCGACTCAGCAGAGGCTCGCAGGATCCCGGGGCAGTGCGGCCCCGGGATAAGGCCTTTAGGTGATGCTTCCTCTTCAAGAGCTGAAGCGAGACTTTTTTCGATTTCAGCAATGTTCCGCTCTTATACCCTTTTTGGAGAGTTCTAAAAATTATTTAAATTAAAAGCAATTTTTGTGAATGGCCAAGAGGGAAAAAGTATTTTTGTAAAAGTATTGAAGTAAACATATCGGACCGCTAATGAGTTTGAATGGACATTGCCATGACAACCAGATAAACAACGATATCAAAATATGTCAGATTTTGATTTCAGGCTCGTAATAGAGAAAACAACAAGATAACAATGAAAATTGGGACATTATCGATATATTAAAAGGTAGCGCACCAGCGTGCACGAAGCCCGAGATTGCAGAGTTTCAGAGAAAGCCAAATACAAGGTAAACCCCTTCGATATCGATTTAAAAGTGCTGATAGTGTGAAAATACGAAGTGAAAATGATTGGTTATTGTGTTCTTATGGTTTAAAACGTTACAGGGTCCTATTAAAATAAAGGTGATACGAAATATCCAGCTGTGAGATAAATGCAGACCATCAAAGCAGACTGGAAAATGGCATGTAAGTAGCATAACACTACATATTTTAGATTAACTTAATATTAACACAGGTATTGGTTTAGATGGAATCTCAACTAAAGTACTCAAATGTTTACAGAATGTCATTGTTGAAAAATTTGTTCAATGCTTTAAACAAATGCTTGAGACTAGTTTTGCCGGATTCACTTAAAATTGCTAAGGTATCAGTCCCAATCTGGACACAAAACTTACCCGAGTGATTACAGGCCGATTTCAGGGTTGCCGGTCATCTCGAAAATATTTGAGAGAATCATAATCATGGAAGTCAACCGGCATTGCGTCAACCCGATTTACTATGCCCGGTACTTTAGCTTCGCACAACGTCAACTTTTCTGATCACTCTATACTAGACTTCGCGTGGCGTCAACTAATTCAGTAATCACTCGGGTAAGTTTTGTATCCAGTTTATATATCGGACTAATACCTTAATAATTTCAAGTGAATCCGACAAATATATAAAACTATTTATATATTTGTCGGATTCACTTGAAAGTGGCCAGAGGCTGTCCACAGGGATACGTACTAACGTATCCCTGTGGACAGCCTCTGGCCACTTTGCATTTGATTTATTTATCGCTGATTTCCAAAGATATTATTCTTGATTCCAGCATATTGCTATCCAGGTTATCATGTTAGGATTGGTGCCTAGTTGTTCCAATCCTGTTCTGATGCTACTGAAGTTTGTTTTATCAAAGGCTCCTTCGAAGTCTATGAACACCTCCGGCATGATTGTTGGCTTAGTATTGAGCTATCTATTTTCCTGACCACTATGTGAGAACAGAATTAGAGGTTCAATCACCAATTATGGTTGCCAGGGAGATGGGTCAATAGTTTATCTTAACAGAGACATCCCAAGTCTTGTTTTTATATGGCTTGTGATTAAACGATTACCAAAAACGCACCTATTGTACTACAAATGATCACCAAACTTCTTTATATGTTTTGTGTACTTATTCTTTAACCCTTAATTTGGCAGGGTAAAAAATTGTTAAAATTTTCAGTTTTTTTTTACTTCTTCGCTTAGTTACAGCTTTAAAAATATGAAAAAAATAATAAAAAAATTCGTCTTATAGTATTTATATTAAAAAAAATATGTCCACTCCAACGGACATTGCCAAATATAAGCTTACTTACACATGCATTTGGTTGTCCGTTGTAACGGACATTATCAAATCAGGCTGAATAATGCTGGACTAAAACATCTTATACTGAAAACCTTTATTATTAAAAAATATAATCACTTGTGACACAAAATTATTCTTATAGTAAATTATAAATGAAAGGAATGACTTTTCAGTAATTAACTACTTTGTATGAAAATCTAGAAAACAATTTCTTTGTTTTTTACCCGTTACAAAGCACAGTCGCATGTTACATTTTATGCAGAATACTACAGTTTTCTTCTGACAGTATCTGCAACGCCCTTCTTCCATTACAGATGGAAAATGACCGAAATTGTCATACTTCACTGGACTAGACGGGCGTGCTGCGTGAGGTTTGCCGACTTTTGGAGCTGTGGTCTTGTTTCGTTTAGCACATCGGTTTTTATTTATCAAGTTTTCATAAATCCCATATCTAAATACTTTCAAGGCCAGTTTCGTTTTTGGATTGCCGCCGTTTATTTTTCTATGAAGTAGCCAACCGTTGTTGATGCATATAAATGCGATCAACTGCGCAAATATCCCCATGTACCATCTTCTGGTTTTGAATGGGGTTTTGTACAGTGATACCAACATGTCGGCGAGGTCAACGCCTCCCATGTGTTTATTGTACTGACGTACAATTTGTGGGCATTGTACATCCACTTTATTTTTTTCTTCCCTAGAATATCGCAGGATCTTATCGACAGGCTCACTCGCGACGAATGAACTTATGAGCGTCACGACTTTATTATCGTTCCAACGAACTACTGCCAATCGATTTTTGTCGCATACAGCTTGTGCGAATTGACCTCTTTGCTTTTTTTTTAAATCTTTATCAGTAGGCAAAACCTTTTCAGCACCTCTGATGAGGTTCGTTCGGATTGTGCCCAAACCAAAAATTCCATATCTTTCTCGCAGGATGTAAAACAGCTCTGGAGAAGAAAAAAAGTTATCACAACAGATGATTGCTGGCTTTCGGTTGATGCTTTGGCATAACGCAATCACCACTTGTGCACCAAACCCAAGAGATTGTTCCTCTTCAGAAAATGTGTGGTTTCGGAAGGTATCTTCACCACCATATAAAAGGAAATCATAAATCATGCCCGACACACCTGCTCTGACATAATTTTTAAACCCCCATTTGTTGGGCTTATCTTTCATGTATTGCTTTCGTTTTCCAGCCTTTGATCCTTTGTAAGCAATCATCATTTCATCGATGCTGAATTTCGTTTCAGTGTCTTGTTGTTTCAGACAATTTTGTCTTACTTTCTCAAGTACAGGTCTTACTTTATGGTATCTATCTCCATCTTCGAGGTTGTTGTTTGCAAATTGCAACCACCGCCTTATTTGTTGATACCTTTTCAAAGGCATGATGTCGGCAACTTTGGCATATTTGAATTTTGACGACCAGTAGTCAAGATACGAGGGCATATCAACAATACCCATTATTATGTGGATGGCCAAAAAGTCTTTGAACTCATCTTCCGTTAGATGAATAGACCTCCCATGTTCTTGAACTGAGTAAAAATTTGTCTGCTCAACAATATCAGTTATGATGTCGCTTGAAAAAAATACTTGAAAATAATCCAAGGGTGAGGCATTGGCTTCAGGAATATCAACATAGTCTCCATCTTGCTCTTCTTCAATTATTGCTCTGTGGCGAAATTGTGCTTTTTTCCAAGTGTATGACAGTTGAAACTTTTTTGCCTTCTTTGTTCTTTTTGGAGCTGGCACCTTTGGTGCTTTTGATCTTGTTTTACGTGATTTAGTCGTAAGAGGTGCAGGTGCTAAGGGCGTGGGTGGAAGAGATGGAAAAGCTGATAATGAAGGTATGTTTTCATAGTTACAGTCGTTAATTTGTTGGAGGATTGGGGTGAAGAGCATTGAATCAGGCAAAGTCACTTCTGCATTTTCATGTTGTTGACCAATAACTTCATCCTCAGATGAACTTATGTTCAGATTTTCATGCAATTGATGGTGCAGGAGAAGAATTGTTACTGTTAGTAGAAGCCAAGACATGTAATTCAGGTTCAGTATCTGAGTTTTCACTTCCGTCTGAAGCTGCTTGTACTTTTGGAATCAAAGCTAATATTCTTGATGCGCGTGCATACTGTTAACAAGCGAAAATAAAAGGAAATAAGCATGAAAACCCAAAACTGGAAACAAAAGAAGTAAGGCATACTACTTTGACAATGTCCGTCACAGCGGACTCGTCCGCTAGGTGCAACATTACTTAGTCATTGGCAGTATCCGCTGCGACGGACAAAGTATTTTAGGTACGAAAAAAACACCAAAATGCACTGGTTGTGTTCTAAAAATCGTCTAAGCACAATAATTGATACGTAATGCAACTCCAAAGCGAAAAATTTACCAAGAAAGGTCATCAAAACAATCAAATTAAAATTAAATTACCTTGTCGAAAACAGATGACCGCCGCTTCGCCGACATTTTGTTTCACAAGTGACATTTGTAGTGTTGCCACTATAAAATATTGTTTTCTACCGCATGGTTTATGAATGTCTGAATAAATATAAATGAAAAATTAATTGTTAAATTTAAACGTAATCACACACGATTTTTTTACTTTTCGTGTCCGCCCCACCGTACGGAATCAAATTAAGGGTTAATTATTTTTTGTTGTTCTTCCATGTTCAACCTAACACAAACTAAACTTCGCTTCGCCCACCCCCTTTACCCTTCACCTAAGCTAAGGCAGTATTTTACGATGACCCGAATGGCCGAGTCGGCAGTGACCCTGCCTACAAAGCCATGGGTCCCGGGTTCGAGGCCCGTTGGGGGTATATATTTGTTTGATGAGAACGGATGTTTGTACCCTAGTCATGGTTGTTTATCTATCTAAGTATAATATTTATCTAGATAAGTATGTGTATCGTTGTCTGGCACCCAAGATACCGGAAATCCTAGTTTGGGGCTAGATCAATGTGTGTAAACAGTGTCCAAGGTATCACTATTTTGCCCTGATATTATTTGCAACTTTTGGTGATCATTTACTACTTTTGGTAAGAAAAAAATATTTTGGTGGTCATTTGAATTTTTCTCGTTTTTTATTACCGGAATCAAAATTGTCTTCATGAAATCTCCAGGCAAATAAGAGTGTCGGATTCAAATCGTAAATAACATCGTCAGTACTGTTGTAGGTAGGTGAATACCCGCATAGATGCTAAGACCGTCATGGCCTGATGATTTTTCCCTAGTCATCTGTCTGATTATTTTAAGCACTCGGTTAGAAGTAACACACACAGACGCGTCAGCAGTACATCGGGTCCCCGCATTGAGCTCCCCAGCGGTCCCTGGGCCCAGCGGCAAATCTACTCTAAAGTGATCTTTAAACATATTTTTGACTTCCTTAGTATCACACACGCCGTCGACGCTTACAGGTAGGTCCGATATAGGATTTAATCTGTTTGTAAGCTGCCAAAATTTGCTAAAGTCTTTAGCTTTGTGGGATGTTGCAAGGATATCATTTTAATTTGGTTCTAATTGTTTTGGAACCGCTTTAGTTAATCTTTAAACTTTTTTCTACTCTGAACATGTTTGTTCCAGCCAATGATGCGTCGGTTTTATCTCGCTCTCCCTTCTACACTATGTCAAGTCTACCGTTGACACCTTACTGTGAAGATCCGAACACATTATATTTCAGCTTCTTCAAATCGGTATCTGCGAAATTTGAAAAGGTTTTCAATCTGAAAAAAGTGAGAATGGACAACTAATTCAAATTCTCTGAATGGGCAAAAGAGGATTTAAGACAGAGCAGGTCCAGACAGTTTAACATCTTTGTCAAAAAGTATTCAAAAAATTTCAGGAAAGACTGCCACAAAGCCAAGCCTACATCTTAACAATAAAATCAAAGCTTCTGGCGACAAAGTTAAAACTACATGGAACATTATTAAAAAAGAGACAGGCAAGTTTAGGTCTAGTGAATCTAGTTTTAATTTAAAAGTTAACGACAAATTACTCTCATCAAACGAGGACGTTGCTAACACATTTGAAAAGTTCTTCAGTACCATACCCGTAATAACAACAAAAGCACTACCATCCTCATCTGGAAAGTCTTTAGATTACTTTGTTGAAAATATGCACCAAAACAAGGATGGCTTTAACTTCAAACTAATAGGGTCTATAACTATAGTTAAAACATTTAAACTTCTTAACGTGAAAAAGACTGAAGATTTATGGGGCATGTCGGTTAACGTGGTTAAATCATTTCAATAGTTGTATGGCAAACGAAGTTTCTCCTGACCTCATGAAAATGAGCAGATTAATACCACTTTTCAAATCCGGTAGTAAAGAAGACCCTGCCAACTTCAGACCTGTATCTGTATTGCCAGTGTTGAGCAAGGTGTTTGAAAAGGTCATATTCAGTCAACTACTCTCTCACTTCAATGCATCTGGGATACTCCAAAAAAAAACAGTTCGGATTCACCAAAGGCAGATCAACAACAGACGCCGGAGTAGCGCTAGTAGAACATATTTATAGTGCGTGGGAAGGATCACAGGATGCGGTTGGTATTTTCTGTGATCTTTCCAAAGCCCTTGACTTTGTGGACCATCAAACTCTTTTGCTCAAACTACAACAATATGGTATCAAAGATAATGCGTTAAAATTAATGGAATCTTGTTTAATGGAAAGATTACTAAAAGTAGATATAAACAGATGTAATTCCACTGGAACCCATGTGAATATTGGTGTACCCCAGGGTTCTATCTTAGGTCCGTTCCTTTTCTTAGTGTACCTGAATGACCTGCCGTATATGGTGGAAAAAATGACTCAGATTGTTCTATTTGCTGATGACACATCTATTATTTTAAGGTGAAAAGACAAGAAGAAATTCTAGACGACGCAAATAGTACAGTCTCTCATGTGTTAAGTTGGTTCAATGTAAACAATCTGTTATTAAACTCAAAGAAGACTAAATGTATCAAGTTTTGTTTGCCTAATGTACGACAGGTTGAAAGCAGTGTAAGAATAGGATCTGAAAGATTGGACCTCATTGAGGACACAATCTTTTTCGGAATCACTATAGATTCGAAACTTCAATGGGGTCCTCACATAACTAATCTCGCATGAAGACTTAGCTCAGCCACTTTTGCGGTCAGATAAATCAGATATCTTACAGATGTTGACACTGCCAGATTGGTTTACTTTAGTTATTTCCACAGTATTATGTCTTATGGAATATTGCTCTGGGGGAGAGCAGCAGATATAAACACGGTATTTGTCCTACAAAAAAGGGCGATCAGGGCGATATATCAATTAGATGCTAGAGAATCAATAAAAGAATAATTCTTCTTCAATAAAATACAACAGGAATCATTGATCCTTCTTGAAAAGAGGTTCAAAACTATGTTAAAAATGAACTGATAAGAAAGTCCTATTATAGTATTAAGGAATACTTAGATGACAAAACTACATGGTCCATACCATCTCAGTGCACAGAAATTCGACGAGGGGCGATGGATCAAGTCTATCACTCGCCGGTGAATTTCCTTAGACCGGAACCAGTACCTGTTGTTATGTCACTTTTTTAAAGAGAAGGTATGGGGGAGTTTTTTGCCGTTTCTTCTTAACCCCGAGGCCCATCTTCCGAAATGGTGTAGTATTTTTTTATATATAAAAAATTACTTGTAGTTATAAATCAGTATAATTTTGACGTTGAATAAGATAATTTATTTATTCATATTCAAATAAAAAAAATATCTGAATCTGAATCTGATAAACTACTTAGGGTTGCAGCCTCTCTCAATATGGATACAACACTTTTATACTTTACACCTAGTGTTAAATCCACGCCTCAACCGAAAGGGGTGGAATCTTGGTAGGGTTGTTTTACAGTGGAATGTCACGAAGTAGTACTGACCTTGACGCCGTGGACTGGTATACGAAAATTCAGATTCGAGGCAGGAGTACGGGATGAGGAACACAAGGGTGGGGGGTGTTGGGAAGTCGAATCTTACTCGTATCGTAGCCCGCTGCTGGTGGTGGTGATGCTGCCGACTACAAGGGTCGCTATCCGAACGCGACGAATTGGTGACCGAACCACTTCAAACTTTCACGGCACGAAGCACTCACTACGATGACGTGAAATCAACTTATTTTTTGACGATTAGTACGAGATTATTATAAATAACATTCAGCCAAAGCCCGATGCTTGACGCCGACCATTTTACCATGTGCAAAGTGACAGCTAGCTAGTCATTTTTTTTCTATGCAAGTGACAGCTAGCTAGTGATGTCCCGATCACTCGCGGTCGATCCGCGCAAAAAAACCGAGGTGCGTTCCGAAGCATAAATATTAAACACCTAGTATACTATGATGTACTGCATCACTGCACATGTAATCGCAACAATGTAGGAATTGTTTTGTAAAAATTCCCTGAGTCTATTATTACAACATTCAGTGTATTTTTTTATTTTTACAGAGTCTCCATCTCCCCAGATAACCATGCTTTGAGTAGGACTAGGAGCCAAAATTTTCAACTTTATAATATTTATAGTACGTGCCAGTTCCAGGGGAAAGTGATCGGACCAGAACACGTCATAATGTACTTCGGTACTTTACCACAGACTGCCAGGCTGCACGGGTGACCACACAATGGTCTCACCATCGCCTACATTGGTGTGCTTCACTAATTTAGGTGTAAATGTCAGTCGGTAGTAATTTCATATCAGCATACAACCAGTTCTGTTCCGAGCAAAAATCTAATATTACATTACAAAACAATGTTCCTGGGTGGGAGTTCCAATCAACTAGTATATATGTTACGGCTAAAGCTAGGTGTGAAACTAAACTTAAGTTTAGGCGGCTAGTGTTAAGATTAATTTCGAGCATCGGCTAATATATGAAGACATGTTCGTTTGTGATAACGGATGTCTTCTTTAATCTGTGTAAAATGAAATTGGGACAGATTTTGTTCTCGGCAGTTGACTAATAAACATAAATATAAACATAAACATGGGAAGGACTTTAGAAAGGCTGCGGTTTGAGATGCTTCTGCTGATTTTTTCTATGCATTATTAGTGTATTCTAAGACGATTGCAAAATACGCGAACCCTCGGAAATAATTAGTTTTTGAGTTACAGTTTTTGTAATCGCCATTTCAAGAACTCACACGTGGATGGACACGTGGGAATGTGCGAGTATTAGGGTGGGGTAGCGACAGATTTGTCCGTTTTCTTGACGTCAGATGCAGTGCAAAGTTAATTGACCTCGAGGATGTCGACCTTGACCTTGAACTTGATTTTTGCTCATTTTCCCCAGAAAAATCATGTTAGTTAGTTCAACGTTCATTGACATTGAGGTCACCGACCTTGAAACCTAAGACCATTTACCTTGACCTTCAACTTGATATGATATTAAAGATTTATTTTCGGATTTTTTTTGCTTATTTTGCAGTTTAATGTTTATTGACCTCGAGGTCATTGACCTTGAAATTGATCTTTAGTACAGTTTTCGCAGAAAATTTTCAGTTTTCAGTCAGAAAGTATCCAATTTGGTTATGTGAAACAACACGGGGTCGTTTCACTCCACTCCGCTTCTCTCGGCTCCCGGTGGTTCTCAACGTTGTGACCTAACAAACCTATCTTTAGTATTTAAATGGAAAGTGTTCTATAGCCACCAATTCGGATCTGTGAAACTACAGGGGTACATGGGGTCGCCTCATTCCGCTCCGCTTCGCTCGGCTCCCGGTGGTTCTCAACGTTGTGACCTAACAAACCTTTCTTTAGTATTCAAACAGAAAGTGATCTATAGCCACGCCTGGTTTCACATGTTTTCTATTAATAGGTATAAATACCTCTGCCGAACTCACATTATCGGGACACACTTCTAATCTAAGTTCATTTGTTGTTTCATCGATCATTCCCAGCACCCAATGGTCTTCCACTTGTCTGCCAGGGTTATAAGTCCGGGTAAATTCTAAATATCATTCACCTTAATTTGGGGGTTGGAGGTGGTGAGGTGGGAAGAGCTCTCTTGTCCCCCTAGTATAGTTTTTTTTGCGAGGAAATGTATAGATTGGGGTAATCAATTATTAAACTTTTAAATTTGAGGTTATATTTACAAATTTTTCGCTATGAAAGTGACATAGCAACCCATAGAGTCAATTCATTAAATGTTGTTTTTATTTGTATACGCTTCGCTCCGCCTCGCTTCGCTACGCTCCGGTTTTGCTTCTTCTAAGTTCTAACCTTACCTATAGCCCAACTGAAATTTAGCCACAATAAGGTTATAGAGTAGGTACTCTAGCCAAATTTGGCTTAAAAATATAATCCTACTTGAACTCAGTCTTCATAGTGTTTTTTTTTAAGTGTTCGTGCGGGTAGCAACATCTGGCCGAGACGGACAATGGATGGATGTCATTTCTATATGACCTTAGTATGGGGCGCCTCCGTGTTTCGGATAACACGTTAAGGTTAAGGCACCGGGCTAATGGGCTATTTTTGGAATATTTATTAATAATTATAAAATACACTCAACAGCACACATACTTAGCATAACCATAACATTTAACTTTCTAGCACAAAGTGTTGCTTGTTGTTACACAGAAATTGACGATCTACGTTTGTATGTTTTGTGTGTGTTTCGTTGAGCTTAACACCAAACAAAATTATCGTCTTGTCTGCTTGTTCCAAGGTAATGTTCAATAATTGATGTTGACCTCTTCGTCCATCCGTTGTTCTGTCACCTGGCTGGTTCATATAATTATTTCCTTTTTAGGGTTCCGTAGAGAAACAAGGAACCCTTATAGTTTCGTCATGTCTGTCTGTCCGTCTGTGCGTCCATATGTCACAGCAACTTTATCCCTTTATTCCGAAATTATCAGGACTTCACAGTTAAAACTTTGTATGTAGATATATTCTGTAAACCGTTTTACGAATTCTAAACAAATATTGAAAAAATGGAACTGACACCATAAATGGAACTGACACCAAACAAATTTTTTTTTCATCAAACTTAGGTATATGTGTGGGGTGTCTATAGATAGGTCTTTAAAATGGCGTGGACGTTTTTGCAACTATGTTTCTCAAAGTAGATCATGAAAGAGACAGACCCTTTCAAAGTGAAAAAAAATGTTTCCCCCCTTTTAAAGTAAGAAAGTGAAACATCTAAAAAAATATAAGTTGTGTATCTCAATAAACACTTTCAATGTAAATTAGTTTGAACAAAATAAAATAGGCAGTTTTTAAGATAGAAAACATTTAAAAAAAACCGTAAATATAACTTTGTCATTCTTACAAACACTATGAAAAACAAAGTAATTATTTGCTGTTGAAGAATGATAGTGACATTTTGGCTAGGCGTATCAGGTGTATGTTATGTGAGTACCTTCCTAATTTAGTTTTTTTTGGCTTATATTCTAAATTTATTACGAAACCCTAAATGTGCGATGTCCGGCATGCACTTAACCGGTTTTTTACTTAGTTACGCAAACGAATCCAAAATGTGATTACGCAAACGAATCCAAAATGTGATTACGCAAACGAATCCAAAATGTGATTGGTGAACCCTAATGCTGACGAAATGTTGTACGATTTCATTTTATCTCATTTATTTAGAATTGCCCGAAGTGTGCTAAATGCGATCCTATTCTATTACTAAGCATCCGCTGTCCGTCCGTCTGTCCGTAACCGGGCTGTATCTTATGAACCGAAATCGGTAGAGAGTTGAAATTTTCACAGAATTTGTTTTTCTATTGCCGCTACAGCAACAAGTAATAAAATACACGAGATTATATAAATTAAAGGGGTCCCCATAAAACAGCTGAGGAAGTCCCCCAGGCCTCTGCAAATTACTAAACCATCATCATTCAAATATCATCGAAGAATTCGCCATACATCAAGACGTTGTCAGTTGAATTGGTATCAAAACCAATTTCGGACATGAGTATTATAAACGAACAAGTCCTGACTGACTGACTGTTTCATCATCGCAGGGGACAAACGTCTATAGCTAGAAAGCTGAAATTCGGAGAGATGCTTTATTTTATAATGTAGGGATCCACTAAGAAGCGGTTTCACAGAAATCCGACGCTAATTGGCCAAAAAGACCTTTAAATTCTGTAATTTTGTATGGGAAGTTTATATGGACTCGATTTATTGGGATGTGTCCTAATTCGAATTATTTACTCGAATGTATCCAGCCAGCTGAACTCTAGGTTTCTTTTTATTTCACATTCGTTTATCAATGGACAGCGAAAGTCTTTCAACCATTCAGCCTCTCTTTAGTACAATTTTAAAATTGAAAATATTTTGATGACCATCTAAATATCTAATAAAACCGGTCAAGTGCGAGTGGGACGTCGGACCCACACACGAAGGGTTCCATGCCATTTTACACGGAATAACGTAAAATCACAGTCTTTTGTATGAGTGTTTAATATGTATTGAATTTTTAATAATAAAATATTAAATAGGTAGGAGTACATTCAAGGCCGTGGATCACAACATTGAAAAATAGTTTTGTGTATGTAGTATATAAGTATTGAACTTTGTACTCAGGTTAACGAAACTCTTTGCTGATTGAAGAAAAATGTTGAATGTTACTATTACTAAGTGTGTGTGCTGTTGGAGTGTATTTTATAATAATTAATAAATATTCCAAAAATAGCCCATTAATGTCCCCACCGATGGGCACGGGCCTTTTCACGGATACGTGTAAGAATGAGCCATACTCCACCACGCTGGCTGGGTTGATGGGTTGATGATTTTACACATAAGTAAAGTACAGTCTTTAGCTGAAAGAAATAAACCTAGGTACGGTTTTATGAGAATGGCGTGCGATCGTTAGCTTCTATTAGTTTTTCACTGGGCGTTAATGCACTCCGTTATGCTTGTTTCGTAGGAGACGAAAAGTCTGTATTACTTACAGGTCGAGAAGCACTTTCAGAAGGTTCAGGGTCAGATGCAGTCGTTCTTGTTGAAGGACCAGGATCACCAGCACTCTTACTTGCCAAAGGCACCGTCTTAGTATGCACAGAGTAGTGGGTTCTGGATCGGTATAAATTGTGACAAATTCGGGGTATACAGGTAAGCAGATATCGAATTCCAGGTGAACAACAGCGAAAGTCACGTATAGAACAGGAATCATTACGAAAAATAAGCCAAAATAAGAATATGAAACTAGCCGCAATAACTCGAGGAATCTAGATTTAGATTTCAGTAATCACTGAGGCAAAACCTGTAAAATAAAAAATAAAATATTAATGATTAGGAAACAGACTTTTTTCATTTTAGTCTATCGCTTCCGTTCGCCACATTTGTCCAGTGTGGTCCGGCCTAAAACACAGTGTTGCCAATACGTAAAAACCAATTGATACCATTTAAGTTTCAAGGAAAAATTGTTTGTACTACGTCGTGGTATTTATAAATTGCTTTATTGAAAATCGGTTTTCCCAACGTAACAGTAATTAATTAAGTAACTTGAGTGTGCATTTAGTGGCAATAACAATAGATGTATGCAAGCGGTCTATGCGTTTTCAGTGTACATGCCAACTGACCGTGCGGGTAATTTAGTTGAATATGTAGAATTTAATGAGTGAAATTAACGCCATAATTGATAACTATACTGTAGAATCTGTATATATGTCACCGGAAAATAATACGATCCGCAAGTTTATAAATTTCCTAATATTTTTTCCGCAAGTTTATAAATATACTAACCTAACCTAACCTAACCTAACATTACCTAACCTAACCTAGCCTAATATAATCTAGAAGGAAATTTATAAACTTGCGGATCGTATTATTTTCCGGTGACATATATACTAGGTAATTGGAACTCCCACCCAGGAACATTGTTTTGTAATGAAATATTCGATTTTCGCTCGGAACAGAACTGGTTGTGTGGTGATATGGAATTACTACCGACTGACATATACATCTAAATTAATGAAGCACACCAATTTAGGCGATGGTGAGACCATTGTGTGGTCACCCGTGCAGCCTGGCAGTCTGTGGTAAGTAAGTACCGAAGTACATTACGACGTGTTCTGGCCGATCACTTTCCTCTGAAACTGCTGAAGCTCTTAGACCTAGTCAAAGCAAGGTTATCTGGGTAGATAGAGACTTTGTAAAAATAGAAAAATACACTGAATGTTGTAAAAACAGACTCAGGAACATAGATTTTCCAAAACAATTACTACATTGTTGCGATTACACGTGCAGTTATGCAGCACATTATAGTATACTAGGTGTAATGTATAAAAGTGTTGCATCCATATTGAGTGAGGCTGCAACCCTAAGTAGTGTAGAAGGGAGAGCGAGAAAAAACAGACGCATCATTGTCTGGAACAAACATGTTGATGACGTTTATTAATTATTATGATTTATAAGTAGGAATAAATAATTACAAAATTATTAACACCAAGGTCTGTGTTGAGCTAGATTAACCCCATACAGTCCCGTCATTTAAGTAATCTTGAACATTATAATATCCCTTTTTCGACAAAGTCTCCTTAACATGGTTTTTAAATTTCTCAAAAAGCAATTTCAAAATCTCATGAGAGAATAGAAGATGTAATGCTGGCGTTAATTATTTTGTGTAGATCGATAAGGACCTGAAGCCTGCGACGCGATTCAAAGGTTTCTGTCGAGAATCGTTCACACCTGCTTTCATAAGACCTTAGCGAACGACGAAGCCCGATACTCTATTGGACCGACTCACCATGGTCGGTATGGACTTTGTACATTGGCCACCATATGACAGACGCGTTTTCAAACCTACATCGGACAAGTGTACTATACAGTAAGATCATGCTTACTGGATTTCTAAACGACTTGGTGACCAAGGTGATAAACCCAAGAAGCTGATTTCTTCTCTTTACGAGGGCTGAGCACTGCTGGTTGAAGCTTTGCTATTGAGAAATATCAACTTACCCAAACTCTGAAACGGTACCAGACTTCAGGTTAAAGCGCTTCACCGAAATACTATCGAAGCAATAGTTATGACCTTTTGTGCAAAAGGGGAATCCTTACTTTCAAACTATCCCATTGATTTTAAAATACTACAATTTACACTCAAACTTTGTTTCGCAATGACGATAAGTATTATAAGTCTCAGGGTCAGAGTCACAAGTCACTGGGGATCGATTTGCGGGAGTGTTGTTTTTCTCATGGCCAGTTGTATGTAGCGTGCTTTATTGAAAATTGCTCTAACACTTCGGTGATTCTAGCTCCTCAAAACATAACTACTAATGTAGTTTAAAAAGAAGTATTTTGAGGTAGGTATCTAAATGTAAATGTGCTTAGTAAATAATATGCCACTCACAAATTGCAATATTTTTTAACACCTAATGCAAAAGCCATATTTTCCTATGGCATCGTAGCTCAATAAACGGTCAAGTGCGAAGCGGACTCACGCACGAAGGGGTTTTTACGTTTATGTTTCTAATTTGTTCCATTCCTTCCTCCATTTCTTTGGCGATAGAGAACATAACATGCAATCTAATCAAACAGCGGCACGGATCGTTTGTAAATAACAGTACATAAATTCTCTGTTCAACGGTCATTTCAATGCTTGTAATGTCATTGCAATGTACTTACATTCTCAGTTTTCGGATTTGTAGGTAATTCTTACTTCTGGATTAGTTGCTTCGTTTCGTAATTTGGGTGTTCGTTTCTCTGATATTTTGCAATCTCCGCTGTTATAATTCACTTTTTATCGATTTCCTTTACAATACTGTATCATACTATACGTATACAGTCATACCTACATTATTATATATATACAATTACATTAAAATTATTAAATATAGTTTAACATCTCAAAAACCGAGGGTAGTTGGGACGGGCCGCGATTTTTAACCTTATGGTAATAAAATTTAAAACCTATAACGGAAATGTGGCGTATTCAAGAGGTTAAACATCAAAAATTTAGGTATTAACCGTGGTCCCACAGCTATTGACCCACAGTGGGTCCAAGGGTATTGGTTTTCCCCGTAGACCCACTGCTCTAGTTTTAATTTATGCTTTTCAATCTGGCAGTTTATGTGGGCCCCACGGGTCTTTCTTCTGATAAGAGGTATTAACCGTGGTCCCACAGCTATGTGTTTCCCGTAGACCGGTATCAAACTGTACTATATATCAGAAATTAAATTTAAATAAAGAACCACGCAAACGTAAGTCCCCACCCACCAACAGACGTCAGAAATATGTCATTTGAAGCGCCTTGACGAGCTGATCATTCGATACTAGGACGACAAACAATAAACAATAACGATGTATTAAATTCATATATTTAACACGTCACACTTCAGATAAACTATTATTTCTTCTACATAAAATTCACATTCAAACTGGATGTGCGGGAAAACATCGACATAGAATGACTATCTCGTCAAGACGCTTCGAATCACATATGTCTGACGTCTGTTGGTGGTGGCGACGGCGCCCTTATTGAGGCTTGCATCCACCTTTGACCCAAACAAACAACAGCAAACACGGCAAGTTGAATAAAACCGTTTATTGAAACTTGTCGTGTAACGATATGAACCTAACCAGAACCTAACAAGAAACAACAACCGCAGGATAAAATTTAGAAATGACAGAGTTTATTAGGTGTATATACAATGACAATTTAGAAAAATGATAGGAAGATGAGGGTGGATGAAGTGAGACAGGTTTTATAAAAAATACAGGTATCAGATAAAAAAAAGGAAGCGGAGGACACGGAGAGTAGGAGCAGAAGGAGCAGCAGACGTCCTGCGAACCGGTCAGTGGAGGCACTGGTGGGCGATGTAGCCGTTGCAGTTGGAGAGCGTGGCCGGCGGCCAATCAGTCATCAGTGTCCTGGAGACACCGACGGGCAGCAGAAGTAGTGGCCCTGGTAGCGATGCGCCGACCAGGGTAGAGGCCCGCAACGTGTCGGCCTGAAGTCACCGACGGGCAGGTAAAGTAGAGAACGGGCAGGTGAAGTGGAGACCCACGAAGCGCCGGCCAGGGTAGAGGCCCGCCAAGACAGGAGGCGTAGCAGCAGAGGCTCGCAGGATCCCGGGGCAGTGCGGCCCCGGGATAAGGCCTTTAGGTGATGCTTCTTGCTCAAAAGCTGAAGTGAGACTCCAGAATTTCAGAAATGTTCCGCTCTTATACCCTTTTTGGAGAGTTCTAAAAATTATTTAAATTAAAAGCAATTTTTGTGAGTGGCCAAGAGAGAAAAAGTATTTTTGTAAAAGTATTGAAGCAAACATATCAGACCGCTAACGAGTTTGAATGGACATGGCCATGACAACCAGATAAACAACAACATAGTAAATGTCAGATTTTGGTTTCAGGCTCGTAATAGAAAAATCAACAAGTTCACATAGCCAAAATTACATAACAGCGATAGATAAAAGGGTAGCGCACCAGCGCGCACGAAGCCCGAGATTGCAGAGTTTCGGAGAAAGCCAAATACAAGATCACCAAAGGTTATACCTTCGCTATCGATTTAGAAGTGCTGATAGTGTGAAAATACGAAGTGAAAATGATTTGTTATTGTGTTCTTATGGTTTAAAACGTTACAGGGTCCTATGAAAATAAAGGTGATACCAAATATCAAGCGGTACAGCTCAGCAAGTATCCAGCTGAACAGACTGGAAAATAGCATGTAAGTAACAGAACACTACATTTTCCCCCCGACCCTGGAAAAATTTTTGACTCAGCAAAAATTTT
The DNA here is from genome assembly GCA_949825045.1 of Argyresthia goedartella. Lineage (NCBI taxonomy): Eukaryota > Metazoa > Arthropoda > Insecta > Lepidoptera > Argyresthiidae > Argyresthia > Argyresthia goedartella. The sequence goes on from OX463828.1 coordinate 17,950,167, forward strand.
GATATGTACATTTTAAAATAAACCAGAAAAACACAGCTTTGCAGAAACAGACATCACCAGGCAAAATCAGATATACCATCTCTTACATTTATCATCTTCATTCAGGTAAGGGTGGAGTTCACATTCAATGACTACCACTCTAAAAGTGTGTTTTCAAAAGGACATTCAGACTTACTTAAGGAGTTGTCATCCGCTCCTGCGTGGAAAAAAAAATAACTAGAGGTAAAGAGAAACAAATTAATCCTAAGGTAGCTTTAGACGCTTTGCCTTAAGATTAAGAGCGGCCAGAGCGGTAGAGCTCGAAGCCAGAGATCAGCCACATCGCCAACGAGATGTGTCTGAAATAAAGAATATACATATATACAAATTAACAGTTAATAGAAGTGAAGAAAATTTATGCTACTTACATGCAAAAATTTTATATCTTTAATGCTAAACTTTCGTATCACCTTCAGGACAGAAGTTTGAGAAACAAAAGGAGGTTCCATGACAGTCGGATCAGCAGGAAGGTCAAGTGATGGAGAGTCATTTGTAGTTGAAGGTGGAGTCAAGGATTCGAATTGTTTGGAAAATTTTACCTCTTTCCATTGTTATAAATATTAAAGTGATGAAGTGAAGTGAAGTATTGTAAGTTAAATGTAGGCCTAAATATAATCCAGATGAGTTGAAAAACTAGATGAAGTTTTGTTTTAGAATTTGGAAAATATGAAAAGGATGAATAGATAAAGATTTAAGAGCGAAAGAGAAAGCAAATCAAAGGGAAAGAGACAAGGCGCAGAAAAGGTGAAGGGTGAAGAAGAACTTTTACGTTGGGCGCCAAAATGTCGTGTAACTATATGAACCTAACCAGAACCTAACAAGAAACAACAACCAGGATAAAATTTAGAAATGACAGTTTATTAGGTGTATATACAATGACAATTTAGAAAAATGATAGGAAGATGAGGGTGGATGAAGTGAGACAGGTTTTATAAAAAATACAGGTATCAGATAAAAAAAAGGAAGCGGAGGACACGGAGAGTAGGAGCAGAAGGAGCAGCAGACGTCCTGCGAACCGGTCAGTGGAGGCACTGGTGGGCGATGTAGCCGTTGCAGTTGGAGAGCGTGGCCGGCGGCCAATCAGTCATCAGTGTCCTGGAGACACCGACGGGCAGCAGAAGTAGTGGCCCTGGTAGCGATGCGCCGGCCAGGGTAGAGGCCCGCAACGTGTCGGCCTGAAGTCACCGACGGGCAGGTAAAGTAGAGAACGGGCAGGTGAAGTGGAGACCCACGAAGCGCCGGCCAGGGTAGAGGCCCGCCAAGACAGGAGGCGTAGCAGCAGAGGCTCGCAGGATCCCGGGGCAGTGCGGCCCCGGGATAAGGCCTTTAGGTGATGCTTCTTGCTCAAAAGCTGAAGTGAGACTCCAGAATTTCAGAAATGTTCCGCTCTTATACCCTTTTTGGAGAGTTCTAAAAATTATTTAAATTAAAAGCAATTTTTGTGAGTGGCCAAGAGAGAAAAAGTATTTTTGTAAAAGTATTGAAGCAAACATATCAGACCGCTAACGAGTTTGAATGGACATTGCCATGACAACCAGATAAACAACAACATAGTAAATGTCAGATTTTGGTTTCAAGCTCGTAATAGAAAAATCAACAAGTTCACATAGCCAAAATTACATAACAGCGATAGATAAAAGGGTAGCGCACCAGCGCGCACGAAGCCCGAGATTGCAGAGTTTTGGAGAAAGCCAAATACAAGATCACCAAAGGTTATACCTTCGCTATCGATTTAGAAGTGCTGATAGTGTGAAAATACGAAGTGAAAATGATTTGTTATTGTGTTCTTATGGTTTAAAACGTTACAGGGTCCTATGAAAATAAAGGTGATACCAAATATCAAGCGGTACAGCTCAGCAAGTATCCAGCTGAACAGACTGGAAAATAGCATGTAAGTAACATAACACTACATTAATAAAAATATAATTTTAATTATTTCATATGACTAAAACAAAATTGGGTTCCTTACCAACAAGAACTAAATTATCTTTTTCGTATTTAGTACCTAATGACTAACCCCCGTATTCATAAATGTCACTCACGTCTCCATTTGTTAAAATAAGTTTACAATGACAATATGACAAGGATAATGAAAGTTTATCGTAATTTTTCTAAGGCAACACCAACTGTCAGGTCGCCCGAAATGAGCTCCATTTGAATTTCTCTTATAAAATCGTCATTATCTATTGCGAGTCTTGATCTCGATTTAACTCGCGTATTGTTTTTGAAAGTGGTTAATTTTTTCAACTCATTTAACAACCTTAGTATGTTTGTTTTTTTTTATTAGATTTTTGTCAAGTTTGGCGTGCCATGATTCGCATACATTATTTGTACGGTGTCTGTTTGCAAAAACACTGAGAATATTCTTGACATCCCTTGACAGCCATTGATTTCCCACATACCGCAAAAACTTTTTTATTTTTATATTTTCTGTGCTATCGTATTGTAATTGTATGAAATCCCAGCCACTTTGAAGATATTCATTGGGTAGTAGAGGTAACGCCGAACACAAACCAACCAATATTTTAGCTGATTTTGTTTTTCTTTGCCCAAATATCTTTTTCCCATTTCGCCACATAGCTTGAGACCAATGGTAATAGCAACCAGCAACAGTAATAGAAGGAAAAACGTCCTGAATGGCGTTTAACGCAGCAAGTTCGAAATCGCAGTGGTATTTTCTAGGTTCCGAATCTTGAAATTGCGACTTCAATAAATTAAACAGCGTCACATATGTTTCGCTGGTTTTGTCGCTGAGCAAAGCATATAGTAACGGCTTAACATTTGTTGTAGTATTCGTACTTCCAAATTCACCGTGAATAATAAACAACTCAGCAAAGGGAGACGGAGTACACTTGAAAGTTGCGTTACCAAATATTTCTTTAGTATCATTAATAACGGCTCTATCTTTTTCCATACAAAATACAATAATTTTGGTGCGGCCGTAATAGTAATCTGCCACTACATATTGCGAGTGCTGCTCTGGTATCTGTACTTCTTCAAAAAATTTAAAATTTATTTTATTCTTGCCGGCAGATCTGTTGCGTGAATGTTTTGCATGTTCGAATTCAGGTAAAGGCGTGACTAAGTGGTACCCTTTCTGTTGCCAGTTATTTAAGGCGTCGTCATATATTTCCTGTTGTTTGTGCAACATCTCGTATATCATTAATTGCAATGGCCTATTCATTTTGCATCAATTTTAGAGTGCATGAGTGTGAATTTACTTTGATGATATCCATTTTCTGCAAGATTGTAAGTACGTATATATAATTAAAGAAGATCTAGGTTTTCAAATGACCACCACCATAGACCGCTGTTTCATTATAATATTATTACTAATATTAGTATGACGATTCTTCTCTTTCAAAATAAAAATCGTAGGTCTGAGTGATGGTAGGAAATTTTACTTTATAGAACGTAGCAAACAAGATCACTTACTCACAAGTATTAACTTACATCATTAACAGTAACCGAACCACTACATTTGTCCTTTCGTTTTTTACTGCAAGTCCATATAGATGTAGGAGAAGTTTTATTGTCTTTATGTTTATAAAAATGGTATCCGTTGTATAACATGACATTTCCTCCTTTCCTCCGTATTATTTTATTCCTCGCACATCTTACAACATATATTTTATTAACCTATTATAAAATGAACAGAGAATCATCAGAAAATCTTGATTAGGTGACTTTGAAATGACTTATTGACGCAAGACATAAACAAAGAAGTGCAAAGAGATTGTAATAATCCAACCTATAAATATATACAACCTATAAATATAACAGCGGTGGACCACGGGTAAAAAGCAGTTTTGTTTCAATTACCGTAGTCCCATTGAGAAGCAGTGGGTCTACGGGGAAAAAATAATACACGTGGACCCACTGTGGGTCAATAGCTGTGGGATCGCGGTTAATACCTCCGAAAATCTCGGCTGTCGTTCAGAATTTAGTTGCGATACAAAAGTTGCATACGTTAATAATGATCAGCTTTCAAAATTCTCCATTTTGAAACCCAAATCGATAAAATAGGAAGATATTTTTTTCTTCAGGCCGCACATTGTGGCATACACAATGCTCCATGTTGTTTTTATTATGTCGTTACCTATCTTATGACACTTGTGACAAAAACATAGAATTCTAACGATACCTAACATGGCTGAACCTGTGCAGCGTTTAGTCAAGATTTTGAGCTAAATTAACTCAATTAGATACATCATGTACTACATTAATCCTGAAAACATTACCACGGTAAACCCTTTTGGGAAGTGCTGCCATAACAGATATTTTTTTTCTAACATATTGTTTAGAAAAAAATTAAAAAAGATATCTGTTATGGCTATTCAAAGTTGTCCTCTCCAGAGAAAGACTCACCTGTTTTCACTAATCAATCCTGCTAACAATGTTATATAGACCGCTCATCGTGTGCGTCAGAATGGCTGGTCATCTGTTGCCCCTGGATCTAGTTTATTGAGGTATTGCTACTATTTGCTATGTATCTTTAAAAATTTCTACCTGTGATATATTCCAGGGAATCACAAAAAAAAACTGACCGACCGCTGACATCTCAGGCTGTCCGGTCATGAAATATAAGCAATGAAAAAGGTCCAGTGAGAGAACACCAAATTACTCCTAAACGGGAAAGGCTATTACCATGGTTACCGACAGTCACCTAGGTTACTATGTACAATTCGATTATCTGTAGCAGACAGGTCAATGACCTCTATCGCAACACTAACCCGTATAGATTCTATAGCTTCGCCCGCATCTCAATATATCTTCATATTTTAATTACATCCTGTTTATACAGGCTCTTCGTCATAGCAGAAAGCGAACCTAGGTAAAAAGATTAATCCTTTTATTGAAAAAACAACTATGTTAATTCATAAAATTCCACTTATAATTTATAACTCACGATTAACAAAATTGTATTAAAAATAATATAAAGCGACAAAATAGATAGATAGTTAGGTTAATGACTTTATTCCCAGTTACAATGCAAGTTTATTGGTCATAAAATTGTCAGGAACATTATACAGAAAATATAAAAAATACAGTTTATTTTAACAATAGATTACTTTGTGTATTAAGATACATGTACGCAGATGATCCATAAATTTATCGCCACTTTTCCCCATGCGATGTAGTTTCATCCGTAGAGGCACTGAATGCTGACCTCCTGAATGTGAAAGACTGGGCCTCATCATGGGCTGTTGGTAAACCCGACCAAATCACAAGCTATGATTTTAGGAACGAGGCACACGATTTCCTTGTTACAAAAACCCATCGTACCTCTCGTCATTTGATGTCATCATGATAGAGTACATAGACAAGCTGAAAAAACTTGGGGTTATTTTTGACAATCAGCTGTCATGGTCTCCACATGTCAGCGAGTTCAGCAGACGGGTCTTTGCGTCTTTTCCCTCTAGTTATATGTATTTTATTAATTAGATATTGTGCACTGCCTACCCTTTCGTAATAAAATGTTCGATCATGCCTTGGTTTGCTGGAAGAAATCTCTTTTTAGAGATAAGATCGCTTTTTCGTTTATACTTTCTCTAAATGTATATTTTTAAATTACTGTGTTCAGTAAAGAATTATGAATTTTAATGTTACATTAGTAATTTCAACAGAAGGCTGGTTTGGGGCTAGATCAATGTGTGTAAATTGTATCCAAGGTATTATTATTATTATTATTAGTATCACGTTAGCATTGCAGTTCATACAATTTGTCTTCCGTTCATACGCGTCAGGTGTAATATGTTCAAGGAGGTCCTACTGTTTAGTTGTCCATATTTCACAACTTCAATGGGTTATTTCAACCGATTACCCTAAAAATATCGAGAATTCTCAGACATCTTTCACGTACTAACGACTACTAAATTACAGTAGTTTATTATACTGCAATTCGATGCTAAACAAATGTGGACCGTATGTCGGTGTAATATAGATGAGAATTCGTTGACAAGGGTCAGGGCTAGGTGAAAAGCTTGATATATGGCGCCCTTTAGCTATTTTGGAACAGCCTTACCACAGGCGTAAAGATGTGTTTACATCGGTGCACACACAAAGAAAAACGTCACGAACAAGCGTCACCCTTTTTTCAATGCGGAGCGGCAGAGGCACAACAACATTTACATACAGGCACATACATTGCTTCTGGCCCCACACAAGAATACCCTGTGTCGTGGGAACCAGAAATAGCGACGTCACACACATATGTATAAACATCTAAGACCTGTTTTTTTTCTGTATCCCCAGCTGGCGATCGAACCCGGGACCTCTCGCATGGTAGGCAGAGCCACAACCGCAGCCACAGAGGTCAAACAGATCTACAGATGTAGTGAATAATCCTTTCCTATCGGCAAAACTCGGAACAACGATAACACCCGAATGGTGCCGATGTGTCTATGAATTACTGTATTATTAAATTACGTCTAGGTATCAAATAAATCGCATACTTTATTTATCAATGTCAAATGTCAAATTGCCCGTTTGACGGGTACTGAGTGCGAGTGAAGTAGTAAGACAAAAACGAACATTTCCGAGAAAATACGAAAGGAAAGGATTATTCACTACATCTGTACACATCGCAAACAACCAGAAATGTCTACGCAGCCAACGTGTCAAAATTATGATAACGACGTCTAACATGGATTTTGTTATAATTTTGAGACGTTTGCTGAGTAGATATTTTATTCCAACGCTGGGTGATTGATTAGTGTAAAAGGAGCTGAAGTTGTTCTTCCCTTCACGCAGATCAATAAAAGTGCCAAAAGTGAGAAACAGCTGGCGAGAAGGAACCCCCAGCGCGCATGCGCGAAATGGTGTTGCTACATAAGAAATTAGTTAACTGCCCGAGATTTGGGGGACAAATCGTGACAAAATGACTGACATATTTTGGCGCGAAAACTATAATGAGTTGCGTGGTGGAGTGGAGGAGATATCTTACCCATAAATAGTGGAATTACAATGGAAATTGGGCGAAAAAACTCAGAAACAAAATATTAGCTGGCTTAATTCAGTGTTAACTTCTATAAGTTAACACTGAATTCTGATTCGAGATACCTTAGCGGTTCTAAGTTTGTTAGCTAAAGAGCCGGCGAGTCTGTAAGTAATCTCACATTCGTGTGGCGAGTTACTACGGCTTCAACTTGGGTTGGGTTAGGTTAGGTTAGGTAAGCTTAGGAGATCGGAATCTTGAGATAGATTCATCGTCGTACATCATACTCAGCCCACATCAACCGACTGAGGGGCACAAGCCTCTTCTTTATAGCGCCAATCCGCAAGGTCCTGAGCCAACCGTATCCATTGGATCATGTCGACAGATTACAGGATAGTTACACCACGATATCACATTATCTACCTACATTATATAACACTAATAAAGATTACTACATTCGATACACAAGACTAAATTCTAAATATATACCATGATATAGCGGGAAAAGGTATAATCCACATTTTAAGGGAATCCGGTAGAAAATAGCAACACCAATACAATATAGTCAAACCTCAATCTGTAGCGAATTTTTCGGTCACTAAATTAGATTTTCAATAAAATCATGAATGAAATCGCGCACAATTTCCTTAATACATAAACAAAAAGCATATTTCCCACTAAACTGCTAAAAAAAATCGCACCACCAAAGTGATTTTAGACGTCTTTTTAGTGATATACACTACTCAATGGCTGAAGAAAGAGTTTCTTTGTATGAAAAGTGTTATAATAGTTGTTGTTGTTATTCTATATAGTTAAAATAGTGGTTACTGTTGCCGTTAATATTAGATTGTTGGTCTTCCTAGTTTTTGTAGCATATATTCTGACGGTTGTTCAATATTTTTCGTGCTATTGAGGTATTTTTGCAAAAGAGGTTGTGCTTGCTTACTCAGAAGATACTTACCTATTTCATCGTTGATAATTTAAGGTAAGCAACATTATAAATAAATAACAGACGAGAATGTTTTTTTTGACGTTTGAAAATGTAACAGATTCGTTTTGAACCAATGATTTCTTTGTACGAGAACTCGCCTTTGTGTCTTTGTAGATAAGGGTCACTGATAGCGCTGAATTACTCGATACAACGTAAATTGAGCTTTGTCTATTAGGACTTCAACTGATTTTGAATTTGATGCTCTACATCACGCTCAAGGCGGATTTTCACCTGTTTATTTGAGTACAAATTTATCAAAAATATTATACGTTATTGTACTATTGACATCTAAAATTGTACCTACTACAATGGATAATAAGAGATATATTTATGGAAACACATTTTCATAAAGATAAATATTTTATTTGCTATGATAAGGGTAATATAATAGTTTAAGAAACATGTTTTTTTTTTTTTTTTTTATCGTAACAGCTATTAATTTTAGCAAGCAAATATAAAAATGCATTTTTCAAAAAAAAAACAATTTCAATGATCTATTTATATTGGCTATCAATTAATCACATTTACATATGTGCTTGAGAATGTCATCTATTGGGAGAAGTATTTGAGCATTAACCATGTAAACAATTCCGACTTAAACATATTTCTGGGTAGTAGTTTAAGGTGTTCAGGTATTCTGTTATAGTACATTACGATATTAGTGAGTTAAGATGGTTATAACATGCGAGGCGGAATTTCAGCCCGAGCCGAAGGCGTGGGCGTAATTGAGCCGAGCATGTTATAACCAATACGCACGTATATCGTACGACGTTTTTTAACACATTTGCGAGGAAACAGAAAAAAAAACATTTTATATTTTGTTCATTTTTAATATTTGAAACATTTAGTCAAATTACAATTATTAAAATGATACGTAGTTGTAGTTGGTTTTTAATTATGTTATTATTATTATTACTATTCATAATGTCATTGTTTTGTGTTAGGGTAAATGTTGGAGACGACGAAACTTCTTGAAAGGCGGCAGAAGAGCATTGTAATTCGTCATTAGTTGTAAATAAAAAAGTATCATCAGTAGAAGTAGAGGGGCGCGGCTCAGGGCAAAACTTCTTCGATTGTGGCTCCAAATTTATTGTCTGAGATATTTTGGCACTTATATTTGCTTTGTTTTGGATGGAATCTTCTACATAAGATTCTGCTACTGCGTTAGAACGCCACCCGCCTTGCCGAGTCAATATATCAGCTCCCGAATCAGCAAGTAATGTAGCTGACGTTCTTCTGAAACTGTGCCCTGTATAACAATCAGCATCCGGCAATCCTAAAAACTTGGCGACTTCCTATTGCATGGCACCGAATTTATTTATGCCAATAGGTTGCGCAGTACATTTACCTTTTTGGTAATTCTGAAAGAAATGATTATTTTTTGTCTTAGTCGTACGCAGAGCTTCATATTTTTTGCCCACGTCATAAAATGGGCCGTCGATAATAAAAGATCGGGGTATTTTGTTTTTAGTGTTTGGGATTTTAACTAAAAGCATTTTGCCTTGATTTTCAATGTCTTTTGTGGTAATATTGTGAAGCTCTTGCCGTCTACATGCACCATGAATACCAAATATTAACGCAACCTGAAAAGAAATAAAAATGTGTTAGATAAGGTATAGGTACTTAGCTTACAGACGGTCGTTAAAAAATATGTAAAAGAGTATGTACAGTAGGTAGATCAATACATAAAATAAGGAGGCAAACTGACCTTTGTTGCCAGGTACTGGCTATCTGGAGCATCTTTTAGAAACTTTTCGACGTCATTTGATGACAGTACCTTAGATTTTTTCTTTACAAAACCATCAGAGCGTCTCTTTAAAAATGCAATGAGATTTGTATATAAATTAATATCGACACCATTTTTCATCTTGAGGGTACTTTTCAGCATAGAATATGTTGTCCACAACGAGCTAGGCTTATATTTACAAGCTAGTTCATTAAAATACGCCAAAACTACATTTTCGGAAAATGACTTGGCATTTTTCATGTTTTTTCAGTTCAAGAAATTTTCATACGTGGTTATGTATCTGTCCTTGGATATTGACGGCAGCAAGCTGTCGCATGCGGTTCGCGCTTCTGTTAATATATCCGGTGGAGTTGAAGTAATATATTGCTCATCTTCATTATTGAAAGTTGTCATTTTTAGATATTCACAATACAAGTACCAAGAAAAGAAAATTTGAAAAAAATGGCGCGAGGATTTTTTTCTGCCGTGGCTGCGTGAAAATGTTGGCAAAGATGCTAGAGCATGCAGCCAAGTTTTTAAATTACCGAATAAACTGTTTTATTTTTATTTTAAATAAACTCAATCTGTGAATGCACACTGTCTACTGACTGGCGCCGCGCGGCGATTAGTTCGAAATTTGAATAGCAACAGCGCGCTGCTCACTAGCTGGAGTCGTGCGGCGGCGATCAGTTCCATATTTGAAATGGCAAATAATACTGTTATGGAAGGGTGTTAAAAAATATTTTTACACTCATTGCAGAACATTTTTTTAGATAAAGCGATGTACGTGGGATTTGGATAGATATTAACCTAGTCGAGTTTCTAGTATTTCTTACATATTTTTCTGAGCCGTTATAAATAATTGTGGCTTGGTTTTTACAAATTTTCTGATTTCATATAGTTTTTAGTTTTTTTTTTTAAATGGCGGACTTATGGCTTCAAATGGTTACAAATGTATTGGTGCGGCTACTTTTATACTCCATGTACGTAACCAGGTGCACTCATAAGTTTGTGTGTGGTATTGAAATAAAATGCAGTCGGGTTATTTTATTTATAATATTTCCAGTTGTTCACCCGATAAACTTCAAGAGTGATGGGGGGAGTGGGGGAGGGAAAGAGGGGGGAGGGGGGAGTTTGCTGTAGCAAACGTAATCGTTATAGCGGATTTCAGGCTTTGGTTTCGAGTTTGCTGTAGCAAACGTAATCGTTATAGCGGATTTCAGGCTTTGGTTTTACGCAGTTTTCTCTGCCTTCACGACACGATCCCGTTAACACCAGATTGTCTGGATTGGAAATTCAAGCATTTGAAATTAAATTTAAAATTTGACTTTTTCGTTAAATTGTTGCGCAAAATAAACTTGTATCGCATTATAATAAAACCTTCTGTCCGTTAGTCGTAACACTATGTTCAAGTATAATGTATGTCGGAGGGCTCGCGAGGTCTACTGTTCTCACAGAACCACTATTTTATATTTAAAGTCCTGTCAAAGGAATCTTTCAAAATTATTAAAATTTGTGTACATTGTTTTACCTAAATTAATATGTAAATTATTATTATTTAACCATTGAATGATATATGTGATTGCAACATTAATTTCAGTTTCATTAAGAGAAATATCATCCATCAACTATTGCACGCGTTGCATTTATATGTCGTCCGCAAACAAAATACAGCTATGATGTGTCACTTCGGGTGAGTCATTGATATAAAGTAAAAATAGGAGAGGTCCAAGATTACTGCCCTGAGATACTTCAAATTTGACTAATTGAAGTTTAGGTTTATTTCCACAAACTGGAATTATTTGTTTAAATATGACTGTATCCAATCTAGTGCAGCGCCTCTTATGCCATATGCTTTGAGCTTGGACATTAGTAGATCGTGTGAAATAAAATCTAACGCTTTCGACATATCAAAAAAAACTGTGCTAAAAGTTTTTATGTCTAAATTGTGTACAAGTCTATTGACAAGTTGAAAGGCCGCCAATATTGTAGATTTGTGTTTTTGAAATCCATGCTGCTCCATATTGAATTTATCAGTAAAATTCAAGCCTTTTTAGGGTTCCGTACCCAAAGGGTAAACAGTCTGTCTGTCTGTCTGTCCGTCTGTCACCAGGCTGTATCTCATGAACCACAATACCACATACAAACTAATGAATGCACTTGGTTACCTACATGGAGTGTGAAAGTATCCGCACCAATAACTTTGTAAAATCCAAACAATTTACTCCACACCATCCCTACCATTGTATGGTGGTATGGGAGTGCGTGAGTCCGACTCGCACATGACCATTTTTTGCATTGCCCTTTAATTTTTTTTTTGATAACATGGGTGTAAGAGTTATAGGACGGCTTATTACCAATTTCACATCTTTCACCCTTTTAAACAGAGGTTTAACTAACGATACTTTGAAGTCTATCATCAGGAAAGCTTCCTGTTACTAAAGACAGATTTACGAGATAGGTCAGTAGGGGCCCAATCGTAAAATAGCATTTCTTAATAAATCGTATCGTTCTGAATTTGTATTCTTTGAGGACATAATTAGTTTCCTCACTTCTATACTGTCATTCGGATTCAGGAAGATGCTCTTATGATAACTTTAACCTCACCACTAATGCCTTATATAAAATGTGGCAAATTTTGTTCACTCGCCGATTCGTATTTTACCACATTCCAGGATGCCCTTTATTTATTTTTTACTATTAATCACATATTTATAGTTTATCTGCTGGGATTTTATGGTCAATTACTTTAAAAGTTTAAATTATTGCTTGGTTTTTTGTTATATTCTGTTTTATTTTAGTAAAAAGCGCAACTAAGACATATTTTTGTTTTGCAGCATGCTTTGTGTCCCTTAGACACCCATTCTTGTTTTCCTTGTGTGTTTCTTAATAATTATAATAATAATTAATAATAAAAAATTATTTGATATGTATTGGGAAAACAAAGGTCGTAAGAAATTGAGATCAATAAAACGGTGACTTATTACCAAAAAATATGTTCTCTTAATTGGATGTACTACATCGCACACGACCATTTATGTGGTTTTAGTAGACAGTTAACAACTGCTGAAGTGTTTTTGAACAAAACTCCCTACAATGCCTGGAGAAATATTATGTAATGGGAAATATTAAACTACACATCAAAAATTCTGATTTGCACAGCAAATATCAGGGCAAAATGCTGCGGTAGCATAGGTGAAGGGTAAATGGGGTGAGCGAAGCGAAACCCCTTTATCTTCCGTGTTAGGTTGAACATGCAAGAACAAAAAAAAATATTTAAAACATAAACTTGATTACACATAATAGTAGTTTATGTGACTGATACATAATGGAGGGCATTAAAACGGCGAGTTTCATAATAATATCACTCGAGAGTTTTAATGCCTAATTATGTACAGTTACATACACTAGTTTATCTACACACATATCATAAGCTCACTTTGATGTGTTCAGGAACCGCATGTTTGACCGGCATTGTGGCATTGAGTTGTTTAGCTTGTTCTGTAGTACCAACTTCACAGACAAAGTAGAGGCGGCACGCAGGCGGGCGTCGGCGTTCGAAATTTGAATGTCATAATATGTAGAAAATTTACATATTGTGGTCATAATGTTCAATATTCAGATAAGAAATGAGTTTTTCCAAAGTAGTTTTAACATTATGCTGATCGTAACGTGCGGTTTTTGGACGCAGTAAAGAGTGTTTAGGATACGTGTGTAGATACAATATTTAAAACATAAAAAGTGTTTTTGCTGATCCTTTTGTGCAAATCAGTATTTTTGATTTGCTAGCCTTATGGTATGCGCTATGCCGAACATTTAGAGTATATTTTATTTTATGTAATTAGCCCCGTTTTTATTTAGTTTCAATATCTTAAATGTTGCGTGGTCGTGCTGAGAAAAAGTGCTTCCTGGCTCAAACTTTAGATAAAAGTATATTTGTGATTGTTTATTAAATGGTGCTACCATGGATGCTTGTGAAAACTATTCAATTTCACTCACTTTTTTTTTATTATGAGGGTGATGTTTACTTTGTCATCTATGACCACCACAGCGAAACAATCGAAGAAGTAGTTTGTTGCTCACCTGCGACATTGCGCGTCATTTGCATTTGCTCAAGAGTGCGTTTTCCAAGCAGCCAAATCATGCGGAAGTGACATTTTTTCACACTAGTGCTTTTTAATTTTCGGTAAAAAAAAAATTTTTTTTTACTCCGTGGTCAGCTCGAAGCAAAGAGTTTTTATTACTTTTTTTTTTTTTTTTTTTTATTTTGTTCATCACATAACAATACAATAGTTAAAAAAAATAAACTAGACGCGCTTTAAACCTATTTGAGGTTTATGCTTGCACGAATGAGTCGCATTACAGCATTATAAAGTCATTCACTTGATCCCAATATATAGTGTTTTTTTAATAAATGTTTACAGGTCTTGTAGTTCTTTAAGATACTGTTTTGCAATGTATGCGGAAGCCTGTTTAATATGTTGGGTAGCGTATATTTCCACGTCCTTTTACCATATTCATTATTATATTTAGGTAGAACAAACATTGGTGTACTGTTTAGTTTGCGCAGTTTACTATGCCTAACTCTAGCAGTTAGGGACTCAATGTGATGGTATTCCTCAAGTACTATTTGGTAATTAATTTTATTGTAAGCTGACATAATTCTGCAGTGCTTCAACAACCCTATTTCATCTTCTTTATATTTGTTTATTAAATATTTTGGGATAATTGTTTTAAGTATGCTTAGTTGAAGTTTGTATATTAAGTCAATGTTAGTTTTATATGTTCGACCATAACTACTGAGTCCATAACCTATTATTGATTCACCTAATGATAAGTACAACATTCTTAGTATATTATAAGGTAATTTAAATTTAAGGACAGAAAATTTAGCACGAAGTGATCTCAATTTGTTACATATGTATTCTACCTGAGGTTTCCAATTAAGATGTTTATCAATGATGAGGCCCAGATAAGTATGCTGACTCACTAGTTCAAGTTTTTCACAGCTACATGAGACAGGCTGGTCATGCAAACATTGGTGGCTATGTGATACTACAGTTGGATCAGTAAGACATTTTATGTAGGGTGATCTTATATGCAAAAGTTTTGTTTTATTGGCATTAATAACAAGACCCATATCGTGTGCCCATTTGCATAGTAAGTCATAATTGTTTTGCATAATTCTCTGCGCCTCAAAAATGTCCCTACTGTGCGCAACCAAACATGTGTCATCAGCAAATTGGTACACGGAGCCGTTTTGGAAGAGACTGCACATGTCGTTAACGTAGACCAGATATTCTGTTGGTCCCAAGATTGAACCCTGGGCCGTTCCCTGTTCTGTGGGAATAGGATCGCTTGTGTACCCATTTACACTGACTAATGTATGTCTATTTTTATGATAATCTCGAAACCATTCCAACATTGGGCCCCGCACACCAATCTGCTGCAACTTAGAAAAAAGCATATTATAATTTAAGACATCAAATGCCCTACTGAAGTCAATGAAGACAAGAAACTTGAATACAGTTTTCAAATTTAGTCGCAGATATTATTAATTAAAAAGCTGCAATAAAACTAACACTTCCTTAAACGCGTTATTAATCTCTTTAAGTTAGTTTCATTCATTTAAGTTACTGACTATGTTTGGCTAAACGTCTCTTTTGCTAGTGCCTTTTTGTGGTACAAAATAACAGCTCTTTTCACATGCGCAGTAGTAGAGTCCCCGCCACCACTATAGTCCACTAGCAGCTGCGCCATCATAGCACCTTGCCAGTGAGATTAGCCTATTATCCATAGTTCCTCACAGGACATGAAGGTGGCGCGGATTACAGATATATTGAGGGCTCATATATTTGAAATAAGCCCGCCATTTGACTTATTTATTGTTTATCAGCAACTTGAAAGCTTAATTCGATTAACATAAAATACAAAACTAGCGTTGGATTTTGTTGTCTTACATATTCAACCTAACACGAACGATAAAGGGGGCTTCGCTTTGCCCATCCTTCGCCTACCCCGACCCACCACTTCGCCCAGACAGTCTTTATTAATAAGCCACCGCTTTAACATATTATCTAGTTAGCCGCGTGTCTTATTTATATGGGAACATGACAAAAACAAAGCCAGTGTGTTATCCTCCCAAATCTTAACTGTGTAGGTAGAGTAATAAGCATTCACACACGATGAATTCTGCTAAACTCGGAAAATGTTTAAACTCATGAAAAAGCTCCGTGGTCTACTGGGTTTCACGCTTGCTTCTCACACAGGAGATGCAGGTTAGATCCCTGGCCATGTACCAATGAGATAATTAATTTATCTTAACTACATTGTACGGAAGTTCTAACGGTGATGGAAAAACATCGTGAGGAAACCTTCATTACTCCACAGCTGCGGTGGTAGGCTAGCCCCCTGTCATGCAAATTGAAGTTTTGAATAACTGGCTCAAAGTGGGCACAATTGTGCCTCAGCCACCCCGTATGGGAAAAGGCGTAACGCTATGATTTTGTTGTTGTTGATGTTTAAACTCAAAGATGAAAGAGATCCGTTTTTTTTCAGGTTACATAATGCGTTACCGGAGGCGCACATCTCAGGGTACCAGGAGCACTCGGCATTCCGATAAGAAATACACTATACGTGAGTATTAAACACATTTTCATTTTAACCATTTCAGAGAATATGTAGCTATAAATGAATCCTAGACACCATAAATAAAATCATAACGTCTATTAAACGTTGTAGAATCGCCTTATGGCCCTAGCAAAAACAATTTGTAACAAGGTTTTGATATCTGGAAAAAAGTATTTTGACGTGAAAACGTGTTATGAATGATGAACGCCGGCTGCACGAAAAAGCATGACTCATTCTAACGCTCCGCCTGAGCCGATCGTGCAAGCGATAAATAGGTACGATTGGCCTAAACGTTTCTTATGACGTTATCACGTAAAATTATCGTCCGTAAACCGACTTTACAGACAACCATTTTTTTTCAATCTTGTTAAAACTGCACGAAAATAGAAAACACAGCAGACATTATTATCGATCATAAAAACATGCTTAAAAGTTTTTATTTTTAAAAATATATTTTTTATTTTTATTTAATTAAGTAACTTAATTATTGTAAATAGGTACGTGAAATTTATTTTAACATGCATGATGAATATTGATTATCGATTAATATTATTTTTATTAATGAACTAGGTAGGTAGGAATTTCTTTCTTTTAGTGTTAATGTACAAACTGAGTTCATGTGATTAAAGACTCAACAATTAATTAGAACAAAGCGTCAAGTTATGATAAGACGCAAATAGAGAGGAGTATAATGGCTTCCTCGACAAAGGTAATTTTGGAAAGTGGAACCAAATCGACTGCCAATATAAATACCATTCGGCCAGAATAAACGAAGCTAAGCCATATATAAGAAGCCAGGAAATTTACTTCTTGGCAGTCTTTCAGAGGAAGTCTTTGTAAACAAAATGTTATATAGGATGTACTCGTATAACAAACAAATATCGCAAAAATATATACAATATACGTATCCAGTACGAATATAAAAAATGGCCAAGTGCGAGTCGGACTCGCGCACGAAGGGTTCCGTACCATTATCCCTCCCCTTAAATATTTATTTTATTTTAATTAATTTATTTATTTTAATGTGAATATATAACTAATTATTCTGTGAATATTTTAATCATCTACCAGTTGCCGTTATCAATAACGAGCAAATACGAGAGAAAAAAAATACGTTTGTTTTATGGGAGTCCCCTTAAATACTTATTTAATTATGTTTTTTAGTATTTGTTGTTATAGCGGCAAAAAAAATACAGCATCCGTGAAAAATTCAACTTTCTAACTATGACGGTTAATGAGATACAGCCTGGTGACAGACGGCGCACGGACGGACGGAAAGCGAAGGCTTAGTAATAGGTCCCGTTGGCACCCTTCGGCTTCGGAACCCTAAAAAGCTATCTTTCAAATTGAAATTAGTTAGTACTACTACGACTAACTAGCAACTACACCACAGGTAAGCCTAAAGTGCCCTTAACCATCTCCTAACAAATACATGGTTTTTCTACAAAAGTATTTTTATAGGTCTCTAGCAGAATTACACACATTCTGGCGTATATGTATACCGTGCAAAATATAAAGGCTTATGCTTAAACGATTACCAAAAACGTAGGTGCGTTGTTGGTAATCGTTACGGACGCAACTATTTTACTACCAATAAATTCGAAATGACTGCCGGAATGGATAAATGTCAACCAAATTGTGTTTGGATAAATGATCACCAAACTTCTTTTTATGTTTTGTGTACTTAAGTTTATGTTTTAAGTATTTTTTGTTGTTCTTACATGTTCAACCAATCACCAAACTTCTTTTTATGTTTTTGTTTTAAGTATTTTTTGTTGTTATTAAATGTATTAAAGGCTGAATGGTGTGAGGTCGTCTTTCCATCTCTGTATCGGCCTTCCAACCTTGCGTTTATGGGAAACTCTTGGAGTCCATTCTGTCGTAAGAAGAGTCCACCTGTTCTGCGTTGCAGCGCACTGCCATTTGGCTAGTATTTAATCGCACATCAAAAAAAAAATGATTTGCACAGCAAAAAAGAATCAGCAAAAACACTTTTTGTATTTTAAATATTTTATGTGTGCTTAATTTTATGTTTTAAGTGTTTTTTGTTGTTCTTACATGTTCAACCTAACACGAAGGATAAAGGGGGCTTCGCTTCGCTCACCCCTTTACCCTTCACCTAAGCTACCGCAGTATTTTGCCCTGACATTTTTTGCAACTTTTGGTGTTCATTTATCCATTTTGGGCAGGAAAAAAATATTTTGGTGATCGTTATTTTGTTGCCAAATATAAATTTATACAGTCTGAAATGTACGTAGATACTACTACATATCTCAGCCAGGGCATCAAACCCGGTTCCTTCACACGTCGTTGCCCGTAGACAATTAGCATTCTGAGCGCGAGCCGCAACAAACAAGTTCATACAGTAAAATTATTATCTGGGTACACTTTACTGCAACCCTCGTATTTATCATGTTTTACGGATCCCTTTCAGCTTCACTGGAGTGGAGACAGGCCAAATTGTCATCATGGCGACAGTGTGGCGCCTGGGACAATGTGAAGGCAATAACGAAAGAATGTAACTTAACTTCACGTTGCGCCTACTTACCATACGAAACATACAAACATCGGGTCTCGCCCTTTCGAATTCAGGGAGGCAGAGGTTGTGTCCACGTTTAGCCAGTCATTTAGTACTCCTTTTTACGTGACAGGGGGCTAGCCCATCGCCGCAACCATGGCTATAATGTAGATTTTCTTACGAAGCTAATTTGTGCCTAATGTTCCTTTTTTATTAAAAAGCCGTTGCGATATTATATAGGTATTTTTGTTGATATAATAGTAGTTTATGTGACTGCTACATAATGGAGGCCATAGGCGAGTTTCATAATAATATCACTCGAGAATTTTAATGCCTAATTATGTATAGTTACATACACTAGTTTATCTACACACATATCATAAGCTCTCTTTGATGTGTTCAGGAACCGCATGTTTGACCGGCGTTGTGACATTGATCATTGCTCTGCAGTTATTAGCTTGTTCTGTAGTACCAACTTAGCAGACCAACTAGGGACGGCACGCAGGCGGGCGTCGGCGTTCGAAATTTGAATGTCATAATTTGACAAATTTTTGTACATTACGGTCATAATGTACAAATTTTCAGATAAGAAATGAGTTTTTACCAAATAGTTTTACATTATGCTGGTCTTAACGTGCGGTTTTTAGAAGCAGTAAAGAAGGTTTATGATACGTGTGTAGATAAAAGGCGTTTAGTTGTATGCCTCAGTATACAAATAAACGCCCTTCATAACGCAATGCCGCAACGCAACCACCTAGTGCACATAGGCTTTAGCTGGTTGCGGTAGTAGGTAGGTAGGTCGCCTCGGTCGGGCGGCCTAGTGCGAATCAAATAGTCGTTTTTTGCATGCATATTTTTAGGCGCAGCCACCGCATTCGCCTATACCCTTATTCACATAAAAACGAGGTCAACTGACAACATCAAATGTCAATTCTTGAAATAATGTTGCCATGTACAGTTTGGTAGTCTCATTAATTCTAAAAATAATGAAAAGCTGTATATTTTGAATAGAGAGATTCTTTACAATCAGAATTTTTAATGAATTTTTGTCACAATTTACTGTGACATTAGATTGCATTACGCTTTATTTCCATTTGAGGTAGCTGAAGCAAATTGTGTCCACTTTTTGTGAGTAATAGTAATAATGAGTAAGAAAACCTATGCACTGACTAATGCTATTCTCCCTCTCGTTAACCGCAATGGTATAAAAACATTTTGCTTTTCATTTATTCATAGTGTAGCTTATTCGAACTAAATGCAGTCTATAAGATATAATTAAGACAATAGAATGAACTAAATCATTCTTAACCCCATCACTATTTTTTTTCTACCAAAAAGCGGTAACACTGGAACTGTCATTTTACTTCGTTGTTAGGTGAATAAGGGTATAGTGAGTAGGTTCACTCAGATACCTAAGTGTATCTACCCACCTGGGGCGGGCAGGACGCGGTTGCGATCGCGGCTAGCTGTGCGGTTGCTAGCCGAAACCGCAACCGCAAAGTGCGAATAAAAAGACGCGGTTTGCGGTTTGAGAGACTCATTGTAAATTGCCTACTGATCCGCCACAGGTGGGTAACCGCAAACTATATATCCGCGTGGTGCATATAGCAACCGTGCTCCGAGCGACCGCCACGGTCGGGCGGCAGTCGCAACACATTGCGCATAAAATACGTTTTGACGACTGGTTTGGATTAGCGGATAGTGACCCTCACGAAGCTGACGGTCCTGGGTTCGAATCCCGGTAAGGGCAAATATTTGTGTGATGAATATGAATTGTTTCTTGGTCTTGGATGTTTTCTATGTATTTATCTCTACTAAATATATATTCATCTAGTACCCATAACACAAGTCTTATTGAGCTTACTATTGAGTTCGATTTGTATACGATTGTCCTCTAATATGTATTTATTCTTCATAACATTGTAGGGCGCGTCCAGCCGGAACCGCAACCGCCTAGTGCGTAGGCCCCTTTAAAGGTCGATCCATTTTACCCTAAAAGACTGAGATAGGTGCTTTAGTAGACAGTTGAACGTAAAACATAAATAATACTCGACGCGATCGTGATAAAGTGGAGGTTTGCTAAAACGACATTTTCGTGAATTTCCTCGTCGTTGCGACGAGAGAGCGTTACGATCAAATAAATCCCGATGATTCTCTTATTCTGAGACTCTTGGGGTAGTGATAAGTTCATCAATATAAGAAACACGTGCCAGGCTTTATCTATGTAGGTACGTGTACTAGACGTGAATACACACATTAATGGTATGTTTCACACTCAGACTAAACCCTATGAATCACAGAAAAAACGTGATTTCACGTACATAATTTATGACCCAGATATTACGAAACAGGCCCTAAAGTATCACAAATAATGTACGGTGCTGGAATGTACATTGGGCTGCAAAACTTTGTATCACACTTTTAAAATTGCCATAACTTTTTAAGTAAACAAGATATACTTTCGAAAAAAAAGGACTCGGAAAAGAGTTTAAATTTGTACTATAGTTTCAAAGAAAAGATATACTTTCGAAAAAAAAGGACTCGAAGAAGAGTTAAAATTATATATAGTTTCAAAGAAAGCTGATAAAATGTTCTATGTGTACAACGTTTTTTATTTCTAATTAAAATTCATGAAGTTCAGAAATAATGAAGTTTTAAAATTGTAGTCCTTAGTTTTGCAGGCCAGTGTAATTTACACATAAGGTGATTTTTAAGATTTTTTGCCGGACAGTTAAGAGATGATGGTACCAATCCGACGAGTGTGGGTTCAGAAGCAATATATGTGCTGGAATATAAATGTTTGTGATTTTGTATTTATGCAATACTACATTCTTTATATTTACCTTTACTAATCCTTAAGAGAAAGATGGTTCTCCTACATAAATAAGTCTAAGGTAGGTATATTATATAGGATACGATCAACCTTAAATGGGATATATTTGTAGATCTAGTTGACCGTTGCCGAGGATAAGCCACAGAAAAGAAAAATCTGTTTCACCTTTTAGGGTCCCGTACCTCAAAAGGTGGAACCATTATAGGTTCACACGCGTGTCCGTCCGTCCATCCGTCCGTCTGTCACAGGCACTTTTCTCAGGAACGATAAGAGATAGAGTCTTGAAAACGTTGACTTAACTGTTTTTTTTTTTCGCGATATGTCTGTTTGCTCAAATCACTGTGGCAAACTAAGACTAAGTTGCGCTAAATTACGGGTATACCGCATAACCATGGCACATAGAAAACGCCCGCTTTACACTTCTACTGTTTTATTCTGTTCTGTGGGATAAACGGACACGCTAACATTTTTCTCCAGTAAATGCCTTTGCAAATGTTGTGATTTACTCAACTGTCTCTTCTGTAAGTCCAGGGCTGTGCGAATTTGGAATTTTGCCAAATAAAACAAGTTTGGGGAAGAGAAAAGCGTTTATACTCGTATGCACATATGGAATGTTGTATAATAATAATAATACCTTGGACACTATTTACACACATCGATCTAGTCCCAAACTAGGATTGCCTGTATCTTGGGTACTAGAAACGATACACGTCCTTATATACATAAATATTATGCTTAGATAGATAAACAACCATGACTAGGGTACAAACATCCGTTCTCATCAAACAAATATTTGCCCCCATCGGGACTCGAACCCGGGACCCTTGGCTTCGTAGGCAGGGTCACTGCCGACTCGGCCCTTCGCGTCGTGTATAAATTAAATATTCGGTGTTGGATTTGGCTACACTGCCGTTTGATGCTGGTGAGATCTCTTTCACAAACCTATTATGTATAAAATGGACCCACGTACAATTTAGACAAAATAGTTAATACGTTATCCGGTGGCAAATAGTTCTCGTAGTAACTAACTAACGAAGTACTCAAACCTTTTTTTTTACAGAACTTCTATGTGTAATGTGTAACCTTGCTTGTGATATTTAACAGTTAATAAATATACTAAACACCTAAAAATATATATATAATATATACTCCTGGCATGTCCTCACGACATTGTTGGACAATATGTCAACAAAACAACAAATTATAGCAGGAATTCAGACATTCATTTGAATTTGTTTTCACGACAGTTAATGAATAAAATAAAAACGGTAGGTCAGTTCAAAATTAACTTTTTAAAAAGGCTTGTGTTTAAACGATCACCAAAAACGCACCTATTTTACTACCAATAAAGTCGAAACGACCGCCAGAATTAGTAAACGATCACCAAATTGTGTTTGGATAAATGATCACCAAGCTTCTTTTTATCTTTATGTTTTAAGTATTTTTTGTTGTTATTAAATGTTCAACCTAACACGAAATTTTGCCCTGATATTTTCTGTAGCTTTCGGTGATCATTTACCCATTTTGGGTAGGAAAAAAATATTTTGGTGGTCATTTAAATTGTTCTCTTTTAAAAATATCGTAGACAAATTGTTATCCGGGGCGACCAAGTGATTGCTCTGGCGCATCAAAAAAGGCAATATAGAGCCTTAATGGAATGTAGTAGGAGTGAGCGTCAGCGTTATTGCACGAGCTTTCGTCACCCTTCAAAGATAGTGTGGGGATTTTACACCTCAGGAGGTAAATATTTGATCCTTATTTGAAATTTTATTTTGAGGTTTCTACAACTTTATAGGGGGTAGCAATACAGAGGGTGACTTATTTTACATTCAATCTCTTTTGGGAAAAAACTACGATATTTGGTTGATTCCCATGGCTTTTTTTTGTCAGTGCAATGCTTTTTTCTTAAGTATACGTTCATTAAATAATAGTTTCATAGTAGATTAATAAACTTGCATATATTTAATATCGTTAGAAATTCATAGACAGTGTATACGACATGGTCTGCAAAATAGCGAATAGCCCCCAGGGCTTGTATGTGTGTATGTGTTTGACGTCGCTGTTTCTGGTTCCCACGACGCTGAGTATCCTAGTGTGGGGCCAGAAGCAATGTGCTTGTAAGTAAATGTTTTTTGTTGTTTGGTTTCTTTAGGATAATTTACTAAGGGACTGTTTTGCTTATTTTAGTGTCTTCTATTGTTAGCTCATTTTATTGATTATATTTTAAGTACCTTCATCAAAATGTTAAGCGAAAAAATAATGTGCTGTATTTTTCAAAATAATGGAATAAAAGTGATGACTTCTCGATTAATTCGTTTGGAAACGATCTAAAATTCATATTTAAGTAGTCATAATTATATAATAATAAAAAACCGGATTTCGCACATAAAGGGTTTCGTACCAAACGTAGAATATAAGCCTAAAATGAGGGAAATTCAAACAATAAAAGATTATCGATATAGTTGTATTACGTCATATACGTAATGATAAACATTATCAAAAAAATTTAAGGTCTTGAAGAACTGGGAAGTAAAAAATTTCTTCTGTACCAATTTTTTTTTTAAAACTCTCTTTGGTTGCTTCTCAATCCTTTGTTTATAAAAAAAAAACACTATATCTATCTACTCAACAACTCTCGACAGCGATATTGGGGTAGGATATTTGTTTTCGCCCCCTGAAAATTGTTTTTATGTAGCTTTAACCTTTTAGCTGTAAAACCTGTGTGACAGACGGCGGACGGTCGGATGGACAAGTGAGTGACTGCAATAGGGCCCCGTATGAACTCTTTGTGTTCAGAACCTTAAAAAGTGGACCAAAATCAACTGAATAACCCAAAGATGCACCGCATAGTGCGGTTCCCGAAGCATTATTTACTATACATATGTATTTGTATAGTTACAAACGTTTATGTTTATTGTCGTCCCTGCGAAAAACGATGTAATTACGTTCTAAGACCAGAAGGGATAACGCAATAAGCCCCAGCAAGCTCGTATTTAACAAAAGCTATACTTCAATATTGTTGAGAAATTCGCAACAATATGGCTCTAAACTTGTGTTGTTCCGGGAAAGATTGGAAAAGTTTCAAAGAGTACTTATCAGCTTCTACTGATTAACGGCGGTGACAGGGAAATATTGTTAAAAGTAGCCCTGACGCAAAGTGCTTTGAATTAAGTCCAGTCCATCCGAAAAAAAAAAATTGGTTCCCATTTTTCGTAATGTTTTTCGTCGCTTGCGTAACTTAAAAGAAAATAAGGAACCCTTATCACGTCACTTCATAGTCCGTCCGTCCGTCTGTCAAGACGCCATTTTATCTGGAACTCGTGGAGGTATAAAGTTGAAATTAAAATAGTTTACTCAAGTCTGTACCGGATGGCACAAAAGCATTTATGGAGGGGGAACACTAGATCTAAGGATTGGACTGGACTAAGGAAGGTGAAGAGTTCAGCCTAAGGACATTAAAGGAAAGTTGGTTAGGTAGGTTTAATTTGTTAAATCTTTTCCCTCTTCTTGTAGTGCTCTGGTTATCTTGATCTGTCGCGGCCGACATGGGTGAAGGGTCGGTTTCCTCCTCGTCTTCAGAGTCTGTTTCTGGTATTTTGTAGATTTTTACCGCTAAAGATTTAAAAAATCCTCTGTCTTGCTTCAACCCAGATCTCGTGACCTTCGCCGTAGTAGGCCATGTCTTTGTCGAGCGTATCCTTCCGTGGCAGATCCTTAAAGCCCAAGTTGTTATTATTATTGCAAGTTATTCACACTGTTAGGCGAAAGAAAATAATTCAAAACCTTAAATGTGTAGTTCCTTCACACCCTTGGTGGGTGAGTTCGACTCGCTTTTCTCTCTGTGAAAGGGTTCCTTAGGCTTCCGGCTATGTGACGAAGACGGAACCATCGCCAAATATGGCGATGGTTCCATCTCTTCAGCGCCGATCATGGCACAGGTCTCATCTCTTCAGCGCCGATCCTCGCGGTCCTGTGATAAATGTACCTCTGTATGAGTAAGAGCTCCGTGGTCTGATGGGTACCACGCTTGATTCTCACGCAGGAGATGCAGGTTCGAAACTTGAACATAGATATTCCATTATGATATTTTATTTATTTTAAGTAAATAATCGGATGTTAAGTGTTTCGGATGACATTAAGCTGTAGGTCCCGGCTACTATCTCTCCTTGGTATTGGCCGTAAAACCTCTCCATCAACCCGCACTGAGCCAGGGTAGTGGACTATGTCTTAATCGTACTCGTATCCGGGTAAAAGCCTGTGCCCTTCGATGGGAACAGTAATGGGCTACTTTTATTTATTTATTTATAATGAGTAAATGTATGATATTATTATATGTTCGATCGCTATAGATCAACCTACCAAATGACAGTTTAACCATTGAGGGATTGTTTAAGCTATTTTAGCTTTGAGAGAAAGAATTCAAACAAGAATTATTTATTTTATTAATTTGGGTGAGCCAACAGCCAACCAAACAAATTAAAAACTTAAATCAAATAACAAAAAGACCATAACAGTTTCCCACATATAGAACCGGATCAATAGTTAATACGATCAAACATGAGCAAAAGTAACTTAAAATTATAATAAAAACTTAATGCTTGACTAATTAATAGTTCCTATATAATTAGTAATACCTACTACGGCATTCAAAAAATTAAACAAGTTCAACATATTCAGCGCACGAAAAGAATCAGATTAATTTAGACCATAGGGGATAGCAACATGGTAAGCTTCCGTCTTGCTTGCATATAAAAAACCATCTTTTCAGGATTTTTCTACAAATTTAAATATTTCACGTATAAACCGCTAGTTTGTGACTCAGACTGTAACTATACAAAAAAAAGTTAGTAAAGAGCAGTTTCACATGTGTTCCATTCCTACAGACAACAGTGCAATCTAGTGTTTTTGATGACTTGTGTCATAGGATCAGTCGGTGGAAAATACTACGATATGCTAATGTTTAGCTAATTGCTGAGGACTGCAGATTCCAATTGGCAGAGAGATGCCTCTCATCAACTATGAGACGGCACTAGTCTACACCGGGAGCGCGTCATCACGCTGCTGCATCTAGCTCAATTATACGAAAATATTCTACGAGTTCTTCGAGGCTTGTCGTCGCCGAGTGCTGCGACGACGTCGCACAGAGCCTCGACCAGTGGTGTGTTGTGTGACTGTGCTACGAAAATTTATTTTAAGTAATTTATTAATTATTGATTTTAATTTTATTGGTTATATATTGTACATGGAGGTAATAACGTATCATTTAATTTTATTTTACAATTTGTATACAATCCGTGTTTAGCTAATAAGTTCCAGATGCCCACTCTGTCACTTTGTCCCCATTGTCCCAGTTCCTCAAGGCAGTTTAAATTTCCCCGGCGCTTGAACGTGCATATAAGTAGGGTACACAGGGGTCTGCATTCGCAACAGTCTCAGGCTGTTCTTGGTGATGGTGAAGTGCTGACTCTAGTTTTTGGTCAGTTACCATTGTTGAGGGCGAATGTAAGGGTCCTTAAACATATTCCTAAGGGTGCAAGAAGTCTTGCCGCCGGGAAGTTGTCACAATTGATTGACCACTGCGTCCAGAACAACTCGACGGAGGACTAGTTTGCCCTTCTAAGAGTCTGCCTAAGAGTCCCTTGCTCCGACAATCGGAGTCAGTCGCTGACTTCCAAAGTGAAAGGAAATATTAACAATATCAACACACAGGGTACGCAAGGGTTGGTCACGTCAGATCCGCGGCCCAGTATAAGGGCGTTTAGTCGCCGATCCTTTTATAGGGCCGTGGAAATGAAGGTTTATGATGGGGACCTAGGTGGAGCGGTTAGAATTTTAATGTCTGACTGCTCAGTAGCTGACAATAGTGAGGAGACATTGGAAGCTTTGCGTCTCAAACATCCCTCTTCGGGTCGTTCTTTAGATTTCCCACCAGAGCCGACCTCCTCAGACAAGTTCCTTTCTGTGGTAGTGTCGAACGTCTCCGAGGCTGTCGCATCACTTTCTAATGGTTCCGCGGCAGGTTTGCACGGGCTGCGCCCTGAACACCTTAAAGAGCTGAGGTCGGCTGCTGCGGGCGACAACGGTGGAAAACACTTGGCCTCAGTTTGTAGTTTGGCGAATTGTATGCTGAAAGGCGAGATAAATAGGGAAGTTTGTCCTTTTTTATACAGTGCCTCATTGTGTGCCTCAGTGTGATCCGTCGCTTAGTGGCTAAGCTAGGGTGTCGCGCTGTAAGATGGCTTCATTTCTGCAGCCCCGCCAATTGGGTTTTAGCGTACCCTTGGGTTGCGAGGCGGCTATGAATGCTACTCGGGCCTTTGCCCTGTATGAGGCTGATACGAATAATATTGTAGTAAAGGTTGATCTTCGCAACGCTTTAAATGCAGTCGAGCGCGACTCAATTTTGTACATGATAAAGGAGAAAGATCCTGCATTGTAACTGTTTCTTCACCAATGTTATTACAGATCGAGTAAATAATTTTTAGGAGACAAGTTGGTGGAGTCTCAGATGGGGGCGCAGCAAGGTGATCCTTTGGGACCTTTCATATTTAGCCTCGCAATTCAGAATGTAGTGTCCACCTTGCGGTCACCTCTAAACGCTTGGTATTTGGATGACGGTATCATCGGAGGCAGCCCGGAAGTAGTGATCGAGGATCTGAGAGCACTTGTCGAGGGGTTAGCGAGGTTGGGGCTGGAAGTGAATCCACAGAAATGCGAATTATACCCCTGTTCCAGCCAGGTCTCCCCGGAAGTGCTATCAGAAGTCTATTCCGTGGCCCCAGGTTTAAGGTTACTGGAAAAATCCGACTTTACTTTATTGGGTGCACCAGTCTTCCCGGGTTTTGGCCGATAAGATTCCGGGTGTCTTATCATCCAAAACAAGAGCTCTCTTGGCATCCAAGGATTACTTACAACAACTCCCAGCCCACGTCGCACTAACAATCCTGAGGAGTTGTCTGTCAATTCCCAGGCTTACATTCACGTTGCGTACGGCTCCGATGTGGCTTTGTAAGGAAGAATCCACTGAGTATGATAACGTACTGAAGACCTCACTAGAATCGATTATCAATATCGAAATGACTTCCACTCAGTGTTGTCAAGCAGCTTTGCCCATCAGGCACGGTGGTTTAGGCATTCGACGGTTGCGCGACACAGAGCTGCCGGCCTTTTTGTCTTCGTCGCATGGGGTGCGAGATCTTGTCACTCTTATTTTAAATATCCATAGTGATGGTTTTCGTATCCCCTTCGCGGAGGAGGCATTAGGGTTATGGCATGATTGGTGTCCTGGTAGCACTCCGCCCCAGCACCCGCACTCAAAGCGTAATTGGGATGAGCTATCGTGCGGAGTCACGCTTAACGAGTTATTGGACCGGAGTTCGGGGGTCGAGCTGGCACGACTGTGCGCAGTTTCGCAGCTAGAGTCAGGGCTCTTGCTCCACGCCTTGCCTTCTCCTCAACCAGGAACATTTCTAGACAATGACACGTTGCGCGTGGCTGTCGCCTTGCGCCTTGGCTGTGACATCTGCCAGTCTCATTCCTGTGTGCGTGGTGCGGGTGTGGACACTCGGGGTCGGCACGGTCTACACTGCGTTCGAAGCGCGGGCAGGCTTTCCCGGCACTCCTCTATCAGTGACATCGTCAAGCGGGCTCTTGAAACAGCCAATATACCTTGTGTATTGGAGCCCGCGGGGCTGTGTCGTACCGATGGGAAACACCCGGATGGCCTGACCATGATCCCCTAGGAGAGGGGGCGCTCATTGCTTTGGAATGCGACGTGTGTCATGCGGGGGCCGCAGCGGAAGAGGCAGCGAGGATGAAGACCCAAAAGTACGCTGTGCTTTTGGGCCAGTATATATTCGTCCCGCGTGCCATAGAAACCACCGGGGTCTGGGGAGTGCAGGGCAAGGCATTAATTAGGGAAATAGGGCGCCGCCTGAGGGACTGTGGCTATGACCGCCGCTCCGGGTCCTATCTTATGCAGAGGATCTCCCTCGCAGTGCAGCGCGGAAACGCCGCCAGCGTGATGGGGACCTTTGCATCTGATATGGTCCGGGGCGCTTTATTTTCTTAGTGTGTTTGTGTGTGTGTGTTGTGTGTGTGTGTGTGTTTTTGAATATGTAAGTTTTGGACAGAGCAGTTGACGGATGCTGAACATTGATTTATTTTCATTATAATTTATATTGTCGATCTAGTAATTATGTGTATAATAAACCTATTTGGTATGCAATGTTTTGAATAAATTAAGATCTAAATACTTATTAAGAATATTGAACTGCTTACACGCTCGCAACAAATATGTATTCTGCCTTTATAATTAGTTTTAGATGATTCAATATGAAAAGGTGCATATAACGTGATAATTTACTAGGAACGTGTGTAGCAAAGAAAGCAATTCAGGACAGTCAACATCATTACAAAAAAAAAACAACAAAAATATAATATCAGAAATATTTAGTCGAGCCTCCAAAGAAAGCAGATGATGCTTACAGGATAGTCAACTGATTTATATTGCGTTTTAGTTCGGAAACACAGATACCGCATTAATTTCCTCTGAACATTTTCCAGTCTATTAATGTAAACTGCATACCGAGGATTCCAGATTTGCGACGCATACTCCAGCTTGTTACGCACCAATGAACAACATAACATTATTAGCGTCTTACAGTCTTGGAAGTCTTTTGTACTACGCATAAGAAATCCAAGAGTCGCTTTAGTAACACCTTTATCCAAGTGCTCATCAAATAGCAGCCTTGTATCACGCGTCACACCGATATATGTCATAATATATACCCTATTAAACTTAACACCACTCAAAGTGTAGTCAAAAGAGATGGGACTACGCTTATGAGTGATGTACATGTCTAAACACTTTGCAGGATTAAGGTCCAATTCATTGACACTGCAATACGACTCAATATTATTGCCCTCAATATCTATCGAAATATTGTTTTGCAGGGCAGCCCTTTAAACTACTGATTTTAAATTATTATTATTTTTTTTTTTATTTAGATACAAAGGGTCATGTACATTATTTTTAAGTTGAAATATAGTATAGAACACATAGACCTATAGTATCCTAAACTAAATAAATACAATACTTAATCCGAAATAAAATTTAGAAAGTACATTAGATATTATTTGAAGCCAAATTGGTTGAATTCGTCAATACGAGAAATATCTACAACAGAGATGTGAAGAGAATATAAGCACGCATGACCTTGTCGCCGCTGTCGATACAAGCATTAAAAGGTTCAACCAATTCAATCACAATTTGCAATCTGCTTTTTGAAAGTAAACAAAGATTTGTCTAAAATTGTTATTGTAAGATTTACAACTCCACCTAATATAACTATTGGTCACGTAACAACTCCCGCTACTCTTAATTGAGAAAAGTGACTTCTTTCTAAAACTGCGTTCATTCCTGCTAGGTACTCTTAAATTTGGACTTTCGGACTGGTTTTGCATATTCTGATTACGTCACGTCTTCAAAACGTCATAAGGTTACCTCGCTAGTCTATCGTCGTCAGCGTGCGGATTTACTCTTTTATATAAACTACTTCAGAACTATACTGATGCTCCAGATCTTCTATCAAAATTGTGAGAACTATACGGATGCTCCAGATCTTCTCTCAAAATTGTGAGAACTATACTGATGCTCCAGATCTTCTCTCAAAATTGTGAGAGAAGATCTGGAGCATCAGTATAGTTCTGAAGTAGTTTATATAAAAAGAGTAAATCCGCACGCTGCCGACGATAGACTAGCGAGGTAACCTTATGACGTTTTGAAGACGTGACGTAATCAGTCCGAAACCAGTCTGAAAGTCCAAAGACTTTACAAACTTTTTTGTAAGTTTTCAATCCTATTGATATATTTCTTAAAGAAAGGATTCCACACAGTACTCGCGAATTCTACAATACTTAATGGTACTACGTACAGAAAGTTCACTCCACAAATACACTTAAATAAATACCTACTCTCGCTGCGCGGCAATAAAGCGCAATCTAGCTCGTACCTGCGCCACGTACAATAATCGCTAAACACCTACAGAATCGGTTGTCCCGCCCGTGCAGGCTAGATTGTGCCGTATCACTACGCCTGAGAGCTTCTTTTACTTTGACATCACAAGGTTGTCCTGTAAACTCCTGTCTCCCTTGATCACGGTAGGGTTACGTAGGTGCGATTTGTGTTTGTGAATTTTTGTCCACTCTGTATAAGAGAGGTGTTATTAGCACTTACTCAGGCTATTGGCAAACTCTAAGGCTAGGTAGGTACCTACCTGTTTACTTATGAAAATGTTATTTGTTTTATACAGGGTCTAAAGTGTAAAGGTATATTCAATTAAAAAGGAATCGAATTTTATTTGTGAACAATCCCTTTAGACTCCCTAACATGGTACTTAAGTCATTGTTGTTGCAAACATCACAGAAAAGTTTCTTATGAGCAACGGCTAGTGCGCGACGCGACTGCGAGCCAAGCGAGCGGCAACCTAACTGAAATCCCGAACGTCGGGTTAGCTGGTCGAACATACCTAACTGTTTATTTATTTATTATTAATTCCATCTTGTTGACGGACACCCCCCCTGCCGAGGGGTGCGGGCCTTTACTCCATCAACCCGCACGCTGGCTCAGTGCGGGTTGATAGAGGGATGTCGAACATATACAAGAAAATTATTTCAAAATATTAAGGTTACACACAAATATTAATTATCAATATTCTCATTTTTGTCGATTTATCTAAATAGTTTTGTACACTGCAATAATTCATGCAATATCGCTGGACGATGATGGACGACGAGTACTGTTATTTATTTCAACAATGAATGTGGGTAATATATTTATTTCCGTTTTCAAAAGAATATTAATTAATAAGTGCCGTATCTTCGTATAAGTCGAGCATTGTGTGGGGCATTGAGTGTCAGATGACAGTTTTCGAGGTGAGATTTTACATTTTAATACGGAATAACTCCTATCGTTTTGAATCGATTCGAACAATTACTGTTCCCCATGAATTAGTCCTTCAAACAAAATATGTTTCATCTTTATAAGAGGGGGTTCGTACACTTTTGCCTATCATTCTGTATCTGTTCTAACTAACTCGGCTACGGCGTGGCGGCAGCTTTTAATCGGTTCGACGTGTAAGTATGCCCATCCATATCCCACTAGTGAAAAACATCGGGACGTCGTGTTTGCCAGATCTCCTAGTGACCGCTAAATCTGAAACGTCGTAGGGTACAACACTATTTCGATAAATCAACAAAAAATATAAAATCACATCCAAATGTTCGGTGTGAACACGGCTTATGTGAAATGGCAAAGAAGCCTTTTTTTTGCACATAATTATGGGATACACCTATATACCTACTGGCTAAAACTGCAGCAAATTAACAAAATAAACACAACTACTCCTATTTTTTCAAGCTTTGTAGCCGGCATTTGTATTGATCGACTAAAATTATGTTTTAATAAATGGACTTGAAACAGTCCATAATCAGGCAACCCGTTATTTTGGCAGTGATTGAATTAAAATAAATTTTGGTCATGACGTTTTATGATGGGTGTATTCTGGTTTTATGTAACATTCTGGTTTTTTATTTAAAGCACCTCAATTTATTATCAAATTTAATGACAAACCTATTATTATTATTATTATATCCTTTATTGCATAGAACAACAGTAAAAACAATTAACACAGTGGGAAATAAGATGTACAAAGGCGGGCTTATTCCTAAAAGAAATCTCTTCCAGCCAACCCAGTAATTATGTGCAGTGAGACAATGCGGGTTCAGCTAATAAAAAATATTTATGCAAACAAGAACTAAATTTAAAAATAGAATACATTAGGTACACATAAACACAAACATTACAAAAATACTTTTCATTACTCATACTCTGAAAGGGGGTCATTGTTCATCCAGGCACCGTGCTGAAAGTGGTACATGCCTGCTCTAAAGCAGAAAAGTATTAAAAAATATATATATGAATCGCAGTTTATATTGAACAACGCAATGGTAGTAACCTATACAGCCATAAAACGGAAGTATTTTTTTTAATGTTATGCTCAAAGTAAAAGACATCAACGGGGGCACCGAAATTACTTTTTTTATGAGTAGTATTTTTAAACTTGAGTTTGTTGTTTGTTTTTTAATAAAATAATTTTGATTTCAAGTGACTTTGTTTTTAATAAAATAATTTTGATTTTAACTGACTTGTGTTTACTTTCCTCGTATTCGTAATGAAAAGTAGAGTGTTTAACTCGGGTGATAGCACCCATTTCTGCCTCGAACTATTGGCGCTCTCACTTCGTTCGAGCGCCAAAACATCTCGTCAGGAATGGGTGCCTTTCAGCCCTCGGTTAACAATCTACTATTTCAACACACCTGCTCGTAAAGTAGGTCTTATTACAGCGTATTTACACTGATAATGCAGAATATTACCCATGCCGTGCCTTTTACATTACATTATCGCACTAGTGCCTTTTCATTACATATCTTTTTAAATGTTAGCAAGAAGTATTAATGTTTCGAAAACAGCTAAGTAGTTATTTGCGTAAATATAAAATTCAATTCAAAATGTGATAAATAATTAAAAAAATTCATGAAACTGCTTTTTAGCTTGTTGGTATTTATATTTTGACGGTGTATTTTTACCTATAAATACCCAATTTCAAAATTTATAAATATGTGGCTGATTAGCTACTTTGCCGGTGCCCTTATCTCAGACTTGCGCGCGCATGCAGCGCTGAGCGCGCGAAAAAATAAAATTACGGCCGTCATCTTTTAAATGGGTTTCTGTTTGTTAAGTTTATTCACAGTATTGCATTTCGTTAGTTTTATTTACTTTTCCTCGCAAGTGTGTTGAAAAACGTCTTATGAAACACGTGAGCATTGGTCATTACACTTCTCGTCTCCATTAAGCCTTCGCCGACTCGAGTGTAATGACCAACATACCACACTTGTATCATAATGTACTATTATAACATATATATCATTATGAAGATAATTATATTACATAAACACTTAATACTTAAATAAATAAAACCTACGATAATTAAGATAGGTAGTATTCTTTCAGTCTTGATCCAAATGAGCTAGGCGATAAACTATCACGGATAGAGTCTGGCAGGAGGTTCCACATCTGCGCAGCACGGACTGTGAAAGAATTCATCACCTAGACCATTAATGTCCCTACAGAGGGCATGGGCCTTTACTCAGATACGAGTAAGAGTGAGCCGTACTCCACAACGCTGGCTCAGTGCGGGTTGATAAAGGGGTGTGGGTCTAGTGGCCAACCCGACTGTCAGAAGTTATCAAGCTGCCCTATTAGGGCCTCTGGCACAGCTTTACGACTACTACCACCGAGTAGTAATAGAAGCCGGGACCAACAGCTTCACGGGCCGTCCAAACACGGAAGCGTCCGAAACAAGTGCCACATAGAAACGGACACCCATCCAGTACCCGTCTCGGCCAGTTGTTGCTACCAGCGCGATCGTTTCTGGTGTGCGAATACCGCTAGGCTAAAGACGCTTCGAATTAATGAATTACCCACTTAATTTAAAAGGCTTCAAAGTTTTTGATATAAATTCTAAAGGTTCGATTTCATAGCCACGTACAAAATAACGAAGTGACTACTCCTTGCTGATGGAACTGAAAGTGAAGCTACCTCTCTTTTTTTTCATACAAAATTTAAGTAATTCTGGATTCGATGCATAAGGATTTCAAACGAAGAACGCTTTTCTTTCAATTTATTTTTGGATTTTGCGAGATTGATGTTGGGTTTGTCTTTGGCAATAAATTCCTATTAAGACAAGACAAATATATTTAAATAAATACATATTAGAGGACAATCTTACTAGACGAAGATATGTTTTATAGAGATAAAGAATTATGTAGCCTACGAGCACGGGTTCAGAATCCGAGCCGTACGACTGTGGAATGAGCTTCCTTGCACTATCAGGGACAATCGATCTCTAAATATATTCAAAAACCGGCTACAGAAGCACTATCTCTCTCTTTCCAGTTAGATATATATATATATATACTACTCAAAAGAAAATAAGGGCCACTTACATATTTCTGTTTTTGAGTAAATTTTTAGATGTAAACTAATTAATAAGTGACTAATTAATGATGTCCGGCCTCCTTCAGTATCCAACCTCTTTAATGCTGGTGTTTAAGTCTTACAGCTGGCCAGAAATTGAAGCAAATAAAAAAAACGTGTTTCAGGTCAAATTCCTTTCAGATGGAATCACAATTTTATTCTGTTAAAAACTATTTCTGTCCATCTTTTGCTTCTTTTAACATCTTTTGTTAATAATGCCACGTCAACGAAGGCATATGGATACCATTACTGCCACCAGAGCCGTTACATTGATTGCTGAAGGACATTCACAGCGGTCTGTAGCTTTTTCGTTGGGTTTCTCTCGCCGAGCCATCCACAATGTGTGGGATCGGTTCCAAGAGACTGGCAGTGTTGCAAGAAGGCCTGGATCGGGCAGGGTGCGAGCGACTACGGCACAAGAGGATCGCTACATCCGATTGAGTGCCCGTCGAGAGCGCTCTGTGACGGCACGTATAAGTTACAGAATCGCCTACGGTTGACAACGGGGACTCGTGTTAGTGACCAAACGATACGTAATCGTCTGCATGAAGACCAGCAAAGGTCCAGACGCCGAGTAGTACGAATTCCTTTATCTAGGGTTCAACGTGGAAATCGTTTAAGTTTTTGCCGCGAACATTCAGATTGGAGCATGAATCAATGGGGTATGGTGCTCTTCACAGATGAGTGTAAAGTGAAGCTTTGTAGTGATGATCGGCGGATTAGAGTATGGAGACGACAGGGTGAGAGATTTTCCGATGTCTGCATCAAGGAAATTGACCGCTTTGGAGGTCCTAGTGTGATGGTTTGGGCTGGGATTAGCTTACAAGGCAAAACTGAGCTGGTTTTCTTAAATCAAGGCACAGTAACTGCACAACGGTACATCGATGAAGTCATCAGGCCTCATGTGATTCCATTCTCACAGAGAGTGGGGCCAGGGTTCTGGTTAATGCATGACAATGCCCGCCCACACACAGCTCGGGCCACTCAGACTGTACTGGATGACTCCCATATTCGTGTCCTACCATGGCCAGCGTATAGTCCGGATTTAAATCCAATAGAGCATATGTGGGACCAATTAAAACGAAGGGTTAGGGAGCATGAGC
Organism: Argyresthia goedartella; assembly: GCA_949825045.1. Classification (NCBI taxonomy): domain Eukaryota; kingdom Metazoa; phylum Arthropoda; class Insecta; order Lepidoptera; family Argyresthiidae; genus Argyresthia; species Argyresthia goedartella. Next base: position 17,987,042 of record OX463828.1, read on the forward strand.
AAGAGGTTCTCAACCAGCAACAGCTTATGGATGCTCTGAAACGTGCGTGGGAAGAGATACCTGATGAAAACATCAGAAACTTAATCGAGAGTATGCATTCAAGGCTCCAGGAGTGTGAAAACAGGAGAGGAGGACACACCCGTTACTAAACCATTAAAAAAAACAGCTTGTGTCGGTTTTTGTTTTGTTTTGCAAAGAGTTTCTGTTTAGTTTTTGCTGTTGACAATGGACTAATTTCATGTTAATTGAAATAAGTGAAACAATTGACTACACAATTAAATGGTTATTAGCATAAGTTAAAACAAAAGCCTTGTTACATGTTATTTTAATAAATATACATTACTGTTCACTATATTTTTCACGTAGCAATCAAAATACTTAGTGGCCCCTATTTTCTTTTGAGTAGTATATATATACACATATATGTGTATGTATTAGTTTATTATACGGTTTATTCATATTTTTACGTTGTATTTAAGTAATCGCGTATGCAGTCTATTTTTAGCAATTACGGTTATCATTATAATATTGTTTGTAGTATATACCTAGTCGGTCCATAAGTTCTGTCACAAATATTTTGCCGCATAGTAAATAATACCAAGTTTTATTTTATTTAATACTATATATGGTTTGATAGCTCATTAAATACTAATAAATTAGAACGATTATTGGATTTAAATGCTTAAAGCCATATTACACAAATGCTAGTTCTTCAGAGATTTTGCACTTTTTTACCCAATCAAAAATACGGACGTGATTCACTTTATCTTTTTTCCATGACTCCTAAAACCTTTCAAACTTACGTGAGATTTTAGTCAGAACCCTCCCTGAACCCGTTACCTTCATTTTGAAGCATAAAATAACTAAGTCTAGGTAAAACTAATTTTCATATTCACATTTTACGTAGTGTACTTGTTGCCCACAAGATCATTTTTATACGTTTTTCTGAAAACGTAAAAAGTACGTAAAGTTCTCTTTGGGAGCAGTTGGAACTGAAAGCTAACAGAAAATCAAATGCTAGTTGTTAACCATGGTCTAAAATCGAGGTTTCAGAATATATAAAAAAATCCTTGTTGGTTATCTGGAACACTGTTTTTTTATTAAATTTGTGGTAAGTGGTATTTTTGTCAGTTGCGGCGTGTTTTGGGTTCGCGATTGTCTCAAGTTATAAGGTTTTTTGTCATATTGCGATAATCGTACAAAATTTATTGTATTGCAATTTGATTCGTATAAAATAAGCTTTTTAATCATGTCAATTTGTCAATTGTAAGACGGGCTGGTTTCCGCAACTCGATGACGAAAGCGCCTATTTTGCGTGTGGGTGGGAATGCGACATCATTCGAGCCAACCCAACTCCTCCAGGAACGCCAGTAGGCCCTTAACGTTACCGACTATCCCTGGAAGGTCCCTCGATTGACCGAGGTGTTTAGCCCTGTAGTCCGCTACTCCTGTGCACTCCATGAGGACGTGAGCAGCCGTTTCTTCTGCCTCCAAGCAGGCTCTGCAAAGGGGGCTGTCGGTAACACCTAGGACATATAGATGTTTGTTAAAGAAACCATGGCCAGTAAGTGCTGCAGTTACCAGTCGCATGCGCGGCCTACTAAGTCGAAGCAAGGTCTTAGCCAGCCTAGCGCTAGGGGACGGCAAGGCCAGCTTAGCCTGCCTGCACTCCTCATGGTTTGTCCAAAGAGTGGCATGATCATTCCTGGTCGACTCTCTCAGAAATGAGCGTACCATCTTGAAGGGAAGAGGGATGATAGGTTCGGGACCATACGCTGTCAAGCTAGATCCTTTACGCGCCAACTCATCCGCTGCATCGTTACCTCTTGATCCGCTGTGTCCTTTTATCCATTGAAGGATTACGCGGTTGTGTTGACATACCTCCATTAGTCGTTTGTGACACTCGTAGATTAGCCCTGAGTTAATAGTGTTGCTATTTAGGGCTTGTAGGACGGCCATGCTATCCGAGAGGATTCGAATGGAGGAATCTCTTACCTTTCTCGATGCTATGGCATTAGCGGCCGAGATGATGCCCATGCATTCAGCTTGAAAGACAGTATTATGGGCACCCAGTGGAATGGCCATCTTGATGTTTAGGTCCTCCGAGAAGGTGCCTGAACCAGTGCCTGCTTCAGTTTTTGAACCATCGGTAAAAATTCTGAGCTCTTTAACGTCGAGCCCCTCAACCCGATGGTCTTCATGTAACTGTATATTGTATTTTTTGTCAAAAACAAATTGTTTAGGGATTCTGTCACTGCAAGCCATAGAGATGGGAAATTTTTTGTAAACTTCCCCTAGGATGGCGGTGTGTGAGGTCCTGTTTTTCCTCCAAAGTCCTAAGGTGTTGAGTCTCACCGCAGATGACGCGGCCTCCTGCTTAATATATAGCTGGAGTGGCGGAAGACACAGCATGGCCTCCATTGCTGCTGTTGGAGTAGTTCTCATACTACCTGTGATAGCCATGCAGGCCAGCCTTTGGAAGCTTTGGAGTTTGCTTACCATTGTGGTTAGTTTGGTCCTGGTCCACCACACCACAGCTCCGTAGCAGACAAGAGGACGGATCACCGTTACGTACAGCCAAAGAATGATGTTGGGAGAAAGTCCCCACTTTTTCCCCACCATTCTCCGACACTGCCAGAAAGCAATACTCGCCTTCTTTAGTTTGTTGTCGATGTGGCTACTCCAGTTGAGCTTGCTGTCCAAGGTTATGCCCAAGTACTTCACCTCAGTTGCTAGCTGGAGTTCCGTTCCAAAGAGCTTAGGTAGGGTATACCTACCAAGAGCCCTATTGTTAGTGAACATGACCATTACCGTTTTTGTTGGGTTAACCGCCAGGTCATTTTCTAAACACCAGCGCTCCACGATGCGAAGAGCTGTTTGTTTAAGGTTGCATACTGTGCTCGCAAATTTACCTGTGATGAGGATTACCAAATCGTCGGCGTATCCTACGGTGTAGTATCCATTAGCGTTAAGCTTGGTAATCAGGTCGTTAATGACCAGATTCCACAGAAGCGGGGAGAGCACTCCTCCCTGCGGGCATCCCCGCACTACCTCCGCCGATAGGGACTCTCCAGCTAGACGCACTATACGTTTGTTAAGCATGTTTGTGACCCAGTTGTTTACAGCTGTTGACACCCCATGCCTTGTTAGAGATGCACTTATACTGCTATACTGCGTCTTGTCAAAGGCACCTTCTATATCAATAAAAGTTCCAAGACAGATGCATTTGTTTTGAATCGCCTCTTCAATTGTGGATACAACTGCATGGAGAGCCGATTCAGTAGACTTACCCATGCCAGGCCCCAACGTCGTCGGATATGTCCGCCGTTGCCAGGGTAATATTAACGATAGTTCTGCTCCGCTTGGTAACAAAAGTTGGTTCAGAACCTATGTTAAGCACATTGAGGTTTGTAGTAAATAGGTATTCAACAAGTGTCTTACCTCTGCTGTTCATATCTGGCATGCCCCACAGTGGGTGATGCGCGTTCGAGTCGGCCCCAACGATGAGCTGGAGGCCCGACTTCTCGCAGTGGTCCACCAGCCGGCACAGGTCGTGTGGAGGCGGGTTGTCCTCCGCAGGCATGTAGGCGGAGGCCACCACGAGCTCGCGGCACCTAGCTGTGTCGGGCAGTTGCAGCCTTATGGCACACAGGTCCCTGGAACAGAACTCTGTTAATGGCTGTGCTGGGATGTTGTTAGTAGTTATGATGCACGTTCTAGGGTTATCGTGATCAGTTGTACCGAAAAGCTTACCTCTCAAATTGGCGAGCCCTCGAATGCTACCGCGGTTGATCCACGGCTCCTGGATCAGAGCCACGGCAGTGCTGTTTGCCCCCAACCAGCGTCTTAACTGGGCCGTTGCAGTTTGGCTGTGATGGAGGTTGGCTTGGAGGATTTTACAATCGCGGGAGAGGGACGCCATTTTTGGTCAACCCCTCCTCCACCTCCAAGACGAGTTCCTCCTCCAGCCGCATGGACAGCTCCTCGCCCTCAGAGGGCACCACTGCTGGTTCTGGCTCATCGCCTTCACCAAGCAGCATGGCCTCCCAGTGCGCGTGCTCGTCCTGCGGTTGAGCAGCAGAACTTTCCCCGACTGCATCGGGGCCTGTTTGCTGCCGCTCTGGAGTGGAACTCTGGGGCTTGGCTGTTCTTGAAGAAACCCCAGTGATGACCAGCTTAGAGCTGGTCTGCGCTACCACCGGTGGTTCCTTCACAAATTTCCCACCGGGTCCCTGAAATTTGAGGTAGACCGAACCACTACCAAAAAGGAGCTGTCTGCCCCTTCCCAGCAGGGTCGGCACCACATCTTCAGGGACGTCTGTGATGAGAAACAGGTTGTCCTGCTGCTCATCCACTTTCTGGAGGAGCCATCGGTCAACCTGTGCCCACTTGTTCATAAAGTGGAGGACTACGCCGACGTCGGGCGCAGGCTTCCACTTGCCTCGTTCGTTGGGTATGAGCACCCCACATCGAACCCTGCGGACCATCTCCGATTGGCGTTTCACCACCAACTGTACGTTGGATGGTGTAGACACACCGGAGACACACTCCCGCAGCCAGTTCAGGGAGTACTCGTCCTCCACGAACAGTTTAAGGTGGCCGTCCTCGTAACGAGGCTTGCCACCGAATTTGGGGTTTTCCTTGCTCGGATCCGCCAACGCTTCCCTCAAGATTTTGTCATCAATCTCGTTGAGGATGAGCGTTGACAGATCCTGTGAAATATGACCAGTAGCGACGTCAGTTACGGCGATGTACTGGTCAGATTTCACCTTCTGAGCATAGGTGACCCCAGCTCTGCGCGCTTCCGTGCACTGCTTTTTAGGCTCCACTCGAGAAGAAATACTATCCTCTAGTCGAGCCCTCTTAGCAGCCGCGCGCTCGTTTTTGCCGGATCTCTTGACAGATTTCAACTTCTTGTTAGAAGTTGGACCACCAGAGAACGCTACGGTAGGTTTAGCCCCGTTTGAGTCTAGGGTTGCCCCTTTGACACCACGGGAGCCGGTCACCTTACCCGCAGCTCCAGCTGTATTAACAGCGGGACCGCCATCGGTCGTCACCGTGGCAGATGGAACCCCATCTACGCCGGCAGCGGCCGATGTGGCAGCCAAACGCTGTTTTTTCTTCCACCGACGATTCGCCTTACGCCCTGGTCCGGTTTGCACCGTATCTGGACGTTTAGTCGATGGGCCCTTCTTTAATCATGTATAATACGAATAAGAAAAAGTTTATTGCTGAGTTTTATCTATCAAAAACCTTGTGACAGAACTTAAGGACCGACTATGTATTAGTCGTAGTATTTATAGAGTTTTATTGTAAGCGCAGGTCTTCCCCCGCTTAACCATCACCTCTCCTACCATCTTGGTTTGCTGGAAGAAATCTCTTTTGAGAGATAAGCTCGTCTTTGTACATGTTTTTTCTATTAAGTATAAGTTATCTGTATGACTGTTTTGTGTAGTACAATAAAGAAATTACGAAAAAATGTAAATACATAGAAAACATCCAAGACTAAGAAACAAATACTCATGCTCATCGCACAAATATTTTCCCTTTACCGGGATTCGAACCCACGACCGTCAGCTACGTAGGCAGGGCCACTACCCGCTAGGCCCAACCGGTCGTCAAATCTTAGTATTGTTTACCGATATAAGTTTTGACTCCAAAATATGTTAATTAAAAAAAAAACCTAGAGCCCATGGTTAGTTTCCAGAACCGTATTGGTCACTTTCGGTCCGAAAACTAAAGTTAGGTGGGTTAGGTCTCAACTTTATAACACAACCTGGAGCCGAAGCGAAGCGGAGTGGAGCGAGGCCACTCCATGTAGTTTAGTATTAAATAGGGTGTTAGGATGTTGTTATATTTTTAGTTAATTTGGGATAAAAATTTATTTTTTTGGGTGAAACATTTTACTCAATTTGCTAAACAGACAAATATAAGCCTCTTTTACTTCGCTGGGTCCCACCGCGGTTTGGCTTTTAGTGATTTTAGTCGAAACCCTAAACTTGCAAATCGTATTTAAACTTTATGGTTGAAAGGTTCCCTGTAAGGGAATTCCAGAATGAGGTTAGACGTATAATTAATACACAGATAGTTGTGTTTATTGAATGGTACGGGTATTCAAGGGCTAATTAAATGTTCATGGGCTGTGGTAAGACATCATAAATAGGCTACAAGTAACTAAATAGCTTGAATGTGTGTGATGCCAGTTCCTGTTCGTACAATAAGCTTAAAAACCGGTCAAGTGCGAGTCAAAATCGCGCACGAAGGGTTCCGTACCACCGTTCAATGGAAGCGATGGTGTGGAGTGAATAGTTTGGATTTTACACAGCAAAATATTGTTTACAAAGTTATTGGTACGGTTACTTTCACACTCCATGTACGTAACCAGTTGCATCCATAAGTTTGTATGTGGTATTGTTGTATGGGAGCCCCCTTAAATATTTATTTTATCCCGTTTTTTAGTATTTGTTGTTATAGCGGCAACAGAAATACATAATCTGTGAAAATTTCAACTCTCTAGCTAGCTAGGTTCTTGAGATACAGCCTGGTGACAAACGGACGGACGGACGGACGGACGGACGGACGGACGGACAGCGAAGTTTTAGTAATAGGGTTCCGTTCTTACCCGTTGGGTACGGAACCCTAAAAATGAAATGACTATGGCCGCATCCAGAGGTACGTAAAATTTGGACTATGCATGCATAAAATTGCAATGTACATTTATGTGCTGAGACAGGATTTCACTTGACTTTTTCCCGGATATGAGTAACATTGAGCCATGCTCCATCACGCTGCATCAGTGCCGGTTGATTCGACAACTACTGCAACTACTACTAAGCTTAAAGTGTCATCCGAAAAATTAAACATCCGATTATGTACTTAAGATAAATTGGGATAAAGGAGCTACCACAAGCAACTTTCAAGCCTCGCCAAATGTATGGGAGCCGATGAAGCTGATGTTTTCTAATATGTAATCTGTGAAGTTATCTACTAATATCCTCAACAGCGAGAAACTCTTGATTGATAAATCAAGTGAACGTTATTCTGTAGTTAATTGATTTGGCAGACATAATGGACCTCTCGCGTTGCTCTAATGAAGTTATATCGGGAATTGGGCTCTTAATTAATTTCAAGCCTTAAAATCTTGAAACTTAAATAAGTATGATGAAATTAGAAGAAAATTAAAACCCGTTGCCATGCCTTTTTCCATATAAGGTGGCAGAAGTATTGGATTGCTGCAGTTTTAGCCAGAAGGTACATAGGTGTATCCCATAATTATATGCAAACAAAAAAGGCTTCTTTGCCATTTCACATAAGCCGCGTTCACACCGAACGGTACATTTGGATGTGATTTTATATTTTTGTCGATTTATCGAAATAGTGTTGTACCCTACGACGTTTCAGATTTAGCGGTCACTAGGAGATCTGGCAAACACGACGTCCCGAACTTTTGAGCGTGCAACCATGGATGCACAGATGTTTTCACTAGTGGGATATGGATGGGCATACTTACACGTCGTTGGTACGGGTATTCAAGGGCTAATTAAAGGTTCATGGGCTGTGGTAAGACATCATAAATAGGCTACATACAAGTAACTAAATAGCTTGAATGTGTGTGATGCCAGTTCCTGTTCGTACAATAAGCTTAAAAATGAAATGATTATTGCCGCATCCAGAGATATGTAAAATTTATAGGAAGGACTATGCATGCATAAAATTGCAATGTACATTTATGTGCTGAGACAGGATTTCACTTGACTTTTTCCCGGATATGAGTAACATTGAGCCATGCTCCATCACGCTGCATCAGTGCCGGTTGATGGAGGGGTTCGACAACTACTGCAACTACTACTAAGCTTAAAGTGTCATCCGAAAAATTAAACATCCGATTATGTACTTAAGATAAATTGGGATAAAGGAGCTACCACAAGCAACTTTCAAGCCTCGCCAAATGTATGGGAGCCGATGAAGCTGATGTTTTATAATATGTAATTTGTGAAGTTATCTACTAATATCCTCAACAGGGAGAAACTCTTGATTGATACATCAAGTGAACGTTATTCTGTAGTTAATTGATTTGGCAGACATAATGGACCTCTCGCGTTGCTCTAATGAAGTTATATCGGGAATTGGGCTCTTAATTAATTTCAAGCCTTAAAATCTTGAAACTTAAATAAGTATGATGAAATTAGAAGAAAATTAAAACCCGTTGCCATGCCTTTTTCCATATAAGGTGGCAGAAGTATTGGATTGCTGCAGTTTTAGCCAGAAGGTACATAGGTGTATCCCATAATTATATGCAAACAAAAAAGGCTTCTTTGCCATTTCACATAAGCCGCGTTCACACCGAACGGTACATTTGGATGTGATTTTATATTTTTTGTCGATTTATCGAAATAGTGTTGTACCCTACGACGTTTCAGATTTAGCGGTCACTAGGAGATCTGGCAAACACGACGTCCCGATGTTTTTCACTAGTGGGATATGGATGGGCATACTTACACGTCGAACCGATTAAAAGCTGCCGCCACGCCGTAGCCGAGTTAGTTGGAACAGATACAGAAAGATAGGCAAAAGTGTACGAACCCCCTCTTATAAAGATGAAACATATTTTGTTTGAAGGACTAATTCATGGGGAACAGTAATTGTTCGAATCGATTCAAAACGATAGGAGTTATTCCGTGTTAAAATGTAAAATCTCAACTCGAAAACTGTCATCTGACACTCAATGCCCCACACAATGCTCGACTTATACGAAGATACGGCACTTATTAATTAATATTCTTTTGAAAACGGAAATAAATATATTACCCACATTCATTGTTGAAATAAATAACAGTACTCGTCGTCCATCATCGTCCAGCGATATTGCATGAATTATTGCAGTGTACAAAACTATTTAGATAAATCGACAAAAATGAGAATATTGATAATTAATAATTGTGTGTATACACCTTAGTATTTTTAATCATTTTCATATATATGTTCGACACCCCTCCATCAAGCCGCACTGAGCCAGCGTGCGGGTTGATGGAGTAAAGGCCCGCACCCCTCGGCAGGGGGGTGTCCGTCAACAAGATGGAATTAATAATAAATAAATAAACAGTTAGGTATGTTCGACCAGCCAACCCGACGTTCGAGATTTCAGTTAGGTTGCCGCTCGCTTGGCTCGCAGACGCGTCGCGCACTAGCCGCTGCTCATAAGCAACTTTTCGGTGATGTTTGCAACAACAATGACTTAAGTACCATTTTAGGGCGTCTAAAGGGATTGTTCACAAATAAAATTCGATTCCTTTTTAATTGAATACCTTTACACTTTAGACCCTGTATAAAACAAATAACATTTTCATAAGTAAACAGGTAGGTACCTACCTAGCCTTAGAGTTTGCCAATAGCCTGAGTAAGTGCTAATAACACCTCTCTTACACAGAGTGGACTAAAATTCACAAACACAAATCGCACCTACGTAACCCTACCGTGATCAAGGGAGTCAGGAGTTTACAGGACAACCTTGTGATGTCAAAGTAAAAGAAGCTCTCAGGCGTAGTGATGCGGCACAATCTAGCCTGCACGGGCGGGAAAACCGATTCTGTAGGTGTTTAGCGATTATTGTACGTGGCGCAGGTACGAGCTAGATTGCGCTTTATTACCGCGCAGCGAAAGTAGGTATTTATTTAAGTGTATTTGTACGTAGTATACGTACAGAAAGTTCACTCCACAAATACACTTAAATAAATACCTACATTAAGTATTGTGTGCCTCGGGTGGGACATTGATGTGCTACATTATTTGTATAATTATTAATTATAAGTTATAAAACATTAGTATCTTTGGAATATACAGGATGACATTAAACTAGCTGACCATATTTTGGGGAATATAATGTCCACATATATATTAACAACTTTCCCCAAGAAACATAGAAATGGGTCTCCCATAGTAACTTGTAATCAGCTGATCGGGGTATTGTATGTATTACTGTGTTTGTATGTGTGTCTGTATCTGTGTCTGACTGTATCTCTGTGTGTCTGTGTGTCTGTGTCTGTGTGTGTCTGTGTGTATGTGTGGTTGTGTGTATGTGTATGTGTGTGTCTGTATCTGCATGTGGCTGGGTGTGTCTGTGGCTGTGTGTAACTGTGTCTGTTTGTCTGTGTCTGTGTTTCCCTGTGTCTGTGTTTCTGAGTGCCTATATGTCTGTGTGACGGTGTGACAGTGTGTCTTTGTCCATGTCTCTGTGTCTATGTCTGTGTGTGAGCGTGTACTTGCGCGTGCCTTCGTATGTGTGTGTGTCGATAACCCGCCATCTCCTCTTTCTAAGTATACTAGGAACAACTTTGAGAGTCTTAGGTGATCCTTGTGAGTTTACGTATTCTGTTTAAAACGAAGTCTAACCGAATTTTCCAGGATAGGCGTTGACCCCCCATCACATCTAAGTATCTTGTGTGCGTCTCCTCTTCGTTCAATGGATACGAGCATTCTCGGGCTGGACTATGGTAACTGTATTCGTGTATTTTTCGAAATCGGCTATCGGACACGCAAATTCTCATAATGGCAATTTAAGGTTATGTAAATCGAAGTTAAAAGATCTTAGAAAACACCAGTAATCAGGGGCCACCTGGGTCTATTCATACTCTCGGTTGGTTATCTGCTTATCAACTTCATTAATTTAAGTGATTTGATACTGTGATTAGTTGGACTCTCTCTCTCCTATCAATCTAACAAGTTTGTTGTTTTTTTTTTTATTATTTATCCATGTTACAAATTGTTTTATTTTTTTATACAATGTTTACGGAGCGATCACGGAAACCTACATGGTTTATGCGTGATCTCTGTCGCTCGCTCTAAAGTAAAGAACCAACAGACACTTATTTTTATTGACCCGTCTCAGCAAAGCACAGTAGTTACACATGTTAGTTATTCAAGATATTATATTTAGTTGTATTTTGTGATTTATGTGTTCCTACGTGCTCCACCGAGACAGACCTTAACATAATAACTTTCTTTCTTATATCTAATGTACAGCTATTTACATAATTGTGAGTGCGAACACTAATTCCTAATTATTAATGTAACCGGGCCAGAGCCCTCCGCGCGTGTCTCGCCCTCGCACGGAGAATGGCTCTGTGAGAGAGCGAGACACCCACAGCAGACGCCGGCCACGTTACACTCCGGGAGCCATAAGCGCTCTTATTTATTAACAATTAAGACTTATGATGACCGGCCGCGTAGGCCGACTCTTTTTCCTGTCTCTGTTGATAGTACCTTTTTAGAATAGTTTTACATTTGTAGTTATTTATACATATGGAATCTATTACCTCTTTTGGGATGTCATTGACTATCTGTGGTAAAATACATTGCGTTGTTCTTCTACCATAATCATTATTAGATCTAGGTATAACAAAGTTAGGCATGTGTGCTAGCGCGCGCAGGTGTTCGGGGCGCGTGCGGTGTTTTACATTGTGAATGTTGTTTATTTCGTCACATATAATTAGCATGTTTGTTTTATTGTATACATCGATTATTTTACAAAAGTCAAATATTGCTTTATCATCATCTTTGTATTGCATTTTTATCTTAGTTGGAATAATATTTTTTAGCATTTTATGTTGTATTCTATATATGTTATCAATGTATGTTTTATAAGTTCTTCCATAGCTGCTTAAGCCATAACTCAGTATTGAATCTGCTAGTGATAAATATAGTAGTCTTAGAATGTTGAAAGGTAATTTATGCTTTAATATGACTAGTTTACGGGATATTTTACTTTATTTACTTAGTATGTAGAGTATCTAAAGAAACCGTACCTAGCATTAACGTACGTATTTGTAAACCCCTTGGTGGGCGAGTCCAGCTCGCACCCGACCGTCCATAAAACATGGCTACACCGTAAATACTCGTTCTATTCATTCATGTTTTGTCTCCCTCTAACTATCATAGGGTCTATGTTGTTGAAAAGAAATTTGAAAGAACATGGACTAGTATTCCTATTGACTGCTGATTTGGTATATAGGGTGTGTATGAGTATTTATGTTCATACACAATATTATTTATTTGTTTTATTTATAAGGTTTATTTTTCTACAGTATCGGACCTAAAATGGAGCCATGCCTTTCCATGACAATGACAACGTCAGTGATAAAATAAACTACAACAACGCTCTGACTATGAACCGCAACTTTAAATTCTTATTATGTTTATACCTATATACATGGGTTTTGGGTAAAGAATCTTTCTAGAAGAAAACCAGCACTCTCGAGGGTCCCTATCTTTAATAACATCCCCGATTCCAGGTCACTCATGTACAATCTTATAATTTGCAGTGTCACAAAATACCCTAACATACCCAAAGTGTCACGCCCCCTCCCACACGAGGTGGCAAAGGCACAATCGTACACCCTCTCAGCCAGCCATTAAATACACCATTTTGCGTGACAGGACGCTAGCCCATCACCGCATCTATGGAGCAATAAAGATTCCCTCACGATGTCCACCGTTAGAACGTCCGATAATGCATCCAACATAAATCAATTATCTCACCGATACATGTTCACGAATCGAACCCGCATTTCCCGTTCGAGAAGCAAGCGTGAAACCCACTAGACCTCGGTTTTTTTTTTTATAAACTGGATAATTTCGTGTGGGGCCAGAAACAATGTATGTGTAGGTCTGTAAAACATATGTTAATTTATCCCAATGTATTTATTTCCTTTTTCTGATACTCAAGATCTATACTCCATTCCATTTTCACAGGCAACAAATTGTAGACAAAGTCTACAAATAGAATTCCGAACCGGGACCAAATTGAAGACACAGTCTACGAATAGAAGCTCCGAAGTTCACGGCATCAAATTGTAGACAAAGCCTACGAATAGAAACTTCAAATCCTGGTCACGGCACCAAATTGTAACACCCCACCCCGGCTCTAATGATTGTGATCGTCTGTTTCGTGGAGGACCCTGAGGACTCGGCTGTGAAATTAATAACCTCAAGACTTTTTGGAGAAGGTTTTGTTTATCAATCCAGATCTGAAAATTATCTCTATGATTTAACGGAAATAAAACAATTAGCTTGGTATACAAATGTTATGTGTGTGTGTTTGTTTCTCCAATGAATCATACATATGTTGGTTAAAAGGCCTCCTACCGAATTACTTTACAAGTAATTTTGGCCGCGTACAACAAACATTGCTTTAAACTCCTTTGCCAAGGCTAACGCCTATTTCAAAACTGCTTGCATTTCCAGTTCAACATAAGCTATACGATTTATTTATTTGACTTCTGGATCTCAGCTTTTGAGGAATTTCCTAGCCGCGGCTCCCCATTTCAGACTCGTGAAATAACTATTCGAATTATGTGTGCTACCCTAATGGACTAATTCCTTCTTGATCGTGTGGTGGAACATCTCCTTCAAACCCGTTGTATTTAGACTTTGGTTAACTTACCCTTAATTTGTTCAGGTACTAACACGCTCAGCGCCATTGTATCTTTAATGATATAACATAGGGTGCTTTGTCACAGGCCAGTGTATCCTTAATGATACACCACACTGCCAGACTTCGGAGGCCGGTGTATACCTCATTATACACCGTTTCATACATTTTAGTAGCGCGTTTAAAAACGTTGGCCCTGGAGAATGTGCCAGTGTTTTTGGGGTGTAAATGTCTTAAAAAATAAAGAAAATATGGGGGTTTTCTTAGAAAAAATACTACAAAATTATAGGTATACACAGGCCCGTGATAAAGCACCATATGGTGTATCATTAAAGATACACTGGAGCTGAGCGTGTTAACCGTGGTCCCACAGCTATTGACCCACAGTGGGTCCACCGGTATTTTCTGACGTCTGTTGTTGGGTGGGGACTTACGTTTGCGTGGTTCTTTATTTAAATTTAATTTCTGATATATAGTACAGTTTGATACCGGTCTACGGGAATAATATAGCTGTGGGACCACGGTTAATACCTCTTATCAGAAGAATGACCCGTGGGCCTACAGAAACTGCCATCGAAAAGGATAAATTAAAACTAGAGCAGTGGGTCTACGGGGAAAAACAATACCCGTGGACCCACTGTGGGTCAATAGCTGTGGGACCAAGGTTAATAAATCAATTTGTCACTAATACGTCATATTGTCTCCTAGTAGTCTGGACTCAGAAGGAGCGGAGGGAATAATTTTGCTATTTAAGATTCATCACCTGATAGGGTCACCTGAGCTCAGATTCGTTAGTTTTGATCTTTTCGACTTCTTGACTGTCAGGAACATCAAAACTCAGGATTGTCAGAATTGGTCTTTCATGACTTCTTGCCTCTCCTTGGTCAAGTTGTGGTCGGTCATGACTTCTTGCCTCTCGATGACCCAGGTTGGTCAGATATGGTCGGTTATGACTTCTTGCCTCTTGGTTGTTCAATTTTGGTCGGCTATGACTTCTTGCCTCTCGGTAACGCGGGTTCGTCAGGTTTGTACGGTTATGATTTATTATGGCTTCCTTCCCAGTAGCTCCTTGGGGTCGTTTGTCCTTGGGATCTTCCTTCTCATCAAAGAAGCTTCTTTCCAAATCTTCTGAATCTCGGCTAGGACTTCCGGGAGACTAGCTCAACCGTACTGATCCGTACCACCAAGGAAATAAAGAGCTCTAATGGACTCTTTTTATAATCTAATCGGTATTTATTTCAAGGCTTATATTTCTCCGAACGAACCGGTTTAAGAATTTAGGTTTTCAATTCAAAAATATAAAAGGGCCATTACTTTCGCATTCCACTTCTCGAGCAGAGCTTCACTCACTGGTTACTTTCCATTTTTTACTCCTGCTGACCTACGCTAATTCTAACGTCTTCTCCGTACGCCAAACAAACCAATAGTCCCCTTCAATCACCAAATCAGCCTTTGTTTCCATTATTTTTTTGATTTCCAAATAATTCTGTTTCTCTTCTTTTCATTGCATTGAAAAGAAGTGGAAAAACAAGGAGGAGTTCCGAGGTCTAAAACGTAAGACCTACAGGGTGTGATTACAATTACAGGGTGTGACAGAGTTGTAACTAATTGTGCTTTCTTTGGCATATGAGGTTGTGTACTGTTACACACTTGCAAGTAATCACTCTTATGTAAGATCGCGCGTGGTCGGCAGAATGTGCTTTTATAGACAGTGGTCTACTTTTATAAGCGAAATATAGAAAATCTATCAGCTATAGAAAATTGTTACTGTGGTCAACAAGAAAACTATCGTCGCATTTTCGGGGCTCCTTAGTGTCATTCCCATTAGAGAAATTTTATTCGTCATTTCATTATTGTTCTTAACAAAACGGACCTACTGTCACTGTTTGTCACTGCTCCTTGTTTAGCTTTGGAACACGACGACGGTTTGAAATAGTATATTATTTCCGAGACTGAGAAATTAGACAATAGTAAATAATACGACTCAGGCAATTGCCATTTCTGCCGAGGCTTATAAAGCGCTTTTCTCAAAAAAATGCATGGAAATAAATGAAAATTCTACAGAAAATTATTATATGTTTTTTACACAAAAGATATGTTGGTCATATTGTGAAATTATAAACAAATAAATGGGGGCCCACTGAGGGGCGCAGGCCTTTACCATGATACCAGTAAGGTTAAGACACTCTGGCCTGTGCCAGATGCGGGTTGATGGAGGGGTTTTATAGTAGCCGGGATCTACAGCTTAACGTGTCATCCGAAACACTGAACGTCCTATAATGTACTTTAGATAAATTTATTATCTCATTGGAACATGATCAGATATCGAACCTGCATCTCCTGTTTGAGAAGCAAGCGTGAAACCCTTGCGTCAATTATTATATGAAAAAGTAATCGTTTCCCCAGGCACACTATTGTTTGTCTGCTGTGTTTGTTGGATTGCGAAGGCCAATTTAGCCTCCGTGTTTAAATTTGGCGGAGTACATTTCATCTCCATTTTTCCCTCACTAAACCCAATTAAAATTCATTCAACAAAATAGTTGTTGTCAGAACTTTACTTTTATTTCGTTTTCCCGCCAATGAAAGGTATTTTTCATTCCCTTTTTATGAGGCATAGGTCACTCGATGGTACGGCCTTGTGATGGTAATTATATTCCCGATTTTTGATTTCAAAGCAAATAATAATAAAATATTTAGCATAAAATGAAAACAGTGCATATGTTTGTTCAAAATTTAAATAAAATGCCACTTTCTTTAAATTTATAGCGCGCTTTATGGTCGAAATTTATACAATTCTTCACTTTCATTCATAGTTCAATTACTGTTTATTTACTGAGTTCACAAAAAGAGTAGGTTTACAATTCATCGGGATCTATGTTATTTATATATATGTACCTATGTTCATCGATATCTCCAAGACGGATGAACCGATTTGAAAAAAAAAACCTTTTTTGTTTGAAAGTGTATACCTTCCGATTGGTCTTATTTCCATCAAGTCAGGATCTGATGATGGGATCATGGAGAAATCGAGGGAACTGCATTCACTCTCGGTAATCATCATCTTGTGAACTGGAACTGATGATAAAGAACATAGATGGCCACCGGCCACTGTTCAATAGAGGGTAGCCTACTGGTTGCGATAAGGTAACTTTATTAAGGTTGGTCAGTAATCAATGCTCGTCATAATGCTTAATGGTGAAATGGAAGTGATGGTGACGTACAAGGAGAAACTGTCACCTCGACAATATACCAGCGTCAGTCAGGACCTGATGATGGGATCATGGAGAAATAAGAGAACTCTTTAATTTACGAAGACACGTTCCTATGGGTATATTTTGTGTCAAATGGGCTGTAATGAAGTCGATTTCTTTTTAAAGTTTTTCGTAGTGTTTAGAATTAGACACTTCCCTTTACTTTGGCTGTAAATTTGATATTTTGCTTGTTGTGTTTCCGAACGTAATATGTAAATTTCCGCGCATGTCGTAGATAATATAATAATATTTCGATTTAGTTGCCAACCACGGCCAGCCATTTACAAATTTTTATTTTAGGTTGGTTTTCTTCGTGAAAAAAGCTTATAAGCCTGTCGTTAACAAAATTTAAAATGTTACTTAAAACATTTGGACATTTGATAATGAAAAACTGGTAAAGTAGGGGTCAAACTCACTTACCGACGGTTCCAAATAAACTTGAGGACTTAAAGAGAAAGACCAACATAACAATGTATATATGAGATAACTCTGCCATTATCACGTATCTATCCGTGGTATGTAATTGTGTTATCGTAGATTATATTTCATACTTACTCAAACAGATTCCAGACGCATCAAAACTAAACTAATGGAACTAACTAAAACACGATTTAAGGTTTCAGTCTAGATCGTTAGTTTTTGTGCCTTCGCAAATCCACAGATCCTATTAACTTTACTATAAATTAACAATTTCCGATGGATAGGGAACGCTAAAAAATAATTCGGGAAAAAATTATCACAGCTTCGCTGAAAGCAGACCGCAGAATCATTAAAAGACCTAATTAGCTGGGATAACTAATTATATAACATTTCTAGCTCTAAATAAATCGCAAACAGCTTTCAGTTCCCTTTCTCGCAAAAGCGTTGGAACTGGAAAGTCAAAACAAAAATTGGTGAAATATTATGATTTATGCGACGTTATCTATATCAACATATTCAGAATGTTACAGAAAAAAAATCTCATATTTTAAGGGGTTATTAAGATTACATCATTCTGAACAACTTTCTCTGTTATTCCGATTTGATCAGAGCAACTTTATTTTTCACTTTTCCGTTTCCGTTGCTTCCGTTGTTTCACCTTAGGGTGCTACGAAAAAAAAATGTTTTTTTTCCTCCACCATGAGTCATCTACAGATTTGATTTTTGGATTAACGTTTATTGAGTATTTGATTAAGATTTTCACTAAAGAAAAACGCGATTGGAAGAAATTTTCTCGATAGAATTTAATTACGAAAACATTGTTTTATTTTTTCCTGTCAATCTGACATCCTAACTAATGTCATTGTGGAACTGCATTTAAAATATAGATATTGTGTATTCGCAAAATCTCCTTAAAAACTTTTTAACAAAATAGCGTAGTTTATTTTTAAACAATTATTCTGTGGTTTAGCCCCAGGTTTTTTAATTTTTTCCCCATTCCTTCCCTCTCACACTGGGACCTTTGCACGGACGAGGTATCGCCTTAATATTATTTGTCACTAAGATTAAAGAACCTCTCTCAGCAGTCTTTCTATTGTAACAACTGACAATTTTGTAATTATTTATATCAAAAGACATCATATTTTCCTTTAACCAGTGTTTTGTTACAAAACACTGGTTAAAGGAAATAATCTAATACAAGTTCTTTGCAAGGTAGCCCCTGGATAGGTAATATTTAAGTGGGGCTTACACTTTGACATATTTAGTGGCTCTTGTATGCTAGAGATTTCCTCTATTGTCTTATGAACTAATTTAAATTACTTGGATCAGATTCCAATGTTGTAAACAAAGTTTGATTAACATGTGAAATCCCAATAGGGGTGCATGTCATATTACACTTAACATAAGCTGATGTCGGAAGCAACTATAGCTGCGTCGCATATATAAGCTAAATAATAATAATAATAATAATAAAACTTTATTTTCAGACTCATTTACGAAAAATGTTATCCATAGTTGTCAAAAGAACTTAAAAAAAATATAGTAAGCAATTATACAGTATTACAAAATGTATGTAGTTATGTGCTCTTGTCATATTTACTACGCTGCTGTTGCAAGCCAATGCTTAAACATGCCAGTAGTTATAAGTCTATCAGACAGCTCTTTGATGATAGTATTTCTACACGTGTCAACTCTGTTCATGAAGGCGGCTATTCTGAACCTCACGATGGCACTAAAAGAGTTGACACGCGTCTCGGCGAGCATCCCCGATGCGCTGCAGCCTCGGCGCAAGCCCATCAGGTGCCTAAAAGTGTTGTTATATGTGACTCGAAGTGCATCGTGAGATTTTCGAGTGTACTTAGCCCAGAGTTGACACGTGTAAAATGATTGACAAAAAGTTTTAAATAATAATATTTTTACATCTGAAGAGGCCTTAAAGAACCTTCTTGCTATCATATTACCAGTTATTGATAAAGCCCTACGCTGCCTCTCAATATCAGCGTCGTCCTTCATAGAAGACGAGAGAATGTGGCCAAGGTACTTGAAGTTCTCGACTATATTTACAGGTTGACCCTTAAGCATGAGACTGGGAATGTGGTCCGGTCCTTTCCCCGACCTGAACACTATCATCTCAGTCTTCTTAACATTATATATTAGATCGTGTTCTAGTGCGTATTTTTCACATATAGACAATAACTTCCTCAGGCCTTTGATCGTGGGGCTGAGCAGACACATATCGTCCGCGTAACTCAGGTTGTTGACATACCTGTCACCAAGCCTGAGCCCCACGGGCGTGCCGCTCAGCTCCACGATCAAGTCATTCATATAAAGATTGAACAGGTCGGGGGAGGTCAGGCCACCCTGCCGCACGCCGCAGGTCAACCTATAACTATCAGACAGGACGTTACCCCACCTGACACTGTTGGTCTGACTACTGTACCAGTAACTTAGAAGATCAACAGTGCCAGATGGCACCCCGCTCCTGTCTAATTTGTTCCACAGCAGATCATGATTAAGAGTATCAAAAGCTCGACTTAAATCTAAAAAACAACCGTATACCGTTGTTTTATTGCTCAAGTAATAATTAACTGTTTGTTTTAAAGAAAATATAGCCATATCCGTGGAAACATCAGCCCTAAAGCCAAATTGAGCATCATCTATTTTTAGAAACTGTGAAGTATTTAGTTGTATCAGTCTTTCAAGTACCTTGGCCACAATCGTAGCCAGCGAAATAGGCCTGTAGTTTGCCGCGCTCGAGGCATCACCAGTCTTATTTTTGACAATAGGAACTACTAGTGTGCGAATTAAGTTAGCAGGTAGGTATGAATGCTGCGCACAGAGATTGAAAAACTGCGCCAGTACCTCACAGATGTACCTACCCGAGTACAAAAGATGTTCAATGCTAAGGCCATCATGTCCCGGGGACTTACCCCGTTTCGCTTTCCTGAGAACCTTGATTACGTCATCAGTAGTCACTCGGAATTTCCCCGGCACACGACGACATCTACTCGAGTTATCCCTACTAGCATCTAACGGTAATGTACTTACCGGGTTAAAATGTTTTTGAAAAAGATTTGCAATATTACTAGGATCCTGCTCCCCCCCTACAGTCACGGGTAAGCATGTTTTATGATTGAACTTTTTCGTCTCCTTCCAGAACTGAACAAAATTCCCACCCGATTTATGTCTAGCCAAAACATCCAATTTAATTCTTTCCTGATTTTTCTGTATATATTTTAAGGCAGCCTTAAAATCCCGGCGCGAGACAGACATTTCCTCATAGCAATGCCCCGAGCACGGCCTACCACATACAACCCATTCCTGAAATTTTAGTCGAGCAATAGAATGATATTTCTTAACATGAAAATTCCAACCAATAAGTTTTTTAATTTTAGGGTTTTTAACATAAAAACTACGTACAGCTGCTGTTTGCAGGGTATTTACAATGTCATTATAAAGATTGTCTATTAATTTAATATGTTCACTATTGTTACATTTACATTCATTAATATCGTTATTAGAATAGTTATGCATACAGTCAACATTATAATAGTTACTTAATTTAATTTTTTCAAAGAGATCAGTACATATTTCGGCATATTTATTAATTTGTTCTTTACTGCGATTACCCCATATATGTTTAATGTCAGAATGCGAATCCAATACAATATTTACAGGCTTAAAATTAATATCTAACCTACACTGAATGACTAGTGGCAAATGGTCCGACGAATACACATCATAAAGTACCTGTGCTCCGCTAATTGAAGTTCGGGCCGCTTCTGATACTAGGCAGTGGTCGAGCCAGCGCCTAGTGCCGTGCGCCGCACTTACATAAGTATATGTATCAGAATCCATACCGAGTGAGTCATAGTCCGCACAGCTCATAACTTGCTCGTCACAATAGTTCATTAGTTCTACACCAAATAACGTGTGTGGGTGTGCATTAAAGTCTCCTAACACATAAATACTCTCAGTTTCTGAGCACTCAATCACTGCGCTTATGTTAGCTAAACACTGCGTAAATTCAGGTAAATTTTCATCGCTATTTGTCGGCATATAGACACTGAAAACGAGAAGACTGCTCTCCCCACACTGTAGGCGTACCGCCACCATACGCTCGCTATGGCACGGGATGATCTCGGCGATCGGGAACATGTTCCTGTCCCACAGGAGCGCCACACCGCCATACGGTCTTCCCTTAACGATTCCCCTCGAGGTATCCACCGCTGAGACACCATGACTGCCAAAATTTCGGTCCACGGTGTTGAGGTAGTCCAGATCATGTGGCATTAACCATGTTTCCTGTAAGGCTATAACATGATGTGTTTTACACAGGTTTCGGACATGTTCAATCGAACTTTTCAGGTACTGACAATTAAATGACACCAATGTCGTTCTTATTAATTTTATTGGTTGTACTATCCATAAAAAAATGTGTTTTATGTTATCAATTGTTAGGCATCAAGTCTTTCCGACACCTTGCCGTTCTGCGGCTTACGTGTGGTTTCCAGAAACCTTCTAAAAACTATGTCCTTGGGCCAAAAGCGGTCTCCTTGCCGATTAAGGAATGTATCAACATTCGCAACCGGCACCCTCACTTTAAAAGCATTGAATTCATTGTCTTCGTAGTCATAGGCATTCAACTTGGTTGCTTTTACATCTAATCCAGTTTTATATTTAATAAAGCCAGAAATATCAGATGTCTTAGACTCCGGACACACCCTTGACAAGTACAATGACATCATTCTCTCTGCGGCTCGAAAGTTGAACTGAGGAAGAGGTTCTCCCGTGCCTCTCCTGTTGGTGATTCTCTTTCTATTCTTACCACGAACCAATGTCCACTGCTCATCACCACTATGCTGCTGCTGAGCAGGTCGCTCATGGTAAGCAGTTTTCACCTTGTCGGCAAAGCTTACTGGCTTAACTGTAGTCGGCAGACTCACATTCGTCATGTTCATCGTAGTCCTGGGGGAGGTTGGTTGTCTTGGTGTGGTACTCACTTTACTACGTTTTTTATTCTTGTTCTTAGTTGTGACTGAACCCGTCGCGGCAGGACATTGCGTGCCAGGATCTTGTGCGACAGCCTCCTCCTTGTTCTGGTTCTTCCTGTCATGCTTCAGCTCCGAATTCCCCCCCGTATCTGGATTTGCATCGGCAGGACATACAGTGACAGGAACTACAGCAACAGGACTTACTGTGACTGAACCCGTCGTGGCAGGACATTGCGCGCCAGGTTCTTGGACCTCAGAGGGCAACGATGACGTAACCGGCTGGGCAAACCCATCATTATGCTGCCTACTCGTATCCTTATCAATATGAGGCAGTAGTGGCGGCTCCACAAAGCATTTCCTGCTTTGCAGCTCCTGGAGGATTATCTTCATCCCTTCAATCTCACATTTCAAGGCCTCTATGCCAGGAGATGGTTGATGTAGATTATCATTCAGCTGTTTCACTTTGACGTCCGCAATTTCCTTCCTAAGAAGAGTCATGTCCTTCAAAAAAGTCGTAACATCAATATGGTCAAAAGATACTGGGGGTAGTTTGTTCAAGTTTTTCGCGACGAATATTGGCAAATTGGGCTCAAATTCTTTAACAAGCTTTATCATCTCCAGAATACTCTTCTGCTCCGAACCCTCTTTTTTACGAAGAATCTTCTTATGAGGGGCGAGATGGGAAAACAGGACGCGCCGTCCATCTTCTATTTCATCCAAGTTATAGGCCGATGAGCAAATCTGCACAATTGCATTCTCAGGCAAAGTATCCGACTTGTTCACTATAAACGCACATAGTTCATTTATTATTATCTTCGTCTGCTCCTTACATTTAGAGCACACTTGTTCGTCACTTAATGTTGTAGATTCTTTTCGCGATGGTGGCGTGCGGAGCACCATTGTGCTGTACAAGCATGCTTCTCGCTCGGCGGCGCGTCGTGAACTGTAGTAAAAATGTAGCTACTATTATTCTATATTTATTAGACAGGTACAATGCATCCTGTGTCAAAGTAAAGTTATGAATAAAATTATTCATGTCGAAATATAAAAAAGCATCGCTGTGATGACACATTAAATTAAACAAATCAATATTCATTCTATGCACAGATTTGTTCTGTAGTTCTGTCAAATTACAGGCATATGGAAAATTGCATAGTATAAATTTGCATTTCATCCTACTATGTAAGTCTAGAAGTGTTTCAACACTTTTATTTAAATCATTCCGACTGATGTTTGATGTCCCTAACAACCCCGTAAAATATGACTACACCTTTTCGTTACATACTGTATACAGGGTTACAGGAAAAGTCGACCTAGATCCATTAAGGGCGTGTAATACACATCATTTCTAAATGATTTCACCATGGAACCCCCCATCCTAAACTTAACCGTTTTCGAGATATTCGAAATTTTTTTTTTTTATGAAAATGCCCAATTTTTCGGCTATTGAATTGAATATTTTGATTTTTTTTGACTCTAATGATTATTTTCTTGGTTTTTTACATGAAGAATGAGATGCTTAATGACCTCAATGACTAAAATTGCAAGTAAGTTAACTAAATAGGTCATTGTAGACGATCGAAACTTAAGAAAATAAGTACAAATTCTAAAAAAAAAAACTTTTCTGGATATCTCAAAAAAATATTATGGCACTTGCTCTGCAGATGTGCTTAAAAACATCTATATTTTATCAGCTATCCAACGAGGTATAGAATTCTAGGGTATTTATTAACCTCAAAGGTGAAATTTAGTTTCTAAGGGTACATGGCAGTCAGAATAAATAGCGCTTATTTAATCTAATTAATTTGACTTAAGTTTAGCATCATCATTTCAGCCTACTGGCTTCCATTACTGAACATAGGCCTTCCTCGGCTAGGTACAACCTTCACCATCCATCGATGTCCCGCTATCCTGACCTAGAGATCATTCAGTTTTTATAGCATTTTTTTTTTGTTCAGATCGTCGATCGCTCCACTAGTCCACTTTTCACTACACCAGTGGTTAATGTTCTTCTTATGTCGTTAGCAGCATTAATTATCCTTTCTTTGAGAACTTCCACTGACGATATGGGGTTGGGCTCACTGTAAACGAGGCTCTTCATGTGCCCCCATACATAAACATCCATGGGAGTCAGGTCGGGACTTCTTGCTGGCCAGGGTAAAGGCCCACCTCGTCCAATCCATTTGTTAGGATAGTTAGTGTCCAACCATTCCCTAATGCTTCTTCTGAAATGAGCAGGGCAGCCATCATGTTGAAACCACATGTCCCGCAGTAATTGTAATGGGAGATCATCTAGTAGGTCACCTTAGTCACCTCTTAAGAAATTTTCATAAGTTTCACCATTGAGATTGTCTGGAAAAAAGTAAGGCCCAATCAAATGGTTGGAAATGATGCCCATCCACACATTTACACTAAATCGTCGTTGTGACCCCTTTACTCTTTTCTTATTTGGATTGCCTAGTTCTTTAGGAGCCCAAAAGTGTGCGTTATGATAATTAGTAATACCGTCCTTATCGAATTTGGATTCATCTGTCCACAATATTAATTTTAGGAAATTCGGGTCCTCGATATCTGCATTGAGCATAAATCTGCAGAAGTCCATACGTATCGCGGGATCTCCTTCTTCAATTTCATGTACCGGCGTGTAGTGGTATGGATACAGGCCTGCCGTATGAACCGTAAACCACACTTTCCACTGAGTTAGGCCCAGTTCACGGGCAACAATATTGGTCGAAGTGGTTGGGTCTCTTCTGAACCGTTCTACGATTTCGTTGTCTTGTTCCTCGTCGTCATCAATGACACGTGGTCTTCCTAAGTCCGTACGTCGTCGCGAAACAGAGCCAGTTTCACGAAGTCGTCGGTAAACTCCGTCGAAAACGCTCACATCAGGTACTCGACGGTTGGGTTAGCGTCGTATGTACTCAGTCCGAGCTCGTGCGGACACGCAATTGCAGTATCCGTAGCAGATAAGCATATCCGCATATTCTTCGTTCGAGTATGTTGCCATTTTCAACAGTCCAGTATCACAAGCACAAATCAGAGTCCAGTAAACAAGAACAGTAGTCACAGTTAGAAAAATCAGTCCAGAAACAAAGCCAAGTCGGGTGGGAATCCGAAAGCACAATAATTCGCATCTACCATGGACGAATCGCATGAGCAGACTAAAATGGATGGCAAGCAAACAAACAACCAAATACAAAACAATGGGCATGTTGTATCCCCAAACTTGTTTTTGCACATTATTTTTCTCACTCTCAACTGCATAAATCGTAAGTTGTCTCGCTCACACGCACCGGATTAACTTGAAGGACAATAGCCGAGGGACCCGTTAGACCTACTACCTGAACCTTTTCAACTATATTTTTTTCTATGAGTTTAAACACAACCCTAAGTTATTATACCTCGTTGGATAGCTGATAAAATGTAGATGTTTTTAAGCACATCTGCAGAGCAAGTGCCATAATAATTTTTTGAGATATCCAGAAAAGAAAAATATTTTTTTATAATTTGTACTTATTTTCTTAAGTTTCGATCGTCTACAATGACCTATTTAGTTAACTTACGTGCAATTTTAGTCATTGAGGTCATTAAGCATCTCATTTTTTATGTAAAAAACCAAAAAAATAATCATTAGAGTCAAAAAAAATCAAAATATTCAATTCAATAGCCGAAAAATTGGGCATTTTCATAAAAAAAATTAAATCTCGAATATCTCGAAAACGGTTAAGTTTAGGATGGGGGGTTCCATAGTGAAATCATTTAGAAATGATGTGTACTACACGCCCTTAACGGATCTAGGTCGACTTTTCCTGTAACCCTGTATACAAATTAAATGTCGCAAACGGCTGGACGGATTTTTATAAATTTTATTAAAAATATTTGTTGAAGTCTTAGGAACGTTAACGTTAAAGTTGTATGTTAGGTATTAAAAATAGTGTTATCAACAAACTCAAACTGTAATAATTTATTGTAAAAGAGCAAAAATCATGCACTTTTACAAGTCAAACATATACTTTGAGAAAAAAAAACAAATATGATCAACTGAACTAATGAGCAACTGATTATGGTTTGAGTTTGAGAAAGGAAATTTCCCTTTCAAGTCGTGATTCATGGCTGAATCTTGCACAAGAAAAAGAAACTGCAATAACTCTACCAGTGCTTCGGAAATGCGCTCTACAGAGACAATAGCACCCAGAAACTCTACGGCACTCTACAACACTATGGTATCAAAGTTAATGCGTTGAAATTAATGGAATCTTATCTTATGGAAAGAGTTCTAAAACTAGATATAAACAAAATTCCAAAATTCCAAATGTCTTTATTACAGTAGATATTTACATATACTTAGCAATCGTCATTTTTTGCCACTTCTCTACATTGGACCACTGTGGGAGTAGAAAGGGCGTAGAAACTCCCACAGAATGATTTTTAGATCTCTTTTAAAAATTGCTTATGCTTAACTAATACAAAATATATATACTTATGTCATTATCATATTTAATAAGCAGGAATAAATAATTACATAATTATTAACAGCAAGGTCTTTGTTGAGCCAGATTAACCCCATACAGTCCCATCATTTAAGTAATCTTGAACATTGTAATATCCATTTTTCGACAAAGTCGCCTTAACATGGTTTTTAAATTGCTCAAATGGCAATTTCAAGATCTCCAGATACATCTTGTTGTAGTAGAGAATGCATTGACCCTTGAAAGAATTGCTAACCTTCGCGAGTCTAAACCGGGGCGCAAGTAGTCTGTGATTATTTCTTAGGTTAACATTACAGCTATCGCTAAGTTTGGGAAATTTTGTAAGGTTCTTGCGTAAATACGTTATATTTTATAAACTAAATTGACTAGCTACAGTTAGTATGTCAATTTCTTTAAAAAACTCTCTTAAGGAAACTGTGCGTTTTAAATTATAAATTGCTCGAATAGCTCTTTTCTATAAAATAAAAATAGTTTGAATATCCGCTGCTTTCCCCCACAACAAGATACCATAGGACAGATTTAAGTCTACTGGAACCCATATTATTGATGTACCCCAGGGTTCTATCTAAGGTCCGTTCATTTTTAGTATACGTGAATGAAAGGTGACTTTAACAAAATGAATAGACTATCCTTAAGCGTGTATTAAGGAACATGGGTAAAATGCAGATCTCAATCAATATTTAAAAAGTATAGTATATACAATCGACAAAACACAGCACAAATAATTCTACAGTTTATCTACAAATGTACAGATATATATGAAAAAATAATGAAATTAATTTAAATAAAAAATCTTGGCCAGATCACTGCTGCAGTCGGTGGGTTGGGTGCCGAGAGGGCTGGCGGCGTTTCCTCGCTGTATGGCGAGACTCACCCGTTGCCCAAGGAAGGCTCCAGCCCTCTGGTCACACGAGGCATCGACCAGGCGCTTAGAGAGCTCTTTGAAAGGTTCTCGCGCTTCCGGACCCCATGGCCCGAGTTTCTCCACGCCAAAAGGAACAAATATGTAGCCCAGCCCAAGAGCTGCATATATGCGCCTCTTTCTGCCTTCCGCGGTCGCCGCTGCCGCGCCAGCCTTACGGGATGTCGCCCAGGCCGCCGTACCGGATTGGTAAAGTGGCCTGGGTCCAGCTACGGTTAGTCATCTCGCAATTTAGAATTTCTATTAGGTTTTTTCTGATCATTTGGTCCAAATTCTTGAGTAGTTCCGGTCTTTTCCACATGGTCGTGCATCGAAGGATGTACGTAAATTTTGGGACTAATAGACAGAATTTTACGATACTATACGCCATGTGTGCGCTGATATCGAGAAGGCGGCTGGGCGATTCGTTGTATTTCTTGATTTGACGGCCTCTGTGGCGCAGTGGTTGTGGCTCTGCCTACCATGCGAGAGGTCCCGGGTTCGATCCCCGGCTGGGGGTAATGAAAAAAAAAAAACAATCCCCAGGTCTTGGATGTTTATATGTGTGTGACGTCACTGTTTCTGGTTACCACGACACAGGGTATCCTAGTGTGGGGCCAGAAGCAATGTATTTGCCTGTATAGAAATGTTTATGTTATGTTTATGTTTATGATTTGTTTCGAGACAAAATCGTGGTATGAATTGTCCAGTACAGGAGCGCCTAGGAGGCGAAAAGACTTATCATCTTTTAATTTAATGTTAGGAGCCAAAGTATTACATTTTGATACCAAAGAGATTTTCTCATTGTCTGTAAGCTTCGGGTTTAGGTAAAGTTCACATTTCTCAAAGTTTAGTTCCAGGCCAATGGTGTTGAATTTGGAAATTAAAACCTGCAAGTCGTTGTATACAGTATCTCCTTTGCCTCCTAGGGTACCATCGTCAAGGTACCACACATTAAATTTAGAATTTAGACAGCTAAGTTGGGGTGGATAGCCAGGCTGAAGATGGCCGGTCCGAGGGGGTCGCCCTGCTGGCAGCCGATGGCGGAGTTGATGAGATGGCCTCTGTAAACCAAGTTGGAAGGTTCGTTGTAGCATTGGAATAGGTAGGGGAAAGTGGCTGGGATATGTTCTTTCACTTCTGTCAGCAGAGCGCCCCGGTCTACTGAGTTGAACACGTTTTTTACGTCCAGCTTCAGCAATACCTCGCCCCCGGCGTGGGTGAGGAAGGTGCGCGCCGCAAGCACCGCGGCCTTGCACCCGCCCCTTGATCCGAAGCCCAGTTGGGTCGGCTGTTTTTTTTTTCTTCTAGACTTTGTAATATATGCCGGCAACAGATTTTGGATGCTGTTGGATCGTGTTGCCCACGACAATTGGCCGAATACCTCTTTCCTTCTTTCTTAGGGTGCAGAGGCTCGCACCGTAGAGGACGCCCGTCACCGAATGACAAAACTTGCCGGCCAACATAAGGTTGGCCAGGTTTGTCAGGTCCCTCAGGAGCGTGTCGCAGGCGTCGCCACAGGCACCAAGGACGAGGTCCTTGAAGTTTTGTGGCGACAGGCCGTCCCGCCGCTCAAGCCCGCCGGCAGAACCGCTCCTGAAAGACGCGATGCGGCCCAGACGTCCCCAGCGGTGGCCTCCAGCCTGTGCTCGGAAGGGTCCGGGGCATCCGGCAAGAGGTAAGTTTCCGCCGGAGCTGGGTGCTTCAACTCCAGTGCAGCGAGCGCGTCCGTGGTGTCGGCGGCGACCGCATCGCTAGAGAAGAGCAGTTTGGCAGCTCCCTTGATGTCACCGTCATATATATTTTTTTC
The DNA here is from genome assembly GCA_949825045.1 of Argyresthia goedartella. Classification (NCBI taxonomy): domain Eukaryota; kingdom Metazoa; phylum Arthropoda; class Insecta; order Lepidoptera; family Argyresthiidae; genus Argyresthia; species Argyresthia goedartella. The sequence continues at coordinate 18,016,334 of OX463828.1, forward strand.
TATTATAATGCGTCTATTGGCTGTAAGTTGTTGTGGCTTTTGATGATCTATGGGCGAAGAAAGCTGAAAGCAGTTTTTAAATTTTTTTTTCGTCAGAGTGCCGCCGTCCTTTCCCTTCGTTACGTGCAATGTCCGATATGCAAAGCTGAACCAATGTGTCCAGCTTTCCTCGTCGTTCTTCTCGACCACCTCTTTTATGCAAGAGGACAGGCAGTGGGCCACATTGTGTCTTGCTCCCCTGGGGATTCTCTTCACTATCGGTACTGCGGATTTGAAATTACTTATAGTTTGCCAAAAGGGTGGTTTGATGGGTTGATTCGTCAGGTTACTCATGCTGTTGGTGTGTGGGGCTGAGTTGGCTGTCATGGTCAATATTTTATGGCATTTGCCCTTGTGAATTTTAAGGCCTGCCTGTCTCTTGAAGAAACGTGGCCGAGGGCATTCCTGGCACTGCACGTATTCAACCGACAAAGGCGCCGACGACGCTAGTATAGACGTGGGCGTAAGCGTGAGGCCAGGGTGCACCACATTTTGGGATCACATAGAGATAAATGCAAAATATAAATAATAAATAGCCTCTCTGGTTTAGAAAACTGCTGTATATGGTGAAAAAATGACTCAGATTGTTCTATTTGCTGATGACACATCTATTATTTTCAAGGTGAAAATACAAGCAGACAATCTAGACGACGAAAATTGTACACTTTCTCGTGTGTTAAGTTGATTAAATGTAAACAACCTGTTATTAAACTCAAAGAAGACTAAATATATCAAATTTTGTTTGCCTAATGTACGACAGGTTGAAACCAGTGTAAGAATAGGATCTGAAAGATAGGACCTCGTTGAGGACACAATCTTTCTTGGAATTATTATACATTCGAAACTTCAATGGGGTCCTCACATAACTACTCTCGCACAAAGACTTAGCTCAGCCGCTTTTGCGGTCAGACAATTCAGATATCTTACAGATGTTGAAACTGCCAGATTTGTTTACTTTCGTTATTTTCACAGTATTATGTCTTATGGAATACTGCTCTGGGGGAGAGCAGCAGATATAAATACGATATTTGTATTACAAAAAAAGAAGATCAGGGCGATATATCAATTAGATGCTAGAGAATCATCAAGAGAAAAATTCAAAGACATTAATATACTTACGGTTACCTGTCAATATATAAACGAGAATATCATGCATGTAAGAAAAAACGTAGTTTTATTTAAAACTGTAGGTGATAGCCATACAATTAACACTAGAAATAGAAATAGTTTAGCACTACCATTATTTATACTAACTAAATTAGGCACATTATTCATGGGGCACTGTTTTCGCTTCTACAATAAAATACCACAGAAATCATTGATCCTTCCTGAAAATAAGTTAAAAAACGATGTTAAAAATGAGCTGATAAGAAAGTCCTATTTTAGTATTAAGGAATATTTAGATGACAAATTGCATGGTCCATACCATCTAATTGCACTGAAATTCGACGAGGGGCAATTGATCAAGTCTATCACTCGCCGCCGGCGAATTTCCTTAGACCGAAACCAGTACCTGTTGTGAAGTCACTTTCTTAAAAAGAAGGTATGGGGTGTTTCTTGCCGTTTATTCTTAACCCCGAGGCCCACCTTCCGAAACGTTGTCTATTTTTATATAAAAATAAATATTTTTAGTTTTAACTTATACAATTTTGACGTTTAATAAGATAATTTATTTATTAATATTCCATAAAAAAATGAATCTAAATCTGAATCTGGGATGTAATTTTTTGTTTTTTGTTTTTTTATGCCACGATGTAGGATATAAAAATAATCTTAACTAATGACTAAAGTGTAATATCGTATCTATAAAAGCCAATAAGATGTGTCAAAATAACAATTTTATAAAAAAAAAATAAGAACAAAAAAAAAGCTTTGATGAACATAACTTAAGAAATACCACGCTGGAGCACCCTCCTCAAGCAGCACCCGTCCACGAGTATGACTTGTGCACCAGCCATCACCCCCCTCGCCATATTTGAGGGAGAGGAGCAACCCGCTACACAGAGCCGCCGCAATGAGAATGACCATAAACTCTGGCTGATAAATTACATTAATGGTTGTTATGTCTTGACTGATTAATAACTGTGTAATAACTGTTTGAGTTAATATTAGCAGAGGTGGAGTAAACAAGCTAAAGAAAATTGTTGTTTTATATCCTACGGGATAAACAGATTTTAAAACTTTTTTATTCCAACAGCATGACACAAAATTATGTAATACTCGAATCAGCCTTACGTGCCAATGAAAGGTTTCATAATGTGCAAGATACAGTTTCTAAGCATTCTATCTCTCCCTTCATAGGGCCTTGCTGTAAACACACATTAAAAAGTAATGACCCTTTACAATAAAAACAAGAACAGCAATATTTACCGCCAACAATATTAATTTTTATGTTTCTTGCGCGAACAAGTTTAATGGGGAGCAAGTAGATATTTTTTATAGCTTTATTATTTGGTTGGTTGGTCCAGGATCGCAATAAATGGCGTATTAAAATGGAGGCCTCACACTCAACAGTGGGTGCAGGAGAAGCTGAATAGATACATAATTATTTGATGGTTGCTGAGGCTAAATATTGTTTGAGAGTACATCTACAGTCAGCCCACATTCTCAGATATAGTCTTCTTTACCACGCCATCTATTCTGATCCCGAGCCTCCCGCATCCACTGCCTACGTGAGTAGGACTAAGAACGAGCCCTTTCTTGGAAAACGGCCAAAGGGACTCGAAGAAGTGAGAAATACACATTGAAGTAATTAGAAAAGAGTTTTGAATAACTGGCTAAAATTGGGCACAATTGTGCCTCTGTAACCATTTTATGGGAAAATGCGTGACGGTATGTGAGCAAAATAGATGCTTTAATTCCAGTATTTTCCGGGTTGTTATTTTTGGAATAACCAAGTAAGAAATATGTTACAATGATTTACAGAAGAGTTTTCCTTTTTGAGATAGGTACATAAATCATTTTAAGGATCGTTGTGAAACAGAAAGCTTCTTGTTAATATTAATGGGGGCCTCCAAAGATACTGCAAAACGCATAAATTGAGACATAAAAAAGACGAAACTCTTTTAAAAAGAAAAAAACCGGCCAAGTACGAGTCAGACTCGCGCAGCGATAGCTCCGCACAAATTGCATTTTTTGTCAAGGAACTACTTTGCGGTTTTCGGATGATTTCCCTTTATTTGTGTTTTTGCTTTGTGCCAAAATTCATGTTTGTAGGTCAACGGGAAATACCCCATAGGTTTTGATTCCCTTGCGAGTATCAAGCAAATTCAGCAAAGTGGTATGACCTATATTTTGTTTTTCAGTAATTGCAACTGATACCTTCTCGCGTTCCTGATAAAAAGGGTCTTGAGAGACGGAATGTCGGACGGACAATTGATGAGTCTTTAAGGATTCCTTTTTTCATTTTATGATACGGAACCCCAAAAATGTAGATCAGCTACGAGGTACAATATTTTTGTACCCAGGCAACGTATTGAATACTGAGCGAGAGCTTGAGGGTGGTGGATGAGTTGTATTGAGCTATCTCAGTGCAGAGAGGGATTTCAGAGCTTCAACGACATTATTTCTGCATCTATTTGATAATTTAGGGTGTTCTATAAAATAACATAGCAAAGGCATTTAAAATTATACTCGTACAAGTATAAGCTATTAATATCGTGTTTATCATTAAGAACGTTCATTATATAATAATAATAATATTATTAATACCTTGGACACTATTTACACACATTAATCTAGCCCCAAACTAAGATTACCTGTATCTTGGGTACTAGACAACGATACACATACTTATATAGATAAATATTTTACTTAGATAGATAAATGACCATGACTAGGGTGCAAACATCCATTCTCATCAATCATATATTTGCCCCCACAGGGACTCGAACCCGGGGCACTTGGCTTCGTAGGCAGGGTCACTGCCGACTCGGCTGTTCGGGTCGTCAAACTTAGATATATACTTACTTCCCCCTGTGGTATAGAACTGTTGTTAAAAATAACCAAAATTAAGAAAAAAATATGGTTTTGATGGTTCTAAACTTTTGAGACTGTTTGTTTTGTTTTTAAAAGATCTTTATTTACTTGAGACATAAAATTATACAACCCAGTGTAGATTTAACCCTAGGTTATAGCTAGTTCATAAGTATTAACAGATGTTTAGTAGGCTAAAAATAACCTCTTAAAACTTAAATCATAAATTAAATCAAGACATAAATGTAAAAAGGAGTAAGTATTTCAATGTAACAGAGTTATTTTGCAAACTTCGTTGTAGCTTACATCACATCTTTGCCATCGGTAGGAAACTTTAGAGCAATGCTTAGTCATTGCTGAATTGGGCCCGCAGAACCTGGATACGAGTACTTGAAGCAACCAAAAGCTCTCAAGGGAATGAAACTTTTACCGCGAATAGTAAATTTTATTTATATGAGAGTTCTTATAAGAGTTCCCAATAAGAGGCAGCCAGACATCCACGGACATATATGCTCCTCGAGCCACCCATAGCGTTCAAAGAAATATAATACACAGGGTGCAACAGAAAGGTGAACTCATATTTTAGGAAACCTTCTAGCATACAATTATAACTAACAGTGTTTGTTTTGTTTCATTCTAAAAGTAACGTGGCAATCAACATAATAAATTACCCATCATGTCTAGTTCACAAATTTAAATTCAACTTACACAACGAAATAAGCTTTTCTATAAAAAGCCTCTTTTTTCCATCTTGAAGTAAATGCGACTCGCGCCTTTTCTTAATGCTAAATGTTTGGAGAAAGGGGCCCTGCTGCAGGCCAGCGCTGTGCAGCTCATGCTCATTGCTGAGCGTGGCCCTTTTGCCAAATAGTATTATTTATTATTTTGTTTATTATTTAATCGAATGTTTGGCAATAAATGATTTTCTTTCTTTATTTCTTTCTTTATTTCTTTCTTTCTTTCTTTCTTTCTTTCTTTCTTTCTTTCTTTCTTTTTTCTTTCTTTCTTTCTTTCTTTCTTTCTTTCTTTATTCAATATTACAACTGGACGCGCATTTTGTCAGCTACGTACGTGCCGCCACGTGTGGTTTAAGTGTGAAAAGATTTTCATACCATGGAATGTAAAACGGTGCTGCGTGCTGAAAAGTGTGTGGCCGTGACTATCAGAAGATAGATTTCGTAGGCTCGTTATTTCCATTAACGATCTGTCGCCGTGTGGTCATTTAATTATTTGTTCCAAACTTCTGACATGGCTTAGAGCAACATAAATGTGCACTTTGACAAAAAATATACCAAGGTCAATCACAGCTCTCTCGAGGGTGGTACCCTATAGCTTATGGACTGTGATCGCCCAGCATAATATAAGAGGCATCATACGATGCTCCACATCTCCTTGACCCTTCGCAGCCTGAAACGTCGTATGTGATTGTGGTATGAGGATGGAACCGTTACTATTTATGAGATTAGGACCTATGGTCACATCGTCAAATTTTATGTATTCGGCTTCAGGGAGCTCCCTATCCTCCAGTTGGTCACGACTCAAAGCCGGCCATTTAATTTCTTTGATTATACCCATAGCTCCGTTTGCAAGACCTTCTGAAATGAAAATTTGCCTTTTAACATAACGCGGGATCCAGCGCCAATTTTATTGATGACAGTGAACCACCACAGCATCTTTGGGAATCACGTTATCTGGTGATTTACTACCATAGGAAGCTGCTTGGCGATACTCATCTTCATTCGGTACAAGTTTTAATTTTCTTTCCTCATTGTATCGTTATATTTGTCGACTTGCCGGATGGAAATATGCGCACGGCGACACCATCTGCAATGTCGCCATTTGTAGGCACATGCCTCCGCTCGCATAATAATTTCAGCTAAGCCGTCGTCAGTTCCCCACCACCGTAAGCAGTTCAGAAAATCAATGAACTCGGTGTCAATTCACTATCTCATGTTGATTGTGAGTTCAGGATATGAAAATTGGCGCCACAAGTTGATTTCCGCTGAAAACCAATATGGCTGAATAAAAAACCAATGGTTTTTTGCTGGTGCTATGGAAGCAGAAAAATGTCACCAAAGAGCAAAAGTTTCACTCCACCGTATAATCTGTTGTTGTTCTTGTATTACTGATGTCTTAAACTTTTACCTCCCTATTCATAAAAGTTATCAAACCTATGATAGCTAAAATGTGCTTTGTCCTTTTCTCACAAACACAAATTACAAAGTGACAGACAAATACAAACGAATTATAACGGCACTATAGTTAAAATAGGTTTATTAGACGTTTATGAATAAGGCGGTTAAATTTTAACTTACGTCTTTATTATTGTATTTATTTATCTTATACTTAGCAAACGTCATTTTTTGTCTCTTCTCTACATTGGATCTCTGTGGGAGAAGCAAAACAAAGAAACTCCATAGATTGATTTTTTATCTCTTTTAAAAAATGGTTGTGTTGAACTTATACAAATATAACAATAATAATTATTATAATTAAAAGGCAGCAATGTTTTTTTAACAGCAAGTTCTCTGTTGAGTTAGATTAACAAAAACAAAAGACAACTTCTGCCGCGAGGAATCGAACCCGGATCTCGTGCATGGTAGGCAGATTTCTTCGCCGTGCGGTATGACTGACCTTAAATCAATAACAAAAAGACAACTTCTGCCGCGAGAAATCGAACCCGGATCTCCTGCCTGCGTGGCAGGCAGATTTCTTCGGTATCACTCTCTTATGATGAGGTGGCGAAACATGTGTAGCCAAGCTATCATCCTCTGCTCTTGATGTAATGTTGAGTGAAGGTGGTCGATCGTCGGTCGCCGTTTGCGGACTTTGCACTAGCACATTCACCACAACAATTAATAGTTTGTAAGAAGCAATTAAGTTGGAACTGTTAAACTTATTACTGTTTAGTGTATTATTGTTGATTGATTCCACGCCTCACCGAACGGCGTGGAATCCTGAGGGGTTGTGCCTTTGCCACGTGAGAGAAAAGAAGTGATGAAATTTGTTTACCTTGTCACCGCAGACAGGATATCGTAGGCTCGATTCGAGACAGGAATTCGGGAAAGGGGGCACAGTTGGGATAGGATATGGATTGAATCCTTGCCGTCGTTTCGCTGTCGTGCTGCCTGCTGACGTGGAGTCGCCGTCCGAATACGACTTTGTGCTTCACAACACAAATCACTCAACCGAAGACGTGAATCTAATTACAATCAATAGCCCGACGCTATGAGGTAGATTTACACTCTGACCAGGCCCGATGCCTGTATGATAATTGGTACACCGAAATACCATCACGGGGCCCGAGCCGCCATGTTATTCTCACCGATGAGAGTCCAGACCAAGAGAAAAGAATTAACCTCCAATTTTACATCTCGTTTCCGATACGAGTGACAGCTGCGTTCCGTTTTCGCTAGTGATGTCTCGATTACTCGCGATCGATTCGCGCAACAAAAAACCGGTGCGTTTCCGACGCATAAATATTTAACAGTCACCCGCCCGGACAGGCCCGAACCTGTCCCTAATCAATAGGAAGGCGAGAAAGTGTTGCGACCGCTTTCTTGAGGACCGAGTCCCCCACCCTGACTTCTGCTGATCGAGGCGTGCCATCCCGACCCGTGTACAAATTGACGATCCGTCCTCGTCTCCATCTCAATGATGGCAGGTTCGCATCCTTAATCAGCACCAAATCACCGACTTGAGGGGGGCTCGTCCGGTCAGTCCACTTAAGGCGCTGCTGCAAGATGTGCAAGTACTCAAGGGACCACCGTTTCCAAAAATCTTGAGCCATCTGCTGCAACATCTGCCACCTAGTTAACTGACTTAACTTAACATCACCGAATGGGTATTCTGGCAGGGCGTTAAGGGGCTGACCTATCAGGAAGTGACCCGGCGTAAACGCTTCCAAATCATTTGGATCCGAACTGAGCGGGCACAACGGACGCGAGTTCAGTGTCATTTCAATTTTACAGAACAGCGTCGCAAGCTCTTCAAAGCGTAGAGAGGTCTCACCGATGATCCTCGTCAGGTGCGACTTAGCCGATTTAACCGCAGCCTCAAAAATTCCTCCCCAATGAGGACATCCCGGCGGACTGTAAACCCATTCAATCCCTCGTCGGGAGCAAGCCGTACCGATGGCGTCCTGGTTACCGTTCAGGAATTGAGTTACCTCCTGCAGATATCGCCTGGCTCCGACAAAATTTGTGCCGTTGTCCGAACGGATTAATGTCGGGAGGCCCCTTCGTGAGACGAACCGATCCAGACAAGCGATAAATGCCTCCGTAGTGAGGTCACTGACCACCTCCAAGTGGACTGCCTTCGTGGCCAAGCACACGAAGACGCACAGGTATGCCTTCACTAATCTGGCGTTCCGTAGCTGTGAAGACTTGACCATGAATGGTCCCGCGAAATCCGTTCCGACACCCGCAAAGGGCCGGATTTCGTTAACCCTATCCATGGGCAAATCGCCCATCTGGGGCTGCATCGTAGTCGCCTTGGCCCGATAACAAGGCAGGCACCGAAATACGACGCTACGCACTAAGCGTCTTCCCGATAGAATCCAGAACTCGCGCTGGAGAAACGCCATCAAGGCGTGGCATCCGACATGCCCATTCCGAATGTGTCGATCCTGTATCAACAGTTCGACCAACTTCCCCTTCCTAGGGAGTAACAACGGGTGGCGAGCCGCATAAGGCAGGTTGGCATTCCGCAGCCGACCTCCTACCCTCAGCAATCCTTGAGGGTCAATAAACGGGTTGAGCCGAGCCACAGCTCCCTTCAGTTGGACGCGTCCGCGTCTCAGACTGTCCAATTCGGACTTAAAGTGCACCGTCTGCACGTTCCGTACCAATGCGAACAACGCATGGTTCCGTTCCCGTGGTGTCAGGACCTGTGTCCGCACTCGTTGCGCCTCAGAATTCCGACAATTCCGCGCAAATCGGCAGATCGAGGCGGTCACATTGACCAGCTTGTCGAGCGAGCTGTACCGTTCCAGCAGGCTGAACTCTTCTTCCGGCTCTGGCTGCGTCGTACAGACACCGACTGTCAAGGCGCCGTTCGCCGTGGTAACGCGTGGACTCATTGGCCAATCCGATTCGGCTTGAGTCAACCATTTTGGACCCCACCACAAGGGATGTCCAACCAACTCCGGAGCATGACACCCACGAGACGCACAGTCTGCTGGGTTCATTTCCCCTGGAACATGTCTCCAGATTAAGGGAACCTCCGAAGTCAAAATCTGCGAAACCCGATTCGCCACAAAAATCTCCAGCTTGTGAACTGAAGCCTTCAGCCAGCATAACACGATCTGGCTGTCCGTCCAAGCGTAGACCGTATCTTCCAACGCTATTGACCCACGAAGAACCGTCATCGTGTGGTTGAGCAGACGAGTCAGGAGAGCCGCTCCCGAAAGCTCTAACTTGGGAATGGTCAGGCGAGTGCGCAACGGCGCAACCTTGCTCTTGGCCATGACCAACCGCACATCAACCTCCCCCGAGGAGTCGACCGTACGCAGATACACCGCAGCTCCGTAGCCCTTCTCCGAGGCATCGCAAAACCCACGCAGGGTGGCGGTGTATCGTTTGGTGGGGACCAACCTCCGTGGTAGTGAAATCTGATTGATGCCAGGGAGGGTCGAAAAGAACGAGTCCCACTCTGAGCTCAATGACCCGCCGATCGGGTCGTCCCATTTCAGCTCAGCAGACCACAATTGCTGCATAAAACACTTGAGCTGAAATGTTACCGGGGTGATCCACCCGTTTGGATCAAATGTCCTAGCCACCGTTGAGAGGACGTTCCGTTTCGTCCAGACCTTCGGGGTGTCCAACTCGACCCGATACGAGAACATGTCTGACACCGGCTGGTACTGGACGCCTAATACCGACAACATATTTGGATTTTCCAAATTTTCAAAAACGTGGGGATCCTGCTGGTAGTCATCCGGAAGACCAGTCAGTAACTCTGGAGAGTTCGACATCCATTTCCGGAGCTCGTAACCTCCACCCCGTAAGAGCTCAACTAGCTCATCCCGTCGAGCGAGCGCCTCCTCTACGGAATCTGCACTGGTACAGATATCGTCCACGTAGAGGTCCTGCTCCAGGATCGCTGCTCCTCTAGGGAAATTTAACCGTTCTCGATCCGCTAACTCCCGCAGAGTGCGAATCGCCAAATAAGGACTAGACCGTAGCCCGTACGTGTTGGTGTTCAACTCGTACACCCTGATGGGCTGATCTGGGCTCTCTCGCCACAGTATCAGCTGATACCGTCTATCGTCAGGGTGAATGACCGTCTGTCTAAACATCATCCGGATGTCAGCTACAAACACAACATTGTGTCGACGGAACCGTGTGATAACATCCGCGATGTCATGATTCAACTTCAGCCCTGAATGCAAACACTGGTTCAGGTTCATGCCGTTAGATGTTGATGCCGATCCATCGAACACTACCCGTATTTTGCCCTCCGGGGTCCTCAAGACCGCGTGATGAGGCAGGAAGCAGTGGTCTTCACGCTTCCAGTCGATACCCGAAACCGACATGTGGCCGAGCGACTCGTATTCCCGCATGAAGTCGACGTACTTCTGCCGGAAAATCCCGTCACGCTTCATGCGTCGTTCCATCGACAGAACCGCGTCTCGGCTGCATGGTGTGAACTGCCCAGCGGTGGGCGATCACTCCGAAATGGAAGACGTGTGAGAAATCGACCTGACCGAAGGCGACCAGTATTGTTCCGATAAAACTGTTCACACTCTTCTTCAACCGGGTCCAACCGGCGTACCGTAGGTGGTTCCTCCACCTCCCAAAACTTCTGTATCACCTCCGAGAGTACAGAACCGAATAAGGGACTACGAGTCGCTAGGCGTGGGGCAGCCGGCATGACCGGACCCATTACCGCATGGCCCAGTCTGGTGTTGACCGAAACCAGACCAGTTGCCTGCAACACGTGGACACCTGGCACCAACAGGTATCCTAAGGCATCGACACCCAATAAAATGTCTACTGGGCCCGGAATGTCGAACTCCGGGTCAGCCAGTGACAACCCAGCGACCAACTGTCGCACCGAGGGCGACAACCGTACCTGAGGGTGTGAGCCCATCACATTAGGCATGACTAATGCCGTGACCGTCAGATTCACCGATGAATCCACCCGTGACGAGAGAGTAATCCGACATACTTCCTTAACGGAACCGACTTCCGTGTTCCCAATTCCCCGAATGGAATGTGGGTACTCCCTTACCGTAATGCCCAACCGTCTTACAAGGTTGCACGAGACTAAGCACCCCTGGGCCCCCGAGTCCAATAGTGCTCGTGCCATACATGATTTGCCGTCCGAACTCCACGCTATCACCGAGGCGGTGGGGAGCATGACCGTCTGTGGAGTGGCGGCACCCTGTAAGTGGGCGGCGTGTCCCTAGCGGGAACCTCCGCGGGATCCGAACCCGCTCAGAACTCCGTCGGCCTGGTAACTCGGCTGCTGATATGCCACCGGTGGCATATCAGACCGCATGTACATTAGGGGGTCCCAACCCGCATAATAGGCCCCTCGCTGTCCCGGCACCCGACCATACCGGACAGCGTACGGTGTGCCCGGTGGCCACCGTGGATGGAGGGGGGAGAGCGGATCCAACCTGGGGCAATCTAGGAATGGGGGCGACATCCGACTGTTCGCCTCCCAGAGCGACGGGCAGGGTGGCGCAGAAGGTGGTGGGCTCCCAGCCTTCGCGCCACTCATAGGTGCCATCTGACACCCGCCCGTAACACGCGATGAGCCAGCGGCCCGACGTCCTCGCTGACCCTGGATAGCGGCGACCGAACCCCGGCTATCCCGCCTGTTACCCCCCGCGCTGCCCCCTTCCCCTCGGGGGGGGGGTCCCGTCCGCGGGTACCCCAGTCACCCCGTTGGTGACTCCCGTTGCCCGGAGGGGGACTGGGTCCGGCCCTGGTTGGGCCCTGTGACCGACCAACCTGAGTCCGGCCCTGGTGACCGTCCGATGGGCCTGACCGGTTCAGGCACAACACGACGTGGTGCCTGCCACCGCATTCTCACAGGGGGACGCCCGTGAGCACTCGCTCAGCGGGTGCGGCCCCAAACAACCGAAACACAATCGGTGGCGGAAGACCACCTTCCTGCGGTCAGCCACACCGAGCGCCTTAAAGTTGGCGCAACTGGTCACCTCATGACCGGCACTGTCGCAGTGCACACAGCCGTCACCCGACGGCGCGGCACTCAAAACGCCAAATTGTTTTGACCGACCACCCCCCCGTGGGGTTGGGGAGCGCGGCCCCTCCCGCATCCGCGCGGGTTGGCGCTGCACACTGGCCTCCGAATCCATGGTGTCGCATCGCCTGCATTCACCCTCCAAAAACTCCGTTAATTGGACGAGCGTGGGCAGTTCCGAGCTAATGCCCCCACGCAGCTGTTCAAACCGACTTTGAACAGCTGCAGGCAACCGTGACAAAACCATATATAACACAATATATGACCATTGGTCTACCGGCAGACCAAGGTTCTGAAGGGCCTTAGAGGCCACCAGCACAGGGTTGAGCACCTGTACCCGGATGTCAACATCCCGGGTTACTCTTGGGATGCTGAACAGCTTCCCCAGCTGCGCATCAACCAACCGCCTTTTGTGTTGGTAGCGGTCAAACAATATGACCCGGGCAATCTCATGATTGCCCGCCGTAACTGTTAGGTGACCGACCAACTCCTTCGGTTCACCCCGCAGTGCCATCAATAGCTGGGCAAACTTGTAGGCGCTGTCCAGGTCGTCCCGACCGTGGACCAGGCTATCGAACAAATTGATGAATGCCGGCCACTCATCAATTGCCCCACCGAAGGCCGGAATCTCCAGGTGTGGAAGCCGTCCAACCACACCCTTAGGGGGGGGTCTCCGCTACCCTCCCCGTGGTCATCCCGACGCGACCGCTTAATTTTCTCGGCGCGACGCTCGATGTCGCCCAAGCACTCCATCGCTTGGTCAGCATCCGCGCAGAGCTGCCTCACTGCAGCCACCGAGGCCTCATCCGTAAGCCCGAGGGCTTCAGCCTCGGCAGCCAGCCGACACACCTTCCCGACGCGTGTCATTGCGTCCTCCACACGCTTGAGCAGGACATCGTCCATGTCGGGTCGCTCCACATACTTGTGAGTATGGGCGAGCCATCTCATCTCCTCACGGACACCATATCGCAGTACCGTCAAGGGCGAAGGTGGCATGGTTACCGATTGAATTGTTCCTGGTCCTATGCTTCACTGCCGAACTAAGCACAGCCAGATACCAGCACTTTCCCGTCAGCGCTGGGCACAGAAATTAAAACTAAGTTGTAAAACCCAAGGCAACCACTAAACAATGCAATCATAAACAATATTTAATATGGTCGCCCTGTGGGCATACACCTTATAATATACACTCTAAATCAATTAGAGAATGCCACCATGTGGTACAATACAAATAACACACAAAAGGTTATTATAAAAAACTATTTTCCTAGCAGTGGCCCTCCGATAGGAACCACACTTCCTTTGAGGTCAGCAAAATCAGCTTAATACCCCTTAAATAGCCCGACCCTGCTGTGTAAACCGAAATAACACTGTAGGACTACAGAACCCGACGTTCCACCGTAAGTAATACAATCTAGGCTTCGCAGAATGACCATTCAATCCTTTATGCGCTGGTAACAGTAGTTTCCGACTACAAATTTATAACAGCTGTTAACTAAATTGGCACTTATACTTTCACTTACCGAAAATGAACTTTAATCGTGGTATACCGACCACAGACTCATTGCCGACTTGAGCCAATCTGGGATATTCTTTTCTCCCAACTACAATGTGACAAAGGCAACCCTACCGTGAATCGATGATTTCCCACTAGGAAACCGCGCTTCTGCTACCAAAATGATTGATTCCACGCCTCACCGAACGGCGTGGAATCCTGAGGGGTTGTGCCTTTGCCACGTGAGAGAAAAGAAGTGATGAAATTTGTTTACCTTGTCACCGCAGACAGGATATCGTAGGCTCGATTCGAGACAGGAATTCGGGAAAGGGGGCACAGTTGGGATAGGATATGGATTGAATTCTTGCCGTCGTTTCGCTGTCGTGCTGCCTGCTGACGTGGAGTCGCCGTCCGAATACGACTTTGTGCTTCACAACACAAATCACTCAACCGAAGACGTGAATCTAATTACAATCAATAGCCCGACGCTATGAGGTAGATTTACACTCTGACCAGGCCCGATGCCTGTATGATAATTGGTACACCGAAATACCATCACGGGGCCCGAGCCGCCATGTTATTCTCACCGATGAGAGTCCAGACCAAGAGAAAAGAATTAACCTCCAATTTTACATCTCGTTTCCGATACGAGTGACAGCTGCGTTCCGTTTTCGCTAGTGATGTCTCGATTACTCGCGATCGATTCGCGCAACAAAAAACCGGTGCGTTTCCGACGCATAAATATTAAACAATTGTTCCTTATTATGTCACTTTTAATTATTCATTGCGTTTAGTATTGCACTATTTATTTTTATTTATCTTTTAGATTAAATGTCATTTTATCACATAAGTCACTGGATCAAATACTTTTCAAATACGATTTTTTATAGTTTAAAACTTAGGCCATACAAAAACACTAAATTTAGTTCTTTTCCCATGTTATTTATATATTTAATTCAGCAGCGCCTACTGGCGAAAAAAATAATGAAAAAAAAACATTATCATTGGCAGCTTTTTTCATTCCACTTCTGGGTACAGCCTCCTCTATATTGTGCCAACCTCTCCGGTCCTGTGCCAGTCGAATCCAGGTCTTCCTCGCAATATTGGTAATATCGTCGACCCAGCTGGCAGCCGGTCGACCCACTCTCCTTCGTCCTTCTTTCGGCCAGCACTCGGTCAGGGATCTACTCCACCTGCCATCACCTCGCCTTGCCAAGTGCCTTGCCCACTTAAATTTGAGCCTAGTCATACGCTTTACGACATCTCGGACCTTAATCTGATGATGTGTCTCGACGTTTCTGACTTTTTTCACCATTTCCCTTGTAAGCTTTCATGTTTCGGCACCGTACATCATTGTAGGCAGGACACATTGGTCGAATAGCTTGATTTTCAGATATTGCGGCATCTTTCGATCCCTGAATATCACTCGAGTTTCTTGAACGCTGCCAATAAAGTTGGACTCTCCTATAGATCTCCTTAGCCCGATGTTCTCTGCCAAAAGATAGAATATGTTCAAGATCGATATAATGATCAAGCACCTTTAACGGGTCATTTCCGGCAGTGATGTTGGTAAATGAGCCATCAAAGATGTTTGTCATAATCTTAGTCTTTCACATATTTATCGTCAGGCCAACTTTAAGAGCAGCACTCTAGAAATCTTAAAGCATGCTTTGGAGATCTCCAGGGTTGTCGGCGAACAGTATGATATCGTCGGCAAAGCAGAGGTGCTTCACAGGTTGTTCACACTAACTTGCCTGACATTTGCAAGAGATAATTTTTATACACTTGGTTTTCCAGCATTTAACAATAAATTATTAACTGTGAACCAATTCAAGGTTAAAGACAATATACCATTTACATCATCAAAATCTTCTTTTTGTCTTTCAATTTGAAGACCATTGAAGTATCATCAGCAAACACTACTATGTCAGTCAATTACTTCACCATAAAAGGAAGATCTTTAATATATTCCAGGAAGAAAGGGCCTTATAAAGAACCTAGTACTAGATGACGATATATTTGATAGAGACAAATACGTAAATACTTAGAAAATATTTAAGACTTATAAATAATAAAGCTCATCACACAAATATTTGCTCTTACCGGGATTCGAACCCAGGACCGCGAGCTTCGTAGGCATGCCATATATACTACGATTGCTTGGTATAGGCTTGCCGATAACGTCTATTTGCATCAATTTAATTTGTTGACTACCAAATACGCCATTTTGTGACCTTGGGGCACAGTAGAAGAGCAGCTGATATAAACTTTGTTCACCCATCGCTACCCTAACTTTATTTGTCCACATATTTATAACAATGTCGTAAAACATTGTAACATAATAGAATGCACCGTATTTAAGGTAAAATACGGTGAAAAACGTACTCAAACGAAGGTTTAAATTGAAAAAATAAATCTTAAAATTATTTCTTTCCTGTTGAATGTATACATACATTCAGTAAGTATATATATTTTGTATGAATTGTTTAAATTAGTAACTGTTCTCAATCTTGTTTTATTTTAAAGTTGATTGGGATACTTACTAAAAATACAAATAAATAAATTATTTTTTCTGAATTTATTTAAAAATAATTAGTTTTTAAGTTTGGGTATCATGGTTGTAATTTAATAATTGGAATAATACAAAACGAAACATTGCTACTTATTGACGAATGCCGACCCGAATGGCCGAGTCGGCAGTGACCCTGCCAACGAAGCCAAGGGTCCCGGGTTCGAGTTCGGTGGGGGTAAATATTTGTTTAACGAGAACTAATGTTTGTACCCTAGTCATGGTTGTTTATCTATCTAAGTATGATATTTATCTATATAAGTATGTGTATCGTTGTCTAGTACCCAAGATACAGGGAATCCTAGTTTGAGGCTAGATCAATGTGTGTCAATAGTGTCCAAGGTGTCCAAGGAATACTTTCTAAATATTTTTATCGGGCTCTCACAGGACATGCTTGACCTAGTGCGAGGGTTACGAATAATCTGTAATTATTGTCGTTTTATTTCCGATAGGATCGGATGAGTTATCTTTGCCGGAGTTGAACAAAGAATGAACAAAACAAAAAGGCCATAAAATAATCTCTTGAATACCCATTTAAGGGATAATTTTAAAGATACACGTGTAATTATTTATTTGCTGCCGTAGCTGCAACAGATATACACTATACTTCAAAAAAATTAACCTTTTGGCTATTATGCTTCATAGAGCTCAGATAGAGCCCGCTGACGGACGGATGGACAGAGGTACAGACAGACGGACAGCGGAGGTTTATAAAAGGGTCCCGTTTGGCACCTTTCGGATGGAGATGGTGAAATAGACCGGAACGGGTATCCGTGTCGAATTCCGTTAAAACAGCTCATCAATTTCTTTCGCACGGTTATTTTTTGTTTTACACTAAATACACTAGCAGCAAAAAACCCAGTATAAATAGTAGATGCTGGGTTTGACAGATATAAATAAGAAAATAATGTAGCCCATTAGTGTCCCCACCGAGGGGCACTGGCCTTTACTGGATACAAATAAGATTGAGTCATACTCATCACGCCGACTCAGCGCGGGTTGGTGGAGGAATTTTCTAAACTTATCTCATTAGTACATGGTCAGCACTGGATTCGAACCTGCATCTCCAGCACGAGAAGCAAACGTGAAACCCACTATACCACGGAGCTCTTTTAACAGACAATAGGAAACAACTTTTATCAGAGAATACGCTCTTAGAGTCTTGGAGAGTGGGAACTGAATTGTAACAAGTTGCTAACCTGAAAGTAACTTTTGAGTAAATTGTACAGCAACAAATTTAGCCTCATAAACACAAAGCTCCCAACAAAAGGATTGAGCTAAGAAGTTTATGAGTCCTTTTTTTACGAATACTGCGTGAAAGCCTTCCGAGTCTTTCGGATTACTTTCAGATGGCATTCCGTATAAAGGTCGACTTATGATACAATACTTTCGCGTTAACTTATAAAGTACCAACCAATTTCTGTCGTATAACCTATAATACCTTGGCAATAAAGGCAAGAATCATCTTGGCTTTGCGGCGGCAACAAAATGTTATTGGTTTTGCAATGTAAACATTTATACGAAGGAAGATAATACCCTCTTAATTCTGAAGCTTTGTTTTGCCAAACAATTGTTTATCTATCGGAGAGAAATCCTCCTAACAGGAAATTTGAATTTGTGTGTTTGTTTATAAAGTGCTCGAATTGTGGGAATGAAAATGTTTTATGCCTAGAGCCACAAAATTAAATAAGCCAACTAAAGGTAATAATAGAATCCTGCAAATATACATATTTCATGGTATGTTTTATAGCAAGCACAAAGAGGACGTGACTGATCCTATTTATTTACTCTGTTACTGGCACCTCTCTTGATTAAAAAAAGAGAATTAACTCCTAACCAATGGCCAGCTGTGATTATGGTGGCAAATTCAATAGACTGAATTCGAACTTTTCACGAACTCTCGACCGACTCTACACCTGCGCTTTTCGCAGTCAGTTTTCAGTTGTTCTCGAGATTTCGTGCGGGGAGGCTGCGTTGGCTCGCGGAAAAATAACCGCTTTATCGTACGTTTTGTGGGAATATTACAATTTAATTAGTTTTATGTATTGTGATGTCAAAGAAACACTGTATTATTAGGTGGTGCTTGTGTTTAATATGTAAAAAAACTGAAACAGTGTCGAAAAAATTAAGTGATGGTTCCGGGCTTGGTTCATTATGGTGTGGGAAAATTGTGTGTTGATTGTGTGTGTGTTTTCGAGGTGACGGACAAGGAAAAGGGTATACTTCTGAAATGAACAGATTTGACTTATCCTCGAAGCAGCGCAACGATGATGACGTACTTCGCGGGAACTGTACGAAGCCGAATAAAGTTCTGGGTAAGATGATATCTCGCGTTTTACTCGAAATTTACGCGAGGATTCTCAAAATGAACATTGAAAACTGGTTTTAACTAGAATTGTTCTTTAAAAATAATAATAACTAAGTTATTTTATGGCTTTAGTTTTTTTTGACATATTTTGTAACATGAACATTATTTAGGTTAAGATTTACATTAATGTGAATGGTAACTTAGATAAATAATTTAGATTACAATATTGCTGAATGCCCTATAAAACAAACTCATTATTAACGCATCGAATGAATGAATGACTATTTTGTATAATTTTATCGAATAAAAAAAGTTTTTTTTTATAAATTTTCAACAGGCGATCTTTGCTTTTAACAATTTAAATTAACGAGTTTGGTTTAAAAAATACCGAAATGGCCGCATTTGCAAAATACCATCCAGGTACTATTTAAAAAAAAGGGCTTTACTTTATAATA
The DNA here is from genome assembly GCA_949825045.1 of Argyresthia goedartella. NCBI lineage: Eukaryota > Metazoa > Arthropoda > Insecta > Lepidoptera > Argyresthiidae > Argyresthia > Argyresthia goedartella. Next base: position 18,035,389 of record OX463828.1, read on the forward strand.
TCCGCTCTCTGGAAATGACCGTGAATGCGGAAATAATTTAATTAATCAAAAAATTTACCTAGATTATTTTTTTTGCATGAGATCGAAATAAATACTAAATGAGGCAATTATAGATATATATATATAATATTGGTGAAAGCAATTTATGATATGAACGGGCTGACGGAGTGGTTAAATATCGTGAGGAAAACTTCAATCTCCACAGCTGGGGTGATGGGCTAGCCCCCTGCCACACATAAAGGAGTATTAGTGACAGGCAAAACAAGGGCTCAATTTTGCCTCTGCTACCCCTTATGGTAGGTACTGCCGTTAGACGACCTGTGGCGCTGTGGTTGTGGGTCTGCCAACCAAGCGAGAGGTCCCGGGTTCGATCCCCGGCCGGGGATACAGAAAAAAAAGCTACAGGTCTTGGATGTTAATATGTGTGTGACGTCCCTGTTTCTTGTTCCCATGACGCAGGGTATCCTGGTGTGGCGCCAGAATCAATGAATGTGCCTGTATGTAATGTTTATGTTCATGTTGTTGCATGGTTAAAATTATACTTTCTGCCATTTATTCTTGATTCATATAGTATGTGACCTCTTTGGCGTAACGGTCGAGGTTGCATTGCATCGACTTTTCCAATACGGGGTAGTAGAAACACACAAGGGAGAGGAACTTTTGTAGTTATCAGTTAATTTTCCAGATGTCCCTTGACATAACATAAGCTCACAGCTCTTCCTTGACGGTTTGGTAGAGACAGAGAGTTGCGGCCACTACACAAAAACTGCAGGACATTTTCCTCTAGCTTATTTTTTTAATTACAATAATAATAAATACAAATACAATAATTTCATCACTTGCGCCCCGGTTTAGACTCGCGAAGGTTAGCAATTCTTTCAAGGGTCAATGCATTCTCTACTACAACAAGATACCTCTGGAGATCTTGAAATTGCCATTTGAGCAATTTAAAATCCATGTTAAAGCGACTTTGTCGAAAAAGAGATATTACAATGTTCAAGATTACTTAAATGATGGGTCTGTATGGGGTTAATCTGGCTCAACACAGACCTTGCTGTTAATAATTTTGTAATTAATTTATTCCTGCTTATTAATTATGATAATGACTAAATATTATATTTTGTATTAGTTAAGCATAAGCAATTTTTAAAAAGAGATCTAAAAATCAATCTGTGGGAGTTTCTACGCCCTTCTTCTCCCACAGTGGTCCAATGTAGAGAAGTGGCAAAAAATGACGATTGCTATGTATATGTAAATATCTACAGTAATAAAGACATTTGGAATTTGGAATTTGGAATTAGAAAACCTCAAAAATACCCCTTTTAGGAGTACATGATTACCCCCACCACTTAAGCACAATTTCGCCGAGTAGGAAATCCTAGGGTCGTCCGTCATATTGGGCTACAGACATCTTTTAAATCATCTAAATTAGATACGTTTTTTTGTTAAATCCTAATGGACGTCAGTTGAATAGAGAAGCTTCGGTTAAGATACTTATCACATATAATCATTTACAGTTGTTTCAAAACTCCCCAACACAGGAAGTGATACAATAGTTGTTTCCAGGACGTAGCTATGCTTTAGGAGACCTTTCTTTTTCTATGCAAACAAAGAAGAAGGAGATTGGCGAAACTCAAAAACTCAAAACTAAAATCACTTAATAGTAGTGCACTATTGCAAGTCAAACACTTAATTCTCATATATATACATGAAGAAAAATAAAAATAAACCAAACATGATCAACGCATAGCTCTATCCCTTACTGAGAACAGCTAATTCGTCCTTTCCGTTGTAGGTCCGTTTTCGCGCCTGTCACTTTGAACCCGCGATTTTTGGCATAAAATTATATTATATTACCGTGTTACCACAAAAAATATTAAACAGCGTTTAACCTCAAAACAAACGACAAATCCCATACATTTTTGTTTTTTAACAAGTTCTGAACAGTAGTGGATTGTTTTGTGGTAAGGCCCTCAATATTTTAATATGCTCGTGGTATTCGACATAATGTGTTTTGAGCAAAAACAAAATAATTCGTGATTCCTGAATTATTCAATTTCCGTAACAGGCTCACAGGCTATCCCATGGCCGCACGGTTTATTTTAATGTTATATTCTATGATTTGCTCCAAATCATCATCATCATCAACTTGCTCAGCTCGAAGAGATCCACCGCTGGACACATGCCTCATCCCTACAGCGCCAATCCCTACGGTTCTGTGCCAATCACATCTAGTGACATCCCGTCGACTTTATAATATCGTCGGATCATCGGGCAGGTGGTAAGTCGATAAGTCGATAAGTCGATAAATCGTTAAGTCGCTGGCCACCACTCTGTAACTGCTATCTGGTGCACCTATCTGGTCACCTACTGCTATCTGGTCAGTCTTCTAGCCAAGTCTCCACCTTAGTCTTTTTAGTCGATTACCTACATTTTCAACCGACTTCAAAAAGGAGAAGGTTCTCAATCCGAGTGTTTTTTTTTTGTTTTCAATTATGTTAATGATGATTCTGATTTTGATGATTCTTGTTTTGATTGGTAGGTCATACTTCAGAGGTGGTATCATATAAATGTTATCAAAATTGTTTAATCGCTTTTTGATAAAATCAACAAAAACAAAAAATATTTACACAGATGACGTTTTGGTTTGTGGTTCCCTGCAGCAACAGTTTTGATGAGGACTTATCATGTACTATCGAACCATCTGAATCATGATCCACCATAAGCTTATTTTGCTAAACCCCTTAAATGCAAGTAGGTCGAAATTCGCTTGAAGGTTTATTTCCTTGGTAACGAACTTGTTATCATTTGATTAGACACTGACATTACGATAGATCTTACAAGTTTGAAAGTTTCAAACGAATTATCAGGCAAATGGGTCATGATTCAGTTGGTTCGATTGTACATAGACTTCATTCGCAACCCGACCGGCGAGGAAGGAATAGGGCTTGAGCTTGAAGTCAGTTTCTTAAGTTTTCAACTAGGTGAATGATCGACTTTCGTCTTCCGTAGAATTTCGACGTTTGGCAATCGGTCAACGAGAGAGATACCCAGCATGGAACCCTCCATCTTTGTGCCACCTTAATCTTGTGCTATTCTGTTAAGTGAGGTCAGTTACGGCTTCATAGGATATGCTTTAAATAGGTTTACAAAGTTGTTAACTAGCACTTGACCTATTTTCACCCTTCAGTCCTTTCAGTACATTACACACTTAACTTTGATAGGTTATTCCCACTAGGCAGCTAATAGTTAATGGAGCTTAGCTGTGAATGGGAAAGCCTGCAGTTTCTTTTTTTGTAAAAGAAGATATTGGAACTTTGTAGGAATATTTTTTAACTACTTATACACATTATTTGGTGTACGGATTGTGTTTTGGAGATTTTCCTATCGACATACTTCACTCTTCAATTTTTTATGTTTCAATTCTGTAACTGTATCAGCTTACTTTTTAAGAGTCTTTGATTTTATGGCTTGATATGTCAGATAACAAGCTATTTGGTTGTGCCAATATGGTACATTCCCGATGAGTCAATTCAGTTACTTTATAGGAACTGTCAAAACGCCTTTTATGTTCGGGAGTTGTATTGAAAACTGCAGAATGACGTCATGAAATATTTGAGGTCAAATATTTGTTTGATTTTCATAAAAAACTGACAATCATCGTCAATATCGCCAATGTCAAAACTACCGGACAACGGTGATATTGACGAGCTTTTTTGCGCTTATTGTGGATAAGTATGACATATTTGATATTTTTTTTTGACCGCATGTTTACCGGAAAGTACCGGGTTGAATAAATTTTATGACAAACTCGGGTGATTTTATAGAAATACACCTAAACCTAGAAATGTGAGTATTAGTTTGTTGCTGGTTAATACTTCCCATGGGATACTTGCAGGATGTTGCGATACACAAAAATCCTGCTGACGTGACAAAACTATTCTCCACAGTGAGCCTTAGGCTTTGTTCTCATTACGGCTAATAGTCCTCGCAAACTGTACCCGACTGCGGCGAAGCGTAAAATGAATGGTTATGTGTCTAAACGTTATCAGTAATATCAACAATAGTTCTTACTAAATGCTATGTCAGGCCCTCTAATATTTATATTAAATCGATCTCTAAGTGAGGGAATATTTCCAACCGTATTAAAAGAGCACATGTCAAACTGTTTGATAAAATGGGAGACATGTTGGATATCGGGAAGTACCCGGTATCCCTTATGCCCTGCTTCCAGCGCTATCCAAATAATTTGAGAAAACCTGGATAACTTAGGGTATTTTTGTGCTCTGAAAAAAATATAACAAAGGAAAAATTATAACAAGACGCGTTGGCAGAAGGAGGAAGTCGTGGCTCCGCACCATTAGGGGATGGACGGGAGTGGCCAGTGTTGAGCAGCTCATGCGCTTGGCAAAGAACAAAGAGGAGTATGGGGAGCTGACTGCCAACCTCCAGTAGTGGAGGCGCACTACAAGAAGAAGAAGAAGAAGGAGAATTTCAAAAATATTCTTGACGAAAATCAAAACATTCTAACTGTCTTGCTTTGAGTTATCCAAGGCTTTTGACCATGTGGACCATTGCATCATGCTGGCCATATTAAATTAATATGGCATACGAGGTGAAGTTCCTAAATGGTACAAATCTTATTTGGAAGATCGGCATCAGAGAGTAACGACCCGACTGATCGAGTCGGCAGTGACCCTGCCTACGAAGCCAAGGGTCCCGGGTTCGAGTCCCGGTGGGGGCAAATATTTATTTGATGACGATGGATGTTCGAACCCTGGTCATGGCTTTTTATCTATCTAAGTATAATATTCATCTATATAAGTATGTGTATCGTTGTCTAGTACCCAAGATACAGAGAATCCAAGTTTGGGACTATATCAATGTGTGTAAATAGTGTCCAAGGTATTATTAAAAAGTTAAAAAAAATATTAAAAATTGTAATAACTATGTCCAAGAAATAGCATCAAATTGTCGACCAATCGCAATGGTGTTCTGCAGGGTAGTATTTTGAGTCCTATATTATTTTTGCTGTTCGTAAATTATCTGTCTTCTCTCATGAAAAATATTTTATTTGCGGATGATGAATCAGCTAATTTACCCAAAGTCAAAATACCACTACTGGCTTTTTCACCAATTGGTTTAATCGGTGCAACTCATGTGCCTCTTCTAAATATAGAACACAATAACAATAACATAGTACCTCATGACAAATTTTTGGGCATTAACACAAATTGCAAACTAAACTGGAAGAAACACGTGAAAGCAATTGCTGGAAACCTGAGTAATTCGTTTTTGTTATGCCTTGTGATCTGTGGTCAAAATTTCACCAAAGATCTTATGCCCGTTTTCACCAACAATCCCTATTTTTAGGGTACATTTATCTCTTTTTAGGGGCTACCTAGCGGTTGATTCGCTTTCACCAACGTTTAAGTGTCACCTACGCTACTAGGCGTCCCCTTAAATTAGAAGGCCGAATTTCGAGCACCTAGTGCTAAGTGGCGTTTTATTAGCTGACAAAAAGTTTGCTTTAAAAACTTGTTTATTCTTTCGTAAAATGGAATAAAATATGGATGTTATTGATGACTTTGAAGCTCTTGAAGACATCAATTTCCTAAAAACTCAAATCTTACTGGGTGGTCAAAGTTTGTGCAAAAGGTTTAAGCTTTGACTAATTCATTATTATCTCGTATTTTACATTAGTTATCGACAATAATACTTAGGTCGTCTTAAGTATCTTATAGCAATAGCTTAGAATTAAAGAACATGTAAAAGAAAGGGATAGGCAAGTAATGGCATGCCCTAACAATGTAAAAAATGGGGATTTTCATGAAAAACATTAAACCGTCAATATCTTGATTTACATGAAACTTTCACTGAGGTCAAGTTGGGCTAATTCGATGCGCCTAAGGCAGGTCTACCTTCGGTGTCGCTGTGGCGCGTGAGTTTTGGGACACCCTGTATACAAAATTATCAACAGCAAGGTCTGTGTTGAGTGAGATTAGCCCCAAACAGCCCCGTCGTTGAAGTAACCGTGAGCAAATATCCTTTTTTCGACAAAGTCACTTTAACCTCTCAAAAACTGAGGGTAGTTGGGACGAGTCGCGATTTTGAAACTTATGCCATGGTAATAAAATTTAAGAGCTGTAATGGAAAAGTGGCGTTAGCTACTGCCGGTGGTATTGAAGAATTTAACATGTTTTTTCAATTGCTCAAATGGCTAAACCTCCAGAGGTATCTTGTTGTAGTAGATAATGGACTGACTCTTGAAAGAATTGCTAACCATCGCGAGCCGGGGCGCAACTAGTATGTGATTATTTCTTAGGTAAACATTTCAGTTATCGCTAAGTTTGGAAAGTGTTGTAAGGTTCTTGCGCACATACATTATATTTTCGAAAATAAATTTACTGGCTAGTTAGAATTCCAATTTATTTAAAAAGTCTGAGGAATGTTCGCGTTTCAAATTATACAATATATAATTTTTGCTCGAATAGCTCTTTTCTGTAAAATATAAATAGTTTGAATATCCGCCGCTTTCACCCACAACAAGATACAATAGGATCTATGTATCCTATGTACAATATGTAAGTAATTAAAATATACTAGCCTATATGTAGCCACATCCGTGTTTTGTCCGAAGTTCCTAACACCGTAAGCAGGAGAACTTAATTTACCAGCTAATTTATCTATGTGGGGTCCCCACTACTACAGCAATTAGCTATCAATGGTTATTTCAAGAAACTTTGTATAATTAACTAATTCTAACGCGTTGCTGTCTAATACTAAACTGGTCTCAACATGCCTGACATTTGGAAGTGAGAATTCGATACACTGGGTTTTACCAACGTTTAACAATAAATGATTAACTGTGAACCAATTCAAGGTTAGCGACAAAACACCATTAAAATCATCAAACTGTTCTTTTTGCCTTTTAATTTTGAAGACCAGTGAAGTATAATCAGCAAACAACACTATTTTAGTCAATTTCTCCATCATGACAGGCAGATTTATTTTTTAGGCAGACTTGTTTATATACGAGGAATAAAAAAGGGCCTAATATAGAACCTTGTAGAACGCCAATTTTTACGCCCGATCCATCAGATTTAACTCCGATGACTTCGGCCTTTTGAATTCTTTTGCTAAATTTCAATGATAATTAGTATGATCTTACTAGAGCCAACGCTGTATTCATAACTCCGTGATGATTTAATTTCATAAGGAGCATATCATGATCAACACAATCAAGTGCCTTTGAAAGATAACTCCGATAGCATCCTGCGTGGCCTCCCATGAAGAATAAATATGAGATATAAGGGTATTACCTGCATACATAGTTGATTTACCCCTATTGAAACCGTATTGTTTGATTAATGAGAATTGTATTCAATAAGACAACGAGTAATATAATTAAAGGTCGTATCTGTAAATTGATAACTCTTTGTGAGAGATGAGGGATTTACGACAATTTCCGAGGTTGGCCGAATCGTTAAATGATTTTAATAGTATTGTACCTGGCTTCGTATGTCTTGTATTTGTGTTATTATTTCCTTTATTATTTGTTTGTGTATTCGTATACCTTTTGTTGTATCTAAGATATTTAGTATCATAAACATTTTGAGCGATCGCATCACTTATGATTTTGCTCATTTTGTCTAACCTTGTGAAATCCGTTTCCCAGTCGTGTTGTTCTTTTTTTTGTTTAAGTACAATTTTATGATTTTTACTGGCTATTAACAATGTATCATTGTGCTTGTTTTCATTTACTTATACTAAACAGTATCACATTGGGTTTGTCTAATTTTTGAAGAATTGCTCCCAAGTCCATCAATAGTTTTGTCGGGTTGTTGTCATGTTCGCCAATTGACATTATTACGTAGTCCCATTCTGTTATGCTGAAAAGTCCACATGTTTTCCCAATCTCTTCAGATTTTGCATTGGGTTTTATGAAAGAGTTACCTAATATTGTAGTCTTTCGTCTTTTTTTGTGTTTTCATCATCATCATCATCATGTGTTGTCATCAATAACTTTCATAAATAATTTCTTCTTCTTCGAGCTCATGCTCATGTTGTCTATATAAATTTGTTTGTACATTCATTCTGTTGGGTATTTTTTCCAATTATACACTTTAGGTCATCGTTTTCGATCAAAAGATTGTCTATTTTTTTGTGTGACTAGCTAGATCCTGTTTGAGTTCTTCAATTTCTTCTTTATAATTACTTTCTCGCAGATTTCCCAATCTTACTGATAGGTCTGGTAGACTTCTATTCAAATATTCTGTGCTAGAAATACTGAGATTACTATTTTCCAGATTTTCATGCAGTGATTGTTGGCGCATTGAATTTGTAATAATCAAGGCTTGAATTTTTTCTAAATTTTACTCCGGGGTTATTGTCGTGTTGTCAATTGGTGAGTAACTGTTGTTTTTGTGTCCACTGATTGGCGACTGGTCTCTTGGAAATGGTGTTTGTTTCGCAGCTTCCTGGCTCACGGGGCATTTATAGTCTTTTTAGGGTTCCGTACCCGAAGGGTTCCAAACGGGACCCTATTGCTAAAACTCCGCTGACCGTCCGTCCGTTCGTCCGTCCGTCTGTCACCAGGCTGTATCTCAAGAACCTAGCTAGCTAGAGAGTTGAAATTTTCACAGATTATGTATTTCTGTTGCCGCTATAACAACAAATACTAAAAAACAGGATAAAAGAAATATTTAAGGGGGCTCCCATACAACAATTCTTTCAATACCACATACAAACTTATGGATGCACCTGGTTACGTATATGGAGTGTGAAAGTAACCGCACCAATAACTTTGTAAACAATATTTTGCTGTGTAAAATCCAAACTATTCACTCCACACCATCGCTTCCATTGAACGGTGGTACGGAACCCTTCGTGCGCTATTTAGACTCGCACTTGACTGGTTTTTTAAGCTTTGATAAGTTTCTCATGAAGTGTGCCGTTGTCATGTTGAGACAATAATGGTGAAACTGGTAGTCACAATTGGCGCATGTCAGCATCTCTGGCCCAGGAATAGTACCTCTGCATATTTTGCAAATCATCTTGTGGACACTAATGTAACGAGCTCTTGGATATACTACACTTGGATGACCTCTGGTGGTAGGATCTCGGAACTAGGTCGTCTTTTTTGTTTTTTGTAGCCTTCTTTAGTAACACTCATGGATCATAGGTTATTCAAATATAGTTCAGGTATCATCCAAGAAGTGCTTGATTTATCGCACAAGTGTCACTAGTCACTAATGCTCAAAGTGAAAAGGAATAAAAGATGAGCTGGGTGGGAATCGAACCATGTCCGAATGGCACTGCATAGACAGCCTGTTTAACCATTCGGCTAACGAGCATTGTAATAGACGCGACGAATATCGTCTATATATCTAATGTTGTTAGGTCAGTGAAGGTGCTTCTGTGCGTTATGTCGTTGGTGGACTTTGCACTGGCACGGTATTATCAATATATTTCCCCAGGGAAATTATATGAGTTTATGATATTGTTCACTTAGTTTTATGTTACCTTTACATTGAAATGATGTTGTTTATCACTGTTTTAGTATCCATGTCTTGTAGTTTTGATAGTGTCTATACTCAATTTATACTATTACACAGAAAAATGTATTTGATAAAGCTTAATTGTATTTTTATTTAATTTTTAACATGGAAGTACATTTTTACTTTAACGTTGCCAGACGTCGAACCTTTTATATGCACTTGTGTATTAAAATATCATCAGTTAAAGTCTGTTTCTAGGGCAAGTGAAAACACGGACATTGACTTTTAAGCCTACCAGAGTGATCACCAACCTTTTTTGGTGAGGTTCAAAAATTATCAGTCGTATGAATGTAGGGAATAAATAAAATTATAATAAAAAAAAATATTTATTATATTTATGTATGTTATTTATAATAAAATTGTTTGCTGATATCTAAAAGATGGTTTTGGACCTGAGCAACTAAAAGCTCGCACTCGATAACTAGAACCAATTTTGACACACAGATTGAAGATTTGAGTTCAGGCCATCAAATAACATAAGAAATCGTTCTCATCTGCTCAGGTCCAAAAGTTGATACGAATTTGTAAACTTGTGTTATATTGTTAATGTGTCCAGAGAAAAACATTTATTCATTTTTTTCATGTACATCCGCTTCCGCTTCACTATCGTTTTCTGATGGTGAACACGTGGATTGATTATAAAACTGTCTACAGTTTTATTTACAGCGTCATTCAGACGATTTAATTTAGTTTCGTTTTATAATTTAGTTTTGTTTAGTTCTTAATTAATTTGATTTAGGCGTCGTCATTCTAAACACATTGAACAGGTTTGTTATCTCTGACTGGTAGCGTCGCTTACCCCACCCCGTACCACGAAACGCAGGACTACGCGGAAACGATACAGAAGTGCATGGAGCGATACGTATCGTTTTCTTTCGACGCTAACATAATACTTTATGTCATTGTCCGTTTTTTCGCCTGCCCTAGAAACAGAGTATACCTTTTCTTCACGTAAGAACGGAAAAATCAATGGCCCATTATCAAGCACGAGAACTAAAAAGTTTAGAAAAGCTTGTAAAAAAATATAATTTATAATAGAAGTTGGATTAGCCAGTGACGAAGTTCCATGAATTTTTATAGCGATTTTGGCCGTGATTTATCACTGCCAAAATCTTATTTATAAGATATTTTATTATTTTTATTATTAGCCAAAGTCTGAATATTAAAATAAATAAAAAAAACAATTGGCAGTTATAGGGACTGCCGATAGAAGTGAAAACTTAGGACTTTTAGTATTAAAATAAAAAAAAGAATTGGCAGTTATAGAGACTGCCGATTTTCCCTTACCAAAAAGTTCCCAACGCGGCTATTCAATCTTATATTTGTCGTTGTCCTTTTTACCAACTATCGACGTCTAGTACATCACAATAGTGCCATCCCAACTTGACTTCGACGGTGCTTATTTATTAGGGAATGTCAAATCCATACTATTATATTTTAAGTAAGATCCCCTCTCGTTGTTGTCGTTTCAGAGCTGGATCTCGACTACCTGGAGCGAGGCGGCGGCGGCTTGCTATCTGCCAGCGCGCCCTCCATCGAGCCCAGCCCCGATAGCCTGGACTTGGTTAAAGTAGTACTACTGGGCGCGCCGGCGACTGGCAAGACTAGTATCATACAGGTAATATACATTTATATTGGAAGTTGAAGCGTCATGGGCCCATAACCTATTGTGGCTCGAGATTTAAGCAAACACTAGGATGGAGATCAATATTTATGTCCTGCTTATCGCTGCAAACTTCTTTACCAATGACGCATGTCAGATAATATTTCTTTATTTTTATCAACATACACATAGTCCTTTATGACCATTTCGCCAGCTTTTAATTTTTGTCCCTATTGGCCATGTCTAAAAATCTAGGGTCAGCAAAAACGCAATGTCCTTCATTTGTCTTCAACGTTATAGTTTGATCTAATTCCCTTCGCCGTTAAGATGGCTGCCCTGTCAAACCGTCAAGTGTCAACAGTTTTCCTGTCATTCGATGAGGTAGATATCAGTCGGGACGTAAAAAATATTGTAGTTTTTTAGTTTTTAATCGCAATTAACTTCCTCGAGTACAACCTCAACCTCATGTACAACAACAAAAGTAGTAGGTATTTTTGTAGCATGGACGATTCGACAATTTTCCATTAACCTTTCAAACCCTGGACCTGGTTAAGAGACAACGCCTTTTGAACCTCATGTCATTTAAAAAAAAAACACAACCTTTAACGGCACAGTTTACCACAGTGGCGACACCAGGGCCTAATGGGCTTAGACAAGGCTATCACTAACACTTCCTTATTTGACTACATTCAATATTGACCACTACCCATATGGGTCTGCTCTTCCTCTGCAAGTCAACATTTAACACACTCATTTTAGATTAATTGATATTCATTTAATTTCAACTTGATACCTCCATGCGTTCCTGAGAAAAAGGGTCTTGAAAGAACCCTCAACCAATTAAATTAATATAAAAAAATAACCCGGTCGGGTTAAGCAGTCACAGTTTTAATCATTGTTTAATCTTTCAGTTTCTTTTTTATTTATGAAACCCTTTATTTTGATATCCCTCTCGATCGCCTTAAAAATAATAACTGTCGCAAAAAATCGGTCATTTTATTTTAAATTTTGATATACCCAGTGTAACTCTCACAGTTGAGACAAATCTAACGACACCTCTCAAGCTAAAGGAATATAATACAGAAATCAAATAGTCTTCATCGTGAGTTACTTTCGCACCATTTCCATAATCTATTAACGGGTTATGTATCACATATCGTGTAATTTGTCGTACATCCATCTCAAGTTACCCATAATTTCTGAGGTAAACAATAAATAATTCATGTGATGTCCCGAAAACAACATTTCCCTCATATTTGAGAAATGGATACAGCTACGCAACCGTAACCGGAGAAGGTAACTAAGTTATGTTAGGCCTTCGTCTCCTATTTTACGCTGTACGCGACGTCGAACTTCCTTCAGCATCAGCGCGTCAATAGCCGCAGTACGACGTTTAGATGTTGTCACCGACATGTTATGGAGACTGTAAATAATTTATATAATAACCATTGTGACGCATGGCGTACGGTGTGACCTGCGACGTAAATATGAGACCATAGCGTTAGTCGTAGTTGTGCCGACATCAATTACGTTTCTCATATAATTAACCAGCCATCTGGCATATGTTTAGTTTGTTGTTAACTATATTATGAGTTGTAGTTTGTACTTTCCTGGAATCGCAATTTTTTCAGTCATGCGAGACTTCGCCCATGTACACACAGATTTACTGGAAAAGGAACTAATCCGGTTGGTAATTCAGTTAACTCAGATAACAGACCTCAACCAGTTGCGATCATTTGAACACAGAATGTGACTCAAAGTAAATAGTTTTGTGATCGCGTCACTTATCAGTGCCCTAACGTCAAGTGTGACTGTATTATAAAAAGGGTAGTATTTAAAACCCGCAAATACAAAAATATTGGTTTTGCCTGACTAATTAAATGTGCGCGACCAGAAATTCTGGCTTTATCTGACAAAATTAATGAATTGCGCGACTAGTAATCATAAAACATTAACTTGATAAAATCCAAAACGAGCTTTGGATTTTGTTGTTCTGACATGTCCAAGATAACACGAAGGATTCGCTCACCCCCTTTATCCTTCACCTATCCTGCCTGACCCACAACCTCGCCCAGACAGTCTTTATCTAGCCAATAAGCGGTGGCTAAATCATTCAGTAATTTAGTCACACAAATAGTTAATTTTTGTCGCGCAATTCAGTATTTTTTTCGCTCATTTCAGGAAATCCCGCTGTTCGTGGTCATTCAATCAATTCGTTTTTATTCGGTCGTTTTATTATTTCTCTTACAAAAAATATATCAAACAATGCTAGTCTGGTTCACGCTGCTACCAACCACCATATAGTCGCATTCGAAATCATATAGCATGAAATAATCATCTGACCATCGAATATTTCTAGTGAAATTATGACTGTGCTTGTCCTCTCTGTTTCTGCCTTAGCCCACCTTCCGTCTTTCCTTCCAACCTGTTCCAATTGTTCAATCTATCCAGCCTCCTGCACCCACTGCGGTGAAGATTTCCTCTTAAATATACCATTACTTCCGGTCCTGCGCTGGTTATGTACCTTACAGATGTCATCCGACAATCGGCCGGGTTCTACTTGTTACCCAACATTTATTCTATTGGTCGACACATGTAGTGAAATAAACCGAATATTCCCTTACTAAAATAAACCGAAACAAACATCTACAGAGAAGGAATCTAGGCTTTTTGTTCTAAGTCATAGTCAAAGTCAAAATTATTTATTAATATAGATATTTATATATTTTACTTTGCAAACATCATTTTTTGCCGCTTCTCTACATTGAACCACTGTGGGAGAAGAAGTTCGGACCCATGATCCACCGCGTCCATCAACAAAACTGGTCGGAGTACATCAAAGATGTATTCCAAGACTGGGGACAAAATAGCATATTTTTATAGGGCTGGTATTTAATCGCAAATCAAAAATACTGATTTGCGCTGCGAAAAAGGATCAGCAAAAACACTTTTTTTGTTTTAAATAAATGAGTACCTAAGTTTATGTTTTCAGTATTTTTTGTTCTTACATATTGAACCTAACACGAAGGATAAAGGGCTTCGCTCACCCCCTTTACCCTTCACCTAAGCTACCGCAGCAAATATAAGGGATGTTTGCTGTGCACATCAGTATTTTTGATATGCAATTTAATATTTCCCTTTATATAGTTATTTTGGTATATTTGCTACGGTCAAGATAATGATTCGGTTATTATGCATACTAACCGGCTATTATTCATAATTACCAATATCGATGGTTAAAGTAATTAAAACAGCAAGATTTATCACATTAACCGGTTAGAATATATAATCACCACACGTCCGTGGTGAATCTGATTAAAACTGATTTGCACAGCTAATATCAGGGCAAAATACTGCGGTAGCTTAGGTGAAGGGTAATTGTGGTGAGCGAAGCAAAGCCCCCTTTACGCTTCGCGTTAGGTTGAACATGTAAGAACAACAAAAAAATACTTAAAATAAACTAAGGTACACATGATATATTTTATCTACACACGTATCATAAACCCTCTTTACTGCGTACAAAAACCGCATGTTACGATCAGCATAATGTTAAACTACTTGGTAAAAACTCATTTCTTATCCGAAAAATTACACATTATGACCATAATTTGTAATTTTTCTACATATTATGACATTCAAATTTCGAACGCCGACGCCCGCCTGCATGCCGCCCCTCCTTTTTTTGTGAAGTTGGTACTACTGAACAAGCTAAACAAGTGCAAAGGAATTATCAATGCCACCATGCCGGTCCGAACATGCGGTTCCTGAACACATTAAAGAGAGCTTATGATATGTGTGTGGATAAACTATTGTATGTAACTGTACATAATTAGGCAATAAAACTCTCGAGTGATATTATTAATATATATTATATAAATATATTAATGCCCCCCATTATGTAGCAGTCACATAAACTACTATTACACCTATCTAATAAACATCCTGTGCAATACTGTGCATTATCATATTCATATCTTGTGAAAATGCCAATTTTTTTTTACTACTACTAAAATGTTTCTAAAGTGTACTGGACGCCTCGAACTAAGTAAAGCCTAAATTAATTAGTTATAGGATCACATAATCAAACAAATGCATCAATTTGATATCTTGGATTCCTACACTAATTTTTTCAAGAATTTCTCTATGTCGGCAAGAAAATTCACGGCCGACATTGACACGCTTTTAGTTTTTCTAATAAACGTGTCATTGCCGGCTGTGAATTTTCTTATAGCTTCACCACTATAGCTCCAAAGTAGTAGACTATGGGCTCAAATCAATATTTGCAAAATTTAAACTTCATATATTTTATTTCCCATAGTTTTGTATAAAAAGGGCTTGTGTTTAAACGATTACCAAAAACGCACCTATTTTACTACCAATAAATTCGAAATGACTGCCAGAATGGATAAATGTCCACCAAATTGTGTTTGGATAAATGATCACCAAACGTCTTTTTTATGTTTTGTGTACCTAAGTTTATGTTTTAAGTATTTTTTGTTGTTCTTACATGTTCAACCTAACATGGAGGATAAAGGGGGCTTCGCTTCGCTCACCCCCTTTACCCTTCACATAAGCTACCGCAGTATTTTGCCCTGATATGTTTTGCAACTTTTGGTGTTCATTTATCCATTTTGGGTAGGAAAAAAATATTTTGGTGATCATTATATTTGTTGCCTATAAAAAGTTCATGCCATGAAATTTTAAACCTTCATTTGTATGGTAAAGTCAAGTAAATCTAGCCCATTAATGTCCCCACCGTGCGGCACAGGCCTCTATCAAGAAGTAATATTGAGCCATAGTTGATCAAGCTCGGTCAGAGTCGGGTTAGTGGCCAACCCAACTGCCAGAATTAGTAAAAAAACGACGACGACTGGATAGTAAAAAATAATGATGATGAAAATCTTTATTTTACCCAACAAATATGCTCGACATATGTCTAGCTATTTGCCGCACTGGTCCCACACTATGTTTCCCTGTGACTTAGGTACTAGGTTCAAACAAAAGAAAAAAAAATACTTGCAGAAAATAAAGTACGTCAAGAAAGTAATAATTATAAATCTTAACTAAACTAAAATTAGAAATGTGTAGTTTTACAGTGTGGTGGACATTTTTTCAGTAGGATAGGGACACATACAATGTTTTGGTAGATCATTTAGACCGAACTTGGGCTAGCAAAAGCTTACGGCCTTACTAATAAAAGAAGTTATTCACGGTTTAACTTTTACAGTGTTTTGTCCTTTTTACACGTCGAGTAAATGTCAAATGTCAAAGCAAGACAAAACACTGTATAATTTAAACCCTGAATAACTTATTTTATTAGTAAGGCCGTTAGCGTTTCGTCGTTATCGATGTTTTATTGTTTTTACGAAAAAACTCAGAATTTCACAGTTGATTGGATAGTTACACTTTCTGACAATGATTAGTTTTTCAAGAACGCTATTTTGGACGCCCGGATCGGTTGCGATCGAGACGCACCGTACCACCGTACCGAACGGGCGTCCAATTTAGCGTTGTGGATCGCAACGCTGATACGATACGGAGGTACGTTACGGACAAAACAACATGTCTGGACCCACATTTGCGGTTTAGGCTTAAAACGGAAGGTTTCAGCATTAGTTCATGAATACCGTCCGTCACCCTTCAGCACGCTATACGCTCAGGTATCTGTCGGGTAACGACGAAGGGCGGGTACATCACGGGTATAGACGGGTACAGTCCGCGCCGAGTTTCTTTGGCTCTGAGCGAGCTGTGATCTCGCTTTCTCGCAATTGTTAAAGTGGGGTAAGAGAGAGAGAAAGGGGTGATAGCTCGCTCTTTGCCATAGAAACTTGGCGCAACATCATGGGAGTAAACACCAGCACAACTTTGCTTTCGAATTAAATGTGACCTGTCTATCTCCTACCCAACATAACCCTGCATTTAACATCTTACCTTCCCATTCGCACCTTTCATTCAGTGACAAAGATATCCCACCAAAAACATTTTCATGTAAAATGTTGCCAAGACGAGACCATACGGCGCGCACTTTAAAAAGTTATTAGATCTCATGTAGAGTCAAGCTTGTAACTCTACACGCCCTAACTCTACAAGCCCTAACAACCTCTACACCTTAGTCAAAACATGTGGCTTGGCCGTTACGCTTCCGTCTTCCGGGGTAAGGAGAAAAAAATATTTACATTGGAGTTAGAAGCTTAGCTCTACGTGAGATATGATAACTTTTTTGCACTGCGGGCATATGGTCTCGTCTTGGCAACATTTTACATGAAAACGTTTTGGTGGAATTTCACTTTTTTTTACTTGCATAAGTCATATTTTTTGTTTTTGTTTATTTTTCTTTCTTTTTTAGGGTGTATTTCTTGCCCATCAGGGATGACTTTTTTCATAGCCCACTCTCTGTCTTTGCCTTTTGTCTTTGCTGGTTTACTGTTTATAATACGGGTAAAAGTTCCAAGTTTAAGATTTTTTTGTTGTTTGTGTACTAATACTACCTTACATACCAAATTTCTAGGACTAGTGATTTCTAGATATCAATAAAATCTAAAGTATAAGAGCAATGCGATTGAAACCTAATATGTCTAAGGAGATTAACGCAACTTGCGATAACAGAGCAGTTAGTGCATATTTCGAATATGTGCATTCTATCGCTAGTTACAGTATCATCTTTTTCGGAAATTTTACTGATATGGACAAAATATTTAGGCATCAGAAAAAAATTATTAGGACCATTGCTGGCATAAACAAGACGGAAAGCTGC
This sequence comes from Argyresthia goedartella, assembly GCA_949825045.1. Classification (NCBI taxonomy): domain Eukaryota; kingdom Metazoa; phylum Arthropoda; class Insecta; order Lepidoptera; family Argyresthiidae; genus Argyresthia; species Argyresthia goedartella. The sequence goes on from OX463828.1 coordinate 18,053,306, forward strand.
AAACCCTATTTAAAAAAATAGAAATTCTAACTTTTCCATCGATCTTTTCCTAGAGTGCTTAATGTTCGTTAAGAAAAACTATCATACACGTTTTATAGAATGAAACAAAATTCACACAAGAAATCTATATAATAAAAACCACATCGTATCTTCTAAATGCGTGCTATATAAAAAAAGCATTATCTATATCGCCATAAAAATATTTAACCTACCAAATGCTATAAAAACTTTGGATTTACATCTATTTAAAAAACAACGGTTACTAAAATCTTAAAACATAAAATGTACTATGATGTCAATGAATTTGTTGAGAAACTGATTTCTCAACAAATCCGCGTCGAAGTAAATGGGCTGGATTGAGTTTTCTTGCCGTTTCTTCTCGTTTTAGCCCACTTAGTATACCTAGAGTCACAAAATAAAACGATAAAAAAATACTTATATTAATAAAGATTTTAGTTGTAAATATGTCAACTACTCTAAAAATTTTAAGATTAAATTTAGATTTAAGATGTCATATATATGGTTAATACACTGACGAGCAATGAAAAAGTTCCAGTGAGATAGCACCATATTACTCCTAAACGGGAAAGGCTAGCTTAATGACGCCGTCTGCAATATTGAAATACATTTAACAGCGTATCAGAATATTGCCAATTAAAAACGTAATTATTGTAAACGTAATATTGGTTCTATATGTCTTAGGAGATAATTAGGTGTTTGTCGGCATTTTTAGAGTGGAACTTTTTCATTGCTCGTCAGTGTATTTGTACACCCAGTACTACTGGGTACCATCATTTGTTACACTGTTAATAATATAAAACCTAGTTACAAACAATGATGAACTAATAAACATTTTTCTCTTTGTCTTTGTCTGATGAGAGTACTATTAACATGATATCTCGAGAATAATTAAATTGACTGGATGAATGTGGGCTGATTAATCATGATGATGATGACTGATTAATAATAGAATACGAAAAAAAATATATACGAAAACAATATTTTCAACGTCTCGGGACAACTTCTCCGTTTACGATTGCCAGCCAACAAATTTCGAAAGAACAATGTAGATTCGGTGACTGTAAGTAAATGTAACATTAATTCACAAACTTTATGACGTAAGCATACACGATTGTCTGCAATCCCATTTGCGAGCAGGACTATTGTCCTGGGAAACGGATTAAGCGTGAAATATTCCATGTCTCGTGGAGATTGTGTTGTGATATATTCTTGCTCTCGAGGTGGGTTTGGCTGTATAGAAAATTCTCTTTTGTTTAGTTATATAGAAAATTACAATGCATAAAATAACCCTCTGGCACACTGGAGCATTGAATAACGTGGGCACAAATGTGCCTCTGCCAACGATTATGGGAAAAGGGGTAACGCTATGATTGTTTTTGTTTATACACTTCATCAATTTGTCAGAAACTGTGTAAGTTCTGCTGTGGATTTGTCGGCCAATAAGGTGGCTGTGCTGTAACTGCAGATTATACATCTCAAGTTTTCCCGCCTTTGACGAAATTTAGCAACGTCACGTAAATGGGAGGGAAATTATTTCATCTTCCAAAAAGGGCCGCGGCCCCATTCCTTCCACCCAAAGTTATAATATATATTCTGAATTCGGCGAAGCTATTCACTTTTCGGCCATTCTGGACTTTATTAAGACGTTTAAGACAAAAATGTCGGTCCCGAATTGTTACCCTTCTTACCTTTCTTGTTTACATGTCCAAACTAATATTAAGAGGATTTATCCTTAACAACATAACTAAAGTCTCGAGTGCATCAGGATGGGCGGAGTACCGTGCGCCCACATTCTCTAATCTACTCTACTATTTTTTTAACCCCATTAAATTAAAACAGTATTATAGAAGTATGTTTTCAATGCATTTGCTCAAAAAGATGCGTTTTCAAATCAGCCAAAGCTGCGGAAAGAGTCACTTTTTCGCACTAGTCGTTTTTACTTATCGGCTTTATTTTTTATTTTTAACTCCATCGTCAGCCCGAACCAAGGAGTTTTTGTTATTTGAGTGAAGTTTTACGAATTATTCAAATACATTTAGAAATATAAAGAAATGTTATAAGGAAAGGCGAGATTATCTCTAAACAGATATTTCTTCCAGCAAACCTAGTTAAGACAGGAGAGTTTATGAAACATGACAGTCCTAGTGCGCAATAAAACTGTATAGTAACATACGTACGAAAATCACTTTCAAAATATAAATAAACTATACCAAGTAAAAAAATATATGCACCTCAATCAGTATTTTTGATGTGCGATTAAATACTAGCCTGTTTTATATAGTTGACTATATAAAATAGGCTAGTATTTAATCGCACATTAAAAATACTGATTTGCACAGCAAAAAAGGATCAGCAAAAACACTTTCAATGTTTTAACTATTTTATGGGTACACAAGTTTGTGTTAAGTATTTTTTGGTGTTTATGCATGCTCGGTAGCTAAGGTGAAGGATAAAGATGCTTCGCTTCGCTCACCCCCTTTACCCTCACCATAGCTTTCGCAGCAATTTGCCCTGATTTTTGCTGCGCAAATTAGTATTTTTGATATGCATTTTAATATTTCCCTATAAAATACAATAGACAACTATAATATATTATACATATACCTGTATAATATATGATAGTTGTATAATATATACAACTATAATATATTATACGGTAACATTTACGGAAGAGAAAGGAAATGCAATTTCAATATTTTTTTAAAGTGTAAATTGAGGGACATTCCCTAATAGCGCAAGGAAGTGCGTTCCACAGTCGGATTGCCCTTAACCTAAACGAGTGCTCGTAAGCGGCAGTGTTATGCAGAGGAGTTGAAAGGAGAGACACCATGTGGGATCTCCGATTGCTATCCCTGGGGAAATTATACTAATAATATAAAAGGAACAAAATAAGCAATACATAAATTAATTAATTAATTTTAAATATTCCTTAAATGTGTTTGGCTGAATGTACATTTAGCTAGTTTCTTTTTGCTTAGATGAACGAAACTCTTTACTCTGTGCCTTTTTGAGATACGAGGTGGCGTCTATTTGCACATTTAACTCCGATAGTCGTGGCGCCACCACTCCTCTTTTCAGTGAGATTAGTGTATTTAGATCACTTTCCGTCACAGGACATAAGTGGTGATGCGGAGTTTAGATATGGTGAGCGCAAATATATTTTAAATAAGCCCGCATTTTACTAATTTCTTGTTTAGTTATTGTATATTTTTATTTCCACGCACAATGCATTGCAAAACATCGTATGATACATATGCGAAGGATGATTTCCGACTCCTGTCGATAAATAAAATTACGGAAATAAGTAATTTATTTTAAGTACACCATACGGACGGACGGTCTGACGTTGATGAAAAATATCATTGGGAAACCTTCAATCTCCATAGCTGTGTACATTATCGGATACACCGTGATTCGGATGACACGTTAAGCTGTAGGTCCCGGCTACCTTCGCTACTGAACTGCACTGAGCCAGCATGGTGGAGTATGGCTCAATCTTACTCGTATCCGGGTAAACACCTGTTCCCTTGGTTACCACCACATTAACGGGTTGCTTGTTATTTAATTTTACCAGTATTATAGGTAGGTATTTTCTCCAAAGATCAAACTGGTGAAATAAGATTAATATTTAGATGTATAGGAATGGTCTAGCACTTAATCCTTCTGCAAAATTGCGGTAAAAGGTCTGGCTGTAATCCAAACTTCGGACCAATCATGATAAATTAAGAATCATTTTCGCTTAATTCCAAAGCCTCCAAAATTTACTTAAGAACGTTTTGATATTCCAAATTGTTGGAGTTTGCATATTTTGGGATTAAATTATTAAATATCATATCATTTATCTCTGCATTTGCTTCCCTTATTACTTGGAGGGATCATCTAATCTTCGTAAAGTAAACATTTTTTTCCTTTGTTTCAGCAATTCGTATGGAGCGACTTCTCTGAAGAGTACGTCCCAACTGACAAAAAGCACACGTTCTACCCATCGGTGATCATCAATGAGCATCTTTACGAGGTCAAAATAACCGACGTACCAGTCATCCCTTACTTTCCCGTCAACTCATATTACGAATGGTCACACTACCGGTTCTATGGCCTAAGAAACGCAACGGCATATATCCTCGTTTTCGACTTGTCAAACGTTGATACCTTCCAGTATATAAGGACTCTTAGAGACCAAATGGTTGAGAGTAGGGATATGAGGAACGTGCCGGTGCTGGTCGTGGGGAATAAGCAGGATTTGCTGTGCAGCAACACTCCTTCGGCATCTAGTGGGCTTCAGCAACTGGCTATAGCAGAAAGCGCGTGCGGCGACTCAAGGGAGAAACGAAGGAACATCGTGAACTTGGTGAGGAAGCACTGGAAATGCGGTTATGTCGAGTGTTCAGCGAAGTATAACTGGAGGGTCATCGCAGTGTTCAAAGAACTGATGGAGATGATAGATGCATTAGAGTGGAGTGGAGGCGGAAGGACTGCGGAACCACCACCCGATTCCGCCGGTGGCACCTCACATGAGAACCGCTGCGTGGTCACATAGCACGGTTCCTGGAAAAGGTACATTCGGAACTTCCGTGACTATCTTCACAAGTGAGTGACTACAGAATTTGTTGACTAGTGAGCTCGGTTTGGAACGCTTGTTTATCTGTTTTGATTGAATAGGTTAATGGTTAATCCTGTTGTCTTATATCCTAAAATGTGATGCCTGAAACTAAGGCCCTGATGCACAAACGAGAACTCAGAAACGGACCATCAAAGTCATGCTATCTCTGTCTCTCGCTCGGGAAATGCCATCTCTAGTATGTCATTTAAGCGCCACTTTATTTGAGTATCAGTTTGTGCATTCGGCCATAAGCGATTTTGTCCTAAGAGAACTGTCATTAGAATATTTCGTTCCAGGGTATTTTTATACTTTTCTACTTTAACTATCGTCTCATTTAGAGCTAAGGTAAAGAAAAATATGTATTTTCTCATCTATACGTATGGTAATTTTTACCTTAAGAAAGCTTAACAAGGATCTAATATCTAATTTCAGTAATAAATACTATCGTTCTTGCTAGTCCAACTACGTAGAAGTCAATATTAATTTATGGCTCGAATGGAACTATTCTGAGACCAACGGTTACTTATAGAAATACCCGAGTTTTAGTGAGATTAAAATACAAATTCTACTCTGCGTTGTGCTTAAATATGTGCTTCCTCTGTCGTATTTAAGTAAATCTCCTTTTTTTAATAGATAGGGTGCATTCTGAAATAAACGAAGTAGTTTCGTTATTGTAACCTAATTTTATATGAATACTTACTTTTTATAAAACAGTAATGAATTTTGAGCTAAAAGTGGGTGCATCTTCGTCTCGGGAAATGCGTGGAGATATTTATTGTTTTGAGTTCTAAGCACAGACTAATTGAACAACGCTAATAGTACCTATATCGTAGAATTCGGAAAACGCTATTTTCTTACTTCCCTCTACAACTGTGTAAATATCCCGAGACACAAGACACAAGTGACGCCAAGTTTCTTGGCGCCTGAGTGCCGCCTGGAGGGGGTAGCGGCGCAAGGGAACAAACGAGAGTCTGCAAAGGCAAGAGAGAGATGGCGGCCTCGCTCAGGCGTCAAGAAACTTGCCCTGCGTCACGGGGAATATTTTGGCACACTGTGCAAGGTTGCAGGTGTTTCTACACTGTGCAACGTTGCAGCAGGATTTTTTTCCCTGAATCTCAACTACTTGTCGCTCAAACTACATAACGCTGCATTGTTGCTCGGTGTCCCGGTTCATGTCCCTCGACATGCCACGTGGCGCAGGATTACTTGATCCCGCTCCGAAAGCCAGCGCACTCACGTCAGTGTCGCGGTGATTGTCACTGGCAAGTGATTTGTGTCTCGGGAAATTCCACGTAGTTGTTGAGGGACATTTTCATCAAAATAGAGCCCAATTTAGAAGACACAAGTCACAAGTGTTTGAGAGACACGTCAGCTTGAAGCACATCGTTCTCGGAGCAGAAGCAACCAACATATCCCACGTCACTAACAATATCTCGGGGCATGCGTGGGAAACTGTGCATTGTAGCAGCATTGGGTTTGAGCATTGCGCGAGATGATGGGGGACATTTTGTACCCGAGTGCATCCATTATTCTGTGCTTCATTCGCAGTTCGGAATGTGCCCAAAACATGTGATAGAATAACTAAAATTGGTTTATAATTTTGTATGTAAAAACTACATGCATAGGTTGTACAGTAACTGTGAGTAGTTTAAAAACATTTGACTTGTTGTTATTAAGAAATATCATTTTGATAGTATATATTTTGAATCCGAAAAACGTAATGCCTGTTTAAAGTTTTCAAGGTGAGGATTTAATTGTTTGTATTTTAATTAAATACATAATAGAGATGTATTGATAACTCATATTATACAAATGTTACACGCTGCAATAAATAAGTTGTGAACTATATTGAAATGTTTTCATGAAATAACTTATTCGTGTCCTCTTGCGTGAAGACTTGGCAAGCTGGAAAATTTATTCAAGTGGTGGAGAGATATTATTCTGACCATATTTTGCTACAGATTTGATCACACTAACTTTATGTTATACTTCTCCATGTTAATATGTCGCACGTTCTGTCCAAAAATTTAAACGGTGTTGTCAAATTTATTTTGAATGACGTCCATAACAACACCAGAAACATAATCATGGCAGCCTTTGCTTATGATCGGTAGCAAATAGTAGCAATTCTTAAATAAACTCTGATAGCCACACGCTTCAGGCACCCAGCCATTCTAAAGCTCACAAAATATGAATATACATTTCCGATACAAACTCCCTCCCTGAATATTGTATGCATAGTCGAATTTTATGAAATGTTTTAAACGCGATCTGTATCTTATTTTCTAATTTTACAGTCTTCCTCTATGCATTTTGTGTCGCTGGAAGTTTTATTTTGAAATTCTATTGCAGGGTAAATTGTCGGCTACAAAATGTGGAGACCCCGGCAGTAAATAATGTACATTGGAATTGCATTAAAAAAAATGGAATTACCCATGCCCAGGAGTCAGACCTCCCTACTATGTCCGGCTCCCTACACATTGAGCGGGCATCAAGCTCGTGTAGTATTCAGCCTATAAACAACCCCTTTGTGGATGAGAAGTTATCTTTAGGTGTTACTACTAGCCATGGCCTCGGTATATGCTGAAGGCTTATTACCTGCAAGTAACCCATTTGGGCGAAATATTACATAACATTTATATACAGGCACATACATTGCTTCTGGCCCCATACTAGGATACCCTGTGTCGTGGGAACCAGAAACAACAACGTCGCACTCATATACACAAATATCCAAGACCTGGGGTTTTTTTTTCTTTATCCTTAGCCGGGGATCGAACCGGGACCTCTCGCATTGTAGACAGAGCTTCAACCGCAGCGCCGCAGAGTGATCTGTCTCTACTGTCGTTGTGCTAAATTTCATTAAAATCCGTTCAGCCGTTTTTGCCCAATTAAGGCCAAAACATCGCTAGGAGGAGGAGTTTGCCTGCTTACCCGATTTTCCAATGGATAGCTCACAGCATGATAGCGACATATCAAGGGGGCAGGTGGCCCCACTATTATGAGATATTATATAAGTTTAAAGCCTGTCGTAGTTCTAAACGAATCTTTATTTGGGTACATTGCAATTGGAAGAGATACGGATTCGGCTTTATATGGCAAAGGCTTTGTTACACGGTGTGACGACCTCCGTGGCGACATCGTTTTGTGAACAATTTGTGAAGAAACCAATACTCCATCAAGGCGCATGCAGGGGGGAGGCATCTGCTTTGGGCATGGCCGTACATTTGACAGTTATAACACTGTGAAATGACGTTATTAGATTGGCGGTTTTCGACGCTGATGTCTTTGAGGCCGCAGAGGGATTTAAGGGAGCTAATCTGTTCGGTACAATGAGGAGACTTTATCTGCTTTGAGGGACAAGCATCCCTCCCCCAGCCGCCCGTTGGACTTTCCCTCGGAGACGGACATTTCATCAGATTCCTTGTCTGTGGAAGTGTGTGACGTGGCGCAGGCTATAGGCTCATTCAAAAACGGCTCAGCTGGCGGCATGGATGGTTAGCTGCAAAAAAGTAAAAAAGCAGTGATACCGTAGTAAAATTTGTAGTTACACTCGGTAGTATATTTTTTACCGTTAAAAAAAGACTCATGTCACCAAAAACCATATTTATGCAAAAGATAATAATATTTTATTACTTATACGAGAAAAGAATTAAATAAAATACCATCGTAGCAAACACAATTTTGCCCGAAAGTAAAATGGTATTGATTGTTTTTTACGTGTTGACAACACTGAGGTGTTCTGAGGCCGCGTCCAAACTGAACGGTACAGTTGCATGCGATTTTCTCGTTTTGGTGTCGATTTTTCATAATAGTACACTGCGGCGATTTATGTGCAGTCTTCGCATATGTCCTCTTCATCATCATTGTCATCGTCATCGTCACTTCCATCTTGGACATTTATTATAAAATGTTCTGTTACATCGTCCATAAGATGGTCGAGTTTCATAATTTTGTCCTCCACTTTTATTATGTGTTCTACACAACGTCTCCAATTTTCTGGTGTGACCTGAAAAACAAAATATAAATGTATGATTGAATTGGTAGTCCTTGATAGTTATTTATAATTTTTATGAACTTCATATTTATAACCTCATTAAGGCCTTCTCATTAAGAAGCCTATTTATATCGGCCATTTTAAAAATGCTATTATATCTTGCAATATATCCTCTTACTTGTGCCGATATAAGCTCTATAAGGTTTAGCTCACAGTGATATGGTGGCAATCTCAGTACAGGGATCCCATATTAGGAGGCCATTGCCTCCACTGCATACGCGTAATAAAATATTTGTGTAGATGATATACCTGCAATCTACATGCTAGTCAGATAAATAAGCATATTAATTACTAGTAGCTCAAACTTTACTTTTTGTGAGTCTGTTGTAGGGTTCCGTACCCGAAGGGTGCCAAACGGGACCCTATTACTAAGACTCGGCTGTCCGTCCGTCCGTCTGTCACCAGGCTGTATCTCATGAACCGTGAGAGTTATACAGTTGAAATTTTCACGGATGATGTATTTCTGTTGCCGCTATAACAACAAATACAAAAAAGAGGCTCCCAAACAACAAACATTTTTTCTCGTATTTGCTCGATATTGATGACGGCAACAGGTAGACGCTTGAAATATTTACTTAATATTTAGTTATATTTTCAATTTAAAAATAAATGAATAAATTAAAACAAAATAAATATTTAGGGGGCTCCCATACAATAAACGTGTTTTTTTTGCCGTTTTAATAGATAATGGTGCGGAACCCTCCGTGCGCGAATCCGACTCGCGCTTGACCGTTTTTAAGTTTTACTATAGCAAGCAGCTGTGCTCGTTCCATATTTTCTTCAAATGGTATATCTTTGCTGCTTAGCCATTCCTGAATTCTTGCTTTGGTCCATGAAGTCGGAGGCGTGGCGGAGGCCGGCCCCCTCCCTCACGAACACCATACATTCCAAGCCTCCTAGACCTCCAACAATGTTATTTTTTTTATTTTATTAATGAACAAAAATCACACAGCCATTCTTACAGCTAGTCGGAAACATAAACTTAACATAAGGCCAATTACAGATTTCACTATGTACGCAGTTTACAATAATTAAGTGACGTTTATGTAGTTGCGCTAAAAGAGCAACAATAACAAGAACAATGTATAAAAAACAGAGATTGTGTGTCGATGTGGTAAGTATTTGTGTTGTGTGCGAGCATGTGTGTGTGTGTGTGTGAAGGTGTGTGTGTGTGTGTGTGTTTGTGTGTGTGTATGTCTCGCTGTGTGCAGTGGAGTGGACAAAAACAAAATAGATAAATGACTATGATTCATAAAAAGCGCGCGCGCGACGTGTTCATATAGGGAGGGTTGACATGGGACAGATTCCTGTGACATCCTAAAGTGAGTCTACCTGTGATACTCCCAACAGTTCTTGTGTAACTTGCCGTTTAAATGCAGCCTTTGAAGTACAGAATGGGTCCAGGTCCGAAAAACGTTTATTCAAAGTACTGGAAAGCCTATGACAGGTACAGTTCGACGTATAATTTGTGCGACTGTAGGGTACAAAGAAAAGTTTAGTATGTCGAGCGTGTTTGGCCGGAACAGCAAGTGATAATATCTCAGTTACCAGTCTAGTGCGCCGATAAGTCGTGTAAGAGTCACATGTCAGCCAGGACACGCCTAACTTTTAATGTTAGTAAGTTGTAACGGCTACATGTGGCGGGGTATTCTGTACGAGCGTTTTAGAGCGCCAGTCCAAGCATTTTAGGAATTTCATCTGGATGTGTTCAATATCATTTTCATGTGTGGTATAATGTGTATTCCAAATTGAGCTGCAATATTCCAAAACACTACGTACATAGGCAAAATAAATGATTTTAATACAGGTGAAATCCGTGAATTCCTTGCATGTACGAAAGACTAATCGTATGTTTCGGTAGGCCTTCTTTATGATATGTTCGAAGTGAGCTGTGAATTTTAACTTTGGGTCGAGAATAATACCTAGATCTTTCACAGCGTCACTTTTATTTATTGCTGTATTATTCAGGTAAAGTCAGAAGAAATTGGATTGGTCTTTCTTGTAAAAGTATGTATGCATTTTGACATATTGACGCCAATTCGCTTTTTATCAAAGTAGGCAGTCAGTCTATCTAAATCTTCTTGTAGAAGATTTGAGTCATTTCTGCTACGGACGTTGATAATAATTTTCTTATCGTCAGCATATACCAGAAATTTGGCGTTTTTGAAGCACTCTTTAATGTCATACAGGTATGCTGCATAGAGTAGGGGTCCTAACAGAGAGCCCTGAGGGACACCAGAGGGTATGTTCATCATCAATCAGACCAAAATCCACCTTTAACCATGGCGTGTCGACGGTTGGATATATAGGAGTCAATCTATCGCAGCGAGTACCCGCGTATGCCCAGTGCGTGTAGTTTACGGAGCAGGATCACGTGATCCACACGATCAAAGGCTTTTTCAAAATCGGTGTACACTGCATCCACTTGTCCATGAGAACTTATCCCTCGGAGGACGTCACTGGTGAAAAAGGCCAGGTTGGACGTGGTGGACCGACCTATGATAAACCGTGTTGTTCTTCTGGAATGCCTTGCATCACTACGGGGTAAATATGTTCAAATACAATTTTCTCTAGCATTTTACCAAACGTGTTTAAGATAGAAATTGGTCGGTAATTCTCCACGTCCAATTTGGAATTCTTTTTGTGTACCGGTACAATGTTAGCTTGTTTCCATTTGGAAGGAAATGCAGCCTCACGGATAGATTTGTTAAATATAATATCAAGAGATATCGTCATTGATTTTATACATCTCCTAATAAAGTTTGGTAGTATACCGTCGTTCCCAGCCCCCTTATTCGTATCGAGATTCTTAATCAATTGGACAATCAATCCTTCAGAAATGGGAAAAGTACTAATGGAGTTTTAAAATGTGGTTGAGGAGCGATGGTCAGGGTACGTAGCTGCTGGTTTCCTAAACATGTTTTCAAAAAACATACTGAAGTCATCGCATATTTATTTCTCTCCGTTTAGACTTTTACTCTCTAGTCTCATAGAACTGGGATTCCCAGACTCTGTTTTCCTTTTAGATTTTATATAAGTCCATATATACTTGGGTTCGTTCTTAATAGTAGCTTGTGCCCTGTTTAAGTAAGTTTTGTAACATTCGTCCTTAGGTGATTTTTGTCTTGTTCTAAGTAGAGAGAAAGTACTGTAATCGTTAGGATTGTTGAATCGCTTCCATTGTTTATGTACCTTACTTTTTTCTTTAATAATACATATTAGAGGCCGACTATACCAAATTGGCTAGCGCTTGGAAGTTCTAGTAATAACTAGGGGAACATAGTCTTCGATTACATCGCCTAATGTACTATAAAACGATGATATTGATCTTTTCGATGATCTTTTCAGGAGATCGGCACCGGAGATCTCAGACGTTCTCACTCTTAGCCACACCAAAGCACAACACCTCGGAATATGAGCACACCTTCAGGTTGCAGGCGGTCCGACTATGGAACGCACTTCCTTGCAAGATAAGAGACAGTCCCACTCTTTTCTCTTTTAAAAACCGGGTAAAAGAGCACTTCCTCTCTCTTTCATGGTAGTCGTTATAGTATGAATATTATTACTATATGTACAAGTTTATGTTTCTATTGGTACTTATTTATAGTTTGGTATATAGATATTTTATTTTACATATTTCATAGATATTTAATTTATTTATTTATTATTTATTATAGATAAGCTGGCCTTTGTACATGTTTTCAACGAATGTAACTTTTTATTTATCTTTGTGCAATAAATAATTATGAATATTGCGTCATCAATTGTGCCGGAATTGAGAAAGGTTGTCCAGTCAGTATTCATGAGATCTTTATAAAAAAAATCATAGTGTCCTTTCCTGAATCTTTGTTGTGGCATGTTACGAAGTGGAGGTATAGCGATCATACCAAGATTAAAATCGCCTCCCACTAGATAAAAATCATCTGGTTTTGCCGTAATAAAGTCAGTCATCAGGCTAGTAAAGTTAAGTATGCGTTGGGCTTGGATATCATTTCGGGATGTTATCGGGTGGTATCTAAGCCAACCCGATATGAAGGTCACGCTGTGAACTAAGCGAACCACCTTCCCTAGGACATGGTTACGGGCCTCGGTCTCACTTTCTCCCTTAAGTGCCGCCCATCCGGTGGGCCGTCCCACTCCCCCATAAACACTATACATTCCAAGCCTCCTAGACCTCCAACAATGTAATTTTTTTTAATTTTATTAATGAACAAAAATCACACAGCCATTCTTACAGCTACGGCATTCTTACGGAAACATAAGCTTAAAATAAGGCCAATTACGGATTTCACTATGTACACAGTTTACAATAATTAAGTGATGGTTATGTAGTTGAGCTAAAAGAGCAACAATAACAAGAACAATGTATAAAAATCAGTGACTGTGTGTCGATGTGGTAAGTATTTGTGTTGTGTGCGAGGGTGTGTGTGTGTGGGTGAGGGTGTGTGTATGTGTGTGTGTATGTCTCGGTGTGTGCAGTGAAGTGGACAAAAACAAAATTGATAAATGGCTATACTTCATAAAAAGCGCGCGCGCGACGTGTTCATTTAGGGAGGGTTGACATGGGACAGATTTCTATGACATCCTAAAGTGAGTCTACCTGTGATACTCCCAAGAGTTCTTGTGTAACTTGCCGTTTAAATGCAGCCTTTGACGTACAGAATGGGTCCAGGTCCGAAAACGTTTATTAAAAGTACTGGAAAGCCTATGACAGCTACAGTTTGACGTATAATTTGTGCGACTGTAGGGCACGTGGAACACTACAGGCCGATATCATTTTTAATCACATTCGGAAAACTCTTTTAAAAACTCATCCTTGATGATATTTATCCTGTGCTAATGCAAGGTATCCCAGAGGAGCAGCACGGCTTTATTAGGGGTCGATCTACCACGACAAATCTAGCTGTGTTTTTCAGTGATGTGCTTCGTGGTATGAGCTCCCATGGACAGGTTGATGTGGTCTACACTGACTTTGAAAAGGCCTTTGACAGAGTGGACCACATCATCCTGCTACGGAAACTACAGGCGCTAGGCATACACGGGGATCTTCTTAGATGGATGGAGTCATACGTCTCTAACCGTTGACAGGCCGTGGTTGTTGGTGGGCACAGATCTAACTACATTGGCGTACCTTCTGGCGTTCCTCAAGGCTCCTTGCTTGGTCCTCTATTATATGCAGCATATCTTTTCGACATAAACCAATGCTTTAAGCATGCTAGATTTTTACTTTATGCAGACGACACAAAGATATATATTAATGTTAAAACTCATCTTGATACCCAACATCTACAATCTTCTTAACCGTCTAGGCAAATAAGACTACCAGAGTCAAACAGAACTGAACAACGTAACCATAAATAAAGGCAAAACTGTCAGGGACCTCGGCATCATACTTCACTCGAAATTGACATTCTCGGCTCACTTTGAAACTATTATAAAGAAAGCATACAGGAATCTTGGTTTTGTAACGCGTGCTTGTAAGGAATTCACTGACCCCACCTGCATTAAGATTATTTATTTCGCCTACGTTCGTAGAATACTTGAATACTGTAGCCCTGTTTGGAATCCACAATACATAACTCACGTAACTGAGATCGAGTCTATGCAACAGAAGTTCTTCAAGTTTCTTAACTACCGCACACATAGGCCAATCTCGGACTACGCAGATTCCTGCAAACACTACAATCTACTTACGCTAACACCGAGCGCCGTGTTGTGGCCGATATGTCGCTCCTGCATGACGTATGCTCTGGTGCTCTGGACTGCCCCCGTTTAGTTACTGAAATTCTAAAACTGTCTGTGCCGTCGACACGGACCAGACATACTAAGCTATTTTCTATTCCCTTCTCGCGCACTAATTATGCATCAAACTGTACGTGTATCAGGCTACCTAATATCTGCAACAAATTGTTCTCTGGCTTAGACCCATTCTGCAAAAGTAAACCTACTTTCAAGCGGATGGTTACTCTGAATTTAATAGAAGGACATATAGAAAGTAAAAGTCAGCGTTGATCTGATCTGTAAAAACTTACTTATTTATTTACAAATTACAGCAAAAAGTAGCACCGTGTCAACCTTGCCTTACTGCATCGCCACTTGATTTCCAGTATCTCATTGAGTTCGTCACATATTAGTTTTTGGTCTCAGCTTCCCCCTCCTCCCCCCCCCCCACGCACACACACGCAAACACACACACACAATGTATCTATTCAATTATATATTTACAAGTATACCACACCAAATTAAAAACACACAGCCTACACACACATGACATAAGTAAGGCACTCATGCTGATTTTTGGTTATTTATCTTTATCGTTTTTTTCTTTTTGATTTCCTATCTTGTTTATATAATGAAATCCTTAATTGGCCTCATTTAAAGATCTCTTTTTAAGATTACATGTAAGCACGGCTGGAAATTTTTGTTGATGTAATAAAATAAATAAAGTAAATAAGTACAAAGAAAAGTTTAGTATGTCGAGTGCGTTTGGCCGGAACAGCAAGTGATAATATCTCAGTTACCAGTCTAGGACAGTCTAATGCGCCGATAAGTCGTGTAAGAGTCACATGTCAGTCAGGACACGCCTAACTTTTAATGTTAGTAAGTTGTAACGGCTACATGTGGCGGGGTATTCTGTACGAGCCTTTTAGAGCGCCAGTCCAAGTATTTTAAGAATTTCATCTGGATGTGTTCAATATCATTTTCATGTGTGGTATAATGTGAATTCCAAATTGGGCTGCAATATTCCAAAACAATACGTACATAGGCAAAATAAATGATTTTAATACAGGTGGTATCCGTTAATTCCTTGCATGTACGAAAGACTAATCCTAAGTTTCGGTAGGCCTTCTTTATGATATGTTCGAAGTGAGCTGTGAATGTTAACTTTGGGTCGAGAATAATATCTAGATCTTTCACAGTGTCACTTTTATTTATTGCTGTATTATTCAGGCTAAAGTCAGAAGAAATTGGATTGGTCTTTCTTGTAAAAGTTACGTGTACGCATTTTGACATATTAACGCCAATTCGCTTTTTATCAAAGTAGGCAGTCAGTCTATCTAAATCTTCTTGTGGAAGATTTGAGTCATTTCTGCTAAGGACGTTGATATAAATTTTCTTATCGTCAGCATATACCAAAAATTTGGCGTTTTTGAAGCACTCTATAATGTCATACAGGTATGCTGCATAGAGTAGGGGTCCTAACAGAGAGCCTTGAGGTATATTTATGTAATCAGACCAAAATCCACCTTTAACCATGGCCTGTCGACGGTTGGATACATAGGAGTCAGTCTATCGCAGCGAGTCCCCGCTTATGCCCAGTGCGTGTAGTTTACGGAGCAGGAATACGTGATCCACACGATCAAAGGCTTTTTCAAAATCGGTGTTCACTGCATCGACTTGTCCATGAGAACTTATCCCTCGGAGGACGTCACTGGTGAAAATGGCCAGGTTGGACGTGGTGGACCGACCCATGATAAACCGTGTTGTTCTTCTGGAATGCCTTGCATCACTACGGGGTAAATATGTTCAAATACAATTTTCTCTAGCATTTTACCAAACGTGTTTAAGATAGAAATTGGTCGGTAATTCTCCACGTCCAATTTGGAATTCTTTTTGTGTACCGGTACAATGTTAGCTTGTTTCCATTTGGAAGGAAATGCAGCCTCACGGATAGATTTGTTAAATATAATATCAAGAGATATCGTCATTGATTTTATACATCTCCTAATAAAGTTTGGTAGTATACCGTCGTTCCCAGCCCCCTTATTCGTATCGAGATTCTTAATCAATTGCACAATCAAACCTTCAGAAATGGTAAAAGTACTAATGGAGTTTTAAAATGTGGTTGAGGAGCGATGGTCAGGGTACGCAGCTGCTGGTTTCCTAAACATGTTTTCAAAAAACATACTGAAGTCATCGCATATTTATTTCTCTCCGTTTAGACTTTTACTCTCTAGTCTAATAAAACTGGGATTCCCAGACTCTGTTTTCCTTTTAGATTTTATATAAGTACAATCGGCAAAGAAGTTCGGTTTGCAGGGCACACAAATGCCACTCTTTGTGTGCGTAACGTTGCGACACGAATCGCTGACTTGAATGTGTGTGCGTTACATTGGTCGTCACAGCACAGTCACAGATATTATAATACTGTCTGAGCATACAATCACTATGTGTCTTCGTTGAATATAAGACTAGTTTTTACCGCTTCCTACAGAGTGGACGATAGCCCAACGGGTTAGATGCCAGACTAATGACTTTGAGGTATTGAGTTCGATCCTCTATCAAGGAGGGAAAAAGCATGGTGATGTTTTTTTTTAGATACTTTTTTTTAATTATTATTGATCAGACCAAATATTTATTCTAGATTAAGGGCCGGTTTCACCACTGCTGATGAAGCCTATCTGCCAGTTAAACTTAGATTTTTGTATGGCGTTATTTGACAGATAGGCTTTATCAGCATGTGGTGAAACCAGCCTTATTTTTTTCATAATAAAACAAAATTATATTTCGTCCTAATAATAATTTATTACTAGTTTGTTATAATAAACTACACTTAATTTACTTATTTTAGTTTTAGTCAGACAAGGACAGATGTCGCAGTTGATGATATATAAGCTATGAATCAACATGCTAAGCAATTAGAAATTATGTGATAACTTCTAACCTGAAGTAGCAATAACATCATAGACATATAAATCACCTTATCTTATGATAACACAAAGCTTTCACATATTAATGGTTATGTTTTATTTAATATCTTAGTGGAGCTCCTTCTCTTACTATTATTTGTTGTAGTCTACTTCTCATGCCAGTGACCATATTCCAACACATGTCAGTGCCTCGCATTATCTCCCAGGTTGAAGTAACAACTTCATCTAAATTAGACCTAGATCTCACATTCGATGGATCCCAATTGAGCACCATATGTCCCCATAGATTTTCGATGGGGTTTAAATCAGGGCTTTTAGAAGGCCAGTCAATAACTGTCAAGGATTCTTGCTTGTTAAACCATTCTTGCACAATATGGGCGCGATGCACAGCGCAATTGTCATGGACAAAGTATATATGCTCATCCGGATATACAGTTCGTACGGTTGGTAACATGACGTTCTGTAAAATATCCAAGTATCCTTGAGCAGTGTTGCGAGCACTCACTTGCACTAATTCACCGGGGCCCATCGACGACATCCATCCCCAATATCCCAAAGTAATACGGCCACTACACCTGCACGGTAGAATGTTTGCTAAACTATATCGTTCATTATTTCTTCTCCACAGTATTTTACGCCCATCCTTGTCTGATCTAAAAGTCTTTTCATCACTAAAAACAACAACATTATTACACCAATCAAAGTCCAAATATTCACGGGCAAACCGCACTCTGTCTTCACGATGCTCATTAGACATCATAATCTTCTTCGCTGGTCTCCGACATCTTAAACCATCAGCTCGTAAGTGATTGCGAACTGTTTGTAGTGTTACATTATGAAGTGTCGCCGTAGACCGGGTGCTGGCAAACGGATTGCTGTTATGCGCTGCAATGATGTCGCGATGGCGATCAGATGCAGCTGTGTAGGCTACAGGCTGTGGGCCTGGTCGACGACTTTCAACATGTCCAGAATCTGCATACCTATGAACCCACAGTTGCACTGTTCTTCTCTGTAAAATAAGAAAAAAATACAATGAAGTAGTAACACAAGGTATAATTATAATCATAATTTATAAAAAACCTTCAAATTTATTTTTTATATGCATAACTCACCGATATCATTAAACGTCGTGCTATCTCGCTAATTGAAATGTTTTGTTCATACAAAACAATGATTTCCGCCTTTTTAAAAGTGGATAGATGACTTTCCATGATAGATAACAAATCTCAATCACAATTTACAAGGAACGAAATGCAATACAACTAATGCTGAGAGCGCGCAGACGCAAAACAATTTTAAAGAGGGTAGCTGTTACATTTTAAATAAAGAAGGTAGACTATGGCCTTTTTACCGGGCAAGTTTACAACTCTTCGAACTCTAGTTTGGTTAAACAATTGTAATCAATTTATATTCGATGCTATGTGAATTTAATAATACTCGTAGCTTCTAAAAAATAATTTCCTTTGAGGGATCGAACCTTTATCTACATATCGTAATTCTAGCACCTAATCCACTAGGCTATCGACTACTTTGCATAAAGCTGTGAAAACTTGCGTCATAATCAATGAATGTATGGGATCAGAAAAACGCACACAGACGCGACATTAACACGAATACTGTGTTAGTGTGCATTGCTAATCGTAGCTATTGGCAACGTTACGCACACAAAGACTGGTGTTTGTGTGCCCTGCAAACCGATCTTCTTTGTCGTGTGTACATATATTCTTGGGTTCGTTCTTAATAGTAGATTGTGCCCTGTTTAAGTAAGTTTTGTAACATCCGTGATTTTTAATAATAATAATAATAATTCTTTATTGCACAGAAAACACAATGGAAAAAATACAACGAACAATATGCAAAGGTTAGCTTATTTCTAAAAAGAAATTTCTTACAGCTAACTTGTGAGGAAAGGAAAAAATATTTATAGAGAGGTAGTCCTAGTGTGCAATTAAGATTTAAAAGAAAGAAATAAAGTCAATATACTATCAGATAAATCACAATGCATCCTACACATACTATAAAATAAATTAATAGAATACAATAAATACATAGATACACATACATACTATAAGATACCCACTATGCGGAAGAGAGGAGATGCTGTTTCAACTTTTTCTTAAAAGAGAACAAGGATGTGCAATCCCTAATAGCGCAAGGAAGTGCATTCCACAAACGTATTGCCCTTAACCTAAACGAGTGCTCGTAAGCAACAGTGTTGTGCTGAGGAATTGACAAAAGTGACACCGTGTGAGATCTCCGAAGTTTATCCCCAGAGAAAAGAAACACAAAATGTTCACGAAGATATGCGGGATAGCGCGGATTTCTCAAAATATTGAAGAGGAAGGAGAGAATGTGCATATCACGACGAAGTCGGATCGGGAGCCAGCCTAATTCCCTGCGATATTGGGACACGTGATCGTACTTGCGGAGACCGAAGATAAACCGAATCCCGAGATTTTGAAGTCGCTCGAGTTTGTTCAGTAGATCTTCGTTCGCGCTGGCCCAGCAAACATCAGCGTAGTCAATTAAAGGCAGAAGAAGGGTCTGAACTAGCATGATTTTAGTCTGCCTAGGCAAGAAGTACTGCAAACGCCGAAGGGAATGAAAGGATGCAAAGACTCGTCTGCTGACCTCACAAACGTGGGGCGACCAGGATAAAAGAGTATCAAAAACAACCCCAAGATTTTTGGCTTTCTCGCTGTACTTGACAATGGTACCGTCATAAAGCACGGGAGCAACTGACCTATGCTGCAACAAATTAAGTAATCAGAAATCAGAAATCAGAAATCAGAAATCAGAAATTTTATTTGTCAAACACGGTATACATTATGTTACAGATGGTTGGTAACTAATTAATTCAGACCTCAGTGTTTTGCCCAAGAAGGGCGTACAAATATTACATGGTATTTAAAATATAAAATAATAATAGCAAACATTCAATAATAATTCAATTCAATTCAGATAAAATAATCAATATCGCAATAATAATAATTTAAAGATTCAATTAATTCAATAATAGGTAGTTAAATTCAATTCAGTTTAAGTCATTAAGTTGTCACAAATTATATTAAAATAGAGTAATTTAAGATGTCATATGCTTTTGTCATTAATAAAATCTTGCACATCATAATAGCACTTAGTAACTAGCAGCTTAAATAGGGTACGTTTAAATGTCAATAATGTCATATCTTTTATAGAATTTGGCAATTTATTATATATTTTTGGTGCCATACACAAGATATTTTTCTGCATAAGTGCCGTTTTGGCTTGTCTTACACAGAGATTGTGCTTATTTTGTACACGCACAGATTTATATTTTCCGTGAGAAACCTTAACAAAGAGATTTAGATTATTTTTTACAAACACCGCTACTTCATAAATATAGTGGGATGGCAGGGTGAGCAATTTTAGTGCTTTGAACACTGGAGCACAGCTTTCATGTGGCTTTAATCCACATATAGCTCTTACGCAGCGTTTTTGAGCTTTAAACACGGTGTCTTTGTCAGTAGAGTTGCCCCAAAATATAATACCATAGCGAAGTATAGAGGCTACAAGACCATGGTATGCAGTGAGAACGGTTTCTCTGCTTACAATTTTCGATAATTTAAAAAGAAGATATGAAGCTTTATGCAATCTTTGACACACTTGAGAGGTTTGAGCCTTCCACGTTAGCTGATGGTCAATCTGCACTCCTAAAAATTTTGTTTGTTTCACTTCCTCAAGGTATTCGCCTTCAAACTCAGTACTAAAGTTAGGCACTGCATTTGTGCGCTGAAAAAAGTGCATTATTTTAGTTTTACTAAGATTTGCCATTAATTTGTTATTATTAAGCCATGTCATTATATATTTTAAAGTGTCATTAGTATTTTCTAAGTATTCGTCATAATTATTATTGAATTTAATAGTCACTGTGCTGTCATCAGCGAATAAAATCATTGGATTTGGAACGTGTCTCGGTAAATCATTTATGTATATAATAAATAATAACGGTCCTAAAACGCTACCTTGTGGAACACCACAAGATATTTCCCTAGTATTTGATAAATATTTTTGTTCAGATTTTGTTTTGAGGCAAATTCTACTAATTTCTGTGCATTGAGGCCTTTTACTTAAGTATGACTCTATCAGTTTTAGTACATTACCTCTCACGCCATATGTGTTTAATTTACTGAGCAATATATTATGGTTTACGTAGTCGAACGCCTTCGTTAAATCCATGTATATTGCGCAAATTGGTATTCTAGAGTCAATGTTTGGTAAAACTGTATTTAAAAAATTGTATATAGCCATGTCAATTGATTTGTGTTTCCTAAATCCCATTTGTTCGTCAGTTAAAATATTGTACTTATTTAGATGAGACTCCAATGCATTGTAGATTACTTTTTCAAAGATCTTTGAAAATATTGTGACTAATGCTATTGGTCTATAGAATTTCATGGAGCACCTGTCATCTTTCTTAAATAATGGCTTTACTACAACTGATTTTAATTTGTCAGGGTACTGGCCTTTATGTATGCACATGTTTATCAGAAAACTTAAATGTGGTGCTATGATTTCTGCTACTTGCTTAATTGCTTTAGTGTGTATTTCATCGTAGCCCACACTATTTTTATTTTTCAATAATCGTATTATTTTGATAATATCTTCAGGTACAGTTGGCGCCAAAAACATGGAATTTAAAAGATTATTGTTAGTCGAAGGGTTCTGGTTGTGGCTATCATTGCGGTTACTCGTTTGATCTATAAAATAGTCATTGAAGGCATTCGCTATTTGTTGGGGATCAGTTATAGTCGCGGATTCTGTTTTTATTTTAAGAATGGTTTCCTTCGGTAAATTACTTTTAGCGTCATTAATAATTTTCCAACCTGCTTTAGATTTACAATCAGAATTATTTATAAAATAATTATTCTGGGCTTTTTGTGTCAATTTAATTATCTTTCTAAAGGTACTTGTATAAGTTTTTAATTTAGTTTTATTTATCTCTGAAGGGTTTCTTCTATAGTGCCATAAGAGTTCCCTTTGATTTTTGCTACATTGCTTAATACCCTTTGATACCCACTTTGGAGTTTTGGTCGACTTCACTTTAACGTCTTCTAATGGGAAACAAAGATTGTAGATCATGAGGAAATCATTTAGAAATGTATTGTACGCTTCATTGCAGTCATCCATAGCATACATTTCCGAAAATGTCAAACATTGCATGTGAGTGGCTAATCTATTCAGATTTTCAGGGCTAAATTTTCTTTTTTTGACAGTCCATGCTTTGATTCTACAAGTTTTTTTTACAGGCACTTGTAATAACTGAGAAGTGTGATCTGAAAGGCCAAATTCTATAACTCTACCCTTGCATCCTCTCAGTATATTATGGGCAAAATTGTCAATGCAGGTTTTCTCTTTCCTAGTAGGAGTGTTTAGTTCTAGCTTCATGTTGAATCCCTGAAAGAATGATATTAATTCTTTTGACCAGTTGTTTCCTTTTTTTAATAAATCGATGTTGAAGTCTCCACAGACAATAATTTTTTTGTTACGTTTGTTGCACAGTTTATTAAGAATAGAATGCATTCTGTCAAAAAATAAATTGAAATATTTACTGGCGTCATTTTTCTGTGGTACTCTATATATACAGACAATAATTACATGAAGATTGATTAGTTCTATTGCACAACATTCTAAAACGCCACTTATTGATTGTTTAGCAACGTGACATAGTTCTTTAAAGTCCAGTCCAGTTCTTGTTAAGATACAGGCTCCTCCTCGTTTTTTCAGATTCCGTGAGAAATGTGCTGCCAGTCGGAAGTTGGGAATTGATATTAGATCTTCATGTCCAGATTGCATAAAATGTTCTGTGATACAAATAATATCGATCAAAGTCTTTTCTGATGCCAGTTCCTCTAGACAGACAGTCAGGTTTGAAGATTTGCTTAGTAGACCAGCTATATTTTGATGCAATATTTTAATGTTGTCATACACGAAAAAGATCATCATTTTCTTCACTCGGTGTGCTTGGTGAATTATTTTCTGTCACACTTATCGTAGAGGGTTTTTTTGACGTCAGATAGAGATTCAATTCTTGAATGTCTGCTTTCAGATTATAAAACAGAGTTTGCATTCCTTTTCTATTTAATTTTCCTTGTATTCCAGAGAACATATTGCCATAGTCGTAGGATAGGTTTAAATTAGAGTCGAACACATAAACGTGTTCGTGAGTCAGTGCGTCCAGGTAGAGTAAATTATTGAAGGATTCGACTCTACGATTGTACATTTCAGTATATCTGCCACATCTGAAGGTTGGAACGCATATGACAACGTTCGTGTGTTGTTGTAAACTTTTCGTAGCTTCTCTTATCGCCATCACTGACGTAACATAGTTTTTGGTCACTATGAAATCTTCTTCTCCTACCATTATTACGCAGACGTCATTTGAGCCAAAATGTTGCAATTTTTGGGGCAATCGCTCTACGAGCTGTGTGATTCCAGCGCCAGTAATCAAGTAATGGCACAAGTCGTAGTCAGCACTGAATGTGTCCTGTGCTGTTTGCAATATGCGGTTGGTCTTATTGCTGCTGATAATGCATAAATTCTTCCTGAGGGTATTAGAAGTTTCAGGCATGGGGGCGGCAGATTGCGAATCTGCACAGTCCAGTGTTATTATTGTTGGGGCGGCCGAGTCGTCAGTAGAGTCATTCTGGAGTGTATCACTATGCGCAACTGAAATTGGGATTTTATCTGTGTCTATCTGTGATTTGGTTGGAGACGGGTGATTATTCATTACTAATCTTAGTTTTTGTAAAGTACTTTGGGCTGTGTGGTTTCTGCGTTTTTTTCCTTCTATTGGTGTCGCGCACTCAGTGGCGATCTTTTTATAAGTACTTATCAATTTATTAGACTTTTCTAGATCAGTTTTTAAGTTCTGGTTTTCTAGCATTAGATCGTCTATTTCTTGGTGTGCTCCTAACAATTCATTT
The DNA here is from genome assembly GCA_949825045.1 of Argyresthia goedartella. Taxonomy (NCBI): domain Eukaryota; kingdom Metazoa; phylum Arthropoda; class Insecta; order Lepidoptera; family Argyresthiidae; genus Argyresthia; species Argyresthia goedartella. Next base: position 18,077,600 of record OX463828.1, read on the forward strand.
GTTAGTTCCTCCACTCGTTTGCTTAAAGCTATGACATCCCCATTTTCTTCGTCCAATGAGGTGTTTGGAAGACTTCGCGTGGTAGATTCGAATATCGACGTGTTTGAAATATCGTTAGTCGTGCTTGAAAATGCGTGTTTACGCAGGGTTACATATTCTGCCATCGTTGCTATGTGATTAAAAGCGATCCAAACTCGGAAAAAAGAAAAAATTAGTGCCCATACGAAAGAGCCCATTTCCTGATGTTGTCGAGGTCAGCATTCAAAGCCTCTACAGTCAAAGTCAGATCACACAGGGGAAAATACCGATAAATTTGAAGGTCATCTGCATAGAGATGATACGAGGAAGACAAAACATCCGAGATGGAATGGATGAAAACTGAGAAAAGAAGAGGAGAAAGGATGCCACCCTGCGGAACACCAGTAGAGAGCTTGCTTGCTTGATTTTTGTCTTGTTCTAAGTAGAGAGAAAGTACTGTAATCGTTAGGATTGTTGAATCGCTTCCATTTTATGTACCTTACTTTTTTCTTTAATAATACATATTAGAGCCCGGCTATACCAAATTGGGTAGCGCTTGGAAGTTCTAGTAATAACTAGGGGAACATAGTCTTCGATTACATCGCCTAATTTACTATAAAACGATGATATTGATATTTTTGATGATCTTTTCAGGAGATCGGCACCGGAGATCTCACACGGTCTCACTCTTAGCCACACCAAATTACAACACCTCGGCATATGAGCACACCTTCAGGTTGCAGGCGGTCCGACTATGGAACGCACTTCTTTGCAAAATAAGAGACAGTCCCACTCTTTTCTCTTTCAAAAACCGGGTAAAAGAGCACTTACTCTCTCTTTCATGATAGTAGTTATAGTATGTATATTATTACTATTATATATATATTGTATATTATTATTACAAGTACAAGTTTATGTTTCTATTGGTACTTATTTAGTTTTTTTTTTTCGTTGAATCAAAATCATAAATTTAATTAAGTTTTTCCACTCTCAAAGACCTTCTGGTCTATCTGGAGTGGTGAGATCGTTCTTAGTGTAGTAAAGTTTTAGTTTAAACAAATATTTCTTATTTTATATGTAACTATTTATAAGGCTTTTGGGTAAGTCATTACTAATATCTGGTAGCATGTACTCCCAAGTCCGCATACCGTATACATTATTATACTTAGGTAGTCTATATGTTTTATAGTAAGATAAGTTTCTCATACCAGCTGGTCTGTTCTGAGTCTGTAAGTATTTTAAGTTATTATATTCTTCATTTAGGATGGCAAATTTTGTTTTGTTGAAGACATTCATTATGTTACAATGGTTGAATAGGCCAGTATAATTTATTTCATTTTTAAATTTTTCTTTAATTTTTTTTGTTACCATGAGTTTTAGTAGGATAGTTTGTAATTTTTGAATGCCCTCAACATGAGATTTGTAGGTTCTGCCATAACTACTTAGGCCATACCCGATGACAGAGTCAGCTAGTGCCATGTATAATAGTCTCAGAGTTTTGTACGGTAGTTTATATCTGAGTATGTGAAATTGACTTATTATAGATCTTAGTTTATTGCAAACATGATGTATGTGTGGACTCCAGCTGAGCCTGTCATCTATGATAAGGCCCAGGTACCTATGCGTTTTAACTAACGGCCGTTTGCACTAACCTTAGGAATTGCCTAAGTTCCACAAGTTACTATAGAACTTAGGCGATTCCTAAGGTTAGTGCAAACGAGTCTAAGTCTAAGTGTGCACATTTACATTGTATATGATGTTGGTGGAAGCCATGGTGAGCGTGAGCCATGATGCTGGGTGTGATTGTTGTTTTATTATGTGATGAACGTATATGCATTAGTTTGGTTTTTTGTGAGTTAATTACTAAACCAATATCATGTGCCCATTTACACAAGTCATAACTCGTTTGCATACAGTGTTCGGCTTGTTTTATATCGTGGTTAGCTACTAATATGCATGTATCATCGGCAAATTGGTATACTGAGCACTCATTCAACATATTGCACATGTCGTTAACATTTACTTAACGTTAACAAGTAGTTTGGTATATAGATATTTTATTTTACATATTTCATAGATATTTAATTTATTTATTTATTATAGATAAACTCGCCTTTGTACATATGTTTTCAATGAATGCAACTTTTTTTTTATCTTTGTGCAATAAAGAATTATGAATATTGCGTCATCAATTGTGCCGGAATTGAGAAAGGTTGTCCAGTCAGTATTCATGAGCTCTTTATAAATTTTTTCATAGTCTCCTTTCCTGAATCTTTGTTGTGGCATGTTACGAAGTGGAGGTATAGTGATCTCCTTGGCATTGATACTGAGGGTCGTGAGGGCTGGGTCTTCTTTGGGTTATCACGGGAGTAAAGAAAAGGAAGAAAAATTAGGTCCAGTGTGTTACCGGAAGTGTTAGTGAATCGATTGAACTGGCGCACTCCTATCAGGTTTGCATGGAGTTAATTAAAGTGCTGAGTTCTGCAGATCAACGGTTCCGCGTCTAAGATGGAAAGGTTCACCGGTCTCCCACTTTATCATACCAAGATTAAAATCTCCTCCCACTTGATAAAAATCATCTGGATTTGCCGTAATAAAGTCAGTCATCAGGCTAGTAAAGTTAAGTGTGCGCTGGGCTTGGATATGATTTCTGTTATCGGGTGGTATGTAAGCCAACCCGATATGAAGGTCACGCTGTGAACTAAGCGAGCGGCCATCTATAGTTATCCACATACATTCCTCATCAAGATCATTTCGCTGCCAGTCAGTGCGCAGGCGAGCGTTGAGCCGCGAAGCGCTTATTATGAAAATACCTCCAGCCCTCGACCCGCGGTCCTTACGAAAAAAAATATATTTATTGTTAGTATGCTAAGAATATAGTACTCCATCATGCATCCATGATTCTGTTATGAATATAATATCATGATCGGAGTTCAAGACACTGTTATAAAATACTAAGGTTTTCTTATTAAGACCTCTAACATTCTTACAGTAATACGCACAGACGACGCACAAGTGTCGCCGTTTAGATGGGGCCCACTGGTAGTGAGCACGGACTTCTCTCAGTCGCGCGCAGACTGTGACATCAGATATACGTGAACGTATGACAGAATAAAATGGTGTCCTGCGTTGTTCACTGCTGTAAATCATGCGGGAGGCACTATACAAAAAAACAAAGAGTGACTTATCATAATGAAGTAATATAATTTACAATTATTACTGGCTGCAAATAGTTAAACTTATAAATATTGTTTTCGATAAATCCCCGTGAGGAAAATCTATCATCCGACTGACGTAACTTTGTAGCGACGTTCTTTAGTATTATAAAATGAAGTCTTATTTCAATGGATTTTGGTAGGTAAATGTCGGTTCTTTGAGTCCAGCTTATTACCTAAAATTAACCTTAGGAAAAATAATAGTTTTACTTTCACAGCCGCCTCGTTATCAGGTTTCAAATACAATGAATAGAGCAAAAGTAGAAACCAGGAAGATGGTAGGTAAGATGGCAACTTTTGAAGCATTTTTTTTTTTCATTTTCCTCGTGATCCTAAACGACGTGAAATATGGCGTCGCATATTAGCATCGCATCGTAACGATGCCAATTATAAAGTCTTACCTTATGCAAGGATTTGTAAATCAAATATACTCTTTTCTATGATTACTTTTATCAAATATACTTTTTTCTATGATTACTTTTATTTTGAAATCAAGATTCTCCTAGTAATCCTACTAATCTCTATCTGCGAGCTTACATCATCTTTCATAGTTTAACGGCAATGACAATTAATGTACCTATGTAAGTGGGTTAATTAATTATATTTCAAGTTTTGATTAATTGAACAGTGAGGTAATTTTAGCTAAATTTTTTCCTGATCACCGATTAAAAGTCACCGTGTATTTGAGAGTTATCCGTAGATGTACTTTCCTAATTTTGTGTCTATTTACCCCAAATTCAAATCACCCCTGATTAACGGAACGTGTCGCGGTGACACCGTTACAATTTTTCGTAACGACTTAGTTCCGATAAATTCCGACAGAGGCGCCATTTTTCTTAGCCTCAAAACAATATGGAATTTAGTACGGGATGCCGTATCCTTAATGTATATTAATGGTAATACCATGGACGAATAAAACTAGAGGACTGACAACGTCATAGAAAAAAACGACCCTGCTAGAAAGCTAAAATCCTGTCTTATTTCTAGATGTGACGGCGTAGTATAATCCATAGTAAAAATCGAATTACGCTTCAAAGTACTACGGTTGTTTGTCCTCTAGTTTTATTCGTCCATGGTAATACATAAGTTGTTGGTGGACATTATTGTTATTTAATTAACGAAAAAATATGAACAGTACACATATTAACAATGTGATAGTACGCATAAGCATGGGTAGTACTTAGATAAACAGCAACAGCATACATTTTATCTGCCGAATTACTTAACATTAATCTGAATGATATTTCTTTTTGGTTTTGTTCCACTTGTGTGAAGGGTGTGTTTGACTATGAGTAGGAGTTCGTTTGTGAGTGTGTAAAAGAGTATAGTTAGGTTAAATATGTGAGTAAAATAGTAACTAATTATACAAAAAAGGAAACTTTACATTATTATACAATTTGTTCTAGGTCCGCTTCTTTGGAGATCTGAATATACGGTTTATTTTCTGCTTTCCGTACATATATTCGGCAGTTTTTTGTCCAAACAAAAGTATATTCCTTCTCGGTTGCTATTTTCCTGCATTTACTGAGCAGGTTTTTGTTTGCGACAGTTAGGTGCTCGTTCACATTCACTTTTATAGGTTCTCCTTCCAATCCTGAGTCATCCCACGGCATTTGCGAGTCGCGTGCACCAGGGCATCCTTGGTCGCTCGTTCCCGGAGTAGTGCTATGATGGCGCGAGGCTTCCCCTTGGTGGGACGCTTGGCCTGGACGCGGTGGGCGAACTCCACGTCGCTCTACTGCAGCGGGGCTCCGACGTACTTGGCAAGCTTCACGATGACGTCAGGTAAAAATTCGTTGTCTTGCTCAGCGATACCAACCAGTTCAAATATTTTGTAGCCGCGACCATTGGTCTCTCTTTGAACCTTCTTCCTTTAAGGACTTACTTTTTCCTGAAGGAGTTGTATGGACTATTTTTGAGACTTGTGGTCATTACGAAGGATCTTTATTTCATACGATTGAGTGTCCAAGTTTTTTTACTGCGTCGTACTGATCACTTATCAGCTTGACCGAGGTTTCCAGGTCCGTAATTTGTTTCCTCATGGATTCTTCAAATTCCAATTTCCAAATTCCAAATTCCAAATGTCTTTATTACTGTAGATATTTACATATACTTAGCAATCGTCTTTTTTTGTCACTTTTCTACATTGGACCACTGTGGGAGAGAAGGGCGTAGAAACTCCCAGATTGATTTTTACTGGCAGCCGGACCGCACCCGAGGCTACACGTCAAAAACAGCTGTGCTGTATTTTAACTAAATAATTTTGTTTAAATTCGTCTATTTGTGAATATATTGTTAGTTTTTAGTGTTTGTTAAGTCAATTAATAGTGTCCCAGTGATAAACGTGGTCAGAATTATAATTGTGATAAAATAATCTATCACGGGCCAACAGACCAAAGGACGATTCAAACTATCTTGACACTGTGTTCAACTTCCTGTGATCACGGAAGGGTTTGGTTACATTTTGTAATTCAGAAGGTACCTACGTAAGTTAACTGGTAACAGTGAATAAAAGTTTACACGTTATACAACATAAACTCCTCGAAAGCGTTTAATAGCTAATTGAGAAGTTGGGATGTGTCACGTTCACGTCATCTGATTATTGCGTGGTTTGGTATCTGCCTGTCATTTGGGTAGTCGTCGCCTGCTGGAAATATTTTCAAGTGAAATATGGATTTAATATTTTTAAATAACCAAAAAGGTAAAAGCTTTTTATTGCTCGGAGGATATAGGTTAAATTTAAGTAAGATAAATAAAGAAACAACATTGTGGAGATGTGTAAATAGAAAATACTGTTCGGTGACAGTCACATTAGACTTAACAAAAACGGTTGATTTGAGACAAAAACCACATACATGTGAAAGCGATTTCATCAAGAAAGAAGTCTTGATGACCATCCAAAATTGCAAAAAAGATGTATGCATAAATTTTATGCCCATTCAATCAATCTATGAACAAAATTTCGAGCTCTTGAAACAAAAAGGAAAACGATACCTAAACGAGATACCGACTTTCGGACGCATCAAGTACGCCCTCTACAGGGCTCGAAAGATTTTTTTGAGTTCAAGAAGACTTGTTTGAGAACATCAAATATATAAACCATTTTTGGTATGTGAAGATGGTGAAGAAAATGAAAAAATTCTTATTTTTGCAACTGCTCTGTCCAGGAAGACTATCAAATCTAAGAAAATTGTCGTACGTGTACTTTGGCGATGGCACATACAGATGCGTACCGAAGCCATTTTACCAGCTCTTCTCAGTACACGCTGATCTGGGCTCTACACAACGAACTTTTGTAGTACCGTTAGCCTACGGATTACTGCCAAATAAGAATGAGGCTACATACAGCCGACTTTTTAAAATAATTCGTGACAAACTCGGAAACAATCCTTCAGTCTAAAAATGTGATAACGAGCTGGCCCAGATAAATGGAGTCAAAAATGCTTTTCCCGACATAAAAATCAGTGGTTGTTTTTATCACTTTAACAAGGTTGTGTGGAAAAAGTCCAAAGAGTTAAACGCAACTCTTTATCAAGCAGGCAAAAAAAAACACCAGACTTTGCGCTCTTTTATCTCTTCTTCCGGCAAGACGAATACCTGAGGCTTGGGTAAGCATCCTTGAAGAATCTCCGGTCATCCACACAATGAACCGATTCCTTAAATATTTCAAGCAGCGGTGGAAACCCTTGATAACACCAGAACTTTTGAGCAGTGCCGATGAAAGACACAGAACTACCAATCCTCTAGAGGGTTGGCATAGACGGCTAAACGCCAATATAAAGAAAAACCCTAATTTATTTTACTTTTTGCACAAACTGAGACAAGAAGCAAAGGCATATCGAAGGCGATATCAAAATAAACGACTCCTTTTTAGTACTTTTGCAAAAAATCGAAAGAATTATGATATTATTTTTGATGAAAAATTATAGAAATTGCTTTCGAATCTGAATAAAAACAAATATTCGGCCATGACATTTTTGAAGAAAATTGTTTACTTAAAACTTGGCATGGGATTAAAGTTTAACAATTATTTGTTACTCTTATGAGTAACATCATAATATTAATTGAAACCGTTGTTTAGTTCGAACTTCGTCACATACTATTAGTCATTATATGTATAACATATCAGAGTCAATTGAGTTGTTAATATATTAAAAGTTAATTGAGTTGCTAGTTATGTTAGTTAAGCATGTTGCATGAACATAACAATTCAGTAAACTTTAATTTGTTCAATGGGTTCGTTATACGAGCTACCTTTAAGCCATACTTTACTAATTGTTTATCTGTTCGTCAACAGTAGAGTAAAGGTAAGGGTTTCTTATCTACTAGCCTCGTCCAAAGTCTACAAAATACCCAGATGTATTTGTAGACACGATCACACGATGGGGATACGTCTCTTCGTCCATTTTCGTAAGGTACGCAATATTAGTCCCTCTCTTACAAATCACGAATTACCTTGAGATATAAAATGTAAAGCAAAACTAAGCAAAGTGGGATCCATCATAATCTTTAATTTCGGCCCCTCACAATCAATCCAAAAGTACTAGGAGCACATATGTCCTCAGGAAGTTTAAATAATAGTAACAGCCAGTGATATATGTGGATATAGTGTATCGATAAACAACAAGATGTTACATATACCAGGACCGCAGAAAGATGTTGGAAGTTCCAAGATCTATTAATACCTCCTAGCAACCCATTATCTCTTAGTACATAATCTTAATTTTATATAAATAAAAGTACAATTAAGTTAAACATTTTAGGAATATTACTAGTAACTCAACAGAACAGACGAACAACTGAACTAGTGAGAAAAAAGTCCCACTAGTTCAATTGACTGAACTGTCCAATTGAACAAGTGGGAATAAAGGCATTTTCCATCCATAGTGGTCTTCAAGGCAATGTGGTCATTTTGCTAAAGTATAGTGTGAGTAACATTGATTAAACCTAAAAGAAAAAGTAAAAATTTTGAGTAGTCATTTCGATAAAATTGACATTTAGTGCCTAATCTAAAGAGTAAACATTTTGAGAGTTTGAGTAGACTTTTTGAAAACATAGTAAAGTAAAGTAGTCATTTTGGTAAAATGGACATTTTGTGCCTAAGCGGCATTTATGTGGGGTGAGTAAGGTGTCGAACTCGGCGCGCCGGTAGATTTCAAAATCACGGACTTTGGTTATAACCAAATCCCTCCACTCGGGACTGAGGGAGCCTTGCTTCTCCCAATGGGAAGACTCTATGCCGCACCTCTTCATATGTCGCTTCAGCACATCTTTGTACCTGAGGAGTTGTCCGCCATGCTTGTGCTTGCCTTCCTGAAGTTCTGAGTAGAGGATGTGCTTAGCGACCCTCTGCTCTGCCATCCTTGACACGTGTCCACACCACCGAAGCACAAAATAAATAGGTATTTATTTTGTGACCGAAGCTGTCACCGCTCGAGGTAGGCCACAATGCCACCCACATTGGCACGTCGCAGCACTTCAGTGTTCCGCACGCGATCAGACCATCTGATCTGATCTTACGTAGACATCTGAGGTGGAAACGGTCTAGCAGGCGGATACAACGGCGGTACACGGTTCAAGTTTCCGCAGCGTAAGGAGATTAGGCAGGACAATCGCCATGTACACTGAGATCTTCGTACCTATATGTATGTGGTGTGAACAGAAGACCTTGGTATCCAGCTTGCCGAATGCTGCAGCTGCAGCTCCGATCCTGCTGTTGTTCTCTGCGACAAGGTCACACTTAGATGTTAAAGTGGTCCCCAGGTAGCGGAACTTATCAACCTGCTTCAGCTCATCCTCGCCAAGTTTGATGTTCAGCGGCTCACGAGAGTCGATGTCTAGATACATCACCTCCGTCTTTTTGACGCTGATCTTCAGGCCGAATTTACGGCAGGAGATCGGGCATGAGCAGTTGCAGGATTTCTGGGAATTCTGCTACAAAGTATATGTCATCCGAACTCAGTCTCGATTATCTCAGTGACCACGGCGTGTGAGACTTTTGTGAGGGCTTTTAGTCTCGCCAGGTTAAAAAGGCTACTGTACAGTTCGATATTTGTTTATGCGATTATATTGTATACGGGCCTCTTTAGAGTGGGTGTCACTTTGACGCTGTTACTTATTTTGTAGTTTTAAAAAGAAAGAGGCTTGGATGTGAGAAGTCAATGTGACACACTTCACCCATAGATAAAAATGTATAGTAGACTTCACCGTAGGCTTCGGCCAGTGACTGATCTAAATTTTATAGTTAGGATAGCTTAATGGCTATCGAGCCAGTTGTGGATCCCTTTTATAAAAAGTGTAAACTAAAGCAATAAAAACCAATCAGTTATTACCAGTCTTTATAATTGAACTTGCTAGCCCTACAGATTAGGTAGGCAATTATAATCGTATAGTGCTGAAAGCACTGAAAGCACTACATTGGTGGAGGCGCCAAACGAACCGGAGAAATAAGAAGACTGCTTCAGAAGGAAGGTGACGTCATAAGAAGTGACGCAATAGAAGAGGATAGTGATCGTCGATCCAGACCTTGCTGAATCGAGGAAGGATCGAATGTGCATTGGGAAGTATATTTCTGTACTTAAGTTTTTTATTTAGGAATTACCTCGACCTGCCAAGCGAGTGAAGAATCGAATAGAAAAATATTGTGGGAAGATTTTTATAGCGGCGGACATTTTGTGAAACATTTTATGAAATTATTTCATGATGGAGGAGTTGTCAACTTGTTTTTCGGGGAGTCCTCAGGAGTCCTTTGAAGACTTTCTAGAAGACTTCAGAGATGCTGCATCGAGGAAGAAATTTATATCGTCGGAGGAATTAAAATTATTATTTCCTTCGTGCTTAAAAGGTGGAGCCTTATATTTTTTAGGGAAATTAGGGGCAGTGCCCAGACATTTGACGAGGTGGTGAATAAATTTAATGAAGAATTTGGAAGCACAGACTTTGCAGAGAAGTTCTACAATGCCAAGCAAGAGAAAAGAAGTTTGTTGGACTGCTTCCATTATTTAGGGGACCTGGCGAGGAAGGCTAGAGTTACCAAAGATGACATTTTTATAACGCAATTTTTAAGAGGATTGCAAAACCATCTTAGAAATAAATTAATGTTGACCCATTTTGTAGATAAGAAGGCGCTCAGGGCGGTACTGGCACAGATGGAGAAATTAAGTCCGGGAAGTGATGATAATGTGAATGTGTTTAGAAACCCGGCAACTTTTGGACCGAATTTGGCCCATAGCCATAGGGGCGGGGGGGACAGACCGTTTCACACACAATATAATCAAGGCCCTACTCAAGACCCACGACGAACGCCGAATGTTTCGCCGTCGGCAAGTGGTCAGGAGCCACATATTAGACCTGGTACTAATAATTATAATTTGCGTCCTAGGCAGGCGGATTTTGCAACACGTCGTCGCTAGAGCCCGATAGCGGTGACCAGGCTGACCTGTGGATTGAGGGCCTCAGACGAGCTCAGCAGCGTAGCACAGAAGCGAAACGACCAATGGGGAAGATCGTCGCAGTCGAGGCGGATGAGCAGGTCAGACCATTAGTTTTATGAAATTCTTCGGGGGTAAACGTGGTAGCTCTTTTAGATACAGGCGCTACGGCTTCATGCATCAGCCCAGCAGTTGCAGATCAAGTGGGTGCGAGATGTATGCAAGAAGAGAAGAGACGGGTTAAGGCGGTAAATGGAAGTTTGCTGCAAATTGTAGGCAAAAGTGTTATAGATTTTAGTTTGGACAACTTTAGCTTTTCACAGGAATTTTTAGTAATAACTGATTTAAATTGTAGCATTAGTGTGGGTGGATTTTTTAATAAAGAACGGTATGAATATTGATTTTGTTCATTCGTGTATGTGTTTTTTCCAGGGAAAAATACCGTTTTTCAATAATTTCCATACGAAACAAAACACGACGCCGGTAAAACGAAATGTCATGTGCGTAGGGATTCTTTCAAAACAAAAGATAGGGTCGGACTTTCTAGACGGTTCTAGAAGGAAACAAGTGAACTTCGGGGAAACCACGGTTATCGAGGATCGTGACGTGATAAATTCTATCGACTTTCAGGAGTTAAGAAAGGGCGATTACGTTTATTTCTCGGGGTTATCGGATTCGTGCGAATTTGCGTTTGGGGTAGAAGATAAACGGTTTATCGTAAATGAGGATTTATGTGAGAATGATAAGCGGGTATTATTGGCGTTGTTGGATAGGAATGCGGATAGATTTGCGTTTGCAACAGACCAGTTAGGTAGGTCGGAGATAGTGTCGGTCGATATTAAGACTTATGATGAAGAGCCGGTTCATTGTCACCCGTATCGCGTTTCGCCGGTGCAACGGGAAATTATTGAGGAGCAGGTCGCGGAGATGTTGAAATTAGGTGTTATTAGGGAATCCACTAGTTCTTATGCTGCGCCCGTTGTGTTAATTAAAAAGCCCGATGATTCATGGAGGTTTTGTATAGATTATCGGAAATTAAATAAGAAAATTTGTAGGGATAATTATCCTATTCCGCGGATAGAAGACATTGTCGATAGTTTGGCCGGGGCCAAGTATTTTGCGGAGTTAGATCTCAATTCAGGTTAATGGCAGACGGTTATTACGGAAGGTAGGCATAAAACGGCTTTCGTCACGACCACGGGTCTTTATGAATTTAATGTTGTTCCGTTCGGTTTGGCAACGAGTCAAGCGGTTTTCCAACGGATGATGGATAAAGTTTTGGCGGATTTAAGATTTAAAGGGGTTATGGTTTACGTAGACAATGTTATTGTGTATGGTAGAACGTTCGAGGAGTTTACCGATACGTTGCAGAAAGTTTTTGGGTGCTTTAGAGAAGCGAACTTGACCTTCAAGCCATCCAAATGTAAATTCGGTTTATGCGAGATTGAGATGCTAGGTTATCTAATCTCGAATGAAGGAGTAAAACCTAGTGAGAAAAAGCTGAAGGCTATGCAACAGGTTCCAACTCCCACATCTACGAAGGATGTGAAACAATTATTAGGTTTATTTTCTTATTATAGAAAATTTGTATCGAATTTTGCGAGAATATCGTTACCTCACACTAAATTATTGAAAAAGGGGGTAAAGTTTCAATGGAATGAAGAATTGCAGAATTCGTTCGAGTATATTAAGAAGGTTATGTGTAGTGCGCCAATACTTTCCTATTATTCGGGGGATAAGTCGGTTACTACGAGAGTTTATGTGGATGCGTCTAACGAGGCGTTGGGTGCAGTATTGATGCAGGGCGTTGAAAAAATGAGTCCGGTTGCCTATGCGTCTAGGAAGTTAACGGATGCGGAGAAAAAATATAGTACGACGGAGAAAGAGTGTCTGGGGTTAGTATGGGCGTTAAGGTACTATAGGCATTATCTTTGGGGATCGTATTTTCAGGTTGTTACAGACCATAGCGCGTTATGTTGGTTACAGTCGAAAAAAGATATGTCTGGTAGGTTAGCGCGATGGGCGTTAGCGATACAAGAATGGGATTTCGAGATAGTTCATTGCTCGGGGAAAAGCAATGTAGTAGCAGATTTTTTGAGTAGGAATCCGCTAATGGAAGAAGGGAAACGGGAAACAGAAGGACCTCAGTCTTCTTCTCGTTCTGAACCTGATGATGATGGTTTGGAAGTTTTTAGTATTAATGTAGAGTCGTTACAGGCGGATCAAGAGAACGATTCATTTTGTAGCAGATCGTTAACGCGGTTGAGCGAACGTCCGGAAGCGTGGCGTAGCGGTTTTTGTTTGAGAAATAATTTATTATATAAAAGCGTACGTAGAGATGGAGAAATTAGGGAGGTATTAGTATTGCCTAGGTCTTTGTTTCAAAATGTAATGAACGAATTACATGATGAGGCGTGGACAGGAGGTCATTTGGGTCACGCAAAGACGTTGAAGAGGTTTCGGTCGAAATATTTCATGCCGAAAGCCGATAAGGAGATAGAGCGTTATATAGCTTCGTGCGTGCCGTGTCAAGAAAGGAAATTAGTTAAAAGCGTAGCAGATTTGACGCCGATTAGGGTCTCGGATATTTTTGAGAAGGTAGGAATCGACGTGTTAGGAGCGTTTCCACGTTCGTCGAGAGATAACCGTTTTATTATAGTCGCGGTAGAGTATGCGTCGCGGTTTGCGATATGTAAGGCGTTACCTAGGGTTACATCGGAAGATGTAGTGCTGTTTTTAGTTGAGGAAGTTTTCTGTAGGTTCGGGCCGATTAGAGAAATTATTTCAGATAGAGGAACAGTTTTTACGGCGGGAATTGTAAAAGAAACGGTAGAGCACTTTGGGGCTAAAATGATACATACAAGTTCGTTTCACCCACAGAGTAACGGTTTGGTAGAGCGAATGAATAGAACGTTAACTTCGATGTTATCAAAATATTTAGGTAGTGCTCGGTGCTCGGTTTTACCTTTGATAGTACATGCGTGTAACACTAGCGTACAGGCGTCAACGAAAGTGTCGCCGTATATTATTTTATTTGAACGCACAGCGTGTACAAAAGCGGTATTACGATATGAAATCAAAACCCAGATCGTTCCGGGTGAATGACTTAGTTTTGTTATACGTACCAAGGCGGATAACGGGAAGATGTATGAAGTTGGCACGTCTGTATCAAGGACCATACAAGGTCATTGAGATCGTTGGGAGGTCTAATGTGCTGATTCGTCGTCTGAACTCACGGTCACGGGGCGTTATTGTTAACACAAATCGTTTAAAATGCTTTGTGCTGCGTTGAGGAGTTCGTCTGATATTAAATAATTATACATTAGGAGTATAATACAATTTTATCCCGGTTGATGGTTTGTGGTTTGTGTATGCGGTAGTGTTATGAATTGTTTATTAACCGGTGTTTCTTTTCATGTTGTTGCTGAACTATGATGTCTGATGAGGGCCGTACACCAAAGACCCAAGAAATATCTGTAACATACTAGATTTCCGTGGTAGATTGCCTCTATATGAGAAACTTTTATAAACGACAGTTCGAATAATTGTTTGAACCGATCGCCTGGTTTTATCTTTGAGAGCAGTATGACGAGGCAATAGCTATTCGTCATGGGGTTCTGTTTTGGTTCCTGCGTTCTTAAAGTATAGAGTTGGGATGACTTGGTAAGGGGAGAGTAAGGGTTGTATAACGAAGGTTTCTCAATGAAAGTAATTTCTGATGTGGGATAACTCGGGTATTCGATACACATTCGAGATTCTTTGTAGTGTCTTTACTTGGGTAATTGGTTGCAACTCACGGCGATTATCTTAAACTGTTAATAGTAAAATATAGTTTACTGAATTCCAATGGATTAGTTGAGATATATGTATGCTGTAGTATCGGTTTTAAAGCTAGTTGATTTTATCGTATTATTGGAACGTATTTTAATAAACTCATTCTTAAGCTGTGGCTTAGTAATACGGTTCTATAGATTAATCCTGTTAATATGGTTGACGTTTCCTATATTTTAAAATGATATTTTTTTTCTTTGATCTTTGCCTGCGTTAATTTTTGAAATATTTTCATTCGGTGGAAAGAGTTCACAATGTGTTCACAATTGTTATATTCAAAGATCGAGTTGTGTTAATTTTAGGAACGGAGGTATTATAGTTGTCTGATAAGTTTGTCGCTAGTTTTTATTATCAGAAAGTTTGTCGGATTGTAATTGAAAGTTTTCTAGCATTAGGTAGGTTAGTGTTAAGCCGCGAATAATTGTATGATGGGATCATAGGGTGTTATAATTTAAGTTTTTTAAGGTGCATAGCCTACACCTTAAGTGTAGTTAGGTTTTGTTATTTAATGTTTAATTGAGTAGGTTAAATGGGATGGTTGGACAGATAAGGATTAGGGTACTTGATGTTATTTGAAATTATGCTTGCGGCATATTTACTGTTTTTTTTAGATTTCAAGCATAGCAAGCTTTTACGTTAACATTTAATGTTTTTTAGATTTTAGACTTTGAGATAGGGTTGTCATTTTAGATTTGTCTTTGAGTTAGGGTTGCCAATTTGAAAAAAAAAACCGTTGGTTTTTTTTTTTAAGGGAGGGGGGAATTATTGTAAGGTTCGATATTTGTTTATGCGATTATATTGTATACGGGCCTCTTTAGAGTGGGTGTCACTTTGACATTGTAACTTATTTTGTAGTTTTAAAAAGAAAGAGGCTTGGATGTGAGAAGTCAATGTGACACACTTCACCGTAGGCTTCGGCCAGTGACTGATCTAAATTTTATAGTTAGGATAGCTTAATGGCTCTCGAGCCAGTTGTGGATCCCTTTTATAAAAAGTGTAAACTAAAGCAATAAAAACCAATCAGTTATTACCAAAGTCTTTATAATTGAACTTGCTAGCCCTACAGATTAGGTAGGCAATTATAATCGCATAGTGCTGAAAGCACTGAAAGCACTACACTACCATCGGTGCGGAAACGGATGCAGACACCTTCTGGAGAGGCTTGATATCCTCGCAAAGTACAACGCGAACAATGTAAGCGCAAGAACGCAGCCTTGTTTGACCCCACAAGTAACGGGGGGAAACTCTGATTGTTCTCAAGGTCAATAAAACACAGGTACATGGGACGGCCCTGCTCTATGCTTTTCTCTTGCAGTTGAAGCACTGAGAAGACAGCCTCCGCTAAAGCCGAACTGAGTCTAAGGTAGCAGCGCTTCTGATAGTTTCATCAGGCGGTTTAGGTGTACTCTGGCGAAGACTTTTCCTGGGACTGATAAAAGCGAAATACTGCGATAGGAACCACAATCGGAACGGTCACCCTTGCTCTTATATAGAACCCGTAAGTGTGATACTTTAATTCCACCTAAGAACAAAATGCTCCCATATTGCCGAATGTAGATCCTCACATTAAGTATGGCCAGCGCCAGGGGGCGCGAACAAACAAATGCATCTTTAGCTTTAATTCTAGGCTAAACTAGACAACATAAAAATGTAGGATAAATATATGTTATAAAAGGTCTATTAGAGATAAGAATAGACTTTTAAAATTACCAGATATCTGTAACATTTAATACTTAACAATATTTTTCGCAATGCATTATTATTCAAATAAATGAACAAACGCTCGGAGACGAAATTAGTTTCCTATATGAAACTTACACGCAAAAATAGGTAAAAAAGGGATTTCTTTTTGATGTTTTATTTTATTTTTAATGTTATTATTACAGGAGTTTAGTAATATTTTCTATAATTTTCTTGGTCTCGGAGCTCGTGCTGCCCCGCGGGGCTCTGCGCGGGAGCATGCGTCAGTCTGCTTCGACGCGATGCGACGGGTATTTGTTTCATTTGGGTCTCGCAAAGACGTTGAAGAGGTTTCGGTCGAAATATTTCATGCCGAAAGCCGATAAGGAGATAGAGCGTTATATAGCTTCGTGCGTGCCGTGTCAAGAAAGGAAATTAGTTAAAAGCGTAGCAGATTTGACGCCGATTAGGGTCTCGGATATTTTTGAGAAGGTAGGAATCGACGTGTTAGGAGCGTTTCCACGTTCGTCGAGAGATAACCGTTTTATTATAGTCGCGGTAGAGTATGCGTCGCGGTTTGCGATATGTAAGGCGTTACCTAGGGTTACATCGGAAGATGTAGTGCGGTTTTTAGCTGAGGAAGTTTTCTGTAGGGTCGGGCAGATTAGAGAAATTATTGCAGATAGAGGAACAGTTTTTACGGCGGGAATTGTAAAAGAAACGGTAGAGCACTTTGGGGCTAAAATGATACATACAAGTTCGTTTCACCCACAGAGTAACGGTTTGGTAGAGCGAATGAAAAGAACGTTAACTTCGATGTTATCAAAATATTGAGGTAGTAATCAAAGGCAATGGTGCTCGGTTTTACCTTTGGTAGTACATGCGTATAACACTAGCGTACAGGCGTCAACGAAAGTGTCGCCGTCTAATATTTTATTTGGTAGGGAACCGTGCTCAGTGGTGGGTCAATCATTAGGATTAAACGCAGTTGGTTTAGACGAAACGATAGATGAAAGGGTAAATCGTGTGGGTAGGCTGCTGACTAAGGCGTTAGGAAATATTGCGAACGCACAGCGTGTACAAAAGCGGTATTACGATATGAAATCAAAACCCAGATCGTTCCGGGTGAATGACTTAGTTTTGTTATACGTACCAAGGCGGATAACGGGAAGATGTATGTATGTTGGCACGTCTGTATCAAGGACCATACAAGGTCATTGAGATCGTTGGGAGGTCTAATGTGCTGATTCGTCGTCTGAACTCACGGTCACGGGGCGTTATTGTTAACACAAATCGTTTTAAAATGCTTTGTGCTGCGTTGAGGAGTTCGTCTGATATTAAATAATTATACATTAGGAGTATAATACAATTTTATCCCGGTTGATGGTTTGTGGTTTGTGTATGCGGTAGTGTTATGAATTGTTTATTAACCGGTGTTTCTTTTCATGTTGTTGCTGAACTATGATGTCTGATGAGGGCCGTACACCAAAGACCCAAGAAATATCTGTAACATACTAGATTTCCGTGGTAGATTGCCTTTATATGAGAAACTTTTATAAACGACAGTTCGAATAATTGTTTGAACCGATCGCCTGGTTTTATCTTTGAGAGCAGTATGACGAGGCAATAGCTATTCGTCATGGGGTTCTGTTTTGGTTCCCGCGTTCTTAAAGTATAGAGTTGGGACGATTTGGTAAGGGGAGAGTAAGGGTTGTATAACGAAGGTTTCTCAATGAAAGTAATTTCTGATGTGGGATAACTCGGGTATTCGATACACATTCGAGATTCTTTGTAGTGTCTTTACTTGGGTAATTGGTTGCAACTCACGGCGATTATCTTAAACTGTTAATAGTAAAATATAGTTTACTGAATTCCAATGGATTAGTTGAGATATATGTATGCTGTAGTATCGGTTTTAAAGCTAGTTGATTTTATCGTATTATTGGAACGTATTTTAATGAACTCATTCTTAAGCTGTGGCTTAGTAATACGGTTCTATAGATTAATCCTGTTAATATGGTTGACGTTTCCTATATTTTAAAATTATATTTTTTTTTCTTTGATCTTTGCCTGCGTTAATTTTTGAAATATTTCCATTCGGTGGAAAGAGTTCACAATGTGTTCACAATTGTTATATTCAAAGATCGAGTTGTGTTAATTTTAGGAACGGAGGTATTATAGTTGTCTGATAAGTTTTTCGCTTGTTTTTATTGTCAGAAAGTTTGTCGAATGATAACCATTCGAGAAGCTAAATCTTAGCTAGATTCAGCTGTTTGCCTTCGTATTGTAATTGAAAGTTTTCTAGCGTTAGGTAGGTTAGTGTTAAGCCGCGAATAATTGTATGATGGGATCATAGGGTGTTATAATTTAAGTTTTTTAAGGTGCATAGCCTACACCTTAAGTGCAGTTAGGTTTTGTTATTTAATGTTTAATTGAGTAGGTTAAATGGGATGGTTGGACAGATAAGGATTAGGGTACTTGATGTTATTTGAAATTATGCTTGCGGCATATTTAATGTTATTTTAGATTTCAAGCATAGCAAGCTCACTTAACGTTAACATTTTATGTTTTTTAGATTTTAGACTTTGAGATAGGGTTGGCATTTTAGATTTGTCTTTGAGTTAGGGTTGCCAATTTGAAAAAAAAATAAAACGTTGGAATATTTTTTTTGTAAGGGAGGGGGGGAATGATTGTAAGGTTCGATATTTGTTTATGCGATTATATTGTATACGGGCCTCTTTAGAGTGGGTGTCACTTTGACGTTGTTACTTATTTTGTAGTTTTAAAAAGAAAGAGGCTTGGATGTGAGAAGTCAATGTGACACACTTCACCGTAGGCTTCGGCCAGTGACTGATCTAAATTTTATAGTTAGGATAGCTTAATGGCTATCGACCAGTTGTGGATCCCTTTTATAAAAAGTGTAAACTAAAGCAATAAAAACCAATCAGTTATTACCAAAGTCTTTATAATTGAACTTGTTAGCCCTACAGATTAGGTAGGCAATTATAATCGCATAGTGCTGAAAGCACTGAAAGCACTACACTACCATCGGTGCGGAAACGGATGCAGACTCCTTCTGGAGAGGCTTGATATCCTCGCAAAGTACAACGCGAACAATGTAAGCGCAAGAACGCAGCCTTGTTTGACCCCACAAGTAACGGGGGGAAACTCTGATTGTTCTCAAGGTCAATAAAACACAGGTACATGGGACGGCCCTGCTCTATGCTTTTCTCTTGCAGTTGAAGCACTGAGAAGACAGCCTCCGCTAAAGCCGAACTGAGTCTAAGGTAGCAGCGCTTCTGATAGTTTCATCAGGCGGTTTAGGTGTACTCTGGCGAAGACTTTTCCTGGGACTGATAAAAGCGAAATACTGCGATAGGAACCACAATCGGAACGGTCACCCTTGCTCTTATATAGAGCCCGTAAGTGTGATACTTTAATTCCACATAAGAACAAAATGCTCCCATATTGCCGAATGTAGATCCTCACATTAAGTATGGCCAGCGCCAGGGGGCGCGAACAAACAAATGCATCTTTAGCTTTAATTCTAGGCTAAACTAGACAACATAAAAATGTAGGATAAATATATGTTATAAAAGGTCTATTAGAGATAAGAATAGACTTTTAAAATTACCGGATATCTGTTAAATTTAATACTTAACAATATTTTTCGCAATGCATTATTATTCAAATAAATGAACAAGCGCTCGGAGACGAAATTAGTTTCCTATATGAAACTTACACGCAAAAATAGGTAAAAAAAGGGATTTCTTTTTGATGTTTTATTTATTTTTAATGTTATTATTACAGGAGTTTAGTAATATTTTCTATAATTTTCTTGGTCTCGGAGCTCGTGCTGCCCCGCGGGGCTCTGCGCGGGAGCATGCGTCAGTCTGCTTCGACGCGATGCGACGGGTATTTGTGTTCTTTGTCTAATTCTCAATGCCATTGGCCCTTGTTCACCCCTTAAGCGGTTCTCCCGGTATTAAGTCATTCTCTCCTAATGAATATTCAAAAAACATTAGCCTCCCAGTCAGAGACATAAGTGTGATTTAGATTAGATTAGATATCACATCAGAAATTAACAATAGAGCCCAACTAAAGTACGATTTTTAATTTGACGCCAGAAATGTAAACAAACAACTGCAATTTTCTAGAACAAAACCGTTGACTTTGACTTTGTGGTAGAACGGCGAAAGGGGAAACTACGGACGCCATTTTGAAAATGTCCCTTCGCTGTCAGTTGTTGTTGGGTTGTGTTGTTCAGTTGAAAGTTTTTAGTTTTATTATTAGTTTTTCCAATATTACAAGTATTTTGTTTGATAATCATGCCGAAAGCAATCAAAGGTGGTGTACGAGAAATTATTCTCAAAATGAAATTATTCTTTGATGCATAAAAGCTGCAAAAGCTCCAATAATACCGTTTGAAAAAGAATACAAACGCATTGCAGCCGCTTCAGGCTAGTGTTACCAGATTATTATTAAATAAATTCTCGACATCGTTTTGAAAATACGTTATTAACTAAAACAGCTGTAGGTATTTATTAGTTCCAATTTAATTTAGATTATATATAACCTGGTGCTCGCGACTTCGGCCGCCTAGAATTCGGTTACATTTTCTCAAATTTTATTACTCTAATGATGAGTTTATTTTTCTTTTCGGTATTGGTATATCAACAATTTATAAAATTGTTGCAGAAGGTAAGACCGCTGCAGAAATGGGTACGAAAATAACCACACCAGGAAAATCGAGAAAAAGGACACGTGGCAAAATAGAAGTTGACAGTTTCGATCTAGGTTTGATCAAGCGCGAAAAGTGCATGAATTTTATGCGATTAAAAGGGAATTACCAACGATTAATAAATTGCTTACTGTTCTAAAAGACGACATAAATTTCCAAGGTAGCAGAGAAACACTTCGCAAATTGTTACGAACAATTGGCTTTCGTTTCCAAAAAACAAGAAGCAATCGCAAGGTTTTAACCGAGCGCAATGATATTTCTGCGTGGAGAGCTAAATATTTGCAAGAATTAAATAAAAACGCTTTATCAGCTAATCGTCGACCAGTTGTATACTTAGACGATAAGTCTCGTCTAAGTATATACATTCCTCTTAAAAGTACCACTAAAAAATTCTGGCAAAGTCAAGAAACAGATGGAGTTCTAGAACCTGTATCTAAAGGGCAACGTTTATTGTTCAAGCCGGAGGAGAAACGGGGTTTGTCCAAAACGCATACCTTGTATTTAAATCAAATACCAAAAGTGGTTTGGACTACCACGACGAAATGAATAACACAAACTTCAAAAAGTGGTTAACCGAAAAATTACTACCCAATCTTGAAGAACCATCTTTGTTAGTAATGGACAACTCTCCATACCATAGCATTCGGGTTAGTAAGGCTCCAAGTACAAACACAAACAAACCTGAAATTCAAAAGTGGTTAAATGAGAATCGTTTCAAATTTTCATCAGAAATGACTAAACCACAGTTGCTGGAGATTGTCAAACGATACAAACCTGATCCTGTATATGAAGTTGATTATTTATTAGCACAACATGGTCACAAATGTTTACGGCTGCCACCCTATCACTGTGACCTTTAGGTCATAGGGTCATAGGTCAATAGGATTTATCCTATTGAGATGGTATGGAGTTCAATGAAAAGGAGAGTAGCAGAAGTAAATATAGAGCACAAAAATGAAAATATGCCGAAACTAGTAACCGAAGCGTTCAGTTCTATTGATGCCTTAGAATGGCAAAAATATTGTGCAAACGTGCATAAAATTGAAGAGGATTGTCGACAAAACGACGGATATTTAGATAAGCCCTTTATAGTCAATTAAGACAGTGGCTCTGATACCGATAGTGACAGTGACTCTGATTTCGAGGAAATTAATGGTATTTATCCACTCGACCATACATATGGCATTAGTGCAAATACTTCGTCTTCATTAGATCATAATTACTGTGTGAAAAGTTTTCAATAGAACGAAAATTTGAAATGAAATGTGTCAGCAATTATATTTTTATAAGCAATATCTATACTTAATCATTTGTCGATCGTACGGTCTGGTCGAGTAGACTTCTTATAAAATACGTATTTAGATGTTAAAAGTTGTGATAAGTGCCAAGTGCTTTATATTGTGGATTTTAGTTATTAATAAATATTACGTACATATGTATATTTTTCATTTGGCTAACAAAACGGCTATATTTATGTATCTATCCTCAATTAATAAATCGCTAAAAATTATCGTGTGTTACATGCACTATTTGCACCGATCTCAGCAATTTATGTAATATGTGGCAACCCTTTCCGATGGTGGCGTCATCCCTTCATTCTACAGATAAGTTTGTCAATCTCAAATTAAAAAATCCACTTTAGAAGCCTCTTAGAACAAAAGTAAGCCATAACTTTTTAAAATATAAATATAAATCAGCTCTAATTAAACGCCAAAAATATACGCGAGAGCACTGGACAAGGAAACGCAAACTAGCTAATACCCACACACGCAAATACACATACACACAAATCCATATACACACACACACGCACTCGATCGCTCATGGCACATGCACACGCATACGCACACAAACATACACACATTTTAACTATTTTTTGTTGTTTTACATGTTCAACCTAACACGAAGAATAAAGGGGGCTTTGCTGCGCTCACCCCCTTTTCCCCTTCACCTAAGCTACCGCAGTATTTTGCCCTGATATTTGCTGCAAAAAATTGTATGTTTGCTGTGCAAATCAGTATTATTGATGTTCAGTTTAATATTTCCCTTTTATTATATAAATTTAAACTCTCTGGCGACCTTCGATGACATATTACCCCGCTCAAAGTCTCAGGGAAGAGGGATAGGCTGAAAATCAGCGCTACACTTGAATCCCGATTCCGTGTTAGCAGGAGCTGAGCCACTTCCTATTGTCTCAGTCAAATCTTATCACTGCATGTTTCAAATAACTGTATAGTGTATGGCAATTTTGTATACTCGTACGACAGTACGTTCGTTCCTAGAACTTTAAATTTAATTTTTATTATTTTCTGCAGCAAATTACCATAACGTTTTGGGACTGGTTGAGGCACTGTTTGATGCACTATTTTGATATAGCATTCATAAATGTAAAAGGTCGCCTTCTACTTGCATTATTGTGTACTTATGCACTATTTTTGTGTGGTAATTCATATCTTGGATGTTTCCCGTTTTTGCACAAAGAATAGTCATTCATTATTATTTTTTTAACCTAATGAGGCACTATTTACTTTGATTATGGACTATTTATGGGCATAAAAACGAACCGTGAATTCACCATGTGTCAGGCTTGTGTATGTTACCCTACGGACACAAAAGTTAATGTAATACACAGTACGTAGCGTATGTCATAATCATACGGTATTCATTCGGTACTACATATTATTAATCTGTGATTTATTAATTATTCATCATTCATTCATTCATTCATTCAATGCACGTCAAAATTTTGCAGTTTGTTTGCAGGAAAGGCAGTGGAGTGAGTGTATTTACTCTTTGCTTTGGTGGGTAAAGTGAAGGGAGTGGAGTGTGTAGTATAAGTTGCTTGCACGTAACTACCAGCCGGACCGAAACAAAAAGTCCAGAAAGCATTATTTTTGGTTGATTTCATCCAGAACCAATCAAGTTTTCTTTTGCAAGTGATATCTGCCGAATCCAATCAAACCATGATTCAGCCCGATTATCCATCAGCCGTGGGCTTACTGGCGCACCTAAATTCTGACGAACTGAAGGAAATCCTGAACGATGACACCAAATTTGATAATGTTCTGAAAGACGTGAAACAGGTAAAAAAGAACCATTATTCTTGCATAAGCATTCAGGCATAAATAAAACTATTCTATATATTCATTTACTACGCTGGAGGTTGCATGTTTTAAGTTTTTAAGTAGGTACAAATGAGTCATCGCATCAAAACAACCTGATTGTGCATTTATCGAGTGGCTTCTAGAGGATGTAATGTCCTCTAATTATGAGCGCAATAGTAAAGTAAAAAAGGGGTACTTCAGAAGATAATATGGAAGTCTTTTCTATGATCATTTAACATAACATAATGTTTATGATATGATTTTCTCCTTTTCTCGCCCTGTATCTTCCCCCAACATGGCTGAGTGATTGAGACTTATATGATTCTGCAGTTTTTGTCAACCCTTTTGCTAAGCCAGCCACGTTAATATGCATGTTTATGACATTCCAGGTAAAAGACTGGGAAACAGAGAAAGAGATGATTATCGCCAGTAATAGGTCTCTTGCTGAGTATAACCTGACGAAGGAGCCAGAATTATCTGATTTGAAGATGGTGGTGCAGGAGAAATCTGAGTCAGGGGAGCAACTGTGCAGCAGGATAGAGGAGCTCCTTGACGATTACAGTGAGTGTTGTTTGAATAAATACAGCAGGGCCTGCCCCCTTATCGACACTCTGACCGTTGGATTGGCAAGTGCCCGCACCGGGTATAGAAAAAAGTACCACAATTTTCAAGTGCCGGCTGCGGGCAGGATTCGCGGGCGCTTATTGCATTTTTTTTGTACAGATAGTAATGTTTTACAGCCCTAGCTGTATTTATATTGGGTTTACCATAGACCAACCACATTTTGAAGCCAGCCTAAGCTATTCTGTGGTTTTCATTAAAAAAAGTTTGGAAGTCTTTTTTGTGGGTCATTTTTTTTCGTACCGTAAAACGGGGTCAATAGGGACGAATCTCAACTTTACGTTAGATTTTCTCTGTTTATTTCTATGAAAGGTATGTAGTTTATGATGTAGAAACTTGAGTCTAAACTAGTATTTTATGAAAAAGTTTTGAAAGAAATTCAAATATCGTTGGGCTTTACACTATTCTAAAAAATTTACACCATCCCTATTCATACTGATATAGGGGTGAATAGGGACCAGCATGGGACAATAGGGAAAAACCATCAGGGTTGTCACAAATATCTATTTATTAAAAAAATAAATACACTTTAGCCCTATCATAGATCAACCTATTTGGGTCTTAGCCAATTAATAAAAAGAATTGAAATAACAACAAGTCATTAAACATTAAAAACACAAGAACACAAACCTCTTCAGTCACAGTAAGTCTCATTTAAAATTACAAGAAGTAATTAAACAACAAAAACACAATAACACAAACATCTACAGTCCCGGTAAGTCTCATTTAAAATTACAACCAGTAATTAAACAATAAACACACAATAACACAAACCTCTATAGTCACAGTAAGTATCATTTAAAATTATAACAAGTCATTAAACAATAAAAACACAATAACACAAACCTCTACAGTCAAAGTAAGTCTCATTTATTACTCTGAATCATCCATGAGATCATTTAAAATTCATAGCTGCGATGGGCTAGCCCCCTGTCACGCAAAATAGTGTATTGGATCACTGGCTGAAAGTGGGCACAGTTGTGCCTCTGCTACCCCGTATGGGAAAAGGCGTGACGCTATGTATGTATGTAATTATAGGTAGGTAGATAGTCGATAAAAAATAAAAAATAAAATGTTTTTTTTTGTGACAACCCTGTCCCTATTGATCCATTACGGTCCCTATTGATTAAAGTCTCGTTCCTATTCACCTATCTTTGCGTCCCTATTGCCCCCATCCGTACATCCCTATTCGCCCCCACAGCGACCCTAATAACAGCTTTTATGAAAAAAAATACCGACATCTACAAATTTCTGTTTTATTTAATAACTACCGCTAAAATTGTACTTACATTTTGGGTACAGTCTCTGGAAACATCAATCAACCTATTAGAAAACTGCACCAATCCTAAAAATCTGTAAAAACACCCGAAACAATAAAGTTTTGAAGCCCAAAATATCACCGTTTCACAGCAGCAATTCAAGGGCTTTTTTTTCAATTTGTTGCTGACTTCATGTCAAACTAGTGTTGCCAGCTCACAACTCGTTTATTCAACTATGAATTTGTACCTAAAAATATGGAATTGATTGAAGATAGCTTTACTGTCTTGTTAAGTTGCAATCCCGAGTTTGTCCCTATTCCCCCCTGCATCCCTATTCACCCCGTTTTACGGTACCACTTTTTTATCACTTGTTTACTTTTTCTTTGTGTTTTTGTATGAAACTCCACTTGAATTTGGGCTGTTTGAATCATAGTGTTGTAGTAGATTTTACTAAAAGGGAAACTGAATGATAGTAGTATATTTTCGCATTTATGTTTCCTGTTGCAAAATGGGGTAAAAATTCGCAATATATATTATTTACCATTTTTTATAAATTCTCAAAAAATTACAAATAATATGGGCAAAAACATTTAGTTAGCTTAGCTAACTAAATGTTCTTAAACTTTTTTAAGGAAATCCAATATTTTAGTCATGAGATATTTAATGACAAATAAAAAACTTTATCGCACAATTTACTTAAAAGCATTTTTTCTGGCAAAGGAATGTCCAAATGTGGGGCGTTGAGGTGTTCCAATTAGAAGGGGTTTGGATTAAATTCGCTCCTGCTGTAGGTAGTTTCTCATTTACACAAGGCACCTACAGCATAGCATTGCATAATTCTCAAAACAAAAAAAAAATAGATATTTTAGTTATTTACACTAATTTCAGAATCAAAGTCAGCAGGCATCTCACCTGACACAACACAAGCATTACTGCAGACAAGGGCCGCTGAGTCTGAGGAGCAATCGGAGAAGATAGCCCAAGACTTTCTCAACGGCGCCATAGATCTGGACAAATTCCTAGAAGACTTCGAACCAATCCGAAAGTCCATGCACCTAAGGAAGTTCAAGGCCGACAAAATGGGAGAGTTACTCCGGTCAGGCAGTCAGAGGTCATTTGGTAACAGTGTATCAAACCCATATCTGCCTTATCCGAGTTACGGACAGCCCCAGCCAACACCTGGTGTGCCATATCCTACTGGGCCATTGAACATGCCAATGCCAGGAATGTATGGAAGCCACTTTTGAGAATGGAGTCCAGTATATGTTCCAGTTGCCATTGTTTATGAATTAATGATAGATCAGGGATTTACATACAGATCTTCAGGATGAAAGTGCCCCAGGAATCCAGGAAATGATGATAATATTGTCATTAGTTGTAAGCCATGTGAACAATGTGGCATAATTTTCTGAAGTGATCTTATATTTTTAGTGTAAATTAGGACAAGACTATTTAGTTTTGTTAAGGCATTAATTCTAACTTTCTATTTTATTTAGTATTGAGCTCTTTTTTATTGGTCATTTGTAGTCAGATTCTTTTATGATTGGGATGGGTTCATGACCATATTGCCTTCACTGCTTGTCCACTTACTCCATCCCAATCATCTGTCAATCCAATTATACCTTTTACCTACTTATGTAGCTAATGGCTCGGCAGAGTCTTAGCCAGTTTTTATTGGTTTTATAAATTTCTCTACACGATGTTGGTGCTTGATATTATAGTAGGTTCTAGCTGGATAAAAATTCGTTTGCTGGGTTGACACTAGGCTGAAGAATGGCGCCATAGAGATTAGGCCCAGCAGAAATATTTGTATTAAATATGCTGTTCTCATTTCACACATAATATCGGGCTTAGCGTTGCAAAAGTGAAATAAGTCAGATATACTTGTTCATTTTTGTTAACTAATGTTTGTCGGAAGGCCAAAATGGTTTGATTTCTATACCTATGGCATTAGAATTCATGAGGGAATATGAATTAAATTAAGTCATAAAAATGTTAGCCCTATTATAAATATATAATTACCTTGCATAATTGTACTATCTAGCCCACTTATTTAAGTTCGAAAATAAATATATATTTTTTTTAAAAACACATTTTATTTTCAACATATTATTCAGAAAGTATACCAGTCCCCACACATATTGTACAACATATGTATGAAACTTCACATTTGTATTGAAAATCAGCCTGTGAAACATGTGGCAAACAAATTTTTGAAATATTCACATACCTACAATATCTATTTATTTACAAAAGTATCTAGAACTTCAAAGGAAGAGGAGATAGCTGAATCTTTATTTACATTACTTTCTCTACCTACATATTATTTTTTCTACTAAAGCTCTTCTAATCTAAATAATTATTTGAACTAACTAACTAACTAACAGCCAGCAGCACCTTTTATAGAGTAACATCATATCTTGCTGGACCACTTCCAAATTCTAGTCTAGTATTAGACAAATCATTGGATCTATTTTGGGATTGTAAATTTCCATAAACAATACATACAGGTATGTATCATATAATTAATGGGCACCCACGATACAGGCATTGCCTTGTGTAGGGCCACAAGAAACCATTGTTATTAGTTTCAACAACTTTTGAATAAATACTTTTCACGCCAATGCTCGGAAATATGGCCAAAGATGGATTGAAATGAGAGTAGAAAGTAGTTCTTAGTAGTACAATTCAAAAACAGTCAAACAATGTAGATTTGCAAAGTAAAATGTAGTGTTTAGCGGCCTTTTTTACTTTCTACTCTGCTATTGGTCGATTATTTTTGACATTAGTAACTCGTTCAGAAAATATAGTACATTGTTGCCCAGGTATAGAAAGTAAGCAATAGATGGACGAATTAATTCGCGCGCCGAGCCGCAGGTGAGGCCCGTGAAGATGCGAGTCCATCTGTTGCACTTTCTACCGAGGCATTTACTATGTGCTTTTCACGCCTAATGTAAGGAAATAAAACAGGTTGAGTACACAGTATAATACACAGTTTAATTAAAAGTAATATTGATATTCGCATTAGGGCAGGTGTGGAATGACAAGGAAATGTTTTTTCCCGGAACATTTATATTAGTATTTTGTGTCATTTCGGCCGGTGATGCAGACCGAAAATAATCGACCAATAGCAGAGTAGAAAGTAAAAAACCGGTCAAGTGCGAGTCTAAATCGCGCACGAAGGGTTCCGTACCACCGTTCAATGGAAGCGATGGTGTGGAGTGAATAGTTTGGATTTTACACAGCAAAATATTGTTTACAAAGTTATTGGTGCGGTTACTTTCACACTCCATGTACGTAACCAGGTGCATCCATAAGTTTGTATGTGGTATTGAAAGAATTGTTGTATGGGAGCCCCCTTAAATATTTCTTTTATCCTGTTTTTTAGTATTTGTTGTTATAGCGGCAACAGAAATACATAATCTGTGAAAATTTCAACTCTAGCTAGCTAGGTTCTTGAGATACAGCCTGGTGACAGACGGACGGACGGACGGACGGACAGCGAAGTCTTAGTAATAGGGTTCCGTTCTTACCCGTTGGGTACGGAACCCTAAAAAGGCCGCTAAACACTACATTTTACTTTGCAAATCTACATTGTTTGACTGTTTTTGAATTGTACTACTAAGAACTACTTTCTACTCTCATTTCAATCCATCTTTGGCCATATTTCCGAGCAGTGGTGTGAAAACAAAATTATTAGAGCAACATTACATTTGTGCGTTTAATTAAAAAAATAAAACGTCAAATTCGCTCAATGAATGTGTACTTTTAAAATTGTAAGCGTTTTTTATTTAAGTATGTGAAAAACGCCTTTGCATGCTTAAAAAAAGTATGAATAAAAAATTTGAAAAAGCGGGAAGGAAAATTTCTTCTGTCTGTTCTTTAGATCGGAAACAAACATTCAGATAATTGTGTATAATTCTGTACGATTTGAAATAAAAATAAATAACAATGAGTGACACGAGTACGGACATGGATCTTAGACTTACGTCAGTGATTCGAAATTTATTGCCCATTAAACCCCTAAATAAATATAAGAAAGTGTATGAAAATTTCAAGACAAGGCAAATAAATAAAAAAACAATCTCTTTCTCTGAAAGTGTAACGCTGACGTATTTTGATGAACTCTCGAAAAAATATAAATCCTCCACTTTATGGGGCATTTATTCAATGCTAAAGGCAACGCTTAATACGGAGCACAACATCAATATCAAAAACTACAGCAAGTTACTAACTCTATTGAAACGGCTATCAGAAGGCTTTCAATCAAAAAAATCTAAAGTCTTCACAGCGGAAAATGTTGAAAGTTTCTTGAGAGATGCGCCTGATGAAGTGTTTCTAGCAACAAAGGTATGTTATTTCACAACGTGACCGATGGTTATTTTTCCTTTCCGTTGCTTAATATATTTTGTATCAACCAAATTATTATCATTATTACACGTCATTTTAATATTTGGAGTAAATGGGGCATGCAGGACAGCTGAATTAATTAATATAAAAATCGATGACATTGAAGAACACCACGATATGATTTTGGTCAAACTGAAAAACACTAAAACAAAAATTGATGGGTCGTTTATCATTCGTGATGAATTTTTGGAAATTGTCAAAAAATATCAATACCTCCGCCCGGAAACCGCGGGATGTGATAGATTTTTCCTAAATTATGTTAATGGTAAATGTACCTAGCAGCCTATAGGCCGGCATAAACTTGGTGCTATACCAAAAACGATTGCGGCCTATTTGAAGCTACCGGACGCTGAATCTTACACCGGTCACTGCTTTCGAAGAACCACGGCAACTCTGCTAGCAGACTCCGGTGCCAATTTAACCACATTGAAAAGGTATGGCGGTTGGGCATCGGATAAGGTGGCAGAAGGATACATAGCAGACTCTGTAGAAAATAAAGTCAACCACCAAATTAATGAGGCGATAAATTTACGTGCTCGTCCGTCTACATCAGCAGACACGAAAGCAGGACCATCAACACCTAAGGAAACCTTACTGTCAAATTCACCTCATCCTGCATCATTCGATGATATCCCATTAGCATCACACTCCATACCGGCCGAAATGACACAAAATACTAATATAAATGTTCCGGGAAAAACATTTCCTTGTCATTCCACAACTGCCCTAATGCGAATATCAATATTACTTTTAATTAAACTGTGTATTATACTGTGTACTCAACCTGTTTTATTTCCTTACTAATGTAATGGCGTGATAAGCACATAGTAAATGCCTCGGTAGAAAGTGCAATAGATGGACTCGCATCTTCGCGGGCCGAGCCGCAGGTGAGGCCTCGTCCATCTATTGCTTACTTTCTATACCTGGGCAACAATGTACTATTGAAATACTTAGATGGGATAGGTGTGTTTAAATAGTATTTAACTTTACCCATCATAGCCATCCTTGCATGTCCATTCGTACTTATAAGTATTATAGTATCAAGGCCTATGAATAATCCCGCAGTAGAGAACAGACAGAGTTGTTCGTTCTTTGGTGTGCGTTCGCGCGGCAAAAAGTTGTGGCCTGGTGATGGTGGTGACAATTTCTGGTGTATGGAATAATTAGTCTAACATGCGCTGTAAATGTTGGTGACATTTCAGAATTTGTTGTTTTGTAATAAAAACGAATATTGCGACGTACTACCCGACCAAGCCAATTAGACCAATGAACAACGTGACGATATTCGCGACACGAGCTATGGCAAAACAAAAACAATGTTACAATTATAATTAAATGTAAGTTTTAATAAATTTCTGACTTGTAATTGTAATGTCGGTTCAGCATTTATTTATTAATTTTCCTTATCTTATTTTCCCCTATTTTGATCACTGTCTATGCACAACAACACAGTTAAAACTTAACAAATAACAAAGAAACAATAACTACAATATACACTATAAAACAATATTTAACTAAATTAATCCAGAAATGATTAGAAATAAGACGTGCAAGCACAGCGTAGACGTAAACGAGCGATGCGAACGGTACGGGCTCTAGCTTGTCAAAGTTATTATTTATGGGTTCTAGACATAAGCGTACATTGTATAAAAATTAAAAATAACTAGCTTTTGAAGGACAGCCCAAACGTAATCAAGTTGCAACAAGTTTTTGTTATATAACGCGATTTGTGCAAACCTTTAGCAATCGGCTGGTTAATCGATACTTAGTCTTGCCCTAACTTGCTCATTACGATTGAGCGTCGAAAGAGATAAACGAGTTTGTGATGTTTGTCTTATCTTATTCCTGTCGGGCCGTGCTGTATTTCAATTATATTTAAGCTTGTCACATTTCTTTTATTTTCATTAGAGGTTTCGCGCGTAATCTTTTGACAAGTAGGTATTTAAGTTCAACACTTTACTGACATATTTGCAAAAATATAACCATGTCGGAAGCAAAAAAAAAAGAAGAGACGGCAATACAGTGCAGAATACATTAAATATGGATGCATAGAAAATCTTCCAAATCAATCGTTGCCGTTGTGCCTTCTTTATTCAAAAACATTTTCAAATGAAGCGATGAATCCTTGAAGACTTCAAGAGCATCTGAATAAAATACATCCAGATAAAAAGGGCAAAATATGGCCTACTTTCAAGACCTGGAGAAGAAGCATAATGCTCAGCCAAGTGCATCAAAACTGTTTTCAGCGGCTGCTAAGGAAGACGATGACGGACTTGCGAGCTTCATATAATATCTCTTTATTAATTGCTCAAACAGTTAAACCACATACTATCGGAAAAACGTTAATTTTGTCGGCAAAAAAAGAAGTTATAACTACTGTGCTCCATAAACCAGCGGCAGATATTATTTGAAAAAATCCTTTGAGCAACACTTCTGTGCACAGACGAATTGATGAAATTACTAAAAACATTGAAGAATCATTGTTCAATCATCTGAAGACTAGTCAATTTTCAATTCAGTTGGATGACTCCACTTTGCCAACTAATGAAGCATTATTGCTGTCTTACATGAGGTTTATTAAAGAAAATATGAAAAAATATGTCTTGTACTTTGACTTTTGATCCTTTTTCAAATGGCAAAATAACAATATCACCCCTGCTGGAAAAAGAACTTATAGAACTGCACTAGGAAATAAAAAACAAATTCAAAAAACCGGTCAAGTGCGAGTCTAAATCGCGCACGAAGGGTTCCGTACCACCGTTCAATGGAAGCGATGGTGTGGAGTGAATAGTTTGGATTTTACACAGCAAAATATTGTTTACAAATTTATTGGTGCGGTTACTTTCACACTCCATGTACGTAACCAGGTGCATCCATAAGTTTGTATGTGGTATTGAAAGAATTGTTGTATGGGAGCCCCCTTAAATATTTCTTTTATCCTGTTTTTTAGTATTTGTTGTTATAGCGGCAACAGAAATACATAATCTGTGAAAATTTCAACTCTAGCTAGCTAGGTTCTTGAGATACAGCCTGGTGACAGACGGACGGACGGACGGACGGACGGACGGCGAAGTCTTAGTAATAGGGTTCCGTTCTTACCCGTTGGGTACGGAACCCTAAAAATGGATAGCAATAGCATTTTGGCTACAAAAGCCAATTATTGTTCAACGATTTTTGATTGCATTCCCTTCATCATATTGGTGTGAACGTGGATTTAGAGCTGTGGAAACGTTGCTTACTAAACAGAGAAGTCGTTTGCATGTTACCGAACGATGCGACTTACGACTGCTTGAGTAAAATCGAACCTGATATCAACAAACTTGTTAAAAGTCATCAGATTCATCCCTCTCATTGGATTAGATTTAAAATTAAATAAATATGCTTGCTTTGAGTTTTTCAAAAATCCCAATTATTAATAATTTCTAACAAAAAAGGACCTTAAATTAACTGGACGGAAGTATTCTAGTACAGTACTTAAAAAAACTTCTTTGAACTACTGTACATTGGCCGCCCCGTATACTAATTTAGCTTATATGCCTAGAATTCCAAATAAATCAATGTAGGAAGGCATGTTATTGTCAAACATACATTACGTAAAATGTAGATATAAAATGTCATTAGCTACAAATCCATGTTTCCGAATAAAAAGCGTTGACGAAAATGTAGCCGATCTATTGTGCAGTGCACGCAAGTGTAATAACAGGTTTACAAACGGGTAAACATTTAGAAAATGTCATGCAAGGTGTTATATTAAGAAAAATGTATTATCGTTGGTGATTTTTTGATTGCCATTGGACGTTAATTACGGGTTAATTGTATGGATTTTCGTAAATGTTTCTTCACGAAAAATTGCCATGAATAATCATGCCGATTTTCGTCTTCAGACGTCGCGTAATTTACTTTATCTCGAAAACCGGGAATCGTTCGCCCAGCTCAAACCAATTATATATGATAGATGATAAATGGTTGCTATTACCACTTTCAGAAAGCTTTATGGGCTAAAGCTGAAGAGCTCTCAGTGGGTAAAACACCAGATCAGAAAATCGTTCTGTATGCTGTCTTTACCATGTGTTGAGTTTATCGCTGAAGCGCATACAAGTATTGTCAATGATATACCTGAAAAATTCAATAACTACTACATGAAATTTTGGATCATTCGAATAAGTTCTGACTTGTTTAGTTGTGACGGCGAAAGTTTTAGAACCAATAATTTCGTAGAAAGTTGGCTGGCATCACCGATTAAACACGAAAATTCATCATATCCATCTCTATTATTGTTCTTAATTCTAATAAAAAAGGAAGCCCTAGGTATTTCAAGATCACAGCCACCGCCGCCGGGGCCAACTGCACGTACCCGCGAAAAAACAAAAGGCGTACATGATAAACATAAGTACTTACACATAAATAAAAATAATAGTGCAAGACCGCCTCGCTGAAAATATAAATGTTAAGGATTGTACAGAGCGTTTAGTGGCCTTAGATTAAGTTTTGTCATAGTAAAGAGAGAAGCGGATATTTTATTTTACTTAGCGTAGATACTTTTAAATTAGACAATATCAAAACACACGCAAGAGGGCGGAATGCCTGACGCCGAAGCTCCGTCTGGTCTCAACTGTTCTCCTCACACCGCGACCGGGCGTCGTCATTCTAAACACGTCGAAACAGGTTTGTTATCTCTTGACTGGTAGCGTCGCTCACCCCACCCCGTACCACGAAACGCAGTACTACGCGGAAACGATACAGAAGTGCATGGAGGGTGATACGTATCGTTTTCTTTCGACGCTAACATAATACTTTATGTCATTGTCCGTTTTTTCGCCTGCCCTAGAAACAGAGTATAAATGTTTGTAATAAAAATATATTTTACTGTTGTATAGGTTCTAGTTTTAGTTCTAATGACAGAAGGTAACTATCTACCACTACTACCTAATATAACCTTTTTTAGGATACCGTAACCGAAGGCTGCAAAACGGGACCCTATTAGGTACTCAGCCTCCGCTGTCCGTCCGTCTGTCTGTCTTTCAGTTAGAGCTGATTTTTTACAGAATGCGTACTTATGTCTGTTGCCGCCACAGTTGTCACAAAAAACATATTATAATGTACTGCCTAGTGTGATAATGCGTGAGGCGTGAGGTGTGATGTGCACGTTAGTGACACCTGTCAAAATGTTTGGCACCTGTCAAATGTTTGACACCTATCAAAATAGAATAATATAAAAATAGTATCTTAATAGAATGGTAATCTGTTGAATTGGAAATAAACCGCAAAAATTTGGATTTCTTCATAAGTTCGACAATTTTTGTTGCATGCCGACAAAATCGAATTATGAAGTGCCTGTGT
The DNA here is from genome assembly GCA_949825045.1 of Argyresthia goedartella. Lineage (NCBI taxonomy): Eukaryota > Metazoa > Arthropoda > Insecta > Lepidoptera > Argyresthiidae > Argyresthia > Argyresthia goedartella. The sequence goes on from OX463828.1 coordinate 18,113,249, forward strand.
ACCAAGTTTTATCAGCTTTCGATCGGCCGCTAAGCAAAAACTGTTTTTCATTAATAATTCAAAAACAACAACAAATTCTGTAAGTTCACCGATATTTACAGTGCATGTTTGACTAACTATTCCAGACACCAGAAATTATTTAGGGCACAACGCACACTGTTCTTGGGGCTTTAGCTTAATTGAAATAAAAAGAAGTGGCCTTATAACATCATTTCAAACAATGAGATATTATTTACTACTACTATCGCTTTTTTCTGCTTTGTTTTCTCTCTTAATGTTATCAATTATATCATAGTCCGTTTGGCCCTGTAAAACTAGCATTAGGAACATCCCAACCATAGCAAACAGAATGTACACAACCGTCTCTTGACGGGAAGCGTGGACTTGTTCCTGTACTTTCTCACGTTTTTTTCTGATTATTTCTTTGTTGTATCTCGCTTTTTCTAAGGCTTCTCCATAGTGGTTTTTAGACCTGTAATAATTTTGATGCATTATAAACATAACATTAAAACACTACATTTAAGAGACACAAAAAACACTTTAAATATTAGTTGTGAAGAGAGCTATCTGATAACTTCTGATACAAAGATTTCCTAACCTTTTTCTTGCTTCAGCCTGTGCTGTGACATACATGCAACAGTCACATAATAATAATAATTATTAATAAATTATTATTACATACTGAACAGGAACATCTACAGGTTGTCCCAAAAGTCAACAATAATCCGAAACAAGACGATAGCATAGATGGTAGTCGTCATCAGAAAAATATTTTAAAAAAATTATATTCATATCCATATCTATTAATAAAAATCCAATCCATGCTCCCTAGAAATTAGAGACATTTCAAAAAACTGTAACCATTTTTCGGTTACTGTGGTTAATTTGTGTTGTTTTTGTCCATCCAAATATTGTTACCATAACCCTAAATATCCATAATCACAGTCAAAAATAGTAACATAACTGCCCCAAGTTTTCTAAAAATAACACTTTTTTCCAAACTAGGAACTTGAAATTTTTTAATTTTTTCTTCTTTGACAAATTTTGCCTCCTTTAAAAAAAATGACGAAGTCACTTTGGCAAGTGACATCAAAAGTTGGCGCCTTTAATCAGGATTCCAAAATGGTACAACACTTGTTGGCTTAATAGTAAAAAAATCTTAGACCAAAAATATAAACCTGAAGGAACCCGATTTTACGCGAATTTAGTGCACTTGGTTAAAATGTTTTTGATCCGAGCAAGCTTTTTGGAGGTCTTTAATTTAACACCAGAATGATGAAAGAGATGGATAGTGAGACATTTACCAAAAGTGAGTGGGACACATAGTGACGTTTTTTCAAATTGGGGCGTACTCAAAGAAAAAGTTTATTCTAAGCCCATTGGCCACTATTTACACACATTGATCTAGCCCCAAACTAGGATTCCCTGTGTCTTGGGTACCAGGCAACGATACACATACTTATATAGATGAATATTATACTTAGATAGATAAACAACCATGACTAGGGTACAAACATCTGTTCTCATCAAACAAATATTTGCCCCCACCGGGACTCGAACCCGGGACCTTTGCCTTCGTAGGCAGGGTCACTGCCGACTCGGCCATTCGGGTCGTCGAAGTTTAACATTTGAATGAACGAAAACAACACATATTAACCACAGTAACTGAAAAATGGTTAAAGAATGAAGAAATTTCGTTTTTTTTAATGCCTATAATTTCTAGGGATCATGATGTGTTAATTTTTTGTCTGATGACAACTACATCTATCCTATTGTCTCGCTTTAGCTCATCATTGAAGTTTGGGACACCTGTATATGTTCCTACCTTTGCTTAAACCAGTGAGACTTCTACAGAAGGATCTTGTTACTAACATGTTGTGTATGGCATGTATGAATACATACCACGAATCAAAGTCATAAATTGGTGTTCGTCCATCCATGGTTGGTATGATATGACGGTTCATACGGGATTTGTAGAATTTCACTGTCGGATCTGTGGGTTCAGGTTCTGGTTGGTACTCCACTCTTGAATGGTTTTCTCTTCCTACTAGCAGCCCCTTGTCATACAATTTCTTTTGTCGCAGATTTCCTAATACTTCATAGGCTTGTGTTATTGCTCTAAATTTCTTGGCTGATTCAGCATCCTGAAAGACAAAGGAACTAAAATTAAAACCTCGATGGGGAGACTTGTGGGTACTTATTCTCAATCCTATTTCTCTATAATCTAATTTTAACCATGAAAGTCCAAGCACAATTAGACAGAAAATCATCCAGATTATATGACGAATGTCACAAAAATGTTATGGATTGATAAAGAAGATAGATTATGATGCAGTACTCACACCAGTTTTGTCTGGATGATGGAGCATGGACATTTTATAGTAAGCTGATTTGATATCAGCTTGCGTGGCTTTAGGTGTCAAACCGAGGGCATCATAGTGGCTAGCTGCAACCCACGGTGTATTGCCGAGAAACCTCACGAGTCTACAAGCTATGTCGAAACTACACCGACTCAAAATCTGAAGGAAACAAACAAGGGTCATAACAAAATCAAAACACATCAGGTTATACCTACAATGTTTTCGTAACGATCACTACTCACAGCATCGTTCATTTTCACTAACGTGTAAGATGAAAACTAGGCCTTTTTAATGAGAGGGATATGGAAATATTTAGCAGTCTATTAATGTTTTTATCATTATGTAAAGATTCTGATTTGATCTATTCTGAATTTTCCTGATGTAGGTAAGTCAAAAGTCAAAGTGACATTACGCAAAGCGTTACGTAATCTAAGATAAATGGAACGCTAACGAAAATCCTTGACAATTTGAATCATGTTCTGTGTTAACCAAAAAATCCATAATGTGAATTCGGATTTTTTTTATAAAATACTTAGAATCTTGTTGAAGAGCCTGATTGTTAGGATGGATTTTGGTACCTACTTTCTTTCTTGATCAAACTTTTACGTCAAATGTAACGTAAATTTTAAATCAGAAGTTTGCTAGTTTGTAGAGTTCACAGTTATTAATTAACATTGTTGACAGAGATAATCCTCGTAGAATCATTATGTACCGTTATTAGCACATGAAATGTATCAAGGTTAATCATTTGTTTATTTATTTGTTTAATTATTTGGAAACTGTGTGCACTGCACGATACACTCTACCTACTGAAAAGTAATATTTGGCATCCACTGCACACAATGCACAATAGATTGCTCAGTTAGTTAGTTAGGTACTATAGGTTGTTCAGCCTGAACAGTTCAGGTCAGGTACCTACAGCGCTAAAAACTTCTGGTGGGGTGAGTCGCCCGATAGCATAAAATCAATGAAACAACACTTTTCCACTTGCCACTTAGTTTCTATTTTGGCTACCTATACCGGGTCCAAAAAGGTTTTATCTCTGTGAATATTTTAAATATAATGTATTAAATAGAGGATTTATTTCATTATACAGTACTTCTGTTATTATTCTTTATTCTTTTATTAGTAGCTACGTGTAGGATAGGAACAACTGAACGAGACGTGCATAGGTACATACGAGACGTACATACATACACGAAGGCGCATAAGGTAAGTCCATATATCTTTAGATCTTCACATCTGTGGTTCAGGATTCTAATGGATCCTTGACTTCTGCGTTTGTTCAGAGATTTCCCAATAAATACCTATTTCCTCCGTATTCTATCCACACGTTTAATTATCAGTCAATTACTTAATTATTAACTTAATACGTATTTTAAACACCTTTAGAAAAACCGGCCAACTGCGAGTTGGACTCGCGCACCGAGAGTTCCTCACAAATCCCATTCTAAGGGTTCCGTACCTACCTCAAAGGTAAAAAAAGAACCCTTATAGGATGACTCGCGTGTCTAGAGATAGAGTCTTGAGATCTTCTGCAAAAATACTTCTCCTGATAACCGCAACATAATTCAAGTCAATATGAAAAAAAAATTGTCTTCAACAAAGTGGAGGAGGTAAAACGACAAAACGAAAAAAAAATAACACCGTAATAAGTCATGTAGGAAATCCTTGATATTTTTTTAAGTTTTAGTTTTGTTACCATTCCCCCCATTTTCTCCGAAGCTACAGCCTAAAATTATAAAAAAATACTGAATGTTCTATATTCTATATTTTAAGCCATAGAATACAGGAAAGCCTACACGGAATTACCTAGGTTTTTTTATATATCAAGGATTTTCCCCTTTACATGTGCCACCATGTCACCGTAAGATAGTCAAAACCGTTAGTTGATAAACTAACGCGTCAGTTGATCAACTATCGACAGATAGTAAACTAGACCGATAGGGTTTAGAATCTTAGGCAATCAAGGAAGACAATCTTAGGTCAACTATATTTAAAGTAAGTAGGTATATTATGAAACTAGTTAATAAATGAGGGATTTAGAGCGAGGGCCATAGATGAATCACGAGCAAGTGAAGGTTTCTCACGACTGAATCACGACAGTATGTAGTGACTCATGATGATTGAATTACGAGCGTAGCGAGTGATCCAAGTTTTAGAATCCTGAGCAACGCGAGTGATCATTGCCCTCGATATAAATCCATTTTATTCAAGAGTTGCATACGATGCTTTATACCATAAATACGAGAAAAAGAAAGATTTGACCGAAAATAGACATTTAATGAAGAAAAGAGGAAGGTTAAATTAATAAAAATGCACATTAAAATTGGAAAAATTCCAAAAATTAAGAGTAATTTTCTTATTATTATTATTAGGATGGTCAAGTTCTGTAACGATATTTATTTCTTGTCAAGGGCCAGAAGCTTGATGAGTGATTAAAAGAAAAATATCGTCACGAAATTATCAGTAAATTTTTTCGTTAGGAAATGTCAGGAAATTATAAAATTAAGGCTTAATAACAACTTGTTAAGGTATTCATATTTATTGGTTTATTATAATTTTATATAATTTAGTATATTATTATGTTAATTATATTTATTTATCCATTTTTGTCTTGGAGCTTGTCGTTCAGTGTCAGTTAGGTCTGATATTTTTCTTTGTATTTGTTCAACTTTCTCCAGGTATTTTTTTCGTCTATCTTCATATATTTCAGGGTTTTGTTTAAGTCTTTCAGTCTTTCAATCAAAAAAATAAGTTTTAGCCGTTTTGCACCGGTTATCTGCATTCTGAAACAAAAGTATCTGTTGGGTATATTTTTAAATAACACTAAAACTAAAAATAATGGAAAGAATCGCAAGTATAGGTGGGGAAGTGGTCTAAATGCAAGGTAAGCGTTAAAAAGTATTTTATTTTGCAAAGGTAGACAAATGTAATTTTTTTCTTGTAAAATCAAAATTTTGTATTTCTTGCTACACAAAAACCTATACATCATAACTTACTTTCTTACTTTACACATGCGACCACAGCTTTACCGTCTACAATTTACTGACGTCAATAAATCTCAGGAAATTGTTCGTCAGTAAACATGTAAAACTCAACCTAAATATTATTTTTACACAAAACCAATCACATCTAAAAGTGGATTGAAAGCGTAACCTATTAATCTTGTCATAATTTAAGTATATTACAATTGCGATAGGTGAATCCTTAGGAAACTACAAACTTTTGTTGAGAAGAAATCGTCACTAAACAGGTAATTTAATATTTTTATCTACACATACACGTATGATACGCATACATCCACTTTACTGCGTCCAAAAACCGCACGTTACGACCAACATACTGATACATATTTAGGCGTTAAAACTCTCGTGTGATATTATTATGAAAAACGAGCCGAATCGCGAGTTTTAGTGCCCTCAATTATTTATCAGTCACATAATAGTAGTTTATGTCGCTGCTACATTATGGAGGGCATTAATACTCGAGAGTGGGTTTATGAAACGAGCTGAAGGCGATTTTCATAATAATATCACTCGAGTTTTAATGCCTAATGATTTACAGTTTCATACACTAGTTTATCTACACACATATCATAAGCTCTCTTTGATGTGTTCAGGAACCGCATGATTGACAGGCATTGTGGCTCTGCAGTTGTTAAGCTTGGTCTGTAGTACCAACTTCACGCAGGCGGACGTCGGCGTTCGAAATTTGAATGTCAGTACCAACTTCACAGACAAACTAGGGGCGGCAAGCAGGCGGGCGTCGGCGTTCGATATTTGAATGTTAAAAAATTACACATTATGGTCATAATGTGTAATTTTTCAGATAAGAAATGAGTTTTTACCAAGAAGTTTAACATTATGCTGATCGTAACGTGCGGTTTTTGTACGCAGTAAAGAGGGTTTATGATACGTGTGTAGATAAACTACTATTACAAACCATCACTGAGGTTATAATGCCGATTCCAATCACAGATAATATACATGATTTGTGTTGCCAGTTATTAAAGCTAGATTTCTTCCCTTCGTGATACAATAAGTTGGTTAATTTTGTCAATAAATCAGTGTCACGAAATTATGTCAATTGTTGGGGACAAATTTTTTAATGTGTTTGCTTAGTTTAATTAAAGTCAATAATTTATATAGTTTAACCTAATTGATATGACACTTTGAACATTGCTTTATATTTATGGAACAAAAAACTAATAAGTTTATATAAAAATATATGATATATTTTTTTAAATGTCGTCCACATACGGGACCAATAAAAAATGTAGGTGATTTTTATTTGTTACTATATCTTGACATTCAACTTATAATAATAATAATATAATAAAACATTTATTTTCAGAAAACACGGTTCCATAGTATTGTTAGTACAAAAAGAGAATTTCCTAATCTATGTTAGTTACACCTTAAAATAAAATAAAAATAAATAAGTAAGCAACTCATGGCGGATAGCGAGGACTTATGCTAAGATTTTTATCGCAATTTATTTCTTTCTATCAGGAACGATGTGCAGGTGCAGCTATGTTAAGAATAATCTGTGAAATGTTAAATAAGTTTTATTTTAGTCAGAAGCATATTTATTTCAATGGTTCCTTACGACAATCATCTTGGTACTACATAGTCAGGTCATAAGTTCTGTCACATGTGCAATATGAAATAATTTAGACATGTTTATTATTTATGTAAACATTTATATAGCAAAATGAACTTAATAAAAAATAGATTCTTATGGTTATAAAGTTTATTCAAAATGACCACCGTGATTTTGAATACAGGCCTTTATTCTGCGCGGCCAGTCGTCTATCGCAGCACGAACGAGGTCCATGTCAATATCGGCGGCTGCCTCAATCAAGGATGCCTTGAGTGACTCCAAATCAGGATGAGGCTTTGAGCAGGCCTTTTCCTCCAAGTGCTGCCATATCTTGTAATCTAACGGACTCAAATCTGGACTGGAGGAGGGCCAGTCTTCGTGCCGGATGAAGTCGATTTCATGCGCCGCCAGCCAGTCTTGTGTGCTTTTCGCTCTATGAGCGGGCGCAGAATCTTGTTGGAATACCCAGTGCCTGTTATTAAACATGGTATGAGAAACAGGTTCCACAAGGTTCTTGAGGACTGTATTTTGATACACAACTGCATTCGTTTTTACGCCTTTCTCACAAAAATGTACCTCAGTTAAGCCCCAATAAGAGACTCCCAACCAAACCATGAGCGAGGATGGAAAATGACCTCGTTGGACACGCGGAATACGGTTGCTCGCTAATTCACTGCTGTGTGCGTACACCTTATCATTTTGTTTGTTGTAGCTCTCTTCCACGGTGAAAATATTTTCATCCGAAAAAAGAATTTCCCGATGCTTTTTTCCCGCGTACCACTTCAACAAAGCGCGGCATCTCTTCAGTCTCAGGTCCATTAAACGAGCGTCCAAACGATGTCCTGTTTTTCTTCGATATGCCCTAAGCCCTAAGTCTTCATTTAACACCCTTTTCACCGTGGTCCTGCTTAACCCCATCTGAAGGGCCAACAGTTTCTGCTTACGTATGGGATTTCTTTGAATTCGCGCCTTCACAGCTTTTATCACTGCTGGAGTCCTAACAGAGCGAGGGCGACCACTTCTTGACCTGTCATCTACACTAGAGTCTTCATTGTATCGTTTTATGGTACGATAAACGAATCTTTTGGTTATATTCAAATTTTTCAGTAAGTCGAAAATCTGAATTGTCGCGTAACCGCAACGATGCAACGCAATAACTGCGACACGGTCTTCTTTAAGTGTCCACTCCATATTTAAAAATGAGGTAAATTCTAAAAATTAAACATTTTTATTCTCATGAAAAATTCGAAATTCGAATTCAATAAACTTTTTTGTGGCCAGCGTTCTAAATTCAAAAGTTTTTATTGTGTGACAGAACTTATGACCTGACTGTGTAATGTACTTACATACATTTTGAAAATGACTGATTTTAATTTTTCCATTTGCAAAACTCATCGTAGGCTTTGATGTGTATTTGAGCTAATCGTGATTTGTTGGGTAGCAAGTTTTCTACTATATCGGCCTCCCTCTCTTTCATAAACTCGGGTGTTAACCCATCTTCTTCAACACTGGAATGCATTTTCAATCGATTTATTAAGTAACACTAAACTTTGTGTTCGTTCGTACAACTTACAGTACCTATTCAAAATAGCACCAATTTATAAATGAATAAAATGAACACAAAACAGTTTATATTCAAATGCTTAATTAGTTATTGCCCTCCTTGTCGAAAATGTCGACCAATCAAATCTCGAGCAGTTATTTGCGCAAGGAGTTTGTATATGTCTAGTATTATTTATTTGCACTAGGAATTTGTATCGAGTATTGTTTGCGCAAGGAGGTTCTATAGCATTGAGATGTAGTCGATGTGTGTTCTAAATTCAAACACCAAATTAGTAAAACCGTTGCAGAAATGGGTACAAAAAATAACCACACCAGGAAAATCGAGAAAAAGGACACGTGGCAAAATAGAAGTTGACAGTTTCGATCTAGGTTTGATCAAGCGCGAAAAGTGCATGAATTTTATGCGATTAAAAGGGAATTACCAACGATTAATAAATTGCTTACTGTTATAAAAGACGACATAAATTTCCAAGGTAGCAGAGAAACACTTCGTAAATTGTTACGAACAATTGGCTTTCGTTTCCAAAAAACACAAAGCAATCGCAAGGTTTTAACCGAGCGCAATGATATTTCTGCGTGGAGAGCTAAATATTTGCAAGAATTAAATAAAAACGTTTTATCAGCTAATCGTCGACCAGTTGTATACTTAGACGAGACTTATATACATTCCTCATATAGGTACCACTAAAAAATTCTGGCAAAGTCAAGAAACAGATGGAGTTCTAGAACCTGTATCTAAAGGGCAACGTTTATTGTTCAAGCCGGAGGAGAAACGGGGTTTGTCCAAAACGCATACCTTGTATTTAAATCAAATACCAAAAGTGGGGACTACCACGACGAAATGAATAACACAAACTTCAAAAAGTGGTTAACCGAAAAATTACTACCCAATCTTGAATAACCATCTTTGTTAGTAATGGACAACGCTCCATACCATAGCATTCGGGTTAATAAGGCTCCAAGTACAAACACAAACAAACCCGAAATTCAAAAGTGGTTAAATGAGAATCGTTTCGAATTCTCATCAGAAATGACTAAACCACAGTTGCTGGAGATTGTCAAACGATACAAACCTGACCCTGTATATGAAGTTGATAATTTATAAGCACAAAATGGTCACAAATGTTTACGGCTGCCACCCCATCACTGTGACCTGAATCCTATTGAGATGGTATGGAGTTCAATGAAAAGGAGAGTGGCAGAAGTAAATATAGAGCACAAAAATGAAAATATTCCGAAACTAGTAACCGAAGCGTTCAGTTCTATTGAATGCCTTAGAATGGCAAAAATATTGTGCATACGTGCATAAATTTAAGAGGATTATTATACGGATATTTAGATAAACCCTTCATAGTCAATTTATACATTGGCTCTGATACCGATAGTGACAGTGACTCAGATTTCGAGGAAATTAGTGGAATTTATCCACTCGACCATACATATGGCATTAGTGCACATACTTCGGCTTCATGAGATCATAATTACTGTGTGAAAAGTTTTCAATAAAACAAAATTTTAAATGCAATGTGTCAGCAATTATATTTTTATAAGCAATATTTATACTTAATCATTTGTCGATCTTACGGTCTGGTCGAGTAGACCTCTTGTAAAATACGTTTTTAGATTTTTAAAAGTTGTGATAAGTGCCAAGTGCTTTATATTGTGGATTTTAGTTATTAATAAATGTTATGTACATATGTATATTTTTTATTTGCTTTTTCTAAATTAATAAATCGCTAAAAATAATCGTGTATAACATCCACTATTTGTACCGATTTCAGCAATTTATGTAATATGTGGCAACCTTTTCGATGGTGGCGTCATCCCTTCATTCTACAGACTTTATTAATCTGTGCTACAGATAAGTTTGTCAATCTGTACGTATATTTGAAAAGATGAGAATTCTCTAAAAAAAGGAGGAAATGTGGAATCGTTTTTTAATAATACCTATTTTAATAAAAACGTTCATTTAACTTGTAATTTATGTTTGTTTATTTATTTTACGTCAATCAAAGTTAATTTAGTTTTTATTTCGTAAAATATTACTTTTGATCAATAAAAACGTTGTAATTTTTGTTTAAAACGGAACGCATTTTGTTGGGGCGTTGTCCGCGTTGTTGGTTGGGCGGCCTACCAAAATGGCCGCGTTCATGACGCCATTCCGTTTTCTAGTAGTTTCGCGCATGTTCTATTTTCTCTCAATATTTACAATCAAAAACAACTGGCTGGAGTAGGTTATTGTGGCTACTTTTCAAAGCTTTTCAATCGGGTTATTGGTTAGGTTAGAAAGTTGAAGAAGCTAAACCGGAGCGGAGCGGAGCGAAGCGTGTGGAAACAAAAACGACTGGCTAGAGTATGTTATTGTGGCTACTATTCATGTAAATTTTGATGATAGCATTATGGAGCATTTGTGGAGGAGAAAGGTGTCGAGGCAGAAAAATGACCCTTCCGACAACTAGGCATTTCCGCGAGGGGGGGAGTAGTAGGGGGGGCATCTACCCCCCCCCCCTTTCAAGGTCAAGTTCAGTCTAAATTTTGTTTGTTTTATTTTAACAACATAACCTCAAAACTTTAAATCATATCTCAGCAACTAGGCATTTCCGCGGGGAGGGGGGGAGTAGTAGGGGTGCATCTACCCGCTCCCCCTCCCCCCTCAAGGTCAAGGTCAGTAGGACAAGGTCTAAAGTCCTTCCAAAACTTTGGCCACGAAGGACAACACTACGCGAGGACAGAAAGATAGTGCGTTTGGCTGAACTTGACCCTTCCAAAGGGTCAAAGGACATAAAAAATTAACTTTTCGGCGAGAATAACCCACGGAAAGTATCCGAAGTAGACTTTTCCGCAGAAGATAAGTGGAGCATGGTTACACGGAAGGGTTTGCCGAAAAATACCGCTTCTTACCAAGAGGCATTAGGAAGCCCGTTTGACTTTCGCCAGAAAGTACCGCGACTGGACCGATCAAGAGTGGAAAAAGTACTCTTTTCGGACGAAACGAACATTAAAATAATAAATTCCGATGTCAAACGATATGTTCGTCGCCCTGTCCACAAGCCATTTGACCCTAAGTTTACAAAGAAAACAGTTAAACATGGTGGTGGAAACATAAAAGTATGGGGTTGCTTTTCTGGATTCGGGATTGGTCCCGTAAGGAAGATTAAAGACATGCTGGATGAGCACCAATACAAAAAAATATTAGAAGAGACCGTGATTCCTTATTCTGAACATTTACCGGTGACATGGATCTTCCAACAAGATAATGATCTGAAGCATACCGCCACACATACCGCAAACAGCGCGAAGGCCTTCATCAGAGAACAATCATTGTCAGTATTAGACTGGCTGGCCGGATCCGGATATTTAAGCCAATTGAAAATGTATGACACATTGTAAAGAAAAAGGTGTCGCATACACGCCACAGCATAAGGGGGCACTTGATGAAGGATTTGTAAAAACATGTAACAGCATTCCTCTGAGGACCTGCGAAAATCTCATGGCGTTAATGCCGCGTCGCTGTAGAGCCATACCCAACGGGTAAGAACGGAACCCTATTACTAAGACTTCGCTGTCCGTCCGTCCGTCCGTCCGTCCGTCTGTCACCAGGCTGTATCTCAAGAACCTAGCTAGCTAGAGAGTTGAAATTTTCACAGATTATGTATTTCTGTTGCCGCTACAACAACGAATACTAAAAAACAGGATAAAATAAATATTTAAGGGGGCTCCCATACAACAATACCACATACAAACTTATGGATGCACCTGGTTACGTACATGGAGTGTGAAAGCACCAATAACTTTGTAAACAATATTTTGCTGTGTAAATTCCAAACTATTCACTCCACACCATCGCTTCCATTGAACGGTGGTACGGAACCCTTCGTGCGCGATTTAGACTCGCACTTGACCGGTTTTTTACAACTTTGCAGACCACAGACTTAATCGATATTTATTTATTTCTATTACATAAGCCTGAGAAAAGGATCTTGACAGACCGACAGACGGGCAACAAAGTAATCCTATATGATCCTATATAAAAACAACTAGTAAATTTTTCGATAACTCCTAGCATGAGTCAAAAAGCGTATCAACTTTTTCAAGACCTCTCTGGCGCCGCGGTTGTGGCTCTGCCTACCATGCTAGAGGCCCCGGGTTCGATCCACGGCTGGGGATACAGAAGAACAAACCCCAGGTCTTGGATATTTATGTTGTGTGTGACGTCTTTGTTCTGACCCACGACACAGGGTATCCTGGTGTGGAGCCAGAAGCAATGTATGATATGTGCCTGTATGTAAACGTTTATGTTTATGTCTGTTCAATTGTACATAACACGATGCTTGCGAATGCTATTATTATCTGCGACGGAGAAGTTGTTACACAGGATGTTAGGCGGACACGTTTTCTACAAATAGAGTCAGCATCAAGTGGACACCATTCTGAGCAGCTTGGCAACAAATATGTATGTCGGCGACCGATCATGATATGGCGGCAATTCTTGATCTGCCATCTTAAGGCATACCTCGTCCGTGCAAAGGTCCCCGTTACTCCAAGCGGAAAGACCCGCAGTGTGAGAGGGACGGAATCGGGGAAAAATGAAAAAACGTAGCGCTGCACGACAGAAAAATTATTTAAAAATAAACTACGCTATTTAAAAAAAAAAGGAGATTTTGCGAATACATAATATCTACATTTTGAACGCAGTTCCACAATGAAATTAGTTAGGATTTCAGAATTACAGGAATAAATAAAACAATTTAGAGGTGTTTTCGTAATTAAATTCTATCGCGAAAATTTCATCCAATCGCGTTTTCCTTGAGTGAAAATCTTAATCAAATACTCAATAAACTTTAACCCGAAAATCAAATCTGTAGATGACTTCATGGTGGAGTAAATGGATTCGAAAAATATCCCATTTTTTTTGTCGTAGCTCCTTTAACCCACCATATCGAGCCTATTACTCGGCATACCGAAAAATAGGGTGACAATAGATTTTTCACACCTTTCATTCGGAAAAGTAAGTTTTGCTCCACGACGAGAGGGAGCAAAAGGCTACTTTTCTATTCAAGCTACTTTTTTAATTTATTCATTGGCATGCAGCTTTTACGCAATGTGCCAATTGAACACAGATTAAAATAATAGAATGTAATTATGAAATTACATTACAATCGACAACGATGACGTAGTCGATTAAAAACGAACATGGTTCAAGTTTTAAGTTTAACAACGTTATATCAAAATTTATGAATTTTTCGTAATATTTAAAAAAAATGTCACAATAAATTATATGTTTTACTGAAATCAAAACTATCGATGACTGTCATTGTGATATAATGAATATTGATATCCAAAACCATTGTAGTACACAGGAATATTTTATCTGTGGTGACCTTTCCCTAATCCTTCACAATCCATCATTATATAAAAAAATGTTTTCGAAAACGTTGTTCGATTACTGTAAAAGTGGTAAAACTATAATTCAAAGTATAGTTTTTTTTAAGCAATTTAGATTTTCCTCATAGTCGGTGTGAAAAGATGAATGTGTCACTCAGGAGCAAAATTATTTTCGTCATGGGCGTTAGCGCTTGAATCCTTCGTTACGCTCAGGATTCTATCGTAGAATCCTTCCCTTCACTCTGGATTCAATGCAACGCCCTCGCCGTAAATACATCATTTTGCTCCCTTGTGACACAAATAACTATGGCTGGGTAGGTTGGGTTAGGTTAGGTTAGGTTACGACGATCTCTGTGGCGAAGTAGTTGTGGCTTTGCCTACCATGCGAGAGGTCCCGGGTTCGATCCCCGGCTGGGGTAAAGAAAAAAACTCAGGTCTTGGATATTTATATGTGTGTGACGTCGCTGTTTCCGGTTCCCACAACACAGGGTATCCTAGTGTGGGTCAGAAACAATGTATGTGCATGTATCTAAATGTTTATGTTTATGTTTATGTTAGGTTAGGTTAGAACGTATTACTGTATATTAACCAGTGGAGCGAGCTTGCGACTGAAAGTAATGAAAATCCAAACATGGCTAGAGTAGGTTATTGTGGCTAATATCATGATGTGGTGAAGCGTTTACTGGGAATATCGACAAACGTTTGGTTCTTATCGATCTGCCCGATTTTGGTTTGGGCACATCATAATGTGCCCCATAGACAACGGCGTATTTCAAGAAACGCCACCATATCTCAAAATGGCGCGGCACATCATGATGTGCCCAATTCTACAATCGGCCGCCGACATATATACGGAGACGTGCAAAATTAAGTAGCTCTGAGCAAGTCGGTTTCATGTTGAAAGCTGCTCAGAATGATGTACCCTTGCCCCTGTCTCTGTTTGGACAACCGTCCACCCGTCCGCCCATCACCCTGTATAACTATTTGTATGGGTCTTGGTTTTGTGGAGAAATGCATATCGTTAGGCTTTCAAATACTTACCTAGTTATATAAGGAAGGAGGTAGTTTATTGTATCGTATGTATTGTATTGTATAATTATAATGCTGTTTATTGTCTGTCGCCATGAACGTGACTCGTCGTAGGCGATCATTCAACCTGACAGATGAGAATTAGATAAATAGGCCAAGTCATGGGTTGGAACGAAACAGTGGTTACAGTGAATCTTTACACTTGGCGTCGTAAGTAACTATTTAATATTTTTTAATTCTTAATACATGAAAAACCCATTAATGCCCACAGTGGGCGCAGGCCTTTACTGGAAGCAAGACTGAGCCATACTCCACCACGCTGTCTCAGTGCGGGTTGATGGAGGATGTCACAGTTTTGGACTGTAAGAAGTTTAGGGCCCCTGTTACTAAAATTTTAATAAAAGGTCGTTATTTCATCTTTAACTAAATCATAGCTAGAGCATATCCATATTTAGTGCTACAGAAGACTTTCCCAGACCTCATGAAATACAGTAAACTGATACCTCTGTTCAAATCGGGAGATAAGGGTGATCCTTCAAATTTCAGACCAATATCTGTTCTTCCAACACTAAGTAAAATATTTGAAAAGATTATACTCAATCAAATGCTCTCACACTTCAACCGTACCAAACAACTCCACGCCAAACAATACGGTTTCACTAGGGGTAAATCAACTACGGATGCAGGTATTACCCCTATATCTCATATTTATTCTGCATGGGAGGCCGCACAGGATGCTATCGGAGTTTTTTGCGACCTGTCGAAGGCGTTTGATTGTGTTGATCATAATACGCTATTAATTAAATTAAATCATTACGGAGTTAGAAATAAAGCGTTGGATCTACTAAGATCATACCTAAGCAATAGAATTCAAAAGGCAGAAGTTAACGGCGTTAAATCTGATGGATCGGGTGTAAAAATTGGCGTTCCACAAGGTTCCATAGTAGGTCCTTTCTTGTTTCTGGTATATATTAATGATCTGCCTTTCATGGTGGAGAAATTAACTGACATAGTGTTATTTGCTGATGATACTTCAATGGTCTTCATAATTGAACGACAAAAAGCAGATTTTGATGATGTTAATGGTGTATTGTCTTTAACCTTGAATTGGTTCACAGTTAATAATTTATTGTTAAACGCTGGTAAAACGAAGTGTATCAAATTCTCACTTCCAAATGTCAGGCAAGTTGAGACCAGTTTAGTGTTAGACAACAGCACGTTAGAATTAGTAAATGATACGAAGTTTCTTGGAATAACCATTGATAGCAAATTGCAGTGGGGAGCCCACATAGATAAATTGGCTGGTAAATTAAGTTCTGCGGCTTACGCTGTTAGGAACATCAGACAAAGCACGGATGTGGCTACATCTAGGCTAGTATATTTTAGTTACTTTCATAGTGTGATGTCCTATGGTATCTTGTTGTGGGGGAATGCAGCGGATATTCAAACTATTTTTATTTTACAGAAAAGAGCTATTTGAGCAATTTATAATTTAAAACGAACAGACTCCTTAAGAGAGCTTTTTAAAGAAATTGACATACTAACAGTAGCTAGTCAATTTATTTTCGAAAATATAATGTATGTACGCAAGAACCTTACAACATTTTCCAAAATTAGCGATAGCTGTAATGTTAACCTTAGAAATAATCACAGACTGTGTGCACGCCTATTTAGACTCGCGAAGGTTAGCAATTCTTTCAAGGGTCAGTGTATTCTCTTCTATAATAAGATACCTCTGGAGATTTTGAAATTGCCATTTGAGCAATTTAAAAAGCATGTTAAAGCGACTTTGTCAAAAAAGGGATATTACCATGTTCAAGATTACTTAAATGACAGGACTGTATGGGGTTAATCTGGCTCAACACAGACCTTGCTGTTAATAATTTTGTTATTATTTATTCCTGCTTATTAATCATAATAATTAAATTTTTCATATTTGTAATAGTTAAGCACAACCTATTTTAAAAGAGATCTAAAAATCAATCCGTGGGAGTTTCTACGCCCTACTTCTCCCACAGTGGTCCAATGTAGAGAAGAGGCAAAATTGACGTTTGCTAAGTATATGTAAATATCTACAGTAATAAAGTACTTTGACTTGACTTTGACTTGACTGGTTGGATAACCAGACAGACGCTTTTTACTATCGTGGTTAGACATATATAAGTCTATCCAAGATTGTAAAAAATATATTTTAATATGCAGTTATGATTATTAAATAAAATTACGAAAACCGACGAGGCCGTATGAGCTTGATGCCTTTGCTTTTCCGACCAAAAAAATATTAGTCTAGAAATTTGCCGCGTTTTTGTTTTCTTCAAATACATTAACGTTAAGTTTATTTTAATTTATTTTTATAAATAAGTTAATGTTCTAAAAAATACGTTACGACGTTAAATCAAAGCGACATTGACAGTGACTTGTCGGATTCTATCAGTGCAAATGCTGCCGCAATTATAAATAATTTGCTTCCAACAAAATCCAAGGAAAATTATTTAAAAACTTATGAAGAATTCTCAACGTGGAGAAGTGCGAAAGGCCTATCAATTTCAGAATCAGTACTTCTTGTCTATTTTGATTATTTATCCAAGACAAAGAATCCGAATACACTTTGGTGCATATACTCAAAACTGAAAGCTACAATAAGCATCAAACAAAGCATTGAAATAAATAGATTCACGAAATTACTGGCTTTTTTAAAAAGAATAACAGAAGGGCATGACGGTCTTAGCATCGAGCACCTCCAATACGCGGGTGTTCACCTACCTAGAGTACTGGCGATGTTCTTTACTTTGTGTATCCGACACTCTTATTTGCCTGGAGATTTAATTAAGACAATCGTGGTTCCAGTAATAAAAACAAGACGGGGGATGCCTCAGATAAGACTAACTATAGACCCATCTCGCTGGCAACTATAATAGCAAAAGTTTTCGACGGTGTGCTCGATTCCAGACTGCAACAACATAGTAAGTTAAATGATGGTCAATTTGGGTTTCGCCCTGGGCTGTCCACCGAAACTGCTGTGTTATGTCTTAAACACACCGTCCGCTATTTCACTGATAGGAGAACACCTGTTTATGCATGTTTCCTGGACCTTTCCAAGGCATTTGATCTCGTATCATACGATATCCTATGGGATAAACTTCGTCATGATACCGATCTGCCCGCTGAACTGACTAAGATATTTCGATATTGGTACCTGAATCAGGTTAATAGTGTGAGATGGTCAGGGTCTATGTCGGATGAATATTGGCTAGCGTGCGGGGTAAGGCAAGGGGGTATAAGCTCGCCAAGGCTCTTCAACATCTACATGAACTGACTGATTGGTGAGCTCAGTGGTTCAAAGGTTGGTTGTTCTGTTGACGGCAAATTTATTAATAATATTAGTTATGCCGACGACATGGTGCTGCTGAGCCCATCAATACGTGGACTTCAAGCACTATTAAAAATCTGTGAGGAGTATACTAGGGAACATGGACTTAGATACAACGCAAAAAAAAAGTGAAATTCTTATATTTAAAGCGGGTAATAAAACCTACTCTTTGCCGCGCCCGTTAATGATAGATGGGTCAGCTCTGGCGCAAATATCTAAGTTCAAATACCTGGGGCATTGGGTAACAGAAAGTCTCACAGATGACCTTGATATGGAACGGGAACGCAGGGCGTTGTCGGTGAGATGTAATATGTTGGCTCGCAGATTTGCACGGTGTACTAAGGTTGTCAAAGCCACTCTATTCAGGGCGTTCTGCCAGACTTTTTACACCTGCAGTCTGTGGGTTCGATATACGCAGAAATCGTACAATGCCCTGCGTATCCTGTATAAAAATGCCTTCAGGGTACTTTTGGGGCTGCCACGATTTTGTAGTGCATCAGGAATGTTTGCGGAGGCGCGTGTTGATGGCTTCCATGCAATTATGAGTAAAAGAATGGCGTCTATCTTATGCAGAACTCGTGGCAGCGCCAACTGTCTTCTGGAGATAATAGCAGATAGGGTAGACAATCCCTATAAGCGGCATTGGGTTGCAGCTCACACACTGCCAGTCATAGATTCGCGCCTAAATTAGAAAAAAAAATGGTTTGCTCTGCACTGTAGAGTGTTTATATTGTACTACTAACATAGATTGTAAGACTAATTATTAAAACTTGTAAATGGACTTGGTCTGAAATAAATAATAATAATTATTATTATTATATTTTTATGAATTTTTCATTTCACTCTTGTAATAAAGAGATTCTGATACACGGGCTTACGCCAAGTGCTTATCTACTAAAGATCACGGTCCTTGCCCATGAATCTCCGTACAATTCTACATGTATTTAGTATTGTTGCTTTTTGAAGAATTATGTGTGTGGATCTGGGTATATTTAATGTTTTGAGACTAGCGTGAAATGTGTATGGGATGACTCCTGTGGATGAGATGACTATTGGGATGGTTTTGACAGATTGTACCTGCCATTGTGTTTTAATTTCAATGGCAAGGTCTGTGTATTTTATTTTTTTTTTCTGTAAACGTTGTGGTAAGGTTGTGTGTATTTGGTATGGCTATATCTATGAGAAATACTGTTTTGTTTTGTTTATCGTGGAGAGTTATGTCAGGCCTGTTGAAATGAATAGTTTTGTCTGTAATTATAGTTCTGTCCCAGTAGAGTTTAAAGTCTGTTGATTCTAAAACTGTTTGAGGTGTGTATTTATAGCAGGCTGTTTTTTGTGCAATCAATTTGTATCTGAATGCGAGGTGTTGGTGTATGATGGCTGCAACTTGGTCGTGGCGATGTTTATAATCTGATTGTGCGAGTGATCTGCAGGCTCCTGTGATATGCTGTATTGTTTCTGAACTATTTTGGCACTGTCTGCACATGTCGCTTGCCATTGTGCGGTCGTGTATGATATGTTTTCTGTAGTTACGAGTATCTATAACCTGGTCCTGTATGGCTAACATAAATCCCTCCGTTTCCGGGAACAGCTCGCCTTTCTTAAGCCACGCGTTCGACGCAGTTTTGTCGACGTTAGGGTTGGCTAAGTCTAAGCGGTGTCTGCCGTGGAGGGATTTTCGTGTCCAGATGTCGATTTTCTGTTGCGGTTTGATGATAGTTTCATTTATCTGAGCTTGATGGTCTTGTAGGTTAAGTGGAGTATGTTTAAAGTCGGACTGAGCGACGGCATTGTGCAGGGTTGAGTGCGATGATTTAGCGTGAAATAACCTTCTTAGTGTGGTGATTTGTTTGTTGTGTAAATTTTTTAAGTCTATTATTCCCCTTCCTTCTTCAATTTTAGGTAGTGTGAGTCTTTGTATGCAAGAGCGTGGATGGTGTTTTCTGAATTTAGTCATAAGTGTGTTGATGGTGCGTTGGTGTTTTATTAAGTCTGATTGGGAACAGTTGATTATACTGAATGAATATGTGAGGATTGGGATGGCGTATGTGTTTAATGCTTTGACGGTATTTCGAGCGTTCAACTGTGTTTTAAGTATGCTATGTATCCGTTTCCTAAACTTCTGTGTGATTGTTTTTTTTTGTCTCCCTTTGATGTATCTGTTGCGTTTAATAGTAACCTAAGTATTTATATCCTATCTCGTTATCCACTGGATCTATTTGATCTCCGTTCTCTAATATGTATGTATTGCTCTCAACTTTTCCTCTATGAACTGATTGTATTTTGCACTTATCTATTCCGAACTCCATCTGTATGTCATTAGAAAACTGTTGTGTTACATAGATCTGCAAGTTTATGTATTTCTGTTAAGTTACTTCCATAAAGTTTTATATCGTCCATATATAGTAAATGTGATAATGTGTGGTGTGTGTCATCAAACTTTATTTAGAATCCTTTTTTTGTATTATTGAGTAGATTTGATAGTGGATTGAGTGCCAGGCAAAACCAGAGGGGACTCAGTGAATCACTCTGGAAGATTCCTCTGCGAATGATGATTTTGTCAGTCTGTATTGTATTGTTATCATTGTATAACTTAAGAATAGTGTTCCAGGTCTGCATGGTTGTTGATAGATATGAGATGATAGTGGGGTGAACTTTATAGTGTTGTAATACGTAGATAAGCCATGTGCGCGGTACAGAGTCAAAGTCCTTCTTATAGTCAATAAACATAGTGTTAATGTTTCTTTTTTTAACGAAGAGCTTGTTTAGATGCGACCGCATCGATGATAAGTTGCTCCTTGCATCCCTGACTGAATTTGCGGCATCCTTTTTGTTGTTCAGCTAGTAACTGGTTG
The DNA here is from genome assembly GCA_949825045.1 of Argyresthia goedartella. Taxonomy (NCBI): domain Eukaryota; kingdom Metazoa; phylum Arthropoda; class Insecta; order Lepidoptera; family Argyresthiidae; genus Argyresthia; species Argyresthia goedartella. The sequence continues at coordinate 18,134,416 of OX463828.1, forward strand.
GTGTTTACATGTTTGTATATGAGTTGACTAAGACATGCTGTTATTATTTTGTATATGTTTTGGAGACAAGTTATGGGTCGATATTTAGCTGGGTTTATGGTATCTGTGAGGTCTTTAGGTAGCATATAGGTAGTTCCTTGTGTAATGTAATATGGCATGTGTTTCGGATTTTGTATAAAATTGTTTATCTGTAACAATAATATTGGGTGGGTGATTGTGAGTTTATTTGTACCAGTAATTATGAATTTTATCAGAACCGGTGGCCTTCCAGTTATGTGTCTTAGCTATTACTGAAATCAGAGTATCTATAGTGATACCATCAAATTCCATTCCTTGAACATTTTTGAGAGCATGCTGGTCATCTGAGATCCATTTGCTATTATTGTGTGTTACTGGATTTGACCATATGTTTGACCAGAAGTCATGTAAAGCTTCTGGTGTAGGTGCTTCTTGTGATTGTGTGGGGCGGTTTGAGTTTTCGGTGAGCAAAGATCTATAAAACTGTTTTTCATTTGTGTAGAAAGTCTTGTTTTATGTTTTTCTAAGAGTTGTCAGTTTGTAACGGCGTAGACGACTTGCTAATGCATTCAGCTTTTGTTTTAGAGTGTCTAAAAATTGAGAGGGTCTGTGTTATCTGGTTCGTATTGGGAGTGAACCCTATATTGTAGCTTGATTCGTTCAACATGTTGTTGGACATTGGAGCTGGTGTTACCTTGTGTATAATGTGTTAACCTACTTATATCTGCTCTAAGGTCAGTTATTCTCTTTTCTAATCTTATTTGCCACGCTGGTATTCTATTTTTATTGGGGTATTGCGATTCGTTGGGTCCTCGTATTTTTCCACCATTGTAAGTGATAGCAGTATGTGCTGCGCAGTAAATTATTGTTTGTAATGTATTAAAATCGGTTTCAGTACTAATGTGTTTTGGTAGTATCTTTACGTTAATGGTTTGTACTAGAATAGCAAATTGTCTACTTGGTTTCTGTTTGGGTATATATGGCCTTGATGTAGGGTCGACGTCTTTTAAATATCTAGTGTCTTGGTGAATAATTCGTCCAACTCTCCAATTTATTCTTCAGGTAGTACTACAAAATTGTTGCGTTGATTGTGTGGGTGTGTGGTATTGGCATCACTTTGGTCTTCCTCTCTTTCCGGATTCGATAACTGATGATGGGTGTCATTTTGTGATGGTGATGAAAGGTGTGTGTGAATCTGTGATTGAGTTGGTAGTGAATTAACGTGTACTTCGGTACCTGATTCTATTTCCATGGCTACTTCATCCCGTATATGCTGTAATCTATTGTCGGTAATGTATTTAATATTAATGATGGCTCTGAGTTGGTCAGAGATTCTCTGTTCAGAGAAGTGTGCTAGGTGAGGATGTGCAGCTATCACAGCGGCGTGTAGTGTTGGTCTGTAGGCAGTTTTGTTGGACTCAAGCCTGGTTATCTTGTAGTAAATGCGTATTATAGTCTCGTTGATGTCATTGCTCCAGGTCATTCTTTGTCGTGGAGTATTTGTTGTGTTTAAGATTTGTGTGAAAAGTTGACTGTTTGATTGTGAGTTTTGGTTTGTTTGAGGCTGGTTATCACGAGACGTAGCTACTTCTATTCTAATTTCATCCAGGACGTTTTGTGTTAGTAATTTAGTTCTGAGGATTGCTATTATTATTGCCCAAAGAAGTTTAAAATTTTTACGACTCAAATTGTGGAAAAATTTCTAATTGAAGCTCCTGACGAAATTTTTCTGGCCACAAAAGTAAGTATACATGATTTAACTATGAATATTTCGTATCTTAGTAATGGTAATTATTCTATATATTTACCAGTTTTTTATCTTTGTTATAGGTGGCCTTATTTTTTTTTGGACTCAATGGTGCTTGCCGCGGATGTGAACTTGTAAACTTAATGGTGGAGGACGTTGAAAATCATTCCAATGAGTTGCTGCTGATTAATGTAAAGGAAACTAAGACAAAGAAAAATTGGTCATTCATTGTACAAGGACAATATACTAAAATCATTCATAAATACCAAGCATTATGTCCTACCAACATGGAAAACAATACATTTTTTATAAACTATCGGAATAGGAAATGTACTCGACAAGCCAATATGCCAAAGGAAATTGCTAAATATTTAAAACTTAAAGATGTTGAACTCTACACCGGTCACTGCTTTAGAAGAACTTCGGCGACTTTCTTGGCGGATTCACGGGCGGATATTACGTCAATAAAAAGACACGGTGGTTGGAGCTCTGATAGAGTAGCTGAGGGTTATATCGAAAGCTCAATGGCGAATAAAACCATATTAAGCAGTCAAATTAACAAACTTAATCCATCAGAGCCACAACCATCAACTTCCGGCATCTTATCTTCGTCCGTAACTCACGATGCACCACCACCACTATCTCCGACGTATACTATCTACAATGAAACGCAAGTTCCTCAGACGCACGAACAGAGAAATACTCGAATCAACTCATCAACAATAAATGTACCAAACAAAAATGTAACTCTCTCTATCAATAATTGGACCAATGTTTCGAATGTTAATTTTTACTTTTAATTGTCATCATTTTTATATCTCATATTATTATTGTGTTATTTTTTTCGCAAATGGTACGAAAAGTAGAGTATTTTCCTCGGTGATAAAGGTGTCTTAGTCTTGGGTGAACTTAAATCCCTCGCTACACTCAGGACTTGTCTTAAATCCCTCGCGAATTCAACACCCTCGCTGCGCTCGGGAGTAAACCTCGACTCCTTCGTTACGCTCGCGATTTAAATCGTCACCCGCGACAGAAGACACTGCTTTATCCCCTTGGTTAATAATCTACTAATTCATCGTAGATATTTACAATAAGTTTGATGGCAAATAGTGTTTGCCGCTTGACTACGATAGGTAACTATGGGAGAAGCACTGGCATACTGTGGGAAATATAACACACAAATCTTAGAATGGGCGCTAGTTTAAAATCATAAATTAAAAAGTAAAATCTAATTTAAAATGTAAGCCTAAGAGCCTGAATCACTAATAAGGAAACCATCTTTAGGGTTCCTTACCCGAAGGGTGTCAAACGGGACCCTATTACTGCTATTTAGTGTATCTCATAAACCGAAACAGGTAGAGTTGGAGTTTTCACAGACTGTGTATTTCTGTTGCCGCATGCATAATAAGTCGAGTTACGATGCTATTTTAATGATGTTGATTTGGTAATTCGCAGGGGATGTTAAAACACGTCTTTTGTATGGGAAACCCCTTCAATTTATAAAATCTCGCGTAGTTGCGGGAAAAAAAACTACTCAGTTTTTTTTTCAAGTCATTTTCATTCATTCATCATCATTTAATAAAAGTTAGTAACAATACTGTTATCTGGATACATTGGATAACTAAATAGTTTTATTTAAATTTTAAAAAAACTTGGAATTGCATTTGCAGCGACAGCATTCATTAATAAACATGATTTACGGTAGAGGGAATGGAAAATTCCGGGAAAAAGTAATTATTGGTTACCCACGTGTTTTATTAATCAAATAAATAAATTAGCTTTAGGAAATTCGATGAGATGTCTTCTCCTTAACTTTGGACCATGATTAATGGGACACCGTGTCTTAAATATTATCAAGTCGTTTAAATGATTAAAAGCTACTACTTAAGCTTTTAATAGGAACGAAGTTTCTGACTGTCTGTCCGAAGTTACAAATTAAATCGAAGTTTCATGTTAGGTAATATTAAGTTCACCTATCATAAAACTTTGAATTATAAATGAAAACTAAATTTATAGTAACTAATTAGAATGTTGAATGTTACACTAATGACTTGTTATTTTAGTTAAATATTATTCATCGTAGATACTTACAATAAGTATGATGGCAAATAGTGTTTGCCGCTTGACTACGATAGGTAATAAATTGTGCAGGCCACCCTTAACGTTCACGCCACTGCTCGGAAATGTGGCCAAAGATGGATTGAAATGAGAGTAGAAAGTAGTTCTTAGTAGTACAATTCAAAAACAGTCAAACAATGTAGATTTGCAAAGTAAAATGTAGTGTTTAGCGGCCTTTTTTACTTTCTACTCTGCTATTGGTCGATTATTTTCGGTCGGCATCACACTCCATACCGGCCGAAATGACACAAAATACCAATATAAATGTTCCGGGAAAAAACATTTCCTTGTCATTCCACACCTGCCCTAATGCGAATATCTATATTACTTATAATTAAACTGTGTACAACACAAACAAGTTGGGACCAGTTTAGTGTTGGACAGCAATAGGTTAGAATTAGTAAATGACACGAAGTTTCTTGGAATAACCATTGATAACAAATTGCAGTGGGGACCCCACATAGAAAAATTGGCTGGTAAATTAAGTTCCGCGGCTTACGCTGTTAGGAACATCAGACAAAACACGGATGTGGCTACATCTAGGCTAGTATATTTTAGTTACTTTCATAGTGTCATGTCCTATGGTATCTTGTTGTGGGGGAAAGCAGCGGATATTCAAACTATTTTATTTTTATTTTACAGAAAAGAACTATTCGAGCAATTTATAATTTAAAACGCACAGACTCCTTAAGACAGCTTTTTAAAGAAATTGACATACTAACAGTAGCTAGTCAATTTATTTTCGAAAATATAATGTATGTACGCAAGAACCTTACAACATTTTCCAAAATTAGCGATAGCTGTAATGTTAACCTAAGAAATAATCATAGACTACTTGCGCCCCGGTTTAGACTCGCGAAGGTTAGCAATTCTTTCAAGGGTCAATGCATTCTCTTCTACAACAAGATACCTCTGGAGATCTTGAAATTGCCATTTGAGCAATTTAAAATCCATGTTAAAGCGACTTTGTCGAAAAAGGGATATTACAATGTTCAAGATTACTTAAATGTTGGGTCTGTATGGGGTTAATCTGGCTCAACACAGACCTTGCTGTTAATAATTTTGTAATTATTTATTCCTGCTTTTTGATTATGATAATGACTAAATATTATATATTGTATTAGTTAAGCATAAGCAATTTTTAAAAAGAGATCTAAAAATCAATCTGTGGGAGTTTCTACGCCCTTCTTCTCCCACAGTGGTCCAATGTAGAGAAGTGGCAAAAAAAGACGATTGCTAAGTATATGTAAATATCTACAGTAATAAAGACATTTGGAATTTGGAATTTGAATTTGTATTATACTGTGTACTCAACCTGTTTTATTTCCTTACATTAGGCGTGAAAAGCACATAGTAAATGCCTCGGTAGAAAGTGCAATAGATGGACTCGAATCTTCGCGGGCCGAGCCGCAGGTGAGGTCTAACTCGTCCATCTATTGCTTACTTTCTATACCTGGGCAACAATGTACTATTCTCGCATGATGCTTTCGGTGTTGTTATTTTAATAATAGTTTGTGGATATTCGTGTGCAGGCGCTTAGGAGGCGTTTTAAGAAGTTCTAAAATAAAGTATGCAAGGTCTAACAGAAAGGGAGTTACAAGCCGGGTGGTGGTTCTTAGGGACATCATTCTTAACAATTTTACTATAGAACCGACGTGATCAGAGCAACTTTATTTTTCTTATCTCAGAACATTTCGGGCATAGCGCTCACCTGAGTTATATGGTGGAGTTGAAAATAAAGTTGCTCTCATCAGTTCGGCCCCATGCTAAAAGTTGTTCAGAATGATGTCCCTAACAACCACTCAAACATACAAAACAATTCCTACCTATCTACTTTAACCATGCCCACTATGAGCTTTTTCCGCCCGCCGCCTAATGTACGGGATATACATATATAGTACTGTGTGCATATTGTATGGGAGCTACCATTTTTAGAGTTTTGCGGTAATAACCGAGTTTTCCATGTTATAGATAATATTAAGAGATACTATGACGAGAAGTTTGAAAAAAAAATCTTTAGTCCCATTTTGGAATAAACTCAACAAATGTGTTTGATTTGTATGTCAGGCAACTTAAATAATCAAGTTATCAAAAAAACAAAACCTAGATATTTACAAAATATCCCCCGATACAAAATTTCATCCAATTCTTTTCAGTGGTTTAGGCTCTAGAGCTGACAACGGAAAGCAGCCATGCATACATATTCGTACATATATACACACGCATACACACACATAAAAATACACATTTTTTTTCAAATTTTCGTACTAAGTTAACGATATACATAATTACGACCTATCCCCATCAAAATCTCAACCTCGATTTTTTTTACGATAACTTCTTATACTTATACATATACTTACTTCTTTAATTTTCACTTCGTTCAACTCGTAAGTAATATAACTGTGGGAGAAGCACTGACGTACTGACGTAAATAATAAAATAAAAAGTAAATGTCTGCCTAATATGAATCACTAATAAAAACACCATCTTCAAGGTAAATGTAACTCTCTAGACCGTTGATTAAATACCGACGTTTAACAAAGTCACTTAAATTCCGTCAGACAAGTGAGTCAACTAAACGTTTAACGAGTTGTCTAAACGTTCCTAGGCAACAAGACATAAACAATATAAATATTTTATTATGTGTACTTAAGTTTATGTTTTAAGTATTTTTTGTTGTTCTTACATGTTCAACCTAACACGAAGGATAAAGGGGGCTTCGCTTCGCTCACCCCTTTACCCTTTACCTAAGCTACCGCAATGTTTTGCCCTGATATAAGCTGTGCAAATCAGGTGTTTTTATGACGCCATCTTGTTTTCCAATACGCCGGCTTTGGGTAAGACAGATTGTTAAACGTTTTCGACGATGCTTTATTTAAATGAAAATTATAGTGACTTGTTTAAACGTCGGCATTTAATTAACGGTCTCTAGACCGTTAGTTAAGTGTCTGATTTAACCAACCAACTGCGACACATACATGTCTTATTATTTTTCAGTTACAACCACGTCTGAGTATGAGGCCATCCGTACTTGCCGCAGAAGTAAGTAAAACCTATTTATATAAGTAGTCCTATCTATCCTTTTCCTCTAGGTTTTCTGACGGTGATGGAATATACATGTCACCGTAAAATTGTCGAAACCGTTAGTTTATAAGTTAACGCCTGAGTTTGTAAACTATCGACAAATTGTAAGCCAGACCGACAGGATTTAGAATTAACTTTTCTTTTGTTCTTACGTGTCAACCTTACAGGAAGACAATTCGGGGGCGAGCGCAGCGAAGTCTCTAGTCTACACCTAAGCTACCGCAGTATTTTCCCTGGTGTTTCCTTTGCAATTCAAGTTTCAACCAGTTCACAATTTAACGGATTTATGATAAGCTATTGTGTTATATCGTAAGCAGTACGGTACAGTTTACAATGTATCGATAGTTTGTAACCTAACGAGAAAGCAACGTTAGATTATAAACTAACGGTTTTGACAATCTTACAGTGACAATACAGTGAGAATTCCTTCATATCTTCAGAGCTGAGGTGTTGGGCGTAGGCACAGATACTAAATTACTAGCTGAACGTAGGCACGACAAGGAGTTTCTTGAACATGCTAATCTAAGGACACAACCATGCCTCTGCCATCGCTTAAGGAAAAGGCGACAGTAAAGCGGCTAACGTTACTTACAAGATGTATTCTTCTGTTTTGCTATCCCATTTTTTACTCACGACGGATGGAACGGAAACGGAAGCGGAATATGCATTTGGGTTTAGATGATGTTTGTATGTGTATGTATGTCCGTTATCATTTTCCTGGAAAACTACTGGATTTTGACCCGGTATTTGCATTAACGGCTATAATGTCAGAGCAGTTTCTTAGATATGTTTTACGGTTGTAGACCAGCAGTAGGCGCTGCAATGACCAGTATGGTTGTCGCTTGAGGGCTTCTCATAAACTGTTTGGCCATTTTCGATGCGGTTTTTACCCGCGACGACCAAAAAGAGGGGTGCCACAAATTTGAAGCAGTCTGTGGCACTCTAGTGCTCAAAGCGGTAGACGGATTTTATAGCGGTTTTTCTGTAAATAATAGTGGCTAAGAACCTTTGCAGGAAAGTCTACAATTCCTGCGAAGGTTCTTAGCCATGTTTTATTTAAATCGGTTCAGTGGTTCGAATCTTATCAGCTTAACAAGGACATAAGTCTTAAAAGGCTTCATATAAAGTGTTTTTGATTTGTAGTTATATTCCCCAGAACTGCGGCTGCGCCTACCAAGACCCGGGCGCATCCGTCGCCCAATCACCGATTTGCAATGGCGTGCTGCTCTTCATGACCATAATAGAGGGCTACCTCCACGGCCGCTGCGCGATCTCGCAGCCGTGCCGCAGGGTACTGGGGGAGGATGAGATAGGGGGAGAATACGACTTTGTGGTGGTGGGGGGTGGGACGGCTGGAGCTATTGTGGCTGGAAGGCTGGCTGACCGGAAGGGGTTTAGGGTGAGTCTCTAATTGCAGAGTTTTTAAAAGCTTACCGAGGGAGAATGACGCGAGAATGTCCGCTGAAAATACTTTTATACTGCAGTTATTTTTTGTTCACTTTTTCGAAACAGAAACTGTCCAAATACAGTGCATTCAATCAGACTGTAGACCGATTTAAAGTTTTTTTTAAAGTATCTCATTTCCTTGTATTTTTCCATAAATACGTATCATAGAAATCGGTTCAGCCGTGAACCGATTTCGATTGATGATCAGCGACTTTTTCAAATCGGCGTTGTGGGATTTTGAATAAATGTTTAATCCTCAGGTGCTTCTACTTGAGGCGGGAGACGTGGAGCCTGTGTCCTCGCGGGTGCCATCGTTCTACCGGTCGTATTGGAACAACCCCGACACAGACTGGATGTACCGGACCGAGCCCGACGACTACTGCCTCGACCAGAGCGGCAGAGGCTGCGAATGGCCGCGAGGAAAGACTTTGGGTAGGTAACTCACATGCTTGCTTTGGGTAACCATCCAGTCCCAGTAGCAGGAACTCCAGCTGGTGCCGAACGACCTCTCTGGGGGAGGTCATTGCACAACGGCAGGACGCTGGATGAATGAGACGAAAGGTCGAGAGCTATACCGTTTCTTTCCGGACGTGGCGGCTCGCCTCAAGGCCTCTTGGTTTGAGCCGGACTACCAAACTTCGCAGATATTGTCGGGACACGGGTGCTTCAGGAAGAGACTGCATGATATGACGTTATGCCCGATGAGTGTCTGTGAGTGCGGCATAGAAGATGAAGGTATGCATCATGCTCTTTGGGGATGTCCACTATACGACGACGAACGGAAGAGAATGTTAGACGGAATCAGTCGAGCGGATGAAGGACCAGTCTACTAGGAGGACCTCGTCTCGTCAAAGGCGAACTTCCAATGGCTACACCAGTTTGCGCACGCGTGGCATAAAAAGAGATGTGGCTAGGAATTTGGCTAAAATGTTAAATGACATGCGGAATCGGCACCGAGCTCACACCGTGTGTGTGTGTCACATCACCAGAAGGGTGCGACGCTGCTATCTTTTCCCCCGCGCCCCTGAATGGGGAGAGGCGGGAAGAGGACAGGCGGAGGGCACAGAAGGCCGGTCCAGCCATGTGGGGGACGCACAGAAATAGCTGCGGGTTGCAAGAGCTCTACCCGTTGGCTTGCTCCCCCGCGTTTGCCTCATTATGACATGAAGTCGGAATGAGGTTGCATGGAGGTGGGATATGTCCTGGTGCCGGAGTTAGTATGGCTGGAATATAATGGGTGCAGGGGATATGCACAAAGGCCCCGCTCAAGTGGGCCAGGTGCGGCTTCCACAACCCCTTCAATTGAAATGAACTCACATTTTTGACGATCTGATCAACTTTCATCATTTATAAATTAAGTTTTTAATTTGACTTAGGTGGTAGTAAGTTTTAGTTCATAATTTCTAGTATTAATTTGGCTATGGCTATTTGCTATTTTTTTTTTTATTAACATAAAATGAATACCTTAGAAATGTTTAATGAAATAAAATAATATTTTATAAATTAGATGATCTTTTATAGATAGTGTAGTAGGTTTCATTAGAAGTTCATTTCATAATCATCGTTACCTTACTCATGATTATACGATGAACAGCTTTCCCCAAGATTCTTACATACGTCGCGAACAAAATACAGGTTTTTTGGGTGTTCCTAAGTACTTATCCCGTGGGCAACTTATGCTTCTACCACGCTGCACGGGAAAATCCTTGGCCATTAATTAAACTTGATGGCTAAAATGTGGTTCACTTGTTGAATAACTGAAGTATAGAAACAATGTATCAATAGTATTTTCGATTTATAAGGTGAAAGGATCAACAAACTTATTATTTTTTTTAATTATAAAAAATAATACTATCTCAAAATTGTGAGAGAACAAGTACAAGCTCCATCGCCGACTGGTACCAACTAATAAAAGTAGTACTCGAATTCAACTTTATCTCAACTCAATTTTGGTAATGCCTTCACATTAATTGTTTTTTTAATTGATCATTTAAAATTTAGGTTGTCACTGAAATCTGCCCTATGTTAACCCTGCCTATACGTAAACTGCCTACGTTGCGTTTTTAGTTCTGTGGTCCTTTATCCATTTAGTATTTGCTCATCACAAATCAAACACACACACATACACAAACATAACTCCTGTACCCCTGTTGTTATTTTAGTTCAACTGTTTAACCGTCACTTAATTGTATGAATGTAAACTGTGATCGTAGTGAAATCCGTAATTGGCTTTATTCATAATTCATACTTCCGAATGTCTGTAAGAATGGCTGTGAGATTTTGTTTATTCATATAACTACAAAAACATAAACCCCTTTACCTGAACCAGGCACCTTTTATTCTTTGGGGCCCATAAGTTATAATAATTAAAACACCATTCAATAACCTAAAACCTTAGATTATATAATAGTCTAAGCCTAACACAACCTGCTCACCCCCTTTATCCTTCACCCAAGCTACCGCACTACTTCGCCCTTATATTTGCTGTGCAAATCAGTATTTTTGATGTGCGGTTTAATATTCCCCAATAAAATTAGCTAAAGCCTCGAACTTTTCATTGTATGATTAAGGCAGTTCTTGCTTTGCTTTGCAATAATAATGTTTATATATAATTTTCATTGAAACATATAAGAAAAAAGAAATTAAGTCATAGTAGGGTTTATAGGTATAAGAATGATATAATTGTTCAATATAATTTGCTAAAGTAAACATTAATTAGTGTGGCACAGCATAAGACTCGACTTTTAGAAATTCCGTTATATGCCAGATATTTGTTCTGAACTTAGTAAGAAAGATTGGCTAGTTTTGATAGGATTTCTGAATTTGTTGGTGGTGCTTGTTTGGTTAATGAAATGGTTTATTTGTAGAATAGTCAGTTTTTGGTTTAAATAAATATGTAAATTAAAAAACAGTAAAATGAAATTAATAATATCAGGTGACTTTAATATAAATAGACTTACTTAAAATAATACAAATAATATATTTGAAAAATAACTAGAAACATATAACTTTCAGATTAAATGAGTATACAAGAATAACTGCTAAACCTGCATCTATTATTTTGCCACATATATTTCGGTGATATTGAACCGTGATTCTCAGATAATAAGGCTACTATTTACCACAATTATTCAATACTCAAAAAAGTTGATTTCGCGAAAAAAAGAAATTTCTCCAAGGAAAATATATCTACATTCATAAACGCTCTAGATAATGCTATTTTTTTAACTGTGCTGTGGACTACTTTGAAAATACCATGCGTGGCGGTTTAGGAAAAATCTTGCGTAAACTCCAAAATATCAAAACTTACAATACTTAAAGAATGATTAAAACAGATCGAATGCCACTTGGAAAATATCACAGAACTTGCAACAAAACAAAAATCTTAATATATAAATGAAGTTTATTCAAAAATGCTTATAATGTGTTCATTATTGTAACAACCTTCTTTAAAAAAGTCAACCTTGCTGCGCTACTTGAATAGGCGCCAGCAAAGTTGTATGAAAATTCATTGCTGGTGAGTTTTAGCCACCAGCAATTTCCTGGTATAATCCATTATTGCCGAGTTGCCGAGTGTTTTAAAAAACCGGCCAAATGCGTGTCGGACTTCGCACATTTAGGGTTCCGAAACTTTAGAATATAAGCTTTAATAAATGTTTTATATCTTAAAAACTGCTTATTTTATGTTGTTCAAACTGATTTTCGTTGAAAGTGATTATTGAGATACATAACATTTTTTTTTTTTTTCACTCTCTTACTTTAAAAGTTAGAGACACTTTTTTCCACTTTGGAAGGGTCTGTCTCTTTTTAAGATTTACTTTGAGGAGAAATGGTTTCAGGAACCTCAACGTCATTTTAAAGACCTATCTATAGACACCCCACACAAATAGGTTTGATGAAAAAAAAAATCGGTTTCACTTTCATGTATGAAAAATTAAAAAATTAAGTGGGGCTCCCTTAATTTTTTTTTTTCAATTTATATATAAAAATCGTAAACCGGTTCACAGATTAAATCTTCATACCAAGTTCCAACGTTGTAGTCCTAATAGTTTCGGAATAAAGTTGCTGTGACATACGGACGGACAGACAGACTTGATGAAACTTTAAGGGTTCCTTGTTTCTCTACGGAACCCTAAAATGGTCAAGTGCAAAAAAATAACGTTCATAATTTGGCTATGTAAGTACAGGCAGCCTAGACAAAAAACCGCGGGAAGAAACAAAAGCGCAGCTCGGTGTTTTTTTTTCAATTATCCATATTGTGTTTCCTCATTTTCATGACAATTAATAGTAGATTGTTAACCAAGGATGGAAAATTACCCATTTCACCGGAGATATTTCTGGCGCTCGAACGAAGTGAGGAATAGTACATTGTTCACCGAGAGGAGAAAGTGACCGATTACCGTCGAGGGTGTCGTTTGAAGCCCGAGCCGTAGGCGAGGGCTTTAAAACACCCGAGATCGGGAACACCTACGATGAAAATAAAAAACTAAATCTTTACTAATTGAAATTTATATTGAAATTGTTGCAGTTAGTGAAGCTTAATGTAACACTTTTTCCATTAATGTTTGTTTGAGATCGGACAACAAAGTGATCCTTTAAGGGTTCCTTTTTTCCTTTTATTTTCACATGTTCTTTTTTCAAATTGTTTGACACCATCCAACACACAGCTAGTGGCCAGTGTCATTTTGCGAACTTGGAGATAAAAACTCACTGTAAAAACATTTTGGCTTTTGATATTTAGGTTACCGGCGCATAGTCTTACCCAAAATAAAAAAAATAAAACACGTAAGAAATAGATTTTCATACACTTTTCTCTCCCGCTCAGATGCGTTTTCTCCCCGCATATTTGTTCGATATGAAATGACGTACTTTCTACCGTAAATTTGATAAAGTATCAAGGTACTTTCCGAGCAGGTGTAGTATAAAACATATTTGCCGAAAGGGTCTTGACATTTTTAGCAGATCTCCAGTTCATCAAATGCTTGTATGCCTTTACTCAAACAAAGGAAGTAATGTGCTCATAATTTTGACAACCTTCTTAGAGCAAAGTCGACATTGCCGCGCTACTTGGAGGTGCCAGAAAAGGTGCCGGCAATTTCCTGTGAAAATCCATTACTCAGTACCTATGTATATTGAAAAGTCTATATCTTACTATTTAATCTATTTTTCACACCTTTCATTCGGAAAAGTGAGTCTCCACGACGAGAGGGAGCAAAATGCTACTTTTCTGTTCAAGCTACTTTTTTAATTTATTCATTGGCATGTAGCGCAATGCCAATAGAACACAGATCTTAATAAAATAATCGATTGCAATTTCATCGTAATCGATTAAAAACGAACATGTTTCATATAACGTTGTTGAAGTTACGCAACAACGTTATATGAAAATTTATGAATTCTTCGCAATATTTAAAAAAAATGTCACAATAAATTAAATGTTTTACTTAAATCAAAACTATCGATGACTGTTATTGCGATATAATGAACGTTGATATCCGATACTATTGTAATATTCGATTCGAATATTTTTACACATTACTAATTTAATAAAAAAAATCTTCATAGTCGGTGTGAAAAGTTGTATGTGTCACTCAGGAGCAAAATTATTTTCGTCATGGGCGTTAATACTTGAATCCTTCGTTACGCTCAGGATTCTAACTTACAATCCCTCGCTACGCTCAGGATTCTATCGTAGAATCCTTCCCTTCACTCTGGATTCAAAGTACCGCCCTCGCCGTAAATACATCATTTTGCTCCCTTGTGACACAAATAACTATTTCTATTGCAAACTTTCATTGTTTTCTTTTTTTCAAGATTCTGAAAAAAAATACACATACTGCCAACATTAGGAAAATCTCTGTAAAATTGGATTAAATTAAAGTAAAACATGTTTCTTCACAAATACTTTAATATTATTCTAATACAGGTAGACCACGTAGGACAGAAAATTTCATTGAATTTGAAGTTATTTATGGACGCCGTCATAGGAAGTCAGGACAAACCGTTTTATAAATTGGTACCCGCAACTTTGTCTGCGTGGACTTACAAAATTGTATAATGGGACAAAGAAAACTTGTATAAAATCAAAATCGGTTGTTCTCCATGCTGCGTGAAAAAAATTGGTACTAGTTAGTAGTTACTGCAATCGCGATGTTGTCAATAAGGGTGTTTATCGTCAATATCGCCATTCAGGTGGTAGAGAACTTGGCAACGGTCATAATAATCAGAGAGGACACCCACTTATTGATCTTATTAGCCGCCAAAGCACGAAATTCCTAGAACAGAACATTATGTACCTACATGCAATCAGTGGCTGTGATACAACCTCTGCATTCTATCGCCAAGGGAATTTAAAGTTTTTCAATCTCTTTGAAAAGAACACGGAGTTGTAACTCCGTGTTCCCTGTAGGAGGCTGCCAAGGTTGTCCACCATGCAGATACTGGTCCTGAGCACCTCATTTCAACAGGTCAAATATTCCTGGGAGCCCTATATACACCTAAGGCAAATGAGACCTCCTCGGGCAAAAGAAGCTACGAGATATTCCTTAAAAACCCAAATGAAACCAACATGAAATCTGGCCTCTACCACCAACAAATGCAGCCACCGCCCAAAATATTCTGCGGGTCTACCACGAAATTCATGGCTGGTATAATAGACCAAAGGATCCTCTCAGCTTGGGTTGGAGGAGGACGGACCTTGGCCTGCTCCCTGCCATGAAGACCAAGGATCCAGGTCCAGCTAAAATCCTAGACGCAATGTCCTGCCGATGTAAGAAAGGGTATACTCTAGATTCCACTAGAAAACCGTTTTAACTATTTCTTAGAAAATTTCTGGGTAGTTAGGGATTTTTGGTCTAGCTATCAATACATTTATCAAACTTTGGTGCCATTAATATAAGATGATGCCACCATATTCGCAGGTGGTTCCAGCGTGTTAAACGGCATGATGTACCACCGAGGGCACTCCGCTGACTACGAGGACTGGGTCGAGGCCGGCGCCACGGGGTGGTCGTGGGAAGAGAACCTACCCTACTTCGATATATCTGAGGACAACAAGGAGATTGGGACCCTAGTCAGCTCCAAATATCACGCGACCGGCGGCCCTATGCCAGTTCAGCGGGTTAGTAACTTCTTTGAAGCGTAGCGAACGAGTTTCAGCCAAAGCAAGCGGTTCCAGTTTCTAATCCTGGAAAGGAGAAAATAAATTCCCCGGATTTTGGGATGTTTGTGACGTCGTTGTTTTTGGTCCCCACGACACTAAGGCCGACTGGCACCATATTTAACAATGTATGTGCTGGTAAGCTGGCACCACTGGTGGTGGGAACACAACATAGCCTATTTCGACATTTCGAAGGACATTAGGGGGATTGGGACCCTAGTCAGCTCCAAGTATGATGCGACCGGCGGCCCTGTGCCGGTGAAACGGGTTGGTAACTATTTTGGGGCGTAGCGGACGAGGTTCTGCCGAAAGATAGGAAGTGGCTTAGTAATAATCTCGGGTTAACTTTGACGTTCCATTGAAAAATGTAGTTGACTCTTGTGTAGCGCTGATTCGCTCTCGAAGAAAGAGGTTCGAGTTTCGAATCCCGGGGAGGAATAAATGAAAATCGCCCAGAAGAAGCTCATCTCTTCAGAAAGTCTATACGATATCTAAAAGAATTCGATTCGATTATGGGGAGATGATGTTTGTCCTACCAATGTTCCCATATGTAGTGGTAGGTATGGTAATGAGTGAAGGCTTTATGCGAAATGAATAGTATTATTTAGATGACGGAAGAAGTTTACTGAAGCAGGAAAGTTATATACAATAGTAATTACAAAGCATAAGTAACAATAGCGACACAAATATCGGAAGCTATAAGCGCGCACAGACGTGGGTTCGTTAGCGAAGCGAGTGGCAGACTGGTATGCGCAGGCGCTGCGCGCGGCTAGCTCGCTGGGCCGGTCGGCCGCAGGCCAACGCGGGGTGAGACAGACGCGGATTAGCGGGTGTGTCCCAAGATGAAGCGTCGGAGCGTTTTGAAGGTGGCGATATTATTTGATGTGACGCCACATATTCCCCCTGGCCAGACCGTTGCTACGGTCGATAAAAATCGGGAAATCTGACTCTTCGACCGCTCCGAGTCGTCTTTTCTGCGTTGGTCGCCGGAACAGGAAATGGTGTTGGGGGAATTTCGGGCTCTGGAGTTCTGGTCGCTGGAACTGTAGTGTATGGAACTGTGGGTTCTACAATTCTGGTTTCTCTCATCATGTATGCTGGTTTCAGCCTGTCAACAGAGACGTTATTTGGTTTGCCTCTGACGTCTATCGTGAAGAACTTAGGCTGTCTTTTTATAACTTTATATGGGCCTTCGTATGGCTGTTCAAGTGAAGCTCGAACGTAGTCTCGGCGGAGAAAGACATGTGATGATGAGTGTAGATCTCGTGGAATGTAGAAAGGTGCAGATTGACTGGTATGCCACGAAGTTTCTCTCGGCGCGAGTTTGGCCATGTGGGAGCGAAGGCGGGTCGCGTACTCAGAGATGTCGGCCGTGCTGTAGTCGTCTTTAGGAGAGATGAATTGGCCGGGGAGAGAGAGAGTTTGACCGTATACCAGCTCAGCAGAGGTAGACTGTAGATCTTCTTTCGAAGAATTTCGCAAGCCCAGAAGGACGAGAGGTAAGGCTTCAGTCCAGGGCGTCGACGTGTGGCACATGATGGCGGCCTTCAGTTGGCGATGGAGACGCTCGACGATGCCGTTCGCAGCAGGGTGATAGGCGGTTGTGCGGAAGTGGCGCGCACCAACCAGCTGGGTGAGAGACTTGAACAGGTGACTCTCAAATTGCCGACCACGGTCTGTGGTCACTCGTGCGAGACAGCCAAAGCGGGCTATCCATCCAGACACCAGAGCTGCTGCGCAGGTCTCAGCAGTGATGTCCATCATGGGGTATGCCTCAGGCCACCGCGTGAAACGGTCGATGACGGTAAGGCAGTACCTGTAACCACAAGACAGAGTTAGGGGCCCTACTATGTCGAGGTGTATGTGAGAGAATCTCGAGGAAGGAGTAAGGAAAGAGGAGAGGGGGGTAATGGTGTGTCGAGTAACTTTACTTTTTTGGCAGAGCAAACATTGCCTAGTCCACTCTCTACAGTCCTTTCGTATCCCTGGCCATACGAATCTGTGTGAGACCAGCCGCACTGTAGCAGTACATCCAGGGTGGTGAAGATTGTGAAGTGCGTCGAAGGCTTGTTTCCTGAACTGTGGTGTGACGTATGGACGGGGCGGTTGCACAGAAGTATCGCAGTAGAGAGGTAAGTTACCATTAGGTGTGTGCAACTTTTCTAGTTTTAAAGCGGAGCCGTGAAGAAGCAGGTCTTGCAGTTCTGGATCTTTGTCCTGAGCTCGTGCAAGATCATCAAAATCAACAGACGATGAAATTTCCTCGATTCTAGAGAGTGCGTCAGCAACCACATTGTCCTTACCAGGTAAGTATCTTACATCTGTTGTAAATTGACCAATGAAATCAAGATGCCTGATCTGCCGTGGAGTACAGCTATCTTTACTCTTGGAGAAGGCGAAAGTGAGTGGCTTGTGGTCAGTAAAAATTGCAAAAATCCTTGCCTCGACCATATGCCTGAAGTATTTTATAGCTTCATACACAGCAAGTAGTTCCCTGTTGTAGGGGCTGTATTTAGTCTGCGCCTTGTTGAGTTTGTGAGAGTAAAAAGCTAAAGGTTCCCAGTCGTCACCTTTTCGTTGCTGTAGAACAGCGCCAAGGGCCGTGCCTGATGCGTCAGTCACTATTGCAAGCTCAACAGCTGGATCTGGATGCGCGAGAAGTGTTGCCCGTGATAGTGATTCCTTACAGTCTTCAAATGCTTGGAGTAAATGCGGAACCATATCTACCGGATGAGATCCTTTTATGTTGGAGCCGCTGAAGACGTCATTAAGCGGAGCTTGAAGTTGAGCTGCATTTGGCACGAAGCGACGGTAAAAATTGACCATACCCAGGAAACAGCGTAGCTCCTTTACCGTTTTAGGCACCGGGTAGTCCCTGATGGCGTCGACTTTAGATTCGAGTGGTTTAGTACCTGCGGCTGATACGCTAAATCCCAGGAACGTCACCTCTGGTTGACCAAGTACACACTTGGCTGTATTTACTACGATGCCGTACTGTCGTAGCCGCTCGAAAAGTTGACGTAGTTGCGCCTTGTGTTGCTGATCTGATGCTGAGAACACTAATATGTCATCAATATACCCGTAGCAAAAATCGAGTCCCAGTAAGACTTCATCGATGAATCTCTGGAATGTTTGGGCTGCATTGCGTAACCCAAACGTCATGAACGGAAATTCATATAACCCAAACGGTGACGTGATGGCGGTTTTGGCAATATCCTCGGGATTTACCGCAATCTGATTATAGGCCTTCACGAGATCGATTGTAGAAAAGATGGAGCATCCTGAGAGTTGGTATGAGAAGTCATGAATGTGACGGATGGGATATCTGTCAGGTACAGTTCTGTAGTTGAGACCTCTGTAGTCTCCACATGGCCTCCAACTGTCGTCCTTTTTTCTTACCATGTGGAGAGGTGAAGACCACGCACTTTCTGATCGCCTAGTAGTGCCGTTGGCCAGCATGTCTTCGAACTCTTTTTTAGCTGCCTGCATCCGTAATGGGTCGAGTCGTCTTGGTTTACTGGCCACTGGAGGTCCTGACGTCGTCCTTATATGATAAAGAGTGCTATGCTTATATGATAAGTGCATACCTGGGGGACGAGTAATCTCTGGAAACTCTCGCAGTATCTCATGGTATTCAGACTCTCCGGTGACGGACTTGACAGACGCAAAATCCTCAGCGGCGGGGCAGCTAACAGCGTTGACGGAGAGAGAATTGACATTGTCAATTAGGCGCTGATGTCTGCAGTCGACGAGTAGATTGTAGTGGCTGAGGAAGTCAACTCCAATAATGGGTCGCGATACATCTGCAATAGTGAAATCCCATGGAAAGTTTCTTCTAAGTCCCAGAGTAAGATGAAGTTTCATTAGTCCGTAGGTATGTATAACTGTGTTATTTGCAGCTACTAGGTCGTATTTAGATTTGGCGCAGGGCCTCTTGACAGCTGATCGGGGAAAAACACACAAGTCGGAACCAGTATCCACAAGGAACTGCATTTTTGATATCCGATCCGATATGAAGAGACGGCCTGATGATGTAGGGCAGTCATGGGCCGCTACTTGCGACCGCCCTGGAAGTTTTCCGACTTCCTAAAGGTGCAGGGCTGTTTGCACTTTTGGGCCTTTTCTCCAAAAGTGTAGTGGTAAAAGCAGTGGGGGTGGTCGGGTGGTGGCTGTTTATAGCTCCTTGAGCGAGATCTTGAGCCTGAGCGTGCGTGTGAGCGTGAGTGTGAACGTCCTCTTTCTTGGTCTAGTCTGGTTGTAAGTAGTGCTACTTGCCTTGTCAATTCGCTTATCTGCATGGCCATGTCGTTGCTAGCTGGCGGGGCGATAGAGGCAGAGGTGCTGGCCGCGGCGACCTGAGGAGTCATTGGAGCGATGTCGTAAACTTTGTCCGCAAGCTCGGCAAGTTTGTCAACCGTCATGTCTGCAATCTGAGAAGCAATCACAGTTTGAATATTTAGCGGGAGTCGGCTCGTCCACAGCGATTTAATAAAATCTGAGACTCCTGAAGGTCCGGTTAAATCTTGTAGATGCCGTAGAAACTGCGACGGTTCCCTGTCTCCCAGTTGCTCATTGTTCAGCAATTGTTGAATTTTTCTCTGTTGCGATGCTGAAAGTCTATTTATAAGTTCCGTTTTAAGCCTAAGGTACTTGTCTGACAGCGGTGGGTTTGTAATTATATCTTTCACTTCTCGTGCGTATTGAGGTTCTAACTGTGCGGCAACAAAATAAAACTTTGTCGAATCACTCGTTATTTTAGACAAAATAAATTGGCCTTCAATCTGCGAGAACCGTAAAGCGGGTTCTTCGACCAAAAATTGGGGTACCCGTACGTCAACTCGCAAGACCTCAGCGGGGCTTGGATCTGTACTCCCTTTGCCACCAGTATCCTCATCTGAGTCCACCATTATAAAAATAAAAAATTGCTCACCGCTTGACTTGGACCACACACCAAAATCCTTTGTGTTGTTGTATGTTCTCGAACGAACGTTGGAATGATGCGTCAGCCAGATATTCTTCTTACTCACAGTATGCGTAGGTCCAATTCACCGAATAAACGGCTTGTCGGGGTCACCAGATATGGGGAGATGATGTTTGTCCTACCAATGTTCCCATATGTAGTGGTAGGTATGGTAATGAGTGAAGGCTTTATGCGAAATGAATAGTATTATTTAGATGACGGAAGAAGTTTACTGAAGCAGGAAAGTTATATACAATAGTAATTACAAAGCATAAGTAACAATAGCGACACAAATATCGGAAGCTATAAGCGCGCACAGACGTGGGTTCGTTAGCGAAGCGAGTGGCAGACTGGTATGCGCAGGCGCTGCGCGCGGCTAGCTCGCTGGGCCGGTCGGCTGCAGGCCAACGCGGGGTGAGATAGGCGAGCGGGCGCGGATTAGCGGGTGTGTCCCAAGATGAAGCGTCGGAGCGTTTTGAAGGTGGCGATATTATTTGATGTGACGCCACACGATTGTCTACCTAAAGAGTTTATCTCCAACTCAAGTTATCTCCAAGATTGCTAATAGTCAGCTTTTAGTATGAGTGGGCACAACCTTATAAATACCTTACAAGATAGTGTTATGACAGTAGGCCATTGACAGAGATAAAGAGAGACTATGTATGTCATACATGCACAGTTTTGCCCGCCGGGCACGACTGGCGGTCAGATCTGTCGGGTACATCCGAGAGTATATGTCTATCATGTTGGCATTGAGGGATGGAATATGATTTGATTATGATAATGTATTATTGTGTTTGTAATGTCATTGGATGAAATGAGAGTGCGGATTTAAGTTCCACGAAACTGGGTTTTGCGGTGGTGGGGCCAGAAGCAATGGTTGTGCCTATATACTTATTCCCACGACACTAGGTTTCGCGGTGGTGAGGCCAGAAACAATGGTTGTGCCTATTTACTTATTCCCACGACACTGGGTTTCGCTGTGTTGAGGCCAGAAACAATGGTTGTGCCTCTAATTTATTATACAAAATCGTCTTGTCCATTGTCACTGTCTCTTAGATAGATACCTAACCAGTTTTTCAGTGGAATCATTTTTCAGATGAAGTCTTGAATATCTGGCCAAATGTAGGCACATCGGTGCCCTGCCACACCCTACAGGAAAAAGAGTGACGCTATGTATTTTTTTTACATTTCAGTTCAGACATCAGCCTGCCATAGTGTATGATTTCCTGCAGGCCGTGAACCAGTCGGGTCTGCCTGTCATAGAAGACATGGTAGACCCTCACACTCCAGACGGCTTGACTGTCGCTCAGACCTTTACAAGGTATCCAAAATGTCCTAAAATCCTAACTACAGAGTTATAGATAAGAATTGTCAGAAAATCATCAAAAATGCCTCACGTTGTTAATAGACGGCCCCTGTTGCTATCAATCCTCGCCGAATAGGCTGAGACTTGAGTTCAACCTTCAGTATCATGGTTGATCTAATCACCTGTCAGGTATCCCTTTAGTTGGCATAATTTTGTGTTTCCAAATTTTTATTCGCATAATGAATTTTTCACAGATTAAATTTCTGTAATTTCTTTTATAACATCACTTCGGCATATTGTTTTAGTTGGCATAACTTACTCTTAGTATATTTCCAGTTGGACTGTTTTGAGTCTCATAATGGATGTTTTACATAAATAAGTTTTGGCTAATAATGATTTGTAAAATTCTGAACTGCACACGATATATATGTGGGTTGACGTGATGTGCCAGGGTACAACCCTCTTTGATGTGTGCACTTTATAAACACACACACACATGTATATTTTATGTTTATGCAGTATAATTTTACTTTAACACACCAAAGATAACTTGGCACCTCGCTCTGATGACGTCAGAGCGTCCGTCACTATCATACTGACGCATCGAGGCCGAGAGCGAGCGACAGAGGGAAGAGAAACGCATTCCGCGCGACTACCAAGCTAACTTTGTGGCGCAGTAGTCTCTATAATGTTTATGCTTCCATTGTTTATTTTATGCGTAATTATTTCTGCAGGTCATAATTTCAGTTAATTCAAGGCATTTATTCTCTACAAAATTATAACATGTCACAGTATGCGCAAGGCAACAGTAAACCCACCTGGTAATTTCCACAGCGATGGTCAAAGAGTGACCACTTCCCAAGCGTACCTTAAACCGAACAAGGAGCAGCATAACTTGGATGTGCTGGTTGAGGCTCACGTTTCCAAGCTGCTCTTGGAAGGCACTCAGGTCACAGGCGTGGAGTACATACATAAAGGACAGAAGAAAACTGTACGGGCTACTAAGGAGGTAGTTGTTTATAATAACATGATCACATGTTTATTAAAGCTATACATACACGTAGTTATCGAATTGTCGAACGGAATCCACGGGACGGTAAAGTGTAAGGGCGCATGTCGACGCTAAGAAAAGTGACCGGCTCTATGCGAGAATTCGTGTCGTTTCTACACGAATTCTCGCATACGCGATTGTGTATTTCGCAGTTGGCTGGTTAAATCAGACACTTAACGAACTATCTAGACCTTTTTATTAAATACCGACGTTAACCAACTCACTAGCATTTTGATTTAAATAAAGCATCGTCGAAAACGTTTAACAATATGTCTTACCAAAAGGCAGCGTGTTGAAAAACAAGATGGCGTTATGACAACAGCTGATTTGCACAACTTATATCAGGGCAAAACATTGCGGTGGCTGAGGTGAAGGGTAAAGGGGGTGAGCGAAGCAAAGCCCCCTTTAGCCTTCGTGTTAGGTTGAACATGTAAGAACAAAACATAAACTTAAGTACACATAAAAAATATTTATATGGTAATATGTCTTGTTGCCTAGGAACGTTTAGACAACTCGTTAAACGTTTCGTTTACTCACTTGTCTGACACAATTTAGCGACTTTGTTATTTGTTGGAAACGTCGGTATTTCATTAATGGTCTAGAGAGTTAGTTAAGTGTATGATTTAACCAACTAACTGCGACATGTACACTGCCTCGGGGCGCGGTACAAGAAAAGAATCTTGTCAGCGTCAGACACGACACGACGTGCTCTGACGTAATAGCTATGGGACGGTGTGGTGGTTGTATTGTGGTGCGTATGGTTGGTGGTGTATGGTGGTGTTGCGTGTTTCGTGCCCAGGTCCGACAAAATACATGACCAATTTCATTTTGTCTATAGCTGAACCTCGCATTCCTTAGCGTGGACACGCGCCCTAAGCCGCGTGCAAATCGCACGTTGTGCAATGATAATGAGACGAATATTATTTACCGGGTCAAAATATTACTATTTCTAAATTAAGCTCATAACCACCTGTGTGATCAAATCCGTTCAGCCGTTTTTGCTCGATTGAATAACAAACATTCAAACACACAAATTCACAAACTATATTTATACTACTTAAGGATTAGTGGGAAAGTGCTGGAAATATACCACTCTTTCTGCCGAATCTTTCTGTATATCTTCAACTGGCAATATGTTTCTAAAGGCGTATGTTTAAGTGATCACCAAAAACGCACCTATTTTACTATAAATAAATTCGAAGCGACCGCCAGAATTAGTAAACGACCACCAAATTGTGTTTGGATAAATGATCACCAAACTTCTTTTTATGTTTTGTGTACTTAAGTTTATGTTTTAGGTATCTTTTGTTGTTCGCTTCGCACACCCCTCTTCACCTAAGCTACCGCAGTATTTTGCTCTGATATTTTTGCAACATTTGGTGAATATTTACCCATTTTAGATAGTATTTACCCATTTTGGGTACTAACAAATTATTTTGGTGGTCATTATATTTCTTGCCGTTTTTATATAGTCAAGTCATAGTCCGTTATATATACAAGCGAATCTTTATTACAGGTGATATTAAGTGCAGGTGCACTAAACAGCCCTCAAATACTGCTCCTCTCGGGCATCGGTCCTCGCGAGGTGTTACAGCAGTTCGATATACCACTAGTATCCGATCTCCCCGTCGGGAGGAACTTGAGGAACCATGTGGGGATGACGCTGTACTTCACACTGACGGAAATGGAGGATGTGCAGACCCTGGACTGGTCTGTGGCCGCGCAGTATCTGCTGGAACGGACCGGGCCTATGAGTGCTGATGGGATCACACAGGTATGGAACAATGTTTGCAAATGAAAAAGAGTTTTCCCTCAGTTTTTGACGAATCAGATGTTTATTGACGACCCGAGTGGCCGAGTCGGCAGAGACCCTGCCTACGAAGCCAAGGGTCCCGGGTTCGAGTTCCGGTGGTGGCAAATATTTGTTTCATGAGAACGGATTTTTGTAGCCTAAGTGTGGGCATCGTTGTCTAATCTAGTCTAGATACAGGGAATCCTAGTTTGGGTATAGATCCATGTGTGTAAATAGAGTCCAAGGTATTATTATTATTATTTAAGAGTATACGTTACAAAACACTGTCATTCTCTACAGAGGGATCACGCCCGCAAGAAATACTTGATTTGAATCTCTTGCCATCCCCCTCACGTAGTATTAACGAGCAACAAGTCAACACTAAAATTTCCAGCTTCCTTCTCGAAAGAAAACCTTTCCAAATACAACAAATTATATAAAATCACGTGTCATTTACGAAACTAGTCTGAGTTATTAAACAGCCGTTGATATGAATTCAACTGAATTCAGTTCAAGTCGGTCGGTTTGTTTGAGTTAGTGAATAAGGGGGCTGCCCTTTTTTACCAGATGACCGGCCTGCTATACTCGAGTCTGGCCAACCGTTCCCGCCTCCAGCCTGATTTGCAGTTCTTCTTCAACGGCCTCTACGCGGAGTGCTCGGCCACCGGCGAAATTGGCGAGCCAGTGAGCGGCCATAGTAGCGGCGTGAACATTTCGTGAGTAGTTTCTAGAATACCCGAACCTGAAGATTGCTGTACGGGACCCAAATATTAAGCCTCCACCCTCCGTCCGTTGTCACTGTGTATGCGAGTCCGACTCGAACTTGACCGGATGTTTTACTGGTTAAACATGGCAGCCACCGTGCTCTCTGCCACCCGTTACTGAAATTATTGTCTTTTTTGGAGGTAAAACCGCCGCTTGAAAACTTCTGAAAGTTGGGATGGTCAGCGGCTTAGCAGTCGACACCCTATCGTCTACCCACACTGAGCCAGCGTAGTAGTGGTAGTAATGTCGCAGTTAGTTGGTTAAATCAGACTCTTAACTAACTCTCTAGACCGTTAATTAAATATAAACGTTTAACCAATTTACTAAAATTCCGTCAGACAAGTAAGTGAACAAAACGTTCAACTAGTTGTTTAAACGTTCCTAGGCATATATAATACATATATAATTTAAAAAAAAATGTGTACTTAAGTTTATGTTTTAAGTATTTTTTGTTGTTCTTACATTTTCAACCTAACACGAAGGATAAAGGGGGCTTCGCTTCGCTCACCCCCTTTACCCTTCACCTAAGCTACCGCAATGTTTTGCCCTGATACAAGCTGTGCAAATCAGCGGTTGTCGTGATGCCATCTTGTTTTCCAACACGCCGGCTCTCGGTAAGACAGATTGTTAAACGTTTTGGACGATGCTTTTTTAAAATCAAAATGCTAGCGACTTGGTTAAACGTCGGTATTTAATTAACGGTCAAGAGAGTTAGTTATGTGTCTGATTTAACCAACCAACTGCGACAGTAATATGACTCGAACTTACTCGATTTCCAGTAAGGCGTTGGGGCATAGCTTACACTTTACGGACGTCTGGGGAAAACTATCGTCATATTTGAGGAGATGGTCCCCTTCCCCTAACCCCTTCATGCAAAATGTAATTGAATTAATCGTGGGCGCAATTGTCCCTCCACCACATTACATGTTATAGCGATGTCTTGTTATTCCCCAGAATCAACGCAGTATCTCTACTCCCGCGAAGCGTGGGGTACTTGACCCTGCAGTCACCGGACCCTTTAGTTCCCCCGTTATTCTACCCAGCGTACTTTGATCACCCAGATGACATGGTCATGCTTAAAGATGGCGCTCGCTATATCAAGAAAATCGTTGAGTCTAAGGTACCTACAATCTGTTCGTCGAGAGTTGATAAATATGTCGCTATCTTCCCATTCCATTCCATTGTTGTAAAGATGTTAGAGATGCAAAAAATAAGGTCATTTTTCCATTCCTTATTTGTCTGCCAGGAAACCCACTGTTGATTATATATGTAGGCCTCCTCAGGTTCACGCCATACTCGGTCTCGTGCTACTCGCATCCCTTGCTTTCCTCGCTATTTCGTCGACCATCTGCCGGCGGTATGCCGATGATCATTGGCCTCCTCTCGGCCACCATTTGTTACACATCTTTCCTTAGCCACCCTAATTTTTTTCCAGGCACTGAAGTCGAAATACGGGATAAAACTGGACCCTAAATACCGGGGTCCCTGCAGGAAGGCTGGTAAGCCGTGGTCCGACCGGTGGATTGAGTGCATGGCGCGTTACCACACCGACCCCCAGAATCACCAGATGGGCACCGCGGCTATAGGCAAGGTCATCGACACGAGACTGCGAGTCTTTAATGTTACTGGTGAGATTATATCTACGTGCCGATATTTTAAAGAAAGGTCAGGGGCATGGCTCTGAGCAATTTTCACTATGAAACTGATCTGTTTACACCATCGTTTGTTTTCAATTCTCCATGCCAATTGATAGGCCGATCGGCCAAAAACATATATAAAGTTGCTCTTATCAAATAGGTTCTGCATCGGGTCGGTATCCCTAATCCAATATCATCTACACTAAACACAACGTTTCCCTAGGGGTCAGACACATTCATAGGTCTACCAGCACTCAAGAAGAATCTCCTTCGTTTGGATACATGTTGGAAGCGTTTGTCGGCAGGTCTCCGAGTGATAGATGCCTCTTCGATGCCCACCCAGGTTACCGGGAACCCTCAGGGAGCCATCATGATGGTAGCGGAGCGAGGCGCGGCGATGGTCAAGGAAGACTGGTCGTGATTTCGGGTCTAAATATTTGTAACTCAGTTCTGTGATTGATAAATGTATTATTATTATACTTATTACTGACATTACAAGTAAAGTAACCATCCAGTCTTTTAAAACCCAACAGTAGTTTACTATTTTAGCCCTTTGAAGAAAAGTAGAATTATGACGACCCGAATGGCCGAGTCGGCAATGACCCTGCCTACGATGCCCGTCCCGGGTTCGAGTCCCGGTGGGGGCAAATATTTGTTTGATGCGAAGGGATGTTTGAACCCTAGTCATGGTTGTTTGTCTATATAAGTATAATATTCATCAATATAATTATGTGTATCGTTGTCCAGTACCAAATATACAGGGAATCCTAGTTTGGGGCTAGATCATTGTTGTGTAAGTACTGTCCAAGGTATTATTATTATTATGTCATATACTAAAATATTGTTTAATATAATATAATGGTCATACACAATTTAATATCCATTTTATTCTAATCCTATTATATATAGGTTAATTATGTGACTTTTCAATCGCAACACTATCTGCCTTAATCATGAAGTTATAAGTAAGTACCTCCTCAGGTCATGAGGCAAACAAGCAATTTGAGATTTTTCATAGCCTTCTCTATACCTAAAACGGGTGTGTAGTATTCATTTTGGGACGCGCTGTGACGTCACAAAGATGGCGACCGAACCGTTTCAAGTTTTTCTTAATTGCTCGAGCTTTATTGCATCAATTTCTTTGTTTAGTGTGTCATTTACAAGGTTATTAGATTGTTACTGAAAACCTATTGATAAAAAATGTGTATTTTTCATAAACATGGTCTTAGTTACCGGTATTTTGCAATAAAGAGAAACACAAGCGTAATTAAGGTCATTACAAAAAAGAAAAAAAAAACTTCTTTTATTTTTAAAACAAGCTTTTATTAAAAATTAACTAAAAAGTTTAAACTAAATTAAGTCCAATAACAAATATATCACTATAAGTTCATTGTAACCTTTAACGATAATTAAGCTAAAAATAATTACATACCGTACATAATTATATATTTTTAACATTAAAACCTTTACACTTTAATTGTTAAATCTTCCCGTTTTTATCACTGTCCCAATTTTATAAATAACTTTGCCATGACTTATTTTTTATTGACTCAATGTCAATAAAAATAAGTCATGGCAAAGTTATTTTTAGTTTAGTAACAGATATAACATTATGTGTTAACAAAATTGAATTGTACCCACTAACGTATAAATAATGTTCAACGGCCAAGTCACACAACATTAACTATAATAAAAAGAAATCGCAGTACGAATTTGTACGAATTTGTCTAGATTTAATTACTTTTTAGAGATAAACAAGCAGCTCCATCGAGACTTGGCTAGTTTTTTACAGAATGTTTTTGGTGGGATTTCACTTCTTTTTGTAGAAACGTGGGCATATTGATTTATTTTATTAGATTTTCGGGAGATATCCGGGAGATATGAAAACGGTAACACCGAATCTATATCAAGAGAAAACCAAGCTCTTGTGTTTTCTAATCAGGGTCACCAGGTACTCCAGATCTTCGATTATCCTAGTTTTTATAGTTTTCCCTTTATGTGGCCCTTAAACCCTAACTCTGTACCAAATTTCAGCTCTCTGAGTTTATGGGAAGTACTAGTTCTATTCTGATGATCATGAGTGAGTGAGTGTCATAAATACGAAACTTTGCTTTCGCTTAACTTCGGAACTAAATGACCTAAAGACTTGAAATTTTGGATTTTAAGTATGTGATTATAGCTTGCTTACTGGATGACAAAAATTTCTACGTTCTGGTCTTATCCAGAGGTTCTCAAATAGGGGCCTGAAAATGCGGCGAAATGGTTCCAGTAAAGGATGGTACGGCAGTGTTTGCTTCGCGCTCGACTTGGCGGGGGTACTATCGTGCCCCCCGATCCCACCAAAAATATTCTGTCAAAATCTAGACAAAGTCGCGCCAAAAATAAGGTTCCTTACTGCGATTTCTTTATTATTATAGTTAATGTTGTGTGACTTGGTGTGTATTACGGTATCGCGTAGAAATAAGTTGTGATTATCTCTCGAAGAAACTAAGTATAAAATCGAGATATTCTTTGTAAAAAACACCTATTAATATGTAGAAAAACCAATCATCTGGATCCCAGCAACATTGGTTGCCGCAATGACTGGAACTTTGCCAACGGCAACCACGCAGTCATGTAAGAACTCATGTGTGGCGTATCCTGGGACAGTGTTCTCGAAACCGCTGATGTTGAGACGGCAGTCGGTCGCTTCTACGATACCATTTACGAAGTCTTCAACAACTCCATCCCGAAGAAGACCAGACCAAACCAGCCTACGAGGAGATACCCGGGGGGTTCACTGGTGATATCATAAGGGACTTGGCCACGAAGGCCAAGCTCCACCGTAATTGGAAAACGTGGAAGAGGCGTCCCTCCTTATTTTTTGAAGGCCTACAGTGATCAGCTGGTTATACCTTTGGGTCGAATATTCAATCTTGCTCTAGAGCAAGGTAAGTACCCCACCAGCTGGAAGCTTTCCCGAGTCAGTCCTGTCCCCAAGATAAGTGACACTGCCTCCGTTGATCAATATTGGCCTATTGCGATCCTGAGTTCTTTGGAAAAACTGTTCGAGTCGGCAAAATCAGTTCGCAGATTGCGCCTTATCTGAGTGACCACTCTTGACACCAACTTACTGACGCTAGTCAAGATTTTGTCGGAGTGCATGGACATGGGATGTCAGGTGGATGTCGCCTATATGGATTTCCGTACGGCGTACGACAAAGTCGATAACGAAGTCCTAATGAAAAAGTTGTGTGCCATTGGATTTGCGCCACGGCTGTTGGTTTTCTTCGCTGACTATCTGATAAACCACCAGGAATATGTGCGACACGGCTGCTTTGAGTCCCAACCGTACCATACATGGTCGGGCGCGAGCCAATGGCCTATTCTGGAATTTAAGCTGAAATACGCCAATTGCCTTCTGTATGCGGACGATCTGTCGCTGATACTTCCCGTGAGATCAGAGGATGATTGTAGTTTGCTGCAGGAAGATCAAGACGCGTTTCTTAAGAGTGTGCACAACAAACATAATGAAATGAAATTAAATGTTTACATAATGAAATGTTTATTCGTCACCATATCAATAAAAACATTTGAACAGTTTCTGACTGTGCGTCGATTGTTGCGAGGGTACAGTGACTGTATCGCGCTTGTCGGTGTCGTATACTCGCTATTCGTGCCCGACAAATATCTCCGCGCGCGCAGGCACCAGCTGTTAGCGGGCGGCACGCAACGAACGCTGGCGCGCCAGCAGTCTCCGCTGGTGAGGGTGCGGGACAAAGTCTCAAAGCTCTGTTGGCTGCAGTGCCACTAACTGATCTGTTTGGTGATGCATGTAGGCATATTGTGCGAGAATGCGGAAAGTTTTGCGAGATGAATGTGTGACTGTGTTTAATTTGTATTATTATTATTTTTCTATTTAAAATGTTTTTATTGAAATCGAATTTAGTTTAATCTTTACATCTATTAATTGTTTTTGACGTATTTGACGGTTAATTTGTAATTTAATTTATTTTTATAGTGCTGTACAATAACTTGCAGCCGTTTACGTAATGTTGTAGATTTAAAATTTGATAATAAATAAAATAAATAGCTAGAATAAACAAAATCTATGTTTTTTCATGATATGAAGTTTCAATAAATTTTGATTGTTTCGATAGGGCGACCATGGCTATTGTTAAGAGAAAAAAAAATAGTATTAGAAATTATATCTCAAGGATTCTAAATTAAAAAGAAACAATAACGTACAATACATATGTTTTTTTTAAATCACATAAACCACAGAGTTACCCACAAGTTAACTCTCCATTGCTTGATCACTAAAATACTGTGGTTCTGAGTACCCGTGCAAGAACCATAACACATAAATTTGCACAACTTCCGTAATTCTGTAGATAGCATTATTTGATGAATCATTGTTAACTCAAACCCATAGCTCATGTCTACAGACTAAATGACCCAATATTTACAATATCGTAGGTATATTAGGCGTCACAACAAGTTACCAATGTTTTCGATACGCGCACTTAAACGAGTTATCTTAATGAGACATCAATCGTACATAAAAAACTTAACTTGCTGAGTTGCAGAGAACCTAAAAAGGAACTTTTTTGACGTCACCTTGAGTACTGAAGATTATATTATGGCCATTTGTGGGGCAACAACATAAAATTTGCCTTAATTGTTATGTCATTTTTTTTCATTTCCGGCCAGCAGAGAAGTGAAATGGTTAAATGAAAAAATGTCATTGGAATTCCTATTTAAGAATTTGAAATATATTGTACCTTAAATAACCCTTGTAATTAACTCAAGCATTTCAACATAAATCACTCAAAGAGGGCATAATAATGCCTATAACAGATCAAAGAAAATGTTTTCTGATTTTTTCTCCAGAGATAAGTGTGTTTTTAAGTATATTTTAATGAACAGAACCCAAAAAAAATCTATTGAAGTCTGAATAGATTTTTTTTGGGTTTTCGCACGTGTTTCAACACGTGCGAAAATTCCTGTTGACCTTCTTGACGGAGAAGCGATTATTAATTTCATTAATTTTGGTAAAGGTGTTAGGACCTCTGCCGCACTAGTGAACTGTACACAAGGTTATGCTACGACTGATATTCAAAATGCATCAAATGATCATTATGACATAACAATCCAACAACCCCTAGCTGTCACTTAATATGAAAAGCAAGAGATTAAAGTTAATAATATTTGTTCAACGGATGAGAACAACAATAATGAAATTTTAAAACAAAATCTATCAAAATTGCGTTGACACCACATGAATTCTGAAGAATGAAATAAAATCCTTAATTTGTGAACAGATTACAAAGACATTTTTTACACCGAACAACTGCCACTGACATTTACTAATCAAGTAAAACACAAAATCAGGACTGTCAACGAAGAACCCATATTCGTAAAACCGTATTGTCGAACCCCGACTGAATCCGCTGATATCAGAAAGCAGGTAGAGAAATTACTAAATGACAATGTCATACAGAAATTCCACTCACCATGGAGTGCTCCTGTACACCTCGTCCCAAAAAAACTTGACCCTAGTAGACAACAGGAGTACCGAATGGTCGTATATTATAGGAGACTCAATGATATCAAAGTAGACGACAAATACCCACTTCCAAACATTACAGACGTTAGGGAAAAGCACTTACTTTTCAGTATTTGACTTAGCAAGCGAGTATCACCAAATTGAGATAGAAAAAGAGGATTAACCTAAAACTGCATTTTCAACACAATTTGGACATAATGAGTTCCCTAGAATGCCGTTCGGATTAAAACAGCCCCGGCCACATTTCAAAGAGCTATGTACAATGTTCTGCGGGGACTTCAGTGAACACACTGTTTAATATACCATGATGATATTAAAGTGTTTTCCGCGAGCCTTGACGAGCATTTGACAAAACTAAAAGCGGTTTTGATAAATTGAGAGAAACACACTTGAAAGTGCAATTGGATAAATCCGAGTTTCTCTGTAAGGAAGTCACTTACCTGGGACACACTATTACGCCTGAAGGACTGAAACCAATTACGGACAAAATTTACGCAATTATAAACTACCCCTTACCCAAGCTTTTGAGGACTGATTGGCTATTACAGAAAAAGCGTCAAAGACTTCTTTATTATAATACAACTTATGACTGCATGCCTTAAGAAGAACAGTAAAATTGTAATCGACGACATATATTTAAATTCATCCAAAAAATGTTTACAATACCCCGACTACACTAAACCTAAAATATTGACGTCTGACGCCTCCGACTTTGCTATTGGCGTAGTGCTTTCGCGAAGCACCATTGGAAGTGACAAACCAATAGCCTATGCAAGTCGAACCCTAAATGACTCTAAAAAAATATATAGCACGATAGAAAATAAATTTACAACATACACCGACCAAAGACCACAAGTATGGCTCGACTCTCTCAAGAAACCAAATAGCAAACTGACCCGTTACAAACTGTGATCAGGCGAATAAAACTTCAAGGTTGTACACAAAAGTGGAAAACAAAACACGAATGCAGATGCTCTCTCTCGAATAGGTTCAAACGCATTAGGTAATGACAAAGACAACCAACAATCCACAGACGTTAATGTAGAGGATACTGAACCTGACGATCTCGTTGAATACATACAGCAACTGATAGACGAATTAACAAACTCCGAAGACCTCACCGAATACAATCGACAATTGAATGATTTAAAAATTATTATTGATTTAATATTCAACGGGGAGTCCACCAGGAAGTCTATATTAAAGTCACCGCAAATGACTACTTTTTTGTTACTACTAGAAGCTGCTCTCAAGACATCCACCAATACTGATTCAAATATATCATAATCACTGGTAGGGGGACTGTATACGCTTACTACAATGTGTCTAACATATTCAACACACGATAGTTCTATTACTTTCTCAACAGAAAGTCTGCAAATATCCTTGCACTCTTTAAATTTTAGGCCATTTTTAATCAATACTAAGGTATAATCAGTATCCTCCGTGTATTGCAGACTTTCTATTGAAGCAGCTAGCTACTTAATAGTTGTGTACAGAGAAATTCATTTCAGACTCAAGTAGCCAGTGTTCTACTAGGCATAGTATGTCTACTCTGTATTGCTCCAAGAATAGTTCTAGATCTAGTAATTTGTAAGTTCTGATTTACTAAAACCAATTGCTTTATAGGCGACTTTTATGTTGTCTGCCCTGATAGTTTAAATGAGTAGTCAAAGTTAATTTACTAACATTCGTCTTGGCTGTTTTTAAAACCTCAGCGTACAAAGGATTAGTAGAATTTCTACATTCGCCATTTTTTACTGGAACCCTAGTTATTTTCTCAACAATAACATGGTCATAAAATTGAATGCCAATAATTTGACAATCTGTCGCTTAGATGACGCAGGTACATACATTATATCCCTAGTCAGTATAAAATTTCGAATAAACTTATTTGTATAGATACTTCAACTCAGTTGTGCGCGCGGAGCTATGTGTGGGTAAACCTTGTACTTGTACAGTGACTTTGTGTGCGTGACAAGAGGTACAGTCGGGTACAAATACAAATACAGTTATCGTGTGCAGGAGCGCTAACTTGTTGTGTTTGATAATATACGGGTTCTTAAAAAAACAATAATTTGGCACACTGTAATTTAATGTTCATGTATTGAACATATTACTTATTCTGAATCGCTACTTGAAAAATCAAATGATGAATTGTCGGATTCGCTGCTCTCACCAAGGTTGATTACGATTTCTGACTCCATGTCAAAATGTCGATAGTATTCTTCTTCTTTCTTTTGTACATGTCGACGAGTATTACCCCACATCTCTCCATCAATTTGACTTAAATGTTCATTTATTGGTTCCATTATTCCCGTCACATTTTGGTCAACGTTATGCGAAGCAATATATTTTTTTTAATTCCCCACACATTTTCTATGGGGTTTAGATCAGGATGATATGGTGGCAGTCGAAGAACTTTTATGCCATATGGCTGAAGTATGGTCATCAATCTTATAACAAATATGGTTTTCTTTGTTTTTTTTATCAAATCATACAGTTATTTTTTTTTCATATCTAGATTAAAAGCTATATGTTTTTCTGTCAGCCATCTCTGCATTTCTGTTGTTTTTTAATTAGAATTTGGAGCTCTGTCATTTTGAACATTATGGTATGAGGCATTATCAAGCACAATTACAGAGTTAGGTGGCAGATTCGGTACAAGACGTTCTTTTAGCCACTTTTCACAGTTTTCTGCGTTCATATTAGAGTGATAACACTATTTGCTTTGAATGTCAGTAGTGCGTTAGGAACGAAACCTTGTTCTGAACCAGCATGCACAATGATAATTCTTTGTCCTTTAGACATGTTTCTCTTTATAGGTGGTCCATCTTTATTACCCCATCCTTTGTTTTGCACATGACTAGTTAAGATATAGCTCTCATCTGTATATACGATACACCGATTTTCTTGACGGTATCTGAGCAAGTTTTTCAGGTAAGAAAACCGTAGTTTTTGGATGTCATGCCGCTCTATAACACGTCTGTTATCCACAGTTTTTCGCCATTTGTATCCCAACTTTAACAAAGCTGTGCGCAAAGTCGAAATACTTCCATCATAATTAAGTCTCTCTTGAATTATTCTTTTTAAATTAGCAAGGTAGGTAACTCGTGATATTCTAAATGGTAATTTTGAATAGTTGAACGTATAACATCAACGTTAAAGTTGTCTAATTCTAACTTCTTTGAACGTTTTTTGCGGTCTTTATGCGGAGATTTAAATTTAGAGTCAGATTATTTTCCTTCAGCCAATATATTAGTTATTGTTCTCTCTGATATTGCTGTTCTTTTCCGTACGCTGTTTAAATGTTCACTTAATTTAGATATTAAAATTGGACTTGCACTGCAAACTGGATCACTTACTAGTTACAATATATCTCTCGCATCTTTTTTCAGAAATTCGTATACCTTAGCAATGGTTTCTCTAGTCTAAAACAATAATACATAAACGTCAACAAAGATATAATATTTCATTTCATTTTAATATAATTTAATTTTTAGGAAATAGAATCATAATAAAAATTAATTATATCTAAATTTAAAATTAACAAATATTTTCCTGACTCCGCGAAGAACTAGACATTTTTGTTAACGACTGTACCCGTAAGAAAAAGCGATAAGAACTAGGGTTTGCAAGATCCGGAACTTTTTACTATCCGGATATTATCCGTTTTGAAATTTTATTATTCGGATATCCGGATATATCCGGATATTTAAAAAAATTGGACTGCGGATATTTAAAAAAATAAAAAACAAAATAAAATGCATGGAAATTGTTGTTTATTGAACTGAATGGACTGATGTGATCGTATGTAACAATAATAACAGCTTCATAAGTAATTTGGAAAGTTAAATCTTAACGAAATAACAATGATTTTATTATCATTATTAAAGATTTGCAAAATCAACAATATCAAAGTCTTATAATAATATTCTCATACTTAACTAGTAAGACTTCTTAACTAATGCGTTATAATACTACGATAAAAAAAGAAACATTTCTTAAAATTTAAATAGAATGCAAACATCAAAATCAACAAACGTTAAACTTTTATTATTTGAAATAATTAAAATTAAACTAAAACGATACAAAGATGTTTCTTTGTGGAATGAGGAGAAGGCACGTAAATATAAATTATTTTTGTAAAATTATTGAACACTGTTCGATTCCAAATCGATATTCGATCGATGGTTTCTGAACGGCCATTTTGAATTTGACGTTGCTGCCAACCTAGCAGTTTTTTGACAACTGACAGACGAAAGCCCTCGCAAGTAAACGCGTTTTGGTTAGGGTATTGAAATTAAATCGCAAGCCATCTGGAATGTATTCGGGTTTCCCTCAGGATTGTCTATATAGCTGAGTGTGTTGTGGTTCCCCGAACCAGATAAAGTTCGCATTTACGTGGCCGATTGGTTTTTACCACGTAACATAACCTGTGTTGGAACACTGTGCTCATTGAAGCTGGCCCGCCAGTCATAGGAGGTTGGCTGAAGAACCTGTCTACCAAGAAGAGCCTAGGGTGCACCCGGGCCTTGCAGAGAGACAGGAGGTTGACGGGACCGAAGCACAGACCAGGTTAGATCGACCCCAATTACTTCAGCTCGGTGAATCGCCGACGTTCACACTTCTTGGCAACTGATCGTTACGCTACCTCGTAGCTGATGGGCCCCTACGAGGTCATTAGGTGCTGAGAAGCCTGAACACTTTGGTAGCTAGAGCGTGGCTTCCTGAGATTTGCAGCCGTCAAGGGCTCCAGGAAGGCACGATTTGGGACTATCAATCTGTAGGTATAGGCGGTTATTAGGTAACTTGGTTGTGTTCCTATATCCACATAGATTGGTAGTATTGTAAGCTATAGGTCTATTGCTGGTAGTAGATAGACAGATATTGAACTGAATTACCAGTTAGTCAATCTATTAGTGGTCTAGTAATGCTATTGAATAAATGTTTTGGTTAACATAGGTAGTTACATCTATTGATAGCAGGCTATTACATTGTTTTCAGTTTATAGCAATTTATAACTTGAACTGAAATCCAGAAGGGTGTTTCTAAGGAACTCAGATGGTTTTCCTCCGCACACGGTCTGATAGACCGTTTAGATAGGCATGATGTGGTATTGGAGCGGTCTATGGACGTTAAGGAACGTTACAATAGGGTGCTCGAATTGTCCGCGCAGGCGGAATCAGTTGATGGTTGCGCACCTGACAGGCTGTCACGGTTGCTAGGGGATGTCGACCAATGTATGGAGATGGCAGCTGCTATCACGCAGAAGGCTGCGGACATACGTAGACAGCGCGAGTCCAGCCATGGTGGTGACATTGAAGCACCTCTGCCGCTTCAGGGTTCGGGGTCCAGGTTACCTGCCATAACTATGCCTACTTTTGACGGAGTGTCCGGTGAATGGATGAGCTTCATCAATCTGTTCGACAGTTTGGTGCACATGCGATCGGACATTACCAAGTCTGTCAAGATGGCTCAGATGGTGGCAGCATTGAGGGGTGAGCCTAGGGAGCTGGTCGCTCATTTGACAGTTACGGAGGGTAACTATGAAACGGCCAGGCAATTGTTGGTCAGACGTTACCATAACAAACGGAGGTTGGCCGATGCCCAACTGAACCGTTTGTTTAGTATCCCGGTTGTGAACAAGGTCGGGGCCATACAGACGGAGGTTTTGAACCCATTGTTGTCCGTCACCAAGGCTCTAGAGAATCTTGGACTTCCGGTTGGTGAATGGTCGTACCTACTGTTGTACATTGTACTTTCCCGCCTACCCGCTGACGTGCAGACTCGTTTCGAACAGTCTCACGGGAGGTCGGCCGAGGACCTGCCCGCCTTCTCCGACTTGGTCGGATTCTTGGAAGAGGAGGCTCGACGGGCAGAGAATTTGGGGTTGACGGTCACCCATCCTTCGGAGCCACAGAGAGCTGCCGGGAGCGCTGTGAGTAGGGGCCCTCCGACGAGGAAGGACCGCACCAACCGGCAGTCATATGGGACTGTGAGTGCATTGACCCCACATAGTGAGACCTGCCCATGTTGTAGGCAGATTGGCCATGCTGTGGCCAATTGCAATAAGTTCGGGGAACTTAGGGTTCAGGGACGGCGCCGGATGGCCAAGCAGCGGAGCTGGTGTTTCCTGTGCCTCGGGCCACACATGGCTAGGGACTGCACGCGCACAAAAATGTGCGGATATTGTGGTGGGGCCCACAACAATCTGTTGTGCATGAACCGGTCCGGCCAACAGCCTCCACAGGGCCGTATCCAGGGTGACACGGCATGGGGCCCTGAGAATTCGTTTGCGACTCGGAGCGCAACTCAGGGGCCAACGTCCCCACGTGCACAGGGCAGTACCAGGGTGCAGGGCCGCACTCAGGACCATTACATGGGGGGCCCTGAGTTTTCAGTTGCGACTCAGCATCCGACCCAGCGGGACATTGGGTGTGTTGAGCAGGCCGTAACGGGCGGGTGGCATGGGAGACCTTCGAGCTATGCGGGTGCGGTTCGGACGCCGCCTCAGTTGTCGCCCCGCTCGTCGCCTCGTCCTCGTCGGTCACATGTGATGTCCCCCCCGCTCATGGAGCGGCCACGGTTGAATTCACGCCCTCCCCCCTTTACGGGGAATCGTAGGTTGGGAATGGAACCGACGCGTGGGCCATTTGTACAATGGGACCCTCTGGCGTATAGCTGCATACCTGATCGGTTACAGGCACAGTGGGGCCCCGGGGGTCCTCGCTAGGAATTTGCGGCCCAACCATTGGTTGCCCCCCAACCGGAGACGGTGGTGTTACCGATCGCCTCTGTGCTTGTTTGGGATTTGGCGGGCAACCCAACATACGTTCGCGCCCTATTAGATTCGGGAGCTCAGGGCTGCATTGTATCGAATGATTTAGCAAAATGGTTGGGCCTCAAGGTAAATAGGTATAATAAATCAATACGGGGCGTGGGGAATGTTACGGTTACGAATGTAGTTGGTCAATCGGTGATCACGTTCTCTCCACGTTATGACATTTTGACAAAAACATCCGTGCAAGCTTTAGTAATGACGCATGTCATGGGCAGACCCCTTGGTGAAGTTGAATCCGGCCGTTCGATTCCTGACATCAGGACTCAAGTTGGCGGATCCCGATTTTGACACTCCAGCCCCGGTCGACCTGCTACTGGGAGCAGACGTTCTGGGTAGGTTTCTGTTGTCGGATCGGCGAGTTCTTCAGCTGGACGGGTTGATTGCTGTGGATACTAAGTTTGGTCACGTGATCATGGGTCCGGCATTGCCAATGGTTAGGCCTGCCGAGTCAGATGGCATACTTATTGGCTCAGCGTTGTCAGACGCTATCCAACGTTTCTGGGAGATAGAGGAACCTCCCACCGCTCGTCGAGTCGACGCAGACGAAGAAGAGTGCGAGTTGTTTTACCAGAATAGTACTGGTCGCCTTCGTTCTGGTCGTTTTGTAACTCGACTGCCTTTCAGGGCCGATCGACCGCCACTAGGAGAATCTAGGAAGATGGCTGAGACGAGATTGATGTCGATGGAGCGTAGGATGAAGGGAGCCGTCGCGCGTCTCAACACCTTTGTTGATTCGACCGGGTTACTTCGGGTAGGAGGGAGATTGCGCAATGCGAATCTGTCGTATTCGGCTCGTCACCCACTTCTGCTCCCCAAGGGGGGACAGTTAGTTGAATTGCTGGTGACTGATCGTCATATTAAAAACGCGCATGCCGGCTGTAACGCGTTGTTGGCCACGCTCCAGCGGGAGTTTTGGATCTTATCTGCCCGCCGTGTCATACGGAACATCGTGTTTCGGTGCATGCCTTGTTATCGACTTAAGGCTGCCACGATGCAACCTCTCATGGGGGACTTGCCCCCTGATCGTGTGAATGAGGTCAGACCGTTTTCAGGTGTTGCTACGGATTTTGCAGGACCGTTTATGATGAAGAGTCCACGATTGCGTACCGCTAGGCAATACAAGGCGTACCTATGTGTGTTTGTTTATCCACCAAGGCGGTACATCTCGAGCTCGTTGCTGATCTCTCGACAGAGGCTTTCATTGCTTGTTTGGATAGGTTTGTTTCTCGAAGGGGACTTCCAACTTTGATCCGCTCTGATAACGGCACTAACTACATCGGTGCGGAACGATACTTACGAGAGATAGTCAACTTTTTGAATGTAAATAAAGTGGATATTGGAACGGCCCTCTCCCGTCGGGGTATACATTGGACCTTCAGCCCACCGATTTGCCCCCACTGGGGTGGGATTTTTGAGGCCGTAGTTAAGTCAGCTAAGACGCACTTGGGGCGTATAGTAGGTCAGACCGCGCTGACTTTTGAGGAGCTCGCGACATTGTTTTGTAAGACCGAGGCCGTTCTCAATTCGCGACCGTTGTGTCCGCTCCGCTCGGATCGAAATGACCTGGAGGCTCTGACCCCAGGCCATTTCTTGATAGGACAGCCACTTAACGCATTGCCCGAGCACCCCTTCGAGGGAGTGAAATTGTATCGGTTGTCAAGGTATCAGATGTTGCAGCAGTTTACTCAGAATTTCTGGAAGCGTTGGTCGCTCGAGTATCTGCATATCTTACAACAGCGCCTTAAGTGGACTGACAAAACCAGCCCCCCTAGTGTTGGTGACCTCGTTCTGGTTAAGGATGCTAACCTACCGCCACTACGTTGGCGCAGGGGGCGCATTGTTAACTTGTTCCCTGGCAAGGACGGGACCCCCCGGTCTGCAGAGGTTCTAGTAGGAGGCTCGGTTCTAAAACGAGCGGTAGCAACGTTGTCTCGGCTGCCCGTAGATTAGGGGACAGGTAGGTGCCTGTCCGGGCGGGTGATTGCTCGATTCCAAATCGATATTCGATCGATGGTTTCTGAACGGCCATTTTGAATTTGACGTTGCTGCCAACCTAGCAGTTTTTTGACAACTGACAGACGAAAGCCCTCGCAAGTAAACGCGTTTTGGTTAGGGTATTGAAATCAAATCGCAAGCCATCTGGAATGTATTCGGGTTTCCCTCAGGATTGTCTATATAGCTGAGTGTGTTGTGGTTCCCCGAACCAGATAAAGTTCGCATTTACGTGGCCGATTGGTTTTTACCACGTAACATAACCTGTGTTGGAACACTGTGCTTATTGAAGCTGGCCCGCCAGTCATAGGAGGTTGGCTGAAGAACCTGTCTACCAAGAAGAGCCTAGGGTGCACCCGGGCCTTGCAGAGAGACAGGAGGTTGACGGGACCGAAGCACAGACCAGGTTAGATCGACCCCAATTACTTCAGCTCGGTGAATCGCCGACGTTCACACTTCTTGGCAACTGATCGTTACGCTACCTCGTAGCTGATGGGCCCCTACGAGGTCATTAGGTGCTGAGAAGCCTGAACAAACACTATTATTTATTCACCTGTTTCTTTTGGTAGTATTATCTTAAAAAACTTAAAGCACCGAGAGTATTATCATGCATTAAACTACGAATTTTATTACACATGTAGCCTGCGGCGGAGAATACTCTCTTAGCTTCTACGCTGGTTGGTGGTACAGTCTTCAGTAATTTGTACACTCGCGACAAATGTAGACCCCGTTCGCCGCCACTGTCATATAGAGCCATCTCAACTCGGACCTTCGTTTCCATGTCTAGTTGACTAGAAGAAATACTATGTGCTGATGAAGTTGACGGTGTTGCTGAAATGGCTTCATTTATTCTTTTCTGCAACTGTTCCTTTATTGAGAAGGTTGTGTTCAAATTAGCAGTACCTTCTTCAGTATGCGATTGGGATTGTGTTGTTGAGTCATCGAGCGTAGGTTCCATCAGCTCCGGCTGCGGTTTTGGCGAAAAGTATTGCGTATTCATTTTAGCGATGAACTTTAATATCTCTTCACTATCAGGATTCTGGAAAGGGTAACTTGAAGGACCTTCTTTATAAAAATTGGCACAGTTGTGCAAGTATTTTAGTGTGCCACTTAATATAGGAATTCGGCGTTCACTGATCCTTTTCTTTAAAGGCACCATGAGCTCGTCGCTGACGCAGCTGTTTTCTTGATCAAGTTTTTCAATCATAAACTGCAATGCAGCTTCTGCTGTCAATAAATCAGCTTTTTGTTCGCAGATTGCTTCCACGGTGGCTTTTATAATGCACAAAGAACTTGACAAGTTTTCCAACAGCTGTATCTCTTCATCAGTGAAACGTATTTCATTGTTGTAGTCAATTAGTGCTTTTTGAACACTGTTCTTCAGTTTCAGAAAATTTTGAATCATTACAGCGAGGCTGTTCCATCTTGTTTTGACGTCCAACGATAATTTTATATTAGCCTTTTCACCTTCTTGATCGTATTTGTATAAACGCTCTGATCTAAGTGGAGACTTGAAAAATTTTACAACTCTTCGGACCTTATAATAACATCTTTTTAATTCTTAGTTATTTCTGGAGCATTCTCAGGGGAAACATTTGCAGACGTTGGTACTACAGTGAAACCCTCATTATCATCTTCCTCGTCAGAGCTGTCTTCATGATATGACTCTAAGTCGCTTGTTTCTGGGATGCGCTCTACCAATCGCTGATTATTTTTATAAAGCACGTCAAGTACTGCACACTGAATTCCGTGGGCTAGACAAAGCTTATGAAATGACGTGCTTTGCCGAACCATAGCTTTCATAACGGATGCACCATCCGAAGCTAAACCACAAACATCATCTTCTAGGGATAAATCGTATTCAGCCAGTCTGTTTTCAAGAATTTGATAGCAGTTGTCTACATTAGCGCTTCCTGTTATTCTTGCGAGTTTGTGTTGTAGTTGTAGGCTACAACTACAACACAAACTCACGTGGTATTTTTGATTGCACATTGCAGTTCATTTATTCAAACTACAACTGTTTTTCACAGAAGTAATTTTTTTATGTCAATAAATAAAATATATAATTTACATGTAGGAAAAATAAATGATGATTTTTAGAAACTTACCTCATAGTAACACAATTATTCGTGTGTAATGCGTCACCAAAAAAAACAACAACACTGTCACTTCGCAAAAGGGTTTACCTGAGACTGAGGCAAGGACCCTCCCCTCTGATTACTTATTCAAACGCTACTGCAACGCGATGGGCCCGTTTAGCACAATGACTCTACAATGCGGGCACGGCGCACGTAGCAACTGCGTGGTAATTATTAATTGCTATAGTTGGACAAATTTAAGAGGTGCCGTTTGACGTTTACTTAAGTCATGAAGATATGGTTCAATGTTGTGTGTGCAGCTGATTATTTTTCTATGGATATCTTAAACGTCAAATGGCACCTTATAACTTTGTCCGACTGTAATGTATGAAATTAAATTAAAATCACTATCTATATTTAACATTACATTAAATAACTCTTTGAAATTGTCATTAATTTATACAAAGCAAAAGCAAAAAAGAGACATATACATATGTAGGTAGATAGAGCAAAAAAAAATAAATATTTAAGGATGTTTTCATGTCAATCTGACATAACTTTAAGATCCGGATATCCGCATTTTACGACAGAAATTATCCGGATCCAAAAACTGTACGGATATCCGGATAATCGGATATCCGGATCGCAAACCATAATAAGAACACGTCTTGCTCGGACGACGACTGCCGCGTCACTGCCACACAAATGAAACCTGTATATTTACAAGCGCACGCACACATAGCGCCACGCGCACAACTGAGTTGAAGTATCTATATCAAAATATCATTCAGTCCACTAGGATCCCCAATCCTGATCCCCAGGGGATCCTGGTGAACTCAGGAGTTCATCAGGATCCCTGGACCCGGATTCATAACGTTAGGCCTCATTCACACTAAAGTTACCTTAAAATAAAATAAAAACATAATAATTTACTACTTATTTCAAAAATATTATTTTTATTCGATTTGTTCACATCTAAAATTACTTATG
Source organism: Argyresthia goedartella (assembly GCA_949825045.1). Classification (NCBI taxonomy): domain Eukaryota; kingdom Metazoa; phylum Arthropoda; class Insecta; order Lepidoptera; family Argyresthiidae; genus Argyresthia; species Argyresthia goedartella. Next base: position 18,178,957 of record OX463828.1, read on the forward strand.
TGAAGATGTGGAAAAAAAGTGTCAATCATTTTCATACATACTTTTACCAAAATCCCTTAATAGATTTACCTAACAATATCTAAAAACTGTCCAACAGTTATTTCGTTATTCAGTAGCTCCATCTGTGTTTCCTGGATGAATTTATCGTTAGCGATATCTTCTGTTCTGCGATTCGTCTTGGCTTGTCATCGCTTCTGTTCAGCATCTCTTTTCAGTGCATTTAACAATTATATGATGTCTGGGCGTTCACGGCCGATCATTTTGATTAAACTTGAGTTCCAGCTTTCACTGCAATTTTTGGTGCGATTCTTTCACTAAACATTGACCACATAGCTCGAACGTCATCGTTTTTGAGCCAGTATTTCATACAGTTCAATAATTTTGGATGATCTTCGCTCATGCTCGATATATATTTTTGTAAATAGTTCCATCCCTCAGTAATATAACTAACGAGCAATAGTGGCAATGCACTACATAACGTAACCACTCTTCTCGTATATTTGTTTTTTAGCAAGTTAAGGTTTTGCCTTTTTTACGAATATTTCTCATTACATGGAAGTAGCAAATGTTTATATCTGCCTCGTGAACATTTTCCTTAATAACGTTAACAGCGGCTTGTTCCATATCAATATTAAATTTCTTGGGGTTGAAATTAGGTACCTGAGCTTTGATCAATTGAAAAAATATATCGTACGTTTCAGTTTTCCGGTCACTCAACAAAGCGTAAAGTAATGGCACAACATTTGTGGAAGTGAGAGAACTTCCAATATTTCCATGCATGACATATAATTGCTTAAAGGGTGGCGAGCCACATTGGAAAGTACCATCACAGAATACATGTTGTATCGTGGACAACACTTGTTTGTTCATTCAGACAAAAAATGATGACACGGGGTGATGATTCTCCCGAACCATGTACATACATCAAAATAGTCATACATAACGAAATTTAAATGTGTTCTGGGTATTTCAACCTCACTAACTTTACTGCAGCAAATAGTTTGAACATCTGGAGATTCATTCTTGATCTTGTATAAAGCACTTTTTAATCCTTTGAGAGATGGTACCGTTGCCACTAAATCTAATCCTCTGTTTTTTAATGGTCCAACCATCGATATAAATACTAAGGATAGGCCTTCCCGTACTAAATTTCTTACCATTTTGAGGCTAAGAAAAATAGCGCCCCTGTCGGAAGTCGTCGGAACCAAGACAGTACGAAAAATTGTAACGGCGTCACGGTCGGTCACGTTCCGATTTGTGGTGTATAGACACAATATTAGGAAAGTTGATCTCTCTAATACCCGGTGACTTTTAATCGGTCATTAGGAGTAGAAATAAAATATATCTAGCTAAAATTTTACTTAAGGGGCGAGGTCTCACGCAATTAGCTCATGTTTAATTAATAAAAAGTTAAAAAATAATTAAATAGGCATATTAATTTTTGTCTTTGCCGTTAAATTATGAAAGAGGATGTAAGCTCACAGATACTCATTAGTAGCGTGACTTCGAATTTAAGATCTTGATTTTGATTTATAAGTAATAAACTACCTAATCATAGAAAAAGTTATAAATTTGTTAGGGGGGGGGTAACCAAATAACATTACGAATAGTAATCTACGAATAGTAATCTTGACATTACGAATAGAAAAATAACCAAATCGAATCGTTTTTCAAATATAGGGAGCGGGCAGTTTCACTATGCGTCGCGCGTCGCTACAAAGTTACGTCAGTCGAATGGTTGATTTTCGTTTGAGGATTTTTTCGAGAACAATATTTTATAGATAATCAATTTAAAGCCAATAGTAATTGAAAATATAATATTTACTTGTGATACGACACTCCCTGTTTTTGTGTTTTGCGATTTGGGTATGATTTACACCTTTTTACGTCGCAGGTCACCATTTTTATTTTTGCTGCCGATACATATGTCAATCGGCTGTCACCGTCCAAGCGCGACTGATTGCAAACAGTCCAATTTTCCCGATTTTGTACTGTTTTTGTAGCGACATTTTTAAGCGCTCCGTGCCCTGTCCCTACTATTCAAGTCTGTGGGTCCAACGCATTTACCGTATATTCTCGTATTGGCCGGGAATCCAATGTTCTGACTTTGTTTATGCACTTATGTATTGCCAGATTGACTTTGTTTTAAACAACATTCTTTACGCATGGCAATACGTGTGGTAGCTTTGTAGTGGCTTTTACAACGGATGTACCCTGTAGAAAAAGTATACAGTTAAGTAGAACCGTAGTTTCCAAATTGGGTAGTCATCCCAAGACGTGTTCACGCGATTTTAGACCTTAACGACATCATTCAGAATACCATAATTTTTGACCTTCTAAATAACACTGAATAATAATATGGAAAAAGCGGCAAAGTTAATAATTTCGTTAAGGTCGAAAATCGCGTGAACACGTTTTTCCAACTTGGGCCCGTTAACAATCATTATAGACGTACACCAGCGGCGTTGAGCCCATGACAACGACAAGTACTCGGTACATCGACAGAAATAAAGTACCCCATATAAAAGTACCTCAGGGAGGGATTTTTGTCCCCCGGGGCCAAAAGTGCTTCTTCTGCGCCGGCTCTTATAGTTTATACTTTTTCTTGATTGCATATGTTTTTTATTCTTAAAACATCATGGTACATACATACAAATCATGGTACTATATATATTATTATAGTGTCAACGAAGGTCAAAAAGTGCTAATCACCGAGAATATTTTACTTACATCGATTAATTTTGCAGATTTTTCTTTTCTGCTTGTTTGAAAACAGGTTTCGTTTTGCTCAATCCTACGGAAACGATTTTGGATTTTATAAGTATGCGCAGCTTCCGTGGCAGAGGAGGTGGCTTTGTGATTTTCTTGCCAATAGGAACACATTTATGTCTGTCCCTCGGTAATATGGTTTATGTAAAGTGCTTTACCCCGCTATCAATATCAGCGCTGCTGTGGTATACTTGTGATGTGAGAAGTAATTTATTATCAATGGAGGCCCGAAAGCCTATCCAATCGGCAACACTATAGCGATAGTAGTTAAAGGGATTTCCCATGAAACGCATCGGTTACGGTGAAGAAGAATGGTAGATGGTTGGACGACCATGAGGCAATTGTATGGAGTTCAGAGATATCAGTGATGTTCTGTTAAAGTGCTAGGTCTGGTTTTGAGGTAGTGTAATCCGCTTGGTAATGAACCAAGCGGATGTACAGCGGACTACAACAACAATGTAGGTGTTGTAGGAGCGTGAATGTTTTATTCGTGGTTTAACATATGCTCAACGAGAACCCTGCCGCGGGTGTTAGTAGAAGGACAGTTCCAGTCTACGTGCTTTGCGTTTAGATCTCCCATTATTAACCTCTCAAAAACCGAGGGTAGTTGGGACGGGTCGCGATTTTGAACCTTTTGCCATGGTAAACAATTTAAAACCTATAACAGAAAAGTGGGTTTATCTAACGCCTGTGTATATCTACAAGAGGTTAATACATGCCTACCCCTAAGGAGTAAAGCTCCCAAATCATTAGTATCGAAGGGTAAATTAGGTGATTGATAGACCTGGGCTTATTACCTAAAATTCAGCAATCAGCAGCTATTGCGCAGTGATCGCGCATTCATCGCGATCGTTTGCAATGTGTCATACCGAATTCGTATTATCTAAAGTGATCGCTCGCTAATTGTTTGCTTTCTGCCAGTGTTGCCGCCAGGGCAATCTAGTTTGTGGCTACATAAAAACTAGTATAAGCAGTTTTGTAAATAACAAACATTTTCGAAATGTGGCTAGAGCTGGCTAAATATCATAGTATTCTTTGCAGAGTTTCATATTCTATGACTATTGATTATACACAGTCAGGTCATAAGTTCTGTCACACAATAAAAACTTTTGAATTTAGAACGCTGGCCACAAAAAAGTTTATTGAATTCGAATTTCGAATTTTTCATGAAAATAAAAATGTGTACTTTTTAGAATTTTCCTCATTTTTAAATATGGAGTGGACACTTAAAGAAGACCATGTCGCAGTTATTGCGTTGCATCGTTGCGGTTACGCGCCAATTCAGATTTTCGACTTACTGAAAAATTTGAATATAACCAAAAGATTAGTTTATCGTACCATAAAACGATACAATGAAGACTCCAGTGTAGATGACAGGTCAAGAAGTGGTCGCCCTCGCTCTGTTAGGACTCCAGCAGTAATAAAAGCTGTGAAGGCACGAATTCAAAGAAATCCCATACGTAAGCAGAAACTGTTGGCCCTTCAGATGGGGTTAAGCAGGACCACGGTGAAAAGGGTGTTAAATGCAGACTTAGGGCTTAGGGCATATCGAAGAAAAACAGGACATCGTTTGGACGCTCGTTTAATGGACCTGAGACTGAAGAGATGCCGCGCTTTGTTGAAGCGGTACGCGGGAAACAAGCATCGAGAAATTCTTTTTTCGGATGAAAAAATTTTCACCGTTGAAGAGAGCTACAACAAACAAAATGATAAGGTGTACGCACACAGCAGTGAAGAAGCGAGCAACCGTATTCCGCGTGTCCAACGAGGTCATTTTCCATCCTCGCTCGTGGTTTGGTTGGGGAGTCTCTTATTGGGGCTTAACTGGTACATTTTTGTGAGAAAGGCGTAAAAACGAATGCAGTTGTGTATCAAAATACAGTCCTCTAGAACCTTGTGGAACCTGTTTCTCATACCATGTTTAATAACAGGCACTGGGTATTCCAACAAGATTCTGCGCCAGCTCATAGAGCGAAAAGCACACAAGACTGGCTGGCGGCGCGTGAAATCGACTTCATCCGGCACGAAGACTGGCCCTCCTCCAGTCCAGATTTGAGTCCGTTAGATTACAAGATATGGCAACACTTGGAGGAAAAGGCCTGCTCAAAGCCTCATCCTGATTTGGAGTCACTCAAGGCATCCTTGATTAAGGCAGCCGCCGATATTGACATGGACCTCGTTCGTGCTGCGATAGACGACTGGCCGCGCAGGATAAAGGCCTGTATTCAAAATCGCGGGGGTCATTTTGAATAAACTTTATCACCATAAGAATCTATGTTTTATTAAGTTCATTTTGCTATATAAATGTTTACATAAATAATAAACATGTTTAAATTATTTCATATTGCACATGTGACATAACTTATGACCTGACTATGTATAATATTATTGTCATTAACAATGACATCGTTTCGATAAATTATAACATGACTACTTTATACAAAACAAACTGTAAATATTAATAACATAGATTTTCATTCAATCGAATCTGAATTACGGAAAAATATAAACATTCATTGGGGAAACCCTGATCAGAGATTACAACTGCGGCGCGGAGGGCGGACCGCGGTGGTGTTGCCTACTCAGTAAAAGGCGATAGCCACAGATTTATTTAAAATTTCTTGTTCGACTTCTAAAAGTAATAATCTAAAAACATACTAAAAGTAGCTAGATTAGTTTTGGTGGCAAAAGTTTATTATTTTTTGGCTAAAACTGTTGAAAATCCTCTAGATCTAGCCACAAAGTGGCTAAAACGGCAATACTGCTTTCTGCTACTTGCAACAACAATGATCTTTGTAGTTTTTCGATTGATCGCTAGAGGCAGCACCGTTGACCGCTGGCTACACTCCGCTATTATCACTTTTGACAGCAGAAATTGCGCAATTTTTGTCGATTGCTTACTGTTTGCAAGATACGTAATAACCCCGCGAGTATATTTTACATATTTGTCCTAATATCGTGACCTGTATTCCTACAACTTCTAGGTTGATAGTTTTAGGTGCAGCTGTTCGAATATGTTTGATGTCTGACTTGACCAGTAATGCAACACCCTGGCCTACATCGTCTCGCTTGTCTTGCCGGTGGCATGCATAACCGGGAGTGTTAAGAGAGTTAATTTATCAGTTAGTCTGGTCAAAAACGGCTTTTACATCGGCTGACAACTTACCAAGAGCTGCTAGGTCCAGCAGCTGATGTACTTTAGTTCATAAGTATGCGCAGCTCGATCGACTTAGAAATAATTACCAAGAAGATCAACACGAGGCACACCTTGTCAACCATTGTTGTGCAGTTGAGGAATTAGATTATAAGCAACTTGATGATCGCGAGGATCATAATCATACTTATCTCTTGTAGTTTCTCCTTGATTATCATGTAGTGGAACATAATTTTTCTCGTATATTTTCGGCAATTTTGTATAGACGCGTGTATTCTGGATGGTTTTTGAGGCTCCTTTGTTCCAGGGACGGCCATCAAATGCAGAATCACGTGTTGGTGGTGGAATTTTCTTCTGGGCATCTCGACGCGATTGCATTTGTTTTAGGTAAGTTTGTCTTGTACACTGGTTGTAGTTTGCAGGGTGTAATTCTTGGAAGTTGCAGCATCATGCTGGCTCGTTCCGGTCTACCTTGAGGCAATCTTTGGTAGGGTGAGCCTCTGCACATTTGACACACCGGGCTGGTAAATTACAGTTATGTGATGAGTGGCCAAACCCCTGACACCCATAAGTATTTTAATATGGATTTAGAGTTTGGCTTGTATTTTCTCATTTCAACGATGCAATTGCAGATGTACTAAATTTGCCTCAATTGGAAAATGTCAGTTCCTTGAGACAGGTGAACTAGGAAGGGAGGACATTAAAATGGCCTATCATATGCTGTTTTGATACGGGTATGGTTACGGGAGCTGGTTCTTCGCCGTGAGGCCCTCCTTGATCTGCTGGTGGCTTATAGCAGAGTGGCAGAGCACAGCTACCTTGTTGTTACCACGATACTGCAAGTGGAAATTATTGTTGTGTTCGAAAATTATTTTCTTCATGCTCTCGTGGGTCCATGATGGTTGCGGCTGCAGTAGTATGAGTGGGATTGAACCTGTTTTCTTCTTACTTGAGAACACTGGCAGGGATTCACTAGCTGAATCCTTGTCATCAATGGGTACGCAACTAAATTGGCGGTTAATTGGCGACTCCTATTCGAAACTTATCAGGAGATTTGTGGTTCGATTCACGTTTTGGTAGTATTTAAGAAAAGGACGTTTGCGTTGTCTTACCTGCTTACTAAAAGAAGGCCGCTGGAGTACGACATCTTCATCGAGTTTCTAACTCAAACCCGGAACAACTGGGCTACTTGAGGGTTGCTTTCTGTGGAGCCCCATTACATTATTACATTAAACACTTCTGAATTCATTAGCTATACAAAATATAGACAAGGTAGGTGCCATAAGTGGCCAAGCATGTTATCTCTATGATTAAACTTTAAATTCTATAAATGTAGGAAGTCACTTATCTAGGAGCCGATCAAATACATTTGTTGAAGAATAATCTAACTTCTTGCGAGTCTCAAACGATTCTTTAAAGTTGCCGATACTCAATTCTGTAGCCGTACGCCAAGGTACCAAGGTGGCAGCAACGACCTACGTTTTTGCTGCCACCTTGGCATACTTATGTTCCACTTTGTTGTTGTACGATTTGAAGTTGTTGGTTGCAAAACTGCAGCGGGTTGTAGCTCCATAATTCACAGTCGTCAAACAGCAAGTTTTAAATGATTGAATCCATACTCTACCCCAAGATAAAACAGATTTGTTTGAAATTTCACTAGAAAAAGTAATAAACCGCGTCCTAATTTAACGGCATTTTTTTTTCAATGGAACGGCTCCGGATGCTGCTGCTGGCGCGCGAGAATTTGCGAAGAGGTCAGACGTTCATCAGGCGCATCAGCTCGCGGTGATTCATTTCTTGCGCGGGTAGGTACTTAATTTATGGTAATGTTCAAAGCTTTTTCTTTATAATTGTATAACAATGTTGTATATATAGTTAATATTGTAAAGAAGCGTTCTATAATTTTATTAATTACATTTATTACGCAAAAGTATCTCTTTATTGAGATAAACTTTTACGTTTCTAATTATGTGCAAAAGTATATGGCAAAAAACATACCTTTTTATATTTTAATAATCAAAAAGCTTGAAAATTGTTAATGACTGAACTATCATAGCAAATTTAATGACCTTTTAAATGACGTATCAAACAACGAAATTGATGCAATAAAACTCGATTATTTAACAAAAACATGAAACGGTCGCCCTCATCTTTGTGACGTCACAGCTATGCGTGTCCCCCCACTTTCTCTTCTGACCGGCAGCGTCGTATTCCTGAAGCCACAAGGAATACATACTAATCAATCTCAGGCATACGTCGCGCCACACGTTATGAGCGGTGGCCTTGAATACGCAGTAGTCACTTTTCAATACCTTTACAGATGCGCAGTAATTACCGCCATCATCGCCCAGCGCTCTTAATTAGTGGCGCGAAGTATATACAGAGTGACATTTTTTAGCTGGCCGTACTTTGGGGAATGATAGTACCCATAACTATAAACAACTTACCCAAGAAAAATATGGTTGCAAACGGAAAAAAAAATTGGGTCTCCCATAGTAACTTGTAATCAGCTGATCGGGTCAATGTACTGTCGGAGGTTTTTTTAATTTGCGAACATATGTTTCTTGGGGAAAGTAGTTCACATTGATAGGTACCATCAATCTGTCATTCTCCAAAATATGGTCAGCTAATTAAATTTCATTCTGTATAGATATGTATAAGAGATGGCTACGAAAATGGTGAAGAAGACGACTTCTTGAAGATTTGCCTATAGACTATTTAGGTTCATTTCGACAACTTCCCATTTCGACAACTGTCCATAATGACAAGGTGCATAATGACAAGTTGCCATATTGACAACTTACCGATTTGACAACTTCCCATTATGACCAGGTGCCTAATGACAAGTTGCCATATTGACAACTTCTCAATTCCACAACTTCCCATCATGACAAGGTGCATAATGACAAGTTGCCAATATACAACTTCCCAATTCGACAACTTCCCATTACGACAAGATGCATTATAATAATAATAATAATAATAATAATAATAGCTTCGACACTATTTACACACATTGATCTAGCCCCAAACTAGGATTCCCTGTATCTTGGGTACTAGACAACGATACACATACTTATATAGATAAATATTATATTTAGATAGATAAACAACCATGACTAGAGTACAAACATCCGTTCTCATGAAACAAATATTTACCCCCACCGGGACTCGAACCCGGGACCCTCGGCTTCGTAGGCAGGCTCACTGCCGACTCGGCCATTCGGGTCGTCATATTTGCCATATTTACAACTTCCCAATTCGACAACTTCCCATTAGGACAGAGTGCATAATAACAAGTTACCATATTGACAACGTCCCCATTCGACACCTTCCCAGTTCGACAACTTCCCATTTCGACAAGGGCGAGTGCCCAAGTAACCTTTCACTACTTTATTGAATAGAATAGTATATAATGCACATTTTTTCAACTGTCACAATACACAAGACAGAGTAAAAAGATATAGAAACAAAAACAAGTTGGAAATCAAAGATACATATAAAGACAAAACACAGTAACAAAATGGGGATAGGCAAAACGACGCCATGCGGTGTGTATCGCAACAGCGAAATGGCTCCGACTCAGAATGTATTACAGGATCTCCAGGAGATCCTGCAACGCTGATATTCTTGCGGTACCTTTTTTGGACTGAATAAATAAGTGTGGGTGGGTGTTAATATTATAATTAATCACTATATCAAATGTACAGGAAGTGAAGCCATTAAAAAAATGCAAATAGAGTGCAAATATAATTCTACAAAGAAAAATTAATATATAAAAAAAATACAAAAGATAAATAACTACAAATAATAATTAAGATTTTCATTGGACTAAGCCGATTTACGTGATTTTATCGATATTAATTATGTGATTTTAAACCTGAAGTTAACGTATGTATACTTATATTTTGAACAGTAGTGGATAATTATGTGGCCAACGAAATATTTGTGAATACAGTTAAATTTATAAAAAATATAGAAAATATCTGTGTTTTTAGTTTTTCGATATCTTAAAAATTAACGGAGTTATTAAAGCTCAAAACTCGACCCCGCGAAAAGATTATGTCAACTGAGCGTAGCATGTAAGATCAGCTATGATGTCACTTTGCCCATCAGGTGATCGGATCGATCGGGCTCATTCGACTTAAGCGCGCCATGCTGTAAAGTACTCCCCACAACACTCACGAATAAAGACCACTAAAATGACCAAGAAATCTGCATTGTGCCCATGTGCAGTAACTCGAGTGTGAAAACACCAAATAAGTTATTTTTTGTGTGCATTAGGCCCAAAAATTAGAAAAGAGTGGATGAACGCCGTAAGGAGAGCAGATCCTATTGGAAATAAAAATACTGCTTACTGTTGTGAAGATCATTTTGACGTTTTAAAGTTTTACCCCCATTTTTAGATGTTTTACTTGTAATACCTCTGTATCGGTCTTTTGTCTGTCTGTCTTTTGAATTCATTGCTAGAAGATGAATTTGTATCAATCGACGATATCGTAAGCCATAAAGTTCATTCACCCACTGTCAAGTGTCCTAAAGAATCAAATGACCGAATACTTACCTAGTCTCCAGAATGAACTTGGCTCTAAATAAATAATAATTAATAAATATCACCTTTTACCTTTAAATCACCTTTAAATATTACATTCATTCATACATATTTAAAGATGAAACATTCTCGTGATGGAATGAGGACTTGGAGACAGTACCTGAAGCTCAGGAACCAGAAATAGTAAGGCAGTCGTGTTTGGACTCAATTTGTTAAAGACGATGAGTTATTTCCGCAAACATGGTGTAATGAGCTGGTGATGAAATGAGGACTTGGATGAGTACTGGAACTCAGGAACCAGAAAGAGTTAGGTAGTCATGTTTTTTTTTAAGGATGATCTCGGTGCTCACGACACCAACTTTGCAAAACCATCCCATCCTTAACAAATATAGACCAAACACGACTGCCTTATTATTACTAGTTCCTGAGTTCCAATACTCATCCAAGTCCTCATTTTATCACCAGCCCAAAGTCAAAGTCAAAGTCAAAGGCATTTATTTGCTGAATATAGGTTACATAGGTGATAAAATTATAATAACGGTCGCTTAGCTATACTCTACCCGAAAGGGTTTGCAAAATTTTGAGTGTTAACAATATAATTTAATTAATTAAAGCATAAAAAATGTCAAGACAGTATTCAAGATTAAATTAGGCTTAAATATAAAATGTCAACACTATCATACATTACACACTGGGTACATATTTAACATTAATTTATTAGGAACCCTAGGCACAGTCACAAGGAAGGAAACTAAAATTTGTCTTGGAGAAATTCACCAAGGCTATAATAGGCTTTTTCAAGAAGAAGTTGTGATAGCCTTTTTTTAAATAAATGGACAACTTGAATTTCTCTAATACTATTAGGCAGATGGTTATATATTATGGGCGCCATTCCAAATATACTTTTATTAAATAAAGCTGTTGAGTGACTCGCAGCACTGATCTTATTTTTATATCTTGCACTGTTAAATTTGCCAAATAAATCATAATTAGTTTTTACAAATAGTACTATCTCTAAAATATATAATGACGGCAATGTGAATAATTTTAGTTTTATAAAATGGGGTTTGCAGGTATCTGTAGATTTCAGTTTACAAATTGACCTGATGCATCTTTTCTGAGCCTTGAAGGCATCAGTTTTGTCCGTGGAGTTACCCCAGAAAATGAGACCATACCTCAGAGCAGAGACAACATATGCATGATATGCAGTTAAGACTGCTTTTTGACTGACAACTTTGGAAAGCATGTGTAAGGCATAAGAAAATGACTTCAATTTAGAACAAACCTTTTCTATGTGGTTTTTCCATGTCAAATGAGAATCTATATACAAACCTAAAAATTTTGTGGAATCAACTTTATTAATATTCTTATTATTGTATTTAATTTCAAGATTATCTAATTCTGGATTATGGTTGTAATTATTTTTAAATGTCATTATGTTCGATTTGTCAATATTAATTAAAAGATTATTAGATGTCAGCCACTCAATCACATGTGATAGTGTACTTGTAATGTCAGATTCCAAAGCAATTACATTATTATTTTTAAATAGAACTGTGCTGTCGTCAGCAAATAATACCATTGTATTCTTAGTTTCTCTAGGCAGGTCATTTATGTAGACTAAAAATAGCAAAGGCCCAAGAACACTACCTTGGGGTACACCATATTTGATAAATCTATCATCAGAAACGTAATTTTGGAGAGTCCTATTATCTTGGCTTAGCCTTGTTACTACGGTCCTCTGCTTCCTGTCACTCAAATATGATTTAATGAGGTTCATCACGTTACCTCTAACTCCATAAGCTTGTAACTTCCCTAATAAAATCGAATGGTTCACATAATCGAAAGCCTTTGTCATGTCCATATATAAAGCTACTGTTAATATTCTTTTATCCAAAGATGTGACTACGTCCGATAAAAAATCATATAGAGCTAAATTTATGTTTTTGTTTTTCCTAAATCCCTTTTGTTCCGACGCAAAGATATTGTTTTTCTCGAAATAATAGTATAGACAATTATAAATAACTTTTTCAAGGATCTTAGCAAATATAGGAATAAGAGCAATTGGTCTGTAGTAGGCCATGTTCTCTTTATCTGTACTTTTATACATTGGTTTGATAATAGATGTTTTTAATTTTTTTGGGAAGGTGCCTTGCTCTATACATAAGTTCATGATGTAGCTCAAAACAGGTGATATAATTTCAGAAACATACTGAATAACTTTAGTGCAAATGTCATCAAAACCGGTACTACTTTTGTTTTTAAGATTTTTTATGATTTTATTTATGTCATAAGTCGTAGTAGGGCTCATAAAAATTGAGTGAACACTGGAGCAAGTTTTTAATGTAGCCGGATTGTTAGGCTCAGTAATTGGCTTAATTTGTTCAATGTAAAAATCATTGAAAGCCTTTGCAATTTCTTGAGGATCATCAATAATCTTATTGTCAAATTTGATTTGTTTTATGTCCTCAATAGATTGTTTATACTTGTTTTTATTGATAATGTTCCAGGTCGCTTTACATTTGTTATTAGAATTTTTTATATAATAGTCATTTTGGGATCTTTGGGTCAGTTTGACTATTTTCCTGAAGCGTTTGGAATAGTTCTGAAAGATGTTCTTGTTTTCTTGGCTGGGGGATAACCTATACTTCCACAGTAGTTCTCTTTTCCGCTTAGAGCAACATTTAATTCCATTCGAAATCCATTTAGGCTTCTTTGACGCTGTTACTTTAACTTTGATGATTGGGAAGCAAAGATCGTAAAATAACTTAAATAAATTGTGAAAATTATCAAATGCTTCATTTGCATCTTGGCTTAAATATACTTCGCTAAAAACTTAGTTGAGAAATATGTTCTGCAAATTTTTTTAAATTATCCTCATTAATGTCTCTACGCTCAATAAACCAATGGCTAAAACTGCAGTATTCTTTGACCGGACATTTTAAAATTTGTGCTGTATGGTCGGATAAGGCCAATTCTATTACCTTACCCTTGCATCCACGTATGTTGTGACAAAAATTGTCTAGGCAGGTTCCGCTACTTAATCTTGTTGGTTCATTAATAATTAGTTTCAGATTGTATGTCAGTAATAAAGTCTCAAACTCATTAGACCTAGCGTTTCGAGTCAGTCGATCAATATTAAAATCGCCACATAGTATAGTTTTTTTATTTTTATCACAGATTTTTTCTAATAAACTATCCAATTTTTCTAAAAATGCGTTAAATGCCCAAGTTGCTGTCTTAGGTGACCTATAAATACAGATAATATTTATGTTTTGCTCTATTAATTGTATTCCGCAGCATTCAAAGATAACGGGAGTGTTAAAACTATTTAGATTAATTTCCTTGTATCTGTGCCTACTGTTTACAAGAATGCATGTCCCTCCATGCCTATTGTTTCTAGCTGAATAAGTGGCCAATTTGTAATTTTGTACATGTAAAACAGGTATATCGGTTTCCACCATGTTATGCTCAGTTATACATATTACATCGAGGTCCATTTTGTCATTAATTAATTCATTCACATGCAATGTTAAAATGTCAGATTTGTTTATTAAACCATTGATATTTTGGTGAAGTATATTAAGATGAACGAAAAAACTCTGTTTTATTAACCTTTGACTCTACATTAACCCCTGACTCTACATTAATTTCTGACTCTACATTAACCCCTACCTCTACATTAACCCCTGACTCTACATTAACCCCTGACTCTACATTAACCCCTGACTCTACATTAACCCCTGACTCTACATTAACCCCTGACTCTACATCAACCCCTGACTCTACATTAACCCCTGACTCTACATTAACCCCTGACTCTACATTGTCCCTTGACACTATATTTTCCCTTGCCTCTACAGTTTGCTTTTGTTTCGTTTGCATATTTTTGGTTTTCAACTTCTGAAAGTAATATGGAATTGTACCTTTTTTATTACAAATCTGTTTTTTTACTATATTCATATTTTGTTTATTAAAATAGTAAGGTATTGTGCCCTTCACAAGCTTTTTATCATTTTTATTTAAATTCTTTACACATTTTGGCCAATTTACAATGTAATCCTTCCTGTATCGTATGTAATCTATTTCTACATTCAGTTTAAAGCTAATTTGGTCTACAAACAATGGGTTTTCCTGTCTCATTCTAATAGATTTTGTGTTAATTATTTTACATTTTGGATATTGCTGTTCTAAATTGTTCAGTATTTCATTAAGTGCAAACTTATTCTGACCATCGGTTATACTTAATATGAATACATAATTATTTTTGAGACTTTTAAGTGTTTTACCCAGTTCACTTGACAACATTTCATTACAGCTGTCATGATTGCCTACAGAAAATACAAAAATGTCATCATCAGTTATACTTGCCAAACTATTATATACGGGGTTTAAAATTTGAAAACTGTTTGCGTGCGGCTTGGTAGTAGATGATACAGTGTATATATCATTCCAGGTGTTTTTTCGGCAGTGGAGCATTGTGCTTGCTAATCCTCGTACATTTTCATCTCCATTTATAAATATATTGGGTTTTTTATCCTTTATACTTTTAGTAGGTAGGTAGGTACATTTTACTGCCCTAGATATTTTCGCTGGTTTTGAGACTGGAGGGGCCGGTAAAGCCAGTGGCGGTGCCAGCTGTAGGTTTTCTAATACTGATCTATTTGTACCTGTAGTGCCCTCTAGTATGGGTATAGAGGACTGCGTAGGCATGTTACTCATAACAGGGGAGCAGTGCTTTGGTTTTTCAACAACTAAGTTTTGCCTCGATTCAGACGTGTCGTTACCTAGATGGCGTTGCTCCAAGATAGCTTTTTGAGGTCCAGTTTTCCGAGTTTTCTTTATCGGAGTGTGTTTATTTGGAGTAGTAATTAACTTAGTAGGTAAATACACAATTCAACAACGACAGTTTATCTTTCTCATAAAATGGTTGGACTATAATTATTAATTATTGATCATTATTATTCATATATGTAACATGCATTGTATTGCAAACAAACAAAAACAAAAGAAAATAACATGCTTAAAACTTGTAGATAGTAGGTACCTAAGTAATTTTGTTTAGTCCTTACGAAGACATTCGATTTAGACAATAGTAACAGAACATAGAACATGTAACAATGTAGGTAAGTACTTAAGTACCACAAATTTATTCTGTACATAGGTATGCTTAGGTATATTGCATAATTATTAGGTACATAGGTAGGTATGTTCTCACCTCTTGCCTACTTGTGTAATAAAGGTATATTAACAATCATTATTCATTAGTTCATAACGCATTTCATTACATTAGATAATATATATATAACAATTATAAATTATACGACATAATATTTACTAACAAAGATCGGCAGTATACTTGAAATTCTTTGTAAATTATAAAAAAAAATTATAACTAAATTATTCATTTAATAGTAATTCATTTAACATTCGCATTAATTGATATTAGGTACAATTTATTCTATACAGATAATAATACTTGAAAATTTTAAACTAATTCCTAGCTGTGGTGGATGGTGCCGCGGGGTAGCCGTAGCGATCAGGGGGTCTCACCGTCCTGCCATAACGAGTTATGTAAGAATCAGCTGTTACATTAGGTATAGGTGTTCGCAGTGGGACACTGGGGCTGCGCGGGCGCGGGGACCTAGCACTACTCGGCTGAGTCATCGTCACGATATCATCATAGCAATAGCTATTATTGTTATACGAATGCGACTCGGGACGGCTAACTGAATCTTCTATTAAATGTCTACGATTCCGCACAATTACACTACCTGAGTACATTTGTATTTCGTACGATCGTGGTCCTTTTAAACCGCAGACAATACCATTTTGCCATTTGTTATTTAACCATGCTTTAACGTTTTGACCTACTTGCAATAAAGATAAATCCTTAGCACTTTTGTCATAATAACGCTTCTCTTTAACCTTACGATTTTTTAACTTCGAACATATGTCCCTATGTATTTTAGGTTGTAATAAAGTAGGTAAGCATGGCACAACACTTCTAATTTTCCTGTTATTAAGTAATTCGGAAGGTGAAGGTAACACATTATCAATTGGTGTATTTAAATACTCCAATAGTGCCAATCTGAAGTCCGAGTTATCATAGGTAGTCTTTTTTAATATATTTTTTATCGTTTGAATCGCTCTTTCTACCTGGCCATTAGATTGCGGATACCTAGGAGATGACGTAACATGTTTGAAGTTCCATTCAGCAGAAAATTGCATAAAAAATCCGCTTTTGAACTCTGGGCCTCCGTCAGTCATGATGACGTCAGGAATACCGTTTCTACTAAATACAATCTTCAGTTGCTCAACCACGGACTGTGACGTCATCGACTGAATATTGATAACTTCCACAAACTTGCTGTAATAGTCAACAACCAAAAGATATGTTTGATCCCGGTAGTGAAATAAGTCCGCTGCTATTTTAGACCAAGCCCTGTTAGGAATCTCGTGTTGTAACAATGTCTCTTTACAATTGGCCCTTCGGTAGGTTAAACATGCTTGGCAGTTAGAAATCATATCTTCTAGCTGGGAGTTCATGTTAGGCCAATACATGGTTTCACGCGCTCTCAATTTGCACTTTTCTACACCTAAATGTCCTATATGTATCTTACGCAACATCTCTTGTCTCATACATTTAGGTATAATAATGCGAGTACCTTTCCAAACTAAACCGTATTGAACGGTTAACTCGTCCCTTACACACCAATAACACCTAATTAATTCATTAACCTCTTTTTTATGTGTAGGCCATCCGTTTTTTATTACCTTTATTAATAATTGCAACTCATTGTCATTACGAGTGTACTTTTGAATTTCAAGGAAATGTGAATCAGTGAGAGGATTATTAATGGCTACCGAACACACCTGCGCCTGCGCATCGAGGTGATCCCGGGGCTCAAGGTCACGGTCAACGCTGTTGCTATACGAGTGGCAGGCGCGCGATAGCGTATCCGCAACATATAGATACCTACCCGGCTTATATACCAGTGTGAAAGTATATGGCTGTAATCTCATTAGCATTCTCTGCAAACGGGGAGGCGCATTTATTATAGGTTTGTTTATTATGCTAATGAGCGGTTTGTGATCGGTTTCTATCGTAATATCCGTACGGCCATATATGTACGTATAGAACTTTTCACACGCAAATACACACGCGAATAACTCCTTTTCAATTTGCGCGTAAGCTTGCTCTGTTTTATTTAGAGATTTTGAGGCATAGCAAACAGGTAGCCCGTCTTGCAATAGACATGCACCTAACCCATTTTTACTAGCATCCACTGATAACGTAACTGGTTTATCTAAACTATAGAATTGTAATATAGGCGGGCTCGATAAGCTCTGCTTTATAGCTTTAAAACAAGCCGCGTGCCTGTCATTCCAGTGCCATTCGATATCCTTTTTAAGTAACTCCCTTAATATTGAGGTTTTTTCTGACAGATGTGGAATAAAACTGCCTACATACGTTACAAGACCTAAAAAACGTTCTAAGTCTTTGACATTTTTTGGCTCCGGCATGTTTCTTATTGCCAACGTATGTGAATCATCTGGCAATATACCATTCTCACTAATTTTGTGACCTAAATATGTGATTTCATTTAACCCAATTTTACACTTTTCTCTATTTAGCTTTATATTAATCTTTCGGCATCTTTCTAATACTTGGTGCAAACGTTCATCGTGCTCCTTCTTATCCTTTCCATATATCAATAAATCGTCCACGAACTGACAAACTCCTTCAATATCCTCAAAATGTTCCAGAAGAGTTTTGTGAAAAACTTCAGATGCTGACGATATACCAAATGGTAACCTTAAAAATTTGTATCGTCCGAACGCCGTATTAAAGGTGCAAAGGTCTGTGCTATCGTTATGTAATTTATACTGCCAAAAACTCTTTTTTGCATCTAACGTACTAAACACTTTTGCACCCGACAGTTTCGCTGTTATTTCGTCAAGTGTTGGCAATTTAAAATGCTCACGACGTATTGCTTTATTAAGGTCTTGCGGATCTAAACAAATCCTAAAGTCCCCGTCAGACTTTTTCGCTAACGTCATGCTGCTAACCCAATCTGTAGGTCCTTCTACTTTGGCTATGATACCTTGTTTAACCATTTCTGTCAATTTATCTTTAACCTTATCCTTTAATGCTATTGGTAACTTTCTCGGCGCATGCACTACCGGACTCACATTCTCTTTAAGTTGTATTTTATAGCATCCTGGTAAACAACCTAAACCTTCAAACACATCAGAGTATGTATCTAAAATATCAGTATTTCCTTTATTTTTGGATAACGACAACACGCGTCTTACTAAGTTTAGTTCCTCACATGAACTTCTGCCTATTATTGGTGGAGAGTCGACATCCGCTATGATAAATTTTATAATATACGTATTATCTTTATGAACTACCTTCAAGTTGCATTTACCTACCACTTTGATGATATTTCCTGAATAACCTCGCAATTTAATTGATGTTTCAGTTAGCTCACTTTCTGATACTCCAATTTGTTTTAAAAATCTTATAGGTAATATATTCACATCAGCCCCAGTGTCCAACTTGAACCTTACAGCACAACCATTTACAAATAAAGTTGAACACCAGTCATTTTTGGAACTAACATGATAAATTACCTGGTCAGACGATTCGCCATCTATAGCATAAACTTGTCGCCTACACATTTTTGAATAATGATTGTAACGGTTACAATTGTTACACTGCACTCCATAGGCCGGGCACTTGTATAGCTCGTGATTTAGACCGCACTTTGAGCATTGGGTTTGCACTTTATTTGCATAATTATTAGAACCGCTGTAGGACGGGGTGGCGGTGGCGGCGGCAGCGGCGGGCGGCCCTCGGCGCCCTCGGCCGCGCCCGCGGCCACGGCCGCGCCCACGCCTGCGACGGTCACGCACGTCTTGCGTGCCGGAGGCGTGGTGCGCCTGCGCTGCTCCACATCGACAGCGCCCAGACTGCACCCAACTGACTGATCCTTCGCGTGCTCCTGGCTGCTCCAAGCAATCTCCGTGATGATGATTTACCTCGTGTATTGACTTCTCGCTTTTAATACTGCCGGCTTGTGCACGCGACATCTCCGCTAACCGACATATGTCGAGGGCTCTGCTCAATGTTAAATCCTGTTCTCTTAATAATCGCTCACGTAGTGCACCGTCATTAATGCCACAGACTAAACGATCTTTAACCAGGTCATCGCAAAGATCTTTGAAATTACACGTCGCCGCCATCTTGTTCAATTCGTACACGTACTGTTCCGTTGACTCGAATTCCTTTTGCTCACGTGTAAAAAATTTATGTCTTTCCACTGTGATATTCTTTTTAGGCAAAAAGAAATCATCGAACTGAGACAATACCTCCTTTAATGTTGCACTTTTTTTACTAAATTGTTCGTAAACTTCCTGACACTTTGGACCGATGACGTGTAACAGAATGTTAATTTGAACAGTTTCTGTCTTTTTTGATAATTCACACGCTTCAAAATATACCATAAAAGATTTTTTCCAGTCCTTCCACGACTTGCATAGATTACCAGATGTAACACTCAATAAATTGTTATCAAATTGAAACGCCGACGGCGGTTTCAACACCGCCTCCATTTTTCTATTAGGTGTAAAATTTAACTTTCACGGATATTTAACACTTTATTGTTTACTATTTTAAATGAAATATTAGGTTTTCGCGTTACAGGTAATCGTTTTTTAATCCTACCGGCTGCGCCATGTCAATCAAACACGAGTGCTGAGCTTGTACTGGTTTTTATTATGATCTCCTACCCACATATATTCAATATCCAACATATGTCAATATTCATATCCCATGACACCATGTTTGTAAACCAGCTTATACATCTTTGCAAAACACGACTGCTTTTCGATTATTCCTCATAGACTCAGGTACCAAGCTATTTTCGAGGAAATAAACAGAATTGTATGAGATAAAAAAACATTACTGTTAACCTAGGACGGACAAATGCATAGTCACGACGGACATAGCAGTGGGAGAAGTACAAAAAAACTTTTATTTACTTTGGAAATTTTATCCCACGCAATTAAGCACCCAAGTAGTCACTATTTTTCGAAAAATACTATGCAACCATAATAACGTCCACCTTAGGTAAATTGTCAGATTGGCCTCTGACAAATCCCTCATTCATTATAAAACTATATGATTATATACTACATTATACACCAAACACACGTAATGTTATATTTTATAATAGTTCAACAGCATAAACTGGTGTAAGAAGTTATGAGAATAAGAAATCGATTTTGCGTCTGCGAGGTCGAGCGGCCGGCCGAACTCAGACTGACTGCGAGGGGAAAAGTGACGTCATCATAAGTGCCGATGCCATATTTACAAAGCGTTTCGGAAATGGCTTATATGTTTTTGGTTATAACTTCGCAATACTGTGAATATTAAAACGAAACAAAAACTAGTGTAATGTCCACAAACCGGGCTTTAATATTAAGTGCTTCTTTTTGAAAAATTCCGATACCTTAGCCTTATTTACTGTCAAAAACTGGCTTCAATCAAACTCTATTGGGTATTGGATTCTATTTGGTGTATTATTTGTATTGAATAAATTTTCTCTATACTGATATATTGATCTATACTGATATATTGATGCAGCAGCACTCCAGGGGGCGGATCATGGCTTATCCAACCATCTCTATACTTAGTGCCTACCCACGAGGTAAAATGTTATCGAATCAGGAACTTGTCAATATAGGAAGTTGTCGAATTGGAAAGTTGTCCAATTGGGAATTTATCAATATGGGAATTCGTCGAATCTGGAATTTGTCTAATCGGGAAGTGGTCAATATGGGAAGATGTCGAAATGTACCTAAAGGCTCATGATGGACTAATCAACAAAAACGATCACATGGATCTATATCTACGTGATCGTTTTTTTTTTATTGGTCCATCATCACTGGAGCACTTTAATTGATCACAACCGAGTGGCAGAAAGTGGAGTCACACGCACACATAGCGTGGCGCCTTGTCCAATACGGCATGGCAGAGACACCGTGAAGTCACGATCTCATGAATCCCCAGACTGAGCTGAAGAAGCCTTCTCGCTTCGTTTTGCTGGTGGGAACGATGGAGTGGCGGCTGCAGAAGGACTCAGAAGTGTCGAAGATGGAGGAAGACAGCTCTGGGGCCTGTAATATGAGGTTACAGTAAGTTTAACATATATACAGGCTGTTTGGAGAATGGTGCGATATATTTTTTGGGGTGTAGAGGCGGTTGTAGAGGAGTGGAGTTTGATGTTTCTGCTTGAAATTCCTTCATCAGTTGCATAGTGGTTGGGAATTGTTTTTTTAAAGGTTGTGGAGAAAAATTCCCAAAAACGTTCACTTAATAAATCCATAAATCTTAAAATATATGTTAAGAACAATAATAAAAAACACTTTGTCCTGTATATTAAGATGACAACTACTTAACAAAAATAAAGTTATGGAATTCGAAAGTTAATAAATTGAAAATCGACAAGGTATGATAATGATTCCCAAACTCTGCTCAGTGAAACTAAGGCCTACTAAGAATATATTATCACTTTAAAAACTTCTTCATGCCATGCCCTTTGGTTTGGTGAACAAAACAGGACGTACCGCCCAGCAGCCTTATGGCGTAAATCGTCTGAGTTATGAACTTCATATAGACTTTTATCTACACACGTATCATAAACCCTCTTTACTGCGTACAAAAACCGCACGTTACGATCAGCACAATGTTAAACTACTTGGTAAAAACTCATTTCTTATCTGAAAAATTACACATTATGACCATAATGTGTAATTTTTCTACATATTATCACATTCAAATTTCGAACGCCGACGCCGGCCTGCGTGCCGCGCCTAGTTTGTCTGTGAAGTTGGTACTGACATTCAAATTTCGAACGCCGACGCCCGCCCGCGTGCCGCTCCTAGTTTGTCTGTGAAGTTGGTACTACAGAACAAGCTAAACAATTGCAGAGCCACAATGCCGGTCAAACATGCGGTTCCTGAACACATCAAAGAGAGCTTATGATATGTGTGTAGATAAACTAGCGTATGTAACTGTACATAATTAGGCATTAAAACTCTCGAGTGATATTATTATGAAACTCGTCTTCGGCTCGTTTCATAAACCCACTCTCGAGTATTAATGCCCTCCATTATGTAGCAGTCACATAAACTACTATTACGTTTGACACCTTGCACCAGCTTCATTTATCAAATTGGTATCACGCATGTAGCATCATAATGGAGGCCAAACCCAAGCTCATTGAATGAAGCCTAGAACCCTTCGGTGGGGTGTCACCAAAGGATTCTAGGCTTCGATGAAATTGCATGACAATCGATGAAATTGTATGAGCATCAGATGAACCATAGACACACGCTATGAACTTCAGAGAGTTACGCCATAAGGCTGCGGTCAGTTTATCGGGTCCTAAGTCTCGAACAAAACAATTGGTTTCAACATGGTGGCGCATACGGCGCCCGCCGTTAACAATCCTTTTTGGAGGGCTGTTGCTCAGATCTGCAGGATATATACTTGGATCCTATCACCCACCACCGGGTTGAGAATCCACCCGCCCTACTCCTAATAGCTAATACGCCCTATTAACTAATACTGAGTAGGTTTGTGGGACAACCCAGACGGACAGGCAGCGAAGCTCACTAAATCTGGCTGCCGCCCTGCCGCGCACCGCCCGGCCACCACCAGACCGAGTATCCGCCCGCCCTAGATAATACAGAGCAGGTTAGTGGTACGACACACAGACAGACCAGACCAGAGCCATACTACAACTGACTGCCGCTTTACCACGCGCTCAGTCTAGTAGTGGGCGGGCAGCGCGTGGCAAGGCGGAAGCCAGTTATAGAGTGGCTCGAGCTTAGCTGAATGTCTGTGTGTCGTACCACTGACCTGCTCAGTATAATCTAGGGCGAGCGGATGCTCCGTCCGTCCAGTGGTGGGGATGGGATCCAATTATTTCGTGCAGATAGATTGTTAACGGCGGTCGCTTACGTTTCTAGCGTGTTGAAACCAATTATTTTGTTCGTGACTTAGGATCCGAAAAAACGACCTTAGCGACTCATCTTGATTTGTTCACAAAATAGTAAAGAATACCTGACATACCGTTAGAAACTGCAACAGAACTTTTTAAAGTAACATTAAAATCTTACTAGCCCTTAGTTTTAATTTAGCAGAATTTACAAATAACTTTCTTATCTTGACAAATTACAATTTAATAAATTTCGAAGTCCATAACTTAATTTTTTAATAATTGATTGTTGGAACTTATGATTAATTTTGTAAGGCTAATTATCTAAGAACAAAGAAAAATATGTTTTGTTTAGTTGTTTTGAACAAATAATAAAAATATTAAAACATTTTGGGTATTGTTCTCCAGAGCCGTTAAAAATCATATTTAAACCGTGTGATAATTTGAATTGTGTTCACTACAACCCACTCTACTCCCCAATAAATGTTGTCGCACTATACTCAAAACACCCTGTTTACAGCCACATAAATTGCTTCTGGCCACACACTAAGATACGCTGTGTCGTGGGATCCAGAAACAGCGACGACTGGGGTTTGGACAACATGGATGAAATGTCGGAGATTTTTTTGGGTGGGTATCTTTCAGTGGATACTTGGCAACAAGTATTTGAAAATCCACCAAATCCACCATGACCTGGGAGATCCCTGCTAAGGGTTAGATTTTCTGACACGTGTTTCTGAGTATCCACCCTTGTTTGGAATTACAAGATCATAATTTCCAAAACTTTTCAACTTTTACGCAGTCAATTTATCATACAGATCGTCAGAAAGAGTAACAAACACCTACCTTTACTTTTCTTGCATTTTGAAGACATCAAAATTAAGTAAAGGAACTCAGAAAAAAAACCTAATTGTCCATCAGGCCTTTAGAATAGGCAGTTTATTTATTAGTCAGTCGCGAACTGCCAAAATCTTTTAAGAACATCATCCAACTTACCGCCAACGAGGTGTTGATCTGGTACGAGTCAATCGAGCTTTCAATCGCCCTTGGCGTGGAAGGAACTGCCCTCAGGTTCTCAGCCGATGCTTTCGAGGAACTCATCACCAGGCAGGATATCAGCCGCTTTAGAAACGGCCGCCGGGATTTGTTTGGCTTGGCATCCTTCAACACTGGAACGTGGCTGCTGCGGGGCTCGTTGCTCAGTGAAAACAGAGAAGTCCTGAGGTTGGGGCTCGCTGACTTTCTGCGGCCTGTGAACATAAATTGACAAGTTAAAGTTGATATACTGACTGAACGCAAGCTTGCTTTTGTTTTTATTTCTGAGCTCCTGTAGTTAGTTTTGATCGATCCCAATCCTATAATATTTACTTGCACCGCTAAGTGAAACAGTTAAAAATATACCTTTTAAAAGAGTAAGAACAGAATATCCTCCTCCCCAAGCATCCTTACTATTCTTACTATCACTGAACTCTGTATTGTGTCCCGCTTTATGTTTCAGATTATTTGCGGATTTGGGTGCAGGATACTTATGATCAGAGTAGTTTAATTCCAAGTTGGATGTTGCTTTCATAATTAGTAACTCCTTTGGTAGAGGAATCTCTTTGGGACTCAATGCTTTATCTGCCATTTTCTTCTTCAGCTGTTTGGCAGTTTTCGCATTAAAGAGCTCTAATTGGCTGCCTTTTTTAGGAACGTCCTTAGAATTATCTGTAACAGCAGTATATGCTGGTGATGTGCCTTTATTTATTAGAGGGTTGTCACCACAACTTTTTTTAACTGCGACTGATGTCGTTGATAGCAAATACTTTGTTTGTGTGTATTTGTGTTTAGTGCATGGGGTCAGCTTCATTTTCTTCGCACAATTGCAATGTCTACTGCTCTTTTTAAATCTCTTTGGGTTGCGTTTGGTCTTCACTAGATTGGAGTTGATGGATCTGATTCGTTGGTATTCTCGCTTTGTAAATTTCGTCGGTGTCCTTTTTGCAAGAAGTTGTAGCCTCTTGTTTATCTCTTGTTGTTTTTCTCTTTTTTTAGCCTTAATGGTATGATGTTTTATTGCAGGGTCTGTTGGCTCTAGAATTGTGTTGTTGATTTCCTCAGAATGCGCACTAGGGGCAGGTTTTGGATGATATCGTTTTCTGAAAAAAAACATTGAATACAATATATATTTTTTTTAAATATGTTAATAACTTCAATAAATAACTGATAATTTCAACAAAAAAACATTAAAATAAACGAACCGGTTATAATTCTCATAAACATATTGTATAATAACTCCAGTTTCACCAGTGCCACAGGTTGCTTCCTAAAACGCACAAAACCAATAAAAAAATACATGGCATATTTTTTATTTTCGTAGACACGTGTAGGCTGGGCTGTGCGCCGTGCGGACACCACGAGTATAGTTTATATAGTCTAATTTAACGAAATTAGACTTTAAGGACATAACATTAAGAAGTATAAGAAGTGTAGATCATATTACTAACCAGCAGGTTTTAATTGACGACCTCTGTAACGTTTTGGCTCTGCCTACCATGCGAGAGGTCCCGGCTTCGATTCCCTGCTGGGGATAAAAAAACACGTCTTGGATGTTTTTTATGCGTGTGATGTCGCTGTTTCTAATTCCCACGACACAGGTTATCCTAGTGTGGGGTCAGAAGCAATGTTTACGCCTATATATAAATGTTTATGTAATGTTAAATGTTTGTGTTTTACGTTAATAATAAAAATTGAATACAACATTACGACCCGGCTAATTCAATACAAATTATAAACTAAAATTTTAGGCATATTAACTAACCCGTACACATCAAATTAAACAATATAATAAAATTAAATAAATAATTAATAAAGGATGTAAGCATTTTATGTTGTGGCATTATACCTTGTGCAGGGCTGCACGTCCCCTTTGCTTCTCTACTCCCAGCAGTTCTCTGATCTCCTTGTCCCGCTGCATGGGGTCCTGGATAGAACAGTCGTCCCCTCGGAAGTGTTTCATTGTACCTGCAATAATCAGTCGCTTTTTTACAAAACCGTTCCATTCCACCCAAATTATTACTATTACTATGAATATGATTATTACTCGAAAATATTTAAATTACCTGAGAAGTCATCGAAGTGATAGTTTGTTTGCGTGATTTTAATATTATGATTATGACTATGAGCTCTGTCTTCACGTCTGAAATCAAATCCCTTTTTTAACAAACAAAGTTTTCTGAATGTCTTTTTTGTGTGTAGTACAAAATAGAAATTACGAAGTTCAACTATCGTTTTACCAAATCTCCAGAAGTAGAAAGCAGAAGTTACCTGTGTGAAATTTCAATACTATCTCTCACGTGCAGCTTAGATGAAGACATTGGTATTGGCTCCAAATCCTAAAATATAAATTGTTACGTTGGAAACATAAAAGAGAACATCTGAAATATTTTTCTTGTGAATCACGTGGTTATGAATTGTGCACACTAAACACGTACACGATCAAAGTCAACGACAAAGTCAAAGTCAAAATTTCTTTATTACTGTTAAAATTTCCGTCTTTTTAGTAATCAATTTAGTAAAAGTCATTTTTGCCTCTTTATCTACATTAGACCACTGTGGGTGCATTAATTTTAGATCTCTCTAAAAAATTGGTTGTGTTTACTGATGCAAATATTAAATTTATAAATAATATACAGGAATAAATAATTACAAAACAATTTTGAGTTAATTTTATAAACTAACGGTGTTCACAACCTTGTAGCCCCATGTAGTCTTGTCATTTATGTAGTCTTGAACATTGTATTATCTCCTTTTAGACAACGTCGTTTTTACATGGTTTTTAAATTGCTGGTTTTTTAAACGGTGATTTAAAAATCTCCAGAGGTATCTTGTTGTAGTAGGGAATGCACTGACCCATGATAGAATTGGTAACGGTAAAGGTTTTGAACACGGACACCTGAATTTGGAAGAGGTGAGGGGGAGGGTGGAGAGGAGGGGAGGAGGGATTGACGGAAAACAGGGGATTTTTTATTATGAATTTTCAAAAATCGGATTTTGAGGTTATTTTTACTATAGGATTTTTACAGAAAGACATAGTTTGTAATATTGATGTTCGAAATCGCCTTAGCTCCGGCTACTAAGGAGCTACGGCGATGCCCCCGCACTGCAGAACATCCACGCTCGCCTCCGCAGCCTCGGCCGCTCCTTCTCGCTCGGTGCGCGGCAGTGCGCGGTCTGCCCGCCCCTCCGTGCCTCCGACTCATAAAAAACACTCTAGGGAGTAGCCACAAGACTGCCCAGGAAGGACTGCCCAGATGTCGGTTTGCTACCAACACTAACCTAATAGTAGCCACAAAACTGCCTAGTAAGTGGTGTGCCCTGACTAAGATTTTAAAATCAGTCAAATAAAACAGCCAAGTTTACTAGGTACACTAATTTTTTCCACGTTCCATTTCATCCAGCTTTACAATACATTAACATCTATCATGAAATATGTATGGAAAGAGTAAAAATCGCGTTCCATTTCAGGCATACAACATAATATTTTGTTTTAGGTATGATAAATACAAAACAAGTTTCCGACAATTAAGACTAGAATAAAAATTTCAAGAATATAGTCAACTATCCTCCCAAATAACTCTAATAATTAAAATCAGATGACCGTGATCAAAACACAACCCTTGGTATCTTTTGCGAGTCTAAACGGTGCAACTAAACTGTGATTATTTCATAGGTTAACATGGTATCGCTTATTTTGGAAAATGTTATAAAGTTCTTGCGTACATAAATTATATTTTCAAAAATAAATTGACTAGCTACAGTTAGTGTGTCAATTTCTTTAAAAAGTTTTCTTAGGGAATCTGTGCTGTGTTAAATTATAAATTGCTCGAATAGCTCTTTTGTATAATATACAAATTGTTTAAATAACTGCTGCTTTTCCCACAACAAGATACCAGACATGACACTATGAAATTAACTAAAAAGACTACCCTAGCTGTAGCCACAGAACTTAATCTACCATCTAAATAATCTATGTAGGGTCCCCACTGCAATTTGACGTACCTAATCTAGGTACGTGGTAAGATCTCATATCAATTTGTATATAAACCCAGTATTTATAATAATAAAGTTAGATAGTCATTGTGTATATTCCAAGCCTTTTATTCCGTCTCTCGTCGATTGCCACTCTGTCGGCAAAATGATGATAATTTATTTTGGCCATATTCCTATTAGGAGAAGTCTGTTTCGTTTTTATCGATGTTTTATTGTTGTAATATTTCTGACGAAAAACCCCAAATTTTTACAGTTGATTGGTAATATTTTGAACTATAAGTGCTGTTTTTTGACAAAGTCTCTTGTTGAGTTGATGAAGATGAGTTAGACGCGCTGTTCTGTTGTAAGTGAGGGTACATTGGTGAAGAATGTTTTGAAAGCTAGAGCTACCTCAGCATTGGATTTAATAACATCATATTTAAGCAGAAATCACTGTCCCTAGGCATACCTTTACTAGTTTCACCATTCATTATTTGCCAAACCGTTTCAATTTTGTATTTTTCTACTAATGTGTAAAGTTTTTGCAGTTAGATAGATAGTTAGATAAAAAAAACATCATAGTCATGAAATGTTTTATCTAAGTTATAGGTTTTGTTCTTAAAGTTTGGTTTTGTTAAAGAACTCTTCCTTTACGAGTTCCGAAAATTGCCCAGTCATTACAATTAGATTAACTCGATGATAATATTTGATTTTGGTTATGTACCTATTGTACATAAATATTCCTACCACCATCCTTTCCGAAATGGGTACTAACTTTTTCAACAGCCCAAGTCTGTGACGCCGACTTTTCAACTGTTATTTTATTAGGTGGCATAAAGTTTTCCATGGATTGGTCGTCATCATCCATAATGAACGCTGTATGAGGAGCACCTGAACCTGGTCTTTTTTTAAGCCTCTTCCTGACCGTCATGTCCGTTTCCATGCTGTCTTGATAGAACAGAAGATCATAATATTCGTTAGCACCATCGATATTTACGCTTATGTTTGAAGGTGGATTATGATTCCTTGATCCTTGTTTGATCCTATTGGTGTCTTGTGTCATTTGTGAGGTCATCTGTCGTGTCCAAGAATCTATCAAAGCCTTTTTCGTTTGCGCATGGTCTGTTATCGTCCCAATGGTTTGAGTTTTGTTTGTACTAGCATTCTTTGTTAATTTCGATTCATATCTTGCACTAACCGGTGCTGGTATTTTGTATGCGACATGGTTTTTTGTTTTTTCAACAGTTGTCGAGTATGTTTTAGTAATGGTATTTTTCCTGTTTGGGTTTGATAAAGCGTTCATTCTTGTTCTGCCTGGACTTGTATCATTTCTAGACCGTGTTCTGTCAGGACTTGCATCGTTTCTAAATCTTGTTCTGTCTTGATTTGCATCATTTCTAGATAGTGTTTTATCTGGACTTGCGTCATTTCTACATCTTATTCTGTTTGAACTTGCATCATTTCTAAATCTAGTTTTGTCTGGACTTGCATCATTTATAGTTCTTGTGCTTTCTGCACCTGTATAATTTTTAGTCCTTATTTTGATACTATTGTCAATTTTTACTTTCATATTGTTAGTTCCTGGGGTCGCGTTATTATTTCTAGTTTCATCTGGTCGCGTTCTATTCATAGTTTTGACATCAGGAACTTTTTTTGCTGTTACATTTTCTTTCGCGTTATTTATAGGTCTCGATATAGGTGAGTTTAAGATCGTATTACCTCTTTTAGTTTGTTGAGTTTGTTTATCCTTAACTCTTTCAATATCAACACTTTTGGGACTCGTAGTGCGCTTCTGTTGTATTGAGAAGTTTGCTGGTATATTTTTCGTATTTTTAGTAGTTCTTTCTTGTGGGTCTTTAGACGATGTTACCGATACTGTTACCACTGGACTCTCTTTTTCATCTGTTTTGGCTTTTGCATTAGTGTAATTGTAATTCCTTGCAATAATATTTTTGTCACAGTCGCATTGTATTATTTGATCGAGGCCACAAGCCCTCGCTGAACTCTCTTTTTCATCTGTTTTGGCTTTTGCATTAGTGTAATTCCTTGCAAAAATATTTTTGTCACAGTCACATTGTATTATTTGATCGAGGGCTTGTGGTGCTTTGGAATTGGAGCCAAATTCATTCAGACTGACTTGAGTCCCATGAGAATCTTTCCTAGAATCCAAAAAATTGCAATCAAAATGTTTGTGCATCTATATAAATATCTAATAATAAATTAAGCCTATGATGTCCCCACCGAGGGCACAGGCCTTTACCCGGATAAGATTAAGATTAAGCCATACCACGCTGGCTCAGTGCGGATTGATGGCGGGGTTTTACGACCACTACGCCGTATCTATAAGTAAATATAATTATTAATATGAAATATTTACCCAATAACTTCAATAACTACCCGAGGGGATGTTGTCTCGGTCTGTACATGAATACTTCTCTGGTATAACCTGTTTTCAAACAATCACGCGTTTTTAGCTGATAGAAATAAAATTGAAGTCAAGTTATAGATACTTTACCACAAGTTTAGGGAGGCCGTTTCTCACGTCCTCCGAAGGAAATACTTGGTTTCTACAGCCCTTGACGTCCTCCCGGATAGTGCTAAGGAGCAACAAATTATCCTGAAGACTTTAATTTCCAGGTTCTCGATAGAGAACCTGACCAAATTGTGATCATTCAAATACAATTGATACTGGCCAAATTGACCTCAAAAGAGATTAGCACGCCAAATTTAAAAAAGAAGAAGAACCACAAGTTTACCAACCTTATATTGGGACAAGTCTCATTGACACATTTAGTGATTTCTGTAAACCTTAAACGTGTTTGTTAGTTATTTATTGATGAATTTTGAAATAAATAGATTATTGATAGCATTATCACAGTAGGTACTTACTGTTGTTGTTGTTGTTGCAAATTATTGTAAAACAACATATCTGGGCTCATTTGAGCGAGATCAGTGAAATTTGCGTCAACTGGAAATAATAATTAGTAAAGCACATGCCACAAATGAATTGAGTTTGGCACGAATTGCCATCAGTGAACTTACAAAAAAAACCCTGATTAGGGAAAGCTGCCACAACAAACAACTTGACTCTTCTTTGTCTTATTTAAGTCATAGTTTTTCACGTCGGCATGAAACCCTTGGATCCAACCCCCTGCATGATTCCCATGGGTAGTGCTACCGGGCAACAAATCAACAAAAAATAATCCAGGTTCTTGAAAGAGAGCTGTTCCAAATACCTACTGGCAAATCTAACCTTTAATCGTTAATCTGCCGAATTAAGAAATTTTATTACACCAAAATGTTAACTCACTTGGTTGATCATCGAGCGTCGCTGCGCATCTCAACACATACTTATCATCGTGAGTCAAACCGAGTCTTCCTGTGATTCTTAGTCTGCTTCTGCTTACAGCAACATCATTACGTTTAGGACTGTTATTTCTGCACCGACATTTCTGTGTCGAAGACTGGTCAATCCGCTGATGATCAGGCGAACTTTTCCCAGATAACTTCATCTCATTTCTCTCTTCGAAAATTTTCGGTTTCTTTTTCTTCTTGTCCATATCCACTTGGTTCAAATTCGATACATTATTTCTTTCTTCGACGTTCACTTTCGGTATATTGCTTTTTGAGCTTCTCCCACTCGTGGTGATTTTGTACACTTTTTCAGTGCGGCATCCGGCTATTACTAAATAGACGTTGTCTTGGGTTGTGACTTGTTGGTAAGTCGTAGACTCTTGTATAGTTTGTGGTTGTGAGGTATCGTTCAGTACAGTTTTAGATGCCAAAGTAAATGGATTGATCCCGTAATGGTGTGACTCAGCAATGTGCTCACCACGGAAGTGTCGATGTGCACTCGAGTGGATTAAAACGTAATCTTTGCAAACCTAGAAATATCACAAGTTTTGACTGTTAACGTGAATGGATGCCTATATCATCCGTTTCCAATCACCATAAAAGACAATAATGCAGTTTTTCACTTGTTTACCTTATGAGCAGCTTTATTGAATACTTACAGGTCGTTCTATAGTTTTACGCCAAGTTAAGGACGTAGACAATTCTAAGTCCGATCGATGATTTTGTCTAGTTCTTCGCCGCTTCTTACGTGGTATCACAGGCACAAGAAGGTAGTCGTCCAATTCGCGAAAGTACTTGTACTCATACAAACTGTTTTCAGTCAGTTTCCTTACCGAAGGCCTCAGAAATTCTAATAAATCTAAAAAAATACAAAATAAACAACACCACAATTGGAAATATAAGCTGACGGAACTATAAAATAGATATCAGATAGAACCTGGAACTTCAGACGCAAGACTGCTGTTATCCATAATTATAGATGAATTTATTAATAAGAATAGAGTTAATATAATAAAAATATAAAATCAAAACAAACGGGATGACTTAAACATCATCAGTTGTGTCAGACAGTGTCAGATATATATTTTCCCAAAAAGTGGTTGTTCATTGAGGTTGCAACATAAATTATATGGCACGGACACGGAGGTTGACCTTATTTTACAAATAAGTTTAAGTACAAGTTTATTTATAATATTATTGTAACATTTAATTATACTTTGCTTATATTATCAACAAATGTGCAGATATAGCAGTCCGGTAGATCGATGCAAAGACTTAAACCGAAGTTAGAATAGACTATTTAGAAACATTTGAGCCAAACATACATATGGCGAAGTGTTACGGTTAAATTTTTATTGATGATTTAGAGTTTTTGGAGAAAATTTCCAGATTTTCACAGTTAAGTGATTATCATCGCGAAATTGAACAATAATTGGATTATTTTGCAATTGATTATAATAAATCACTCAATAAACATTTTAGTAAATCTTAATTTGTGCATCTTTTATGTCAGACTTGGTTTTTACAGACCATTGAAGAGCACAGCAAATTTCAATCATCAATAAAATTTAAGTGCAAGTCCTTATAAAAACATTCTTAGTTAATGATCTTTAATTTTTAATTATATAATTTCGCAACGCTCTTCAAGGTCTTTTGACCTCAAATATTAAATATAAACAAGAGAGAGCTGACAGTAAACTGGAGATTGAGAAAATTATTATCTCAAATAAGAATCTTAAAAGCCAGTTGAGCCAGCTGCATAGTGATTGGGTTGATGCCTGTGCGGAAAGAGACCAGTTCAGAAATATGTTAGGCTCACTTGACGAGTGCTACCTTACTCACGAGTCGAGCCTTCAGAGAATATCAGCGCTTGAACAACAGTTACTAGAAGCGAATCAAATTATCCAACAGCTGATGGACCAAAAGGCTGAGGAAGACACAGAAAAAATTATGTTTCTATACCATGAACTGGTCGGGCAAATTCCTATGACTCCAACACAGTAGCCAAAATCAATAATAAATGAAATAACAAATACTAATAAGAAAACTACACCGCTGTTAAAAACAGAAAATACTTTAAAAAAATCCAAAAAAATAAATAAAGCTATTGTCAAGACCCGAAACCGGCCTCAGAAGCTTAACAGTTGCCAGACACCGGAAAATAATAAATTTGATGATTCAGGATTTTCAAGATTGCTACAGGAAAGAAGTGAAGAATATCAGAAAATAGTCACTGAACTAGAGCTGAAAATATCGCAACTTGAGATTGAACTTCAAAATATGGCTACTGCATACTCATTATCAGAAGTAGAACAAATAATGGAACTAGATAAAATAATCATCATTTCAGCCTGTTAGCGTCCACTGCTGAACATAGGCCTCTCCAATCGCACTCCAGCGTGACCGGTCCGTAGCCACCTGCATCCAACGAGATCCAGCGATCCTCACCAGGTCGTCGGTCCATCTCGTAGGTGGCTGACCCACACTGCGCTTGCCAGTACGTGGTCTCCATTCAAGGACCTTTTTGCCCCAACGGCCATCCGATCTTCGCGCTATGTGGCCTGCCCATTGCCACTTCAGCTTGCTTATCCTACGGGCTATGTCAGCAACTTTGGTTCTTCTACGGATCTCCTCATTTCTGACTCGATCTCGTAGAGAAATACCAAGCATAGCCCTTTCCATAGCTCGCTGCGCGACATTGAGCCTCTGAAAAAGTCCTTTTGTGAAGCACCACGTCTCAGAGCCGTAAGTCATCACTGGCAACACACACTGATTGTACACCTTAGTCTTCAGGCACTGAGGGATTTTTGACGAGAAGACGTTGCGTAATTTACCGAACGCTGCCCAACCTAGTTGGATCCGTCTACTGACCTCTCTCTCAAAATTGGACTTACCTAATCGGACTGCCTGTCCCAGGTATATATATTCGTCAACAACATCGAGAGTAGAGTTCCCAACAGTTAGTGCGGTGGGTGCAACATGGACGTTGAACATGACCTTCGTTTTGTCCATGTTCATTTTAAGACCCACTTGTTGAGAAACTCTATTGAGGTCATCGAGCATTTTTCCAAGATCTTCAAGCGACTCAGCCATGACTACTATATCGCCGGCAAATCGAAGGTGAGTGATGTATTCGCCGTTGATATTGATGCCTAGTCCTTGCCATTCGAGTTCTGGATTCTATCGGGAAGACGCTTAGTGCGTAGCGTCGCATTTCGGTGCCTGCCTTGTTATCGGGCCAAGGCGGCTACGATGCAGCCCCAGATGGGCGATTTGCCCTCGGATAGGGTTAACGAAATCCGGCCCTTTGCGGGTGTCGGAACGGATTTCGCGGGACCATTCATGGTCAAGTCTTCACAGCTACGGAACGCCAGATTAGTGAAGGCATACCTGTGCGTCTTCGTGTGCTTGGCCACGAAGGCAGTCCACTTGGAGGTGGTCAGTGACCTCACTACGGAGGCATTTATCGCATGTCTGGATCGGTTCGTCTCACGAAGGGGCCTCCCGACATTAATCCGTTCGGACAACGGCACAAATTTTGTCGGAGCCAGGCGATATCTGCAGGAGGTCACTCAATTCCTGAACGGTAACCAGGACGCCATCGGTACGGCTTGCTCCCGACGAGGGATTGAATGGGTTTTCAGTTCGCCGGGATGTCCTCATTGGGGAGGAATTTTTGAGGCTGCGGTTAAATCGGCTAAGTCGCACCTGACGAGGATCATCGGTGAGACCTCTCTACGCTTTGAAGAGCTTGCGACGCTGTTCTGTAAAATTGAAATGACACTGAACTCGCGTCCGTTGTGCCCGCTCAGTTCGGATCCAAATGATTTGGAAGCGTTGACGTCGGGTCACTTCCTGATAGGTCAGCCCCTTAACGCCCTGCCAGAATACCCATTCGGTGATGTTAAGTTAAGTCGGTAAACTAGGTGGCAGATGTTGCAGCAGATGGCTCAAGATTTTTGGAAACGGTGGTCCCTTGAGTACTTGCACATCTTGCAGCAGCGCCTTAAGTGGACTGACCGGACGAGCCCCCCTCAAGTCGGTGATTTGGTGCTGATTAAGGATGCGAACCTGCCATCATTGAGATGGAGACGAGGACGGATCGTCAATTTGTACACGGGTCGGGATGGCACGCCTCGATCAGCAGAAGTCAGGGTGGGGGACTCGGTCCTCAAGAGAGCGGTCGCAACACTTTCTCGCCTTCCTATTGATTAGGGACAGGTTCGGGCCTGTCCGGGCGGGTGACTGTTTAATATTTGTGCTTCGAAACGCAGATCCTCTTGTTGCGCGACTCGGAACGGAAACAGAACCGCAGCTGTCACTCGTATCGGAAACGAGATGTAAAATTGGAGGTTAATCTTTCTCTTGGTCTGTCTCATCGGGAGAATAACATGGCGGCTCGGGCCCCGTGAAATTGATGGTATTTCGGTGTACCAATTATCATACAGGCATCGGGCCTGGTCAGAGTGTAAATCTACCTCATAGCGTCGGGCTATTGATCGTAATTAGATTCGCGTCAGCGGTCAAGTGATTCGTGGTGAAGGTTGAAGTTGTACGGTCTCCAACTCGTCGTATCGGTAGCGGCAATTCCACGTGTCGGCAGCAGCACGCCGGCGAACAGCGTCGGGCAGAATAGGTGAACTATCTAGAGTTGGGTATGTGATTAAAATATATTATGTTAGGTGCTTAATTAATTTTCTTTATTTGATTCATCGCTAAAATATTCTGATGAATCACTAGTCGAATCGCCCACGTTAATTACAAAAGGTTCCGTCACAGCGTCGGTGGCCGTATCTATTATCCCATCCAGTTCTTTCATTTTTTTTTCTACTTTTAGGACATGAGCTACATATTTCGACCAATGCTCTGCCCAGATCCGCGCCAAACCGTTGTGGAACAAAATCTTCACATCGTCCATTTTGTATGTTTTGTTGTTCCTTCCAACGTAACCTTTTACTTGCGCCCATATTAACTCTATCGGGTTAAGCTCGCAATGATATGGTGGAAGGCGCAAAACTGTCACATTTTTCGATGCCGCCAACTCATTTACATACATTTTTTATATTTTTGCTTGTCTACTTTAGCTATGAGATTAATAATAATAAGTTGAATAATAAGTTTATTTATTTCTCTCTTACACAGTAAATTTACTAATATAAGTTTAATATTTTAACTTATCTATATTATTTGCTGTTGATGTCCCAAATACAATAAAATTAAATTTAAATAAATAAATACTCGTACATCACTAATTTTTAAAGACAATACAGACTTCGATGAGAAAACAATATGACAGCAATCTCGACGCAGTACAGAATTGATTATTGATTCTATGATTTTCCGTAATTAACTGGTGATTATTGAATATTTCATGATGAAATACAGTGAATAACAGGTAAGACTTGACGCTACATGAGTTGGAATAATATTCAATGAGACTCCGTGACAGAAAGTGAAGGTTTTCTCAAGAAAACGGTTTGTTTACATAGTCCACAATTTCTATTGACGGCGACTTTACAAATGCAGGGATAAGGTTCTTAAAGCATATCTTTGATGCTTGGGAGAGGTCACAAGATGCAATTGGTGTCTTCTGTGACCTTTCCAAAGCGTTTGATTGCGTTTGTCACGAAACGTTAATTTGTAAATTACAGCATTACGGGGTTCAGGGGAAAGCTCTCGAACTTGTCTTCTCTTATCTTAGTAATAGAATCCATAAAGTTGATGTGAATGGAGAGAGGTATTCTGGATCTCTCATCTCAATGGGTGTCCCTCAAGGTTCAATAGTGGGCCCGTTTTTGTTTTTGGTATATATTAACGATCTTGCCTTTTTTGTAAAAAACTTATGTGATATTGTTTTGTTTGCTGATGATACTTCACTTATTTATAAGATTGACAGATCCCAGAACAATTTTGACGATGTTAACAAAGCAATCACGCTAGTTCTAAAGTGGTTTACTACCAATAATTTTGTGTTAAACTCTAAAAAAAACAAATGTGTGAAATTCTCGCTACCCAATGTCAGAAGGGATCCCACTTTTAGTATTTTAATGAATGACGAGCCTTTACACCTGGTACAGTTGACTAAATTCTTGGGTAATAATCTAGATTCACAATTGCAATGAGTTCCTCATACATCCTATATAGCTGGAAGATTGAGCTCTGCAGCTTTTGCTGTACAAAAAATTAGACAGTTTACTGATGAAGCCACTGCAAGATTAGTATATTTCAGTTACTTTCACAGCTTTATGTCATATGGCGTTTTGTTGTGGGGTAAAGCCACAGATATACAATCGGTATTTGTGCTACAGAAGAGAGCTATTCGTTCAATATATAATATGAAATCCCGCGATTCTCTCCGGGAACGATTTAAGGAGATCAATATTCTAACAGTGGCTTGTCAATACATATATGAAAACCTATTGTACGCTCGGAAAAATATATATTAATATTGACACATTTGTCAAAAATTGCGATGTACATAATTTCAACACTAGAAATAAAAAAAACTGAATTTAATTAAATTTAATTAAAAGGTTAATGGTTCATTTATGGGAATCTTTATACGCTTTTATAATAAGTTACCAGAGGGAATTGATCAATCGCCCATGCACAGGTTTAAAACATTTATTAGGCTGATCTCATAAAGAAAGCCTATTACACCATTAATAATTATGTTATAGACAAAAATGCATGGCCTCTGTGCCGGTCGACTATGTTAGTCATATTTTCACGTAATGTTAAGATAAGTTGACGACCGTCACAGATAAGGTACAGATGTAGTGAATAATCCTTTCCTATCGGCAAAACTCGGAACAACGATAACATCCGAATGGTGCCGATGTGTCTATGAATTACTGTATTATTAAATTACGTGTAGGTATCAAATAAATCGCATACTTTATTATCAATGTCAAATGTCAAATTGCCCGTTTGACGTATATTACACTGAGATGTTAAAACCACCACGATTCTATCATATAAAGATTACGTTAGGTAAACAAAAATATAACTAGTTACTGAGGTCGTTTTATTTCAATAAAACGCACTGATAAAAACCAAATTCCGGTTGGGATGATCTAATGATTCTATAAGGATTGGAACCCCAAAAGTCTAACTATAAGTCAAAACTACAGTAGGATTTTGCAGACCTTTTTTATAACAATAAATTTTTGTAATTAATTAAAAATACTATGACATAACAAAAAAGACACCTCAACGTAAAACAAAACAAACCAGCAGAGAAATTAATATAAATAAATATGATTTTCTGATTGGATGAACGACTTCGATTATGACAGCGGGATAAGAGGAGGAGGAGCGGGGTGGACAGTGTGCTGCGAAACAATACTTCCAACTTCCATATCACAGTCAGAATCAGAACTATTTTCTGGTGTATCATCGTCAGAGTTTTCATGAACGGTGATTACAAAACTAGCCATATAATTTTCCAACTCAGGTTCGTGTTTTCGGTACTCGTTTTCGCATTTGATGGCGTGGTCATATACTTTGGCCCAAACATCGGAACCAATCATATTAACCTTTTCCTGTACCAATTGTTTCACAGTAGTCATATTCATACTGATGTTTCTTTTGGATACGTATCCTTTTATTTGAGACCATATGTTTTCAATCGGATTTAAATCAGGATGATATGTTGGCAATCTTAGTACGCTGTGTCCATATTCGTTCATAAGTTTATCTATAGAGTATTCTACAAAGTCTTGTTTGTACTTGCAAATAATTTCATATATTTCAAGTTTTGTTAATGACGGATCAATCGGAACGTTATGTTTGGATAGCCAATCAATCATGTCTTGCTTCCTGGTATTTGAATTAGGAGGTTTTTCTACGTACTTATTATGATATGCAGCATTATCTACTACTAGTACCGAATGTGGAGCTAAGTGGAATGAGTTGATTACGAAGCCATTTTTCATAGTTTTCATTGTTCATCGCGTTGTGATAGTCACCTGTTTTATCAGAAGACTCTCTCCCTTGCAATCTATACTTTTTTATCGCGGCTAAAAACTTTACTCTTTTTAAACGAACATCATCTTTCTCGATAAGTAATTTTCTGTTGTTTTCAACTTTCTTATACCGAAATCCCATTTTTCTAAGAATTTTTCTTAGCGTAAAGTCACATCCCTTAAAATTTATGGCTTCGGATAACTTGGACTTCAGGGCTTTAATTGTAGCTTGTTTGTATATCAAATGGAAATTATACACTAATCGGCGTATAACGTTGTGGTCAAAATCGTCATGACCTAGACAAAATAATTTATTTGGTCTACCCAACTTTGCTGACTTCGGACTATTGGAGGTGGATTGATTTATGTATTCTTTTTGCAATATTTTATTTACTGTTCGTTGAGAAATTCCACTGGCCTCCGAAACTCGTTTTTAGACTTTACAAAAGTAAGCAGTATAGTTGGTATGTTTGAATTTATCATTTTCAGTTAAGAAATATAAATAAATATTGAAAATAACTTCGCAGGCTTGCCGATCTAAACGTTTCCCTTTTCTTAGTGCTTTCGGCATGTCTGTTATAAATTGTTAATGTGGATCGAATAAAATCAATGTTTATTATTTACAAAAATGACAGACAAGAGTGAAATGTAAAGTCAAAAAAAAAAATAGGTGGCCTGCATTAATACACGAGTCCATGAAGTTTATCACAAAATCTAACATAAATATCAACAAAATATTTCTGTGGTATTAACTACTCTATATAGATACTTCCTCTTGCAATGCGACCGTTCCCTACGTTGTCTCGATGGGTACTGAGTGTCAGTGAATTAGTAAGACAAAAACGAACATTTCCGAGAAAATACGAAAGGAAAGGATTATTCACTACATCTGTATATTTATATTCATCACGCACTATGTCTCATGCACGTCATTAATAACATGTACCAACCTAGTATATAAGCTAGGATTCCCTATAATAAAGTAGTCTAGTATAGTCTCGTATTTGCGCGCATCTCAAGCCTTTTACTTTACTCCCGAAGATGTCGCTCTCCTTATAATTGCCTCTGGCAAAGTGGTGACCCGACTTCTGAACATCAGCAACCTTCGGTAATAGCAGCATGGACCCAGCCGCGAAGAAAACTCCGTGTGCTGCCACCATAGAAGTGCAAGCAATAGCACTTCGTCCAAGATCGCCGAGCCCCGACTTCGGTTTGACATAATCAAGACCCCACCCAAACCAAGACGACATCAAGCAAACCATGACCGGACCAGATTTGAAAACGGACCAGAAGCCAAAAGATTTCAACTGAAGATTTCCCGCATCGAACTCAAGATACCGCAAGAATAATGAACCGATAGTCAGCCGACTGCTGATTTATCAAAATGGAGCTCGCACCAGCAGAAACGAACGCGTCGGCAAATTCATTCACAGCAGGCAGCTTTTTCAAGTTCAAGACATAGGAAGCCGTTCCAGCCCCCAGAAGAGTATTGAAACATCATCTATATAATATATATATTATATATAATATATATATAAACGATTGGTGTACAAGATGTGCCCTATGTTGCCAAATCCCAAGGTTTTTAGGCACACAAATTTCATCAATCGACAACTTAATATTCACTCAAGAGTGAAGAGCACGCACGTACATATGACGTACGAGATCATTGACTGCCTACAGCCAAGGTTACAGATTTAATGCTGATGCTGATTCAGCACAACCATCCTTGTGTAGGTACGGTCGCAATTATAAACAAACAGTGATTACAACTTCAACGACGTGCGATGTAAATTGACTCATCGATTCCTGAAAAAAACATGGGCGGCTGCAGCATCAGACGACTCTCCTGCGGATCTTTTCCAGGTTATAGGTTAGGTTAGTTTATTAACCGTGAAGCCCCATTTTCCTAGTGTATTTCTATTTTTCAGATTTTAGTTTATTTTAGTAGTGTGCGGCGAGACACAAGACTTGCCTGTAGGTAAATATTAAGTAATTCTTTAAACTTACGTAGAATTGACATAACCGTAGTTCCTTTATTTTTTAATTCGTGTAAGATTTACCTTTTAAGTTTAAGTATGCGCTATTACTATCTAGTTTTATTTAACAGTGACTTTCTAAGGAAAGTATATATAAGTATATAAAAATAGATTAAGTTAAAGTATGCACAATTAAGATCTGGTTTTATGTTTATTAAAATACTACTAGTTATTATTGCAGTTGATATAAGTTTGTTATGGTATCTAACTTAGATTTTTTTCCATTGTTATAAGTACATTCATTTTATTTTTTTCCCTAAAGGGGGGAGTATCTGTGCCGGTCGACTATGTTAGTCATATTTTCACGTAATGTTAAGATAAGTTGACGACCGTCACAGATAAGGTATATTTATATTCATCACGCTCTATGTCTCATGCACGTCATTAATAACATGTACCAACCTAGTATATAAGCTAGGATTCCTTATAATAAAGTAGTCTAGTATATCTCGTATTTGCGCGCATCTCAAGCCTTTTACTTTACTCCCGAAGATGTCGCTCTCCTTATAATTGCCGTCTGGCAAAGCCTCAATGCCCCAAGCTCCATGATAGTGATAATAATAATTAACCTAACTTTTACAAATGCAATAATGTAATTTAACCTCTCAAAAGCCGCGGGCAGTAGGGATGGGTCACGATTTTGAACCATATGCCATGGTAATAAAATTTAAAACCTCTAACGGAAAAGTTGCGTTAGCTGACGCATGTGGTATTCAAGAGGTTAATAGTCTGGTAATATAATTAAGTGTACAAAAGTGCTATGTAGGGTGACTTATAACAATTTATTAGTTTTAACGTAGAATACAAGTCTGTTACCAAAAAACCAGAGTTTATGGTCATGCTCACTAAAATGTCTTTTCTTGCGGCGGCTCTGTGAAGCGGGTTGCTCCCCTCTCTCAAATATGGCGAGGGGGGTGATGGCTGGTGCACAAGTCATACTCGTGAACTGGTGCTGCTTGGGGGGGACTGGTCCAGTCTGGTTTCTCATAAGTTATGTTCATTACAGCTTGTCTTTGTTCTTATTTATTTTGTTAGATTGTTATTTTGAGACATCTTATTGGCACTTATGGATACGATGTTATAATATTGTTATTAGATTAGATTTTTTTTATATCGTACATGGTGTAAAAAAATACGAAAATTGAAAAAAACACATCCCCGTAGAGTTTCTTGATGCTATCTTCTCTGACGGGCGTATTTCCGAAGCACTGGTAGAGTTCATGGAGTTTCTTTTTCCTGTGCGAGATTCAGCCATGAATCACCACTTGAAGGTGAAATTTCCTTTTTCAAACTCAAATCAGTTATGTACTCATTAGTTTAGTTGATCATATTTGATTTATTTTTTATTTTTTTCCATGTATATGAGACTTAAGTATGTGTTTGACTTGTAAAAGTGCATTATTTTGCCTACTTGCAATAAATGATTTGATTTTATTTAATGTATATTTGATTGCTAAGAGCTGAAGTGGCTGCCAGTACAACATTTTACGGAATCCACGCTATCCAACCTCCTTACGAGAACGTTTCCCATTTCTTTCTTCCAGCAGGCCTCGGAGAACTCACATAGTTTCAATGCTCACAACCCCACAGCATAACACCACGTTCTATGAGCACGGGTGTTATGCTGCGGGCCCTTCGATTGTGGAATACACTCCCCTGCACCATCAGGGACAGTCCTTCTCCCAATACATTTTAAAAGTAGCGTGGAGTAGCATTACCTTTCTCTTTGGAAATATAGGTAGTAGTGTGTGGCCCTTAACAGGGGCAATAAATGAAACAGATGATAGCTTTAAGTACCCAGAATTACCTTTAGTTAGTCCCAATGCTGCAAACCCCGTGTATTGAAATACTAATTCAATGGATGTCGTTGGATGCCTTGGTACAAGGTATATCATGAAAATTTCCTTGGTGGCCTTATTTCCACGCTACGAGAACATTTAGCATTCGCAAATTGCTCGTTGTGCTAGTTTGTTTACATGTACTATCGAACCAACTGAATCATGACCCACTTGCCTGATAATTCGTTTGAAACTTTCAAACTTGTAAAATCTATCTATCTGTCAGTGTCTAATCAAATGATAACAAGTTCGTTACCAAGGAAATAAACCTTCAAGCGAATTTCGACCTACTTGCATTTAAGGGGTTTAGCAAAATAAGCTTATGGTGGGTCATGATTCAGATGGTTCGATAGTACCTGCCAGATTGCAAACATACTGCCTAGTGGAAATCTTCGTTTTTGGTGTTTATCCCGATGTTAACTAATAGCTCATCCCTCTGTGCTCACCCCACATTTTTCTCTCGCTTTTTGATGCGTAAAATCAATTCACGACATAATTAATATGATATGTTCTTCTTCTTCTTTATTTTTATTTTGAATGG
Source organism: Argyresthia goedartella (assembly GCA_949825045.1). Taxonomy (NCBI): domain Eukaryota; kingdom Metazoa; phylum Arthropoda; class Insecta; order Lepidoptera; family Argyresthiidae; genus Argyresthia; species Argyresthia goedartella. The sequence continues at coordinate 18,223,194 of OX463828.1, forward strand.
CGGTCTATGATTTGCTTACCTACATGACATTGTCAACAATTAATCTACCATAACTAAACCCAAACCATTTATTTTTGCAATAGTAGTGCAGTAGTACGTGTAGGCCTGTTTGTTTTTGTAGGTTTGTGATAAGATAGCAATAAAAAACCTTTATTTTAAGGCCATGGTCAATTACCGCATTCATCATCCGCCAAACGAAAAAAAATGTAGCTCCATCTATAGCGCCATCTGTGGAATTTTAAAAAAGCCTGTTCTGAAAGAATCCTATTGCGAACCCCGTCCTTTTTTTAATCTGTTAAAAAGGGATTTAGTCCACTATGGCCTGTGGGATTAATCTCTCTCTGAACAACGCATAATATAACGATTTTGAGCGGCAACTGCTAATCATTGCTATTGGCTAATTGAACAAGCGATACAAAAATTTCTCAATTTTTCGGCCTGTTTCTTTAAAGAGTGAAAAGTTTCATTCATCTGAGTATACTAAGCAAAGAGTTTCGTCTATCCGCGTCTGAGTATCTCTGATTCAGTTGTTTGTTCTGTGGTCAAATAAGTCTTTGTTTTCTGTCAAATTTATCAACAACAGCAGCTTTGAACATCAGCTAAATTTCACGTAATGCCCTAGATCCTAAAGGTAAACCCTATAAACCTTTAAAATGTCATCAGTTGTACCGGACCGTGAGAGGACATCCATGGTGATTCCAGTTTCAAAAGAGACGTACTTCAACACCAAATGGAAGCCAACTAAAGGTCCATTGTGCGCCTATGACATGCTATACCACCCACCAGACTACAATCCCAAGTCTGCCCGGTCAGACCGGCAGGAGCCCCAGATCATCAAGAGGAATATTTGGAATCAGGTGAATAACACATATTCTGAGCCGCAAGATCACGGTCACAAATGGCAACCAAAGATAAAGAAATAATAGTACACAAGCGTAGGCTCGTGGTCTAGAGCATCCGAACGTCCACGGCCTAGTAGGTACACGCTCGCCAATCACGCAGGAGATGCTGGTTCGAATTCCGGTGCTAAGTAATTTACCTCGGACGTTCTAAAGGTGACGGAAAACATAGTGAAACCATAACATATCTACAGTCACCGTAAGATTGTTAAAACCATCAGTTAATAAACAATCGATAAATTGTAAACGAGACCGGCAGGGTTTTATTTTTTTTTATTTTGTTCTTACATGTCATCATAACACGAAGAATAAAGCGGATTCGCTTTGCTCGCCTACTTTATCCTTCACATACCTTGACTAGAGTTGTAAAATACTCGTTAAACCCTAAAGTGCACGGTTAACCCATATACGCCCAGAACTTTTTTGGCCTCCGATTTTAATAATGTTTGGATATGTTAGTCACTATTGAACACTTGCATCAAGTATAGTGACAGTTTTCAGTTTTCAGGTCTGGAAGTTTTTTTTTTTTTTCAGTGGGTCGCTAACGACCCCTGGAGCATATACACTGACCCATTAACTTGATTTTGTAAGAAAACAATTATGAACTAAAAGTGAAAAAGAATACTTACTAATTTGAATCGTGATACATTGAGAAACATTTACATTTGCGGCACATTTTGTGCGTTTTGTTCTTACAAACAGCACATCTTTTCCTCTCTTGACCTGTGAGAATCATGATCAGCATTATGTTTCCGGACGGATTGAGGTGTTGAAATTGAAAAATGTTTCGCAGGCTGACTCTTCATATCTCCATACTTCTGTAAAAGCGATCTTGTTAGAGCACTGCGGTGTTCCAGTGTGTCCATAGTCGATCGAAGGGACCTAGCGAGCAAAAAGCAGTTGTTTACTGCAACATCAATAAGCCACATCAGGAATGATGAGTATCACTTCTTCCCTCTGATGGCTATTCTGAAGACACCAACATTAGCATCCAGTCCATTTACCCTTCGGCCACTTTGGAAACCGAAGGTTCGAAATCAGCTTCGAAAACCGAATTATTTTTATTTTTAGGAAACCTGGTTTCGAATAAAGAAAAAATATTCTTTTTTCGAAGCTGGTTTCCAATAACACCTGATAAAACAAACAAATATCAATTAGTAAAAACAGTAAGTACTTACATTTATTCCGCTCTGGTAGACACTTTTTCGCCAAATAAAACTTAAGTAATTTTCCACGTACGATAATGGTATGAGAAAACACGTATTAGCAAAAGCGCACACGAGTTAGTTCTAGATACGTTCCTTGACAATGAAAAAATGCGGGAAGTAAAAAAAAATTGCATACAGTTTGTTATCACGGTGCATTACTAATTGTGACTAGGTGATGGGTCGTTAGTTACCCCCTGGGCGTATATCAATTAAATACTGCTACTGTGCCTATTGTGCGGTTAAATTGGCTAAATATGTATTGAATGCCGAAATTATAAGATAGAAAAAAATGTGACATCACGTTCAAAACCAATGGCGCACGTAGAAAAAGGCGCTTTGTATGTTATTAAGAAAACACACATGATAATAAGTATATTCATAAAAAATATATGTTTATCTTTTACAAATTGACTCAATTTCTTTTAAAGAAAGTTACAATGGTATGTAATATTTTAACGGTCTAAAATTTAATTTCCACGACTCTACAAAATGCAGTTATTTGTGGCATTACTTGTTTAAGCATGCAGGGGTGACGGCGAATGCAAATGGTGCAGGACGCGGTAGACAAAGCACAAAACCTGTTCGGGTTAAACCCTTTTCGAGTTTCTTACCCTATAACCCACACATGTGCGGTTAATATGCACAATTAGGATTTTACTTTGATTAAATGCCGGCCTTATATCTCTAATCCTGACACACCACTTCGCCCTGGAATTTCATTGCCAGTTCAGAATTTAACGGTATATAACCAAGCAAACACAAACATTTAATAAATAAACGAAAATCAAGTAAGCAGTACGGTTCATTTTACTATTTATCGACATTTAACAATCTCGCGAGATATTTTTTATATATAGTTTAAAAACTAACGGTGTTCACAATCATAGGGTGACTATTCTTTATCAGAGTGTTCCTTTCCCAAAGTATGGAAGAAAGCACATGTCATCCCTTTGCCTAAAACATCCAATCCTTCCTCCTTCAAAGAGTTTCGTCCCATCTCCATCCTACCGCTCCTTTCCAAAGTTCTTGAATCCGTTGTCCATACCCAGTTCTCTTCCTATCTATCCAGAAATAATTTGATCAACCGCTTCCAATCCGGCTTCAGGTCAGGTCACAGCACCGCAACAGCTTTGTTAAAGGTCACGGATGATATCCAGTTCGCTATGGATAACAAACAGCTTTCTGTGCTAGCACTGCTTGACTTCAGTAGCGCCTTCAACTGTGTTGATTTTGACATTCTCACTCAAATATTAAGGTCCCTTAATGTCTCGTCTCGCTCGGCCTGCTGGTTTGACTCTTATCTTAGAGATCGCCAGCAGCGCATAAGGTCTGGAGACCTTTACTGAGTGGTGCGATCTTTTGGCGGGAGTTCCTCAGGGTGGTATTCTTTCCCCTCTCTTATTCTCTGTCTTCATCAACTCCATCTCCGATGTTATCTCCTCCCCATATCATCTCTATGCTGATGATCTTCAGATTTATCGTCATTTCCTCTTTAGTGATGTGAACCTGGCTATAGACACACTGAACGCTGACCTTGAGAACATCAGAACCTGGGCTTTGTCATACGGATTGCTGGTGAACCCCAGTAAGTCCCAGGCGATTATTATAGGTACTAGACACTCCTTAAACGTATTACAACAATTGCCCATACCGCCGGTTACCTATGACGGTACTCTAATCGCCTACAGTGACAAGGCCAAAAACCTGGGTGTCATGTTTGATAGACAACTCTCCTGGACTAACCATGTCAGCGAGGTCAGTAGGCGCGTCTTTGCCACCTTTCACTCACTAAGACGGCTTCAGAACTTTCTGCCCCATCAAACAAAAATTACTCTTGCTCAATCTCTTCTTCTCCCCTTGATCGATTATGCCGATGTTTGTTGGGCTAGCGCCAACGAAGAGCAACTGAACAGACTCGAGCGACTTCAAAATCTCGGGATTCGGTTTATCTTCGGACTGCGCAAGTTCGACCACGTCTCGCAGTATCGCAAGGAGTTAAAATGGCTGCCGATCCGTCTTCGTCGGGACACACACATCCTCACTCTTCTATTCAACATCTTAACCAACCCTCGATACCCTAGCTTTCTCCGTGAGCTTTTTCAATTTCTCCCTTCGGCTCGTCCACGTAGAACTCACACGGCTTCCCTGCTCTCTATACCTCATCACAACACCGTCGCATACAAGCACTGTTTTCGATTGCGGGCGATCACTCTCTGGAACTCGCTTCCCTGCACTATCAGAGATAGTCCATCTCTGCCCGTCTTTAAGAATCGTTTGAAGGAGCATTATCTTTCTCTATCCTAGATTTGAGCTTTGTATATATTAGTTTATTTAGGTGTATTTATATTTTTATATAATATTTATGTACTTGTGTATGTAGTGTATCTAGCAGTTAGTTCAATAGTTCCGTAATATATGTATGTATCTTATCAGAGCACATAGGTCTATCCTGTATATTAAATTATTCTTATCAACCTTGGGTTTGCTGGAAGAGATCTCTATTTAGAGATAAGCATGCCTTTGTAGATGTCCTTTCTGTTTATTATATCTTATGTTGTTTTATGTGCAATAAATATATACAATACAATATACAATATCCATGACTGCGGCGGGGCGATAGGCCAGCTCCTGTCATATTAATATAACTATAATCTTTTTTTACAGGAGTTTCACAAACCAATCGCATCAACTAATCACTTCGGCTACGGAAGGCCATATTGGAAAATATTAGATGTTCCCACGAAACAATACGTATTGGTACAAGGTACGATTGTAATAAATAAAAAAAAAAAATGATATAAAAAGATATTTATTTAGTCGAAACTAAAAATAGCGTCACGCCTTTTCCCATACGGGGTGGCTGAGGCACAGGCAGGGCTAGCGCATCGCCGCAGCTACTGAGATACGATGGTTTTCTCACGATGTTTTCCATCACCGTAGAACGTATATTGTACTTTTACCTATCTCATTGGTACATGGTAGCACCGGAAGAATTCGAACCCGCATTTCCTTCATGAGGAGCGAGCGTGAAACCATTAAACAATGAAACTGCAGTTTTAATCGAAAAATAAAAATTTAAAAAATTGGATTTTACGCGGTAAAACCGCAACGTAGGCAATAAAAAGAATGACGTGGGCGATGAAAAGAATGATGAAAGGGAATAAAAAACTTAATTTAAAATTTAAAAGATAGATATACAGTCTCGGTAATTATTCGTTGAGATCTCGTCAGACACTCAAAATGCATTAAGGTCGAAAAATACAGCAACTGAAATGTCAATAAATATCAATTATAAATTGATAAAACCTCAAAATTTACTAAATAAAAGGTTTAAAAATTGTCATGCCGTTTGGGAAGTAGTGCATGCTAACGAAATGGTCATACATACATAGCACGTACATACAACACTCGAAAAACACTTCGCTTCTTCTGGTGCACCTTTGGCGAAGATGCCAAGCTACCCTTGGCAAGAAAACCATGAAAATAAATTATGGCAACGTTTGCAAAATACTGTTTGTTTTTACCCGACTGCAGCGCAGCGAAAAAAGAAGGGTTATGTGTTTGACCTGTATGTATATGAGTGTATAGATAATTTTTCCGAAATAATATTTTCCTTGTATTTTTTTTCCATTCGCGTTTTTAGAACTATTTATTTTTTCTAAGGACAAATCATTTTGTAATGACCACGCCTATCATACACAAAATACTTAGCCGATCTGGGTGGGCACCGTTGCCCGCCATCACAGCCGCCACAATCATCACAGCACCCACCTTCCGAGCCGGCCCCTTCGCGCCGCGGTGGCCGGGCCGCGCCGGCGCCCCCGGCGAGCGCGCTCCACCTGCCGGCGCCGTACACAGCGTCCACGGCCATCGCCGACGTGCTCGCCGACTCAACGCCACCACCGCCCTTCACAACTTCGACTTGTTTATTCTCCTCCGATGACATTTCACTAGCTTCACAAATCTTCATAGCTTTCCCCAAGGTCAGATCGTCTGTTCTGACCTTCTGACCGTCTGTTCTGACCTTCTGACCATCTGTTTTTCCTATCTCGTACCTACTAAACAGTTCAGGATACCACAGACGATACGATCATTTACCAAACCGTCTTCCAACAAACTCAATTCACAGTACTGACTGAGTAGTTTTAGCGCACGAATTATTCAATTCTTTCAATTCTTAGCAATTCTTCCAAGGGTCAGTGCATTCTCTACTACAACACAATATCTTTGGAGATCTTGAAATTGCCTTTTGAGCAATTTAAAAACCATGTTAAAGCGACTTAGTCGAAAAAGGGATATTACAATGTTTAATATTACTTAAATGACGGGACTGTATGGGGTTAATCTAGCTCAATACAGACCTTGCTTTTAATAATTTTGTAATTATTTTTTCCTGCTTATTAAGTATAACAATTCATATGGTAATATTTGTATTTGTTAAGCACAAGCAATTTTTAAAAGAGATCTAAAAATCAAGCTGTGGGGGTTTCTACGCCCTAGAGAAGTGGCAAAAAATTACGATTGCTAAATATATGTAAATATCTACAGTAATAAAGAGATTTGCTTTGATTTGCTTTGATTAACATAGTCGTCGACACGTTCACCATATACTTACGTATACGTACATATTGTAGGCGGGTTGCAGGAGCCAAAACCGCAGTCTTGTCATGCGCCTAGTTGTGTTGGTCGCGTATTGCGTACACAGCTCGTATCATCCCATACGATATTCAACTTTATGGGTCGGAAATCAAATTCCGTCGACCGTAACTACCCTACCCATATATTGTTTCTATTTTTTTCAGTGAAGAACGAAAATCCTCATATGAGAATTTACAGCGTGCTGGAATGGGCGCAACTCCTCAACGAAGGGAAACCAGAGCTCTGCGAATAATTAAACAATCGTACAAGTGCGTACATCATCAGCATCCGACAATCCGATGAGAAACTATTTTTTGTTGCTTTTAATTGGCTGACAACTTTTTAGAATGATATATAACCCATTAATATAAACATGGAAAAATAAAATTAGAGGACAAACAACCGTAGTACTTTGAAGCGTAGTTCGATTTTTAGTTTAAATGTATATTGCTAGATAAAGCTACTAGTTCAAAAGTTCTTTCTAGTATAGGTAGTATCGTGGTGCCGCGCTTAATTTAGGAAAGATGGCGGTATAGGCGTTAATTTCCTAAGAAGAAACAAGGCTTACGCTTACGCCATCTCTGATTTTTCGTCGATATTACTATGGATTATACTACACCGGTACCCTAAGCACCCAACATCTATTGCGTGGTAGGTACAGCGACATCTAGAAATAATACAGGATTTTAGCTTTCTAGCAGGGTGCGTTTTTTTATATGACGTTCAGTCCTCTTGTTTTATCCGTCCATGATATAAGCAACTTTTTCTTATAAACTTATGTTGGTGATTTTTTAATAGGTAATCCATAAATAAGTGCGATCAGATGATCTGATGAATTAGTTAAAGTAGTTCAAACTGTACAAGCTCCGACGTCACAACGCAGTTGTAGATTGAAGTCTCCATAATATGCAATAAAATGCACTTCAAACATTTTTTGTGTTTCTCATTCGTCACAAAGCTTGGCAGGCAGGCCAATCAAAATCACTACGTCGTAGTGTGAGTTTACACTCACACACCGACGCACACAGCGGTATTTTGGCTTAAGGTGATTCGTAAAAATATATATAAATGAAATACGAATTTAAACGAAAGTGACAACGTTAATTACTTCCACATAAGCTAGAAATAAACCCGGTCAAGTGCGAATCTAACTCGCGCATGAAAGGTTCTGTTGCACCGTACAATGGTAGGGATGGTGTATTTAAGTATTCAACTATTTTATTGCAATAAATCACATGTTATACAAGGTATTATAAAAAATAAATTTGGTATAAATGTCATTTTACCCAATTGGGTGTAGCAAATTTGCAGTACAAAGTAGGTATTAAGATTAAGTTTTAAAGTCACATGAGGTACGAACTTTATTTTATTGTTATTGTATTCAATATCTAGAGGCACATGGGTGTTATGCTTGCGGAAATGCAACATTTTTGTTTTACCGACGTTTGTGTTTAAATTGAGCCGATTTAACTAATTGATCAAAATGCCAGTAGTTGTATTTATGACTTCAGGTAAATTTGCGTAATCACCGCGTTTGAATTTGAAAACAACGGATACATCGCCCGCAAATAAAATAACCTTATTTTTGATGATGGATGGCAGGTGACTTACGCACCGTTAAAATAATATTGGACCTAAAATTCTACCTTGCGGGACACCAACTTTGATTGATCGACTATTTGATGCTATTTCTTGGAGGTTGTTATTTTCATTTATACTGGACAATATTACAATCCGATCCCCCAATAAGACTTCAACCATTTAGAAACGTCACCGCGTAAGCCATATCTATTTAATATGTCTAGCATGATGCTATAATTCACCTGGCCTTGGACAAGTCAAGCAACACGGTCATAACTTTTTGGTTGTAGTCAAGAGATTCAGCTATTGAAATCATCAGCGTTTTTAGAGAGTTCAGATGAAATAAAAAGGTATATTTTTGTTTCGCATGATTTTTTTATGCCCTGCGTTAGCCAGTCTTTAGTATGTCTTTTGGTATCCCCCTTACTCTTATCAGTGGGCAGTTACACACAAATTACTAGACTAGAATATCGCGAAAAATATTGAAGCTATTGTTAAAATCCTCGTCACCATATATATCCCTCCAAGATATTTTTAACAAGTGTGGAGTGAATAGTTTGGTTTTTACATAGCAAAATGTTGTTTACAAAGTTATTGGTATGGCTAATTTCACGCTACATGTACGTAACCAGGTGAATTCATTAGTTTGTAAGTGGTATTAAAATAATTGTATGAGATCCCCCTTAAATATTTATTTAACTCTGTTTTTTAGTATTTGTTGTTATAGCGGCAACAGAAATACATCATCTGTGAAAATTTCAACTGTCTAACTATCAAGGTTCATGAGATACAGCCTGGTGACAGACGGACAGACAGACAGACAGCTGAGTCTTAGTAATAGGGTCCCGTTTTTACCCTTTGGGTACGGCACCCTAAAAAGAAGGCAACCAATGCGCTCTACTCAAACTAAAATTATGTAGCGTCAAACCACATAAAAATTGTTTAAAAATAAATTACGCTATTTTGTTGGAAATATTTTCAAGGAGCAATTAAAAATACATAATATACACATTTTGAATGCAATTTGGCAATAAAATCGTTAGGATTTCAGAATAGCAGGAAAAAATAAAACAATTTAGAAGTATTTTTGAATTCAATTCTATCAAGAAAATTTCATCTAATCGCGTTTTCCTTCAGTGGGAATCTTAATCAATAAACGTTGACCCAAAAATCGAATCTGTAGATCACTATATAGTGGAGTAAATGGATTTAAAAAAACAAAAAATGTATTATTATTTTTTTTGTATCACCTCACAACATGGGCAAAAAAATTTGGGCACTTTTTATTTCTTAAAAGAGGCACCCTTTTAAAGACTTAAAAACATAATATTTCGAAAGATATATGGACAAAATTATTTAATATCTCTAAAGAGATACATGTATACGAGCAGATAACTTTTACAAAAAATAAAAAGGAAGTGTCAACTTCATTTATTTGTATTTCAAGTTACACAGTTACAAGATCTTAATAATACGAGGATTACATAAAATTTTACAAATAATAAATACATAGAACCTAATCATGGCATGGATACAATATTCATCATCCTCTTGGATCTGGAACAATATAATAAGAATCACAATAAGTGTTTGTTGTTACGGTTTTTTTTTTCTGTGGTGTGGTTACTTGGGGACGATTGTAATGGCTGGATAGAGATACTACATATCCTGAAGTTTGTTGACAAGTGAGACTGATGCTGTTGCGGAATGTTGCGTATATTCAAAAACACTAATGTTCGAAAAAATTACAACTATTTTGAGTAGGTACTGGTTCCGACAGAATCCAGTGCTACAGACTTTTCTGTACATAATTATAGAATTATATGATAGAATTGTATAGATGTATGTCTGATCACCCTGTTTTTTATATTGTATATAGATAATTTCTTGTTGTTTGTCCTTCTATTATTTGCCTACTTTTCTGTTTTTTCTGTTCTGTTTTGTGTATTTTGACGACAGAGTAAACGCTTTATCTATATATCTAGGTATTTATACAACTACATAATGACTAAATAAGGTTTAAAATACAAATAAATTGTACCTCAAAATATTGTACATACCTTGATTGGCGATATTCATATCAGCTTCCATCACTAAAAACACTTTTCACCAAAAAAGATACACAGTGAATAAAAATATGGGTAATAATTATATATTGTCGCGAACTTAGATGTGCGTAAATAGCGAGTGCTAGGATTTTACTAGTGGTGCTGCGGATTGGGGCGGCTAATTCAGATATAGGGTAGATCAAAAGAAGGACAGGTTATCTACCTTCGTTAGGATACAATCTTAGACCTAGAAATGAAAGTTGTCAGACTTATCGCCATGTTTTAGGCCAAAATACCGCTCTGTGCGGCGCGCACGAGCGCGGTCTCCAGCTGCTTCAGCCGCGCTTTCGGCACTTTAATCACAGCCGCGGCGGAGCAGCGCTGCGATGAGCTCTGCTGCGGCCGACGTCGTCTGCTTCCCATCTGCTTCTCCCATACCAATACCAATACAACAAAGACATCTACGATTTCTACTACCTACACTACAGTTCCCGGTTGATTCATTGATATCAGACTAACCTACCTATTTACCAGTCGAAATCATAGATAGCACATACCTTCTAGACTAGGTAGGCACTGCATAACGTTGAGTTACCTACCTTCTAGATATCCTATACGAGCGCAATCCTTTATGTATGACGGGAAAAATAGGCACGGGTAGGAACAAAATCCAGAAATGGTAACGGGATCAGACAGATCGTATCTGTTCAGTTATTTGAGCAGGGTTACTGTTACATGTAGGCAGGTAAGGCGCTACGCAGACAGAAGACGGCGTAAGGCATAAGGCGTAAGGTACGTTTGATCTTCACCGCGTTCTGTCTGCGTAGCGCCTTACGCCGTCTCCTGTCTGCGTAGCGCCCAAGGTGGGACAGGAATGCACAGCCCAGTAATGCCCGGCCCCGGAATGCCCGACCCAGGAATCATGGGATTTGGGGTGCCAATTCCGGGGCCAGATATTCTAGGCTACGCATTACTGGGCCGGGAATTCCGGGGCCGTGCACTGCCTGTTCGACTCCGGAATGCCCGGCCCCGAAATTGTGGGACGTCTTCTTGTGGGACAGGAATGCACAGCCCAGTAATGCCCGGCCCCGGAATGCCAGACCCCGGAATCGCGCATTACTGGGCCGGGAATTCCGGGGCCGTGCACTGCCTGTTCGACTCCGGAATGTCCGGCCCCGGAATTGTGGGACGTCTTCTTGTGGGACAGGAATGCACAGCCCAGTAATGCCCGGCCCCGGAATGCCCGACCCCGGAATCGTGGGATTTGGGATGCCAATTCCGGGGCCGGATATTCTAGGCCGCGCATTACTGGGCCGGGAATTCCGGGGCCGTGCACTGCCTGTTCGACTTCGGAATGCCCGGCCCCGGAATTGTGGGACGTCTTCTATTGGCTGGAAATACTAGACGAATCTAAGGCCATGGAAATAGCACAGAATACTTAATAGTACTACGTACAAAACTCAAAACTCAAAACTCAAAACTCAAAACTCAAAACGTTTATTCTGTAAATAGGCCACAAGGGCACTTTCACATGTCATTTCATTTCATTTTTTACAGAACATTTGGTATTATTATTTGTATCATATTATCAGAAAAAAAAAGTACTTAATTATTGTTTCTGAGAGATGTAAAGAGTCTCAAATGTCATAATAAAATAATTAAAATATAAATAACAGAGATGTATAGTCTCTTTAGTGAATAATACAATGATGATAGGAGATGTAAATGGTCCCCACAGTCAAGAGTGGTATAATTAAATTAATCTTTGGAGGTGTAAAAGGCCTCCAAGTGTCCAGTAAAAGAAACTCTGGCAGTGAGGATGCTCACAATTAATTAGAACAATTCAGTCCCAAGCATTTTTATCGTCTATGTACTCTTTAATACTGTAGTAAGCTTTAGAAATACAGAAAGATCACTCCTCAAATACAGTTAAATAAATAGCAACTCTCGCTGCGCGACAAATAAGCGCAATCTAGCTCGCACCTGCGCTACGTACAACAATCGCTAAGCACCTACATAATCGGTTGCCCCGCCCGTGCAGGCTAGATTGCGCCATATGGGTACTGCAGTACCCAAGCTTTTTTCACCCGTCAGTCACACTTGGGTACTACAGTACCCAATAATCGTTCACCCGTTACGCACACTAGGGTACTACAGTACCCAGAGGCTTTGTGTGACGACACAGTGACAAAAACATGTTGTTACTTTTACACCAATCACTCTGTCCGTAAGGACCGTATTTCATCTCACTCAGAATAAAATAAGCTTCAAAAAGAGTAACAAAACATTTGACTCGTACAATCACAGCATTAGAAAAGTTTTTTTTTTTGCAAACGTTAGTGAAAGTTTCAAAATTTTTATTAAATATATTTATGGACATAATGCAACTAAAATATTTTTTCATGTATATTAATACAGGAATCTTTTTGATACATAAAATAAGAAGGTTCTTGATTTACTTTTTTAGATAAACATTTTTATATTGAGCTTAGACTATTTTATGCTTGAACGCTATATTTTCATCTATGAATCAATGCTTACACCCTTAAAGGTTAGGTTACAAGCTCAAACAATGTCATCACTTCAACATCACATCCCATGAACTCAAGTCATGAATTACTTTTTAGTACGGCGAGACGGCGCGCAGCGCGCGGTCGTGCGGGAGATGGCTTTTTTTATTTTTTTGATGGGTGTTTAGGAGCGAAAACGCAGATTTAGCGGGTAAGCAAATAAAAAAAAACATTTAATGATATGAATAGATGAACACACCCTAATCTTTGATGTAGCAGTTGTCTATGGTACTCGGGACCCCAATTCCAGGGCCGGGCATTCCGGGGTCGAACACTGTTTTGTACGACCACGGAATGTCCGGCCCAGGAATGGCCGACCTCAGAATCGTGGGCTAACAGGACGCCAATTCCGGGCCGGGCATTACAGGGACTCGCAGGTAAGTACCTGTTTGCAAATCAAAAAATCCTACCTAGGAAGGTACGTCTAACCTTCGCGACACTTCACGAATTATGAGCGGTGTCATTTGGTAATTTATGTACTTAGGGTGATTGTGGATATCTGCAGCTTTCAATTTTCAACTTTAAAAAATCTATTGTCGTAATTATAATATCAAAGTATTGTTTTATCGATACTTCACTTATTCAGGAATTTAGGTTTACTTTTTGTTACACAATTTTGAACCCACAACAATTTAAAAAATAGTAAAATGGTCGAAAAGTCCGAATTCCTGCCACTCTGCTTCTAATTGTGTTTCTAACGGCTGCCCCTCCTAGGGTCATCACATAAGACTAAACAGTCTATTCTTTTCTTAATCTTAGTTTGACAGGTTGTTTGTCATAAATCTGTTTTACAGGGTTCCGTACCCGAAGGGTGCCAAACGGGACCCCATTACTAAGCCTCCGCTGTCCGTCCGTCCTCCGTCCGTCCGTCCTGTATCTCATGAACAGCAATAGTTAGACAGCTGAAATTTTCACAGTTGTTGATGTATATCTGTTGACGCTATAACAACAAATATGAAAAAAAATAAGGGGGCTCTATACAAAAAACTATTTTTTCTCGTATGTGCTTGATGACTGCAACAGGTAGACGCTTGAAATATTCACAAAATATTTAGTCATATATTCACTTTAAAAATAAATAAATAAATTAAAAATAAAACTTCAAATTCTTGCTGTAGGTCAAAATTTATGTCCTCTGGTTATCTTATCAGTTTTTTTTGTCTATAAAGGTATTGTTTATTTTAAATTTATGTTGTTTGGTAGATGTATGATTGAGAGCGGAGCGAGCTTACGACTAAAACCTATTTCGATATATAATTAGCATTCATTTTGTAATTTGACAATATTTTATTTAAAAAAGGAAACGCAAAAGATGCGACGACTGTGGAGTTTCTTCGGTGAGCTCTTCTCCACAGATTCCGCCATTGTGTTAGTTAACTCACCCAAAAAAAATGTAATGGCGGATCTAAGTGATGTAACAACATCCTATGGAAATAAATGATTTTTGATTTGATTTGATTTGATAGGTAGCTAATGAAAAATCAAATGAGTCTAGAGTAGGTTATTGTGGCTAAATGCCAATAGGGTTGGAACATGAAGCAAAACCGGAGCGTAGCGTAGGCAAATAACAACAACCTTTAGCGATATGAATATTAGGTAAAATACGAATTTAGTGTGAAGTTTGTTCAGCATTTGAGTATTTAATGTTGTACGTGTTTCCTTTTTGAGGTTGTGACGGGGCACCCTTCGGGCTAGCTCAGCCTGGTTGCCCGGTCCACGTAGAACTTTGCTTCTGCAATGAGCCTAGCTATCTCAATGTGAGGATCTGACTAGCTATCCTGTCTAGGGATCGTTAAGGGTAAAACACAGATAACAATTCATGAGACGCTTTTATTTCATTTAACCTATCGACTACATTCTAGGTTACGGACTGTACATAGGAATAGCGATGCCACGGATACACAATAGACAAAGACTATGACGGTGCGTCATTTATTGATGGTGCCCCTACGGCGATGGGCCTACCCCTCATGGTATTACGGCGCGTAATTGTTTATTCACCAACGCTGATGCCTATCATCTATGGAATTTACTTTATCGGGGTTGCACTACCTGTCTTACGGAACCTCGTCGGTCAGGGGGTAACCATGAGACCGACGACGACGCAAATCAATTTCCCTGCAAACCTTAGGGGTCTGCATTTATGTCAACGGTTGACCTACTCCTACCGCGGGGGGGAGGGTGAAGTTCTACGGAGTTCCGTCGGTCAGGGGGTAACCATAAGACCGACGTCACGGGAGTGGGAGAGGGGGGTACCTACAGTGTTCCGTCGGTCAGGGGGTAACCATGGGACCGACTCGCCTAGGAGAGCAGTTGACCGAGGCCTGAGCGTCAACCAACTGATTTTTAACACTCTTCTCATGGTCTTCTCACGCACCCCTTCTGGGGCGTGGGGAGACGGGTTCAGGTCGACGGAGCTCTTCCCGAAGAATCGCCTCTGTCCACTCCTGTGGACAGGTCATCGGATGGCCATTGCGGGCGGTAGTCATCGTGTGGCGCTGGTGTGCAGTGGGTGATCGCCGGCTAGGCAACCAGGTCGCGTGGCAGGCGGCGGCGGTCGGACGGGCGCGCGTGGTGCGGCGCCATTTCGGCGATGTGCGGGTGTTGTGACGCATCCGCACGCGCGAACAAGCCCTTCTCCAGCCTCTGGACAAACTGGTCCACAGGGCGTACCATGCCGGAGCCGCGTAGGTGAGGCGGGATCTCACGTAGGTCTTGTAGATCCCGAGCTTCGCCCTCAGAGGGAGGCTGGAGTCGAAAAGTGGACGCAGCTTGGCGCGTGCCACCTTGACCTGGTTGATGACGTTTTCGATGTGTTGCTTCATGGTGAGCCGGCGATCAATGGTCAGTCCCAGGTACTTCACCTGCGAAGACCACTCGATGTCCTGTCCCTGGAGCTGGAGCGATGGTGGAAGGAGACTCTGGCCTGTGATGAGCGCCTGCGTTTTCCCAACATTGACGGACAGTCGCCACTTGGCGAGCCAGTCAAGCAAGATGTCCAGGGTGCGCTGCAGTTTGGTAGCAGCGTGCGGAGCCTGGAACGACGACGCATAGTAGGCTGCGTCGTCTGCGAATAGTGCCAGCTGGGCAACCGGCCCGACGTGGAAGTCGTCCGTGTAGCGGGCGTAGCAGGCGGGAGACAGGCAAGAGCCCTGGGGGACGCCGGCTGCAACGGGATGTTCCTCGGAGACGGCGTCTTCCACCATCACTCGGAAGCGGCGATCCTTCAGGAAAGCGGCGATTGTCTTTACCGTTCTTCTTGGGGCAGGGGACGTCGACAGCTTGTACAGCAACCCCTCGTGCCATACTCTGTCGAACGCCTTCTCCATATCCAGAAGTACTGCGACAGTGTATTATTTTTTGTTCAAACAAACCGTCATGTCATACACTACTCTGGTGAGCTGAAGCGTCGTAGAATGCTCGGGTCTGAAGCCGAACTGTTTCGGGCGCGGCTGGATGTGGGGCAGTAACTTCGCTAGCAGCTTCTCAAACACCTTTGAGATGGTGCTCAGTAGGGTGATCGGCCGATAGCTCTCAGGCAGCTTGGTGTCCTGGCCCGGCTTGGGCAACATGATAACCAAGCCCTCCTTCCATGATAACCAAGCCCTCCTTCCAGATTTTTTACACTGGCCGGGCAATGGCTTATATAGCTACGATGCGGAGGGGTTAGGCGATCGAGGGTATGCTGCGGGGGTGGAGTCGCTGCGGCAGGCGTAGCGGGGTGCGCGGCGTCCGGGTCCCAGCGGGGTCGGCCGCGGGGCGAGGTGGCTGCGGTGACGGTGCAGGCGGCGGGGGCCTGCTGTGAGGCGGTGGGCGGCGCTGTGGCAGTGTGGGCGAGGGTGGACGGCAGGGCTGCCGCGGGGTGAGGCACGGTGTGGGGTGTCGGTGCCATGATTTGTGACGATCACGCGTGGGCAGCGTGGTCGTTACAAGGTTCTATAGATAAACAACGAACCGTTAAAGGGTCCTCAAGTCTGTCTGTCCGTCCGTCCGTATGTCACAGCAACTTTATGCATAAACTATTAAGACTACACAGTTGAAACTTGTTATGTAGATGTAAAATTAACTAAAGGGGGCTCCCCATACATGGAACTGAATATTTTTTTCATTTTCATAAATCATTAAGGAGACAGACCCTTCCAAAGTGGAAAAATGCGTGTACCCCCCCCTGTAACTTTTAAAGTAAGAGAGTGAAAAATCTTCCAAATATATATACTGTATATCTCAATAAACACTTCCAAAGAAAATTGGTAAATAAGTAAGTAAATAAAATCAGCAGTTTTTGGGATATAAAACATTTATTAAAAACAGCAAAGATATGTAACTTTGTCATTCATACAAATACTATGATAAACAAAGTTACAACACATACATCCAGTCACATAATTACTTGCTACAACGGAACCATTCATGGGCGAGTCCGACTCGCACTTGGCCACTTTTTTGTCCCTTTCTATAATGAGAAATAGTTGAGAACCTGCCCACGAGATACGAGATAAGTAGGTAAAGTAAATTTGTAATAGTATTGTAAAATATAATCATTTGTCAATATGACCTTGTCATAATGAGAATATGACATATGACAATCATAATACACATAATGGACCTATGAGAAATCGGAAGGTATCTTGAGATTGTCATACCCACCTGATTCAGGTGTTCCGAGAGGTTCTACTTAGACATTACTGTTCCATTCATATCCAACATTTTTACGATTGCTTGTGTGGTAAATAAATAGCATTTAATAAATAGTTCGAGTTTCGCCTAGTACACGTGAGTTTTAGCGATAGACTCAATAAGTAATAGTCCTGGGACTGGTGATAACAATGACACCGGAAATCTACGTCTCGTTAAGTATAGATAAGTCAGCTATTTTCCAACATAACAACTTGTAGGGTTCTGTGAAGTTCTGTTTTGAGAATTATTAATAACATAATCATGATCAGAGGGGAGAGTGATTCAAGATTCATAAATTTAGAGATTGAGAATACATATCTGCTTTACTGTAGAATAAGAGAAAACAAAATCGCTAAGTTTTAAGGGCACAACCATTCATGTCAACTTACATCATGGCAATACATACGATCGTAGATTCGATTCGGAATTCGATTCGGTAAATTTTTAAACGAATTCGATTCGGAATTCGATTCGGTAAATTTTTAAATGAATTCGATTCGGAATTCGATTCGGTAAATTTTTAAACGAATTTGATTCGGAATTCGATTCGGTAAATTTTTAAACGAATTCGATTCAGAATTCGATTCGGTAAATTTTTAAACGAATTCAATTCGGAATTCGATTCAGTAAATTTTTCTTTCAGTCAAAGGCTCAAAATAAGATCGACGGTGTGACCCAAAGGGCAAAAGAAAGCTAGGTTGCAGGTAGGTATGTACTAAAGTACCAACAATACTTTGAGATTTTTATCTTACAGTAGACAAAAAAAATAAGAAAATGTAAGTACAACCGCACCGAACCCAAAGTGTTGTAGCATGCAAGCAATCCTGAAAAGTGATACGGGAAAATGCAGGCAAGTAAATGACAACTTCCCTTCCAAGAACTAACAAAAAATTGTTTAAATATTGGAGCGATGTCAGCAGGTTTGCTAAACTGCCGCGTATGGGGCACCTGAGAAGTTGTACGCCATTAACGAGACTTTTTTTCTCTGCATTAAAATTGAGTCTGGGAAATGCTTTTGCAAAATTATAGGCGGTGCGTATCTCATTTGTTTGTTTGTATGTTTATGCCTCTAATAAGTAGTCATTATATTGCATTGCATTGCATGTATATTGTAT
This sequence comes from Argyresthia goedartella, assembly GCA_949825045.1. Taxonomy (NCBI): domain Eukaryota; kingdom Metazoa; phylum Arthropoda; class Insecta; order Lepidoptera; family Argyresthiidae; genus Argyresthia; species Argyresthia goedartella. The sequence continues at coordinate 18,241,930 of OX463828.1, forward strand.
TTAAATTGTAAAATATTGTTTTACCATAAAAACGAAAGCAAAGTAGAATTTAATCAAAATAATTAATGGCGCAGGAGCTTTGTAAGCTGTTTAGTCAGCGGTTTGGCCAGTGCCTTTATTTAGTGCGGCACTCGGAAAAAAACAAAACCAGAGCGCCATTTTTCATAAACATTTGTTTATGTTTTTGTTGTGTGTTATTTATCAATAAAAGTCTGTTTTATTCCTCGAAAGTGTGTTGAATCATACACACTTGGCTAGGTAGGTACCTTAGCGCGCTTGGCGCTCGGCTGACAGATCGCGCGAATGTTACCGCCTCGTGTGTGGTAACAGATCGCGCGAATGTTACCGCCTCGTGTGTGGTAACCAACTTAGCACACTCATATCATAACTATTATGAATCACAATAATTACGTTAACTCTTATCTGCGTGTTTTGTGTTTTTTTGGGCTTATGTTTAAACGATTACAAAAAACGCACCTATTTTACTACCAATAAATTCGAAATGACTGCCAGAATGAATAAATGTCCACCAAATTGTGTTTGGATAAATAATCACCAAACTTCTTTTTATGTTTTGTGTATTTTTTGTTGTTCTTACATGTTCAACCTAACACGAAGGATAAAGGGGGTGAGCGAAACCTAAGCTACCGCAGTATTGCCCTGATATTTTTTGCAGTTTTTGGTGTTCATTTATGCATTTTGGGTAGGAAAAAAATATTTTGGTGACATTATATTTGTTGCCGTTTTTTAGTGTACCGCAGTCGGGTTTTTTTATTACGTAATTTAGTAAAAGAAATATTGGTAGCGTTTTACAGTAGACAAAACATTAATGTATAGAATGGATGCAGAGCATATATCAAACCAGTTATCATTTAGATTTGTACGGTTCTGTACTAAAATGGAAAAATGAAATCTTAAAGAGTTTTTCGTGTGTCCGTCCCTACGTGTGTAAAAGTAATATAAAACGACACCGATTCCAGGACCGATTAGGTTGAAATTTGGTGCACTAATTGGGAGCACTTTTGGGGAAAATAAGACAATAAAAAAATAAAGTTTTTCAAATTATGTCATGTGACATGTCAATTGAAAGAACTTTTTGCCAGGATTTTTGTTATAATTTTTAAATACTTGTTTCAAAAGTAATTTAAGGAAAATGACTAAAAAAAAACACCATTCCCACCTTATTTGCGAGACTGCTGATATAAAATTTTTGAAAATGTTACCTTTGAGCCAGTTTCTTATATCAGTGAATATGATTTATAGTATTTCGTTCACATTGTTATGGTCTTCATGTTTTATTAAAATAGAAAAGTAATCTGCAAAAAGAACTGCTGTGATGTGATGTTATTGTTTGGACAGACGTCAGTGTTCAATTTGGATAACTCATTTTAAACTCCCGTTACTATCTGAATATGTATTACAACTATCATAAAAGTTTTACCTCAAAAACTCACATAATTCAAACCACCTGATTTCAACGATAGCCGAACTGAAAGGTGTAACCTCCCTTATAAATTAGGTTAGGTTATAGGTTAGGTTAGGTTTGAAAAAGTTAGGTTAGGTTAGGTTTGAAAAAGTTAGGCTATATTAGGTTAGGTTTGAAAAAGTTAGGTTAAATTAGGTTAGGTTTTAAAAAGTTAGGTTAGGTTAGGTTAGGTTTGAAAAAGTTAGGTTAAATTAGGTTAGGTTTGAAAATATTAAGTTAGGTTAGGGATGACACAAACGTTTCTTAAAGACTGTCCCATCATCACTATGCTGTCACACAACTAGATATAAATAGAAGTATAATTAGATATAAGGCATAATTGTGCCTCTGCCACCCCGTATGGGAAAAGACGTGACGCGATGTTATGTTATATAATCATAACCTTATATCGAATAAAATTATTTGATTAAAGTTACAAATCGTGGCGTACACGACGAATACTCAGCACTAATGAAATCATATCTCAGTTTAAAATTACAATGTTGATAATTTAAGCTAGCTTCAGTTTCACAGGTGCCATTAGCTTGATAAACTATTTTTATATATTATGAATCTGTAGCTGTATTAAGTACGTTATTATGCTATATATAACACAATTACATGTTATAAATAGCATAATAAATAATTTTGAAGAAATACCTATACCTAAAGCTTTCAGTTCCGCCTCTTTTACATAGGGCGCACTGTAAGTTTCCGGAACTGGCCACTTACATAAACAATATTTAAAAATTTATTGCAACATTTGAAAAAAGAACTCTTTGGCTGTAGAATGCAGTTTGTTTCATCTGACTGCCTTTTGTTTTTACCTTGTGGCGCCATTTAAAAAATTGTGTGACTGCATCAACATGGATTTAACTCGGGAAAATTTTCGTAGTATGATTTTCTACGATTTTAAGTGTAATTTGACAGCTCAACAGAGCATCGCTCGGCTTGAAACAGCTTTTGGCAATGAAGCACCATGCAAGACAACTGTTTATAGCTGGTTTGCAGAATTCAAGCGTGGTCGTATCAATCTCAGTGACGAATCTCGCGATGGTCGGCCGTCCACCGCTGTGACCAACAAAAACATCGATGCTGTGCGCCGTATGATTGAAACAGACAGGCATGTGACCTACCATGAAATTCGCGCATCCTTAGAAATAGGCATGAGTCAAATACAATTAATCCTACACAAACATTTGGGTGTGAGAAAGCTGTGCTCGCGGTGGATCCCACACAACTTGACCGAGGCTCAAAAAACGGACCGCGTCACTTGGTGCAGTGCCATGCTTACCAGATTCAACGAAGGTGCGTCAAATTTGGTGTGGGACATAGTAACAGGTGACTAAACATGGATTTATTGCTACGATCCCAAAACAAAGCAGCAATCGAGCGTATGGGTCTTTCAAGATGAGCCGAAACCAACCAAAGTGGCGCGCGTGAAAAGTGCATCTAAGCGGATGATTGCTTCTTTTTTTAATAAAACTGGACACGTGGCTACTGTTGCTTTAGAGAATCGTCGTACAGTGAATAGTGACTGGTACACGACCATTTGTTTGCCGGAAGTTATTGACGAACTCCGTAAAAATAACCGTAAACGCCGTATCATCCTGCACCACGACAATGCTAGTTCTCACACGGCCAGACAGACAAACGACTTTTTGAAGGCGAAAAATGTAGAACTCATGAGTCATCCTGCATACAGTCCCGACCTGGCACCTTGTGACTTTTTTCTGTTCCCAAAAATTAAGAACCAATTACGCGGTCAACGATTTTCATCACCAGAAGAGGCTGTCGAGGAGTATGAAAAACACGTTTCAGAGGTCACCACAGAGGAGTGGCACAAAAGTTTTCAAAACTGGTTTCATCGAATGAAAAAGTGCATAGACGCCAAGGGAGATTATTTTGAAAAACAATAAATTAATTTTGTACCTTTAAAAGTATTTTTTCATATTCATTCCGGAAACTTACAGTGCGCCCCACGTAAAGAGTATCATGACTATGACTTTCATGACTATGTTAAAAAAAACTTTCAAGTTGGTTTGTAGAACTGCAAAAACTTTAAACATTAATAGAAAAATACAAAATTCAAATAATGGAATGAAAACGGTTTGGAAAATCATAAACCTTGAAACTGGCAAAGTTACCAAGGGACAACAATTTCTGCTTAAAGATAGGTGATGATGTCGTTAAATCCAATGCTGAGGTAGCTCGAGCTTTTGAAACATTCTTCACTAATGTACTCACAACAGAGCTTCTAAATTCATCTCCATATGAAGCAGAGACATTATTAAAAAAACAGCGCACTAGCACCAGTAATGTAGATTTTAAATTTCATCATGTATATCCCCACGAAATTTTCAAATCGTAGATTACTGACTTAAAATACTGAAGACCTGTGGGGTATATCAGTCAAAGTCATTGGTCCAGTAACACTAGTTATAGCCCAACACCTAGCTTATATATTTAATACATGCGTTGACGATGGAGCTTTGCCATACCTCATGAAACACCGTAAACTGATAGCTCTGTTCAAGTCGGGACACAAGGGTGATCCTTCAAATTTCAGACCAATATCTGTTCTTCCAGCACTAACTACAATTTTTGAAAATATTATACTCAATCAAATGCTCTCACACTTCAACCATACAAAAAGACTCCACGCCAAACAATACAGTTTCACTTAGGGTAAATTGACTACGGATGCAGGTATTACCCTTATATATCACATTTACCCTGCATGGAAAGCCGCACGGGATGCTATTGGTGTTTAATAATAATAATAATAATAATAATACCTTGGACACTATTTACACACATTGATCTAGCCCCAAACTAGGATTCCCTGTATCTTGGGTACTAGACAACGATACACATACTTATATAGATAAATATTATACTTAGATAGATAAACAACCATGACTAGGGTACAAACATGCGTTCTCTTCAAACAAATATTTTCCCCCACCGGGACTCGAACCCGGGACCCTCGGCTTCGTAGGCGGGGTCGTTGCCGACTCGGCCATTCGGGTCGTCATCGTTTTTTTGCGATCTGTCGTAGGCATTCGATTGTGTTGATCATGATACGCTACAAATTAAATTAAATCATTACGGAGTTAGAAATGAAGCGTTGTATCTACTAAGATCATACCTAAGCAATATAATTCAAAAGGCAGAAGTCAACGGCGTTAAATCTGATGGATCGGGAGAAAAAAATTGCGTTCCAAAAGGTTCCATATTAGGCCCTTTCTTATTCCTGGTATATATTAACAATCTGCCTTTCATGGTGGAGAAATTGACTGACATAGTGTTGTTTGCTGATGATACTTCACTGGTCTTTAAAATTGAAAGACAAAAAGAAGATTTTGATGATGTTAATGGAGTATTGTTTTTAACCTTGAATTGGTTCACAGTTGATAATATATTCTTAAATGTTGGTAAAACCAAGTGTATCAAATTATCACTTCCAAATATCGGGCAAGTCGAGACCAGTTTAGTGTTAGACTGTAGCTGTGTAGACACAAAAAATTATATGGCTATCTTACTCATTACAGGATACCTCTATTTGTCTTTCAACAGTAACTGCAAGAATATCTTTCCGTTATTCACCTTAATTTAACTTTTTTACTAAGATTAAAGAACTGCTCTAGCAGCAGTTTTTAGGGTTCCGTACCCGAAGGGTTCCAAACGGGACCCTATTTGTCAATTGTCAATTGTAAGACGGGCTGGTTTCCGCAACTCGACGACGAAAGCGCCTATTTTGCGTGTGGGTGGGAATGCGACATCATTCGAGCCAACCCAACTCCTCCAGGAACGCCAGTAGGCCCTTTACGTTACCGACTATCCCTGGAAGGTCCCTCGATTGACCGAGGTGTTTAGCCCTGTAGTCCGCTACTCCTGTGCACTCCATGAGGACGTGAGCAGCCGTTTCTTCTGCCTCCAAGCAGGCTCTGCAAAGGGGGCTGTCGGTAACACCTAGGACATATAGATGTTTATTAAAGAAACCATGGCCAGTAAGTGCTGCAGTTACCAGTCGCATGCGCGGCCTATTACTAAGACTCCGCTGTCCGTCCGTCCGTCCATCCGTACGTCTGTCACCAGGCTGTATCTCAAGAACCTAGCTAGCTAGAGAGTTGAAATTTTCACAGATTATGTATTTCTGTTGCCGCTATAACAACAAATACTAAAAAACAGGATAAAATAAATATTTAAGGGGGCTCCCATACAACAATACCACATACAAACTTATGGATGCACCTGGTTACGTACATGGAGTGTGAAAGTAACCGCACCAATAACTTTGTAAACAATATTTTGCTGTGTAAAATCCAAACTATTCACTCCACACCATCGCTTCCATTGAACGGTGGTACGGAACCCTTCGTGCGCGATTTAGACTCGCACTTGACCCGTTTTTCTATTGTAACAACTGACAAATTTATAATTATTTATATTAAAATACATCGTATTATCCTTTAACCATTGTACTGTAATAGAAAGAACATCGATAACTCTATTTATCTTTCAACAGTAACTGCAAGAATATCTTTCCGTTTTCCACCTTCATTCTATTTCTTTACTAAGATTAAAGAACTCCTCGTAGCAGCAGTTTTTCTATTGTAACAACTGACAATTTTATATTTATTTATGTTAAAAGACATCATATTTTCCTTTAACCAGCATACTACAATTGTGTATAATATAACTACAAATGTGTATGCAATATGAGATACAGTAGCAAAACAAAAAAATAATAGATATGAGCATAAATAAGTTGAGGGTGGTTGTCGTTTGTGTAGGTGTAGGTGAGTTGTGTTGTGTTCTGTGTAGTTAATGTAAGTGTTGATTTAACCAGTGTTTTTAAATTATTTTGAACCTTATTTTAGATATTCTCAAGATTTTCGCAGTCATCATATGTTTGTGTACGCAACCAAAGACGGATGTTTTATTATTATCCTATGTGTGATTAGAGTAAATTTCAAAATGTTTGCTTAGATGGTTATACAGATATGGTCCTAGAAATTTGAAAAATCGCTGCATAAATTTTGTGCGAACTAATACAGTCCCAAAAATCTTATCTCTTCTTCTGTTAGAAATGGTGTTATTTTAATACTTATGTGAGGCATTGGTTTTGTGTTGTGCAGAATGTTGCTTTGTATAAACAGTTGTCTCACTGAAACAACATCACAGAAGTTATACTACTCAGTTGTAGGGAAATAAAATGGTTTGAATGTATAAAGTTTCAAGACTGCTCTTTGAGCCCGCTCAAGTTGTAGTAGTGTAGACTTATGTGTACATTTCTGAATTTTGATTCTTTGTTACTAGGTAGGTAAGGGCCTTCTGTTATCTTTTACATAGTTAAGTAAAATATTCAGTAGGTAATACTACGTAACTGCTGAGGTTTCGATGCATCCTTATAGTTATAGGACTGTAATTCTGTTATAATATTGGCGATATTATCTGTTATAGTTATAAGATTGGCGATATTCACACATGATTTAGCAGGTATTTTTGATGAGTCTATATTATCCAAAAAATATATAATACTGTAATGGTACACGACAGTCAGTACATTTGATATTTCATTTTGCGTGACAGAGGGCTAGCCCATCGCCGCGCTGTTTTGAATACGAGAATCGGTTCATATAACGTTTGGGGTTTTGAGTAGCTCAGGGTAAGTTAGCAAAAAACAATGAGACGAAAGCGTGGGATGGTTCGAGGAAGGTTACAGGTCAGGTTTTTTTTGTCGCATTCCTGCGGAATGTGTAGGGATCAGAGCCGATTTGGCTGCGCGCTGAATAAATTATGAATAATTAAATAATGGAAGGTTATTATGGAACGATACGGGGAAAGCTATTATGTTGACTGCAAATATACAATTGCGTTTGTTTGGTATGATATGGCGAGTTTGACACCACGGGTATGAATATCATTCTAGTGGTCTTTGTCTAGCGCGCTAGCGGTCGGGAAGGCTTATATTAATCGCAACAAGCTTTTATGGTCAGCGATCAACAGATTTTGTGTATCGGCCATACCGAATGACTTGAGTGATAACCTACGGTTGATCATAGTGAATATGCGTGCACACAATTTGTAGAACGGCGGATCTGCATGGCATGGTTGAAATTAGACCCTGTGTAGTTAGTGATAAGAAGCTTCGCTTGGGCAGAGCGTGTTCGCAAAGGACGCCATTTTTTTCAGACATGTGGGGACTATAAATACGATTGCGGGGGAAGGGAGAGCATTCAGTCTCAGCGTCTAGCTACTGTGACAGTCGTCTTTCAAATTCTAAACAGTTTTGGTCTGCCGTCTTACGCGCCTGAACTATACGAATTGTGATTGCGTGTTTCAGTGGTTTTTCGTGAGTGTCTGAAGCGCCGAGATATACCTCGGTTCCTATCCTTTATATCAACCTACCCCAAATTCCAAAACTATCCTTGGGTCGTTAGATAAGAACTTGTAGGTAACTGATCTGAGTCTGAGTCTGGGCTTGGAGCGACCCTAAATTCCTTTTTCCTTCACCATAGGGTTCCTGGATTGGCTCTTAGGATATTCGCGGGCTAATCCTCTCCTCATTCCTTTCGAGTAGCGAGTTTTGAAATTCCCACACACACAGTCATTAACCACACAAGCACATTCAAATCAAACTCAACCATTTTCGAGTGGTGTCGATAATGGACGTGGTATAACACTAGGATTTTAGACTAGGCTAGACAGGAGTTTAGTTGCGGCTAAACCTAGGTTGGCAGGGCATAGGGAGACTGTTTGATCGATGAGGTTCCGCGGATGGAAATAACAAATTCAGAACAAAGTTAACCGGTGTCAACACAGATAACCTATCCTGTTGATATTTTGACATTTGAGAGTTGTCGGGGACGCGCGAAGAGATCAAATTACAGTCTAAAGTTCATTGTTTAGGACCGGGTAGTTTGTTTTGCTTCGCCTTGGATCAGTTTGGATTCAAGTTGCATCTTTAAATTAAATGTAAATTTCGCTGGAGGTCTAATGTGTAGGCTGAGTCAAATATTTATGATTTTGCTTGGCCGAGGTCGTGCTGAGGTCAGTGGAATTCATAGTTCGGAATTTACCGAACTATGCACTTCGCTATGGTGAGGGTTAGATCTCCTAAAGCGCTAATGACAACGTTTCGATAACATCCAGCTCAAATTGCGCAGAGTTGAAGGTTTCAAAACGTTCCGGATCTTTTGAGGTAACCGCTAGTTCAAACTTATTTCGGAAAATCAAATCGCAATTGTGTAAACCGGTCTTTTCGGATCGTTATTGCCGTGAACTAAATATATAATTGGAACCACCACAAGCCGCTACTAGCGAGCACATGAAATATCATTGAGTACTCACGTCGTAAAACTACGACGGATATCTATACGATATCCCAAACAAATATTACAAATCGTGGTCGACCACTAAAAGAAGTTCCAAGCGCCCATATATACAAAAAAATAAATGGTACCATCACACTAAATACAACAACGATCGATCTGGCGCAATACACCGTTAACTGATGCGAAATACCGGCTTGCGGACATATATGCTTTCGCCTATACGCCTAACGAACTTCTCAACGAACGAGAAATTCGGACTTATCATTCTTAACTTACAAATTTTACAGCTGAATCGGGACATCTCTTTTTGGGGTAGGTAGAATAGACGATCATAGCTACTGATAGCGGTGGCTCGACCTTAGCCAGTAATGCCGTTACAATACTTACATAATTGGGTGTTAACGCTGTCCCTAGTGAAGAAGGTAAGCAAGCCCCCGGGCTATAATTATGGAATGGTCATGTTAAACAAAGAGGAAAATGAGTCTTACCTCTATTACTGCAAGACTTATTTTTGTATGCAGTGAAAAAACGCCTACGCTAGTTGCACAAAGCGGCAACGTCGTGCAACTAGCGTATTGTGAAAATATGTCAAGATTGCAATTTTTGCGGGAAAAACTGCTTTTGCTGTTGTAACCGCAGGGCCTAGTCTGCAGATTATTGGAGCCTAATGCTCTATTTGTGACCGACAATTTGAGATATTACCGAAGAGTCTGCGTCCAGTAGTTCTTGTTATCGGCCAGGGCTTCCTCTAGGCATGGAAGCCAGAAACTCCAGGCCTTTAACCTCTCAAAAATCGAGGTTAGTTGGGACGGGTCGGTGATATTGAACCTTATGCCATGGTAATAAAACTTAAAACCTATAACGGAAAAGTGGCGTTAGTGGCGCCGGTGGTATTCAAAGCTTATTATTCAAAAAGTACTGAACAGACGGTAATGAACGATTTGGAGCCTGATGCTCTAATTGTTACCGTCAATTTCAGATATTAACGATAGCTCTGCATTCAGTAGTTCCCGAAATCTGTCTGGGGTTGCTGTAATCCGGCGGACGCCAGCAACCCCACGGATATTGGCTTGTATCTCGTTTAATTCAGTCTTCGAAGTTGTAAATTTAATCGCAAGAGTTTTTGGAAATCCAGGTTGGAGTTGCTGGCGGGATTTTCCCGTGCAAGCCCACGGTTTTTACCTTGTAGCGCAGTTTCTATTGAGGCTCTAATTCAGGCACTTAGAGTGCTCCATTTGTGCCCTAAAACCTGGTGTATGTGCCATGCTCCACCGTTCTTTGGGGTTTCTGGAGGCACGCACACCAAAATTTAATCTTCAAGTGCTCTTGAATCGCAGATATCTGGTGATAGTGGTTCCTCATTTTTTGACGCCTACAGTTCCACGTAAAACTCTTCAACAGTTTGTATAATTTTGCCTCGATCCGTGATTTGATTAGGTTGCCTGAAATATTTTTGAGTGCCTCAAGTACGAAGGCGGGTCAGCACTATTCTCTGAATAACTGTTGTCAACGACTCCATATACATTTGTATGGAGTTGTCGAATTTATTGTAAATTTGTAAGGCACGTCTATAATCTCTAAACTTTCTATGTTTAACTTGCGCCTGAAAACTTTTGGTCCTTTATTTTGTTTGATTGTGTCTGTAATCATGTTTGTGCTATATTATCGTCAATCCCTCCGTTTTCAAGCTTTCCTTATAATTTTATTCAATCCTCATTCGCGTAAGTCCGTCGTCAGTTCCATGGCAATTTTTATTTTTAATATTATATGGGAAAAGACCTAAAAATATCAAAGATTATGAACTAAGAAACAAAACAATATATATACATAATCATAAGCATTTACATACAGGCACATACATTGCTTCTGGACCCACACTAGGATGCCCTGTGTCGTGGGAACCAGCAACAGCGATGTCACACACATAAAAACATCCAAGACCTGGGTTTTTATTCTGTATCCCCAGCCGGTGACGGAACCCGGGACCTCACGCATGGTAGGCAGAGCCACAACCGCAACGCCACAGAGGTCGTTTATTATAATGTCGAGCTTATAAGGCATGAATATATTATGAAACATACAAAAGTGGATAAATGATACTTAAACAAAATTAAAATGAAATGAGGTCTAGTGTCCTAAAGTGTCACGTTTGCGAGATATTATAATAATCATAAAATAGCTTGCCCATTGAATAACTCGCATACACGACACGCTAGGACAACATACCACATGTATTTTGTTGTTCATATGTGTGTCTTTTACCATTATATAGAAGATTAAATATATGATGCCGACTTGAAAAAAAATACAAAATATATATTCGGAAAAATTATCGACTGCACGATACTTTTGACTTTTTGACCATTATTGTTCCTCTACTTTAATGTTAAAAAGGACTATAGACAAACTTACACAACAAGTTGGAATTCATAAAACCTTATGTGCAAGCCCTCCATTCAGTGTCCAAAACTCGTAAAAAGAGGATTTCTAATATTAGTCATAGATCCAAAACGCCCCAACATCGCGCGTCTGCACGAGACCATAACTCAGAAATAGAAAAAATGAAATTAGAGAAGCAGATTTTAGATTTAAAAGAACAACTGTCACATGTCAACAAGGAAATTATAGAGCTAAAAAACGTAATGGATACTCTAGAATTAAAACTTACTCAGAATTCGAGCAATTCTACATTACTGAAGCCAAGTCACATTAATAAACTCCCAGACCCGAAATAAAATATGTGTCATTAGTACAAACAGAAGAAACAAAATTCTAAATATTGCAGAAAAATATTTGAACAGGAAAAATACGATCTCTGTCACTACCTTATGCCAAATCGTGATATAAAAAACCAACTAACAGAAATAGTGCTGAACATTGTGGACTATAAAATGAAATTTTGTATCATACTCCTGGGTGAAGAGGATTTCAAAAACTCCAGAAACTACCCAGAAATTGTTTTATCAATCCGAATAACATTGCAAAAAATACAAAATTCCAACATTTTAATTTGTTTACCAGCATTCAACTGTGCAAGTAATGCCAATGTATTCAACTGGAGAGTGGATTACTTTAATAAGCAACTAAATGAGGATGTAAACAAATACGAGTACGCATATTTGATTGACTCTAACCGCAACCTGAAATACAATGAAACGATGTACCATCCACGAAGGGGTACTATTAAAAACTTTGGCATGCGTATTGTGTTTGAGGACATTTATAAAAAGATTGTAGAAATTGATTACTGGAACTACTCGAATATAAATTCAGACATTCATAATTATGTAAACAATAATAGTCAGTCATTTTTTCGTCCCTCATCTATTTGATAACCATATAAATTCAGAACCATCCTCAAGCAACATACTCAATGACGAAACTAACCTTTATGTTTTGTACCAAAATATTCAAAGTATTTGTAATAAATGACATCTTTTTCATAGTATAAATAAGAAACAGTAAGTTCACTCGGCCCCTGTTCGCATGATAACTACCTACTCTTGCTCAAACGGCTAGGGTTGTCGCTTAGCGCAGCGGGTTGCGGTGCGGATTTGTTGCGTCGTCGCTCGTCGCTCGCTGCGCGGTAAAACAAGTACCTACTTACAGGTGATGCCCCGTATTCTGCCTCTGAGTGCCGCTTGGAGGGGGTATACTTCGCGTATTGTAAAAAGATCATGTCTGAAGTTAGGCAAACGTGAAAAAAGCGACTTTAACGCGACTGCATAATGCGAAACTCGCTCCCGGCGCGCTTCAGGCCTGATCTTTTTAGAATACGCGAACTGAAACATCCCGTTCTTTATTTAAAATCATTATAAAAAGTTATTATTTCTTTATTAAATATAATATATATAAATATAAATATAATAATATTTACTCATCTTGCATGAAAATAATAAAATAATAACTGCGCGCAAATCACACAAACAAGTTAACACGTGCCGCCCGGACGAATGACGTTGACTCGTCGCATGCATTGCATAGCCTCGTCTCGTACCACCCGAAACAACCCGAAACTTGGCAATGTGTGCGTGCGGTGGCGTGTGCTTATACGGAATGCAATGTAGCTGTGTGTGTGCGGCTGTTGTCGCTGATTTGTTTGAAGTGAACCTGGCGTGTCTTTTTGATGCACTCGACGCATCGACGAAAAACCTAACCTACATGTTTTATGTATATGTGAAACTTGTATGAGTAGCGAAAAGAAGAAATTATTAAAAATTCATAACTATAATTTGGGCGCGACATTCTGTCGTGAATAACATTCCGGTGGGGGAGATTGTAGGTATATTAATAAAAAATACATTTGATTATTTAAAACCTAAAGACATCTCATCTATGTCAATAGAAATGGTTTTCGATATATGTGTAATTGAAATTACCAAAATAATGTATTAATTATAAATCTGTATTGGCCCAATAGTAATAGAGAACTTAACACATTTTACAGTTCTTTGGAAAAACTTTACAGATATATTTATACCAAAGAAAATTCGAAGAACATCATGATAGCTAGTGACAGCTAGTGATGTTGATTTCTCAAATAATCATGAAAAAGTTAGGCTTTCAAATTTAATGTTAAGTTATAATTTTCATCAAAAAGTCAATGTTGTCAAAAAAAGTTAATGACAAGAATATTATCCACAAAAAATGCACAAAAGTTCAAGGACAAGGTCGATGACCTCGAAGTCAACTTATAGAACTATCCGAAAATCACTGTAGGATAAAACAATGAGATTTTTCTGCAAAAACTGCACAAAAATTAGAGGTCAAGGTCGATGACCTCAAGGTCAATAAACTTCATCGAACATCGAACTTGAAAAAAACAGCAAAATCCGTCGATTCCACACACTAATCCCACATCCCCACGGACACGAAAGCTTGTAATGGCGATTAAAAAAAACGAATGATTTCCGTATTTTGAAATCGTCATTATCATCAATTATGATGATAAAGACGATTTCAAAATGCATTAGCATAGGAAAAATCAGCAAAAGCCTCTGAAGATGCGGTATTTTGTAAGTCATCTTCCTTTATGATTTATTATTTTAATATTGCAATTGCAACAAATAATATATTTCAAATACTGAGTTATCTTTCTTGTTGCAATGTTAAGTGCATATTATTTAGGCTTGATTAGATAATAATGATTGATGGTGCTCAAAGAAATAGGTGCTTGGTTCAAGTTAAGTTGGTTTTTGTGTTTGATAAAATAATTTTCAGGGTTACATTCAGATATCAGATAATCACTTAATATAACGGTTTACATAAGTAGTTAAACAGTTTGCAAAATGCATTTTGTTTTGTGATATTTTGGGATAATTTTGGGATATTTTGATCAAAAAATCGGGTTATTTATTTAGCGTAAAGCTTGGATACAGAAAGTCAAAAATGTGGTCTTCATATGAACTCACATAAAACTTGTCTCATGACCAACAGTAAAAAAGCATCCACTTGAACTACATGGCCAGAAGATTGAATACGTGCAGGAATATTGGGTCAAAATATAACATTCCAAAACCAAACTGTAAAAGAAGTAGAACGAAGAATAAATATAGCTTGGGCAAAGTCGCTGAAACACATATTTAATACCAAAATACCAATGAGACTGAAGAAAAAGCCAATGGACAATATAATACTTCCCACCTTGCTGTACGGCTGTCAGACCTGTCTCTGACGCAAAAGATCATAAAGAAGATACAAATAATCCAAAGATCCACTGAAAGAAGTATCCTTAACATCAAACTTAAAGATAAACTAAGGAATAATGATATAAGACAAAAGACTAAACTGATAGACGCCGCGAAACTTGCCTGTAAGCTCAAATGGAGATGGGCAGGACATGTGGCACGAGCAGTAGATGGTAGATAGACAGAACGAGTCCTACATTGGTACCCACACGGGGACAAGAGGCCGCGCGGTCGACCACGACGATGCTGGAGAGATGACATTGAAGAGATTTCTGGGGGAGTCACCTGGACGAGACTGGCAAGGGATAGAGTACTATGGAGACAGATGGAGGAGGCCTTCACCCGAAAATGGGTGTCCCAATAAAATGAACTTTATAATTTAACAATATATTGATTATGTAATTTAAAAATAAAAATAAAAATGTAAAACTAACAATAAATATGTTATGTAAGAAATATTTTATCTGGGAAATAAATGGCTTATTATTATTATTATTAAACGCTAAACACCAAAAACAGCAACACGTTAGAATTTGTAAATGGCACGAAGTTTCTTGGAATAACTATTTATAGAAAATTGCAGTAGGGACCCCACATAGATAAATTAGCTGGTAGACTAACCTCTTGAATACCACCGGTATTAGATAAGGCCACTTTTCCGTTGTAGGTTTTAAATTTTATTACCATGGCATAAGGTTCAAAATCGCGACCTGTCCCAACTACCCTCAGTTTTTGAGAGGTTAAGTTCTGC
The DNA here is from genome assembly GCA_949825045.1 of Argyresthia goedartella. NCBI lineage: Eukaryota > Metazoa > Arthropoda > Insecta > Lepidoptera > Argyresthiidae > Argyresthia > Argyresthia goedartella. Next base: position 18,257,176 of record OX463828.1, read on the forward strand.
GGCTTACGCTATTAAGAACATCAGACAAAACATGGATGTGGCTATAGCTTGGCTAGTCGACTTTAGTTACTTTCATAGTGTCATGTCTTAAGGTATATTATTGTGGGGGAAAGCAGAAAAGAGATAAATTTGTAAATAAATTGATATACTAACTGTAGCTAGTCTATTTATTTTCGGAAAAATTAATGTTTGTGCGCATCTACCGACCTGCAAAATTTCAGCTTCATAATCCCTTGATTGACTTTGGGTACCCGGGGTACCCAAAATGCCGTTATAGGTTTTGAATTATATTACCATGGCATAAAGTTTTCAAAATTTCGACCCGTTAAAATGTCAAAGTCAATCATGCTGATAAGTCAAGTAGTTTTTGTTTTTCTTACAAACTCCTCACCATTCTACCCCTTAGGGGATGAATTTCGCCAAATCCCTTCATAATGCTACCCTACAAGCTGCGTTCAAAGTGTTATTTCCCTAGGACCAGCGGTTTACGCTATGCGTTGAAATTCAGTGAGGTGGTAATTACTAATGAGAAAGAAAAGAGATAATAATCACACAATTGCAAGACAATCAAAATCTGATTAGATGTCAATAATCAGTGCTGGTCTCGAAAAAGTATATAAAGTCGGTTGTTTAGATAACCACGACTTTTCTTAGACCCGAATAGTAAATTAACTATCTTGTATTTTGAAGGTATCTGTGCAGAGCAGATAAACTGAGACTGCTAAAATGATTTTGGCACCAGAGGTAAGCATAAGCATATTTACTATTTTATTCTTCTATTTCGTATGGAATTTATTTATACCAAATAGAAAGGAAATACCCAATTCGAAAATCAATGGGTTTTAAGTGGTTTTTAACTCTTTTTTTTTTTAATTTGTCATAAAGTGATATATAATAACGGGAAATATTAAAATGCACACCAAAAATACTGATTTGCAGAGCAAATATCAGGGCAAAATACTGCCTTAGCTTAGGTGAAGGGTAAAGGGGGTGAGCGAAGCGAAGCCCCCTTTTCCTTCGTATTAGGTTGAACATTAAGAACAACAAAAATACTTAAAACATAAAATGTGTTTATGCTGATCCTTTTTTGCTGTGAAAATCAGTATTTTGATGTGTAATTAAATACTAGCACATAGTTAACTTTGGGGTAACTTTTTGACATTCGTTGGTTAGCTTTTACATAAATGATTCAGTGGAATAGCGTAAAGTAAATAAAAACCTCTTAATTTTAATGCATAAAAGTAAGCCCATCAACTCACGTGATTTTCAATGCTATATCAAATTGAAAAATTGTTTAAGTTTTCATATCACTTGAGTTGATGGGCTCACTGCATCAAAAATTCACTTGTAGGCTCGCGTAAGGACTAGTCCTGTTATTGACAGACGTTACCTAAAGTACAAAATAGTAGTTTATGTGACTGCTGCATAATGGAGGGCATTAAAACTCGAGAGTGGGTTTATGAAACGAGCCGAAGGCGAGTTTCATAATAATATCACTCGAGAGATATCATTTCATAATAATATCACAAACTAGGGATGGCACGCGGGTGGGCGTCGGCGTTCGAAATTTGAATGTCATTATATGTAGAAAAACTACACATAATGACCATAATGTGTAGTTTTCCAGATACGAAACGAGTTTTTACCAAGTAGTTTAACATAATGCTGATCCTAACGTGCGGTTTTTGAACGCAGTAAAGAGGGTTTATGATACGTGTGTAGATAATAGTAGTCTATGTGACTGCTACATAATGGAGGGCATCAATACTCGAGAGTGGGTTAATTAAACGAGCCGAAGGCGAGTTTCATAATAATATCACTCGAGAGTTTTAATGCCTAATTATGTACAGTTACATACAGTAGTTTATCTACACACATATCATAAACTCTCTTTGATGTTTTCAGGAACCGCATGTTTGACCGGCATTGTGGCTCTGCAGTTGTTTAGCTTGTTCTGTAGTATCAAATTCACAGACAAACTAGGGCGGCACGCAGGCGGGCGTCGGCGTTCGAAATCTGAATGTCATAATATGTAGAAAAATTACACATTATGGTCATAATGTGTAATTCTTCAGATAAGAAATGAGTTTTTACCAAGTAGTTTAACATTATGCTGATCGTAACGTGCGGTTTTTATACGCACTAAAGAGGGTTTATGATACGTGTGTAGATAAAAATATATTGTGGGCATTTGTGGAAACATCATAAAAATTGCCTTAATTTTTCAAAGTTTTCTTCTGGCAAAGAAGCTGGCCAGTTAAGAGTATTTTTTAACATCAAGCTATTCCACAGAATCATTTTTGTTTAAGCTAACAAACGACAGCCAAAGAGTGTTACCCAAAGCAATTTAGTTTTTTCGTAATCAACACCACCATTTTTATTCACCCCTTTGAAGCACACAGTTCATCGTCAGGTTCAAATTTTTGTGACATTTCGACAAGTTCCCATTATGTCAATATTCATATCGACAAGTTCCCATTATGTCAATATTCATAATTACAAGTTCCCATTATCACAAGATTTATAATGACAAGTTCCCACTACGTCAAAATTCATAGTTACAAGTTCCCATTATGACAAGATTCATAATGACAATGTCCCTTTATGACCGCTTCCCAATTCGGCCATTTCCCACTTCGGCCATTTCCCAATTTGCCCACATCCTATATTAACCACTTCCCTTAACGTCAGCTCTTCTTCTGAAAGTCAATTACGAACAAGCCCTGGTTAACCCTTAGGTCAATTATGACAAGTTTCATAATGGCTAGTTCCCAGTTTGTAGTCAAAACCGCTTCCCAATTAGACCCTTTCCGAGAGAATGTTGGTTAAGTAAAGGCTTCGGCACACCGCAGGCGGGACAGGGGTCGAGCAGTGGCGGGGTGGTTGGTGGTGGGGCGGGGTGGTATCGGGGTGGCATGTCGGTGCAGTTGTCAATGTCTTGTATTTGACAACCGCCTCCGCCACCACCCCGCTACCGTCCCGCCGGTGGTAAACACTCATTTCTTATCTGAAGAATTACACATTATGATCAGACCTATGTATACGTAGTAGGTACAGAGGTACATAACTCATATCTGCACTCTCATCTCGCAGTCCCAGCCTGGGCCTATCCCATTAACTTTACAAGCTTATAGAATCTTTTTTTGTGACAAGTTTTGTGTGACAAGCCCTGGTTAACCCTTAGGTCGATTATGACAAGCTTCATAATGTCTAATTCCCAGTTTGTAGTCAAAACCGCTTCCCAATTAGACCACTTCCGAGAGAAGGTTGGTTAAGTAAAGGCTTTGGTACACCACCGGCGGGACGGTAGCGGGGTGGTGGCGGAGGCGGTTGTCAAATACAAGACATTGACAACTGCCCCGACATGCCACCCCGATACCGCCCCGCCCCACCACCCAACACCCCGCCACTGCTCGACCCCTGTCCCGCCTGCGGTGTGCCGAAACCTTTACTTAACCAACCTTCTCTCGGAAAGGGTCTAATTGGGAAGCGGTTTTGACTACAAACTGGGAACTAGCCATTATGAATCTTGTCATAATTGACCTAAGGGTTAACCAGGGCTTGTTCGTAATTGACTTTCAGAAGAAGAGTTGACGTTAAGGGAAGTGGTTAATATAGGATGTGGGCAAATTGGGAAATGGCCGAATTGGGAAGCGGTCATAAAGGGACATTGTCATTATGAATCTTGTCATAATGGGAACTTGTAACTATGAATTTTGACGTAGTGGGAACTTGTCATTATGAATATTGTGATAATGGGAACTTGTAATTATGAATATTGACATAATGGGAACTTGTCGATATGAATATTGACAAAATGGGAACTTGTCGAAATATCACAAAAATTTAAACCTGACGATATGGGAAGTGATCAAAATGGAGTCTAAAGGCTGGTTTATGGTAAATTTAGCTAAAAAAAAAACAATGTAATTACAGGCCTGCAGCTGCCCAACTCAAGATCCAGGAGCGAGCATCGACAACTCCCCCATCTGCAATGGCCTGCTCCTCTTCATGACTCTCCTGAACGGCTACATCAACGGTCGCTGCGCTATTGCCGACCCGTGCCGCCGGGTGGTGGGGGCGGAGGCTGCAGATGTTGAGTACGACTTTGTGGTTGTCGGGGCGGGAGCGGCCGGATCTATTGTGGCTGGGAGGCTGTCTGAAATTCGGGACTACAAGGTAATTCTTCTGATTCTTCTTCTTCTCGTGCCTCTTCACTATTGAAAATAGGTGGTAATGCTCCTCTCTATTTGTCGCCAAGTGCATGAGTTGTTTTTGCAAAGTAGCACGCCCAAGATATCACCTAAGCTAGAGCAAATCACTAATTTACTTTTTTCTGGTGAAGATTCAAAAACTACCCGTAACCGGCAAAGTAAAAGGCTATATTGATGGTTGTGGGTCTTTAGGATACGGATAAATCCATAAAGTGCCTAGATGCTGTTAGGATAAATGGGTCCTTTATTCCGTTCCGTCTAACTGAACGGATAGACTGGAAAATATTTTACTTCAAATCGCACACCTAGTTGATCGGATTGGAAAAAAGGAATTCGGTGCAATTAACTAAGGTTCACATAATAGAAGGTATCACATAGACCTTTGGCAGCAACTCCACACTACATCAACTTCATTCATCATTTTCTTTCTGATCATGACAGACAAAGTGCCAATTTCCCGACATCTCAGCTTTAGACCAGACTATTATTAGTTAGTTATGGATTTGGATAGTGAATAAAATTAAAACATTACTTATTTTTAGATTTTTGATTATTGTATCAGTAAAGAAAATATAACTTTTCACGCACCGAAAATTTCAAATTATACACTTCACTAGAAATCTCGTTTTTTGAATTAAGCAGTTGGAGAATTTAGGGAGGGTGAAACAGTATGTTGTCTGTGGTTTATGTTAAACAGGGTTATGCATGAAACCACAAAAAACAATTGCAAAATCCCTCGCAGGTGCTGATATTAGAGGCTGGCGGGCCCGACCCCCTGCCTTCCAGAGTGCCGTCGATGTACCGCTCGTACTGGGGTAACCTGGAGACCGACTGGATGTACCGCACCGAGACCGAAGGGTACTGCCTCGACCAGGACGGACAGGGCTGCCAGTACCATCGCGGCAAGACTCTGGGTATGGAACAGCTAATCGGAGACTCGTACAATAAATAAAAAATAATAATAATAATACCTTATAATACCTTGGACACTATATTTACACACATTGATCCAACAACAAACTAGGATTCCCTGTATCTTAGATAAATATTATACTTAGGACGGATTCGACCAAACAAAGTTATACTTGGTATAAGTGTTACCTCTAGAATAAATCGGGAAATACTATGGAGTAAACCTATATCACGTTCTACCAACTACTAATCCCGGGTTAGCTCGCACTATTCCGGGTATAGCACTACTCTGCCGATACTTGCGGTGTAAAGACCCTTATTCTTGGGTTAAATTCAAAAATCAAAATGGCTACCTATATAGCAGCTGTTTGTCAAAGTGGGCGCGAGCGAGGTTATCTACGATTTCGTTTGTTAGTGAAATAGGTGTTGATAAATATTCTTGAAAACATTTACTATGTTTTCAAGAATATTTATCAACACCGCGCCACGATAGAACGTTTGAGAAATATGATCGAAGAATCCGACAGTGATAATGAATATATGCCAAAACGGCCAAGGTGGATCAAGGAAAGAACCAATTACTTTGATGAGTATGATGACCACGATTTTTCTGTAAGATTTCGTCTATCCAAGGAAGCCACTATGTGTTTGTTAGGTAAACTTGAACATAGGTTGGAATACTCATCAGACCGGTAGGTACTTACTTATTTGAAATACTGTTCTACCTACCACTCTACCTGACCTAAAATTTACCTTTGAGTGAATAACTTTCTTATTGTTTTACAGGAATTTTTCCATATCGCCAATAAATCAGCTGTTAGCTACATTGCGATTCTATGCAACCGATTCCACACAGATGAGTGTTGGTGACTTCTGTGGTATGAGCACTCCCACTTCAAATAAAATAATACACCAAGTAGCCACTGCAATAGCTTCATTGCATAATGAATACATTAAGTTTACGTACGAAAAGAATATTTCCAAAATAACAGGAAACAACACAAGGAGAAAAGTACACAACACAAAACCAAACATAATCTAGGAAATAGAACAAACAAGCTGACATTTCACTGTATTACCCTAAAAAATTTAGTTGTGGTGGCATTTCAAGTCAAGTTCAAGGAAACGACATCACATGGTTTTTTGTCGGTTTATACTTTCGTTTATCATTCTTATCAAACCAGAGTAACAATACCTATTATAGCATAGCGTACTCCTCGACTACGTTGGAAAAACGTGAACGAAGATATCCAAGGGTAAATTTAAGGAGTAAAATTATTCCCGTAATAGTTACACTCGCGTTACTTCGTGTTTGGTTGAATCCGCCCTTAGATAGATAAACAACCATGACTCCCTAGTCATGGTTGTTTACAAACATCCGTTCTCATCAAACAAATATTTGCCCCCACCGGGACTCCAACCCGGGACCCTTGGCTTCGTAGGCAGGGTTACTGCCGACTCCACCATTCGGGTCGTCAATCACCCCCGACACTAAAATTTGGTTCACTTATTTCGTTTGGTTCACTTCGTTGTCGTTTTTTCTCTCTCTCGTAGATCCTTTTTCTCAGGAACACGTGTAAAGGTATCATGTGACACAGGTTTCAAAAAGTTATTAATTATAATACCTTGGTTATATAATACCTTGGACACCATTTACACACATTGATCTAGCCCCAAACTAGGATTCCCTGTATCTTGGGTACTAGACAACGATACACATACTTATATAGATAAATATTATACTTAGATAGATAAACAACCATGACTAGGGTACAAACATCCGTTCTCATCAAACAAATATTTGCCCCCACCGGGACTCGAACCCGGGACCCTTGGTTTCGTAGGCAGCGTCACTGCCGACTCAGCTATTCGGGTCGTCTATTAGTTTAATTAGTTTGTCTGATACATAGAATGACTCGTCTAACAGCCAAAGTGACAAAATTACTATAACATCCTCTGCGAGCACAGAGTAGACATTTCTGGTTGTTTAGGATGTGTAGATATATTTGAGTAGCTTGCGTGTTTAAATCTGATGTAATGATGTACTTTGTTACACGGGGTATATCTGTCACAGTTATATTGCAAACAGCGGTAGTTTATAAGCTCCGCATTGTAAACTGTCAATAAATCGTAAACAGTACCGTACTGCTTACAATACACTTTTACAATACACAATTCTCTTTAGTTTATAATCAAACCGTTAAATTGTGAACTGGTTGATACTTGCATTGCAAGTGGAATACCAGGGCGAAGTAGTGGGCCAGTACAGGTGAAGTGTAAAGGGGGTGAGCGAAGCGAATCCCCTTTTCTCCTTCGTGTTAGGTTTACATAAGAACAAAAGAAACATACATTTTAAACCCTATCGGTCTCGTTTACCATTTATCGATATTTGATAATCTCACTCGATAATTTATAAACTAACGGTTTTTACAACCTTACTGTGACATAACGATGTAAACTGCCTAACCTAACATCACCATCCACAGGCGGCAGTGCAGTCCTTAATGGAATGATGTACCACCGAGGCCACGCCGCTGACTACGAAGATTGGGCGGCTTTCGGGGCTGAAGGCTGGTCGTGGGAAGACAACAAGCCCTTCTTCGACATGACCGAGGGGAACAAGCAGATCGGGTCGGTGGCTGACCGGCAGTACCACAGTGATAGTGGGCCATTGCCAGTTCAACAGGTCGGTAAATCTTGATTGACGGTAGGTCAACAAACTGTAGCTCCGTTCCCTGTCTCTGACTTCTATCCAGATACAAGATAACTTTCGAACTTATGTTTTGAACTACGTTAGCTACTTTAAATTGATGTTTGACCAATCAGAAGCCTTATTATGTATTTTTGACAGTCAAATTGAAAAATAGATGTATTTTCTTGACCAGACTAAAATTAGCAGCCTAAAGCCAGCAGACTAAGATTACCCGACCAAATAGAAAGTTTTAAATTTTAGAATTCTTAACCCAGCCTAATACCTTGTTAGAGACGGTAGACAAAAAAAAACATGTTGCAAATATTGTTTAAGAGCTTGGCGGTGAGCACTGGATATATTTCTAAAACTATTTTTGGAATCTCCTTTTCTTTATTCAATGAAGATGTTACATTACCTACCCATAAAATCCCACTTGAAAAAGCTGTCGCCCCGGCACTACGCAGTTTTTTCCAAGGCATATCGCCGCAATGGAATGGGTACACAACTCGTTTGCGAAAGTATACCGACCAGCTATCCATCTCTGATCAAGTGGAATGAATACAAATCTAATGCAACAAGAGTCGTTTTGCAGAGCAATCAGCGGGTGAGTTTTGAGTTGATCTACTCATAAAAAAACATTTATCGTATCAGCGAAGCAGCAATAATAGTACATTACTTCAGAGGGAAGAAAGTGACAGTTCCATACCGAGATTATGGCATTTGCGCCACGAGCTTGCGAGGGGCGCAAACCATTTGAGGTATGGAACTGTACTTTATCCTGAGGTATGTATAGTGCTTTTTATTACACCTACGAGGAAAATTATAGACATAAATGCATCCATATTTTACAAAAAACACAAAGATAAATGCTAAATCAATCGAAGTTTTTGCGAAAATGCGCGGGCTTTTCCTTTTTTTATTCGCCCGTTTGTGGAGTAGGCTAAGATCATAAGGTCATGCAGCCACTTCTTCCGTGATTCCGCGCGTTTTATATACAAAAATAATTTCGTTTTTAATTTTCTGTATGCACCAAGGAGGTTGGTAACTGGTAAAAAAAAACTGTATGTGGCCAGTAACAATTTACTTGAAATTTAATTAGTAGACAGTTAAAGTCTCTTTGCAGTATGACTGCTGACAAATAAAAAAAAAACCGGGTATGTAATGGAATTTCATACATACTTCCCACCCTTGGGTCGGAAGGATTTTCATACAAACTTCCATACCTTGGGATGAAAGGATTTGAAGTGCGGGATAAAGGCGTTTCTTCCCTCTAATTGGTATAATTAGTATGTATTTTCAGAGCAGGTGTGATAAAAAAAATATTTACTGCCATTTTGCCGACCTGCGAGGGTGGATTTTCGGCTATGCCAAACTTAAAAACCGGTCAAGTGCGAGTCTAAATCGCGCACGAAGGGTTCCGTACCACCGTTCAATGGAAGCGATGGCGTGGAGTGAATAGTTTGGATTTTACACAGCAAAATATTGTTTACAAAGTTATTGGTGCGGTTACTTTCACACTCCATGTACGTAACCAGGTGCATCCATAAGTTTGTATGTGGTATTGAAAGAATTTTTGTATGGGAGCCCCCTTAAATATTTCTTTTATCCTGTTTTTTAGTATTTTTTGTTATAGCGGCAACATAAATACATTATCTGTGAAAATTTCAACTCTCTAGCTAGCTAGGTTCTTGAGAAACCGCCTGGTGACAGACGGACGGACGGACGGACGGACGGACAGCGGAGTCTTAGTAATAGGGTCCCGTTTGGAACCCTTCGGGTACGGAACCCTAAAAATTGAACATAGTTTCGTCGCAGACTTGAACACAACTCGAAGAATAAGATTTCTCGATATGGCAAAGAGTTGGGGTGGCTTCCGATTCGTCGTCGCCGAGACTCTCACATTCTTTATTATCTATTAAATATCTTGAAAAATCCAAGCTACCCCAACTAGCTTCGACACCGTTTTGAGTATCTCTTTTCGGGAGATCTGCACCGGAAATCTCACACTGTCTCATTTTTAGCTACTCTGCGGCATAACAACGCTGCGTATAAACACTCTTTGGGACCAAATTCTACTATTTGAAAAGCCTCGCAAATGTATCTCGAATGCTTCCCAACGCCACTAAATGGCATATTTGGGATTCCCATAATGTAATCACAACGCGGCCGCGGTCCGCGAGCAAGCGATCGTCCAACACCGTATTCCCCAGATGACAAGCTCCTCGATAGCACGATCCCACCGTATTCTGTTAAATTTTTAAACGCACCACTAAGGCCTCATCTGTCAAAATCGTCACTTCTTTCGCGTTTCTGCAGCTTGTGGTTTTATGGTGCATTTGCAAGGTGGAATTTGTGAATGTTGATGATGTTGCGGGCGGTCCGACTCTGGAACGCACTTCCTTGCACTATAAGAGACAGTCCTACTCTTTTCTCTTTTAAGAAGAGTATTACAGGGCACTACCTCTCTTTTTCGTAAAAGTTATTGTGTTTATATTATAATATGTAAAGTTTATGTTGTATATATCGGTAATTATTTTGTATTTACTATCTGTATTTTAAAGGTATTTCATTTATTCCTAGGCATTTTATTTATAATATTTATTTTGTACTGCCTGGGTAGGCAAGATAAAAGGGTTTTTATGATACTATTTCCTTTGATGCCTTGGTTTGATGGAAGAAACCTTTTTTTAGAGATAAGCTCGCTATTCGGTATACTTCTTTCTGATTATGATCAAGTGTAATGAATACAAATCTAATGCAACAAGAGTCGATTTGCAGAGCAATCAGTGGGTGAGTTTTGGGTTGATCTACTCATAAAAAACATTTATCGTATCAGTGAAGCAGCAATAACATTTTTACTGCCATTTTGCCGACCTACCTTGGCAAGAGTGGATTTTCGGCTATGCCAAACTTAAAAATTAAACATAGTTTCGTCGCACACTTGAACACAACTCGAAGACGACTTGAGACTGAAGTTGCCCAAAGAAAGAGCCACTAGGTTTTTCAGAGTGGTGCAAAGAAAACCTGCGCATTTGTCACATCAACGACTGACTGCTTTATTAAACTGATATTCAATGTCATTTAATTATTTTGATGGTAATAATATTCATTTATATAATATTCAATAAGGTCATTTCTGCAATAATAAGGGGTACGCGAAATGATGCTCTTTCTTTAAGTAACAAGCAGCTAAAACTAATTGGGAACCAATGCTCTAAAAAGAAGAAAATAAACTTTAAATTGAATCAAACCCATCAATGAATTATTCGACAAAGTCGACTGATTTCCATAATCGAATGACTCCAACATTTCTGACACATCGAAAAACGGCTATTCTTTGACATATTGTGGTTGATTTATGTTCTTTATGACATAGAGCATCATGCCTTAATATATGTCATTATCTGGCATCTTGGGTGTAAGTTGGCAATATTCGGCTACAAAAGCTAGCAGCCTAAAATCATACCACCTGACAGGTCTAAATTTCTGACATATCGAAGAACATCTATACTTCGACATATCGTAGTTGATTAATAATGCTTATGACAAAGATCATCTTGTTTGATGTGTCAGTCATTATCTGGCATCTAGTTTGTATGTTGGCAATATTTGCTTTCAGCCTAAAATCATAACTAACAGATTGTAATCTCTGACATATCGTAGAACGGCTATTATTTGTCATATGGTGGTTGATTAATAATCTTTATGACACTGGCGGCATTTCTGATATGTCATTATTTGGTATCTCGGTTGTAAGTTGGTCGAATCTGGCTCCAAAAGCTTTTAAGCAGTTAACAATAGTTAAAATATATGAAATTGTCACAGAGTACGTATTGGTTGGTATAGGTATATATCATTAAATATGTTATATATATTATTTTTTTATAGTTATTTTTTCGGAACCTAGTTTAGTTTTTCGTGTGCTAGTTCGGCGCTAACACTTGACAGTTTTTATAAACATACAAGTCTCTATCAAGGCATGAGGTTGGCTTAAAAATGCTTCAAATTAAACTAGTTAGTGCAAAGCTCTCATTGGTTCATTCAAAAGCCCACTCCTGAATTTTTGGACATCATTTCTTCACAGCGCTTCTTACTGCACGGCATTTCTAAGTTGTGATGTGAACTAAGCGTGTGGTTGGTGTTGGCGAAATTCTAAAAAGGAGCTAATGTAAGTACATTCATTTAATTTTTATTATTTATCTATCTGCCTTTCCTATTGTAAAGTTTTAAACAGATTCCTAAGGAAAATTTGACAGATCAAACAGAAAAAATGGAAAACGTGGCCACAGAGATTCCCTGAAGCTCTTAATAATATTATGTTTAGACGAAAATGGGTTAGTACTACATATATTAGGGGAGGCCGGGGCACAACGTGCCGATTTTCGCAAATTCGTCTATAAATCGGATACAACAAATGCTATGCTTAGCAATGATAGTTTATATTGGGTGAAATTTATTGTAGTTTTTAAATTTTCGTTAATTTTTTCTATATTCTGAATACTTTTTGAACGAAATCGATATTTATCGAAAGAGGAAGAGCGGCACAACTTACCCCGCTCTGGGGCTAGTTGTGCCCTACGTCGGGTTGGTTGTGCCGCACATAATTATTTATTTATAAAATGAAATTTAAATAAGATAGAAATAAAAACAATACGTCAAATAATTGTATATTTATTATTCATAGTTTTAGTAAATTATCAATAGTTTTCAAACATTTCTGCTTCACATAGAAGACTTAATATGAAGAAAAAAAAACATAACTTATATTCTTCTAGTTATCAAACATAAAAAAACTTTTATATCAGTAGATAATTAACACATATTAATCAAATGAAATCTAGGTATTATATTAATAATTAAGTTATCAGCCTCTCAAACAAAATAATCAGTCTTCAGTAGGTATATTCTAAAATTACTAAGATAATTTTAATTTATCAGTCTCTTGAATCGACAGCATAATAACAAAGTTTTATTCTCCAGATGATAGATCAGAAAAGCAATTAGGACACACATATGATAGGCTATTTTCATCTTCAATACATTGCAAATGGGCCCATAATTTGCAGTCTCTGCACTGAATCTATTTTTCTCCAGGTGCAGAGTTAGAGAAGGCATCACAACATATGAGACAAAACCATTCTAGTCCCTCATTCTCTTCATCGGAACTATCTTGAAGAACTTGTCTTTTGGCTGACTTCTTGTTATTCTCTTTACCTTCTTTTTCTTTTGTGCTACTTTTCCCCTTCCCCTTGCCTTTTCCTTTTCCACTTATCTTGATCGCCTTCTTGGTCTTGGCTTCTTTTTTCTTTTTCCTGAGGGCCTGCTCCTCGGCCAGTGCATTTTTAATGGGGGTATCTGTCAGGACCTCCGTCTTCCTTTTGCGCCTATTATTGGCTGCTCCTGAACGAGGGGGTGCTTGTGGGAAAGGCCTGATGGCTTCCGGTGAGAGTATCTCTTAGTTTTGATTATCTGATGGCACGGACTCATTTCCACGGCTAGGATTCTGTATACCTGAAGGGCCTGGTTCACTTATATAGTCAACTCTGCATTCGTTTCGATGAGGATCTTGCTGAATTATTGATGGGCTGGTGTCACCAGTGCTCCTCCCACAGATTGTGTCATAAAGATTGTCAGGGGTACTTTCTCGACTGTTTGAAGGGCCAGGCACATTGTCTTTGTCTTGAACAGGTTGAATTTCCGGCGCTGGACGATCGGTGACAGAAGACGGCGCAAATTCTTTGTCTGTGAAAATATTTGCATTGAAAGGCCAGATTCCGGTATCTTTGAACGCGTTGCAAATATTGGAAGGTGTTGCTGCCTGCGGGAAACCATATTTCGCTAAGCCTGGTATTTCGTATATGCTCATAGTCTTACCAGGATTTCTCCTTAGCCAGTCGTTTTGAGCTTTGGCGCATGCATTTTTGAAAGGCCCGTTGATACCCACATCCAGTGGTTGTAGACGATGCGTACAATGTGGAGGAAACGATAACAATACCACTGAGTTTTTCTTGGCCTTTTCAACCACTTCAATATCAACATGAGATGCGTGATTATCCAGGAGCAAGAGCACTGGCTCTGCAGGGGAAGGTTTCGTGTATTTTATGAAATGATTCATAAACATCAAAAATTCGGTGCTTGTCATCCAACCCGATTCATTTCCAGTTCCAATGCATTCTTGAGGACCGTCGCGAATAAACAGGTCTTTGAATTTAAGACGGGGGAACACAAACATTGGTGGAATTGTGTTTCCCAAGGCATTAACTGCAAGTTCGACTGTAACCAGAGTTCCACGCTCTGCTGAAACAATTGCACCTACTTGCTTTGTGCCCTTCTCTGCCACAATTTTTCTTGGTTTTAGCACAGTTGTGAGGCCAGTCTCATCCAGGTTCCAGATACGTGAAGCAGTAAGTTTATACTTGCTTATATGCTCACCAAGTTTCGTGAAGAACTCGCCCACGTTGTGTCGGTGGAACGCGCTCGCGCGTCCTGCACTTGTAGCTTCTGGTGATCTTATAGAAAGAGTAGTGTTCCTCTGCAAGAAACTGGTCAGCCAATCCTCTCCCGCCTCGAGATTTTCATGCCAAGATTTTGGAATGTTTGAAGCCTTGACTTTAACCGCACATTGGTATGCAAGTTTTCGGACTTCTTCTGGGAGAAGACCAAAGTAAATAGAAGCGCTTTTTAAGATGTACGCCGTCAACGTGCCTCTTGTTCCATACTGAACACCAGTCTTGATGTATAACCAAGTTTAGGAGTAACTCCACTCCTTAAGCTTTTTACGTAACGCTGTAAAGTGGTGTGGCATATATCCAACTCCCGCGCAACAGTTTTCAATGGGCGCCCTTCTTTTATTACTGCATCAGCAGCTCTTTGCATCAGTTCTCTGAATAAAAATAATAAAAAAGTAAAGATTTATTTTTTATTATATTAAAAATTACGGTGGGGTTGGTTGTGCCGCGGCACATATAACCCCCACACAATCGGCACGTTTTGCCCGATAAGACATGACATGACATATTATCACACAGTCAAAAAACTACTTGGATAAAGCTTCTAAATTGCATTGCTAGACAATTCTAGATAAATAACAAATATGTTGGTAAAACTTTCATATCAAAATAACAAATATTGCCAGCTTGAGACCAAAAAGTATAAACGCAAAAATCTTTACTTACGTGGCGCTGAAGGACCCTCACCACACAACCACTCGGTCCGCGTCTCGAGCTCAACTAAAATGGCTGCCGTGTGTGCGTGGCGGTTTGGCATTTCACGACGTATTGCGAACGTATAGCTATCTCTTTCTGTTTTCGAGATATTCGCGAAGGCACTACTTACCCCCGGCACGTTGTGCCCCGGCCTCCCCTACTATGATATTATTTTATTTTCAACAGCATTAAGAAAGTCACAACCAGGTACTTCGGGAGGAAGAAGTGTTTCCGAATACGTACAGAAAAAATACTTTTATACGCTGGACACCAATTCACCAAAAAAAAACAACGTATAAAAACGGAGAAATAATATGGGAATGCCACCAAATAACGAAAACCAAGTGTACTGGCACAATGAAGAATAATAAAGCAAGTAAATACAAGATGACATTTAATTATTTATTTTTTAAGATAGGTTTCTATAATATTGTTGATACTATGAATGATTCTGATAAAACCCATAAATATAACTTTTATAATTGAATTATAAATTGTTTTATCTTAGCTCTTCTTGCACTCGGTAATAAATAAGCTTTAAAATAAATATGATTAAGAGAGTCAACGGCACGTTAAATCTTAATATCCCGCTATTCCTATTAGCTGTAAAACAACGAAGGGGACAACGGCACGTCAAATCTTAATATACCGTTGTCCCCATTGGCTGTATCACTGCAATGGGGACAACGGTACGGAAAAAATATGACGTTCCGTTGTCCCCATAATGGGGACAGAGTCAAGGGGGACAACGGAACTACACGGTTCCAGAGTCGGACCGCCCGCAACATCGTCAAAATTCACAAATTCCACCTTGCAAATGCACAAAACAACCACAAGCTGCAGAAACGACTTAGACGTGACGATTTTCATAGATGAGGCCTTGGTGCGTTTCAAAATTTAACAGAATACGGTGGGATCGTGCTATCGAGGAGCTTGTCATCTGGGGAATACGGTGTTGGATGATCGCTTGCTCGCGGACCGCGGCCGCGTTGTGTAAGGAAATTCGCCATTTTGAGGCGTTGGGAAGCCTTCGGGATACATTTTCGAGACTTTTCAAACAGTAGAATTTGGCCCCAAAGAGTGTTTATACGCAGCGTTGCTATGCCGCGGAGTAGCTTAAAATGAGACAGTGTGAGATCTCCGGTGCCGATCTTCCGAAAAGAGATACTCAAAACGGTGTCGAAGGTAGTTGGGCTAGCTCAGATTTTTCAAGATATTGAACAGATAATAAAGAATGTGAGAGTCTCGGCGACGACGAATCGGAAGTCATCCCAACCCTTTGCGATATTGAGAAACATGGTCGAATTTGCTCAAGTTTAATCAGTTTCTCTTCGTGCGCAATCGCCCAGGCAACATCGGCATAGATAGATTAGCGTCGTGAGAAGGGAATGTACAAGGGTAATTTTGGTCTGCCGTGGCAAGAAGTTCTGCAGTCGCCTGAGGGAATGGAAAGACGCAAAGACCCGTCTGCTGACCTCGCAGACATGTGGAGACCAACACAGCTGGTTATCAAAGATGACCCCAAGCTTTTTCGCCTTAGCAGTGTACTCAGTAGTACTATTTGTAGGTGACTCGTAATATTTAACCTCATATGTAGTTTACTGTAATAATTTATTTATACTGTACAGAACATTTATTATAATTCATCCCTTACTTAATTACGTATTCTATTTACTCACACTAAAACATTCATTACTCTCATACATCACTCTTTCGTACTTTCACTATACAAAACTAAATATTATTATTAGCAAGCGACCCCGCGCGCGACTATCTTTATCTGGCTGGTCCTATTGTTCGTCGTTGACGTCACTAGGCGCAGTCACGATGCGCGCCCGCCGATCGCCGCCCGCCCGCCAGTCGGAATCTAACATCAGACGCGAAGCCTGCCTCGCTAAATCGCTTGCGCTACCCTCGCTGTTACTCGCGATCTATTTATTTCGCTTGTATTTGCTTTTACCTGCTTTATTCTCGAACTGTACTTTCTCCTTGTGCTTAATACCATCTGTGTCTACGCTATCTCGTGACAACCCAAACTATTATAAGTTACAGGAACAAGGTTTCTCTAATAATAAAAGAGAGTGCTTGGCTCTAATTATTGCTTGCGATTTCATCGGGTTAACCAACAACCCGTGGGACGAGACCCAGCCCTTCACTTTCTCGGGGTCAGCATTCAACATCTCCACGGATGAAACTAAATCGCAGGGGGAAAAGTGGCGATAGATTTGGAGATCATCTGCGTAGAGGTGATACGAAGAAGAGAGGACATCGGAGATGGAGTTGATAAAGACTGAAAACAGGGGAGGAGAAAGAATACCTCCTTGAGACACTCATGCGGTTAGATCACACCATTGAGTTTCAGTCTCCTCAGACTTAATGCGCTGCTGACGATCTCTCAGGTAAGAGTGGAACCAGTGAACCGTATGTGAGGACATATTCAAGGAACCCATCATCGCAACAAGAATGTCAAAATCGACGCAGTTAAAGCATTGCTGAATTCAAGCAGGGCTGACACAGTGACTAACTTCTGGTCCATGGCCAGCTGGATGTCATCGCTGACTATTATAAGTGATATGGTAGTACTGTGCCCTGGTCTGAACCCAGATTGGTACGGATTGAGTAAGTTGTTTGAAGAAAGGTATTAGGACAGCTGAGAGTGGACTATGGAT
Organism: Argyresthia goedartella; assembly: GCA_949825045.1. Classification (NCBI taxonomy): domain Eukaryota; kingdom Metazoa; phylum Arthropoda; class Insecta; order Lepidoptera; family Argyresthiidae; genus Argyresthia; species Argyresthia goedartella. The sequence goes on from OX463828.1 coordinate 18,274,868, forward strand.
TCAAGGACTTTGGAGAGTATAGGTAAAATAGAGATGGGCCGATAGTCTTTGAAGGAGGAGGGATTAGAAATTTTGGGGAGTGGGATGACGAGCACTTTCTTCCACAGACCAGGAAAAGAGCTGACCGATAGAAAATGGTTAATAATGTGGGAAAAGGCGGGATCAACTTTTCAAGGACACTGTGGATCATTCGATGTCTGATGTTCTCGCCACCAGCAGCTTTGGAGGTTATAACAACACTGCTTTTATAACTCATTGTCATTGGTGAAACTTCAATTTACGGCTTATGTCATGACTGGCCACTTCAGTCTGTCGAACAAAGAATTGCCTTTTCACATACAGACTACAACAGAAGTCTCCGTATAGCTGCGGCGATGTGCTAGCTCCCTGTCACGTCAAACGGAGTAAATAATCACTGGCTACATGGACCTATTACCCCGTATGGGAAATGGCGTGACGCTATGTTATGTACTTAATTGAAGTATTTGCCAGAGGCAATTATAAGGAGAACGACATCTTCGGGAGTAAAGTAAAAGGCTTGAGATGCGCGCAAATACCAGACTATACTAGACTACTTTATTACAGGGAATCCTAGCTTATATACTAGGTTGGTACTTGTTATTAATGACGTGCATAAGACATAGTGCGTGATGAATATAAATATACCTTATCTGTGGCGGTCGTCAACTTATCTTAACATTACGTGAAAATATGACTTACATAGTCGACCGGCACAGATACTCCCCCCTTTAGGGAAAATAATAAATGAATGTACATGTAAATGAATGTAACAATGGAAAAAAATCTAAGTTAGATAACATAACAAACTTATATCAACTGCAATAATAACTAGTAGTATTTTAATAAACATAAAACCAGATCTTAATTGTGCATACTTTAACTTAATCTATTTTTATATATAAGGAAAGTCATTGTTAAATAAAACTAGATAGTAATAGCGCATACTTCAACTTAAAAGGTAAATCTTACACGAATTAAAAAAAATAAAGGAACTACGGTTACGCGAATTCTACATAAGTTTAAAGAATTACTTAATATTTACCTACAGGCAAGGCTTGTGTCTGGCCGCACACTACATAAAATAAACTAAAAACTGGAAAACAGAAAAACACTAGGAAAATGGGGCTTCGCGGTTAGTAAACTAACCTAACCTATAACTGGAAAAGATCCGCAGGAGAGTCGTCTGATGCTGCAGCCGCCAATTCAATCGATAAGTCAATTTACATCGCACGTCGTTGAAGTTGTAATCACTGTTTGTTTATAATTGCGACCGTACCTACACAAGGATGATTGTGCTGAATCAGCGTCAGCATTAAATCTGTAACCTTGGCTGTAGGCAGTCAATGATCTCGTACGTCATATGTACGTGCGTGCTCTTCACTCTTGAGTGAATATTAAGTTGTCGATTGATGAAATTTGTGTGCCTAAAAACCTTGGGATTTGGCAACATAGGGCACATCTTGTACACCAATCGTTTATATATATATATATATATCTCTCTCTCTTTTCAGTGATTTGATTATTCTTCGTGCGATGTTCTTCCTGGATGATTTCAATATTCGTTGAATTAGGTATATCGATGATGTTTCAATACTCTTCTGGGGGCTGGAACGGCTTCCTATGTCTTGAACTTGAAAAAGGTGCTTGCTGTGAATGAATTTGCCGACGCGTTCGTTTCTGCTGGTGCGAGCTCCATTTTGATAAATCAGCAGTCGGCTGACTATCGGTTCATTATTCTTGCGGTATCTTGAGTTCGATGCGGGAAATCTTCAGTTGAAATCTTTTGGCTTCTGGTCCGTCATGGCTTGCTTGATGTCGTCTTGGTTTGGGTGGGGTCTTGATTATGGATTTCTGCAGCGTGGTTTGAAATAGGTATGCAGAAGTCGGGGCTCGGCGATCTTGGACGAAGTGCTTCTTGCTTGCACTTCTAGGGTGGCAGCACACGGAGTTTTCTTCGCGGCTGGGTCCATGCTGCTATTACCGAAGGTTGCTGATGTTCAGAAGTCGGGTCACCACTTTGCCAGCAGAGGCAATTATAAGGAGAGCGACATCTTCGGGAGTAAAGTAAAAGGCTTGAGATGCGCGCAAATACCAGACTATACTAGACTACTTTATTATAGGGAATCCTAGCTTATATACTAGGTTGGTACATGTTATTAATGACGTGCATAAGACATAGTGCGTGATGAATATAAATATACCTTATCTGTGACGGTCGTCAACTTATTTTAACATTACGTGAAAATATGACTAACATAGTCGACCGGCACAAAGTAAATGATATTAAATCCTCTGTTTCAGTTCCGCTACCAACCTGACATGTTGTACGATTTTCTATACGGGATCAACGAAACTGGAATTCCGGTCATATTGGACATGAACGATCCGGGCACTCCTGAGGGGTTCACTATTGCTCAGACATTTAACGAGTAAGTAGACCATTTTCGACAGTCTTCATTGCTGCGGAATTGGGATCGCCCCCGCCTGTCACGTAAAATGGTTGAAGGAGGTGAATTATGAAGAACCAGCGTTTACCAAAAACTGTAAACAAAGTCAAAGCACAGTCTAAGTCAAAGTCCTTTTTTATTTAAGATATTTACATACACTTAGTATAAATAGGTATATTTTTTTGCCCCTCTACATTGGACTTCTGTGGGAGAAAAGAAACACCCACATATTGATTTTTAGATCTCTTTTAAAAACAGTCCCAAACTACGAGATAAAACAAGACAATAAGTTCAAAACCTAAAACCCGACTAGGTACTAAAACATCTCGCTCATAAGAGTAAGAAACCTATTATTACAATTTAAATGATCACCAAAATTTTTATTTTACTAAATGAATAAATGGCCACCAAAAGTTGCAGCAAATATCAGGGCAAAATACTGTGGTAGCTTTGGTGAGGTGTAAAGCGGGTGAGCGAAGCGAAGACCCCTTTATCCTTCTTGTTAGGTTGAACATGTAAGAACAAAAAAAAATACTTAAAACATAAACTTGAGTACACAATGAGCATTTATCAATTCTGGCAGTCATTTCGAATTTATTGGTAGTAAAATGGGTGCGTTTTTGGTAATCGTTTAAACACAAGCTTTATTAAAGCCAATCCGCTTCTCACTCTTTTAAGGGTAAGAAACTTAAGTATTATTAAAGACACCGGGCGGCCTATCCGCTTCTAAAAATATTTTTGGAATGTGCTAATTAAGCCCATTAAAATTTGATATACCTCGCGCCACGAATTAAGAGCGCTGGGCAACGTTGGCGGGAATTACTGTGCATAGTATGTACAGGTATTGAAAAGTAACTAATTCAAGGCCACCGCTCATAACGTGTGGCGCGACGTATACCCAACACGAAAAGACTCCATGTTGTGTGTGTATTCAGCGATGGGCAGCGCTACACCACAGCCCGCGCTTACCTGAAGCCTGAATCCGAACGGCCCAACCTGAAGGTGTTGACCAACGCGCATGTCACGAGAGTCCTCATTGAAAACGACACGGCCTACGGAGTGGACTACCTCCATAATGGCGTTAATAAAACTGTTCGCGCTTCTAAAGAGGTAAGAAGGTTTTGTTAAAGCCTTCGTGATACGGAAGTCGTTTGTGGCAAAGAGAATATAATCACTGTATGTGGTTTAGTGTTACACAATCCCCCGTCAGGCAAGAGATGCGGGATTGAATAATAACTAGCAGAATGCTCATCTTTGTAAGCGAAAGGCGATTTATCTTGAACACTTATCTATGAACTGCCCATCCAATTTATTTTTTGAGTTATTTTATAAAATAACATTTCAATTCAACAATATTCGCGGAAAGTATACATGAACTTGTATCACTATGTCAAAGCTCCAACGTATTGATAAAGTGTACCACAGTGTGCCTTAGTGAAATGTTCGCTTTGTTCCACCGAAAATTAGAATAATTTATCTTACGTCCATTCTAACCGTCACGCAAGATGGAGCATTAATGCTTGCGCCCCACCTATGGGAAATGCGTGGCTCCATTTTGTTGGTGATAATCACAGATATATAAGATTCCTGAAGAACTTTTTCGGTACTTGTGTCTTGTCCTAGAGCTTTTGAGACTTTCTTTGTGATCTGAATGTATTGAATAATTGTAACTACATACCTGTACCTATATTGTGTATATTGTGTTCCTTGCAGGTGATTCTCAGTGGTGGTGCTTTAAACAGTCCCCAGATTTTGATGCTGTCTGGCATAGGACCACGAGAGACCCTAACAGCGCTTAACATACCAGTGGTAGCTGACCTGCCTGTTGGACGAAACCTGAGGAACCATTTAGGAATGACCCTATACTTCCTTCTTGAGAAACAAGATAACGTGCAGAACTTGAACTGGTCAGTCGCTACGGAGTACTTACTGGAAAGAACTGGACCTTTGACTTCTACTGGTCTTACACAGGTGTGTAGAACTAGCAGAAAGCACAGCTTTGTAAGAGCGAGCGAAAGGAAGGTGATGTGATGTCTCTTTACAACTTGTCTATGATTGCCTGTGGTTATACTCTTTGTGGTTATGCTATTTATTTAATGTTTTCTTTTTTAATTTTATTTAGAGAAAAATATATTCGGGAATTCTAGAAATCACAATTTCAAAGCTCAAACGTATAGGTTTTATAGTTTCTTCATAAAGTATACCACAACACGACGTAAGGCGTGCTGGATTGTTGCCTAGTGATAGGCTCGCTTTGCTCGCCTCATTATCAAATGTGATAAAACTAACAAAGTGGTATCATAAGGCCGAAACATTAGCTCTAATTGTATAGAACGTTGACCGAAGGAGGGCTTGACTCGCCTTTTATTTCTCGTGCTTTATTGAATAATATCATATTTAAACCCGAAAGATATTTTTATATGAAGTCGTTTACTACTTAGTTATATAGAAGGGTGGCGCGTGTCTGCAATATGAAATGAACGTTGTCATTATTCGTATGCGACATTTATATTTTCATTTGCGCGCCATGTTATCGTGGGTTATCTCTCGAGGATGACCACACACTAAAGCGAGTCTTTCCAGCGCAGTAATGTTGCTAGTGGAGTACAGTTTTGGGTCTGTCGCGAAAAAGGACGGTTTTTTGTTTCATTGTAAATCCACTATGCTTAGAGACAATATAGGTACAATAATACGTACGTACGTACTCACGCCCGCTTTGGGCGACCACAATCAACGACACGTGACACCACACCACCACCACACAACTACAGCTGACTTTCAGCGGCCGACTGTTTCGTCTCCATATTTTGAGACGCCGCTAGCTAGCGATGTGTTACATTTATAACTGCTTGTTCTTCCATTGGCCATCTTAAAAATAAAGGTAAGTAGGTAAGTGAAATCAATGTATCATCAGTATTTCCTTTGAAAAAGAGCTAACTCAGAGTTTCTTGTGCGTTCTTCTCTGAAAAGTATCTGCTTTTGGAACGTACACCTAGTATTAAATGGATGACGTACTAGAGATAGAATGATGTAGGTATATGTAATAGATGTGTATTTATCCAACAGAATAAAGAATATTTTGATTCGAATGATCGATTTGATTAATTGATATAAAAATCCGGCCAAGAGCGAGTCGGATGTATGTATATTCCATGGACAAGGACAGATATTCCATGGTATTAGAAAGCAAAATATGAAAGTATTGACCCATATTAAAGTGCCATAACGTTTACTTCAGGCAAACGTGTTACAAAACTAATTAATGAACACCCGGTTTTCTCGCAGAAACTAGGTGGGACAAAGAAAAATTACGATGTTTATAACTCTTTTAGCAATTAATTCTTAAGTTTTATTATTTAAGTCACATTTTATATCTTCTAAGCATAGACTAAGATATATTGAATCCATTAAATGCAACTTTAGTCGTATGTCATAATAACACACACCCTTATTATTCGTTTATTCGTTTAGGAATCCGTGAGACAACGTTATTTTCGCCAGGACATATTTTTTTTGTAAAGGCCCATATAATTTAAAAAAACAATTAAAAATAGAAATAGTACGTTAAAAAAACCGGCCAAGTGCGAGTCGAACTCTCGCACGAAGGGTTCCGTACCATTATCTATTAAAACGGCAAAAAAATCACGTTTCTTGTATGGGAGACCCCCTTAAATATTTGTTTTACTTTCATTTATTTATTTATTTTTAAAGTGATATTGAATGATTATTTCATATTGATTTTCTATGAATATTTCAAGCGTCTAGCTGTTCCCGTTATCAATATCGAGCAAATACGAGAAAAAAAACGTTTTTTTTATGGAGCCCTCTTAAATATTTATTTTATTCCGTTTTTAGTATTTGTTGTTAAAGCGGAACATAAATACATCATCTGTGAAAAATTCAACTGTCTCACTATCACGATTCATGAGATAAAGCCTGGTGACAGACGAACGGACGGACGGCGGAGGCTAAGTAATAAGGTTCCGTTTGGCACCCTTCGGGTACGGAACCCTAATGATACTTACCAGTGGTATGTTATCCCACTTGATTGAAAGTTTTGTTTTCCACTTCGGTTTTATACAAATCTTTACGCTGCAGACCGGCATTTTAACCCTTTCCTGTTGGCTCTCGCGTGAGTAACGGCCGCTGTGTGAATGAGTCAGCGTTGTTTACTGTAGGTACCGCGAAGCCTGTGCAATTTGATCATATCCAGGCGACATGAACCACGCCCGCTAAGGCATATCTCCTTACTTCTATGATCTGAGGTCTTGCCAGGCGACATGAACCACGCCCGCTAAGGCATATCTCCTTACTTCTATGATCTGAGGTCTTGCCAGACGGAACGACGGACAACGAAGTGATCCTATAAGGGTTTCTTTCTGCCTTTTATGGTACGGAACCCAAAAAACGAAAATGTCAGCCGCAAGCAATGAGAAGACAGCAAGAGGAGTGCAGTTCCACCATCAACTGTCCGTTTCGTATTCACAGATGACAGGTCTTCTATACTCTAGCCTGGCTAAGAACCGATCGCAGCCTGACCTGCAGTTCTTCGTCAATGGCTTGTATGCTGAGTGCTCGTCGACCGGGATTGGTGACGAGCAAGTGTGCAGTTCGCAAAGTGCGATGAACATCTCGTGAGTATGTTTACGTTATATGTAAATACATTGTACAAACGGGACACCATATCCCAATTGATAGATATAATTTTGACAGTTTCGCAGTGTAATGTTTCTGGTTATTTCGGATGTGTAGATCTATTTGAATAGTTTGCCTGCTCTGATACTGACTGTACCATAAATGGTGCCGACTAATCGCACAATACAAGTGGTCCGGAGGGGGCGATCTACTATACTAGTAAGACAGCCACCATCTATAATATAGATGGTGGCTCTCTTACTAGTATAGCAGATCTAGATATAGATTCTATATCATCATCATCATTATCAGTATCAGAGAAGGAACCCACTGTTAAGCATAAGCCTTCTCACGTATACGGAACTGAGCGACTCGCGTCTATAGTTTTCCTGCTATACTCGCTTTATCGTCGCTCCTTCTGGCAGGTCCTGCCTTCTGATATTTGGCCTCTTGAGGCCACCATTCAGTCACCCACCTAATCCATCAAGCGTCATCTCGCCTTGCTAAGTGTGCTTTACATCGCTTTACTGTCAATATTTGGCCTCTTGCGACCACAATTCAGTCACTTATCTAATCCATCAGGTGTCATCTCGCCTTGCTAAGTCTGCTTTACTTTACTGTAATTCCAGAATGAACGGCGTGGCATTATTGCCCCGTAGCGTGGGCTACCTGACCATCAACTCCACGGACCCTCTCCTCCCCCCAGTCTTCTACCCGCGATACTTCAGCCATCCGGCTGACATGGTCATGGTCAAAGATGCGGGGCGCAAAATCAAGCAGATAATTGAAGCCGACGTAAGACCTCAAGATAATTGTATCATATTATCGTCACCATCAATAGACTGTAAGGGAAACCACGACTACTGCTGAGTGCCCGGCGCCCCAAACTAGCATCTAGGGTATCTCGCCCCGTAGACGGCGCGCTCCGCGGGTGGCGTGCCGCGCTCCTTCCGCGCCCGGGCAAGAGACCCTAGATGCTAGTTTGGTCGAGGGTTCCCTGAAAGGCTACACAACACTTTCTAACATAAAACACTAAATAACGAGCGGAACTTTGGGTCCATTGACTTTTACCTAGAATTGAGTACGGTCTGGAGGTTTTAATACCTATCTCGCTCCTACTAACGAATTCATATTACTGTCCTTGTCACACCGCATGTCCCTATTGCAAGAAAGAAATTATTATGTGCAAGACCTGCCCTGCCGGTCTAAGGAGGCAAGTAGGAACTTTTTAAATTTGGTTTAACGATGCCGGAGGGCAAGCGAGGGGTGTATAGGCATTTTCATTTATACGCCATTCGACTTCGTCCTGCGCAACTCGCATCTATTGTTTTCCTTCGATTTAACTTCTCAAAAACCGCGGGCAGTTGAGAGGGGTCGCGATTGTGAACCTTATACTCTGGCAATAAAATTTAAAACCTGTAACGGAAAAGTGGGGTTACTCAAGGGTATTCAAGGGGCAGGACCATCTGTGGCCCAACTCCGGTACACAATGACAGCTCCATGACAATTGTCATGGAGCCGTCATTGTGTAATTCTTCATGTAATTACATGACGATTATGGCCAACTTTAGATATCCAATATTTGGCGTTTGCAGTATATTTTTTAGGCAATTATGGTAAAAATTAAGTTAATTGGTAAACATAATAATTTTGTTAATCAACAAAGGCAATGGGATTACAAAATCGTCAGATATTGGATATCTAAAGTCGACCGTAATCACCATGTAATTTTCATTGTGCTGTCATGGTACCAGAATTTGGCCCCCTGGTGGCCTGCCGACTGGTCTTTCGACTCCTCTTGGCCACCACTCCGATCTGAGAGATGTATTAACACTGAAAGTTCAGGTTCTAGCTATGTCCAAATCGAAGATTGCAAGGTGTCGAGAATGTCCTGGATGGCTTCGAGAAAATGATGTTACGGCTGTGCTTTGGCTGGGGCACTGCCGTGATTCGGGTTCGATATCCGGCTAGGGATAAAGAAAAAATAAATCCCCAAGTCCGTGGATGTGTATATGTGTGTGACGTCGTTGTTGCTGGTTGCCACGACACAGGGTATCCTAGTGTGGGGCCAGAAGCAATATATGTGCCTGTATATAAATGTTTATGTTTATCTGATACCAACTCCACCTAGAATACGGCTTTTCATTTCAGAAACCGAGATTATTTGGGAATAAAAGCACAGAATACTTAATAGTATCACTTACAGAAAGATCACTCCGTAAAGGCACTTTAATAAATAGCTACTCTCGCTGCGCGGCAATAAAGCGCAATCTAGCTCGCACCTGCGCTACGTCCAATTATCGCTAAACACATACGAAATCTGTTGCCCCGCCCGTGCAGGCTACATTGCGCCGCATCACTACACCTGAAAGCTTCTTTTACTCTGACATCTCAAGGTCGTCTTGTAAACTCCGGTAGGGTTACCTACGTGCGATTTGTATTTGTGAATTTTAACCCACTGTGTGTATGAGGCGTGTTATTAGTACTTACTTACTCAGGGTATTGGCAAATTCTTAGGCTAGGTAGACGGGTAGTTACCTCCTTACTTAGGGTAATTGTAATTTGTTATATACTCGGTCTGAAGTGTTTACTTTTAGGTAACCAAAAATTTATTAAATTAAAAGGCATCTAATTTTATTTGTGAAAAATTCCTTTAGATACCCTAAAATGTTAGGTACCTTAGTCATTGTTGTTGCAAACATCACAGAAAAGATGCTTATGAGGAGCTTCAAATATGATAGAAAGAATACAGCAAATATTTCTGAAACAACTAAGTTTCCGTGACAGATTTCAAACTGATGGTTATGCAGAGGAATGCCGCCATCATAACATCCTCAACCTCGAATCTCGCCGAGCCATGTTAGATGTTCAGCTTCTGAATAACAGGCTGAATGCTCCGTCGACCCGTATTCGTCACACGACACTCTTCAACGTACCTCTGGCTCGTACAAACTACGCTGCTCACTCCATCAGCCGCCGCCTGCCACGCATTTATAACAGATTGTTTGCTGAATTCACATCACATCTTCCACAACACGCCGAGTCTATTCAAAAAACTCATGACCATAATACTAACGGACGCAACTGCTACTTATCAGTTAATTGAATAATTAAATAATATTCTCTCTATTTCCTACACACCCACAAACACACATACACACAAAAACACATAACGGACAACTGTTTATTAAGTATTTATTTTGTTTTGCTTTATTCATATTTGTAATAATATGAGATGACTGTTTTATTTTTTAAGTTTATTGCTTACTCTATTGAATGTTAAGGTCGTATAATAACTAATAAGAGTCCTCAATTGGCCTATGTCATATATTAATGTTAAGTACTTTAGACTGTATCGTGGTGTGGACTCAGTTCCCAAATAAATAAACAAATAAGCATCTAGCGCGCGACGCAACCGCAAGCCTAGCGAACGGCAACCTAACTAACTGAAATTAAACCCCAGAACTGCCCGGAAGTCGGGTTGGCCGGTCGAACGTACCTAAACTGCTGAGTGAGACCCCCTGATAAAAGTAACGACCGAATGAACGTTATACCATTGTCGCTCAAAATAGATTCAGAAGTCTTAGAGTGAACCAACCGAATCAGCATCAGAAGTTTATAAACACCCTTATTAGGGCCACTAACACATATTTAGGCGCTGTGTGGGTACCTATTTGACGTAACATGACACGTGATCTGACTAGAAATATATGGGAATGGTGTGGAATGACATGCCACGGACATGCCACACCCATACATTTCTTGTCAGATCACGTGTCACGTCACATCGGTAGGCACAGCGAGCTTACAATCAACTATCGCTATGATATAACTTAACATAAATCAAAACATATTATTTTTCCAGTCCCTGCAAAAGAAATACGGTATCAAGCTGGATCCGGCTTACTCTGACGCTTGCAACAAGTCCGAGGAATGGTCTGACCCATGGCTGGAGTGCATGGCACGCGTCCACACGGACCCACAGAACCATCAGCTGGGCACGGCGGCAATCAGTCGAGTCATCGACAATGAGCTGAAGGTGTATAATGTCACTAGTAAGTTACATCTATCTGAAAGTAATGGTCTAGGCTAGAGTCCTCCTTCCACCAGCGAGTCTTATTCATCAGCCCTTGGAGCCAAGTTGCATTCGCCAACTTATGTATGGCGTTTTGACGTTTTTCGTGAAAAGTATCACTTTGCGCGGCAAACGTCATTTCGCATCCATTTTCTTAGCGTCGGAAGCGAGTGATGAATTAGCGAATGCAACTTGGCTGCGGGGGCAGGCAGAGGTAAGGGATAAAACTCGCTGTCTCCACGACATCAGATAATGGACGGGGATATCCAGCGTAGAACAGTCGATGCGCGTCGAAGCGTGTTTCCGTAATATATAAGGCCATTACGCAGGGGTCTGTAAATTATCGCGTATACTTTGCAACGCAATGTTTTCACTAACGTCTTCCGATATGAATGCTTCGGATACTTCGGAATGGTCTACGTCAATGTATTGGTTCCGTTATATACTGCGCTATTACCCATTGTAAAAACTCGTGTTATTAAATAAATATTTTATCTGTTCTTAAGTTTATGTTTTAAGTGTTTTTGTTGTTCTTACCTGTTCAACCTAACACGAAGGATAAAGGGGGCTTCGCAAGGCTCTGCTTCCTAATCCAGAGGTTTCTTTCAAAACCGGCTGGGGAGGAAGAAAACAAAATCCCCAGGTCTTGGATGTATATGTGTGTGACGTCGCTCTTTCTGGTTCCCACGCCACAGGGTATCCTAGTGTGGGGACAGAAGCTATGTATATGTCACCGGAAGATAGTCAAAACCGTTAGTTGATAAATTAACGCGGCAGTTGACAACTACCGGCAGATGTTAAACCAGACCGACAGGGTTTAGAATTTACTTTTCTCTTGTTCTTACATGTCAACCTAACATGAAGACTATTCGGGGGCTTCGCTTTTCACCTAAGCTACCGCAGTGTTTTCCCTGGCATTTCGTTTGCAATTCAAGTTTAAACCAGTTTACTATTTAACGGTTTTAACCGTTAATTGATCAACTAACGCGTCATATAGTACGCATACGCTAAAGTTCACTATCTGTCGAAAGTTGACCAACTTACGAGGAAAAAAACGTTAGTTTATCAACTAACGGTTTTAACTATTATTTACTGTGACATATACACCTATATGTAAGTGTTAACACGCAAAAAATGATTTTTTTTACAGAATGACGCTTAATGAAATATTATGTTGGGGAATGCTAACACATCATTACGGACAACTTTTTCCCAAGAAACATATGGTCGCAAACGTAGCTTTTATTTGGGTCTCCCAATTAGGTAACTTTTAATCAGCTGATGGTAATCCATTTTGTGGCGTGGGGAAGCCTTCGATATGCTTGTGCGAGGCTTTTCCCACATCGGAATCCCGGTCCGGTCACTGTACTGAGACCATTTTTTTCCGTTTCTTGGGGAAAGTTGTTCATAATAATAATGAGTACAATCGTTCCCCAAAAATTTGGTCAGCTAATTAAATCTCCCTGTACAAATATCTCCTTCAAATGTTATAGGGCTCCGAGTGATCGACGCTTCGTCCATGCCCACTCAGCCGACTGGCAACCCTCAGGCTGCTATCATGATGGTGGCAGAACGAGGGGCGCACATGATCAAACAAGAATGGCGCTCGTGAACTCAGCTTCAAGGGGCCCAATTATGTACTGGAGATTGCATCGCGACCGCTCCGAAGGGCGCAAAACGCCGCATTTGACAGTCCGTCTCCAAACAAAATAGGTGCCGCCGACAAGCCGAACATGGCATTCCGTGCCCCTCGGAGCGGCCGCGATCCCCAGTACAGAATTGGGCTCCGGATCAACATGTCGCTTTAGCTGTTGTTCACACATACTACACGCCAATGTTATCTTGGCACCTCGCTCTGATGACGTCATAACATCTGTCACTGTCCTACCGACGACGCGTCGAGGGCGAGAGCGAGCGAGAGAGGGAGGGAACGGCAACGTATACCTTGTGGGTGCCAAGCTAACTCTGTGTCGTAGTACAATGTGCAGTTATGTATAATATCCAAAGAATTGTGATTTAAATAAGTATTTAAGAGTTACCTATTTAACCAAATATGTATATCATGCACTTTCGAAGGAAACAAGTGATCTCCACCCACCTAGTGATTAACAAATAATAATAATAAACAAATAATAAACAAATATTTGTACTAGTTATGTAGAAAGAAACTATCATTAAACATAAACATTGCTTCTGCATTGCATAAACATAAACATTGGATACAGGCACATACATTGCTTCTGGCCCCACACTAGGCCCTGTGTCGTGGGAACCAGAAACAGCGACGTCACACACATGTAAACGTCCAACTGCGTTTTTTTTTCTTTAGCCCCAGCCGGGGATCGAACCCGGGACCATCTGTTGCATGGTAGGCAGAGCCGCAACCGCTGCGCCACAGAGGTCTTCGATTAGCGAAACCAACCTTTTGACCGCCATGCATCAAATATAAAATGGGTCAGTCACACGCCAACATGTTTGATATGCTAACAACTTAATTCATCTCTTTTAATAACAATAAATGTGTCGACTGTAGCCTGTGTCACGACTTTCACTTGTCGGTCAGTGCCGACGGGGGCGGTTTAAAGTTAATAGGTGCCTAGAAACGTAGATTCTCATTTTTGAGCAGTCCTGTCTAATTTCAACTAGTGTTCTATTATGTAAAGCTGAAAGTGGTTATAGCGGTCTATGTATTGTACCTACAACATATAAGATATAAGTGGAATTGTTATGGTTATCTGGCACTAACTTTATACTTTAACATTTTGAATGATTATTTATTCTATGTGTAGATTTTGATGATATACCTAATATAAAGTTAAGTTACAAGCAACTTGCGTTTTAGTTCATTGCACACATATGCTATGTTAATGTTCCCTAGGTAATGAAAAAATAAAGAAAACAGTATCCGTAAGAAGCTGCTAATGACGCATTATCCTTAATAGCCCAACTAAAAAATACTTGATCGAAAGTGCATATTTCAACACCATTAATCTTCCAAGCGAAACGTTAATGAACATACTAATTAATAATAGACTTATTTTTATAACGACCGACCTAAAAGTAACAACAAATGGTAATTAGGCCACGAAAATTACAATTGACAGGCAGGTCAATGCTTCATGCCGGACTTTATTAAATTATTCATTTACCAGCTGACGCCCGCAACTCCATCTGCGTATTCCTAGGAATGGTCATTTATTAGGATGACGTTACCCTCCTTCTGGTGCAGTCGGATAAAAAGTATCTCTGTGCTAAATTTTATTCAAATACGTCCGATCACAAACACACAAACATCTAAAGATCGCTACTTTAACATTTATAATATTAGTTGGAAAATCAAAAAAACAAATTTTAACTCAGACATATAGTATTATAGTACCTGTGGTCAGACTTTCTAGCGGGTATAAGTGTTGAGTAAAAATCAAATGGTTTGGATATAAAATTTATAAATGGCATAATAAATACATAAGGTACATGATTATAACTAAATATCTAATATCTTACAGTACCTAGAACAAGTTATGTAGGACCTTCAGAGTTCTATTGAAAAACAATTCATGAGAAATAATAATAAGAGGGTGGGTACTGGGTACATACAATACATCGTCAATGTGCTGAAATAGAGCGTGTGAATATAAGTATCTCCTAATTCTGAACTTAAAATCAAGTACATATTTCATTTTATGCCAAGATTATTTTTTTATATATATTTCGCTAACCCTAGGAATGATTCTATTTAATACTTTTTACCTCTCATTGTAGACCAGAAAGACCGATTTATTTTCCTTACAATACATGTTAGTATTTGTATGAATACATATTGTACATACATAATGTGGGATAGAACAATAAATCGGATTTATGGAATATGTAATTTAGGAATTAATGGCAATGTTTTATCAAATGCATATTTTTTACACTTTTAAATGCGAATTTTACTTTTATTAGCACCAAAGGGCGTTAGGATAACAGGAAACCATATTAATTTTCACCTAGGAGTCCATAGTGATTAACTTATTAAATACAATTCTATTGATAATATCCATTATGTATTAATCCAATTTCTCAGACGATAATATTTAAAGTGTAGTTGGCTGGTTTTTATTGTGTTCCAATATCATAGGTTTTTTGCTGATCTTTGTTTGATCATGTGCTATTGATTTTTTACTGATCAAAGCAAAAAAATCAGCACATGTTTTGAGGACCTCTCAAGCTTTAATGCTGATTTTATGATCAAAAACGCTATCATATAAAATACAATAAAATACTTTCCAGTGCCTCTATTGTAGCTTGCACTTCTTACAAAATTATCAATATTCAATGTGCTTGCGTGTATGGGTCAAGCCACAGAATCTGGCGCGATCTTCGCTAGATTTCGAAGATGTTCTTTTAATAACATTACGATATAGTAAAGCGCACATTCGGTATGTTCAAATTGCAACAATTTTTTTACTGGATTTGGTTTTGTGGCTTGTATAGTAACTCAAACTAAGAACAATCTTAGGCCCGTGTTGCTAAACCGCTCTCAGCTCTGAGAGATGCCTCAGCTTTGTCACAATGACGTTTGCGCCCTATCTATTCTGTCATCTTCACGCGTTTGAGATAGCTCTCAGAGGTGAGATCAGTTATTATTACGGGCCTTACAGCGCAACCCAGAACAGAAGACCCACTCCATTCTGTATCTTTTGAAATTTCTCGATTCCTTTCAAATCCAAATTACAGTCACTTTAAATGACAGCTCGGTTAAATAATCGCGCTCTGTATATGTAATGCGCGCTATAATGATATTCATAATAGTTAGACAGAAATGTCAATCGCTTTTGAAAAATTGACCAATTAGAACATCACAAAAACAAGCAGTCGCAATAAAATACAGCACAGGTCAAATAATCATGTTGTGATTTGTCAATTATTCAGGAGTGGTTGAAATTTCTAGACATCAGAATCTCATGATAAGGCTACTGATTGGTCAAAGGTAAATTCAAAGTAAACAGACGTCCTTCCAAAGTCTCAATGAAAGACAGCTTGTTTAAATAATTGTGTTGTAAACGGCCAATTTTTTGAAAAGCGATTGAAATTTCAGTATTACATGATAAAGTTACTGATTGGTCAAACATAAATTTATGGTAAGCAAACATCCTTCAAAGCATCACTTACACAGATATTGTGATAGAATCTTCTAGATGTCAGAGAATCGAGCTACAGAAAGAAACCTCACACCCAGTCTACTACTGCTCATCCTTTTCCTTTGCGCCGTGCTTGAGGATGCGCGTGAACTCCACATAGTCGAAGATGCCGTCCCGGATCGGAGCCTCCCGCAGCATCTCGTCGACGTCGTCGTCGGTGAACCGGTCGCCCATAGTGGTGAGCAGCTCTCGGAGGCGGTCCTCACCAATCACGCCGTTGTTCTCTTCGTCGAAGCAGCTGGCGGGATTTGGTTTGGTTAGTTAAGTTAGGTTAGATTAGGTCTCGAATATGTTGCGGGCGGATGGAGTTTCGCCAGTGACAAACTCCGAAAATAGTTATAATATAGTTGGGTTTGATTGATTTTAGAGTTACCACCATCTTACCACCATACTGGCATTTAATGAAATTTTAATTAATGCAAATTTAAATGTTCAACTACAAATCGTTCACTAACTAATCCTTAGTAAATCATTAAACAACTCTGGGTAAGGCAGTTGTTGTGCATAGCCTCGACTTTTGTTGACCTTGACAACATTGATGTATACTTTTATGATGTAGAGTTCTCTCCATTAAGAATGACTCATTATTTTTCTGCATTGGATGAGTTTTTGGAAGACTTTACCCAAAAGCATTCTTAATGACATCCTCGGGGTCTGTGCCCTGCAGACGCTCTCCGAACAGTGTCAGGAACATGGTGAAGTTGATGGGACCTGGCGCCTCATTCATCATGCCCTCCAGGTAATCCTCCGACGGGTTCTTGCCTGTTGCGGAAATAAATATATTACAAATAAACATGTGATGTTACCATGATGGATGACGGAAGAACTAAAAGTGGGCATAATTCAGATTCCTAGTTTTCTTGTTATTCAGTTCAGCTCATTAAAAGCATATTCAAAAATATACATATTCATTATTTTATAATCCTGTTTTATAAAACAAGTGCAGTGAAATGTGAGCTGATATATGCAGGCATCAGCTAGAGTACACTTTTTTTTTTTTTAAATGTCTGAAAAATGGTTATTCTGATAGGATAAATTTGGACTGGAATTGGAAAAAACCACTGGAATTTTTGAGGCATCAGCTTTACTTTTTGCTATTATTTGATTTGATCACTTAATAATATCAGCTGTTGCTAATTGCCTCCTCATCCAAACTTGGTGTTTTTGTCTCTTCACTAGCAATGTAGCTCCTGATTACTAATTATTATTATCTACAAATTATTATTGTATCACCAGTTACTAAGTAAAATTTAAAACAAACTCAATTGTGACCAGTCTCATGTGGATACTTATTCAACATTGGCCCCTTTGTTCTCTATTTTTTTCATGAGATGATATAAAATACAGTTAGCAACTGAGAAGTGAAATTACTCACCAAGTGAGGCCAGCATATCATGAAGGTCATCCTTGTCCACAAATCCATCACGGTTCTGATCAATCATGTTAAAGGCCTCCTTGAACTCGGCAATCTGGGCCTGATCAAACATGGCAAAGACATTGGAGGTGGCGCGCTGAGCACGCTTCTTGGTGGTGCCACGGCGGCCGGCGGTCTTGCGGGATGACATGCTGAGCTGAGATGAATGTATCAACTTTTAATGGAATATTCTTATATATAAATGTTATTATTAACTTCTATATCAATTTGGGTCAGACACCTGTAATGATATCACAAATTGATATGTTATGAATAAATAAAATAAATAAATAAATACTGAGAAACAGATCTTTAGTGTATGAAAAATCTACTGAGGTTTAATAAATAACTAGAATACTAGAAATGCTACCACCAAGCCTGTAGAACAAATATTGAATCACACCATCTGGCCTATTAGCTATTAGAATTTGTGAAGGACAGAAGGAACAAGTGGCCAAAATAAGATTCAACTTACTTGGTTAACTGGTCAGAGTGTCGATAAGGGGGCGGAAAGTTTTTTTTTCCTTGGCGCCCCCTTATCTACACTCCAACCAGGGCGTTTCTTGGGCAAATACACAAAGGACTAGCAATTTATAAATAAAAGTAAGTACCTATGTCCGCCCTTATGTTACCGAAAACTCGACACCTGCGGTGAAACGGCCGGTCGGTAGAAGAATGACTCACGCGTGTGTCGTTTGCTCGTTTCAATGAGCGCAAGATCTAGGGCAAATGTTACGAAGTCACTACTTAAACCGATTGTACATTCCCTTTTAGGGTAGACCATTTTCAACGTGGTGGCCTGGCCACATATTACTGTTATTTGGGAAAGTGGTTGCGTCAAGTAAACATACCTCAATTGAAATTTGTTTCTGGGGCAGGAAAACACCTAATTTCAACAGATTTTATACGAAAAGTTATAATAGAACACAAAATTCACCCAAACGCGAACAATGATGGGACGATGTCGATGTATGAGGCCACAGACTATAAAGAGACGGATGGACTATATACGAGCCGGTAAAAGCCGTATGAGTCACACTGTCACAGCAGACATTTTTATGTATGAATGAGTGCATGAGTTGAGTGAATGAATACATATATTGATTGAGACCATTTTTTGAGTAAAAGGGGATTTACACGATCCGTTCGCAAGCCAACGCATGGTGTAAACAGTCAACGCGCCGCCCTCAAAACGACGTCGGTCGCCGATGCCTCAGGGGCGGCCGGATGCTTACTCGTTTACTTACTCATAGGGTAAATGCGCCTAATATCATAGTTTTTAGTTTCATCGTTCATTTTTATTAGTAAAGAGGTCAAATAATTATAATGTGGTAATTAAAATGTGGTTCCATGTACTGTCTGCCTTTCTCTTTTTTATCCAGCTTAATAAGAGTATATTAAATAGTAATAAAGGTTTTATCACACCATTTATTATAAACCTCCACAAATGCCATACAAAAATGGCCCGCGATGTTGAACCTTATTAAGTTAAGTGAGAAAAAGAAATAAAGAGAAGTGGATTGTAGTAACCTATAGTATGAGCGTTTTATCAGATCTGGACAACACCAAGTTTTACGCTGGTTCCAATTATTTAATTTATGCAATACGTGAAAAGTATTTTGACATTTGCAACCGGCTAAACAAACAACAAAGATATTATATTTTTCTGGACAACGTCACATATCAGTGTTACCGGTAACGAAAATGTCGATTTCCTAGCAAGATCTATATCATCATGTCCCGTAAGTCTACAAGAGCTTTGAATGTTCCAACCTCTGACCTAACAATACAACTCAAGGATGCCATGAAGAAAAAATGGATGCATCACTGGCAAGAAAAAGAAATCCTCAAAGGAAAATGGTATTACGAAATATCCCGACCCTGGTTCGTCAAAGGCGCTGAATTTATCCGAAAATTCTATACCATAATCTTCCGATTAAGACTTGGTCATCGACGCTTCAACGCTCATTTAAAAAGGCTGAACATAATCGGATGAGTGTGATCAATGCAATACAGCTTCTGCACAATCTCTTAACCACATTTTTTACGAATGTCCTGCCTTTGCCATCCAAAGGATAGTTTTGGCTGATCACCTGTTGAATATTTTCAAAGAAGACCTGAACGTCCCGCGCTAGCTTTAGAAATTATTGAAAAACCCAGAAACCTTAATATCTATTTATAAATATGTGGAATCTACAATTCGCGAAAATACAGATGGCTCGAAATGTAACGAAAACGTCTCCATGGCTTACTATGATCCTGTCACTAAATTGGGACATGGGTTCAGATTGCCATCAAATGCAAGTATATACACAGCAGAAGCTAAGCCATTTATGCATCTTTAGAATATATAGAATCAATTAACCTCAGTTTCAAGAAATGGTTGATAATTTCGGACAGCATGAGCGTTTTAATGGCACTGTCAAATCCCACGTACAATGGTAGCACAAACTATATAATTTATAACATAAGGCAGAAAATTAGTA
Organism: Argyresthia goedartella; assembly: GCA_949825045.1. NCBI lineage: Eukaryota > Metazoa > Arthropoda > Insecta > Lepidoptera > Argyresthiidae > Argyresthia > Argyresthia goedartella. The sequence goes on from OX463828.1 coordinate 18,295,132, forward strand.
GGCTCAATCAAGATAGAGAAATAAGTTTGTTTTGGACACATCTCACATTGGCGTCTCTGGCAACGAACTCGCTGATAAACTTGCTAGCTCTATAATAAAAAAAACCCAATATTCACCAAATACCTGTCAAGAACATTAAGTTGCCAGCTTCAGATTGCAAAACCGACATTAGAACGAATATTAAACATCAATGGATGCTTCATTGGAGAGAAACGACACAAATAAAAGGAAAATGGTACAGCTATATTAACTCGGACATGAAGACACCATGGTTTATCGTCGGAAAATATCTACATAGAAACTTTTACACAACAATTTGTCGTTTGAGAATTGGACATGGCAGATTTAATGAACATTTACATAGATTGAAAATGATTCCTTCCCCAAATTGTACATTTTGTAATTCTGAAAACCAATCTCTAAATCATATATTTTTTGATTACCCTCAATTCAATATACAAAGACTAGTAGTAGTACTAGTAGACTAGACTCAATTCAATATTCATTGACAGCTTATTGAACAATTACAAAGAGCCCTGGATGTCCCGCGCTCTATTCAGGATCTCCTTAAGAATATAGAAGCATTTTACCCTATTTATAATTTTATCAAGAGTACCATTGGAGTTATTTTAAAAATAATAATACACCGGAATAGACCTATACTACCTGATTTGACAACTCGGATGTTACCTATAAATACTGGAGGAAAATTGATACCTGATTTGACAACATGGATTGACCTAAACATACTGGATCATAATCCATTTATGAAGTTAAGAATAAATACGTTAGACAAGGCTATGTGCCTCAAATATATAATAAAGACGGAAGAAAATACCTACGGAAAGACAAGGCTTATAGGCCTCAATCAATATGAAGAGAAGAAAAGAAATTAAAATAAGACCAGGCGGTATGGGCTTAAGCTCTTAGGCTTTTCCATAAAGGAAAAAACATTACAAAAAAAAAATATGAAAACTAACCTCAAATTTATTTAGCTGTCAAGTCAAGTGCTGTCAACTCAACCCACTGTGAACAAATCACAACATTCTTGACAATTCTTTTGCATTTTTATGTGGACGAAATATGATTTTTACATCATTTAGCTATTGATTGGACACGATACACAATAATGGCTTTAATCCGTAGATGCCTGCCACTAGTGAAAAAGACTATAAAATACACACCATTCATCGTACACTGTAAGTACCTACTAATTGTATTATTTGACCCACCACTTAACTTACCACATCTGTATCTTACATAAAATCCTTCATCGTTTTTTCTCATTTTCAGCGCAAAAAATCCACCGTCATGTTTACCCAAAATTACGCGAGTTTAAAAGACGAGAGGAGAAACTCGGAGGCAAGAAAGTCTATCCCCGGAACACATTTCTGGAATGGAATCATGAGGTAGAGCTATTTGCCTTCGGAAAGCGTTTGAACGAGGAATTTGACCCTGAGCTTTTGCTCCAAGCATTTACAGACAGGTCTTATGTCATCAAAGAGGAAATGAAACAGAAGGAGCTGGAGATGGAGATAAAAATGCAGGATAACAGGCAATTGGCGGATGAAGGTTAGTTTGCTGTTCTAAGTCATGCCTCTGCAACACAGGATGGGAACCTTTGAAATGCTACTTTAGAATAAAGTTACATCAGGTTCATCATCATGCTCCCACTAATTCTCCTAAATTCTCACCTATGTCCTTATGCTCCTACTGCAAAGGGATTTCTCAAGTTTATCTCAGTACAATAGGAGCAAGAGGACATAGGTGTCCTCATGCTCCTACCAGTAGGAGAATTTAGAGGACAAACCCATATCACCACAATAAAAAAAAAAGTTTTGAAGGGAGATTAATTGGTTAGGCAACTTTCAAGTGAAGGTTGGAGGTACCTTAAAGTACACTTTTGGTTTGAGGTGCCTACATATTTAACCCGTCACGTGATTGGCTCTGGGCCGTGTAGAAGTGGCTCGGGTGTCAGGCCATTTCGCGATGTAATTATTTTTTCGACCGAGATTCCGTATGACTCAAATTAGAGAAGGTACGACGTAATTATTCAACAAGTATTATATACACTGTAATCTGCATGAAATTTCCTATCCGATTATTATAGTTGTTATGGTATTAAAAACTTACATGCTGTCAAATGACGAGATGAATTTCATTTTCCCGCTATTTTGACACTACTTTGAACTATTTCTTGCTATTTTCACTAATTACTTATTCACTAGCACTGAACTAACACTTATAATATGATCTGCATATTATCTAGTACTGTTTACACAATTTTCACACTCCAAATCACCATAATAAAGCTATAAATGAATAATAAACACGAAGAGATAAAATGTCAACAACCGCCATTAAGCACCGTGCGATTCGGACTACAAACAAAATTTGATCTGTTTTCGATGAGAATTTAGTTTTTTTCTAAGACATGCAGTTTGATTGGTTAACAGAAATTAATCGTAATGACCCATAGGCCAATACAACAATGAATTTTGGGCATTGAGAACGTACTGGTCATAGATTTATAGAGCCAAATCAGTGTGGCCATCTAACGTACACCCGTCTGTACGCTAAGCACTTAAGCCTTTAAAAATTTGCCGTACATACGGCTGTACGCTAAACGTTTGACGGGTTAAAGCAATGATAATGATAAAGTTAAAGATAAAAATTATTTATTTCAAAAAAATACTTTGCTGTTACATCTCACCATGGCCAATTTCAATAACAATGGCCGATCAATAAAATGTCACATTTCCAAGTGCTGTAAATTACTGATTGAACTGCGGAGATTGGATAGAATTGAATGACGGATGAATGAAATAAATTCAGAATTTTATATATGATATGCAGTGGGAACCTCCATCAAGTGATCCTTTTGGAATATTGAGTGATCAGGTGACATTAATTTACCTTTCTGGCAACATGGATGCATTGATTCTACATACATATATATGGATCCTTGTATCCTTTACTAGTAAAAAACTGTTATTAGGAAAACAGTTCTTTCCAATTGATTCCTCTATATTTTTTGTAAAATAAAGCAAAATTAATAGATAATCTATATAAAGGTTAGTGTAGTTGTAGGTGTTATGCTTGTAAGATGTATAGATGTGTGTTATGTGTAGATATGTGTTGGAAGTGTAGTGAATGAAAGTGTATGTATATTAATGTCATGTCTACATATGGATAGGAATAGAAAGAAATGGAGAAAGGACATTCAGATCTTGAGTCTGGCTGGCTTTGGATTGGAGGCTTTCAGTACTATCATAGTCAAGGGATCTCAGTCAGTTGTAGACTATGGATTTAACAGTATAGTTGCTGTCTCTCTTAATGTTTAGATTATTATTTCTTTTGTTGTATAAGCAATAGTAATAATCTCAAAATAGTGGACATAAGTTATTTTATCTACACACATATCATAAACCCTCTTTACTGCATTCAAAAACCGCACGTTACGATCAGCATTATGTTAAACTACTTGGTAAAAACTCGTTTCGTATCTGGAAAACTACACATAATAGTCATTATGTGTAGTTTTTCTACATATAATGACATTGAAATTTCGAACGCCGACGCCCACCCGCGTGCCGTCCCTAGTTTGTCTGTGAGGTTGGTACTTTCATTCAAATTTCGAATGCCGACGCCCGTCTGCGTGAAGTTGGTACTAAAGAACAAGCTAAACAATTGCAGAACCACAATGCCGGTCAAACATGTGGTTCCTGAACACTTCAAAGAGAGCTTATGATATGTGTGTAGATAAACTAGTGTATGTAACTGTACATAATTAGGCATTACCACACGTTATGACCAGCATAATGATACACTACTTGGTAAAAACTCATTTCTTACTGAATATTGATACATTATGACCAAAATGTATCAATATTTCGACTTATTTCAAATTTCGTACTCCGATGCCCGCCTGCGTGTCGCCCCTCGTTTGTCTGTGAAGTTGGTACTATTGAACAAGCTAAACAATTGCAGCACAATGATCAATGCCACAATGCTTGTCGAACATGTGGTTCCTGAACACACCAAAGAGAGCTTATGATATATGTGTAGATAAACTAGTGTATGTAACTGTACCTAATTAGGCATTAAAACTCTCGAGTGATATTATTATATTAGGTCCTTACATATGAAATTGGCGTTTCGCCATACTGGCCACTTTGATCTCAAATATCTCCTCTATGGTTAGGAATTCCAAATTCAAAATACAGCTATTTACTCATTTATTTGTGTTTCTAAAATTATAATTCATTTGTTTTTTCCTCAATTGTTTTTTTTTCTTGCGTCACTCAGCTTACAAAATGGAAAACTTGAAATATCGCATTATTTACGAGTATGAGTTCCACCGTGGCACCAGTGCTGCAGAAACGGCTCGAAGGATTAATGATGTGTGTGGCGACGGTGCCGCAATAGAAAACGCAGTGCGTTTTTGGTTCCAATGTTTTCGTTCTGGAAATTTCGACCTCCAGAACAAGCCCCGTGGACGGCCGGAGACCAAAGTTGATAATGAAGTATTGAAGGCTATTGTGGAAGCGGATCCATCGTCAAACCACGTCCGAGTTAGCTGCAGGCTGCGGTGTTAGTGATAAAAATGAAACGGCTGCTCACGTCCTCATGGAGTGCACAGGAGTAGCGGACTACAGGGCTAAACACCTCGGTCAATCGAGGGACCTTCCAGGGATAGCCGGTAACGTAAAGGGCCTGCTGGCGTTCCTGGAGGAGTTGGGTTGGCTCGAATGATATCGCATTCCCACCCACACGCAAAATAGACGCTTTCGTCGTCGAGTTGCGGAAACCAGCCCGTCTTACAATTGACAATAGTGATAAAAATGTTTTAATCCACTTGAAGCAAATTGGGAAGGTCAAAAAGCTTGAAAGGTGGCCACCTTTCAAGCTTTTGGACCTTCCCAGTTTGCTTCATTTTGGGTACCTCACGAACTGAGTGAAGCAAATCAACAAACGCGCGTTGACTGCTGCGTTGCATTACTCACCGTCTCACCCGGCACAATAATGAAAGGATTTTAAATCGAATCATTACCTGTGATGAAAAGTGGATCCTGTGCGATAATCGGAAGCACTCATCGCAATGGCTGAACCCTGCCGAACCAGCCAAACCATGCCCCAACCGAAAATTGACTCTAATAAAGTTACTCGTGTGGTGGACTAGTGCTGGTGTCGTTCACTACAGCTTTCTTAAATCTGGCCAGACGATTACGTCAGATGTCTATTATCAGCAACTGCAAATCATGATGGAAAAGCTAGCTGCTAAACAACCGAGGCTGGTCAATCGCTCTAGGCCACTGCTGCTTCATGATAACGCTAGACCACACACTGCACCACAGACGGCTACCATATTAGAGGAGCTTCAATTGGAATGTCTAAGACATCCACCGTACTCTCCGGACCTTGCTCCAACAGATTACCATTTTTTTCGAAATTTGGATAACTTCTTGAAAGGGAAAAAATTCAACTCCGATGGGGCAGTCCAAACCACCTTCAAAGATTTTATTGATTCCCGTCCGAATGATTTTTTTAGTAAAGGGATCGAAGAACTACCTATAAGATGGCAAAAGTGTATAGATAGCAATGGTACATACTTTGATTAAATAAATATATTATATTTAAAAAAACGACTTTTATGTTCCTCCCATGCAAAACGCCAATTTCATATGTAAGGACCTAATATTATAATGAAACTCATCTTCGGCTCCTTTCATAAACCCACTATCTAATTTTCCATTATGTATCAGTCACATTAACTACTATCATTACATTTTCTGCTAATGATATCAATTAACCCTAATGGGTAATGGTGAAATATATTCCCACATAAATGTCAACCTTATGGCTTGGAAATAACTGCGAAAGCCAATGAAAAATTACATAATTCCATTCCAGGCGCTATTAGAGATTAAATAAAATTGTAATTTCTATATTTCCAGGCGAGAGATTCATAAAGCAGTATGTCCAGGCTTACTTAGAACATGTACTGCCCAAGTTCCCGCTGGAAGGTGTTGCTGGAGTGAGGCAACATCTGATGAGTGAGGCTACACTCGCTCATGTTGCATTGTACCTGGGAGCAAAGGACATTATACTGGCTGCGGTGAGCACATTGTTATCTTTAAATAATACTTGATTTTTCCCACTTGGAGGGACAGAAAACTGACACCACTCCTTTTGATCTAAGGCCAACTTGAAAATCTATTCGCATCTAAAAATCAATTATACCTATCAAAGGCAATCTAAAAATTTCATAAGATTAGGGAGAGGGATTGTTTGGCATTACATATTTCTCATTGAATGTGTAGGAAATAATTTATTTCACTTCTTTATTGTTAAAGGAATACCCAGTGGACAACTACATACTAGCAAACACATTCAAGGCGATTGTTGGAGCTCTCCTCAAGTCATCTGGTGAAGAGAGCGCGGCTCACTTTGTTAGGGACTTCCTCGTCACTCAGCTGAATGGTAAGTGTTTGTGTCTGCTAATTTACTAGATTTGTAGTAAAAACAATAAATTAATGACGCCACTGAGTGGAACAGGCCTTTACCTGGATACGAGATTGTACAATATTTTAGTATCTGTGTTACAAGTAACATTGAGCCATACTCCATCACGGTGGCTCAGTGCATTGTACAACCACTACTACCAAGCAGCGATACGAGTTCCAAGGTCCAGGTTTCCCTCTTGCTTCTCATGTAGGAGATACAGGTTCGAATCCAGTGCTGACCATTCCATGTTTTGGATCACATATTAAGCTGTAGTAAAAATGATGTATATTTTAAATCCCGTCGACCCCATAGCTCAACTGCATAACACAGCTAGTTGTGTCGGCTCAGTCTGAAAACGCACCTATCCCAAAATGCACCCCATGCGAAAGACGTGGCAGAATGCACCTTTCTCAAGATGCACTTATCCCAAAACGCACCTTTTGCAAAATGCACCTATCCCAAAACGCACCTTTCGCAAAATGCACCCATTGCAAAATGCACCTATTGCAAAATGCACCTAACCCAAAACGCACCTGTTGCAAAATGCACCTATCCCAAAACGCACCTATCGCAAAATGCCCGACTTACTCGTGGCCCCCCGGGTTGTCCTCCTGGGGGGACCACGAGGAATTTGAATTTGCTTACCGTCCCCCCGGACTCACACTTGACGGCAAATGAAGTTATGATGTGTTAAGTAATACGTAGTAGTAAAAAATATATCATGTACTACACATGATATATTTTTTGCGTGTTGGAGTATGGCTTATACCCGGTTTCTCGTACAAAAACAAGCCATTAATCAACCGTCAAACGGCCGTCAATTTTTTTTTTTGCATACAATTTTGACAGCTGAAATTGGTTAAGGACTGTCAACAACGGATTAAATATAGGAGAAACCGGGGTTTAATCTTACTCATGATAACTCTTAATTATTTAATCATTTCCTTCAAGTTCTACAAACTTACTAAAGACGCAGTAATTTATGAATGAATATTTAAATGCTATTGGCTGTTGAGAAGTCTTTGTATATGTCTGGGGCCCATCCATGCATTGATTTAGCCATCTTCTTTTACAAGTCCATGTCCCATACAGAATCCTGCACAAATTATTGTAAGTCTTTTCTGGCATTTCGCTTTTCTGGCATTTTGCGTTTCTGGCATTTCGCTTTTCTGGCATTGTGCGTGCATTGCTATTCTAAGACGGTTAGAGTACATATTCATCAATAAACATTTAAATTAATATGTGAGGATTGAATTGATAACTAACCTCTTTTGTACTTTTGCCATACTGGTCGGTCGGCGGTCGTAGTTTTGACTTCTGTCATTTCACAAAAAAGTGGGTATATCTGTACTTTGAAAAGTTGCAATATTTCTTTGGTTCGCAAAGGTGTGTGATGTGTGCCGAGGTTTTTTGCAATTAACAACTATGGAACAGGATTTTTCTTTTTCTACTAATTAGAAAGGAAAATTTACACTTATTTGTGGTGCAAAATAAAATTATAAGCATCGGACTAATAAAACTGATAGTACTTTATGGCGATGTGTGTGTCGTGATGAATGTATTGCCTCACTATCACTGGAAGAAACAGGAAATACTATAACACGGAAAGCACACATGTAAAACGGTTGATATTAAAAATATTATCCATGAACATGTTTCGTATTTGAAAAAGGCAGTATGCAAAGATTTCTGACCAGTGTTAGGCATTTTGCAATGGGTGCATTTTTCGAAAGGTGCGTTTTGGGATAGGTGCATTTTGCAACAGGCGCGTTTTGGGATAGGTGCATTTTGCAACAGGTGCGTTTTGGGATAGGTGCATTTTGCAACAGGTGCGTTTTGGGATAGGTGCATTTGGCGAAAGGTGCGTTTTGGGATAGGTGCATTTTGCAAAAAAAAAACTATTCCTTGAGGTACATTTTGAGATAGGTACATTATGGGCCCGAATGGGCCGGAAGGGTTGTGTCATCATGTAGTACTTAAATGCGGGCTTATGGGAAAAAGCTCTGTTCAATAGAATGTTAATTCAAATTCCAAAACTTAAACAAATACTTATATTCTTTCCCTTGGATGCCGTCTAAAAGTGTACTGTGCCTAATACTTTGTATTATATTTCAGGTTGCGACATAAACGAGTACTGGCGCATCGAGGAGCCGTGGTTGCTGCTGATGTCACTCCTGCCCGGCAGCGAAGTGGAGCCGCGGTTAATTGGCGAGGCGGGGCGCGGGACCGTGCTGGCGTGCTATCGCGTCGGGCTGTATGTCGATAGGAAGATGATTGCTGCAGGTACATTGGATACAGTAGACTTGAAATTCCCCAAACATAAAAACATTGATGGACCGGAGGTATTAGGAATATTAGTTTGCAGCAAGATGAAACTAGGTATACTCCACAACTCTGGCTGAGCAATCTAGCAAAATGACCTATGCAGGAAGCACCCTATGCAGGCAGCGACCTGGCGAAGTTGGCGAGGCTATGCCGATTTTGATTTCCGACAGATTATTTTATCGTTCTTTTCCAGGATTCGGCGAATGCGTAGCCACAGCGAAAGAAATGGCCGCTCGCGAAGCCCTAAAGAAAATCTTCGGGACCGAGGACCACATGCACCCAATCAACTTCAAAGTACAGGGCATCCCCAAGAGGAGTTCTGAACAACGACGCCAAATAGCTGCTAGTTAAATGTACTTAAGTAGACCTGTAGTTTAAGAACTTTATTAGTGTTGCGATATTATTGGTTTTATTTCGCCACAACGGCGGCATTAAGCTTGCCCCCTGTCACGCCAAAAGGAGTGTTTAATTATTACAATATCTAAATTTGGGCGTAACAACGTGCTTCTGGAATAGGAGCTAGACAAATCAAAGTTCTAAGTGATCTTGAAAATATAACAATAAGAATTACATATTTTATTAAAATATTCTGCTTATCAAAGTATCAATACAATTATTATTACTTACAAAAAATCAAAGATTGGCACAGCTTTTATTTTATCAGCAACAAGGTATATTTTGAGTACAAGAAATAAAATATTTGGTCTAAAAATAACGCTATTGACATTCCAGTAAGATTTTGGACAGAACCTGCTGTCTTACACAGCCGTCACCGGCCTACACTACCCTTCTATCGTGAAAATCGTTAGTTGAAGCCATCTCAGCTACCATGCAATGAATGTCGAATTTACACTAGGTGAGACAGGATTAATTCACTGAATAAGGCTCTTGCCTCAAGCTATTGACCCATCGATTACCATTGAAATAGGCAACAATAAAAAAAAACGTACTATTAGTCGAATATTTTCAAATTATCTCATTAGCACTGGGTTATGGGCGTGGGACGCAGTCAATCACGAGTGAGAAGTATCCATAAACTGGGGTCAAATTTTGTACTGGAGATTGCATCGCGACCGCTACGAAGGGCGCAAAATGCCGCATTTGACTTGTTTGCGGCGGCGCGGCGACTATTTTGTTTGGAGACTTACGGTCAAATACGGCATTTAGCGGTCGCGATGAAATCTCCAGTACAACATTGGGCCCCAGGTTTGCCGTGTTTGTCCTTGACGCGCACCCGGCGGCTGCTGTAGCGCTTGCGTCAATTAAGTAGTTAACCCAGAGCTAGGCAACTCAATCATCAAATTATCTGAGTGACTACAAGTTAAGAGAATGGCACTAGTCTCGTAAACTACGACCGCAGTGAGTCTCATGACGATGGCGCGGTGTCCATGATCAGGTGGCCGTGTTTGTTCTTGACGCGCACCCGGCCGCTGCTGTAGCGCGTCTCCGAGGAGCCGTCACTGTACACCAGCTTCACTGTGCCGTCGGGGAACTCGCGACGCTGCGGGGAAGGGCGGACTGATTAACATACATATGCTCAAGCCTTTTTCCCGGAAGAGGGGTAGGCAGAGACCTAAGACCTCCACCTGCTACGATCCTGGCATACATCTCTCGCTTCCTCAACATTCATAAGTATCTTCGTATTTGTATTTGCCCCTTCACTAACAAAACACCGATTTGGTCTTTACAGGACCTTCTAGGGCGTCCCCGTCCGACTTTTCACACCCGCTGTATAAATCTGTTTCGTCAATCTCCTTTTATTCATCCTTTCAACGACTGATTAACTGGAGAACTAATGGGGCTGTACTGAATGGGAGGTGGGAGATCAAAAAGAGAATAGAGCGGAGCTTTTGAGGACTGGGGAACAGTTTTTTCTCTACTGGTCATCAGTGGTGGCGAAAAAGTGGGGGGAATAAGAGAAACGGATGATGCGCGTCGCGCAGAAATGTTTCTTTTCGTATACTGTCCCGCAGTCTTACAAAAGTGTTTCTTTTTAGGGTTCCGTACCCGAAGTGTCCCAAACCGGACCCTATTACTAAGCCTCCGCTGTCCGTCTGTCTGTGCGTCCGCCCGTCCGTCACCGAGCTCTATCAGATCAACCGAAATAGGTAGAGCTGAAATTTTCAAAGAATGTGCATTTCTGTTGTCGCAACAGCTATAAATAATGAATCATTCATTAATCCGTAATACAATTCATATTTCCATTTTTTTCCGAATTGACTTTTTTTTTTTATTTACTTACACATTTAGCTTACTGTTTACGTTGTTTATATTTCTACACTTGCCATTACATGACATTAAAAAGAAAAACAACTGTACTTTCCTTGACTGAAAACAGCGTCACAGGATTTCCTGTGACACTATGCTGAGTCTGGGCCCTTTTACTGTCGCAGCATGTGCACAGAGCAGAGTCGCAGCAGAGAAACCACTCAAAACTATATGTGTGGGGGGGAGGGGGGGTAATCTTTAAAGAATATTGTTATAAATTTGTAATTAATTATATTTTTTGTCTTGTTTTTGTTGATTTTGTCTTGTGTTTTGCATTGTGTAACTTTTATTTTATTATTTTTATGAGTTTTTATGTGTTTATGCTGATCAGTAAATAAATGGCATTCTATTCTATTTTATTCTAACTACACGCAATTTTAAAATTTAAAGGGAGTCCTCGGACAAGCGACTTTTTTTTTAATCTGCCCTGCCTTTTTAATGCCCCTGCTAAATACATCATAACATCATAATTCAATATCACCATACATTTCGCTGCTCGTAATAACTTTGAGATGGCTCAGTCAGTTTCGAGTCGTTTCAGTTTCGTTTCAATCTTGAAATTCCGGTTTGAACACATATAATATATATTTCTTTTTGTTTTGGTTTTAGGACTTTGTTTTTTTTCTTGTACGATGGTACGGAACCCTTCGTGTGCGAGTCCGGCCCGCGCTTAACCGATTTTTTCTTTCTGATGATGATTTGATGATCACACGACGTATCCGTTGACACCATAGTCCGTTCCTGGCTTAAATATTGTAGATAGAATAACTCAAATTCTTGGGATACCTGAAGATAATATTTATATTCGTGATCAAGCGCGTCTGCTGTAAGCAAATGAGGACTCACCTTATGATCCTTAGAATGCACCTCAACCTGTCCATTAGGGAAGGTGACCCTCTGCTCGCCGGTCGCCGACACGGTCATAGTCGCGCCGTCCGGGAACCGCCACTCCTCCCGGACGTGCTGGCTTCGAGGGTCCTGGTAGCGGACCGCGCCGTTTGCTAATCGGATCTCGGAGGTGCCGTCCTTGTAACGCTTCTCGATTTGTCCACTGCAATAAAAAAGGCTTTTAGGTACAAGTTCGAATGTGTGGAATACCGGTTCCGCCTGGCGAGCAGCCGAGCCTGCCTCAAGTGTATTGGGCATGTAGTATCAGATTTGCTTTGTCTTTTGAATGACGTGGTGAAAGTTCAAATAAATGTGTGATTTAGTGAAGCCACAGATACTATATAAATAATAATAATATGTGACGGTACGCAAAATACCGAGGCCGGTAAACACAGGTAAAAATAATATGGCTCCTTTGCACATGGGGAAAACAAATAATGTTTAATACGTAATATACTCACTCAGGAAATTCCAAAACTTCCAGTCCATCAGGCTGCGTTGTGTGATACGTTTTCGTATCAGCATAGTAATATTTAATCCGACCCTCACTGTAGAAGTTTTCCTTCACATCTCCATTGTAATACACAAACTTCGTGTAATTTCCATCAGCTGAAATATATTTCACATTACCATTCGGGAATCTAAGTTCGCGAACTCCATCCGGTCTTTTTATTTCAGTTGGGTTCAAATTGGTTTTAGTCAAACTTGTCTTGCTGTTATTAGGTTCGCAGTTTCGCACTCGTTCTGGATCTGAGGTGATAGATGCTCTTTGACTGCTCGAATACCTATTGATTAGGATCTTCTGTGGCGACATAGATCTTGGGTTGGAGTAGTTTGAGCTTAGAGTGCCAGTCAGATGCTCAGTGGACCTCTGTTGTTCCCTATAGCTGAGGTTTCTGTTACTAAGAATTGAGACTGGCGATTTTGATCTGTCAGACTCTGTAGAAGGTAGAAGGTGCGGGGAAGGTGATATTTGACTTGGTGATTTAGAATCTCGCTTTGAATTTGATCCCGACTTATTGAGGAAGAAACTGTTGTGATTTTCTGGATTGCAATTGCTCAAACTAGTTTTATTGCTTTTTGGTGAAGTGCATGCAAATCTTTCCGTGTAAATTTTCTCCAAGTTGTTTTCCATTTCATTGTCACTTGCTTCATCTTTATCGTTTATGGAAGCACTGTCATCCAAATTAAGACTTCCGTTGGGATCGTCAATGTTTTCCTCATCAGAGTAATATGGACTTGACTGTTGACCATGCACTGTTTTATTTCTATCCATCTGACTCACAGCATCTCTCTGACTGAAATATTTGGCATATCTAGAAGTGATTTTTAGATTTGGCACGCTTTTAGCTCGAGCTCTAAAACCAGGTTTGGCAGCAGCTTGTATTCTCCTGCTTCTACTCTGTCTTTCAATTTCGAAAGCTTTGTATTTTACATCATTGTCTAAATCTACTTCAGAACGAGTCCCCTTGGCCATATTAGACAACTTTTTGTTTATCTGTTCTAAGTATTTAAAGTTGGTAAGACGCCTTGTAATTTCATTACTGTGGTTTTGTCTCTTGTTTTCCTTTTTCAGTTTCTCAACTTCATCCTGAAGAGTTTTCTTTTCTTTATCCATAATTTTTAACTGATTGCGGAGTCTTGCTATTGTCGAGGTTGATTTGGCATCTTTAACCCTGATTTCGTCTTTCAGATCACTAATCTCATTTTTTAAATTGATGACTTCCTCTTTTTCTTTTTTGTTTAATCTTCCTCTCATTTCCCGAACATATCTTTCATAAGTTTGCTTCTGCTTTGTCAGTTTCTCTTTCTCTTCAGCTAAATAGTATTCGGATAAGATTTTTTCCTCATTGAACTTTTCCTCAAACCCAGACTTTTCTTTATAAAACATTTGTCTCTCTAAATCGATTTCCTCACGCATTTTCATTAAACTAGCATTTTCCTTTCTAAATGTCTCAATTTCGTCTTCTAATTCTTGCAGTCTATCTTTCAGAAGTTCACTTGTAGCCACTAATTTTGCATTCATTTGTGCCATTTCTTCTTTCATAGCGATATTTTCTGTGACATTATCATTTTGACATTGATTTTTTTCACAAGGATATTCTACCTCCTTTGTAGATGTTGTTGTTTGTCTACACATATGGCCAGCATCATTTTTCAGGTTTTCAAGCAAGCATTGAGACTGAGACTGGTTGGCTTCTTCAACAGTCTTACAGGAACAACATGAGGAGATAGAGGTCTCATGATCACAATCTGTGTATTCACTGTTACATGCTTCTATGTCACTGTATGTAGCTGCACTGGTCCTTTTCTTTCTAATTGGTCGTGTAGGTATGGTAAGTAACTTGGGGTCTTTGACAAGGCATTTTTGTAAAACCAATGGTGTGCTCTCTCCAGAACATTCTAATGGGCTTTTTCTGAAAAATCTATTGAAGAAAGAGTTTTCTAAGCTAAAGCTCTCATTACCCACTTTTCTTTCAAGTAGATTGAACATGTTTTGTTCAATGGTTTCTCTCTCTTGACGCAACTGAACAAGATTTTCATCACAACTGATGTCAGATGCTATGCTTTTGGCTGGTGATGTAAAATTCTTGTAGTAATCACTCTGCTTCAGTTGCCTTAGAAAATCATTCTGCTCATTTGTAAGAATAGCTGCCCATGACTTACCTTTATTTGCTACTAACGGGTGTTTCCCCATGGGCAATTGTATTTTGGGAGCTGGCTTTATTGTTGTGTGAATTTCACAATTACTTGAGTCAACAGTCTCAGCTGAGTTTTCACTGCCTTTAGTATTATCTGGAATAGTATTTTCTGGTAGTCCTTTATTAGATTTTCTTTTTAGAACAAGATTTTGTTTTAGTCTTTCTGGAGTCACGATTTGCACTTGTATTTCTTTGATGGATTTAGGTTTGTTTTTTTTTATGGTATTGTCAAGTTTATTGACATTTTTATTCTTAGGGTCCAAGCTTTTCTTTTCTGGAAGATTTTTTCTTTTCCAAGGCAGTGACTTTGTGTTTTGTATTACAAGATCATCCTTCTTCAAACCAAAGCGAGACATTCCTTCACCTCTTCTTAGGAAAGGTTTCTTGTTTCTTCCAGAAAACACACCACTGTTCAAAGATGCGGTTTGGGGAACTTTCATTTCATTTTTAAGCTTTTCAAGTATCAATGTCTCAAAGTTCTTTTTGGGAGATAAGATGGGCATCTCATCAAGAGAAATTGGTTTTCTAGCTAAACATTTAATATTATCACTCACCATATTTTGATTTGATAAATTGCTAAAGTTTTGAGTTTTTGAAGATGTGCCACTTCTAGAAGATGTTGGTGAGTAGACAATGCATTCAGATTCCTGTGATAGATTGAGTATCTCCACACCTTCCACCAAATCCTGGTCATTTATCTTCTGCGAGAGATTGTTCAAATTGTGCTGAGGGGTGTTACCATTTGTTTCGAATGGTGATTGCAGTAAACTCTGGAAAGTATTACAACTGGTGCTTCCTGTGAAGTGGCTCAGTAGTTCCGTGATATTAAGGGAGGATTCAGGCGACTCCTGGTAGTGTAAGCGATGTCTCTGCAGTTTCCCCCGCTGCAAAAGTTGCAGTTGGCGAAGCAGTTGTAACCGGTCCAGAATTTGAGAAGGAGACGTCGAAACGTCGCTCCCTGATACAGACTCGTCCATCATGAAGAACCGGCGCAAATAGCATGTGAAAAACGATATAAAACGCGATATAATTATGGTAAATAGAAAGTGTAAACGAAAATATAACGCACCACAACAAAACAAAATTCAAAAAGTTTGACAGTTAACTTTTTTTGATTCAATGGCACACAGACTAAAATTAGTGTACGTCATGGTAGCGTCCATGATGTGAATTCACGGTTTGTTTTTATGCCCATGAATATAAAAAACATCGCCATGTTGTGGAATACTTATGAAACTATTTTCTTCAACTTGCAACGTTTTCTTTAAAAAGTAATTAATGTCATCTGTCGATTGCTGCCAAAGTGGGGCGTCGATTGAGCATGGGATATTTTTGTGTTTTGTAAGTGAAAATGCCGAAAACTATGGCCCACTGCCATAGTTTTCGGCATAAGAAAAGTTATTCACAATCTATCGAAATATTTGTCGGATAGAAAGACGGATTGAAGGATTGGACTCTATTCCTCTAAATAACATCACCAGCCTTGTTGTCAACATGACTGGTAGGTACGTTACATAATATGTGCAATGTGAATTTGCTAATTTATAAGTAAAGTATTTTCTTGTATTTTAGGCATATCCCGATCTTCCGTAATGAAAAAACAAAACGAAGGTGGGACGTCAGCTGTATTTTCTACGCCTAAGAAAAATAAACCTAAAAACAAAAAGAAAATCAAAAAATGATTTTGAGTTATATGCAATGAGGCATAAAATATGTGAATTTTATACGGCTCACCTTAAGCGGATGACCTACTCGCTAGGGCGTCCAAACTTTTTTAGCATCATGTTGGGGTCATTTGATCATCTTCCTGAAAGTTTCAGGTTGCGGAATTCAATAGTTTTTAAGATATGATTTTTTGAAAATCTGAAAATACTTTGTAAAATTATGTAACGCAACGCCAATAATATGTTTAAATATTTTCTGTGGTCAAAATACATTACCTACGTTTCGCTGTACGCATATTTGAAAAGATGAGAATTCTCTAAAAAAAGGAGAAAATGTGGAATCGTTTTTTAATAATACCTATTTTAATAAAAACGTTCATTTACCTTGCAATTTATGTTTGTTTATTTATTTTACATCAATCAAAGTTAATTTAGTATTTCTTTCGTAAAATATCACTTTTGATAATAAAAAAGTTGTAATTTTTGTTTAAAACGGAATGCATTTTTCTGGGGCGTTTTGTCGCGTTTTCGGTTGGGCGGCAAAGAGTAGTCCCTTTTCTAGTAGTTTCGCGAATGTTCTATTTTCTTGTTCTCTCGATATATACAAGCAAAAACAACTGGCTAGAGTAGGTTATTGCGGCTACTTTTCAATCGGATTATAGGTTATGTTAGAACGTTGAAGAAGCTAAACCGGAGCGGAGCGGAGCGTATGCAAACAGAAACGATTGGCTAGAGTAGGTTATTGCGGCTACTTTTCAATCGGCCCTGTACAAATACAGTGGCCCTGTGGGCAGTAGAGCTCGCTAACAGGGGGGACTGTGAGCCAATTTATAGGTAAGTATTTTAAATTCAATCAAAATCAAGTAGTAAAGTAGCCGTACCAATAACTTTGTAAACTGCATTTTGCGATTTAAAATACAATCTATTGACTTTTCACGACAATAGTTATAGTCTAATTCACTCACTCTCATAGATCCTCTTTACTAATCCGTCTCCTACTTCGAGGAGTCTAAACTTGGTATGTTTTGAAAGCATTTCTTGGATTTTTAGAAAACAGGCGGCCATAAGGTAATGGTGTAGTATATTTTTACAACCGGCTCATGAAGCCCTTTAATTTGATACACGTAGATTTCAAAGAAGAAAAAAAAAGCATACAAAAAATTGATGACGTCATAACCCCCCCTCCCCCCCCCCCCAGGGTAAAATCGAACAAAACTCGAGAAAAAAAACGTTCAATTCAAGGAACACAAGTTTTGTGAGGATAGCTTGAAAACTGTGGCCCCTAGACCGGAACTGACAGACACTTATAGAGAAGACGAAGGCACAATCGGCCTCCTATCTTGTCGAAATAGAACCCTTCGCTCGCTTCGCTCGCTCGGTCAATAAATAAATTAAATTAAATTGGCATTTTACTGAAGACTTCGAACGATTATATTAAAGATTTTGTAAAGGAAAGAGAGGAGGAGGTTCTACTCATTGATCGCATTCAGCCTTTTAAACCTTCTACTTTCGCCAAGTTTA
The DNA here is from genome assembly GCA_949825045.1 of Argyresthia goedartella. NCBI lineage: Eukaryota > Metazoa > Arthropoda > Insecta > Lepidoptera > Argyresthiidae > Argyresthia > Argyresthia goedartella. Next base: position 18,313,007 of record OX463828.1, read on the forward strand.
AAGTTAGGTACTGTGTTATGGGACGGATTAGACATGTTCCTGACGACGAATTTTGGCCCGTTGACATTGTTTACAGATTCTTCTGGCAAAATCACAAGGGTAAAGCCTCTGTTACCCGTAATAATTATTGGGCCATAATAACTTAAGTAGGTACCTACAGATACTAACTATGGAGTTCGCAACATTTAACTGTCAATCGATCAAAAGAAGTGTTGATCACATATAGGACTTTGTTTATTTTGTGACGTAATCGCACTCCAGGAGACATGGCTTCTCCCTCATAGCTTCCATTCGTTGATATTATCCCTTCCCTGGCTTGACGCGTCAAACTCGTATCTAGGGTCTCTTGCTTTGGCGCAAATCTCGCGCTCCGCGGGTGGAGTGCCGCGCGCCCTGCGCTAGGTTCTAGCCTCTAAATCACAACAAGTACTAAATTGTAAGAAACAAGCATTATATATTTGAAAACTACATTAAACTTCCTTTTTACTGATGTAACAAAAGCTAAGATCAGTTCAGTAGTATAGGTGGTGTCGTAGAATGTAATCTGAGAATAGGAAATTTTTCATCACTTTTTTGTGAAGAAACTATTGTATTACAGAAATAAAACAATGGAATACCTTGAAATTTTTGTTTTTATGTACAACATTATCCTATTCACATAGGTACATACAAACATTACATAGTTCCATATAAAATGAAAGACAAAAAGTGATTTGAAACAGTGACCTCAACACAACATTCTCATAAAAATATTGAAAATTTCTCTAAAATAGGTGATGTTGTCAGCTTTTTTCTGGGCGATCAGTGTGCCTGCAGTAACTTGTCTAAGCTGATTTATGGATTTTAGGTCTTCAACTAGGTAAATCAAGAACCCCATGTAGGTAGGATTTGTCCTTGGTGAGTAGTACACAAAATAAAAAACTACTAAAATCACAAAGTAAAACGTTGGCATTGACAGATCTGTATAAAACTTTTAAACTATAGATTTGTAGGAAGAGATATAACATATACAATAACTACATGAAATTACCTATCTAGTTCAATTATCACTTTTTAATTAGCCTGCTAGATTAAAAAGTTTTATTGAATTGAAAACTATGAATTTCTTCATACAAACAGAAAAACCACTGGCGAGAAAAGTATGGATACGGCTTTGAAATTCGGAATTCTATACTTTGGTAAGTAGTTAGTAGTAGATTTGCTAAGTTAGGTATTATTAATTTGTATAGGTACAATAAATAAGTATGAAAAATTTATACTTACTATAAATGTACTGAGGGACGAATTTTTTTTTTTATTTGCGACCATGTGTTTTATAGTGAAAGTTGTTGATAATGATGGGTATCATTCTCCAACATACGATCAGCTAATTTAATGTCATCCTGTATTGATATTCATATTCATATTCTTTATTGCACAGAAAACTTAGATTTTTTTAAGCAAATGCGAGCTTATCTCTAAAGAGAGATTTCTTCTAGCAAACCTAGGCAAGACAGAAAAGTTTATACAACAGGATAGTCCCAGTGATATTGTATTCTTGTCTAAACCCAATGATATTTAAGCTCATTCAAGCTATAAATAATTCACATTACACACACAAAAAACACTAATGTAGGCAATGCACACATACAATAAAACACATAAATATAAAATGGTAGACGTAAAAAGACATAAAAAGCTGACACTACACAGCAAAAATGAGCAATGCACATACATACACACATTAAACACACAAATAAATAAAGATAATACGAATACGTATGCTGAGTACATACCTACACATAACAGTACTACTATATGCTACAAACCGAACTAAAATCTACCGCTAAAAGCTACCGCATCCTGTACTCCCCCTCTTTCTGTCCCTCTTCTTCCACCTTTTCCTCCACCTCGCCCCTGCTGTCCTCTTACCAAAGTCACTAAACTGTTAAAAGCAGAAAAAAGCATGGGAAAAGTGTTAAAAAGCGTTAGAACAAACCAGCCATAGACAGACAGACAGACAGAACAGAAAGTTTGAGAGCAAACCAACATTGAAAAAAAAATGTTATTTTTTTTAGAGCAAGGCGACTTTATTTAAAAACAGTGCGTCTCCCATCACCTAGTCATAGGACCTTTTTTGCTGCCCAATATCAGCCCCGTCCATTGCCAACAAAAAAATATTAAGAAAAAAAACTAGATAAACAGTAAAAAGTGAAAAAAAAACTCGACAAACACAAAAACCTATGTCACATGCACCTTCACAAAACATTCAACTCCAAAATGCAAACCAATTTGTAGATGTAATCAAAATCAAGAATCCCGAAATCCATACACACGGGCGTATCCATACTATCGTAGCCTCGCCCACCGGCCGCCATTTTGGCTAAAAGATGCCACTTGCTTAGCGGTTTCCTGAGACCGGACAATATCTCAAGATTTTCGATTGATGGTTGCAGCTCTCAGATACGATTTAGGCACATACTTATTGTTTCTGCTTTGAGTTTATGAATCAATGCTATGAATTTAATAACATGTCACCCGTAAATTGAAAAAATTAAGTCATAAATCGTGTCTTGTCGGAAACAGCAAGGCGGAATTTTTCCGCCGTACAAGTTTAGGTCATCGATATTATGACAAACCCCAGTGAAAACAACGTACAGGAGTAATTATAAATGCTAATTACTTACAGTTCTGTCCTTTTTCAATAAAACACAAAACAAATCACTCAAAACGTAGGCTCGAGAGTCGGTGAACGAATGATGCAACTTCACGCAACAGGTGCACTCTCGCAACGTTCGATTCCTTGAATGTTTCCTATGATTGAATACGGTCTGAAGTGTTTAATACCTGTCTCACTTCATTACGTTACGAATTAATATCACTCTCCTTGTCACACCGCTCCCTCTAGTAAGAAATTCATGCTTATGTAGGTCATTTGTTCGCCGGTCTCTGGAGACCGGGCAGCCATTGCGCATTTTTCAAAATCGCTTGCTTGCCGGTCTCTAGAGACCGGCAAGCAAGTCAGGGGTTATAGATGGGTCGTTCCTTCGTTTCGTTTAATATTGACGATTCGAAAATAATTATCTTTCTCAAAAGAATGAAATAGCGCTATACAGATTCACATAGACATCTCTCTTTCCCGCTAGTAACGTTAAAAACAGTTATTTTATGGCTAGTATTTAATCGCAAAGCAAAAATACTGATTTTCACAGCAAAAAAGGATAAGCAAAAATACTTTTTAAGTTTTAAGTATTTTTGTTGTTCTTACATGTTCAACCTAATACTTCACCTACTCTACCGCAGAATTTTGCCCTGATATTTGCTGTGAAAATCATTACATTTGCTGTGCAAATCAGTATTATTGATGTGCCGTTCAATATTTCCCTTTGTTTATCGGTGCCTTATTTTTTAATTATTATTGTCATAATCCTTTTTTGCTATGAATATGTGCGGAAGGCACTCTTACGGGCTCAGAAAAACGATGGAAGGTAATGAAGCAGTGGATGGTAAGTGGACTTGAAAGGAATGAAATTTGTCAAGATGTTAGTGATATTTCATAGATGGTAAGAAAAATTCAAAAAAGATGGGCAAAAGGTATTGTTTGAATGAAATTCGATTTAGTTTCAGAAATCAGCACTTTTTTTTAAACAATATCTACCTATTTGGAACTCTCGAACTTCATAACAATAACTTTTAAATTATCTTAATCTTTTAATTTGTAGAAATCTGAAAATCAGTTATAAAAAACTCCAACAATAAACCTTTTAAAAAGTAGAACGTAGAACTCAAATATAATCAACATTATTTATTATTTTTTAGACTTTTTCTTAAAACACACTGTCCTGCATAAGTAACTAGTTTGGTACGGTGAGTTGTCATATTGCCATTTTCTGTGTTTGAATTATCGCACATAGATAATAACACATTGAAATTTGGTGTTCCTCAAACTTCTCAGTCAATAATTTATTGTTAAATGCTGGTAAAACCAAATGTATCAAATTCTCACTTCCAAATGTCAGGCAAGTTAAGACCAGTTTGGTGTTAGTCAACAGCACGTTAGAATTAGTAAATGACACGAAGTTTCTTGGAATAAACATTGATAGCAAATTGCAGTGGGGACCCCACTTAGATAAATTTGCTGTTAAATTAAGATCTGTGGCTTATGCTGTTAGGAACATCAGACAAAACACGGATGTGGCTACATCTAGGCTAGTATATTTTAGTTACTTTCATAGTGTCATGTCCTATGGTATCTTGTTGTGGGGGAAAGCAGCGGATATTCAAACTATGTATTTTTATTTTACAGAAAAGAGTTATTCGAGAAATTTATAATTTAAAACGCACAGACTCCTTAAGAGAGCTTTTTAAAGAAATTGAAAAACTGTAGCTAGTCAATTTATTTTCGAAAACATAATGTATGTACGCAAGAACCTTACAACATTTTCCAAACTTACCGATAGCTGTAATATTAACCTAAGAAATAATCACAGACTACTTGCGCCCCGGTTTAGACCGAAGGTTAGCAATTCTTTCAAGGGTCAATGCATTCTCTACTACAACAAGATACCTCTGGAGATCTTGAAATTGCCATTTGTGCAATTTATAAACCATGTTAAAGCGACTTTGTCGAAAAAGGGATATTACAATGTTCAAGATTACTTAAATGACGGGACGGTATAGGGTAAATCTGGCTCAACACAGACCTTGCTGTTAATAATTTTATTAACAGCAACATTTATTCCTGTTTAGTTAATTAATTAGTTATTAGGCAAATAATTAAGTATATGTAAATATCTACGGTAATAAAGACATTTGGAATTCTCAGACCGTCTTTGAATAAAAATTTGGAAGTCGCGCTGGTCGAAGGGATTAAAATTACGAGATGTTTGTTTGTAAAAATTGTTATTCTGCCAGTTTACTCGGATGTCAGATAAAATCTTCACTTTAGGCTTGCTGATGTTAGTGGTCAATATTGGCGAGTCAAGATTGATATCGTCATTGAGTAATGCATCGGCTTTACAGGCCAATATTGGAGAGTCAATTTGAAGATTATTATCATCATTTAACAGATCGATGTTAGTAGCCAATGTTGGCGAGTCAATGTGAAGATCATCATTTGGCATATCATCTGCTATTCTGGCGTCTGCGAACTGGCTACTGGTGACAGTTTCATTGAGCAACGAACCAAATTATAAATGACTTTGATGCTTGCCGTGGACGCATGGTTCATAGTTGTCTTTGCATGCAAAGCAACTAAGGCTTCAAAGCGCAATAATGTGAGGCTTTGAATAGTACTAAACCACCTGTAAATATATAAGCCGCATTTTATGAATATGAACTTTGAGAAATGTGAAAATATAAAAGTACCTAATGAACTAAACAACAGTGTACCTGATGAACTCTCAAAGTTTGAAGCCAGGTTTTTTTTTCGGAAATCTGTCTTTGGCTACTTTGTCTTCATTTATAATTTCAATGTGTACGTTTTTGACTTGTGATCATTTCAGTAAATGCCTCGAACGAGCCAACGTCACCACCAAACTTCACATAATAGTCAGCTGTACGCTTTAGAACCTCGACACTGTCAAGACTAATAATGTACTCTGTGCCCGACACCATCTGAGGCGCCTTTACCGTGTCCGGCCTCTTGGTTGGTAATTCCAGGTCACTTTTTCCAAGTCTTGGACTTATTTCTTTAGATTTGTTGTTAAGTTGAAAACGAATCATGTGTTCCCAGTTTGTCACACTGTTTCTAAATGGGAATGAAAATAGAATGTGATTCCCATTTTGTCACACCCTTGAGTAACAGTGTTACAAACTGAGAAGAAAATAGTGCCAGTTTGTTACACTGTTACAAACTGGGAATTATTTTCCCAGTTTGTATCAGTTTTACCAAGATAGGTATAACAAACCTTCCCCAAGGGCGTACCCAGGATTTCAGCTAGGGGGGGCAGCTCATACCTGTTTCGATAAGATGGTCGGTCGGGTATATCGAAAAAAAAAACACGAAAATTGACTTTGATTAATTAGTTTGATTATGACACAAAACAAAATATTATATATATATATATATATATATATTAATTTAACAGTAATCATCTCGGGTTTGCCGAAAATTTGTCTATGACAGTCTTTTCAATAAAATCACTAAATCCTTTAAATAATTGCGATGTACGCTCATCAGACATAAATCCGTAAGCTTTTCTTCACCCATGGTGCTTCTAAGCCACGTTTTAACTCTTCGCAGCGTACTGAATGACCGTTCTACGGTCGCCGTGGTACATGGGATAGTGCTTAAATAATCAATGCCTTTCTGACAGCAGGGTAAAAAACGTTGGCTTCGTTGAACAGATCAACTACTTCTATGTCCCTTAATTGATCACCTGATAAAGCCTTCTTCACCCATAAATTATGCCAAAGGTTCAGTTCTCCGGTGACATCCAGGTTATAAAATTCTTGGAATGATTCTGCGTTCTTGTGTAAGTATGTAATGCTGGTTTTGGTCATATATAAGGGATGTAGCTTACTTAAAGCAAACGCCGGAGTGTTTTCTTGGGAGAATCGACTATTCAACGCTGAAATGAGTGAATCAATGTATGGTATTATCAGGGAACGCCGCCAATATTCGTTATCATTGTTTGATGGCGGATCACTTCTATGTGTTTGCTTGTGAGCAAGACGTGGAACCAAAATTTCTATGTTCAAATCCATTGCAACAGCTCGCGCTTTTTGAAGCATTTCATTACTTATTCTATCAGGAAACTCGCGGTCATTTCTGAGAATGTCCTTGATATTTTTTATGTGTTCCTCCACCGAGATCATGTCGATCGATTTAGCTTGGAGTGCGTTAAATACTGGTTCTAAAACTGCTGAATATTTGGCTATTGTTTGTAGAGCAACAATAAACACTGGTTTTGTAACGGCTGAATGCAACTGATATGAAGATTTTCTGGTGGCATAAATTCCCTTTACGGATAACGTTTCTAGAGATTTTACAAGCTCTGGGAAATGTTGAGAAAACTTTCTGATTGATTTATATTTTTCGGACCATCTCATCTCACACAATCGTGATAGGTTTGGAGCGTAGTTTCGACGTGTAATCGATTCTCTGAAAAACGTTATTACATCTTTTACAGTGGCGATAGTATTTCTAATTTCTGGCACTGCGTTCGCATCATTCATAACAAGGTTGAGTTTGTGACTTGAGCAATGAATACATAAAGCACGAGGATATTTTTTTCTCAAAATGGCTTGTACGCCACCCTCTTTCCCTGCCATTGTAGAACAGCCATCGAATCCAAACCCTACGCAATCTTCGGTTGGGAGGTTAGAACTAATCAAGAAATTGTCAATTGCTTCGGCAATTGCTAACGCATTTTGTGCTTTTAGTTCAACGAACCCTACAAATTCTTCTCTGATTTTCCTTTTGCTTTCGTCGTAGAACCGCACGCCTATTGACAGCTGTTCTTTCCCAGCTACGTCTGCTGTGTCATCAGCTAAGACTGCGTAAGCCATGGTCTTCTGAACCTCACTTATTATATTCTCCTTTATAACTTCGCCACATAAATTTATCAATTAGTTTTGTATTTTTGGCGATGTGTAAAATGCATTGCGACGGCACTTTTCCAGGTGACTCTTTAATTTGTCGTCCCCTGAATTGATTTTCAACTTGAATAAATCTAATAAAACACCCTCATCTTGTTTTCCCCTAAGAGGCATATCATGTGTACCGCAAAATACTATACAAGAAATAATTGATGACAATATTTGTCTGTTTTCTTCGATTGCTTTTTGGTGTCCACTTTGTAGTTGGATGTCTACAGGAACATTTTCAAGAAAAAAATTCGCAGCATTTGCCGCTGTTAGATGAAGGTTGGTCGTTGCATGCTTTCGGCAGTCTTCATGCATATTTTTGAACTTTATATATGGCCTGACCATAAATGATCCCAAAATTCCTCTCACAGTGCTGATGGGCGGAGGAACAAAACACAATGCTTACAAAGAGCGCCTTTTAGTCGCTTGGAATATACTGGCCATGGTGCATATTGATCCAACCAAGCATGATTAAATTTTCTTTTCAAATGGCTTGCATCACTTTCAAAATTGTAATTTCTGGGCGGGATCCAAGGATTTTGTAACAACTCCCTCTTCTTTTCCGTCGATAGCTGGGTAGCCAACCCAACATCACGACCCAGATCATTTTCATGATAGCCATCGTCCAATATAATTTCAGGATCGACGTTGACGTCATAAGTTTGTTGGGATGTCGATGGAGAAAAATAGTCGGCAACAGATATATTTACAGGTTCTGCTGGAGAATGTGACGCTTGTCCAATGTTAGCCTGCAATGATCTTGGCATTATATGAGTAGTTTTATCATGGTTGTCATTTTCATCGCTTCCACTGCTACTTTCCCGACCTTTTTTTCTTTTTTCGCGTGTTGTCCCGAAAAAATCGATACACAAAATTACTCTTACGGTATTTAGGCATAGGACGAAAATAAAGATCAAGATACCTATAAAACATCACATTCAAATATCATTTACTTCCTATTAGTAAAAGTAAAATTGCGATATTCAAAATTCGTTAACTTTGTGGTTTAAACGCCAAATAATCAAAACATAATATAATATACAATTATAACAATACCACGTCTTGTAATTAATAAATTTTAATATTGTGAGTAATTAATATGCTAAAGATATACACTTACAAGAGAGACCTCCTTAAATAAATCAAATAATCATATTAGGTACATATGTATGTGTTTTGTTTTGACTCACCTCTTTCAAAGAATTTCCTGATATCCATTTGACGGAATAATATTTCCAGTTGTTGCGCAGTAAACCTAAATCTCGTGTCGCCGCAACTTAACTATAAAACACTATGGCGCACCGAACTGAATTGAATTGTATTCGAACTGAATTGCCTTGCTCTCAATCAATCAAGTATTCTTCTCACGCACCCATTCTGGGGCGTGGGGAGTCAGGGTCAGATCATCGGATCTCTTCCTGAAGAAGCGCCTCTGTCCACTCCTATGGACAGGTCATCGGGGGGCCCTCGCGGGCGGTGGAGATGTTCTCACGAGGGGTGTTCCTTTGGATGATCGCCGGCTAGGCAACCAGGTCGCGTGGCAGGCGGCGGCGGTCGGGCGGGCGCGCGTGGTACGGCGCCATGTCGCGGATGTGCGGATGATGTGAGCTATCCGCACGCGCGAACATGCCCTTCGCCAGCCTCTGGACAAACTGGTCCACTGGTTCCCATCTGAGGTCCCTCTGGATCGTCGCATTCCTCACGTATCGGGGGGCGTCGACGATGGTACGCAAAGAGAGGTTCTCTTGGGCTCGGAGTTTCCGTTTGTTCGTCTCCGAGCACAGGGCGTACCATGCCGGGGCCGCGTAGGTGAGGCGGGATCTCACGTAGCACTTGTAGATCCCGAGCTTCGCCCTCAGAGGGAGGCTGGAGTCGAGAAGTGGACGCAGCTTGGCGCGTGCCACCTTGACCTGGTTGACGACGTTGTCGACATGTTGCTTCATGGTGAGCCGGCGATCGATGGTCACTCCCAGGTACTTCACCTGCGGAGACCACGCGATGTCCTGTCCTTGGAGCTGGAGTGGTGGTGGAAGGGGGGACTGGCCTGTGATGAGCGCCTGCGTCTTCCCAACGTTGACGGACAACCGCCACTTGGCGAGCCAGTCGGGCAAGATGTCCAGGGTGCGCTGCAGTTTGACGGCAGCGTGCCGTGCCTGGATCGACGACGCGCTGGGCACCCGGCCCGACGGGGATGTCGTCCGTATATTGGGAGTAAAAGGCTGGAGACAGGCAGGACCCCTGAGGGACGCCGGCTGCAACGGGGTGTTCCTCGGAGACGGCGTCTTCCACCATCACTCGGAAGCGGCGATTCTTCAGGAAGGAGGCGATGATCTGGACCAGTCTTCTTGGGGCTGGAGACGTCGACAATTTGTACAGCAACCCCTCGTGCCATACTCTGTCAAACGCCTTCTCCATGTCCAGGAGTACTGCGACAGTGTATTCCTTCTTGTTTAAACAAACCGTCATGTCATTCAGTACTCTGGTGAGCTGAAGCGTCGTAGAATGCTCGGGCCTGAAGCCGAACTGTTCTGGGCGCGGCTGGATGTGGGGCAGTAGCTTCGCCAGCAGGAGTTTCTCAAACACCTTTGAGATGGTACTCAGTAGAGTTATCGGCCGATAGCTCTCAGGCAGCTTGGAGTCCTTGCCCGGCTTGGGCAACATGATGACCAAGCCCTCCTTCCATTGGGTTGGGAAGTGGCCCGTGCGCAAGATACCGTTAAACAGGCGCGTAACGGCCGCCACAGTACGTGGCGGCAAATGTAGCAGCGCCATGTTAGGTATGCGGTCTGCGCCCGGGGCTTTCCTGGGCTTGGTACGTCTGAATGCACGCATGATCTGGCCGGGCGTGACGACGGTTGGGTCCTCTTCGGGAGCTATCGGCGAGGCGAAGTACTCTCGCAGGTGTCTCTCGACTGCTGCGACGTGTTCCACATCATCCGTAGGGTTCGGCTTGAACTGCTTCTCGAGGCATTCGGCGAAGATCTCCGCACGGTCTTGGGCTCGAAATCTTGGTAGGCCGTCGCTGCCCAGGATTGGTCGGACGGGAGTTGGAGTAGTCGACAAATCCCGGCATAGGCGATGCACGGAGGGGACGTGGTCGCCCATGGACTCGACGTGGCGTTCCCAAGATTCTTCGGCGTGGAGATCAAGTCGGCGCTTCAGCTCTGTCGTCATGGCGTTGAGCCTGGTCTTCATCGTTGGGCAGCGGGTTTGCTGCCACTGCTTCCGGAGAGCGCGCTTATCGCGGATGAGTGCGCGTAGCTCAGCAGGAAGAGGATTGGGCTTCCCCCCGCGAGCTACGGTGTGCGATGATAGGTCGAGCGCGTCTCGGATCTGGGTTGTTAGCAGCGATGCCAGGCGGTCAACGTCTTCCGGCTGGTTGACTGGACATGTGGTCGAAGACTGGTCGAGGGCGGCGGTGAAGGCGCCCCACTGGTAGCGTCGGCGTGATGCTGGCGGAGAGACCCGGGTGGGCAGGTCCGCCAGGACGAGAAGTACTGGCCTGTGGTCCGATGGGAGGTCAGGGAGAACCTCCTGGCTCGGCGGAGTCCGGAGACCTCTGACGACTACGACGTCGATGGTGTCCCAACCGGCCCGCGAATCGAAGTGGGTGGGCTCGTCGGGACCGATGACATCGTAGTTGTGGCTCACGGAGTCGGCAAGGATGGCGCGTCCAGCTGGGCACACCCTGGTGGAGTTCCAGACGGTGTGCTTGGCGTTGAGGTCGCCAGCGACGAGTGTCGGATGCGGCGACTGTAGCAACCCCCGTAGCTCGGCGGTGCGGATTGGTGTACTGGGGGGCTTGTAGGCGGCGTAGAGTCGCAGCACCTGGCCGGCGACCTGTCTGTCGACGCCCAAAGCATACAGGGATGTATACTCCTGGGCGTCAACGAGCTGGTGGACGATCTTCCTGCCGTCGATGACTGCCAAGCCTCGAAAGGCCCGGCCGCTGGTGGACTTCTCGTCCTTGCGATAGACGAAGTAGCCGGGCAGCGACAGCTTGTCGCTTCCGGCTAGGAATTTCTCGCTGATGAGCATCACGTCGACGCGGTAGTCCCTCAGGAACACGTGGAGCAGCCGCTTCTTCCCTGTCAGCGACTGCGCGTTCCAGTGGACGACCCTGAGCGGCTCATGCATTGCGGAGCAGAGCGGTGAGTCTGCCCAGGGCAGTGGGGTCGCTGAGGAGGGCGAGCAGGGCTGTGAGGTGCCCCAAGTCCTGCTGCCCTATCGCCGCAGCCGGAGTGGCGGCGCCAGCGGCGGCCGCAGTCTCGCTGGCGGCGAGAGTAGCCGCCGCGGCGCCGGCGGCAGGTGGAGCCGTCGCCTTCTTCTTCTTCTTCCCCCCCCGCTTCGTCTTCTGCCTGGGGGCTCCGTCGTTCGCCTGGGCCTTGCTCTGCCTCACGATCCCGCTTATATATTCAAATATTCTCGCTCCCGAAATACGTAGAAAATACTCGACTCTATTTCCATCCTTGTCTCATACGTGCTATCACTGTCTTTCCTTTCCAGAATAGTCTATGCTAGAACGTTCTTCGTGGAATTGCTATTCAATACAAGATATCGCTATCTATTGACCGCTCCGGTTTAGCTTCTTCAACGTTCTTACCTAACCTATAAACGAAATGAAAAGTAGCCAGAATAACCTACTCTAGCCAGTCGTTTTTGTTTGCATACGCTTCGCTCCGCTGCGGTTAAGCTTCTCCAACGTTCTAACCTAACCTGTAACCCGATTGAAAAGAAGCCACAACTCTAGCCAGTTCTTTTTGTTTGTAAATATCAAGAGAACAAGAAAAGAGAACATTCGCGAAATTACTAGAAAACGGAATGGCGTAATGAACGCAGCCATTTTGGTTCAGTTTTCGCCCACAAACGTACAATAATGATAATAATACTGACAATATGTCATAATATTGACTATGTAGTTAACTTTGGGAACGCAAAAGATGTTTTTTTTAAAAGCTAATTTTATTATTAAACACACGGTTATTACACTATTAGAGAGTTGTATCTAATTAGGTAAGACGTGAGGACCTCAAAGAAGCTCATTCGAGAGTGCCTCAATATCATGCTAAAAATGTCTGGCTAACTTAGACTAAACATTTGATTGCATCAGCCCGTACTGGGAAGCAGGGCTGGTTTCTGATGAGTAGACTAAACATCCTATTGCCACATGATTGCATCAGCCAGTACTGGGAAGCAGGGCTGGTTTCTGATGAGTCGGCAATGTCTGGAACTATAACTCCTCCCTCCTTAGCTTCGAAGTTATCCGGCTAAAATTTTATTTTTTCCAGAAAACTTCGAATTACTTACTAAAATATAGGAAATGTATGAGTCACATGCTCAATCTAATGTAGTCACTTTAAACATGCAAGATATCACTGGATGTGACTATAACATCTAAATAGATAGCAAATAAATATGATAAAAAATTGCAGTGGGGACCCTACATAGATAAATTGGCTGGTAAATTAAGTTCAGCGGATTACGCTGTTAGGAACATCAGACAAAGCACGGATGTGGCTACATCTAGGCTAGTATATTTTAGTTACTTTCATAGTGTGATGTCCTATGGTATCTTGTTGTGGGGGAAAGCAGCGGATATTCAAACTATTTTTATTTTTTTACAGAAAAGAGCTATTCGAGCAATTTATAATTTAAAACGAACAGACTCCTTTAGAGAGCTTTTTAAAGAAATTGACATACTAACAGTAGCTAGTCAATTTATTTTCGAAAATATAATGTATGTACGCAAAAACCTTACAACATTTTCCAAACTTAGCGATAGCTGTAATGTTAACCTAAGAAATAATCACAGACTATGTGCGCCCCGTTTAAGACTCGCGAAGGTTAGCAATTCTTTCAAGGGTCAGTGCATTCTCTACTACAATAAGATACCTCTGGAGATTTTGAAATTGCCATTTGAGCAATTTAAAAAGCATGTTAAAGCGACTTTGTCGAAAAAGGGATATTACAATGTTCAAGATTACTTAAATGACAGGACTGTATGGGGTTAATCTAGCTCAACACAGACCTTGCTGTTAATAGTTTTGTAATTATTTATGCCTGCTTATTAATCATAACAATGAAATTTTTCATATTTGTATTAGTTAAGAGCACAACCTATTTTTAAAAGAGATCTAAAATCAATCTGTGGGAGTTTCTACGCCCTTCTTCTCCCACAGTGGTCCAATGTAGAGAAGAGGCAAAAAATGACGTTTGCTAAGTATATGTAAATATCTACAGTAATAAAGTACTTTGACTATTGACTATTGAAAAAAAAAAACTATTCATTGTGCTAACAATGAGGGTGGTACAGCGGCCTCCCTTTCGACGTCGTTGCCTGAAGGCTTACGAAGCTTTAGCACAGATTTATACTTGAGTAATATGCATATAACTATAACTAACACAATAATATAGAGAAGGATAGTCGCAGCACTAACACTTTTCACTTTGATCACACCTGGATCGCCATTTATGGTGGTCCTCAATATGTTGTTAAGGTGTCTTACATCGTCCAGTTGGATTCCTTGTAGATCGACGGGTTCCAGTTGTTCATCAGGAGAGAATTCCAGGTGCTTAATATCGGGTAAGTTGATCATCGGTAAGGGTTTAAAGTCTTCCTTGAGTGAGTGAAATCGCCTTTCATGGATCTGGGTATTGTCGATGAAAATGTCACATTCAGGGTTTATAGTTATGTTATGACGTACGCACCATATATCTGCGTGCGCGTAACGTCACCTTTACAGGTTTGGGCCAGGATCATAGGCTCCCTAGTGAACAGGATCCACGAAGAGGCTGTAATTCGTTGTAATATAACCTTGTCTGGTCTTATAACGCGTACAAGACAGCCCGTAATGTAAGAATGTTATTGCATCAGTTTTTCCACGCATGTTGTTTCCTGGATATGCATTAAAACTTCCTTATCTGTGCGGAGGAACTCGTCGGCGGTTATTTCTCTACATGGCTGAGTTACTGAGCGGTACTTATCGTCATGAGTCAAAAGGAAAGGATGTTCAGGGATTACAATGTTGGTTTGGTTGCGGGAGTTGAACACTGGGAGAGAATACAGTTTAAAATAGTTGTAGGTGATATTTTCGGTAAGTGGAATTTCGATTACATAATCAATTTTATCTTCTTTCAAATAGGCTTTTACACTCAGCGTTTCTTCTAAGTTCATAAGATTCAATTCCTTTGCAGTGTACGTCAGGTGTTCGTAAGTACTAATAGATTGTAATATTTCTAGTAATTTTGATGGATTAATTACAGATTTGTGTAATGCAGATACTTTGCTCAGGGCCATTGCCGTCTCTACTTCACTAAGTTTTACATAAATTGTTCTGAAATTACTTATAAATAGGTTACACATTCCAAGCATCAGGGTATCGTGGGCGGCGTTACTTCCTCTTAATGTTAAGTTTTTAATGGTGGTATCTATCTGATTCAAACGGTTACTCAGAATCTTAGTGTTGTCAAGCGTTTTTCCTTGTTTTTACACCAAGTTTCACCCTTCAGGGCACCGGGATGACTGAGATAATAATGGATTTCGAAGGGGAAACGCGGTCGTCCCAGATGTTTGTGGGGATATTATTCCTCTTCTCACCTTCCAGCTCCATCATCTTCAGTCTCAAGCATCAATAATTTTTATCTTGCAAAGACCAGGGAAATATTTCTTTGATAAAAATGAACCAGGAATACAGAACTTGTTAGTAGTAAAAGTCTGCCTTTTTATTCAAAATTCAAGTGAAAAGGATAGTATGCCTAAACCATCCCGTTCTGGCTGCAAGTGTCAGGCAAAAAACAACCTTACTAACCTAGAATACGATTTTTCTATTAACCCGTAACGTAAATTTTACTCGAGTTTACCTCAAATAAAAGCAGTGCCCGTGGCGAAGACTCGACGTAATGACACTCGTCGATCTACGCCTTGCCGTAGTGGGGCCTCGATGTTACGGGAGCAATTCGATCCGCCACAAACAAAAGTAAATTGACGTAACGAAATGTCAATAAGACCATACATAGTTATAGTTCCAGACATTGCCGACTCATCAGAAACCAGCCCTGCTTCCCAGTACTGGCTGATGCAATCAAATGTTTTATTCTAAGTTAGCCAGACATTTTTAGCATGATATTGAGGTACTCTCGAATGAGCTTCTTTGAGGTCCTCACGTCTTACCTAATTAGATACAACTCTCTAATAGTGTAATAAGCGTGTGTTTAATAATAAAATTAGCTTTTAAAAAAAAATCTTTTGCGTTCCCAAAGTTAACTGGCGCAGCCGGTAGGATTACTAGCTGTTGGCTAGCAAATTCTAAACGCGAGTGAAAGCATAATGTATGCCTAAACTCCTATGATATCATAGCAATAACGGAGTCTTGGCTTCTAGACAGCATCTCGAATAATGAATTATTTGATGAGCGTTATATTGTATGGCGTAGGGATCGGAATTATATTGCTACAAAACAAAAGTTGGGAGGGGGTGTGTTGCTGGCTGTACGTAACGAGTTTTCAGTGGTGGAGCGAACCGAGTGGCGCTCATCAGCCGAGGATATATGGATAACTGTAACCTTAGGTACCGGCCGATCGCAAATAAAAACGCATATTTGCACCGTCTACATGTGTAAGGAAAATAAAGGAAATTCATTTACTACTCAAATTTCGAACTTCAGTGCCTCCTTAAATAATATTATATTGAATAATCCTCTTGACAAATTTCTCATATTAGGTGACTTTAACTTATCGAATATTAGTTGGTCCAAGCAATTCAACTGCAAGGAACTATCGCCGGATGGGCTAGCTGGCGAATATCAAATGGAATTCATAGACGTACTTAACTGTTGCAATTTAAAGCAATACAATAGTGAACTTAATCGTAACCAAAAGATACTGGATCTAATAATTTCTAACGATAATATCGTAGTGAGTGCGGCGGCCTATCCGCTCTTACCAGAGGACCCTCATCATGTGTCGCTGTGCATCTCAGTCCATTTTGCTACCTACTCGGATCTGCCACAAGAAACTAGAACTAAATACATGTACTCACGCGGTGATTATACATCAATTAGGTCGGAATTGAGTGCAGTTGACTGGCATAAATTATTAGACAGTTATCTTCTGGATGACGCCGTCGCCCAATTCTATTGTAAACTTCACGCATTCCGCGATGTTTACATTCCAAGTAAGGTGTGTCGCCCTAACCACTACCCACCCTGGTATACTTCTGCATTAGTAAAAGTATTAAAGGAAAAATACAAATATCATGAAAAGTATAAGACCTACGGCAACCTTTCAGACTATGAATCATTTGCCTACTTGCGTACCAGAGCAAAAACATTAGAGCGGGAATGCTACCACGCTTATATTGATAAAATTGAGTCAAACATACTCAAAAACCCTAGATCATTTTGGGCATTTGTCAAAAGTAAAAGAGTAAGCAATAATTACCCGAATGCAATGACCTACGGTGTAAGGTGTGCTAGCTATGGTGATAAAATAGCCGACTTATTTTCTGACTACTTCCACTCCACCTTCTTGGAAACCTCTTCGAATGCCAACCATTTGTCTTATAATGAACATAGTAAATCGGCGGAGATAGGGTCTATATCCATTGAAAAAACCACGATTTTAAGGCATCTCAAAGGATTAGACCTCAACAAATCCGGCGGACCCGATGGCATTCACCCGATATTCATCGTAGAGTGTGCAGACCAATTGGTGACGCCACTTGAGCTCATATTCAAAAGATCATTATTTGAAGGTGTAGTCCCCACCATATGGAAAACTGCCTTCATTACACCTGTCTTTAAGAAGGGTGATAAAAGTAAAGTAGAACAATATAGGCCTATATCGAAACTCTGTCTGTTCGCTAAAATTTTGGAAAGGATCATTTATGATCAAACATATGCTGCACTTCGTACTTCTTTTACTGAGGAACAGCACGGATTCTTAAAAAGCAGATCGACAGTATCCAACTTGCTTCTTGCTACAAATTACATAACCAAAAGCATGGAGGGTGGCGCCCAAATTGACGTAGTTTACACTGACTACAGCAAGTGCTTCGATCGTATCGACCATAATCTACTTATGAGGAAACTTGCTGTGGCTGGTGGTGCTGTGGTGGTTTAAGTCTTATATAGAAAATCGTAGTCAAGCAGTTGTATTGCAAGGATTCACATCAAAATGGACATCTATCCCGTCTGGAGTACCACAAGGATCCTTATTAGGGCCCCTTATGTTTGTTATTTTTATCAACGACATAAATAGTTGATTTATAAGTTCCAAAATCCTACTCTACGCTGACGACATGAAAATACTTAAGCCTATTTATGGATTTGATGAAGTCCTCGACCTTCAGTCTGATCTCCTGAGGTTTGAGGCATACTGTGTAACAAATAAACTAGACTTGAATGTGGACAAGTGCTATCTCGTATCATTTACTAGAAAGCATACATTAATCGATCAAGGTTACCAGCTGAAGGGCCGCCCCATTACTAGAGTTAGTGAGTTTTGTGACCTAGGAGTACTTTTCGATAACAAATTAACATTTGAAAAACATGTAAACAGCTGCGTTTCAAAGGCATCTAGAGCTCTTGGTTTTATCATTAGAACATCAACCTCCTTCAAATCTCTAAAATCCCTGAAAATATTGTATTGCGCCTTCGTTAGATCTCACTTAGAATACGCTTCGCAAGTCTGGAACCCCAGATATGAGATATACAAGTCACGTATCGAGGGCATCCAAAAGAAGTTTTTAAGATTTCTAGATTTTAAGGCACGTCAAAGATCGCGAGACTATGAACACAGATGTCGAAGATATCACTTTCTCCCACTGCATCAACGTCGCGACATTAATGACGTAGCATACCTAGCAGGGATCGCAAACGGCTCTGTTGACTGTCCCCAATTGTTAGCCGAGGTGTCACTTTGGGCTCCTTCTAGGGTAAGCAGAAGTAGCAAGCCTTTGTACATACCGTGGGTGAGCACTCAATACCGACAGAACGCGTATATAATAAGGGCTAGTCACTCATTTAATGAAATCAGCAATAGTAACGCATTAGACGTTGATCTTTTTTGCACAAAACCATCTACAATAAGGAAAGTAATGACTCAAGACTACTTTACCAACATGGACTAAGCTGTACAATCGTTTTTTGTGGTAATACTTATAGTTGTAGATTTAATTTTGTATTATTACAACTACATTTATAAGCTCTTCTTGTTTTAATATAGTAGCATACATAAATTAATATAAGGCTTATTTAATTAAATTAATATATATTAGTGTTAGTGTAAACCGAGGCAACAAAGTAACTTAAGATATTTTTCTACTCCTGTTATGTTAACGATCTTAGAAAATCGTATGTTAGTAATTAAGAAGTGAAGATGTGTAATTGGCTTAAAGATATTTATATAAGTTACATTACATTCATTTATTGTGCTGTATATCTTCCGAATAAAATAAAATAAAATAAAATAATAAAATAATAAATATCTACGAGCTTCGCTATTCGAAGTTACGGCAGGATCTCGAACTGTTGCTGGTCAACTAGTAATCCTCGAACCAAATAAATGTGTTAATTGGAACTGAAGAATGGAAAAGCGGTGAGTCAAATCCTTGTCCTTTTCCTCAGTTAGGTATTCTGTAAGTAAGTGGAATTTAAAATCTAATAAAATTAAAGTAGTAGGTATTTATATTAAGAAAACTCTTAAACTTAGTTCTAAGTAGAGTCATAGTTATAACTACTTACTTCTATTGTGATTATACATTTTGTGTGTGTGTTAGTTATAATTAACGATGGTAAAACCACAGGCACAGGCCGCCATGCCCGCGGTGGTTAACTTAGACATTCCCCGGGACGTACTAGCCCTAATACCACCATTTGCTGGAGATTCGAAGCTCCTGAGCCCTTTCCTTCGAAAATGTGAATTCGTGATACTCAAGTACCAGGGTACCGAGGAATGCAACGCGTACCTAATGCAATGTATAACAAGCAAATTAACAGGTAAAGCCGCGGAATTAATAAGCGAGCGCGCTGATTTTGAAAAGTATGACGAACTGAAGGTTCTATTAAAACAACACTTTGGCGATCGTCGCAGTGAGGAATGCTTGGCTATTGAGCTGGAGACCCTAAAAATCCGACCGTCAGAGTCATATTTAGACTTCTGTTCACGCATACAGGATGTTAGGTCCATTCTCCTATCCAAAGTCAATCAGCGCCCGGAGGCGGAATTAAAGGCAGCAAAGAAGATTATTTATAACAATACTTCGCTGAATGTCTTCTTATACAACTTACCTGAGTACTTGGTCCGATTAGTTCGCCTAAAGGCTCCTACTTCGCTTGAGGAAGCACTATCCCACGTCTTAGAAGAAAATAATTTTGAAGAGCAGTATGCTCTCCGCAGCAAAATGCTGCATCCCAGACCTTCATCCAATCAACCGGCTAACCCCATCACTCAGACGCAATAACCCTATAAGTCACAATTCTCGGCACAACCCCCAACTCGACCGCCACCATTTTACCCTCAATTCAAGTTTGGTATTCCAAACCAAACTCTCCCAAAACCAGTTTTCGCCAATCAACCCCCAGCTTATAGAGCACCTCAATTCGGCTATAGGCCCCCTCAGTTCAACCCACAAGGGTTCAGACCACAGCTTGGTCAATTTGGCCTCAGGCCCATACAACATGCCCCGCAAGGCTTCAGGCCACAGCCTGGTCAATTCGGATACAAACCTCCCTTCACCCCACAAGGCTTCAGGCCCCAACCTGGTCAGTTTGGATATGTTCAGCATGCCCAGCCGAATGCTAAACCCAATACTGACGTGTCCATGAGAACTGCGCCTAACGCGCCAGTGCCTCAAAGATTCCCCACAAATGAACTTTACTACACCAATGACGAATTTGAACAGTATGATAGCACAGAAGGTTATGATACGGTGGACGCTTACCCAGTACAGGAGTGTGAGTAAGCGCTATACGAGTCGCACGCGTCGCAAGCGACTTGCGAGCCCGAGAGCAGCGAAATTCCCCAAATTCAGAATACTAACGAAAATGAAAATCTGCAAACCATTCAAAATTTTCGGATAAGTGCCACAACCAAAATTTACCCACAATAATACAGCTGAATTCCCACAACCATCTGAGGCTACCCTACATATAGATTCCCGAAATAAATGGTAAATTTATGTTAGATACAGGCAGCACACGATCGTTTATAAGCCCTAAAAAGGCCAACGAGTATTTTGCTAACTACAAACAGTATGAGCCATTCACTGTTACAAGCACCCACGCCTCGAGCTTACACAGTGAAGTCGTGGATATACCGGTTTTTCCAATTTTTTAAGTTGACGTAAATTACAAGTTTTTCGTCTACGATGTCGACTCAAATTATGACGGATTAATTGGAGTCGACCTTCCATCCTTACTCCAGGCCGATATTTGCCTAAAAGATAAAGTAGTCAGAACAGCCTCAGTTATCATTCCCATCGTTTATCAAACTGAGTATGAGTACAAACTTGAACCCCGCACTGAGCACAAAGTACAGTTGCCCACTAACTTGAAACATGGCCATGCTATTCTAAATTACAAGCAGTTTGCCCAAGGTATACGCATGCCCTCAGCAATAGTACAGTGCGAAGATTACCTCGCTACAACAATTTTACAAAACGCTACCGAGGACTATATTACACTTACAGTTATAGCCCCGTTCGTAGTAACAAAGTTAGACGACGAGTCATGCCTCGTCAATGTAAACAGTGTCGACTTAAGTAGTACGGAGATAGACAAAATATTGACGGATAATCTTAAGAAGTTGCATTTGGACCATCTAAACTCTGAAGATCGTGAATGCATAAGTAAGTTGTGTGAAGAGTACAAAGACATCTTCTACTCTGAAGAGTTGCCACTTACATTCACCAACCAAGTAAAACATAAGATTCGTACCGCGAACGAAGATCCCATCTATGTCAGGCCCTACAGACAGGCACCAGCTGTAGCTGAAGAAATAAATAGGCAAACCGAAAAATTACTACAAGACGTCGTCATCAGGGAGTCCCGTTCCCCTTGGAGTGCCCCCGTGCACCTAGTGCCGAAGAAACTCGATGCATCAGGCCAACCAAAGTACCGCATGGTCATAGACTATCGTAGGATCAACGAAATAACAGTTGATGATAAATATCCTCTTCCTAACATCTGCGATTTATTTGACAAGCTTGGCTCAAGTAACTATTTTACAACGCTGGACCTGGCTTCATGTTATCACCAAATTGAAGTTGATGCCAAAACAGCTTTGTCCACACAAAACGGGCATTATGAAATCAAGCGCATGCCCTTCGGTCTAAAAACGGCACCCGCCACCTTTCAACGCGCTATGGACAATGTATTGAGAAATTTGCAAGGAATTCATTGTCTTGTTTACTTGGATGACATTCCGATTTATTCAAACGGTCTCCAAGAACATCTACGAAAGCTACGGACAGTATACGATAGACTCCGCCAAATGAATTTGAAAGTTCAACTAGATAAATCAGATTTTTTACGTAAAGAGGTTCAGTACTTGAGCCATACCCTTACGAAAGACGGGCTAAAACCCAACAATGACAAAATCAAATCAGTACTGAATTACCCCATACCCCGTACACAGACAGAAATCAAACGATTTTTAGGATTCATCGGCTATTATCGAAAATTTATCAAGGATTTTTCAAAAATCACACAACCTCTCACAGCGTGTCTAAAGAAAGGTCGAAAGGTAATAATCGATTAAAAATACACGGAAGCCTTTCAAAAGTGTAAAGAGTTGCTCATCAATGCCCCGATACTACAATACCCAGATATGTCAAAACGTTTCATTGTAACCACCGACGCTTCAGAAGTGGCTATAGGCGCGGTACTGTCACAAGGTCAATTGGGAAGCGATAAACCGATCGCTTATGCTAGTCGAACTCTCACCGATACCGAAAAGCGTTACAGTGCGATTTAACGTGAATTGTTAGCTATAATTTGGGCTACATAACACTTTCGACCGTACCTCTACGGCAATAAATTTGACATTTACACAGACCATAAACCTCTCCTTTGGCTCTATCAGTTAAAGGAGCCAAACAGCAAGTTGACCCGATGGCGTTTACGGCTCCAAGAATTCGACTTTGACGTAAAACATAAAAATGGAAAACAAAACACCAACGCCGAAGCCCTATCGCGGATCTAATTGAATGCGTTAGGTAACTAAAACGCTAACGAGGATAGTTCAATGATCGTGAATGTAGACGAAAGTGAAATAAAATTACAAGCCCATGATAATTTAATAAATAATAAGATAAAAATAAATAATAAGTTTTGTGATATCGTTTATACGATATCACAAAACAGATCTTACAATTAACCCAAAAACGTCGTGAATCCGAGGACTCTAAAATAAGCACCATATCCGAGTCCGAAAGAACGACTGCAGTATCCTTAGTCATTGAAATCTTATCAGCAGACGATGATGAATCAGAAATTAAGTATTCGGTAAAATCGGAATCAGACATCACTGAAACTATCCACTCCGCTAAAGACATGGAATCGTACGGAATACCCATTTTGCGAGAAGCGATAGATACCAAACCAAATCAGATACTTGTATTTAGTTGGCATTCTAATAAAATGCAAGTGAGTGATTTATCTAGGGACAAACAGAAAGTACTAGAAGTATTCTTACCCCTGAACAACTCGGAAATAATCAAGGAATTCCTGAAAAGGTACATAAAACCAAAAACCAAAACAACACCGAAAGGATTTCTGTAAAATCATAATTGAATTACTTAAACAAGGAACAGTGGACATTCACGAGTGTACCGATCGTGTGGTGTATATTGAAGACGAAAAAGAACAACGAGCTGTGGTGTTGAAGTTTCACAAAGGAAAGACATGCCATCGCGGCATCACGGAAACAGTAAAACGAATAAAGCGTAACTACTTTTGGCCAAATATGCACGAAACTGTATCCACTATAATAAATTCTTGCGAAAAATGTAGAGTGTACCGGTCGACTATGTTAGTCATAGTTTCACGTAATATTAAGATAAGTTGACGACCGTCACAGATAAGGTATATTTATATTCATCACGCACTATGTCTTATGCACGTCATTAATAACATGTACCAACCTAGCATATAAGCTAGGATTCCCTATAATAAATTAGTCTAGTCTAGTATTTGCGCGCACCTCAAGCCTTTTACTTTACTCCCGAAGATGTCGCTCTCCTCATAATTGCCTCTGGCAAATAGAGTCACTAAATATGATATAAAACCCATAAAACCCGTCCTACAATTGACTCAAACGCAAAATGCCCCTTTTCAAGAAGTATTCATTGATTTATTCTCCATAGAGTCATAATACTATCTCACTATACTCGATGCTTTCAGCAAGTTAGGACAAGCAATAGAAATCCCCTCCAGAGCATCACCAGACGTAGTTAGAGCCATGATTAAGTACTTTTCCTTTTATGGAACTCCTCAGAAAATAAGCTGCGATCCTGGTTCGGAATTTAATAACGAGCTATTTAAAGAATTTACAGAACTATACAAAATAGAGCTACACATAGGTACACCGAACAACCCAAACTCGATGGGTCTCATTGAGCGTTTTCATTCAACAATAATTGAAATATACCGACTAGCCAAATTTGAGACGAAATACACGGACCCAGCCACAGTCATGGCTTATGCTATTATGGCATACAACAATACAATCCATAGTGCAACCGATTTGACGCCATTCGAAGTTGTCTTCGGACACACCGAATTAAATACTGCATTTAACTTAGACTTCGATAAAAACTATAAACAGCAGCTTAGCACTTAGGTATTGATAAAGTGCAACAGCACTTTATCAATATCTAAGTGATAAACTAGTTCAGTCTGAAGAGAAAGTACGCAAAAAACGAGGTGGAGAAACCACACCGGAATTAACGAAAGGACAAATTGTACACGCTAAAGCGGTCAATAAAAGACAAGCTAAGGACAAGCCCAAATATCAAAAGGCTACGGTGATAGGACAAGTTCAGAGAAATGTATTACCAGTAGAGTTCAATAGTTCAATAGTATTTATTCATAAACAATAGTACAATTGTGTCAGAAAAACATCGATTAAAACTAAAATATTATTTAAATGGTATAACAATTCTATACAAGTGAAATCATTATAAGCCAGAAATATAATAAAATGTAACTTAATTGAAATTAAATTAAATGATAGGTAGACAAACAAAATAACAAAACACTTTGACATGTCAAAATAAATTATTCAATACAAATACACATCAAATACCTGGCATAACAGTTATTAGTAATCATAAGTGAAGTACGTCTAATTAACGTCAAAACTAAAATTAATCATGCGCATGTCACAATAAATAAATATATTCATAAACACAAGGAATAAAATATCATGTCATAAATAAGAATTGTATAATGTTATTTTGATTGATTGCAGAATTCGTCAATACTGTATGGACTCATTTCCAATAAGAATGTTCTTAGCTTGTCCTTAAAACTGCTGTGCGTAACCATGAGCTTAAGCTCTGTCGGGAGCTGGTTAAATAACCTGAGTGACTGATAACCCGCTGAATGTCTTGCTACTTCTAACCTAGGTGCAGATACTATCGGGAAGTCCTTTCTACGCGAATTCTCTCGTGTATGTCTCTGTTCCTGGTTTTCTATTTTGTGAATATTCTTAACTAGAACATCCATCAGCACAAGCAAGTAAAGCGCCGGAACTGTCAGTATACCCAACCTGATGAAGTGCGGCCTGCACGATTCCATCTGTTGGATACGAGCTATCGTGCGGATTGCCCTTTTTTGTAACACGAATGCTTTTAAAATATTATATTCATAGCTATTTCCCCACAACTTGATGCTATAGCGCAACTTGGACTCAACCAGAGCATAATAAACCATTTTCAGGTGTCCTTCAGTTACTACGTCCCTAAGACTTCTCAGGGCATAGCACGCTGAGCCAATACTACCTTCCAGAGCAGTAAGTTCGGGCTTCCAGTTGAGAGAGGCATCAATATTAACACCCAAAAACCTAACTACATTGACTGTCGCCACTGCGTCCCCGTTTAGGGTAGCCTTTATTTTATCATTATTTCGTGCGGTGGTCTTGAATAAGAGTAGATTAGTTTTAGTGGTGTTGATTTTCAGGTTATTGTTGGTAAACCAGGAATCAAACAGTTTTAGAATAACATTAACTTTAGATTCGAGTGATGTTATATTCTTGTCTGAAACGACAGCATTTGTGTCATCCGCATAAACTACAAGTTGACTATCAGGTATTTCCCTACCAATATACTCAAACAGGTCGTTAGTGAAAACAATAAAGAAGATTGGACCCAAAATAGAACCCTGCGGCACTCCTCTAGTCATATGAACTAATCTGGACCTGTTTATCATTTGACATCCACTATCAGTCGAGTACAGTTCAACAAACTGCTTCCTATTTTGAAGGTAAGATTTCATTAAATTCAGGCATTTCCCTCTTACACCATAATGTTCCAGCTTATCTATTAAAATGTCATGGTCAACAAAATCAAACGCCGAGCTCAAGTCTAGAAAAAGTGCAGCAACTTTCATTTTCTCGTCTAGTTTACTTACAACGTCATCTACCAATGTATCAATAGGATCAGATGTACCCAAACCTCTCCGATAACCGAACTGTCTGTCACTTAGTATTTTATAAATTACCAGGTGCGCTAGAAATCTTGCCTTGATAATTTTCTCAAATATCTTCGATAGAACTGGCAATAATGAAATAGGTCTGTAGTGGGACGGATTTTCTTTTGCACCTTTTTTATGAACTGGCATTACACGGGTGATCTTAAATTGATCTGGGAAAATTGCCATATTTAAACAGTTATTAAAGAAAATTGTAAGTGTCTCTGCTAAAATATCAATGTTGTTTTTGATAACTGTGATTGGCATGTCGTCGTAACCGCATGATGGCTTGCTTTCAAAAAGTTGGACTATCTTTTTGATTTCAGTTATACACGTCTGTCTAAAGTCCATCTCGCCTGTGACTTTTAATTTTTAGCAGATCTACTGCTTGCTGAGAACCGTTTATAATTCCTACGGATTTAACCTCAAATTGGTCTGCGAAGACGTCTACTATTTCGATTGGTTTGTGAATTATTTTGTCATTTACTTTTAGCAATAAATTTTCTGTAACCGAGATCGTTTTCTTATTTCTGTGTTTGTTCACTACTTTCCACAAGGCTTTGGTAGAGCATTTTGCTTTATTTAGTTCCGACCGAACTGCAAGCTTTTTGCCTTGTATTAGTACTCTCCTGTATATCCTAATATACTCACTGCGGTAATGCTTGATACTCTCGTTACAGCTATTCGTATTGGCTAAAATCCTCTTCATTTTACTTGAGACTTTTAGGCCTGGTGTAAGCCATTTAATTTTGCCTGACTTTCCTAACGCTATCTTTTTCTTCTTTTTTACAAAGCAACTAAGGAAAATTTTACCAAAACTTGAAATAAAACCATTTATTCCTTTGTTATTTAGGTTTCCTCTTATAACTTCGGATCTAAACCGTTCATTATTGCTTTCTGAATACTGTCTGCGTTCTATTAGGAGAGTATGGTTTTCCTTGTGTGCTAAACTTAGATTTGGCAGTTTAAGGTTGCAAAAGATTGCTGCATGACCATCTGAAATACCGTTACGATCCACATCCGTACCTTCAATATAATTTTCCGGCACATTTGTCAGAAAGTTGTCGAGGCATGATGCGCGAGCACCATTTCTGATAAAGATTGGTGTATCTATCAAATATCTAAAATTGTAGCATTTCAACATGGCCAAAAATTTGTTGAGTCTAATATTATCACTAGGGGTGTCCATGTTGAAATCCCCACAAATTATACTGGTTTTTGTGAAATGATGCTCTAAAAGCTTTTCTAGGCACACCATGAACTCATCATACGTGTCATAGTCTGGATTTCGATAGCAACAGATAATACACAAATTTGTATCTTTATCTCTGATACCACATACCTCGAAACACTTATCTTTACACAGTTTCTTACAAATTGCTATTTCGTCATAACCTTTTTGCGCATGTCCTAAAATAAGTGAACCACCCCGTTTCATTGATACTCTAGTATTATAAGCAGCCATCTTATAATTTTCTATTTTAAATAATGAAGCCATGTGTTCGTTTAGAAAGTGTTCAGTAATACCGATGTAATGACAATGTTCTTGAAAACTATCTATGAACATCTCTAATTCATCCTTTTTTTTGGTGATTCCACACACATTTTGATGAAAAATGTTAATTTTTGCCATATTACTAGCTTTTCTATCAGTGGAAAGGTTACTTGTAGAGGGTATACAAGGGTCAGAGCCACAAAGTTTCCTATTAAAAATGTCAAACGTCCTCCTCAGGTGGTGTATAATCCTGCTGGTCTGGACGGCAATCACACCCGGTCTCCGAAGCCAGAACCTTCACAGGCCTGCAAAATAGAACATAACCCTGGAGTATTGCCGGTAAAGCTAGGATACGTATTTCTCCAACGAGATAAATGGTTATTAGTTAAAACAGTATCATTAAAAGTTATAGAAACCGATCTTAAAATTAACATACAAAAATACGCCCAATTCGATAAATTCCTAAAACGAAATAAATACCCACTCTATGAAACAATATGCTTAAAAACCCAAGCTGAATACCTCCGTGACGAAGCCTTGGAGAAGTACCAGCAGTTGGTCCCCTCAAAGAGAAGTAAGCGCGGTATTCTTAACCCTCTGGGGTCTCTCATTAAAGTAATTACCGGTAACCTAGATCAGGAAGATGCGGAACGTTACGATCATATTATAAGTAATATTCAAAATCGGGAACAAGCGACGTTACAACGTTTCACCTTAATATCAGAAATGTTGGACCACTTATTAAACTCTACAAAAAAAATAAACGACAACACTAAGATTCTGAGTAACCGTTTGAATAAGATAGATACCACCATTAAAAACTTAACATTAAGAGGAAGTAACGCCGCCCACGATACCCTGATGCTTGGAATGTGTAACCTATTTATAAGTAATTTCAGAACAATTTATGTAAAACTGAGTGAAGTAGAGACGGCAATGGCCCTGAGCAAAGTATCTGCATTACACAAATCTGTAATGAATCCATCAAAATTACTAGAAATATTACAATCTATTAGTACTTACGAACACCTGATGTACACTGCAAACGAATTGAATCTTATGAACTTAGAAGAATCGCTGAGTGTAAAAGCCTATTTGAAAGAAGATAAAATTAATTATGTAATCGAAATTCCACTTACCGAAAATATCACCTACAACTATTTTAAACTGTATTCTCTCCCAGTGTTCAACTCCCGCAACCAAACCAACATTGTAATCCCTGAACAACCTTTCCTTTTGACTCATGACGATAAGTACCGCTCAGTAACTCAGCCATGTAGAGAAATAACCGCCGACGAGTTCCTCTGCACAGATAAGGAAGTTTTAATGCATATCCAGGAAACAACATGCGTGGAAAAACTGATGCAATAACATTCTTACATTACGGGCTGTCTTGTACGCGTTATAAGACCAGACAAGGTTACATTACAACGAATTACAGCCTCTTCGTGGATCCTGTTCACTAGGGAGCCTATTATCCTGGCCCAAACCTGTAAAGGTGACGTTACGCGCACGCAGATATATGGTACGTACGTCATAACATAACTATAAACCCTGAATGTGACATTTTCATCGACAATACCCAGATCCATGAAAGGCGATTTCACTCACTCAAGGAAGACTTTAACCCTTACCGATGATCAACTTACCCGACATTAAGCACCTGGAATTCTCTCCTGATGAACAACTGGAACCCGTTGACCTACAAGGAATCCAACTGAACGATGTAAGACACCTTAACAACATATTGAGGACCACCATAAACGGCGATCCAGGTGTGATCAAAGTGAAAAGTGTTAGTGCTGCGACTATCCTTCTCTATATTATTGTGTTAGTTATAGTTATATGCATATTACTCAAGTATAAATCTGTGCTAAAGCTTCGTAAGCCTTTAGGCAACGACGTCGAAAGGGAGGCCGCTGTACCACCCTTATTGTTAGCACAATGAATAGTCTTTAGATGTTATAGTCACATCCAGTGATATCTTGCTAGTTTAAAGTGACTACATCAGGTTGAGCATGTGACTCATACATTTCCTATATTTTAGTAAGTAATTCGAAGTTTTCTGGAAAAATTAAAATTTTAGCCGGATAACTTCGAAGCTAAGGAGGGAGGAGTTATAGTTCCAGACATTGCCGAGTCATCAGAAACCAGCCCTGCTTCCCAGTACTGGCTGATGCAATCATGTGGCAATAGGATGTTTAGTCTACTCATCAGAAACCAGCCCTGCTTCCCAGTACGGGCTGATGCAATCAAATATTTAGTCTAAGTTAGCCAGACATTTTTAGCATGATATTGAGGCACTCTCGAATGAGCTTCTTTGAGGTCCTCACGTCTTACCTAATTAGATACAACTCTCTAATAGTGTAATAACCATGTGTTTAATAATAAAATTAGCTTTTTAAAAAAACATCTTTTGCGTTCCCAAAGTTAACTACATAGTCAATATTATGACATATTGTCAATATTATTATCATTATTGTACGTTTGTGGGCGAAAACTGAACCAAAATGGCTGCGTTCATTACGCCATTCCGTTTTCTAGTAATTTCGTGAATGTTCTCTTTTCTTGTTCTCTTGATATTTACAAACAAAAAGAACTGGCTAGAGTTGTGGCTTCTTTTCAATCGGGTTACAGGTTAGGTTAGAACGTTGGAGAAGCTTAACCGCAGCGGAGCGAAGCGTATACAAACAAAAACGACTGGCTAGAGTAGGTTATTCTGGCTACTTTTCATTTGGTTTATAGGTTAGGTAAGAACGTTGAAGAAGCTAAACCGGAGCGGTCAATAGATAGCGATATCTTGTATTGAATAGCAATTCCACGAAGAACGTTCTAGCATGGACTATTCTGGAAAGGAAAGACAGTGATAGCACGTATGAGACAAGGATGGAAATAGAGTCGAGTATTTTCTACGTATTTCGGGAACGAGAATATTTGAATACCTATATAAGCGGGATCGTGAGGCAGAGCAAGGCAATTCAGTTCGAATACAATTCAATTCAGTTCGGTGCGCCATAGTGTTTTATAGTTAAGTTGCGGCGACACGAGATTTATGTTTACTGCGCAACAACTGGAAATATTATTCCGTCAAATGGATATCAGGAAATTCTTTGAAAGAGGTGAGTCAAAACAAAACACATACATATGTACCTAATATGATTATTTTATTTGTTTAAGGAGGTCTCTCTTGTAAGTGTATATCTTTAGCATATTAATTACTCACAATATTAAAATTTATTAATTACAAGACGTGGTTTTGTTATAATTGTATATTATATTATGTTTTAATTATTTGGCGTTTAAACCACAAAGTTAACGAATTTTGAATATCGCAATTTTACTTTTACTAATAGGAAGTAAATGATATTTGAATGTGATGTTTTATAGGTATCTTGATCTTTATTTTCGTCCTATGCCTAAATACCGTAAGAGTAATTTTGTGTATCGATTTTTTCGGGACAACACGCGAAAAAAGAAAAAAAGGTCGGGAAAGTAGCAGTGGAAGCGATGAAAATGACAACCATGATAAAACTACTCATATAATGCCAAGATCATTGCAGGCTAACATTGGACAAGCGTCACATTCTCCAGCAGAACCTGTAAATATATCTGTTGCCGACTATTCTTCTCCATCGACATCCCAACAAACTTATGACGTCAACGTCGATCCTGAAATTATATTGGACGATGGCTATCATGAAAATGATCTGGGTCGTGATGTTGGGTTGGCTACCCAGCTATCGACGGAAAAGAAGAGGGAGTTGTTACAAAATCTTTGGATCTCGCCCAGAAATTACGATTTTGAAAGTGATGCAAGCCATTTGAAAAGAAAATTTAATCATGCTTGGTTGGATCAATTTGCACCATGGCTAGTATATTCCAAGCGACTAAAAGGCGCTCTTTGTAAGCATTGTGTTTTGTTCCTCCGCCCCTCAGCACTGTGAGAGGAATTTTGGGATCATTTATGGTCAGGCCATATATAAAGTTCAAAAATATGCATGAAGACCGCCGAAAGCATGCAACGACCAACCTTCATCTAACAGCGGCGAATGCTGCGAATTTTTTTCTTGAAAATGTTCCTGTAGACATCCAACTACAAAGTGGACACCAAAAAGCAATCGAAGAAAACAGACAAATGTTGTCATCAATTATTTCTTGTATAGTATTTTGCGGTACACATGATATGCCTCTTAGGGGAAAACAAGATGAGGGTGTTTTATTAGATTTATTGAAGTTGAAAATCAATTCAGGGGACGACAAATTAAAGAGTCACCTGGAAAAGTGCCGTCGCAATGCATTTTACACATCGCCAAAAATACAAAACTAATTGATAAATTTATGTGGCGAAGTTATAAAGGAGAATATAATAAGTGAGGTTCAGAAGACCATGGCTTACGCAGTCTTAGCTTACACAGCAGACGTAGGAAAGAACAGCTGTCAATAGGCGTGCGGTTCTACGACGAAAGCAAAAGGAAAATCAGAGAAGAATTTGTAGGGTTCGTTGAACTACTGAAGGGTTTGGATTCGATGGCTGTTCTACAATGGCAGGGAAAGAGGGTGGCGTACAAGCCATTTTGAGAAAAAAATATCCTCGTGCTTTATGTATTCATTGCTCAAGTCACAAACTCAACCTTGTTATGAATGATGCGAACGCAGTGCCAGAAATTAGAAATACTATCGCCGCTGTAAAGGATGTAATAACGTTTTTCAGAGAATCGACTACACGTCGAAACTACGCTCCAAACCTATCACGATTGTGTGAGATGAGATGGTCCGAAAAATATAAATCAATCAGAAAGTTTTCTCAACATTTCCCAGAGCTTGTAAAAACTCTAGAAACGTTATCCGTAAAGGGAAATTATGCCACCAGAAAATCTGCATATCAGTTTGTTAGGTTTATAAAATTAAGTCACAATCATCATATTTAGTTGCTCGATTGACATAAATCGAAACGGAACGTCGTTCGGTTTATTAAAAACGAGCGGCAACGAATTCTATAAAAGGGTGAGCAAACTAACGGTCGGGCACACTTTGTCGGAGCACGCACTGAGCACGGACGTCTAGAAGTTGGAATAAATATTTGCTGAATCACGTGCTGAGTTTCCATTGGCCTTCCGTTGGTTGATCCCAGATATCGTTCACATTTCACAAGTGGTAAGTACACACGTCATTTTAAAAAAAATAAGTACCTACTGTTTTCCTTGTACCTCAAAGCCGGAACGCTCATCTAATCGCCTGAACGATAAATAAAACCGATGACAAATATCTTCAATGCACCACGTGTCAATCAACGCATGAGTTTGTGTTATGTTCATCGATTTAGTATGTTATGTTGATAAAACCAATGGACATAACGGTAAAATTGGGGTTACGAGGTTTCAGAATTAGAGCTATTTTTTTGTTCATTTATTTTTGAATTACTATTAATATTTTTCGGAGATCCCACTTTCTTTATATATTTTTGAAAATGCCTTCCAATTTTTCCAAAAATGCGAATGGTTCAGAAGATAGTACTCGTTGAGGTAGGGGTTTCCTAAAGGGGTCAAAATTTTGGTAATTTTTGACCTACGGGGCTCCGTTTTCGAGTTATCTTGATTTTTGTTAATTTACAACAAATTCCATCATATTGAATTCTAATACTGCTTTGTTTTCGGTTTAGAGTTGGAAAACATGCCTCGGGATGACGAAGAGACGGGAAGGCGTTTGACAACGCCCGATAGAAGAGACCCTGGGTCGAGCCGGGAGTTTCCCAGGCGCAGTCGCAGTCCCACTCGCCGTGAGAGTGACTACCGCAGTCGCAGCAGGATGCGTACCCCTGAGCTCAGGCGAGTGCAGGAGGTGAAGTTGCAGCGTGAGCGGTTGCGTGCACTGGAGGATGCGCTAGTCAAGGAGCGCAGCCTACCGCGACGCAGCGCGGCGGAACGGGAGTCTCGCAGCCGTTACCGGAGGAGTACAAGACACACTCATGATCGCTATGTGGCTGACGCCGGCGCAGCACGCGAGAGGAGCGACCTTCGGGAGCGTGCGCCAGTCGATGAGTCATCTCGACGTGAAAAGGAACGCGCTTCGGGATTTGGAGGTCATGCCAGGTCAGGAAGTCCAATTTTCACGTCCAATGATCTCATGAATCTCATCAAATCCTTGGGTCATCTAAAGCCTCAAACGCAGACGTCGGCAGTGGCCATTCCATTACACTCAAATACCCACAATATGAATCATAAGAACATCCTTCCTGATTTTGATCCTTCATCAAAAAGTCAGAGGATTGATATTTGGATCAAAAAGGTGAATGAGTGTGCCACTGTGTACGGTTGGGATGAGAAAACGACAATACATTTCTCTATGCAAAAACTCTAGGGTCTGGCAAAAGTGTGGTACGAAAGTCTTAATTCAATACTGTTTAGCTGGGCCGAATGGCAACAAAAGTTGTTAAATGCTTTTCCTTTTGAGCAAAACTATGGCCAGACCTTGGAGAAGATGCTCAAGAGAAAAAGTAAATTTAATGAGCCTCTAGAGGTCTATTACTATGAAAAATTAGCACTATTGAATCGGTGTGACATCGTCGGTAAACACGCCGTAGAATGTATCATTCATGGGTTGAGCGACAGGACTATGAAATCTAGCGCTAACGCTTTGCGGTGTACAGACCCTGACCAACTCCTTCAGTTCTTAATGAGTAATAAGGACACCCCAACCGAGAGTCCGATACATTCCCAGGACCAAAACTGACGCGTCAACTAGTAATCACACGAATCAAAGACCTCTCAGAACAGCGACAAACTCAAACTACGAACTGTTTTGTTTTAATTGTAAAGAAAGGGGGCACCCATACCTTAAGTGTCCTAAGCCATTGATCATATGTTCAAAGTGCCGTAAAGTTGGACGTAAAACAGAAAATTGCACCCCTAAGCTAGACACCGACACGAGAAACAACGCACCAAAAACAATGCGTATACTGACGACTAACACCAACTCTAAATATATTAGAGAAGGCTTAATAAACGATGTTCCCACTAAAGCATTCGTAGATTTTGGCAGCGAAGTTTCCCTCATCCAAGAAACTTTAGCAAAATCAATGGAGCTTATATGCCATGAATCTCCAACGCCATTGAAAGGATTCGGCAATAGTGTTATACATTCTTTCGGAGGGGCAAAAGTTAATGTAATTGTTGATGGCGTTGGTGCAGATGTCGTGTGTCACATTGTGGAAGATAAATTCCTTGACTCTCCTTTGTTAATCGGACAAACATTCACAGAACAACCCCATATAATGGTAATAAAGAATGCTGATGACTTGAGATTTTACTGCATTAAAGACGAGCTACCGTTTCCACGATGTGATAAACTCAATGACACCGATGTCAGCTTGCATACTATAAGCACTACGAAATTGTATGGACCAGCCAGGGTTAAGACACGCACTAACACTATTTTGGATGGGAGCGTACTATTGAATGGCAAAGTCATGGGTAAGCCAAACCGTGAGTTTGCTGTTACTGGTGGACTATATGAGACTAAGGATAGTCACGTCTACGTTCATGTTACCCCTCTATCAGGGTCTTGTTATATTGATGAGGGAGAGGTGTTGAGTAGAGGGTCTAAAGTCAGGGTCGTCAAGCGAATATACTCACAACCAGAAAGTCTCGCAAAATCTGAAACTTCTGGTATAGATCGTAGCAATGTTAACGTAGGCAAGGCGCTCGATGAAATTCAGAAAAATCGGCTCTTAGAAGTGTTAGCAAGGTACGAGCATTGCTTTGCAGGATCTTTGAAGGAACTAGGATGCACGAATATGACTGAAATGAGCATAGAACTAAATAGCAAACGCCCGGTTGTCTATCGACCTTACAGGTTGTCGCATGGGGAGCGAGAACAAGTGAGAGAGATGGTGAGTGAAATGATGGATGCCGGCATTGTGCGAGAATCCGTCTCTCAATACGCAAGTCCGATAATTTTGGTACGCAAAAAGGATGGCAAACAACGGCTATGCATAGACTACAGGCTTTTGAACTCTGTGACTACTAATGAACGATACCCGATGCCAGTGATTGAAGACGAGATTGCTCGACTTTCGGGACAAGCATATTTCATCACCTTAGACCTGGCATCAGGATACTACCAAGTACCTATCAAAGAAGATTCTAAGCCGCTTACGTCTTTTGTCACTCCGGACGGTCAGTACGAATTTAACCTGATGAATAGAGTTCTGGTATCCTCTAGATTCACGGAAGCAACTGCATATATAGATGATGTACTTGTATACGGGAAGAGCGTTGATGAGTGCTTGGAGATGGAGAAGGTCTTAAAACTTATTGAGCAAGCCAACCTGACTTTTAACCTTTCCAAGTGCGATTTCCTCCAGAGCCAAATAAATTATTTAGGGTATGAGATCAGCGCTAAAGGCGTACGCCCCGGAGACAAAAAGATTCAATCTGTTGTGAATTTTCCACGTCCAACTAATCCACATACTATCCGACAATTCCTGGGTTTAGTCGGATACTTTAGAAAATTCATACGAAACTTTGCAGCGTTATCACACCCACTAAATAAGCTGTTGAAAAAGGATGTGGATTGGTTGTGGACAGAGGAACAGGAAACAGCTTTCGAGGTTTTAAAAAACCAGCTAGTAGACCGGCCAATTTTAGCAATCTACGACCCTGAGGCTGAAACTGAGTTGGACACTGACGCCAGTAAGGTTGGCGTTGGCGGTATTTTATTGCAACGAAGTCAAGACAGCGATTCACTCAGGCCTGTTGCATACTACAGTCGCCAGACCTCACCAGAGGAGAAACATTTTCATGCATATGAGTTGGAAACTCTTGCCGTGGTGTGTTCTTTGAAAAAATTCCGAGTATATCTCCTCGGGAAGAGTTTCAAAATTGTCACGGACTGTAGTGCGTTGCGTTCGACATTTTCGAAACGCGATCTAGTACCACGTATTGCACGATGGTGGCTACTCCTACAGGAGTATCAGTGCTCAATAGAATATCGTGCGGGGTCGAAAATGTCGCACGTTGATGCTTTGTCGCGAAATCCTGTAGATTCTTGCGAACAGACTGATGATGTTAGTGAGGCATATCCTAGCGTGATGAAGATCAGCAAGGATGATTGGCTGCATACGTTGCAGATGGGAGACACTGAGCTATGTCGCAAATGTGACATCATAAAACATGATTTGGATGCGGAAGGGTTAAAATATATAAAAGATAACTATGTTATTAAAGACGGCAAATTATATAGATGTATAGACGGTGATAAGGCTAACTTACGATGAGTTGTTCCGAAGGGGGCAAGGTGGCAGATCTGTCGTATGAATCACGATGAGATAGGACACTTCGGGGTGGAAAAGACATTGGAGCGTATTTGGAAGGCTTACTGGTTTCCTAAAATGTCAAGTTTTATCAAAAAATATGTTCAAGCTTGTCTTGAAGGGGCGTACTCTAAGAAGTCTACTACAAACGAAGGCCTATTACACACGATCGACAAGGTAGAGGTTCCCTTCCATACCTTGCATATTGACCATCTTGGGCCATTTGTTCGTTCAAAACGTGGTAACAGTTACCTTTTGGTAATAGTAGACTCCTTTACCAAATTCGTGTTCATCAAACCGGTCCGCAACACTAAAACTCAGACGACTGTTAAAGTACTAAACGAGACCTTCTATACCTTTCGGAATCCTGATCGTATAATCAGTGATCGCGGAACCAGTTTCACGTCATACGCTTTTAAACACTATTGTTCAGAAAAGGGAATACGACATATTTTAAATGCCGTCGCCTGCCCAAGGGCTAATGGGCAGGTAGAGAGATACAATCGTACGATTCTTGGGTCTCTGACGGCACAAAATCTGAATTTTGACGAGAAAGACTGGGATGATAAGGTAGGTAGAGTGCAGTGGGGCATTAACAATACTATTCACAAAACGACAGGTAGGAGGCCGGCTGAAGTTATGTTTGGAACTAAGATGAATGCAGAAATTAACCCAATACTGAATGAAGTTGTACGGGATACCCAAGACGATGTAGACTTAATTACTATTAGAGAATGTGTTAAGGATAAAATTGATGATGAGCAGCAAACATTAAAGCATAGGTACAATAAAAACCGGCGTCCTGCCCGTGTTTATAGCGAAGGGGAACTAGTAAAAATTACGAGGGTTTCATACAATAACGATGGAAAGAGCAAAAAGCTTATTCCATCATTTATAGGACCTTATCGGTTAGTGACAGTCTTAGGAAACGACCGTTACAGGGTCGCTGCTATACCCGGGCTTCACAGCGCCAAAAATAAGCGTAAAACTACCGTGGCATCTGATCGCATGAGGCCCTGGGTACATGTAGCGGGTCTAGATATTCACGAAGAAGGTGAAGAAAGTGATAAGGAAGAATGTAGTGATAGTGAGGGTGATAATAATAGTGGTAGATAATAATATACACATATAGTAAGTAGACAATGGAAAGATTAGACACGCATTAATGAATAGATGATCCAAATGTTAATAATAATATATTGTAATGAGATGGTGAGACGTGATAATTAAGTGTCTTTTATGTAATGATTGTTTTGGAAGAATGTGATTAGGATGGTTCACTGCTATCCCATCAATTATTGATTGGATGTAGGCGTGTTTTGTGAGAAGGAGGGTTCGCACGATACGCTTACTGATACTGATTAGCTAAACACTTGTGAGAAGGAGGGTTCACAAGACTGCTGTTGCCTGTGAGAAGGAGGGTTCACAGGTGACGATAGAAAATAGTAAGAGAGTAGAATTTGTTGTAAACGAAAATATAACGCACCACAACAAAACAAAATTCAAAAAGTTTGACAGTTAACTTTTTTTGATTCAATGGCACACAGACTAAAATTAGTGTACGTCATGGTAGCGTCCACGATGTGAATTCACGGTTTGTTTTTATGCCCATTAATATAAAAAACATCGCCATGTTGTGGAAAACTTATGAAACTATTTTCTTCAACTTGCAACGCTTTCTTTAAAAAGTAATTAATGTCATCTGTCGATTGCTGTCAAAGTGGGGCGTCGATTGAGCATGGGATATTTTTGTGTTTTGTAAGTGAAAATGCCGAAAACTATGGCCCACTGCCATAGTTTTCGGCATAAGAAAAGTTATTCACAATCTATCGATATATTTGTCGGATAGAAAGACGGATTGAAGGATTGGACTCTATTCCTCTAAATAACATAACCAGCCTTGTTGTCAACATGACTGGTAGGTACGTTACATAATATGTGCAATGTGAATTTGCTAATTTATAAGTAAAGTATTTTCTTGTATTTTAGGCATATCCCGATCTTCCGTAATGAAAAAACAAAACGAAGGTGGGACGTCAGCTGTATTTTCTACGCCTAAGAAAAATAAACCTAAAAACAAAAAGAAAATCAAACAATGATTTTGAGTTATATGCAATGAGGCATAAAATATATGAATTTTATACGGCTCACCTTTAGCGGATGACCTACTCGCTAGGGCGTCCAAACTTTTTTAGCATCATGTTGGGGTCATTTGATCATCTTCCTGAAAGTTTCAGGTTGCGGAATTCAATAGTTTTTAAGATATGATTTTTTGAAAATCTGAAAATACTTTGTAAAATTATGTAACGCAACGCCAATAATATGTTTAAATATTGTCTGTGGTCAAAATACATTACCTACGTTTCGCTGTACGCATATTTGAAAAGATGAGAATTCTCTAAAAAAAGGAGGAAATGTGG
Organism: Argyresthia goedartella; assembly: GCA_949825045.1. Taxonomy (NCBI): domain Eukaryota; kingdom Metazoa; phylum Arthropoda; class Insecta; order Lepidoptera; family Argyresthiidae; genus Argyresthia; species Argyresthia goedartella. The sequence goes on from OX463828.1 coordinate 18,352,490, forward strand.
AATCGTTTTTTAATAATACCTATTTTAATAAAAACGTTCATTTACCTTGCAATTTATGTTTGTTTATTTATTTTACATCAATCAAAGTTAATTTAGTATTTCTTTCGTAAAATATCACTTTTGATAATAAAAAAGTTGTAATTTTTGTTTAAAACGGAATGCATTTTTCTGGGGCGTTTTGTCGCGTTTTCGGTTGGGCGGCAAAGAGTAGTCCCTTTTCTAGTAGTTTCGCGAATGTTCTATTTTCTTGTTCTCTCGATATTTACAAGCAAAAACAACTGGCTAGAGTAGGTTATTACGGCTACTTTTCAATCGGATTATAGGTTATGTTAGAACGTTGAAGAAGCTAAACCGGAGCGGAGCGGAGCGTACGCAAACAGAAACGATCGGCTAGAGTAGGTTATTGTGGCTACTTTTCAATCGGCCCTGTACAAATACAGTGGCCCTGTGGGCAGTAGAGCTCGCTAACAGGGGGGACTGTGAGCCAATTTATAGGTTACTTACCTACTTGATTTTAAATTCAATCAAAATCAAGTAGTAAAGTAGCCGTACCAATAACTTTGTAAACTGCATTTTGCGATTTAAAATACAATCTATTGACTTTTCACGATAATAGTTATAGTCTAATTCACTCACTCTCATAGATCCTCTTTACTAATCCGTCTCCTACTTCGAGGAGTCCAAACTTGGTATGTTTTGAAAGCATTTCTTGGATTTTTAGAAAACAGGCGGCCATAAGGTAATGGTGTAGTATATTTTTACAACCGGCTCATGAAGCCCTTTAATTTGATACACGTAGGTTTCAAAGAAGAAAAAAAAAGCATACAAAAAATTGATTACGTCATAACCCCCCCCCCCCCCCCAGGGTAAAATCGAACAAAACTCGAGAAAAAAAACTTTCAATTCAAGGAACACAAGTTTTGTGAGGATAGCTTGAAAACTGTGGCCCCTAGACCGGAACTGACAGACACGTATGTATAGAGAAGACGAAAGCACAATCGGCCTCCTATCTTGTCGCAATGGAGCCCTTCGCTCGCTTCGCTCGCTCGGTCAATAAATAAATTAAATTAAATTGGCATTTTACTGAAGACTTCGAACGATTATATTAAAGATTTTGTAAAGGAAAGAGAGGAGGAGGTTCTACTCATTAAGAATAAGAATAAGAATAAGAATAATTTATTTATCAATTTAGGTTTTACATTATATGTTTGTTACTGTTACCTAAACTAGGCTAAAGACCTGTAAGATAGGCAACAGCTTCTGTACTATTGTTGACAAAATATTGAATTGGTGTACATACACATAACTGTTAGTAACCAAGATAATTACTCTTAAATAACAACAATAAACTAATAAAAAGAGACTAAAGGATCATCAAAAAGAAAAAGTTATAACTATAAATTATACTTCTGGAATACATTGGTATAAGTGAGTAGTGTGGATGTATCGTTGCATCTAGATGTGTGCGCATGTGCTGTGCATATGTAAGTGTGTGTGTGTGTGCGTATGTGTATGTGTGTGTATGTGTGTGTGTGTGTGAGCGTGTATGTATGTAAGTGCGAGGGTGTATTTGTGTGTGTTTAGGGAGTGTGTGAGTGTATATATGATGTGTGTGTGTGTTTATGTATGGTGTGTGAGGGTCTATGTGTGTTTGCTTATTTGTGGTTTAGGTGTTATATAAAGTAATGTTGATGTTACCCGACCACGTTCAAAAGTTCTTCGGTTTGATCGTAGTCAAGTAACATCAGCCACTTCATAAGTGCATGTTTTAATTCATACCTATTTTTCGTATACATTTCTAATGCTTTACTTATTTTATTGTATAAATGGGGACCAAGAAAGCACATAAACCTATTAGCAAAAAATGTTTTTAACCTTACAGTTTCAAAAACCAAATCCTTACGACGGATTCCATCTAGATTTAATTTAGTCATTAAATTCAGCTCCTTATGCTTTTGGGAAATGGCTTGGGAAATGAAAAGCTGCCTAACGGTGAGCGCCTGACAATCTTGGTATAGTTGTGTCGTTGGATAGAGGTATGGTAGGGAGTAGCTCACCTTCAGCACAGCTCTTTGGGCCCTTTCTAGTGGCAGTAATATAGATTTACACGCTCCACCCCATGTAGTTATACAGTATGTCAGTAAAGACTGGCACAGGGAGATATACAACATCTTTATAATAGGCGTGCTAGCTATATGTCTAATGTTTTTAAACAATGCGATCAGTCTACGAATGCGTTGGGTTTGCAGTTTAATGTGTAGCTTAAAAGAGAGGTGATCATCTATAATAATACCTAGAGATTTGATGTGTGAAACTCTTTCAAGTTTTGAGCAGTCGCAATAGTTTGTCACATTTTGTAGGTGCTGCGAGTTAGACTGACAATCCATATGCACTTTTATATTCCTAGACTCAAATGACACTTTTGTATTACGTATACTAAATGCTAGATATTTGGTTTTGTCAGAATTTAGCGTCAGCAGATTATTTCTAAGCCAATCATTGATTTTGTCAAAACCTATCTGAGCCGATTTAAACACTTTGTCCCAGGTTGCCTCGCGAAATAATAATGCTGTGTCATCTGCAAATGTTATAATTTTGCCATTCTTGAGGGATGATTGACACAAGTCATTTATATATACAAGAAACAGCGTCGGTCCGAGAATGCTTCCTTGTGGAACTCCATAGTTAATCGGTAAGGGATCACTAACATATTCGCCAATTTTAACACTCTGTGTTCTCTCACTGAGGTAACTTGTGAAGAGTTTAAGTGGCAGACCTCGGACACCCATGTGCTCAAGCTTGTCTAGTAGTAGCGGGACCGAAACGGTATCGAAGGCTTTGGCCAAATCCAGGAATATTGTTAGACATTTTTTTCCTGTTTCTAAGCCATCTACTATGTAGTTTGTGAGTTGTGACACCGCATCGGTCGTGCTCTTTCCTGTCCTGAAGCCAAATTGGTTTTCTGATATTAGTTTATTTTTCTCAAGGAAATCTATCAACGATCTATTTATTATACGCTCAAGAACTTTAGATAACATAGGCAGAATTGAGATGGGTCTATAGTTATTTACAACTGTTTTCTCACCGCTCTTATGAATTGGGATTATAACTGATTTTTTAAAAGCTGCGGGAAATATTCCTGTTGTTATAGAGAGATTGCATACATGGGAGATAGGAAGAGCCAGCAAAAGTTTATTGTCCTTTATAATTCGCGTAGAGATTCCATCCCAACCAGTTGAAGTATCAATTTTTAAGGAGTTTATTATTTTGATGATGTCAGCCTCATCTACCTTCCGGATGAACAATGATTGACATACACTCCCAGTAATTATGTTTTTAGATTGTGAGCTTAGTGGTTTGATTTTCTGTGCAAGGTCTCTACCAATGTTTGCAAAATAACTATTTACCTTGTTGACAGACTGTTTCGGAACATCAGACGGCACCAGAAGATCAGTAGACGGTGGATCTTTTATTTTAAAGTTGGTTATTTGACTAATAACTTGCCATGTTTTTTTAATGTTTGATTTAGCCTTTTCCAGTTCATTTCGCTCAAATTGTCGTTTAGCTATTTTTAATAAGTGATTGCAAAAATTTCTTTAGCGAATGTATGTTGTCTTTAATATATTATTGTCTGGATTTTTCCTTAGTTTCAGATGCATTTTATCTCTGTTTCGCATACACCGCAAAAGCCCAGGTGTAAAGTAAAGTAAAGTAAAGTAAAAATTTCGTTTATTTACAAACAAATGTACATTTGATGGAATGCCCTGTCCCTCAAATTAGCGTGAGCTGTGTCTTGAGAGACAGTTTCTTCCCAAAAGTAGGTAATCAATCAATTACATTTTTGAGTACGATTCACACTTTAAGGCTGAAGTAGAATTATAACAAAATTAAGTAAGATAAAGAAAAAAAAAAAGAAATGATATTTTATTACTATACAAAACAAAAGCTCTTCTCAAGGTGATATGTGTGTTTGTGAGTGTAGAGTATCATTATGTTAGTGTAGTGAATGTAAAGGTTATGTGATTGTGCGTTTAGTGTGTGTAGGTGTGTGAAGTGTAGTGAATGTGTGTGTATAATATTTGGTAATAATAATAATATATAAAAAAATAAAATTATTGAAACTATGGAAACTTAAAGTTTCTATTGCTTTCTGTGGAATATGTAGTTCTTAGATTTAAGTAATGGAAATCAGCAGGTTTTCGGTTTGATCATAGTCAAATGCACGGAGCCAACTTTTAATTTTAGTTTTTACAACATAGTTGTTTAACTTTTTTATGTTAATTACAGAGTTGATTTTATTGTAGAGGCGAGGAGCCATCGAGTCATACTGTCTACGTGCGAATGCACTTTTTATTGCTGGTAGGGGACATCGAAACAACCTCCTGCCGTGATCCGGAATATATGGTACTGTGTGCTTGTGGTAGTATCTGATGCATCTGTATACGAATGACTGGCGTATGCTCAGGACATTGGTTGTGTTGTGCACGAGAGCGGTGGGATGTCGAAAGGGAGCATACAGCAAAACTTTAAGAACAGCGCGCTGTGCACGCTCAGCCCTCAAAAGCAGTGCCTTAGATGCTCCCCCCCATACACATATGCAGTACTCTACAACACAGTGGCACAGGGAGTTATAAGTTTGTAAGAGCAGAATTTTGTCTGCATAATTTCTTAAGTTTTTGAAGACATAAATCATTTTTCTTATACGATTAGCTGTTACTGTTATATGTGGCCCCCAGTTCAGTTTATCATCAATGATGACACCAAGATATTTGATGTGGGGTACTCTGGAGAGCATATCGCAGCTGCAAGTGGTGTTACTATAATCAAGCCTGTTGCATGGGAAGGAGTGAATTTTTATTTCAAATTTACTGTTGGGGCTGCCTGCCTCTGTTTTGCTAAAACACATGTATTTTGTTTTTGAAGTATTCAGGGAAAGAAGATTGTCCTCCAACCATGCCGTCACGGTGCACAGACCAGTTTCTGTTCGGTTTTTAACCAGTTCCCATGAATCCGCATGAAATAGTAAAACCGTGTCGTCTGCAAACATGTATAGGTCAGCAGCATTTATATTATTTTTGCACAGACTATTAATATAGATAAGAAACAGACTTGGTCCGAGCGTGCTCCCCTGTGGTACACCGTATGTACAAGCCTGATTCCCACTAAATGTACTACCTACACGGACACTTTGCTGTCTTCCAGAAAGATAGTCATTGAACCAGTTCAGGGTGATCCCACGTATTCCCATATTTTCTAGGCGCGAGAGGAGGATTGGTACACAGACGGTGTCAAAAGCCTTTTGGAGGTCTAGAAACACACCCAAACATTTTTCTCCCCTGTCCACATATCCAGCTATGTTGGAGGTCAGCTTCATAACAGCATCCTCGGTACTTCTTTTTTCTCTAAAACCGTACTGGTTATTAGCTAAGAGATTGTTTGTTTCGAGATATGTCATTAAACGTTTGTTCATTAGTTTTTCGATGATTTTGGAAAGCGTTGTCAGTAATGTAATGGGTCGGTAGTTTGAGGGGAGCTTCTTGTCACCAGTTTTATGGATAGGACAGACTATACCCCTTTTAAATATGTCAGGAAAGCTACCCCTACTAAAACTTAAGTTGCATAGGTGAGATAGTGGACCAGCTAGCAGACGGGAAAAACTCTTTACAATAGTAGTTGGTATATTGTCCCAGCCGGGTGCACTGTTTGGTTTTAACATTGCTATGATGCGCTCAATCTCAGCCTGATCAGTCGGAGAGACCATCATCGAATTAGCAGGGGTAATTTTTGAGATAGCTAGGTCTGCTAGTTTACTCTCAGATTTTCCAGTACGTTCCAGTATACCTTTTGCTAGGGTACCTCCTATCGAGGTGAAGTAGGCGTTAACTTTATCAAGTGACTCTACTGGACCCTTCTCAATATTAAGTAGATCTACATTTGTTTCTTTTTTTGTATTTAGGTAACATATTTCTTTAATTAATTTCCATGTTTCTTTTGCGTTGCCAGTATTATTTTTAAGCCGATTCTGATAATATTGTTTTTTGAGACTCTTTATTATTTTATTACAACAATTCCTATATTTCTTGTATTCTTCTCGCATTGTATCGTTGGTATTATTCTTTTTTAATTTCTTATAAATGGTATCCCTAGTTCTAATTGATTTAAGTACAGACATTGTAATCCACGGTTTTAAGGGTTGGTTACGTTTGGGGATTTTGGTTGCAGTCGTGTTGTCAGTGATTATAGTTTGGAGGCAAGTGACCAGAGTTGCTGCTGCAGTATTAACGTCTTCCGTTAGGAAAAAAGGTTTCCAATCATGTTCTTCGAGTTGTTTGCCAATGCCTAAAGTATTGATAATGACTTTTTCATGGGATATTGCTTTGTTTATAGCTTCTGTGTGATTTAATAGAAGCATGATAGGATTGTGATCTGTAAATTCGTTAAAAACTACCGTGTGCGCAAGTTTATTAGTTTTTACCATGAAATGGTCTAGGCATGTTTTATTGTGCGTAGGACGGTTAACACCTTGTCTTAGACCATATGCAGCCAGCAGTTCTAGGTAATCTGCTGCATGACCAGTAATTTCATCCGGGATAATATTGATATTAATGTCACCTGTAAGTATTATGTTTTTACTATTCATATTTTGTATTAGGTTGCCTAAAGAATTTATATAATTAGAGGGATCGCTAAAGGTGTATGGTCTATATGAGCAGATTAAAGTGGTGTCTTCACCTAGTTCCGTTACTATACAATTCCCATCTTCTATAAGTGCTTCCTTTTGTGATTTTATCGTCGTTTCCTCTCTAGTATATACTATGACTCCATCATTCTGATTATAACTTCGTTTGGTTCTGAAGTAGTTGTAGCCGTTAATGGTAGGTATTACACTTTTATCGTTTATCCAACATTCCGTCATTACAATCACATCAATGGGGGTTTCCAGAGAGGTGATGAAAACCATGAAGGAGTCAAAGTTAGCATTAACACTACGTATATTAACTGTTAGAATGCGTAGGTAGTTAGAGGGGAATCTATGTTTTAAGGTCGTGGAGTATTCAGTTGGATCATCTAACTTTATGCAAGCTATTTCACCTGTCTCCTCTATCTCCCTCGCAATATTAACGGCTATAGTATTGAATTATAAGAAATGTTAGCAAGGGCACAAGTATTTATAAGTTCGGAAATATAAGTTATCTTATATTCGTAGATTGGCGTGTGTGTGTGTTGAATGTGGGATTGAATATATAGTGTAACAGAGGTAAATATATGTGATTTGTGTGTATGTATAGATGTATTATTTTGTATGTTATGATTGTGCGTGCATGTAAGGTAGAATATAAACCAACATATTTTATGATATAGACATGATATGCTGTAGAGAGTGAACAACTGTGAGTGAGCAAAGAGCAAAAGCAACAAATTGAGAGAGACTAGTCAGACTGACGGCAAAGCACTCGCTTTGAGTTTAGCAAGTACGCCCTCATCGTCGACCCTGATGAAGGGATGGTTCTCTGCTTTTCGGAGATATATTTTTCCATATGAGGTCCAGCAGAAGTTGTACCCATATAGCTTTGCAAAGTCGCGAGCCAGGAAATGGAGTTTTCTAGCTTTATATGTGAGGCATTCTGAGATATATACTGGGGTCTCAGGACAGTTCATATTAAGGTGTTTCGTATTAAGACAAAGACAAACTTAATACGAAACACCTTAATATGAACTGTCCTATCTTTTTTGTTATTGAATTTCTTGAGACCCTTCATGATGTTCTCCTTTGTAATAACCGAGGTAAATTCTATCACCAGAGGTTTTATCTGATCGGGTTTTGCGAATCCACGGTAGACATCTCTAATCTCCGACTTTTGGATTGGAATCCCCAGGGCTGCGCCAATATTTACAGTTATTTTCGAGAGATCTTCTTTGTCCTCAGCTTGTCTTTCCTTGGGAATGTTTCTGATCTCAATCTTAGTTGTATACGAGTATCTCTCAATATTGTCTAGTCTTGTCTCTAGGTCCTTGATGTATGATAAGTGTTCTTTTCTTTCAATTCTGAGGCCCTCAAGTTCCTTTTGTATGTCGTTGTGCTTAGTATACAGAATTTCCATTGATGCCTGTATGTCTGCGTTTTGTGCAGCGAGCGCCTGATTTTGGGTTTTTATTTCTGCTAATGCAGCTTGTAGGTTGGCGAATTTATTTTTCTGCTCAGTCTCTGAATTCGAGAATAACTCTCTAATTTCGTCCTTCAGTTCAGCTAGTTCGCCTTCCCGTTTTCTCTTCAAGCGACCAGTGTTCACATTATGTGTAATGCTATCAGCGAGATTAGGTAAACTGCCGCCAGTTCCTTGATCAAAATCCGATTCCGAGGCAGAGTCCATTGTACTAGCCGGGGCGCTCAGCTTCGGCGGCGGTGTGCGTTTAGTAGCCATAGTCGCTAGCGCAAGGTGGTACCAGGGCGACAGCAGTGGACAGGCAGCGGACGCGTGTGCGGTGAGTAAGTGATGGGTGGAGCTGCACTTACTGATCAATGGGCGTGGGCGGGGCGTAGTAGATGTGGAGTACTACCGGGTCTGCTGGCGGGGTGTAGGCGGAGCTCGGTGGTGACTCAGCGCGTATAGTAGTGGAGTTGGGATGAGCTTCGCCGTGCTGTGTGTGAGCAGCTGCGCACCTTCTATTAGCGTATGCGCTCCTAATATTTGGTACGGATTTAATTTTGATGAATAACTTTTAATTTTAATGATTTAATGAACAAAAGCACTGTAGACGCGTGTACTCAGAGCTGAGGTCCGGGGGGAAGAGGAAGTGTAATCCAAGGTTTGATAATTATTTTTCGCCTCGAAACAATCTGTTGAGCGGTATGATTCTTAACAATATTGGAGGTTATGTTAATAAATTGGTTCGTAGCCTCATTACAGTCATTAGATTGAAGAACTATACTATAATCTTGTTTTTTAAATTCTTCATAGATGGACTTATAGTCAACTTTTGATATTGTTTTAGGAGGTTTATTTAGACAGTTATCAGTTTCCAGACAAAAGAAGGGTGCATAGTGATCTGTTAATGAATGTTTAATGACATATGTGTTGGCTAGAAGCTTTGACTTTAGCAATACATGGTCAAGGCAGTTATTGTTTCTTGTCGCCAGAGTATGAGCCGGAAGTAGACCATGAGAAGATGTCAAGTCCAGGTAATCTGACAAGTGAGAATCAGTTTAGTCTGGTTTAATATCAATGTTTATGTCGCCAACTAATATTATATTATTTGAATTTGGTATAGAATTCAGGAGCGAGTTCAGTGAATTTAAGAATTTGTCTATCTTTTTATAAGAGGGTGATCTGTAAATAGATATAACTTTAGTGGTTTTATTCACTACTGTAACTAGGCAATTTGCATCTGAGAATGTAGGTTCATGAGTGTTAGATTCAATATTGTTTTTTATGTAAACTACCACTCCATCATTTTGAATCGGATTATGCGAGGTTTTTGTCGAACTATAGTTACTGATGGACGGTAGATTGCTCGTTTGGGATAACCAGCATTCAGTTAGCACAATGATGTCCGGTTCAGTTTCAATTCTAGCTAAGAGTGTGTGAAATCCTGAAATGTTGCAAGATATGCTCCTAATATTTTGGGACAAAATCTTCATCTGGGTATTAGCACCTGCGATTAAGCTAGAACAGTCTTCAGGATTACAGAACTGGGATTTTGACAGCGAGATTTCGTCTATTTTATCCATGTTTATAATAATATCGTTATTTAACATCGCGAAGGAGATAAAAATAATGCTCAGAAAGAATGATGTGGCAATATACGAATATTGGCATGAAATATTTTAAGGAATGTTGGGTATGGAAAATTGCACAAGTAAGCAGTTTATCATGAAATGTTAATTGTGTGTTGTAGGTGGTAGTTTTTGAACCCATAATTACAGGCTACGTGACAGTTAGGGTATATAATTGGTTTGTGTTTAGTTGAGTCCAGGTAGAGTAGCGGGAAGTATGTATGATTTGTGTATTGGTGTTTTTTGATGGGAGATTATATATCAGGTATGTGTGTATTTCATATGTATGTGTGTATATATGACTAGTAACAATTACAATTTTGTTAGTACCTAGTCACAGAGCCTTTTTACCATCAGATTTAAGCTTTTCTAGCTGGGCTTCGCTCTTGATCAGGATATAGGGTTCTGAAGTGTCCTTGCGCAGGTAGATTCGCCCGTTGGAAGACCAGCAAAATTTATAGTTTTCAGACTTTGCAACCCCACGAGCCAAATAGAATAGTCTTCTCATCTTTGCGGAGAGTTCCTCCGAGATGTAGATTGGCGTTTCTGGGTCGTTGAATCCTAGATGTGATGCATTGAGCTTGTCTTTCTTCGGTCGGTCATTGTTAAACTTGCGTACTGCCTCAATAATGTTTTCTTTCATTAAGGTATTTGATACTTCCAGTTGTATAGGACTTATCTTACTCTCCTTTTTGCTTGGGAGTCGTCTGACGTCTCTTATATCTGTCTTTAATGAAAAGTCCTGTTTAAGATGAACAAGTAGCGTTTCGATAGTTCCATACAAGTCTGCCTTTGATTCATTTGTTCGTTTGGGCACGTTTCTCAACTCTAAGCTTGTCTTTAGTGAGACACTTTCGAGATAATCAACTTTATCCTCCAAAAGTTCTATGTCCTTGCGAAGCTGTAACCTCTCTGTGTCAAAGCAGCTTATTTTCTTTTCAAAAGCAGCAATCTGGTCAGACATGTAGTTCATAGCTTTTTCAATTTCAAGGTTCGTACTACGAATGATCTGGTTTGAAGTTATTATTTCTTTAATATGTCCCTCCATAGTATTCAATCTCTCAGTTTGTGACAACATGAGTTCGCTAATCATCTATTTCAATTCAGTTTTAAGTAGATTAAAGTCATCTTTAAGTTCTTCACCGGAGTTTCTGCGTCGTTTAGTGTTACGTACATTAGTGGTCTCTGAAGTTTCTCCCGCTGTTTGGTCCATAAGATTAATGTTGGAGTCTGATGCGGATCTATTCGCGTTCGGTGGGCTACGCATTAAACCTCCACGTTTACCTCCCATCATTACGTTCTCTGAGATAGCAAAATCGTGTGATCCTAGCGCCCTCTGTGATCAACTCGGAGGCGGCAAGAAGCACCAGGGCTAAAGCAATATACAGGAGATCACTAACCAGCTTCGGTTACGAGCAGTGATCAGTGGCGCCCCGCGCGCCCAGTTCGTAAATGTGACGACGCGACGGCAGGGTACCAGGACGGCAGCGACCAGCAGGCAGTTGCGTGCGATGAATGAGGTCCACGTGGGGGGCGGAGCCTGCCTACTACTGGGCGTGCGCGATCACTGAGTGCGTAGCTGCTGGAGTAGTAGCACTGCAGTTGTACTCACGCGCAGGATACGGTGTTTCGTCCAGATGAATGGAGTCCTCGTACGTGGGTGGGGCTTGCGTACTACCGGTGACTTCGATCACGGACAGCGTGGCGGGAGTTGTGGCGCGTGAATTTGAATCGCGGAGAGCACTTTGGAGTTATGCGCTCCTAATATTTTGGTAGTATTAAAAATGTTTAAATTGATTTAAATATTAGAATTAAATTAGTACAGGTTCTTTAGACGACTGCTCACAGTGAGATCCGGGGGGGGGGGAAAAGTCAATGATCGCATTCAGCCTTTTAAACCTTCTACTTTCGCCAAGTTTAAAGTTACTGTGTTATGGGACGGATTAGACATGTTCCTGGCGACGAATTTTGGCCCGTTGACATTGTTTACAGATTCTTCTGGCAAAATCACAAGGGTAAAGCCTCTGTTAGCCGTAATAATTGTTGGGCCATAATAACTTAAGTAGGTACCTACAGATACTAACTATGAAGTTCGCAACATTTAACTGTCAATCGATCAAAAGAAGTGTTGATCACATATAGGACTTTGTTTATTTTGTGACGTAATCGCACTCCAGGAGACATGGCTTCTCCCTCATAGCTTCCAATCGTTGATATTATAGATGGGTCGTTCCTTCGTTTCGTTTAATATTGACGATTTGAAAATAATTATCTTTCTCAAAAGAATGAAATAGCGCTATACAGATTCACATAGACATCTCTCTTTCCCGCTAGTAACGTTAAAAATAGTTATTTTATGGCTAGTATTTAATCGCACAGTAAAAATACTGATTTTCACAGCAAAAAAGGATCAGCAAAAATACTTTTTAAGTTTTAAGTATTTTTGTTGTTCTTACATGTTCAACCTAATACTTCACCTACTCTACCGCAGTATTTTGCCCTGATATTTGCTGTGAAAATCATTATATTTGCTGTGCAAATCAGTATTATTGATGTGCCGTTCAATATTTCCCTTTGTTTATCGGTACCTTATTTTTTAATTATTATTGTTATAATCCTTTTTTGCTATGAATATGTGCGGAAGGCACTCTTACGGGCTCAGAAAAACGATGGAAGGTAATGAAGCAGTGGATGGTAAGTGGACTTGAAAGGAATGAAATTTGTCAAGATGTTAGTGATATTTCATAGATGGTAAGAAAAATTCAAAAAAGATGGGCAAAAGGTATTGTCTGAATGAAATTCGATTTAGTTTCAGAAATCAGCACTTTTTTTTAAACAATATCTACCTATTTGGAACTCTCGAACTTCACAACAATAACTTTTAAATTATCTTAATCTTTTAATTTGTAGAAATCTGAAAATCAGTTATAAAAAACTCCAACAATAAACCTTTTAAAAAGTAGAACATAGAACTCCAATATAATCAACATTATTTATTATTTTTATTAGACTTTTTCTTAAAACACACTCTCCTGCATAAGTAACTAGTTTGGTACGGTGAGTTGTCATATTGCCATTTTCTGTGTTTGAATTATCGCACATAGATAATAACACATTGAAATTTGGTGTTCCTCAAACTTCTCAGTTAATAATTTATTGTTAAATGCTGGTAAAACCAAATGTATCAAATTCTCACTTCCAAATGTCAGGCAAGTTAAGACCAGTTTGGTGTTAGTCAACAGCACGTTAGAATTAGTAAATGACACGAAGTTTCTTGGAATAACCATTGATAGCAAATTGCAGTGGGGACCCCACTTAGATAAATTAGCTGTTAAATTAAGATCTGTGGCTTATGCTGTTAGGAACATCAGACAAAACACGGATGTGGCTACATCTAGGCTAGTATATTTTAGTTACTTTCATAGTGTCATGTCCTATGGTATCTTGTTGTGGGGGAAAGCAGTGGATATTCAAACTATTTTTATTTTACAGAAAAGAGTTATTCGAGAAATTTATAATTTAAAACGCACAGACTCCTTAAGAGAGCTTTTTAAAGAAATTGAAAAACTGTAGCTACTCAATTTATTTTCGAAAACATAATGTATGTACGCAAGAACCTTACAACATTTTCCAAACTTACCGATAGCTGTAATATTAACCTAAGAAATAATCACAGACTACTTGCGCCCCGGTTTAGACTCGCGAAGGTTAGCAATTCTTTCAAGGGTCAATGCATTCTCTACTACAACAAGATACCTCTGGAGATCTTGAAATTGCCATTTGTGCAATTTATAAACCATGTTAAAGCGACTTTGTCGAAAAAGGGATATTGCAATGTTCAAGATTACTTAAATGACGGGACTGTATAGGGTAAATCTGGCTCAACACAGACCTTGCTGTTAATAATTTTGTTAACAGCAACATTTATTCCTGTTTAGTTAATTAATTAGTTATTAGGCAAAAAATTAAGTATATGTAAATATCTACGGTAATAAAGACATTTGGAATTCTCAGACCGTCCTTGAATAAAAATTTGGAAGTCGCGCTGGTCGAAGGGATTAAAATTACGAGATGTTTGGTTGTAAAATTGTTATTCTGCCAGTTTACTCGGATGTCAGATAAAATCTTCACTTTAGGCCTGCTGATGTTAGTGGTCAATATTGGCGAGTCAAGATTGATATCGTCATTGAGTAATGCATCGGCTTTACAGGCCAATATTGGAGAGTCAATTTGAAGATTATTATCATCATTTAACAGATCGATGTTAGTAGCCAATGTTGGCGAGTTAATGTGAAGATCATCATTTGGCATATCATCTGCTATTCTGGCGTCTGCGAACTGGCTACTGGTGACAGTTTCATTGAGCAACGAACCAAATTATAAATGACTTTGATGCTTGCCGTGGACGCATGGTTCATAGTTGTCTTTGCATGCAAAGCAACTAAGGCTTCAAAGCGCAATAATGTGAGGCTTTGAATAGTACTAAACCACCTGTAAATATATAAGCCGCATTTTATGAATATGAACTTTGAGAAATGTGAAAATATAAAAGTACCTAATGAACTAAACAACAGTGTACCTGATGAACTCTCAAAGTTTGAAACCAGCTTTTTTTTCGGAAATCTGTCTTTGGCTACTTTGTCTTCATTTATAATTTCAATGTGTACGTTTTTGACTTGTGATCATTTCAGTAAATGCCTCGAACGAGCCAATGTCACCACCAAACTTCACATAATAGTCAGCTGTACGCTTTAGAACAGCCCCGACCCCGACACTATCAAGACTAATAATGTACTCTGTGCCCGACACCATCTGAGGCGCCTTTACCGTGTCCGGCCTCTTGGTTGGTAATTCCAGGTCACTTTTTCCAAGTCTTGGACTTATTTCTTTAGATTTGTTGTTAAGTTGAAAACGAATCATGTGTTCCCAGTTTGTCACACCCATCTTGATAACACTGTTACAAACTTGGGAAAAAAATCCCAGTTTGTCACACTGTTTCTAAATGGGAATGAAAATAAAATGTGATTCCCATTTTGTCACACCCTTGAGTAACAGTGTTACAAACTGGGAAGAAAATAGTGCCAGTTTGTTACACTGTTACAAACTGGGAATTATTTTCCCAGTTTGTATCAGTTTTACCAAGATGTGTATAACAAACCTTCCCCAAGGGCGTACCCAGGATTTCAGCTAGGGGGGGGCAGCTCATACCTGTTTCAAGAAGATGGTCGGTCGGGTATATCGAAAAAAAAAACACGAAAATTGACTTTTATTAATTAGTTTGATTATGACACAAAACAAAATATTATATATATATATATATTAATTTAACAGTAATCATCTCGGGTTTGCCGAAAATTTGTCTATGACAGTCTTTTCAATAAAATCACTGTTTTCCTTTAAATAATTGCGATGTACGCTCATCAGACATAAATCCGTAAGCTTTTCTTCACCCATGGTGCTTCTAAGCCACGTTTTAACTCTTCGCAGCGTACTGAGTGACCGTTCTACAGTCGCCGTGGTACATGGGATAGTGCTTAAATAATCAATGCCTTTCTGACAGCAGGGTAAAAAACGTTGACTTCGTTGAACAGATCAACTACTTCTATGTCCCTTAATTGATCACCTGAGAAAGCCTTCTTCACCCATAAATTATGCCAAAGGTTCAGTTCTCCGGTGATATCCAGGTTATAAAATTCTTGGAATGATTCTGCGTTCTTGTGTAAGTATGTAATGCTGGTTTTGGTCATATACAAGGGATGTAGCTTACTTAAAGCAAACGCCGGAGTGTTTTCTTGGGAGAATCGACTATTCAACGATGAAATGAGTGAATCAATGTATGGTATTATCAGGGAACGCCGCCAATATTCGTTATCATTGTCTGATGGCGGATCACTTCTATGTGTTTGCTTGTGAGCAAGACGTGGAACCGAAATTTCTATGTTCAAATCCATTGCAACAGCTCGCGCTTTTTGAAACATTTCATTACTTATTCTATCAGGAAACTCGCGGTCATTTATAAGAATGTCATTGATATTTTATATGTGTTCCCCCACCGAGATCATGTCGATCGATTTAGCTTGGAGTGCGTTAAATACTGGTTCTAAAACTGCTGAATATTTGGCTATTGTTTGTAGAGCAACAATAAACACTGGTTTTGTAACGGCTGAATGCAACTTGTGAGCGATATCTGGGATCAACCAACGGAAGGCCAATGGAAACTCAGCACGTGATTCAGCAAATATTTATTCCAACTTCTAGACGTCCGTGCTCAGTGCGTGCTCCGACAAAGTGTGCCCGACCGTCAGTTTGCTCACCCTTTTATAGAATTCGTTGCCGCTCGTTTTTAATAAACCGAACGACGTTCCGTTTCGATTTATGTCAATCGAGCAGCTAAATAAATGGTGATTGTGACTTAATTTTATAAACCTAACATTCGACCATCCTGACGACATGCTTGTCCCTAAGCATGCAGGCGGCAAGCCTAACCTAACATTCGGCCAGGCATATTCAGCCGAAGAGCACGCACTAAGGGGAAAATACAATATTAAATACATCCATAAATTTATACAGTGAACAAGAAACTTTCATGACCTTTTACAAAAACTATTATTTTACAAATATCAAAAATTATTATTTCAGTTATTCACAAAGTTGAATATTTAATTGAATTAATTTAAAATTAATTGATTTTACAAATAATAATTTTACACAAAGAGTCGAAGGCAACTTGTGAACCCTCATTCTCACATGTTGCTAACAATGGTAATCTCGTAAACCATCCTTCTCACAAGATTCTAACTAATAGAGGCAACTTGTGATACTTCCTTCTCACAAGTTGCTCACAAAGGTAATCCTGTGAACCCTCCTTCTCACAATATTCTAATCTTATCACTATTTTCTGTCGTCACCTGTGAACCTTCCTTCTCACAGGCAACAAGAATTTTGTGAACCCTCCTTCTCACTAAATTCTACTCTCTTACTATTTTCTATCGTCACCTGTGAACCCTCCTTCTCACAGGCAACAGCAGTCTTGTGAACCCTCCTTCTCACAAGTGTTTAGCTAATCAGTATCAGTAAGCGTATCGTGCGAACCCTCCTTCTCACAAAACACGCCTACATCCAATCAATAATTGACGGAATAGCAGTGAACCATCCTAATCACATTATTCCAAAACAATCATTACATAAAAGACACTTAATTATCACGTCTCACCATCTCATTACAATATATTATTATTAACATTTGGATCATCTATTCATTAATGCATGTCTAATCTTTCCATTGTCTACTTACTATATGTGTATATTATTATCTACCACTATTATTATCACCCTCACTATCACTACATTCTTCCTTATCACTTTCTTCACCTTCTTCGTGAATATCTAGACCCGCTACATGTACCCAGGGCCTCATGCGATCAGATGCCACGGTAGTTTTACGCTTATTTTTGGCACTGCGAAGCCCGGGTATAGCAGCGACCCTGTAACGGTCGTTTCCTAAGACTGTCACTACCCGATAAGGTCCATGATGGAATAAGCTTTTTGCTCTTTCCATCGTTATTGTATGAAACCCTCGTAATTTTTACTAGTTCCCCTTCGCTATAAACACGGGCAGGACGCCGGTTTTTATTGTACCTATGCTTTAATGTTTGCTGCTCATCATCAATTTTATCCTTAACACATTCTCTAATAGTAATTAAGTCTACATCGTCTTGGGTATCCCGTACACATTCAGTATTGGTTTAATTTCTGCATTCATCTTAGTTCCAAACATAACTTCAGCCGGCCTCCTACCTGTCGTTTTGTGAATAGTATTGTTAATGCCCCACTGCACTCTACCTACCTTATCATCCCAGTCTTTCTCGTCAAAATTCAGATTTTGTGCCGTCAGAGACCCAAGAATCGTACGATTGTATCTCTCTACCTGCCCATTAGCCCTTGGGCAGGCGACGGCATTTAAAATATGTCGTATTCCCTTTTCTGAACAATAGTGTTTAAAAGCGTATGACGTGAAACTGGTTCCGCGATCACTGATTATACGATCAGGATTCCGAAAAGTATAGAAGGTCTCGTTTAGTACTTTAACAGTCGTCTGAGTTTTAGTGTTGCGGACCGGTTTGATGAACACGAATTTGGTAAAGGAGTCTACTATTACCAAAAGGTAACTGTTACCTCGTTTTGAACGAACAAATGGCCCAAGATGGTCAATATGCAAGGTATGGAAGGGAACCTCTACCTTGTCGATCGTGTGTAATAGGCCTTCGTTTGTAGTAGACTTCTTAGAGTACGCCCATTCAAGACAAGCTTGAACATATTTTTTGATAAATCTTGACATTTTAGGAAACCAGTAAGCCTTCCTAATACGCTCCAATGTCTTTTCCACCCCGAAGTGTCCTATCTCATCGTGATTCATACGACAGATCTGCCACCTTGCCCCGTTCGGAACAACCCATCGTAAGTTAGCCTTATCACCGTCTATACATCTATATAATTTGCCGTCTTTAATAACATAGTTATCTTTTATATATTTTAACCCTTCCGCATCCAAATCATGTTTTATGATGTCACATTTGCGACATAGCTCAGTGTCTCCCATCTGCAACGTATGCAGCCAATCATCCTTGCTGATCTTCATCACGCTAGGATATGCCTCACTAACATCATCAGTCTGTTCGCAAGAATCTACAGGATTTCGCGACAAAGCATCAACGTGCGACATTTTCGACCCCGCACGATATTCTATTGAGCACTGATACTCCTGTAGGAGTAGCCACCATCGTGCAATACGTGGTACTAGATCGCGTTTCGAAAATGTCGAACGCAACGCACTACAGTCCGTGACAATTTTGAAACTCTTCCCGAGGAGATATACTCGGAATTTTTTCAAAGAACACACCACGGCAAGAGTTTCCAACTCATATGCATGAAAATGTTTCTCCTCTGGTGAGGTCTGGCGACTGTAGTATGCAACAGGCCTGAGTGAATCGCTGTCTTGACTTCGTTGCAATAAAATACCGCCAACGCCAACCTTACTGGCGTCAGTGTCCAACTCAGTTTCAGCCTCAGGGTCGTAGATTGCTAAAATTGGCCGGTCTACTAGCTGGTTTTTTAAAACCTCGAAAGCTGTTTCTTGTTCCTCTGTCCACAACCAATCCACATCCTTTTTCAACAGCTTATTTAGTGGGTGTGATAACGCAGCAAAGTTTCGTATGAATTTTCTAAAGTATCCGACTAAACCCAGGAATTGTCGGATAGTATGTGGATTAGTTGGACGTGGAAAATTCACAACAGATTGAATCTTTTTGTCTCCGGGGCGTACGCCTTTAGCGCTGATCTCATACCCTAAATAATTTATTTGGCTCTGGAGGAAATCGCACTTGGAAAGGTTAAAAGTCAGGTTGGCTTGCTCAATAAGTTTTAAGACCTTCTCCAATCTCTCCAAGCACTCATCAACGCTCTTCCCGTGTATAAGTACATCATCTATATATGCAGTTGCTTCCGTGAATCTAGAGGATACCAGAACTCTATTCATCAGGTTAAATTCGTACTGACCGTCCGGAGTGACAAAAGACGTAAGCGGCTTAGAATCTTCTTTGATAGGTACTTGGTAGTATCCTGATGCCAGGTCTAAGGTGACGAAATATGCTTGTCCCGAAAGTCGAGCAATCTCGTCTTCAATCACTGGCATCGGGTATCGTTCATTAGTAGTCACAGAGTTCAAAAGCCTGTAGTCTATGCATAGCCGTTGTTTGCCATCCTTTTTGCGTACCAAAATTATCGGACTTGCGTATTGAGAGACGGATTCTCGCACAATGCCGGCATCCATCATTTCACTCACCATCTCTCTCACTTGTTCTCGCTCCCCATGCGACAACCTGTAAGGTCGATAGACAACCGGGCGTTTGCTATTTAGTTCTATGCTCATTTCAGTCATATTCGTGCATCCTAGTTCCTTCAAAGATCCTGCAAAGCAATGCTCGTACCTTGCTAACACTTCTAAGAGCCGATTTTTCTGAATTTCATCGAGCGCCTTGCCTACATTAACATTGCTACGATCTATACCAGAAGTTTCAGATTTTGCGAGACTTTCTGGTTGTGAGTATATTCGCTTGACGACCCTGACTTTAGACCCTCTACTCAACACCTCTCCCTCATCAATATAACAAGACCCTGATAGAGGGGTAACATGAACGTAGACGTGACTATCCTTAGTCTCATATAGTCCACCAGTAACAGCAAACTCACGGTTTGGCTTACCCATGACTTTGCCATTCAATAGTACGCTCCCATCCAAAATAGTGTTAGTGCGTGTCTTAACCCTGGCTGGTCCATACAATTTCGTAGTGCTTATAGTATGCAAGCTGACATCGGTGTCATTGAGTTTATCACATCGTGGAAACGGTAGCTCGTCTTTAATGCAGTAAAATCTCAAGTCATCAGCATTCTTTATTACCATTATATGGGGTTGTTCTGTGAATGTTTGTCCGATTAACAAAGGAGAGTCAAGGAATTTATCTTCCACAATGTGACACACGACATCTGCACCAACGCCATCAACAATTACATTAACTTTTGCCCCTCCGAAAGAATGTATAACACTATTGCCGAATCCTTTCAATGGCGTTGGAGATTCATGGCATATAAGCCCCATTGATTTTGCTAAAGTTTCTTGGATGAGGGAAACTTCGCTGCCAAAATCTACGAATGCTTTAGTGGGAACATCGTTTATTAAGCCTTCTCTAATATATTTAGAGTTGGTGTTAGTCGTCGGTATACGCATTGTTTTTGGTGCGTTGTTTCTCGTGTCGGTGTCTAGCTTAGGGGTGCAATTTTCTGTTTTATGTCCTACTTTACGGCACTTTGAACATATGATCAATGGCTTAGGACACTTAAGGTATGGGTGCCCCTTTTCTTTACAATTAAAACAAAACAGTTCGTAGTTTGAGTTTTTCGCTGATCTGAGAGGTCTTTGATTCGTGTGATTACTAGTTGACGCGTCAGTTTTGGTCCTGGGAATGTATCGGACTCTCGGTTGGGGTGTGTCCTTATTACTCATTAAGAACTGAAGGAGTTGGTCAGGGTCTGTACACCGCAAAGCGTTAGCGCTAGATTTCATAGTCCTGTCGCTCAACCCATGAATGATACATTCTACGGTGTGTTTACCGACGATGTCACACCGATTCAATAGTGCTAATTTTTCATAGTAATAGACCTCTAGAGGCTCATTAAATTTACTTTTTCTCTTGAGCATCTCCTCCAAGGTCTGGCCATAGTTTTGCTCAAAAGGAAAAGCATTTAACAACTTTTGTTGCCATTCGGCCCAGCTAAACAGTATTGAATTAAGACTTTCCTACCACACTTTTGCCAGACCCTAGAGTTTTTGCATAGAGAAATGTATTGTCGTTTTCTCATCCCAACCGTACACAGTGGCACACTCATTCACCTTTTTGATCCAAATATCAATCCTCTGACTTTTTGATGAAGGATCAAAATCAGGAAGGATGTTCTTATGATTCATATTGTGGGTATTTTAGTGTAATGGAATGGCCACTGCCGACGTCTGCGTTTGAGGCTTTAGATGACCCAAGGATTTGATGAGATTCATGAGATCATTGGACGTGAAAATTGGACTTCCTGACCTGGCATGACCTCCAAATCCCGAAGCGCGTTCCTATTCACGTCGAGATGACTCATCGACTGGCGCACGCTCCCGAAGGTCGCTCCTCTCGCGTGCTGCGCCGGCGTCAGCCACATAGCGATCATGAGTGTGTCTTGTACTCCTCCGGTAACGGCTGCGAGACTCCCGTTCCGCCGCGCTGCGTCGCGGTAGGCTGCGCTCCTTGACTTGCGCATACTCCAGTGCTCGCAACCGCTCACGCTGCAACTTCACCTCCTGCACTCGCCTGAGCTCAGGGGTACGCATCCTGCTGCGACTGCGGTAGTCGCTCTCACGGCGAGTGGGACTGCGACTGCGCCTGGGAAACTCCCGGCTCGACCCAGGGTCTCTTCTATCGAGCGTTGTCAAACGCCTTCCCGTCTCTTCGTCATCCCGAGGCATGTTTTCCAACTCTAAACCGAAAATAAAATAAAGCAGTATTAGAATTCAATATGATGGAATTTGTTGTAAATTAACAAAAATCAAGATAACTCGAAAACGGAGCCCCGTAGGTCAAAAATTACCAAAATTTTGACCCCTCTGAACCATTCGCATTTTTGGAAAAATTGGAAGGCATTTTCAAAAATATATAAAGAAAGTGGGATCTCCGAAAAATATTAATAGTAATTCAAAAATAAATGAACAAAAAAATAGCTCTAATTCTGAAACCTCGTAACCCCAATTTTACCGTTATGTCCATTGGTTTTATCACCATAACATACTAAATCGATGAACATAACACAAACTCATGCGTTGATTGACACGTGGTGCATTGAAGATATTTGTCATCGGTTTTATTTATCGTTCAGGCGATTAGATGAGCGTTCCGGCTTTGAGGTACAAGGAAAACAGTAGGTACTTATTTTTTTTTAAATGACGTGTGTACTTACCACTTCTGAAATGTGAGCGATATCTGGGATCAACCAACGGAAGGCCAGTGGAAACTCAGCACGTGATTCAGCAAATATTTATTCCAACTTCTAGACGTCCGTGCTCAGTGCGTGCTCCGACAAAGTGTGCCCGACCGTTAGTTTGCTCACCCTTTTATAGAATTCGTTGCCGCTCGTTTTTAATAAACCGAACGACGTTCCGTTTCGATTTATGTCAATCGAGCAACTAAATAAATGATGATTGTGACTTAATTTTATAAACCTAACAAACTGATATGCAGATTTTCTGGTGGCATAATTTCCCTTTACGGATAACGTTTCTAGAGTTTTTACAAGCTCTGGGAAATGTTGAGAAAACTTTCTGATTGATTTATATTTTTCGGACCATCTCATCTCACACAATCGTGATAGGTTTGGAGCGTAGTTTCGACGTGTAGTCGATTCTCTGAAAAACGTTATTACATCCTTTACAGTGGCGATAGTATTTCTAATTTCTGGCACTGCGTTCGCATCATTCACAACAAGGTTGAGTTTGTGACTTGAGCAATGAATACATAAAGCACGAGCATATTTTTTTCTCAAAATGGCTTGTACGCCACCCTCTTTCCCTGCCATTGTAGAACAGCCATCGAATCCAAACCCTACGCAATCTTCGGTTGGGAGGTTAGAACTAATCAAGAAATTGTCAATTGCTTCGGCAATTGCTAAAGCATTTTGTGCTTTTAGTTCAACGAACCCTACAAATTCTTCTCTGATTTTCCTTTTGCTTTCGTCGTAGAACCGCACGCCTATTGACAGCTGTTCTTTCCCAGCTACGTCTGCTGTGTCATCAGCTAAGACTGCGTAAGCCATGGTCTTCTGAACCTCACTTATTATATTCTCCTTTATAACTTCGCCACATAAATTTATCAATTAGTTTTGTATTTTTGGCGATGTGTAAAATGCATTGCGACGGCACTTTTCCAGGTGACTCTTTAATTTGTCGTCCCCTGAATTGATTTTCAACTTCAATAAATCTAATAAAACACCCTCATCTTGTTTTCCCCTAAGAGGCATATCATGTGTACCGCAAAATACTATACAAGAAATAATTGATGACAATATTTGTCTGTTTTCTTCGATTGCTTTTTGGTGTCCACTTTGTAGTTGGATGTCTACAGGAACATTTTCAAGAAAAAAATTCGCAGCATTTGCCGCTGTTAGATGAAGGTTGGTCGTTGCATGCTTTCGGCGGTCTTCATGCATATTTTTGAACTTTATATATGGCCTGACCATAAATGATCCCAAAATTCCTCTCACAGTGCTGATGGGCGGAGGAACAAAACACAATGCTTACAAAGAGCGCCTTTTAGTCGCTTGGAATATACTAGCCATGGTGCATATTGATCCAACCAAGCATGATTAAATTTTCTTTTCAAATGGCTTGCATCACTTTCAAAATCGTAATTTCTGGGCGGGATCCAAGGATTTTGTAACAACTCCCTCTTCTTTTCCGTCGATAGCTGGGTAGCCAACCCAACATCACGACCCAGATCATTTTCACGATAGCCATGGTCCAATATAATTTCAGGATCGACGTTGACGTCATAAGTTTGTTGGGATGTCGATGGAGAAGAATAGTCGGCAACAGATATATTTACAGGTTCTGCTGGAGAATGTGACGCTTGTCCAATGTTAGCCTGCAATGATCTTGGCATTATATGAGTAGTTTTATCATGGTTGTCATTTTCATCGCTTCCACTGCTACTTTCCCGACCTTTTTTTCTTTTTTCGCGTGTTGTCCCGAAAAAATCGATACACAAAATTACTCTTACGGTATTTAGGCATAGGACGAAAATAAAGATCAAGATACCTATAAAACATCACATTCAAATATCATTTACTTCCTATTAGTAAAAGTAAAATTGCGATATTCAAAATTCGTTAATTTTGTGGTTTAAACGCCAAATAATCAAAACATAATATAATATACAATTATAACAAAACCACGTCTTGTAATTAATAAATTTTAATATTGTGAGTAATTAATATGCTAAAGATATACACTTACAATAGAGACCTCCTTAAACAAATAAAATAATCATATTAGGTACATATGTATGTGTTTTGTTTTGACTCACCTTTTCCTGATATCCATTTGACGGAATAATATTTCCAGTTGTTGCGCAGTAAACATAAATCTCGTGTCGCCGCAACTTAACTATAAAACACTATGGCGCACCGAACTGAATTGAATTGTATTCGAACTGAATTGCCTTGACCTGCCTCACGATCCCGCTTATATAGGTATTCAAATATTCTCGCTCCCGAAATACGTAGAAAATACTCGACTCTATTTCCATCCTTGTCTCATACGTGCTATCACTGTCTTTCCTTTCCAGAATAGTCCATGCTAGAACGTTCTTCGTGGAATTGCTATTCAATACAAGATATCGCTATCTATTGACCGCTCCGGTTTAGCTTCTTCAACGTTCTTACCTAACCTATAAACCAAATGAAAAGTAGCCAGAATAACCTACTCTAGCCAGTCGTTTTTGTTTGCATACGCTTCGCTCCGCTGCGGTTAAGCTTCTCCAACGTTCTAACTCAAACTCAAACTCAAACTCAAAAGTACTTTATTACTGTAGATATTTACATATTCTTAGCAAACGTAACTTTTTGCCTCTTCTCTACATTGGACCACTGTGGGAGAAGAAGGGCGTAGAAACTCCCACAGATTGATTTTTAGATCTCTTTTAAAAATAGGTTGTGCTTAACTAATACAATTATGATTTATTTTTATTTAATAAGCTGGAATAAATAATTACAAAATTATTAACAGCAAGGTCTATGTTGAGCCAGATTAACCCCATACAGTCCTGTCATTTAAGTGATCTTGAACATTGTAATATCCCTTTTTCGACAAAGTCGCTTTAACATGCTTTTTAAATTGCTCAAATGGCAATTTCAAAATCTCCAGAGGTATCTTATTGTAGTAGAGAATGCACTGACCCTTGAAAGAATTGCTAACCTTCGCGAGTCTAAAACGGGGCGCACATAGTCTGTGATTATTTCTTAGGTAAACATTACAGCTATCGCTAAGTTTGGAAAATGTTGTAAGGTTCTTGCGTACATACATTATATTTTCGAAAATAAATTGACTAGCTACTGTTAGTATGTCAATTTCTTTAAAAAGCTCTCTTAAGGAGTCTGTTCGTTTAAAATTATAAATTGCTCGAATAGCTCTTTTCTGTAAAATAAAAATAGTTTGAATATCCGCTGCTTTCCCCCACAACAAGATACCATAGGACATCACACTATGAAAGTAACTAAAATATACTAGCCTAGATGTAGCCACATCCGTGCTTTGTCTGATGTTCCTAACAGCGTAAGCCGCAGAACTTAATTTACCAGCCAATTTATCTATGTGGGGTCCCCACTGCAATTTGCTATCAATGGTTATTCCAAGAAACTTCGTATCATTTACCAATTCTAACGTGCTGTTGTCTAACACTAAACTGGTCTCAACTTGCCTGACATTTGGAAGTGAGAATTTGATACACTTGGTTTTACCAGCGTTTAACAATAAATTATTAACTGTGAACCAATTCAAGGTTAAAGACAATACACCATTAACATCATCAAATTCTCCTTTTTGTCTTTCAATTTTGAAGACCATGAAAGGCAGATCATTAATATATACCAGGAATAAGAAAGGGCCCAATATGGAACCTTGTGGAACGCCCATTTTAACACCCGATCCATCAGATTTTACGCCGTTAACTTCTGCCTTTTGAATTCTATTGCTTAGGTATGATCTTAGTAGATCCAACGCTTTATTTCTAACTCCGTAATGATTTAATTTAATTAATAGCGTATTATGATCAACACAATCAAACGCCTTCGACAGGTCGCAGAAAACTCCGATAGCATCCTGTGCGGCCTCCCATGCAGAATAAATATGAGATATAAGGGTAATACCTGCATCCGTAGTCGATTTACCCCTAGTGAAACCGTATTGTTTGGCATGGAGTTGTTTTGTACGGTTGAAGTGTGAGAGCATTTGACTGAGTATAATCTTTTGAAATATTTTACTTAGTGTTGGAAGAACAGATATTGGTCTGAAATTTGAAGGATCACCATTATCTCGCGACTTGAACAGAGGTATCAGTTTACTGTGTTTCATGAGGTCTGGGAAAGCCCCATCGTCAACACATTTATTGAATATATAAGCTAAGTGTGGGGCTATAACTAGAATTACTGAACCAATGACTTTGACTGATATACCCCACAGGTCTTCCGTATTTTTTAAGTTAAGTAATTTAAACGTTTTGACAATGTCCTGGGGATATACATGATGAAATTTTAAATATACATTACTGGCGCTAGTGTTATTTTTTAATAAAGTCTCTGCTTCATATGGAGATGAATTTAGACGGTCTGTTGTGAGTAAGGGTACATTGGTGAAGAATGTTTCAAAAGCTCGAGCAACATCAGCGCTGGATTTAACAACATCATCACCTATCTTTAGGCAGAAATCATTGTCCCTTGGTATAACTTTGCCAGTTTCGCGGTTTATTATTTGCCAAACTGTTTTCATTCTATTATTTGAATTTTGAATTTTTCTATTAATGTGTAAAGTTTTTGCAGTTCTACAAACCAACTTGAAAGTTTTGGAATATTTTTTAACGTAGTCATGAAATTTTCGATCAAAGTTATAGGTTTTTTGTTCATAAAGGTCATATAAGATAACTCTACTTTTACGAATTCCAAACGTTGCCCAGTCATTAAATTTAGATTTACCGTTGTAGTCACTGACTTTCTTTAATTTAAAAACTTTATTGAATTCTGTCTGAATAATGCTGAAGAAGTCTGAGTAGATTTTGTTTGGGTTCTGTTCATCAAAATCCGGTACTGGCAAATTTATATCTAACTTTTTCATATACGTCTTTAGTCTATGGGATGTAATAGGCCTATAAAATGAAGGATCAGTCCTATTTTTACTGGCAATTGGGAATGAAACTGTTTGACCACTGTGATCGGAGGGTAAGCAGTTAATTACATTTTTACTTGTGAATGCACAGTCACAAAATACGTTATCTAAGCAAGTTTGGCTGGTAAGTGTAATTCTAGTCGGCTCTAGAAATATATGACATAAATTAAATGATTTGAACAGAGTTATTAATCGTTGTTTCAATGTTGTATCTACAATCAAATCTACATTAAAATCGCCACAAATAATTAACTTTTTTCTGCTATTACAAAGTATAATGAGGGCATCCTCCATAATTTTCTCGAACATTTCAAAATTGCTATGGCCGTTTTCATCTCTCGGAGGTCTGTAGACACAAACAATAATATGGCTATCCAACTCAACACAGGATACCTCTATTTGTCTTTCTACAGTAAGTGCAAGAATATCTTTCCGTTGTTTCACCTTAATATTATTTTTTACTAAGATTAAAGAACCACCTCTATCGGCAGTCTTTCTATTGTAACAACTGACAATTTTGTAATTATTTATGTTAAAAGACATCATATTTTTCTTTTACCAGTGTTCTGTAATACAAATAACATCGGTGTCTGAATGATTTAGAAATAATTCTAATACAAGTTCTTTGCCAGGTAGCCCCTGCATGTTTTGATGGGAAATATTTAAGTGGGGCTTACCCTTTGTCCTAGTATTTTTCATTTGATTGCCAGAAAACCCCTGCTTATTTTGTAAAATTTTCTTATGTTTTGAGGGGTCCTCTTTTGTCGAACTATCTAGTTTAAAACACTACTATTAGTACTAATACTAACTAAAACTGAAGGCGACTGCGTTATAGTATTTACAACTGTGTCGCATATATTATATGCTAACAATGTAGCTACTCGTTTTTTTGTTTTATGAGACAGGTACATAGTATCCTGAGTCAAAGAAAAGTTATGAATAAAATTATTCATGTCGAAATATAAAATAGCATCACTATGATGACACGTTATATTGTATAGATGCATGTTCATTCTATGTACACTTTTATTTTGTTTCCCCGATAAATTAGAACAATAAGGAAAGTTACATAGAATAAACCTGCACTTCGTCTTATTATATAAATTGAGCAGTACCTCTATACCGGTATCTAATGCACTCCGACTAATGTTTGAGTGGTTTCCTACCATAATAACAATGGTAGTATTTTCATCAAAATTCCCTACAGCTACCTTTTTTATAATATCCTCAAAGGAACTATTAGGACAACAATTATTTGTCACTTGTTGCTTAAGGCCATAATGCAAAAACATACCAAAATCTACACCTATCTTATCTGAATAAACTACAGTTCTTTTGTTTGCTATTGTTCTTCTCGGAGCACGATTTGAGGTGAGTGGCGGGACACTCGTGTTGGAGTGCGGTGCGATGCACGTGCCAGCGGGCGGCGCGGCAGTCGCGGTAGCGAGCGGTGCAACGCGTGTAACGGCGAGCGGCGCGGCCCTCGCGGCAGCGTGCTGCATGACACACGACTCAGCAGGCAGCGCGACACGCGCGTCACTTAACGACGCGGCGCTCGCGCTGATGAGCTGTGAGGTGCCTCCTCGACGACGACGGCGACGCTGTTTCTTGGTCGGGACAGCAGTGGGCGTTGCAACACTCACGTTGAGGGGGGTCAAGACCAGAGTTTGTGATGTGGGCTCATCCTTCTTGCTGGTGTCATCCTCCTTGCTGGTCTCATCCTCCTCGTCCTCAATGAGAATGCCTACCAATTCCGCGTTCTGGCGTTGTAGTTGTAGCAGCTCAGATGTTGCAGCTCTGAGTTCGACTAACTCACTCTGTTCTTTGGCATAACATTGGAGTGCGTTTGACAGGAGGTCACGTAGATGCTGGATTTCTATAACCTAACCTGTAACCCGATTGAAAAGAAGCCACAACTCTAGCCAGTTCTTTTTGTTTGTAAATATCAAGAGAACAAGAAAAGAGAACATTCACGAAATTACTAGAAAACGGAATGGCGTAATGAACGCAGCCGTTTTGGTTCAGTTTTCGCCCACAAACGTACAATAATGATAATAATATTGAAAATATGTCATAATATTGACTATGTAGTTAACTTTGGGAACGCAAAAGATTTTTTTTTAAAAAGCTAATTTTATTATTAAACACATGGTTATTACACTATTAGAGAGTTGTATCTAATTAGGTAAGACGTGAGGACCTCAAAGAAGCTCATTCGAGAGTGCCTCAATATCATGCTAAAAATGTCTGGCTAACTTAGACTAAACATTTGATTGCATCAGCCCGTACTGGGAAGCAGGGCTGGTTTCTGATGAGTAGACTAAACATCCTATTGCCACATGATTGCATCAGCCAGTACTGGGAAGCAGGGCTGGTTTCTGATGACTCGGCAATGTCTGGAACTATAAATCCTCCCTCCTTAGCTTCGAAGTTATCCGGCTAAAATTTTAATTTTTCCAGAAAACTTCGAACTACTTACTAAAATATAGGAAATGTATGAGTCACATGCTCAACCTGATGTAGTCACTTTAAACTAGCAAGATATCACTGGATGTGACTATAACATCTAAAGACTATTCATTGTGCTAACAATAAGGGTGGTACAGCGGCCTCCCTTTCGACGTCGTTGCCTAAAGGCTTACGAAGCTTTAGCACAGATTTATACTTGAGTAATATGCATATAACTATAACTAACACAATAATATAGAGAAGGATAGTCGCAGCACTAACACTTTTCACTTTGATCACACCTGGATCGCCGTTTATGGTGGTCCTCAATATGTTGTTAAGGTGTCTTACATCGTTCAGTTGGATTCCTTGTAGGTCGACGGGTTCCAGTTGTTCATCAGGAGAGAATTCCAGGTGCTTAATATCGGGTAAGTTGATCATCGGTAAGGGTTTAAAGTCTTCCTTGAGTGAGTGAAATCGCCTTTCATGGATCTGGGTATTGTCGATGAAAATGTCACATTCAGGGTTTATAGTTATGTTATGACGTACGTACCATATATCTGCGTGCGCGTAACGTCACCTTTACAGGTTTGGGCCAGGATCATAGGCTCCCTAGTGAACAGGATCCACGAAGAGGCTGTAATTCGTTGTAATATAACCTTGTCTGGTCTTATAACGCGTACAAGATAGCCCGTTATGTAAGAATGTTATTGCATCAGTTTTTCCACGCATGTTGTTTCCTGGATATGCATTAAAACTTCCTTATCTGTGCAGAGGAACTGGTCGGCGGTTATTTCTCTACATGGCTGAGTTACTGAGCGGTACTTATTGTCATGAGTCAAAAGGAAAGGATGTTCAGGGATTACAATGTTGGTTTGGTTGCGGGAGTTGAACACTGGGAGAGAATACAGTTTAAAATAGTTGTAGGTGATATTTTCGGTAAGTGGAATTTCCATTACATAATTAATTTTATCTTCTTTCAAATAGGCTTTTACACTCAGCGTTTCTTCTAAGTTCATAAGATTCAATTCGTTTGCAGTGTACATCAGGTGTTCGTAAGTATTAATAGATTGTAATATTTCTAGTAATTTTGATGGATTCATTACAGATTTGTGTAATGCAGATACTTTGCTCAGGGCCATTGCCGTCTCTACTTCACTCAGTTTTACATAAATTGTTCTGAAATTACTTATAAATAGGTTACACATTCCAAGCATCAGGGTATCGTGGGCGGCGTTACTTCCTCTTAATGTTAAGTTTTTAATGGTGGTATCTATCTGATTCAAACGGTTACTCAGAATCTTAGTGTTGTCGTTTATTGTTTTTGTAGAGTTTAAAAAGTGGTCCAACATTTCTGATATTAAGGTGACACGTTGTAACGTCGCTTGTTCCCGATTTTGAATATTACTTATAATATGATCGTAACGTTCCGCATCTTCCTGATCTAGGTTACCGGTAATTACTTTAATGAGAGACCCCAGAGGGTTAAGAATACCGCTGTTCAGGCTTCTCAGCACCTAATGACCTCGTAGGGGCCCATCAGCTACGAGGTAGCGTAACGATCAGTTGCCAAGAAGTGTGAACGTCGGCGGTTCACCGAGCTGAAGTTAATTGGGGTCGATCTAACCTGGTCTGTGCTTCGGTCCCGTCAACCTCCTGTCTCTCTGCAAGGCCCGGGTGCACCCTAGGCTCTTCTTGGTAGACAGGTTCTTCAGCCAACCAGGTATGACTGGCGGGCCAGCTTCAATGAGCACAGTGTTCCAACACAAGTTATGTTACGTGGTAAAAACAATCGGGCACGAAAATGCGAACTTTATCTGGTTCGAGAAACAATAACACACTCAGCTATATTAACAATCCTGAGGGAAACCCGAATACATTCCAGATGGCCTGCGATTTAATTTCAATACCCTTACCAAAACGCGTTTACATTGCGAGGGCTTTCGTCTGTCAGTTGTCAAAAAACTGCCAGGTTGGCAGCTAACGTCAAATTCAAAATGGCCGTTCAGAAACCATCGATCGAATATCGATTTGGAATCGAACAATCACCCGCCCGGACAGGCACCCACCTGTCCCCTAATCTACGGGCAGCCGAGACAACGTTGCTACCGCTCGTTTTAGAACCGAGCCTCCTACTAGAGCCTCTGCAGACCGGGGGTCCCGTCCTTGCCAGGGAACAAGTTAACAATGCGCCCCCTGCGCCAACGTAGTGGCGGTAGGTTTGCATCCTTAACCAGAACGAGGTCACCAACACTAGGGGGGCTAGTTTTGTCAGTCCACTTAAGGCGCTGTTGTAAGATATGCAGATACTCGAGCGACCAACGCTTCCAGAAATTCTGAGTAAACTGCTGCAACATCTGATACCTTGACAACCGATACAATTTCACTCCCTCGAAGGGGTGCTCGGGCAACGCGTTAAGTGGCTGACCTATCAAGAAATGGCCTGGGGTCAGAGCCTCCAGGTCATTTGGATCCGAGCTGAGCGGACACAACGGTCGCGAATTGAGAACGGCCTCGATCTTACAAAACAATGTCGCGAGCTCCTCAAAAGTCAGCGCGGTCTGACCTACTATACGCCCCAAGTGCGTCTTAGCTGACTTAACTACGGCCTCAAAAATCCCACCCCAGTGGGGGCAAATCGGTGGGCTGAAGGTCCACTGTATACCCCGACGGGAGAGGGCCGTTCCAATATCCACTTTATTTACATTCAAAAAGTTGACTATCTCTCGTAAGTATCGTTCCGCACCGATGTAGTTAGTGCCGTTATCAGAGCGGATCAAAGTTGGAAGTCCCCTTCGAGAAACAAACCTATCCAAACAAGCAATGAAAGCCTCTGTCGAGAGATCAGCAACGAGCTCGAGATGTACCGCCTTGGTGGATAAACAAACAAACACACATAGGTACGCCTTGTATTGCCTAGCGGTACGCAATCGTGAACTCTTCACCATAAACGGTCCTGCAAAATCCGTACCAACACCTGAAAACGGTCTGACCTCATTCACACGATCAGGGGGCAAGTCCCCCATGAGAGGTTGCATCGTGGCAGCCTTAAGTCGATAACAAGGCATGCACCGAAACACGATGTTCCGTATGACACGGCGGGCAGATAAGATCCAAAACTCCCGCTGGAGCGTGGCCAACAACGTGTTACAGCCGGCATGCGCGTTTTTAATATGACGATCAGTCACCAGCAATTCAACTAACTGTCCCCCCTTGGGGAGCAGAAGTGGGTGACGAGCCGAATATGACAGATTCGCATTGCGCAATCTTCCTCCTACCCGAAGTAACCCGGTCGAATCAACAAAGGGGTTGAGACGCGCGACGGCTCCCTTCAATTTCGAACGTCCACTTCGTATAATCTCCAATTCTGCCCCAAACTTCGAGGACTGTACCAACCGGACCAAATTCAATAGCGACTCGTTTCGCTCTGCCGGAGTCAGAATAGGGTTCAACGTTCGCTGATCGCGAGGAGTACGACAATTTCGAGCGAATCTCCTAATCCAAGTGGACACGTTTATCAACTTGTCAAGTGAGCTATACCGGTCCAGCAGAAACCCGGCGTCAGGGTCCTCAGCCTTCTGGGTAACATGCACGGCCGCTCTGGGGCCATGATCCGAAGATACTACTACATGGCTGTGGGGCCAGTCCGATTCTCTCTTGGCAAGCCAGGGTGGTCCCCACCACAAATGGTGTCTAACGAGTTCAGGAGCCCGACATCCCCTGGATGCACAATCAGACGGGTTCAATTCTCCTGGTACATGTCTCCAGGTCAGTGGGACCTCAGACGACACAATCTGGGAGACACGGTTCGCAACAAAAACCTCTAAGTTATGGACCGAAGCCTTCAGCCAGCACAAAACAATCTGGCTGTCCGTCCACGCGTACACCGTATCCTCCAAAACCACTGACCCACGCAACACTGTTAGAGTGTGATTCAAAAGTTTGGTCAAAAGAGCAGCCCCGGACAGTTCCAGTTTTGGAATCGTCATCCTTGTCCGAATAGGCGCTACCTTGCTTTTTGCCAAAACCAAACGCACGTCGACCTCCCCGGTGGAGGTGACGGTTCGCAAATAAACCGCTGCCGCAAACCCTCGTTCAGAGGCATCACAAAACCCGTGAAGGGTTGCCCTGTAATCCCCAGCAGGGACCAATTTCCTCGGCAGCGATACATTATTTATGTCCGATAGCGAGGTGAACATTCGCGTCCAATCAGTCAACCAATCACCTGAGAGGTGGGTGTCCCAGGTCAACTGAGCCGCCCATAGCCTTTGCATAAAACATTTGAGAGCAAAGGTGACTGGAGAAATCCATCCATTCGGGTCGAACGTTCTCGCAATCGTTGACAGTACTGACCGCTTCGTCCAGGCCTTCGGTGTTTCTAAAACCACCCGATAGGTAAACTCATCATGGACGGGCCGGTACTGAATTCCAAGCACTGACAACATGTTAGGGTTGTCAGGATTCTCAAAAACGTGCGGGTCTTGTTGAAACTCATCTGGGAGACCAGCCATCAACTCAGGGGAGTTGGACATCCACTTGCGTAGTTCATAGCCGCCTCGTTCCAGCAATTGAATGAGCTCGTCACGTCGGTCCAGAGCTTCCTCTACACTGGCTGCCCCTGTGCAGACGTCATCGACGTACAAATCTTGCTCCAGGATAGCGGCGGCTCTAGGATAGCTCACACGTTCACGCGACGCCAACTCCCGCAGGGTACGCATCGCCAAATACGGGCTAGACCGTAACCCATACGTGTTCGTGTTTAACTCATAGACCTTGACTGGCTTGGCCGTGGACTCACGCCACAGTATCAACTGATACCTTCTGTCAGCCGGATGAATTACCGTTTGCCTAAACATCATCCGAATGTCTGCGACAAATACAATCTGGTGCCTCCGAAAGCTCGTGAGAATATCCGAAATATCACGACTCAACTTGGGTCCCGAATGTAGACACTGATTCAGGGACATCCCGTTCGAGGTAGGTGCTGACCCATCAAAAACAACTCGAATCTTGCCGGTAGGGGTTCGTAGGACGGCATGGTGTGGAAGGAAACAATGATCCTCAGATCTCCAGTCCACACCCGATACCGACATGTGTCCTAACGACTCATACTCCCTCATGAAATCAACATATTTTTGTTTAAATACGGCGTCCCTTGTCATCCTACGCTCCATCGACATCAATCTCGTCTCAGCCATCTTCCTAGATTCTCCTAGTGGCGGTCGATCGGCCCTGAAAGGCAGTCGAGTTACAAAACGACCAGAACGAAGGCGACCAGTACTATTCTGGTAAAACAACTCGCACTCTTCTTCGTCTGCGTCGACTCGACGAACGGTGGGAGGTTCCTCTATCTCCCAGAAACGTTGGATAACGTCTGACAACGCTGAGCCAATAAGTATGCCATCTGACTTGGCAGGCCTAACCATTGGCAATGCCGGACCCATGATCACGTGACCAAACTTAGTATCCACAGCAATCAACCCGTCCGGCTGAAGAACTCGCCGATCCGACAACAGAAACCTACCCAGAACGTCTGCTCCCAGTAGCAGGTCGACCGGGGCTGGAGTGTCAAAATCGGGATCCGCCAACTTGAGTCCTGATGTCAGGAATCGAACGGCCGGATTCAACTTCACCAAGGGGTGTCTGCCCATGACATGCGTCATTACTAAAGCTTGCACGGATGTTTTTGTCAAAATGTCATAACGTGGAGAGAACGTGATCACCGATT
Source organism: Argyresthia goedartella (assembly GCA_949825045.1). NCBI lineage: Eukaryota > Metazoa > Arthropoda > Insecta > Lepidoptera > Argyresthiidae > Argyresthia > Argyresthia goedartella. The sequence continues at coordinate 18,387,962 of OX463828.1, forward strand.
GACCAACTACATTCGTAACCGTAACATTCCCCACGCCCCGTATTGAATTATTATACCTATTTACCTTGAGGCTCAACCATTTTGCTAAATCATTCGATACAATGCAGCCCTGAGCTCCAGAATCTAATAGGGCGCGAACGTATGTTGGGTTCCCCGCCAAATCCCAAACAAGCACAGAGGCGATCGGTAACACCACCGTCTCCGGTTGGGGGGCAACAAATGGTTGGGCCGCAAATTCCTAGCGAGGACCCCCGGGGCCCCACTGTGCCTGTAACCGATCAGGTATGCAGCTATACGCCAGAGGGTCCCATTGTACAAATGGCCCACGCGCCGGTTCCATTCCCAACCTACGATTCCCCGTAAAGGGGGGTGGGCGTGAATTCAACCGTGGCCGCTCCATGAGCGGGGGGGACATCACATGTGACCGACGAGGACGAGGCGACGAGCGGGGCGACAACTGAGGCGGCGTCCGAACCGCACCCGCATAGCTCGAAGGCGTCCCATGACACCCGCCCGTTACGGCCTGCTCAACACACCCAATGTCCCGCTGGGTCGGATACTGAGTCGCAACCGAAAACTCAGGGCCCCCCATGTAATGGTCCTGAGTGCGGCCCTGCACCCTGGTACTGCCCTGTGCACGTGGGGACGTTGGCCCCTGAGTTGCGCTCCGAGTCGCAAACGAATTCTCAGGGCCCCATGCCGTGTCACCCTGGGTACGGCCCTGTGGAGGCTGTTGGCCGGACCGGTTCATGCACAACAGATTGTTGTGGGGCCCACCACAATATCCGCACATTTGTGTGCGCGTGCAGTCCCTAGCCATGTGTGGCCCGAGGTACAGGAAACACCAGCTCCGCTGCTTGGCCATCCGGCGCCGTCCCTGAACCCTAAGTTCCCCGAACTTATTGCAATTGGCCACAGCATGGCCAATCTGCCTACAACATGGGCAGGTCTCACCATGTGGGGTCAATTCACTCACAGTCCCATACGACTGCCGGTTGGTGCGGTCCTTCCTCGTCGGAGGGCCCCTACTCACAGCGCTCCCGGCAGCTCTCTGTGGCTCCGAAGGATGGGTGACCGTCAACCCCAAATTCTCTGCCCGTCGAGCCTCCTCTTCCAAGAATCCGACCAAGTCGGAGAAGGCGGGCAGGTCCTCGGCCGACCTCCCGTGAGACTGTTCGAAACGAGTCTGCACGTCAGCGGGTAGGCGGGAAAGTACAATGTACAACAGTAGGTACGACCATTCACCAACCGGAAGTCCAAGATTCTCTAGAGCCTTGGTGACGGACAACAATGGGTTCAAAACCTCCGTCTGTATGGCCCCGACCTTGTTCACAACCGGGATACTAAACAAACGGTTCAGTTGGGCATCGGCCAACCTCCGTTTGTTATGGTAACGTCTGACCAACAATTGCCTGGCCGTTTCATAGTTACCCTCCGTAACTTTCAAATGAGCGACCAGCTCCCTAGGCTCACCCCTCAATGCTGCCACCAGCTGAGCCATCTTGACAGACTTGGTAATGTCCGATCGCATGTGCACCAAACTGTCGAACAGATTGATGAAGCTCATCCATTCACCGGACACGCCGTCAAAAGTAGGCATAGTTATGGCAGGTAACCTGGACCCCGATCCCTGAAGCGGCAGAGGTGCTTCAATGTCACAACCATGGCTGGACTCGCGCTGTCTACGTATGTCCGCAGCCTTCTGCGTGATAGCAGCTGCCATCTCCATACATTGGTCGACATCCCCTATCAACCGTGACAGCCTGTCAGGTGCGCAACCATCAACTGATTCCGCCTGCGCGGACAATTCGAGCACCCTATTGTAACGTTCCTTAACGTCCATAGACCGCTCCAATACCACATCATGCCTATCTAAACGGTCTATCAGACCGTGTGCGGAGGAAAACCATCTGAGTTCCTTAGAAACACCCTTCTGGATTTCAGATAACGACATGATCGGAACGATACTTACTCACAATTTGCAGTAACTCAATTTTATTGGACCCTCCAGTCTACAACCCAAACGAGGGAACCCTAAACCACAACTTAAACAATGTTGTTTTCCTTAAACAATAGGAACCGAGTTTTATATCTATATAAATTCTGTAAATACAATTTTAGTTTCCCTTTATCATTATAACACACACAGATAGTCAATATTAGTTCAAGTTATAAATTGCTATAAACTGAAAACAATGTAATAGCCTGCTATCAATAGATGTAACTACCTATGTTAACCAAAACATTCATTCAATAGCATTACTTGACCACTAATAGATTGACTAACTGGTACTTCAATGCAATTTTCAATTCAATATCTGTCTATCTACTACCAGCAATAGATCTATAGCTTACAATACTACCAATCTATGTGGATATAGGAACAACAACCAAGTTACCTAATAACCGCCTATACCTACAGATTGATAGTCCCAAATCGTGCCTTCCTGGAGCCCTTGACGGCTGCAAATCTCAGGAAGCCACGCTCTAGCTACCAAATGTTCAGGCTTCTCAGCACCTAATGACCTCGTAGGGGCCCATCAGCTACGAGGTAGCGTAACGATCAGTTGCCAAGAAGTGTGAACGTCGGCGGTTCACCGAGCTGAAGTTAATTGGGGTCGATCTAACCTGGTCTGTGCTTCGGTCCCGTCAACCTCCTGTCTCTCTGCAAGGCCCGGGTGCACCCTAGGCTCTTCTTGGTAGACAGGTTCTTCAGCCAACCAGGTATGACTGGCGGGCCAGCTTCAATGAGCACAGTGTTCCAACACAGGTTATGTTACGTGGTAAAAACAATCGGGCACGAAAATGCGAACTTTATCTGGTTCGAGAAACAATAACACACTCAGCTATATTAACAATCCTGAGGGAAACCCGAATACATTCCAGATGGCCTGCGATTTAATTTCAATACCCTTACCAAAACGCGTTTACATTGCGAGGGCTTTCGTCTGTCAGTTGTCAAAAAACTGCCAGGTTGGCAGCTAACGTCAAATTCAAAATGGCCGTTCAGAAACCATCGATCGAATATCGATTTGGAATCGAACAACCGCGCTTACTTCTCTTTGAGGGGACCAACTGCTGGTACTTCTCCAAGGCTTCGTCACGGAGGTATTCAGCTTGGGTTTTTAAGCCTATTGTTTCATAGAATGGGTATTTATTTCGTTTTAGTAATTTATCGAATTGGGCGTATTTTTGTATGTTAATTTTAAGATCGGTTTCTATACCTTTTAATGATACTGTTTTAACTAATAACCATTTATCTCGTTGGAGAAATGCGTATCCTAGCTTTACCGGTAATAATCCAGGGTTATGTTCTATTTTGCAGGCCTGTGAAGGTCCTGGCTGTGGAGACCGGGTGTGATTGCCGTCCAGACCAGCAGGATTATACACCACCTGAGGAGGACGTTTGACATTTTTAATAGGGACCTTTGTGGCTCTGACCCTTGTTTACCCTCTACAAGTACCCTTTCCACTGATAGAAAAGCTAGTAATATGGCAAAAATTAACATTTTTCATCAAAATGTGTGTGGAATCACCAAAAAAAAAGGATGAATTAGAGATGTACATAGATAGTTTTCAAGAACATTGTCTTTACATCGGTATTACTGAACACTTTCTAAACGAACACATGGCTTCATTATTTCAAATAGAAAAATATAAGATGGCTGCTTATAATACTAGAGTATCAATGAAACGGGGTGGTTCACTTATTTTAGGACATGCGCAAAAAGGTTATGACGAAATAGCAATTTGTAAGAAACTGTGTAAAGATAAGTGTTTCGAGGTATGTGGTATCAGAGATAAAGATACAAATTTGTGTATTATCTGTTGCTATCGAAATCCGGACTATGACACGTATGATGAGTTCATGGTGTGCCTAGAAAAGCTTTTAGAGCATCATTTCACAAAAACCAGTATAATTTGTGGGGATTTCAACATGGACACCCCTAGTGATAATAATAGACTCAACAAATTTTTGGCCATGTTGAAATGCTACAATTTTAGATATTTGATAGATACACCAACCTTTATCAGAAATGGTGCTCACGCATCATGCCTCGACAACTTTCAGACAAATGTGCCGGAAAAGTATATTGAAGGTACGGATGTGGATCATAACGGTATTTCAGATGGTCACGCAGCAATCTTTTGTAACCTTAAACTGCCGAATCTAAGTTTAGCACACAAGGAAAACCATACTCTCCTAATAGAACGCAGACAGTATTCAGAAAGCAATAATGAACGGTTTAGATCCGAAGTTATAAGAGGAAACCTAAATAACAAAGGAATAAATGGTTTTATTTCAAGTTTTGGTAAAATTTTCCTTAGTTGCTTTGTAAAAAAGAAGAAAAAGATAGCGTTAGGAAAGTCAGGCAAAATTAAATGGCTTACACCAGGCCTAAAAGTCTCAAGTAAAATGAAGAGGATTTTAGCCAATACGAATAGCTGTAACGAGAGTATCAAGCATTACCGCAGTGAGTATATTAGGATATACAGGAGAGTACTAATACAAGGCAAAAAGCTTGCAGTTCGGTCGGAACTAAATAAAGCAAAATGCTCTACCAAAGCCTTGTGGAAAGTAGTGAACAAACACAGAAATAAGAAAACGATCTCGGTTACAGAAAATTTATTGCTAAAAGTAAATGACAAAATAATTCACAAACCAATCGAAATAGTAGACGTCTTCGCAGACCAATTTGAGGTTAAATCCGTAGGAATTATAAACGGTTCTCAGCAAGCAGTAGATCTGCTAAAAATTAACTGACCGAGAGTCACAGGCGAGATGGACTTTAGACAGACGTGTATAACTGAAATCAAAAAGATAGTCCAACTTTTTGAAAGCAAGCCATCATGCGGTTACGATGACATGCCAATCGATCAATTTAGGATCGCCCGTGTAATGCCAGTTCATAAAAAGGTACAAAAGAAAATCCGTCCCACTACAGACCTATTTCATTATTGCCAGTCCTATCGAAGATATTTGAGAAAATTATCAAGGCAAGATTTCTAGCGCACTTGGTAATTTATAAAATACTAAGTGACAGACAGTTCGGTTATCGGAGAGGTTTGGGTACATCTGATCCTATTGATACATTGGTAGATGACGTTGTAAGTAAACTAGACGAGAAAATGAAAGTTGCTGCACTTTTTCTAGACTTGAGCTCGGCGTTTGATTTTGTTGACCATGACATTTTAATAGATAAGCTGGAACATTATGGTGTGAAATGCCTGAATTTAATGAAATCTTACCTTCAAAATAGGAAGCAGTTTGTTGAACTGTACTCGACTGATAGTGGATGTCAAATGATAAACAGGTCCAGATTAGTTCATTTGACTAGAGGAGTGCCGCAGGGTTCTATTTTGGGTCCAATCTCCTTTATTGTTTTCACTAACGACCTGTTTGAGTATATTGGTAGGGAAATACCTGATAGTCAACTTGTAGTTTATGCGGATGACACAAATGCTGTCGTTTCAGACAAGGATATAACATCACTCGAATCTAAAGTTAATGTTATTCTAAAACTGTTTGATTCCTGGTTTACCAACACTAACCTGAAAATCAACACCACTAAAACTAATCTACTCTTATTCAAGACCACCGCACGAAATAATGATAAAATAAAGGCTACCCTAAACGGGGACGCAGTGGCGACAGTCAATGTAGTTAGGTTTTTGGGTGTTAATATTGATGCCTCTCTCAACTGGAAGCCCGAACTTACTGCCCTGGAAGGTAGTATTGGCTCAGCGTGCTATGCCCTGAGAAGTCTTAGGGACGTAGTAACTGAAGGACACCTGAAAATGGTTTATTATGCTCTGGTTGAGTCCAAGTTGCGCTATAGCATCAAGTTGTGGGGAAATAGCTATGAATATAATATTTTAAAAGCATTCGTGTTAAAAAAAAGGGCAATCCGCACGATAGCTCGTATCCAACAGATGGAATCGTGCAGACCGCACTTCATCAGGTTGGGTATACTGACAGTTCCGGCGCTTTACTTGCTTGTGCTGATGGATGTTCTAGTTAAGAATATTCACAAAATAGAAAACCAGGAACAGAGACATACACGAGAGAATTCGCGTAGAAAGGACTTCCCGATAGTATCTGCACCTAGGTTAGAAGTAGCAAGACATTCAGCGGGTTATCAGTCACTCAGGTTATTTAACCAGCTCCCGACAGAGCTTAAGCTCATGGTTACGCACAGCAGTTTTAAGGACAAGCTAAGAACATTCTTATTGGAAATGAGTCCATACAGTATTGACGAATTCTGCAATCAATCAAAATAACATTATACAATTTTTATTTATGACATGATATTTTATTCCTTGTGTTTATGAATATATTTATTTATTGTGACATGCGCATGATTAATTTTAGTTTTGACGTTAATTAGACGTACTTCACTTATGATTACTAATAACTGTTATGCCAGGTATTTGATGTGTATTTGTATTGAATAATTTATTTTGACATGTCAAAGTGTTTTGTTATTTTGTTTGTCTACCTATCATTTAATTTAATTTCAATTAAGTTACATTTTATTATATTTCTGGCTTATAATGATTTCACTTGTATAGAATTGTTATACCATTTAAATAATATTTTAGTTTTAATCGATGTTTTTCTGACACAATTGTACTATTGTTTATGAATAAATACTATTGAACTATTGAACTCTACTGGTAATACATTTCTCTGAACTTGTCCTATCACCGTAGCCTTTTGATATTTGGGCTTGTCCTTAGCTTGTCTTTTATTGACCGCTTTAGCGTGTACAATTTGTCCTTTCGTTAATTCCGGTGTGGTTTCTCCACCTCGTTTTTTGCGTACTTTCTCTTTAGACTGAACTAGTTTATCACTTAGGTATTGATAAAGTGCTGTTGCACTTTATCAATACCTAAGTGCTAAGCTGCTGTTTATAGTTTTTATCGAAGTCTAAGTTAAATGCAGTATTTAATTCGGTGTGTCCGAAGACAACTTCGAATGGCGTCAAATCGGTTGCACTATGGATTGTATTATTGTATGCCATAATAGCATAAGCCATGACTGTGGCTGGGTCCGTGTATTTCGTCTCAAATTTGGCTAGTCGGTATATTTCAATTATTGTTGAATGAAAACGCTCAATGAGACCCATCGAGTTTGGGTTGTTCGGTGTACCTATGTGTAGCTCTATTTTGTATAGTTCTGTCAATTCTTTAAATAGCTCGTTATTAAATTCCGAACCAGGATCGCAGCTTATTTCCTGAGGAGTTCCATAAAAGGAAAAGTACTTAATCATGGCTCTAACTACGTCTGGTGTTGCTCTGGAGGGGATTTCTATTGCTTGCCCTAACTTGCTGAAAGCATCGAGTATAGTGAGATAGTATTTTGACTCTATGGAGAATAAATCAATGAATACTTCTTGAAAAGGGGCATTTTGCGTTTGAGTCAATTGTAGGACGGGTTTTATGGGTTTTATATCATATTTAGTGACTCTATTTGCCAGAGGCGGAGGAGAGCGACATCTTCGGGAGTAAAGTAAAAGGCTTGAGGTGCGCGCAAATACTAGACTAGACTAATTTATTATAGGGAATCCTAGCTTATATGCTAGGTTGGTACATGTTATTAATGACGTGCATAAGACATAGTGCGTGATGAATATAAATATACCTTATCTGTGACGGTCGTCAACTTATCTTAATATTACGTGAAAATATGACTAACATAGTCGACCGGCACACTCTACATTTTTCGCAAGAATTTATTATAGCGGATACAGTTTCGTGCATATTTGGCCAAAAGTAGTTACGCTTTATTCGTTTTACTGTTTCCGTGATGCCGCGATGGCATGTCTTTCCTTCGTGAAACTTCAACACCACAGCTCGTTGCTCTTTTTCGTCTTTAATATACACCACACGATCGGTACACTCGTGAAAGTCCACTGTTCCTTGTTTATGTAATTCAATTATGATTTTACAGAAATCCTTTCGGTGTTGTTTTGGTTTTTGGTTTTATGTACCTTTTCAGGAATTCCTTGATTATTTCCGAGTTGTTCAGGGGTAAGAATACTTCTAGTACTTTCTGTTTGTCCCTAGATAAATCACTCACTTGCATTTTATTAGAATGCCAACTAAATACAAGTATCTGATTTGGTTTGGTGTCTATCGCTTCTCGCAAAATGGGTATTCCGTACGATTCCATGTCTTTATCGGAGTGGATAGTTTCAGTGATGTCTGATTCCGATTTTACCGAATACTTAATTTCTGATTCATCATCGTCTGCTGATAAGATTTCAATGACTGAGGATGCTGCAGCCGTTCTTTCGGACTCGGATATGGTGCTTGTTTTAGAGTCCTCGGATTCACGACGTTTTTGGGTTAATTGTAAGATCTGTTTTGTGATATCGTCTATATGGGCTTGTAATTTTATTTCACTTTCGTCTACATTCACGATCATTGAACTATCCTCGTTAGCGTTTTGGTTACCTAACGAATTCAATTAGATCCGCGATAGGGCGTCGGCGTTGGTGTTTTGTTTTCCATTTTTATGTTTTACGTCAAAGTCGAATTCTTGGAGCCGTAAACGCCATCGGGTCAACTTGCTGTTTGGCTCCTTTAACTGATAGAGCCAAAGGAGAGGTTTATGGTCTGTGTAAATGTCAAATTTATTGCCGTAGAGGTACGGTCGAAAGTGTTATGTAGCCCAAATTATAGCTAACAATTCACGTTCAATCGCACTGTAACGCTTTTCGGTATCGGTGAGAGTTCGACTAGCATAAGCGATCGGTTTATCGCTTCCCACTTGACCTTGTGACAGTACCGCGCCTATAGCCACTTCTGAAGCGTCGGTGGTTACAATGAAACGTTTTGACATATCTGGGTATTGTAGTATTGGGGCATTGATGAGCAACTCTTTACACTTTTAAAAGGCTTCCGTGTATTTTTAATCGATTATTACCTTTCGACCTTTCTTTAGACACGCTGTGAGAGGTTGTGTGATTTTTGAAAAATCCTTGATAAATTTTCGATAATAGCCGATGAATCCTAAAAATCGTTTGATTTCTGTCTGTGTACGGGGTATGGGGTAATTCAGTACTGATTTGATTTTGTCATTGTTGGGTTTTAGCCCGTCTTTCGTAAGGGTATGGCCCAAGTACTGAACCTCTTTACGTAAAAAATCTGATTTATCTAGTTGAACTTTCAAATTCATTTGGCGGAGTCTATCGTATACTGTCCGTAGCTTTCGTAGATGTTCTTGGAGACCGTTTGAATAAATCGGAATGTCATCCAAGTAAACAAGACAATGAATTCCTTGCAAATTTCTCAATACATTGTCCATAGCGCGTTGAAAGGTGGCGGGTGCCGTTTTTAGACCGAAGGGCATGCGCTTGATTTCATAATGCCCGTTTTGTGTGGACAAAGCTGTTTTGGCATCAACTTCAATTTGGTGATAACATGAAGCCAGGTCCAGCGTTGTAAAATAGTTACTTGAGCCAAGCTTGTCAAATAAATCGCAGATGTTAGGAAGAGGATATTTATCATCAACTGTTATTTCGTTGATCCTACGATAGTCTATGACCATGCGGTACTTTGGTTGGCCTGATGCATCGAGTTTCTTCGGCACTAGGTGCACGGGGGCACTCCAAGGGGAACGGGACTCCCTGATGACGACGTCTTGTAGTAATTTTTCGGTTTGCCTATTTATTTCTTCAGCTACAGCTGGTGCCTGTCTGTAGGGCCTGACATAGATGGGATCTTCGTTCGCGGTACGAATCTTATGTTTTACTTGGTTGGTGAATGTAAGTGGCAACTCTTCAGAGTAGAAGATGTCTTTGTACTCTTCACACAACTTACTTATGCATTCACGATCTTCAGAGTTTTGATGGTCCAAATGCAACTTCTTAAGATTATCCGTCAATATTTTGTCTATCTCCGTACTACTTAAGTCGACACTGTTTACATTGACGAGGCATGACTCGTCGTCTAACTTTGTTATTACGAACGGGGCTATAACTGTAAGTGTAATATAGTCCTCGGTAGCGTTTTGTAAAATTGTTGTAGCGAGGTAATCTTCGCACTGTACTATTGCTGAGGGCATGCGTATACCTTGGGCAAACTGCTTGTAATTTAGAATAGCAGGGCCATGCTTCAAGTTAGTGGGCAACTGTACTTTGTGCTCAGTGCGGGGTTCAAGTTTGTACTCATACTCAGTTTGATAAACGATGGGAATGATAACTGAGGCTGTTCTGACTACTTTATCTTTTAGGCAAATATCGGCCTGGAGTAAGGACGGAAGGTCGACTCCAATTAATCCGTCATAATTTGAGTCGACATCGTAGACGAAAAACTTGTGATTTACGTCAACTTTAAAAATTGGAAAAACCGGTATATCCACGACTTCACTGTGTAAGCTCGTGGCGTGGGTGCTTGTAACAGTGAATGGCTCATACTGTTTGTAGTTAGCAAAATACTCGTTGGCCTTTTTAGGGCTTATAAACGATCGCGTGCTGCCTGTATCTAACATAAATTTACCATTTATTTCGGGAATCTATATGTAGGGTAGCCTCAGATGGTTGTGGGAATTCAGCTGTATTATGGTGGGTGAATTTTGGTTGTGACACTTATCCGAAAATTTTGAAAGGTTTGCAGATTTTCATTTTCGTTAGTATTCTGAATTTGGGGAATTTCGCTGCTCTCGGGCTCGCAAGTCGCTTGCGACGCGTGCGACTCGTATAGCGCTTACTCACACTCCTGTACTGGGTAAGCGTCCACCGTATCATAACCTTCTGTGCTATCATACTGTTCAAATTCGTCATTGGTGTAGTAAAGTTCATTTGTGGGGAATCTTTGAGGCACTGGCGCGTTAGGCGCAGTTCTCATGGACACGTCAGTATTGGGTTTAGCATTCGGCTGGGCATGCTGAACATATCCAAACTGACCAGGTTGGGGCCTGAAGCCTTGTGGGGTGAAGGGAGGTTTGTATCCGAATTGACCAGGCTGTGGCCTGAAGCCTTGCGGGGTATGTTGTATGGGCCTGAGGCCAAATTGACCAGGCTGTGGTCTGAACCCTTGTGGGTTGAACTGAGGAGGCCTATAGCCGAATTGAGGTGCTCTATAAGCTGGGGGTTGATTGGGGAAAACTGGTTTTGGGAGAGTTTGGTTTGGAATACCTAACTTGAATTGAGGGTAAAATGGTGGCGGTCGAGTTGGGGGTTGTGCCGAGAATTGTGACTTATAGGGGTATTGCGTCTGAGTGATGGGGTTAGCCGGTTGATTGGATGAAGGTCTGGGATGCAGCATTTTGCTGCGGAGAGCATACTGCTCTTCAAAATTATTTTCTTCTAAGACGTGGGATAGTGCTTCCTCAAGCGAAGTAGGAGCCTTTAGGCGAACTAATCGGACCAAGTACTCAGGTAAGTTGTATAAGAAGACATTCAGCGAAGTATTGTTATAAATAATCTTCTTTGCTGCCTTTAATTCCGCCTCCGGGCGCTGATTGACTTTGGATAGGAGGATGGACCTAACATCCTGTATGCGTGAACAGAAGTCTAAATATGACTCTGACGGTCGGATTTTTAGGGTCTCCAGCTCAATAGCCAAGCATTCCTCACTGCGACGATCGCCAAAGTGTTGTTTTAATAGAACCTTCAGTTCGTCATACTTTTCAAAATCAGCGCGCTCGCTTATTAATTCCGCGGCTTTACCTGTTAATTTGCTTGTTATACATTGCATTAGGTACGCGTTGCGTTCCTCGGTACCCTGGTACTTGAGTATCACGAATTCACATTTTCGAAGGAAAGGGCTCAGGAGCTTCGAATCTCCAGCAAATGGTGGTATTAGGGCTAGTACGTCCCGGGGAATGTCTAAGTTAACCACCGCGGGCATGGCGGCCTGTGCCTGTGGTTCTACCATCGTTACTTATAACTAACACACACACAAAATGTATAATCACAATAGAAGTAAGTAGTTATAACTATGACTCTCCTTAGAACTAAGTTTAAGAGTTTTCTTAATATAAATACCTACTACTTTAATTTTATTAGATTTTAAATTCCACTTACTTACAGAATACCTAACTGAGGAAAAGGACAAGGATTTGACTCACCGCTTTTCCATTCTTCAGCTCCAGTTAACATATTTATTTGGTTCGAAGATTACTAGGTGACCAGCAACAGTTCGAGATCCTGCCGTAAATTCGAATAGCGAAGCTCGTACATATGGTTTCACTCGCGTTTAAGAATTTGCTAGCCAACAGCTAGTAATCCTACCGGCTGCGCCAGTTAACTTTGGGAACGCAAAAGATGTTTTTTTAAAAAGCTAATTTTATTATTAAACACACGGTTATTACACTATTAGAGAGTTTGGTCGGGCGTTGTGGTTCTGATTCTTTGATGTATTAGTTTCCCTGCCTGGCCGTGTGCGCCTACGGTGGCGCTAGTGTACGCATGAGCGGACACCCTCTCTCGGTCGCCGGACTCGGAACGCGATTCATTGCGGTCCCGGAAAATAATTCAAATTAATCGGTTTTATGGACTCTCGGTCTCTGTGCTTCTGTTACAACAATTGTGCAGTGTGTATGCAACTCTCAGTGCAAGGATTGCACTGAGGATCGGCGGTTTGTGGCCCTTGGAGGGTCGCAGGTCACAGTCCACGCGGCGCCAGCACGTGGTGTCGAGGACATTTTGCTTCGCGAGGAACGGCGGATACTAATTAAAGGCGGCAGAATATCGTGGCTAAAGTAAGGTTCCAATCCAGCATTGATCAGATCAACAACGCCTGACAATTGACATAGAACAAAACCAAAAACGGGCTCCACTGGATTGTCGAAGGCTTTGCGCGAGCATAATTTTGGTCACTTCGAGCCGTATTTACAGTTCTAATAGTCGATAATTGTTCGTTGGAATCATAACCATAAATTTTTCGGTACGGTTATCCATTTCGGTTCGGTTTAGTTACGTATTTTTGCGGCGCCATACTCATTCATTGTCGTGTCGTGTCGGCAAGTGAGCAATTCGGCGGCCATTGTTCATATTTACTTCGCAAGCGCGCGAGTGAACATCGGACCTTGTTTACTCTGATTATTACCTCAGTGCAGGTCATAGGTAATACGGCGGTCGGTCAACTAAATTTGGAAATTAGATATAAAACAATATCACATTGGTACTCGGGATTAATTCAGTAGTTCTGCGGATAAAATTCTTGTAGGGTAGGTAGAAAAAATTCGGCAGTTGTCTCGGTTCGGGCGGTTCACATTTGTTTGCAACTATGGCCACTAAGGCTAATGAATGTAAATTCAAAATTCAATACGATTGGCTAACTAATTCTATTGCGTTGTTAGAAAATGCAACACAGTCGGGATCTGTGCTTTCTGCTAGGTTGAGAAAACTGGAAGATCGTTTTACTGTGTTAACCGAGGCATATGAGGGCTTGCTATTAGTTCTCAAGGATGATTCGGATGCGGAAAAGATACGGGGCTATGATGACAAATACAAGAACGCCACGGAGATGTATAATCGGTTGGATGCGGCATTTTTGGTTTTCGCGAATGAGGCAACAGAAGATAGTGCGGCTAAATCTACCTGTCAGTCTCGTCCACGACTACCTACTATAAATCTGACCACGTTTAATGGTGACATTTTTACGTGGACAGGTTTTATTAGCTTGTATAAGTCGTTAGTCATGACTCGGAAAGATATCTCACGGACGGAAAAATATCATTACTTGATAACGCATCTTGATAAGGAACCTAAATCTATGTTACAACATTTACCCATGGAGGATGATTCTCTGGACACGGGTCTAGAGATTTTGAAAGGTCGGTTCGAAAACATACGGTTGTTGGCGGATTCACATATTTTGCGGATTTTAAACTTGCCGATATTAACTAAGTTTACGGAATTACGGACGGCAATATTGAACCCGTTACTGGAGTCAACTCGCGCTCTAAAGTGTTTGAATTTACCGGTCGATGAATGGAGTTACATGCTCTTACATATAGGGCTATCGCGGCTGCCTTTTGAGGTAAAGAGCAGATTCGAACGTACTCACGGCAGCGGCAACAAAACATTACCTACGTTTGCGCAACTAACGGAGTTTCTACAAAACGAGTGTATGCTTATTGATACGGCGGTCACCGGGACTAATAGTCAAACCAAGCCGGTACGAAATGTGCACGTAGCTGACGTAAAAATCGTAACAAAAAGTAACGTAGGTAAAACTACTAAGGTTGTGGAAAATTCGGTCCCAACTTGTGCGTTTTGTACACGGGCGGGCCATGCTATCACGGAGTGTTATACTTTCAGTAATAAAATGATGCCATTCGAACGGAAAGAATGGGTAAGGACAAACGGCATGTGTTTTAGGTGTTTTGGACAACATAGGGCGGCGTCTTGTACACGAAATGAACCTTGCGGGTGCTGTGGTCATACGGGACACCATCGCGCGCTTTGCATGGCGATGTCGGGCGGAGGACAGCGATTGGGATATCCTCGCGGTTACGCGGAGGGTAATAATAATAATGACTCGCGGACAGGCAAGGTAGCTACTCGGCTGCAGGCCTTAGCGGGGCATGCGGCAAATATCGGCGAGCCTCAGTGCTCATCACAACAATAGCAATTAGCATGTAATACTGTTTCGGCGGCACCTAGGTTATCGGATAATGTTATATTACCTACGGTTATTATTCAGGTTAAATCGGCTCACGGTGAGTTTGTACGGGCTCGGGCGATGTTAGATCTCGGATCGCAATTAACTATTATTCGGAGTGATCTTGTTACTAACCTAGGTTTAAAACGGTATTACACTCAAACACCTATGATAGGTATAGGCGGTATTAGTACTAACGGTAGTCAACATGTTGTGAAATTTAGTTTTAGACCAGAAAAATCTGGTCAACCAATATTATCGGTTACGGCGGCGGTTCTTAAGAAGCCAACGACATATTTAGCTCGGAAGCTGTGTATATCCCAAGGAGATATACAAATATCGGATTCGGATAGCGACGGTTATTATTCGTCTGGGATAGACGTCATATTCGGTTGTGACATCTTAGGTCAGATCCTTACTGGTTATAAGGTTAATCTAGGAGTCGGCGGCGGCGGCGGACCCCATGCGTTGGGTACTATTTTTGACTTCGCAGTATTCGGCCCTGTGACGTCATGTCGTGACTCGGCGGCGTCGAGTGATATCGGAAAAATCGCGGCAACGACTTTAGTGGAAGCTGTAGAGAAGTTCTGGCGGACAGAAGAGCCCCCTATGAGCAAAATTAGGGATCCGGCGGACGTGGATTGTGAAAACTTGTATGTTTCAACCACGTATAGGGATAAGGACGGCAAATATGTGGTCCGGCTACCACTTATCCCAGGTCACTCTCGGCTGGGTGACTCTCGGCAAACGGCATTACGGCGGTTTTCAGCTCTTGAAAAAAGAATGGCTCGGCAATCTGAATATCGGGAAAAATACATACAATTTATGGCGGAATATTTAGCACTCGGGCATATGGCGGTTTCTAATTTCAACATACATTCGGAAGAGGAACATTATTTTCTTGCACATCACGGAGTTTTTAAAAAATCGGGCGATACGGCAAAAATTCGCGTTGTATTTGACGGCAGCGTACAAACAAACTCGGGCGCTTTTCTGAACGACTGTTTATATTCGGGTGAACGGTTACAAAATGATATAACTCAGATAATTCTAAATTTTAGGCGGTATCGGGTTGTATTTACGACGGACGTAAAAATGATGTTTAGACAAACATGGATTAATCCTGCTGATAGGAAATATCAACTATTGTATTGGAGATCGGCTCCTACGGAACCCCTGCTTGTTTACGAGTTGACTAAAAATACTTACGGTTTAAAGTCAAGTCCCTTTATTGCAATACGGAGCCTTCATCAACTGGCTGATGAGGCAGGCTAAACACCCTCGGGCGGCTCGGTTACTTCGGTCAAATAGTTATGTTGATGACTTGAACGGTGGGGCGGATTCTATTCAAGAGGCATTGACATTAAAAACTGAGTTGACAGAACTTATGCACACGTCCGGTTACGAACTTCGGAAATGGTCATCTAACGTGCCTGAACTATTAGAAGGCTTACCTTTATACCATTTAGAAACGCTTCATACATTTGATGACACGGATGAGACAGGACTCATAAAAGTTCTCGGTATACAATGGAATCCTCGGGATGATAGTTTTACATATCGGGTAAATCTACCAAATGATAAAACGGTGACTCGGCGTAGTATATTGTCCATGGTATCTCGGTTATATGATCCATTAGGGTGGATAGCTCCGGTGGTTTTCAAAATTAAATTATTGTTACTATCACTACTCGCCAGCAATGACAACTCGAGCAAGGTCGAATGGGATGCTCCAGCATCAGATGATATTGTACGCAAATGGCGTGATATTATAGCGGACTTAAATAATTTACGGTCATTAACGATTCCTAGGTGTATCAAACCTGATGGGGTCGCTCGGTTTTCACTGCACGGTTATGGTGACGGTTCGTCGCAAGGGTACGCGGCATCGGTTTATTTGCGGTCGGTTGACACGGAGGGTAGGGTATGCGTGAAGTTACTCATGGCCAAGTCCAGGGTAGCTCCGTTACGGACAAAACAAACAATACCTAAACTAGAGCTTAATGGTGCCGCATTGTTAACTAAACTTATTAATCATGTGGTATCTTCGATGGCGGATATTATTGAGTTTGATGAGGTAGTAGGGTGGTGTGATAGTACTATAGTACTGGCGTGGCTACGTACACCGGCTCACAAATTACAGGTGTTTGAAGGAAATCGGGTTTCTCAAATAAACGCCTCGCAGGTTAAAATCAACTGGAGACATGTTCCCAGTGATATGAACTGTGCGGATGTAGCGTCACACGGGACGTCGGTTACTGAGCTGCTGCAGCACCAGCTGTGGTGGGGGCCGCGGTGGTTACATTGTTCACGGGAACAATGGCCTACGGATTGTACGGATTTTCCATCGGATATGCTGCCCGGTCTTAAGTCTAAGGTGGTTAATGTCGGAGTAGTAGAATCGGAATTTAATTTACTAGATAGGTATAGCTCTTATGAGACGCTATTAAATGTGACAGGTTACTTGTTGCGGTTCGGAAAAAATTATAAAACTCAGTCAGCCGATCGGTCACTCGGAAAAAACCTTTCTACTATGGAACGTAGAAATGCATTACTGTGTTTAACTCGGATGGTACAATCAGAACACTTTGCGGAAGAAATCAATGCTTTAAAAACAGGCAAGATTATAAAAACTTCATGTAAACGGCTTAATTTGTTCATTGATAGGAATGACATAATTAGGGTCGGCGGTCGGATATCGGCTTCGGAATTACCGTATAGCTCTCGGCATCAAATCCTTTTACCAGGAAAGAGTAAATTCACGGACTTATTAGTTACACACTATCATAAGGTTTATTGCCACGTCGGGGCAAACTCGCTTGCGGCTATTCTTTCTCGGGGCTACTGGATAGTTTCGGCACGGCGTGTATGTCGTCATATCACATTCAAGTGCATTCAGTGCTTTCGGTCTAGGGCGCGACCAACGCAACCTTTCATGGCAGATTTGCCAGAGGATCGGGTAAGGGGCGTGCGTGCATTTCTCGGAACGGGAACAGACTTTTGTGGGCCGTTCTATATAAAGTCTAGTTCACTACGGAATGTAAAGATACTAAAGTGTTATCTTTGTATTTTCGTGTGCTTAGCTACAAAGGCTGTGCATTTGGAAATAGTGGCTGACCTGTCACTAGAGGCGTTCGTGGCATGCTTCACTCGGTTTACGTCACATAGGGGATTGCCTTCGTTAGTCAGGTCTGATTGCGGTAGTAATTATAGTGCTGCGGATCGGTATTTAAAAGAATTGTATATATTCTTAAGGGATAATCATTCGGAATTAGAACGTAGTCTTACGAAAAATAATATTAAGTGGTTGTTTAACGCACCGTCAAGTCCAAATCACGGTGGGCTTTTCGAGACGGCAGTCAAATCGGCAAAAACTCACGCTCGGCGCGTGCTCGGTGAAACTCGGTTAACCTTTGAAGAACTTGCTACCTTCTTTGCTAAGGTAGAAGCGGTTATAAATTCTCGGCCTCTATGTCCACTTAGTACGGATCCAACTGATTATGAAGTATTAACCCCGGGCCACTTCTTGATCGGCCAACCGTTGGTTTCGCTTCCGGAATATCCATATGAAGAGGTTAAAACGACTCGGTTATCACGGTATGAACAAATCCAAAAGATGTCTCAACATTTTTGGTCGCGATGGAGAACGGAATATCTTCATACGTTGCAACAACGGTATAAATGGACTGATCATACGGATCCACCGAAGTTGGATGATTTAGTTTTAATTAAGGAGGATAACTATCCTGCTTTACAATGGCGGCGCGGTCGGTTAGTTAAGTTATTACCCGGAAAAGACGGTGTTGTTCGGGTTGCGGAAGTAAGGACTCAGAATGGGACACTTCTTCGGCCCATTTCTAAGTTGTGTCGGTTACCCTTAGAGGTATAGGAACCAAGGGGGCCTTGGTTAGGGGGGGTATGGTCGGGCGTTGTGGTTCTGATTCTTTGATGTATTGGTTTCCCTGCCTGGCCGTGTGCGCCTACGGTGGCGCTAGTGTACGCATGAGCGGACACCCTCTCTCGGTCGCCGGACTCGGAACGCGATTCATTGCGGTCGGTCCCGGAAAATAATTCAAATTAATCGGTTTTATGGACTCTCGGACTCTGTGCTTCTGTTACAACAATTGTGCAGTGTGTATGCAACTCTCAGTGCAAGGATTGCACTGAGGATCGGCGGTTTGTGGCCCTTGGAGGGTCGCAGGTCACAGTCCACGCGGCGCCAGCACGTGGTGCCGAGGACATTTTGCTTCGCGAGGAACGGCGGATACTAATTAAAGGCGGCAGAATATCGTGGCTAAGGTAAGGTTCCAATCCAGCATTGATCAGATCAACAACGCCTGACAATTGACATAGAACAAAACCAAAAACGGGCTCCACTGGGTTGTCGAAGGCTTTGCGCGAGCAGAGTTGTATCTAATTAGGTAAGACGTGAGGACCTCAAAGAAGCTCATTCTAGAGTGCCTCAATATCATGCTAAAAATGTCTGGCTAACTTAGAATAAAACATTTGATTGCATCAGCCAGTACTGGGAAGCAGGGCTGGTTTCTGATGAGTCGGCAATGTCTGGAACTATAACTATGTATGGTCTTATTGACATTTCGTTACGTCAATTTACTTTTGTTTGTGGTGGATCGAATTGCTCCCGTAACATCGAGGCCCCACTACGGCAAGGCATAGATCGACGAGTGTCATTACGTCGAGTCTTCGCCACGGGCACTGCTTTTATTTGAGGTAAACTCGAGTAAAATTTACGTTACGGGTTAATAGAAAAATCGTATTCTAGGTTAGTAAGGTTGTTTTTTGCCTGACACTTGCAGCCAGAACGGGATGGTTTAGGCATACTATCCTTTTCACTTGAATTTTGAATAAAAAGGCAGACTTTTACTACTAACAAGTTCTGTATTCCTGGATCATTTTTATCAAAGAAATATTTCTTGGTCTTTGCAAGATAAAAATTATTGATGCTTGAGACTGAAGATGATGGAGCTGGAAGGTGAGAAGAGGAATAATATCAGCACAAACATCTGGGACGACCGCGTTTCCCCTTCGAAATCCATTATTATCTCAGTCATCCCGGTGCCCTGAAGGGTGAAACTTGGTGTAAAAACAAGGAAAAAGTGGCACTGTCCCGTCTGTGTGCTTATTTCAGGTCTATAACTCAGGAATTTGAATCTTTTCGTATCTCAGTCATCACTATATCCAGCAGGCTGCAACTTGGTGTAACAACAAGGGAAGAGTGGTAATGTCCGCTTGTATGCTTATTTCCTTGCCCACTCCTTAGGAATTTGAAAAATATGATAATAATACCTTATAATAATATAATAATAATGATATCGGAGATCAAATCATCTCGACCGTTAAGACCTATCTATAGACACCCCACACGTATAGGTTAGATGAAAATAAAACGTATTATTCTAGAATATGATCTGCCGATTTACCAGACATATTAGTTTCTGCTAGACTGTACCTCAAATAACACTGCTCGACATGCCGTCCGCTCGACGTTATGAAACTCGTCGTTCTGTGGCTACCCGTAATAGCCCTTCGATGCCGTGAGAGCAAACCGGCGGATTCTGTCTGTCTGCCGGCCCCTCTCTTGCAAGCACTGCGCGATGATGTGACGCGTACTCTGTGATGTGACGCGACGCTGCACTGCTGCCGGTTCCATCTGAGGGATGGCTGAGGAGGCGCGCGGGGCGCGCCGCCGCAGAACCTGCTCCCAGTCTTGCGAAGCACGCGCAGTGGCACCTTCTGTATGTGGCACTTCTCTATCTCAGTTATAATAATGTACTCTGTGAGTGGCACGCCGCAGATCGCTTCCGAGACGAACCTAAGAAAGTGGCTAGCCTCCGCGAATACCTATCGCTTGCTTACGCTTTATATCGCTGTTACGGATAAGCTCGCATTTGTGCTGTTAAATGTGTATTGGGCAATAAAGCTCTAAAAGTAAATCGCTTACTCTTGCTTTCACCATCGCGCCACACGTTCAAAGAAATTTACCAATTTTTACGTTTAGTTTACATACATTTTCCAATTTTCATCTTTGATTTTTTTTAAAAGCTACGCATTTTCTCACTTAAAGAACTCATTATATTAAAATTAACGTTGAACGATATAAAAACCAACCCTTTTACACGACTATTTGCAGACTTCGCCTTGGGCATTGTCGAAATAATGCTCATCTTCACCGAATGAAAATGGTGTCACTCCATTGTGCCCGCATTGTGAAAGCGAAAGCGAAAAAATCGACCATATTATTTTCAATTGTCGGTCCTTCGGCATTCAGTGCCTTGTGCTAGTGGAAAGACTGATAGAGATTTATGAACACAATGACATCCCGTCCAACACTCAAGGATTACTAGATAATTCATAAAAACATCAGCCGTTGTGCCAATACTTATATAAATAAATAGACAAATCTCGGAGATGACTATAACCTGAATAAGACAACGGCTTGTGTTTAAACGATTACCAAAAATTCGAAAATTTACTACTAATAAATTCGAAATGACTGCGAGAATTAGTAAATGATCACCAAATTGTGTTTGGATAAATGATCACCAAATTTCTTTTTATGTTTTGCGTAGGTACTGAAGTTTTTATGTTTTAAGTATTTTTTGTTGTTCTTACACAACCTAGCACGAAGGATAAAGGGGGCTTCGCTTCGCTCACCCCCTTTTACCTTCACCTAATTTACCGCAGTATTTTGCCCTGATATTTTCTGCAACTTTTGGTGATCATTTACCCATTTTGGGTAAGAAAAAAATATTTGTTGCCTAAGACACAGGTACAGAAATCAATCTACATACAAGCGCGCTCGAACAACGCACACATAGATACTGCTCACGGATACGATATCTCAGAGCAGTTCAAATTCAAACCAGTGCGAGCGTGAGTGCCATCCGCTTGACACGTGCGTCTGTTAATGCAAATAATGCAACAATGGAGCAACGGAAAAAAAATATATAACTGTTCAGTGGACGGTTGTTTAAATTCAACATTAAACTATGAATTGGCGTTTTTTAAGCTACCAGTGGTTTCGGAAAGTAGCTATCTGCCTGTATTTCGATGGTTCGTTTTAACGTTATATGTATAGAATAGTTAGGTAGGTAGGTAAGGTCCCCGAATAATATATCTAAGATCGATTTAAATAACTAACAGTTGCCAATTTTTCAATCAGTATAATAAAATAAGTAGTATTAACAAAAAAATTGTTAGCTAAATTCACGCCACCTTACTGGCGTAAGTTGAAAACATGTTTTTTTGTTTGTGTAGATATTGTGTTGTTTTTCTTGTCATTTGACAGGTGTAGGTCTAAAACGGACAGAGCAACAAAAATTTGTAACTCGTTTAGAATTTATCAGGGATTTTCGATAGTGAAAATTGACAAACGTAAAATTGTGTAGGTAGGTATTTTTCTGATCTGTAAACCTTTTGTATTGTAAAGTTTGACCAGCGAGTCGCTGCACAAGCATTTTTACAGAATTCTATATATGGCAACAATTTTATCTGTCAAAAGTGTCAAACTAATTGTCAACCTCTGTTCGCACATAACCTAGAATAGCGTCTCAGTGCATTTGTTACGGAAGATTACATCGTATTATAATGGCTAAACCGATCAAAAGCAGTGTTAGAAGCATGTTATTTACGATAATCTCTAGCTATAATCAGGTTAGACGCGACGAAAATGAGAGATTACTGAAAAAGAAACGAATGTTGGACGAAATCATTCAGGCGACCGGTAAGTTATTGTCAAACAATGTTGATACTTCCCTGAATATAAATCTTTAATTCACGAAGTAGGAACGTTAGTGTTTGTATTACTTATGAATAATTTTTATTACAGCTGGCGTGGATGACGAAAATGTCAAACAAACTATTGAAAAGCTAGCAAGAGAACTAAAGAAGGTTATTGATAATAACGAATCAGAATCAGGTTATTTGGAGAAAGTGTCCACTATGACAGGTAATATAAATAATAAACTATATTTACACATCTCGATTTCTTAATATTTTAATGTGTCGATTTCCTTTAGTTAACACTTGTTTTTTTTTTCAGGTGTAAGCATTCGAACGTTACGCACAATTAAAAAAGAGGGCTCTATTAACCAAGGCGAATGGAATACGCCAGGAAAAAAACGTCCCCGCCCACCAACTGTGTCAAATTTAGATAATTTTGATGTGACAGCCATCCGTAATAAAATTAACGAATTTTATTGTGTCAAAAAGCAGGTACCTACTCTAAGAACCTTACATGCGGAATTGAAAGAATCTATAGGATTCTCAGGATGTCGTGAAACACTGAGGAAAATACTGCATCGGAATGGATTTCAGTTTAAAAAAAATAAAGAAGAACGCTCCATTCTCATGGAAAATTTTGAAATATCTGGATGGAGACAAAGATTTCTAAGAACTATACATAAAAAACGACAAGAAGGAAAAATGATTGTGTATCTTGATGAGACATATGTCCACCAAAATTATAGACCGAAGAAGTCATGGCAAGGGCCTTCGACTTCCGGTGTAGTTGAAAAAATTTCTTCGGGTAAAAGGCATATCATAGTGCATGCTGGTTCGGAGCAAGGATTTGTGCCCAACGCTTTGCTTGTTTTTAGCACAAAATCCAAAGCAGCTGATTATCATGACGATATGAACAGTGTAAATTTTTTAAAGTGGTTACGAGAAATGTTGATCCCAAATTTGACCGAGCCTAGTGTAATTGTAATGGACAATGCAAGTTACCATGTAACACAAATAAATAAGCCTCCAACCATTCACAGCTTAAAGGCCGATATTCAAAAATGGCTAAGGGAAAATAATATACCATATGAAGACTGTTATAAAAAAGAGGAATTGATGTGCCTTGTTCAGGAAAACAAAATTGGTCCTGTATATGCAGCAGAGGAGATATTGAAGCAGCATGGGCATGAGGTCCTTAAATTGCCTCCATATCATTGTGACCTAAATGCTATTGAGCTCATATGGAGCCTCGCAAAGCGAAAAGTAGCTAGCAGAAATGTGGGGTTACATGGTTCAGAAACTGAAAATTTGATCCGGGAATGTTTTTCAATGATTACAGCAGAAGATTGGAAAAAATGTACAGACCATGTAATCAATGTTGAACAACAATACAAGTCTAAGGACAACATTCTGGATAACGAACTGGCTCCATTCATTATAGAAGTTCGTGAAAGTGATAATGAAAGTGATACTGATAGTTCTCTTTCAGGCGTTGAATTTCTGGAATCTGATTTTGACTATGAATCTTGAATAAATCTGTACCTTCTTTATAAATTTATGATTATAGAAAATATAATATTAAAATTAGTTTAAAATATTATTGTTTTCTTTCACCTTACTACATTCAGCTCCATTAAATGTATCTACAGGTATGTGTAGCACTTTACCCTTTAGATGACATTTCCAAGTGGAAATAATATATATACATATGTCACTTTATTCTGATTACTAGTAAAACTTTGTTAGGGCAAGGGATAATTTCCTGTCTTATGCTAAAAAAGTAATTGTCGTGTTATACTATACATATATACAAGTTACCAAAAAAAGAAATTCAGTCACTTGAAATACATCATCTGTGAAAATTTAAACTGACTAGTTATAACGGTTTAGACACTATCGCAAAAAACAACGAAGAAATTAGATTTTTTGTATGGGTTTTTTTTTATATACTTATTTATTTATTTATTTTTACTTATTTAATTTTCTATTTATAATATTTGTTGTTATAGCGGCCACAGATGATGATGACCAAGTATCAAATTACTTTTTTTGCACTATGCTTCGTGTTACCAGCTAAAGATATTTTGAATTTGCCGCTTTTTTTTTGTGCAGCCACTCGCTGGTCAAACTTTAATAGTAGTGTAATGTTTTCATTCTTCTCGTTTCATTCTTCATAATAAATTATACAACTACCTAGATATGAGCACCAGTAACAAGATAGTTTTTCGTGCATAAGCTGTAGTTGACAATTCTAGAGCGATCGCCGAGCGTAGCTATGAAAAGTGAAGTACATACAAGTGGTTGACTTCTGTACCTATTTATTTTGTGCCTAAGACAACTACCGGCTATGACGAACTTAACCAAAACATGAAGCATTACCAAGACTTGGCTTTCGCCTCATTGTAAACGTTTACCCTGAAGAAGACTCACAAAGAACTGGCTTCTATTCTAGCCTTTTAGAAAAAATCGACGCGTTCCGAATCGCACCATAATCGATTATAGCGTCTACGAGGTCGTTCCGAATAAGTTTTAGCGTGACAACGATAGCTCAAAATAGTTGATAGACGTCATGAATGACATCATTAAACGCCTCGGCCTAAACACGGCCTCCACAAGCGTTTCCAAACGGGGTTTAAAACTGTGTAGCCGCTTGTTTACAACCAAAATTCGTTTGACCTTTCTATAACCTTTGTGGACGGGCGTGAGTTGCCAACCGCGTGTGGATACCGGCGTTTTCCACAGTGTAGCCGCTTGTACCATCCACCACACATGGTAATGGTAGTCAGTCAGTAGCGCAGCGGCAGTCTGTGCGCGAGCATGTGTTGTTAAATTCCAATGAGTGAAATCATTAAAATGGCGAGGCGAGAATTCCAAAATTCCAAATGTCTTTATTACTTTAGATATTTACATAAACTTAGCAATCGTCATTTTTGCCACTTCTCTAAATTGGACCACTGTGGGAGAAAAAGGGCGTAGAAACTTCCACAGATTGATTTTTAGATCTCTTTTTTAAAAATTGCTTATGGCTAACTAATACAAAATATAATATTTAGTCATTATCATAATTAATAAGCAGGAATAAATAATTACAAAATTATTAACAGCAAGGTCTGTGTTGAGCCAGATTAACCCCATACAGTCCCATCATTTAAGTAATCTTGAACATTGTAATATCCCTTTTTCGACAAAGTCGCTTTAACATGGTTTTTAAATTGCTCAAATGGCAATTTCAAGATCTCCAGAGGTATCTTGTTGTAGTAGAGAATGCATTGACCCTTGAAAAAATTGCTGACCTTCGCAAATCTAAACCGGGGCGCAAGTAGTCTGTGATTATTTCTTAGGTTAACATTACAGCTATCGCTAAGTTTGGGAAATTTTGTAAGGTTCTTGCGTACATACATTATATTTTCGAAAATAAATTGACTAGCTACAGTTAGTATGTCAATTTCATTAAATACCTCTCTTAAGGAGTCTGTGCGTTTTAAATTATAAATTGCTCGAATAGCTCTTTTCTGTAAAATAAAAATAGTTTGAATATCCGCTGCTTTCCCCCACAACAAGATACCATAGGACATGACACTATGAAGGTAACTAAAATATACTAGCCTAGATGTAGCCACATCCTTGTTTTGTCTGTTTCAATTTTGAACAGCGTAAGCCGCAGAACTTAATTTACCAGCCAATTTTTCTATGTGGGGTCCCCACTGCAATTTGTTATCAATGGTTATTCCAAGAAACTTCGTGTCATTTACTAATTCTAACGTATTGCTGTCCAACACTAAACTGGTCCCAACTTGCCTGACATTTGGAAGTGAGAATTTGATACATTTGGCTTTACCAGCATTTAACAATAAATTGTTAACTGTGAACCAATTCAAGGTTAAAGATAATACTCTATTGACATCATCAAAATCTTCTTTTTGTCTTTCAATTTTGAAGACCAGTGAAGTATCATCAGCAAACAACACTATGTTAGTCAATTTCTCCACCACAAAAGGCAGATCGTTAATATATACCAGGAATAAGAAAGGGCCTAATATGGAACCTTGTGGAACGCCAATTTTTACCCCCGATCTATCAGATTTAACGCCGTTGAATTCTGCCTTTTGAATTATATTGCTTAGGTATGATCTTAGTAGATCCAACGCTTTATTTCTAACTCCGTAATGATTTAATTTCATTAGTAGCGTGTCATGATCAACACAATCAAATGCCTTCGACAGATCGCAAAAAACACCGATAGCATCCTGTGCGGCTTACCATGCAGAATAAATATGAGATATAATACCTGCATCCGTAGTCGATTTACCCCTAGTGAAACCGTATTGCTTGGCGTGGAGTTGTTTTGTACGGTTGAAGTGTAAGAGCATTTGATTGAGTACAATCTTTTCAAAAAATTTACTTAGTGCTGGAAGAACCGATATTGGTCTGAAATTTGACGGATCACCCTTGTCTCCCGACTTGAACAGAGGTATAAGTTTACTGTGTTTCATGAGGTCTGGGAAAGCTCCATCATCAACACATTTATGAAATATATAAGGTAGGTGTGGGGCTATAACAAGTATTATTGAACCAATGACTTTGACCGATATACCCCACAGGTCTTCAATATTTTTTAAATTAAGTAATCTATACGTTTTGACAATATCCTGGGGATATACATGATAAAATTTGAAATCTACATTACTGATGCTAGTGCTGTTTTTTAATAAAGCCTCTGCTTCATATGGAGATGAATTTAGACGCTCTGTTGTGAGTAAGGGTGCATTGGTGAAGAATTTTTCAAAAGCTCGAGCTACCTCAGCGTTGGATTTAACAACATCATCACCTATCTTTAAGCAGAAATCATTATCCCTCCTTGGTATAACTTTGCCAGTTTCACGGTTTATGATTTGCCAAACCGTTTTCATTCTATTATTTGAATTTTGTATTTTTCTATGAATGTGTAAAGTTTTTGCAGTTCTACAAACCAACTTGAAAGTTTTGGAATATTTTTTAACATAGTCATGAAATTTTATATCAAAGTTGTAGGTTTTTTGTTAATAAAAGTCATACAAGATAGCTCTACTTTTACGAATTTCAAATGTTACCCAGTCATTAAATTTAGATTTACCGTTGTTGGCACTGACTTTCTCTAATTTAAAAACTGTATTGAATTCTGTTTGAATAATGTTGACGAAGTCAGAATAGATTTTGTTCGGTTTCTGTTCATTAAAATCCGGTACTGGCAAACCCATATCTAAGTTTTTCATATACATCTCTAGTCTATGGGATGTAATAGGCCTATAAAACGATGGATCAGTCTTATTTTCACTAGTAATTTGGAATGAAACTGTTTGACCACTGTGATCGGATGGTAAACAGTTAATTACATTTTTACTTGCGAATGCACAGTCACAAAAAACGTTATCTAAGCAAGTTTGGCTGGTAAGTGTAATTCTACTCGGCTCTAGAAATACATGACATAAATTAAATGATTTGAACAGAGTTATTAATCGTCGCTTCAGTGTTTTACTACAAGCAGATGTACATTAAGATTGCCACAAATAATTAACTTTTTTCTGTTATTACAAAGTTTAATGAGGGCTTTCTCCATAATTTTCTCGAATATTTCAAAATTGCCATGGCCTTTTTCATCTCTTGGAGGTCTGTAGACACAAACAATAATATGGCTATCCAACTCAACACAAGATACCTCTATTTGTCTTTCTACAGTAAGTGTAAGAATATCTTTCCGTTGTTTCACCTTAATATTATTTTTTACTAAGATTAAGGAACCACCTCTATCAGCAGTCTTTTTATTGTAACAACTGACAATTTTGTAATTATTTATGTTAAAAGACATCATATTTTCCTTTAACCAATGTTATGTAATACAAATAACATCAGTGTCCGAATTATTAAGAAATAATTCTAATACAAGTTCTTTGCCAGGTAGCCCCTGCATATTTTGATGGGTATACTCCATTTCATGTACCATGGCCCAATGCACTTGAGACGGTCATTAGGCGTTAACAATAGGATTAGTGATAACAAAAGATACCTGGCCAGACCCTTTTGCGGCGTGGTATTTTACATGCAACCTAATGATCTTGATCGTTTAACCTAGTAATCAACATAAACAATATTTCATGTTAGTTGTCATGCGAATAAATGTATTGTTGGAAATATCTAGCCCGGATGGGGCGGGGCCTAGCCCGGATGGGGCGGGGCCTAGCAGCGCGCCATGCAGACGCGCGAAACGCGCAGTACGGTGATTGGTGGACGGGCAGCCGCTGGCTACTTGGCGCCAGTCGAGCAAGCGTCGGGCTTCACTTTTTCGGCGGCGCTTCATGGTGTTGGACGTATCTTTGAATTATAATTTGAGTGTCTGATTTAACGGTTTTCCTTTTGTTATTACAATTATTTTTAGTAGTAAAGTATATTTGTTTTAAAAAAACCATTCCTGCTTTTGATTTGTAAAATCAGAAGTGGGATAACCACGGGTCCTAGTCGCTCAAACGGCTTCTTTGTAAATTTCAATTCTAATCATAACCGTTAAATCTGGAACTTTTTCATCAACCCTGTCCACCGGACAAACTGTGAGTACACCCATTTAATTATGTCGGGACGACCCTCTCGGTCAGAGAACAGAAGGGGCGATAGCCCGTTTGGACATCGCAGTAGATCTCGTGAATGTCGACGTGGTCCTCGCAGTCGGCATGATGGAGCGCGCGGGCGGCGCCGTCGCGACAGTTCCTATAGCAGTCGTGACGGTTCCCGCAACCGTGCACTAGATACTATTCTCGGTCGCCTAACTGCGATCGAGGGTAGATTGTCTGCCAGCACCACGTCGGCGATAGGGTCTTGCCCGACACCGATACCTCCAACACGGGATCGCCAAACGCCACCGCTGCCTGTAGCATCAGGCGAGACTAATTTTATTTCGTCTGAACCTAGTAGTGGTGCTACGGACAAACTTGTGGGCGCGCTGACCTCTCTTTTGCAAGCCAGGCCTAGTCACTACTACATATCTAGTTTTGACCCTAATGTGCATGATTTTGATGCTTGGTGTGCTGAAGTGGACAGAGGTCGCGAGCTGAACTGTTGGGCCGATCATGAGTGCTTGTCGCGCATTGGTAGCTGTCTCAAGGGCGACGCGCGTACTTGGCTGAGTGATTGGACTTCTAATGATCGTACATGGACAAATTTTAAGTCTGACTTCCATTCACTTTGCCCACGGAGTATTGACATTGCTAACATTCTGTACGACGTTATGAGCACGAGCTCAAATAAGTTTCCTACCTACGCTGAGTACGCTCGAAAATCATTATTGCGTTTGAAAATTGTAAAGGGGTTATCCGATGATCTGATAACTGCAATTGTTATTCGAGGACTAACTGACCCCCAAGTTAAAGCCGCTGCATCAAATGCAAAGTTACAATGTAACGAACTTGTGGAGTTTCTATCGGTTTATTCAAAACCCAAAAATGATTTTCGCGATACCCGCAATTTAGTCCGTTCATCAAACGAGCGCCCAAACGGCTTGCGTAAGCGTGGCGCAGTGAATAACGATTGGAAGTGTTCTCTTTGTGGCGGCACGGGCCATAAGCATTGGAATTGCCCTAAAAAGCAGAAAACAGAAACAAACAATGCAACTGTGACCTCTGCGGCTGGGAACGGGCCACTTTTGTCGTGTACATATTGTGGAAAGGCGAGGCACTCAATTGATAGATGTTTTGTTAAACGGCGTGTCTAAACTAACAATAAAAGTACAAGCAATGTAAATTTTTGCCAAATAACAACATTTCGCAACAAAGTAACGTAATGACCGCTGTTATTGAAAAAGTGCCGGTAGATGTTTTAATTGATAGTGGTTCAGACATTTCCCTAATTTCTACCTCTGTACTGAAGCATCTCAAATGCAACAGAAAACCTACATTTCGACTTATGCGCGGTATTGGTAGTCAGGAGATAGAATCGACTAGTTATGTGACTACGCTAGTAGAACTTCCCGAGATTTCTTTGGAGGTAGATCTGTATGTTGTACCTTCTGACAGTATAGGTGCGCCCGTGCTACTGGGCACGGATGTCCTGAACCGTGAAGGCGTGACCTACGTCCGTACCGGTGATACACAGAGTCTCACTCGAGTAGAAAAGGTGTCTCAGGTGCATCATTTGCGTGCTTTAGATACAGTCGCCATAAATACGCCCCTGGTAGGTGAGGCTAAAACTACATTGCTGTCACTCTTGAATGAATACTCGGACTCTTTTATCACCGGTACTGCAACGTCCACTGTCAACACTGGATACATGGAAATAAAGCTTAACAGTGATGCTCCTGTGCACTATCGTCCCTATAAACTATCGGCTAATGAAAAGGCGGCCGTTCGTGGTATAGTCAACGACCTTTTGAGCAAGGGCATTATTCGTGAATCACAATCGGAATACGCAAGTCCTATCATACTCGTCAAAAAGAAGGATGGTTCTGATAGGATGTGCGTGGATTATCGCGCTCTAAATGCCATAACTATCAAGGATAGGTTTCCCTTGCCGTTGATCGATGACCATATCGACAAGTTGGGTAGTGCCAAATACTTTACGAGTCTTGATATGGCCACCGGTTTCCATCAGGTGCCTATGAAGGATGATGATTCCATCAGTAAGACAGCATTTGTCACCCCAGAGAGTCAGTTCGAATATTTGAAAATGCCTTATGGTTTGGCAAATGCTCCGGTGGTGTATCAGCGGATTATTTCGAAGACCTTGAAGGCCCTGATTGATACTGGAAGGGTCCTTACTTATATCGATGACGTCTTGATTCTTTCGGATACAGTAGACGATGGGTTGACAATGTTACGTCAAGTACTAACAACACTCACTGCTGCAGGATTTTCAATAAATCTCAAGAAGTGCGCCTTCCTGGAAACCGAAATTGAATACTTGGGCAGACTTATTTCGCAAGGTCAGGTACGACCGAGCCCTGGGAAGGTGGACGCGCTTGTGAAATCCCAAAAACCCACTAATGTCAAACAAGTGCGGCAATTTTTGGGTCTGGCCGGTTACTTTAGGCGCTATATTGCTAACTACGCAACTAAAACCGCTTGCATCGCGAAATTAACTAAGAAAGGGGAACCGTTTCTTTGGGGACGTGAACAAGACGTGGCTCGCGATTACATAATTAGTTGCTTGACCGAAGAGCCCGTTCTTGCCATATTCGACCCAAAATTGCCCACTGAGCTTCTTACTGACGCCAGTTCAATCGGTTACGGGGGTATACTCCTACAGGAACATGACGATAAGCGAAAGAGGGTAGTCAGTTATTTCAGTAGAGCGACGCATGGCGCGGAATCTCGATATCATAGCTACGAGCTCGAGACTCTAGCGATCGTAAAGGCGCTACAGCACTTCCGCCATTATCTTATTGGCATTGACTTCAAGATATTGACGGATTGCAACTCGCTAAAGTTGACTCAAAAAAAGAAAGATCTCATTCCAAGAGTTGCCAGATGGTGGGTCTACTTGCAGGACTTCCGGTTTACGATCGAATACCGAAAGGGTGCGTTCATGCAGCATGCAGATTTTTTAAGCCGGAACCCTGTAAGTGTTTCTCACATCCGCAAGCCAACCAATTGGGCACAAATGGCCCAAACTGCTGACAATGAGACGCAGGAACTCATGGAGAAAGTAAGAGATGGTCAGTTGGATCCATCCCGATATGTGGTAAAAAACAATCTCCTGTACTACAAGTACAGTCGCACCGGAGAGGAGTCACGTCTTCTTTGTTTCATACCGAAGGGGTACAGACTCAGTCTCTTAAGAGTCTTTCATGATGATCATGAGCATATCGGCATGGATAAAACTACCGAACTGATTCTCCGTCACTTCTGGTTCCCTGGTTTAAGACAATTCATCAAAAAATACATAAACCATTGTGTGATCTGTCTTTCCCAAAAACGTGTTCCACGTGCTTCACATCAACCCATACAGTCCTGGACGAAACCTGAAAGTCCCTTCTCCACTGTCCACATGGACGTCCTGGGCCCATTGCCTGAATCCAATGGATTCAAGTATGTCCTGGTGTTAGTAGATGCTTTTTCCAAATTTTGTCTTCTTTATGCCCTGCACAGACAGGACCCTGAAGATCTAAAACGCGTGTTTATAAACGCAATTTCCCTATTTGGCACACCTTCATTAATCGTAACTGATAGAGCTAGGATGTTCGAAAGCTCAGCATTTCAAACTTGGGTCACGGGGTTGGGTTGCTCAACACATCTTATCACACCCGAGATGCACCAAGAAAATGGCCAAGCCGAGCGGTACTGCCGTTCCGTCCTCAATATGCTCCGCGTTGAAGCGAACAGCAAGTCCAGTAGTTGGTCTGAAGTCCTATGGAAGATTCAGCTTACACTCAACATGACCAAGCAGGCTACGACACAAACTTCACCCCTACATCTATTGGTTGGAATCGAAGCAACTACCCCGGTCCTGAGGTCACTGGTGAGAGACGTGGCGCTCGACAACTCCCATGCAAATCGTGAAGCGTTGGGTGTTTTGAGACGACAACGGGCTACGGAACAACTTCAAGCCAACCAGCGACGTCAAGACCGCTATGTCAACAAATCACGAGTACAACCACGTGTTTATGCTATTGGCGATTATGTGTTTGTTAGCAAATTTTCACAGAGCACTGGCAAGTTGGACTCCGGCATGAGGGGCCCCTATAAGGTGGTCCGTCAACTTCCCCAGCACCGTTACGAGCTGGAGCTACTGGCAGGGTCATACGGCAAAAAGACTCAGGCCGCGGCTGAACACCTTGTCCTATGGCGCGGTGAATGGACGCCGGAGACATGCGCCGTATTTTTCGAGACTGGTGAGCATCAGGCCACGTTATGCGAACTTTAAGGAGCCTCTAATGTGTGCCATGTGTCTTATGCTTCGACATGCGAACTTTACAGGGCCTCTGTCAGTGTGGTGGTAGCCTGATATGCGAACTTTACAGGGCCTCTGTCAGTGCGGTGTTAAGCAGTCCTGACATGCGAACTTTACAGGGCCTCTGTCAGTGTGGTGGTAGCCTGATATGCGAACTTTACAGGGCCTCTGTCAGTGCGGTGTTAAGGAGTCCTGACATGCGAACTTTACAGGGCCTCTGTCAGTGTGGTGGTAGCCTGATATGCGAACTTTACAGGGCCTCTGTCAGTGCGGTGTTAAGGAGTCCTGACATGCGAACTTTACAGGGCCTCTGTCAGTGCGGTGGTAGCCTGATATGCGAACTTTACAGAGCCTCTATCAGTGCGGCGTTAATGAGACGTGAAATGCGACCTTTAAAGAGCCTCTTTCGCGGGGCATAGCAAATGCATTTAGAGATCTAATGCTTTTGCAATGCGGCACATTTTGTGGTTCCGTTTAAGTTCACAACAATTTTCAGTATCGGTCATAGCTGTTTGGGTGCACACTTATAGTTATGATGCGAAGCTTCTAATTGTTTTTGAACAAGACTATTTCCAATCATTCGATAAGGCTTGTAACGGACGTCTGTTTCAGATGATGAAGAACCTGATCACCTAACAGGTGGCGAAGAGCCTCCTGCTCAGGACAACGCGGTCGGGGACGCCTCGCTGTCAGGAGAGGCCGTGTTGGAAATATCTAGCCCGGATGGGGCGGGGCCTAGCCCGGATGGGGCGGGGCCTAGCAGCGCGCCATGCAGACGCGCGAAACGCGCAGTACGGTGATTGGTGGACGGGCAGCCGCTGGCTACTTGGCGCCAGTCGAGCAAGCGTCGGGCTTCACTTTTTCGGCGGCGCTTCATGGTGTTGGACGTATCTTTGAATTATAATTTGAGTGTCTGATTTAACGGTTTTCCTTTTGTTATTACAATTATTTTTAGTAATAAAGTATATTTGTTTTAAAAAAACCATTCCTGCTTTTGATTTGTAAAAGTATATAATTAATTTTTGCCTTTAAATATTTAAAATTGTTAAATATTTTATATAATTAATGTACATGTTTTTAAAGTAATTAAATTAAGTTAGTCTTAAAGCTGATTGTTATTATTTTATTGACACAATTTTTTTTTGATTTAACTCATGTTAGCTATTATTATGAAATACCGTAAACAACTTATATTTCGTATTTTTATTTTCAAGTATATACCAAAATGTTTTAGTCACGCTTTAGTTGCATGCAGGTTGGACCGACGCGTGCCATTTTGAAGTGCTCCTAATTAGATAACAAAAGGCAAACATTATGAGCCCTATTGTTAAGCTTCAAGTGCATCGGGCCATGGTATATGAAATAGAGTATAATATTTAAGTGGGGCTTAGCCTTTGTCTGAATATTATTTAATATTGGGATATTATTACACGTTTTTGACTTATTTAATTCGGGCAAGATATTACACATTTTTGATCTCCTATGCTTGCTTGGGAAAAGGAGTAAAGGAAAAGGAGTAAGACAAGGGTGCAGTTTATCGACGACCCGAATGGCCGAGTCGGCAGTGACGCTGCCTACGAAACCAAGAGTCCCGGGTTCGAGTCCCGGTGGGAGCAAATATTTGGTTGATGAGAACGAATGTTTGTACCCTAGTCATGGTTGTTTATCTATCTAAGTATAATATTTGTCTATATAAGTATGTGTATCGTTGTCTAGTACCCAAGATACAGGGAATCCTAGTTTGGGGCTGGATCAATGTGTGTAAATGGTGTCCAAGGTATTATTATTATTATTATTATCCCCACTACTATTCAACATCTACATAGAAGAGGCTATAAACGAAATTAGAGAATTCTCCATAGGAGTCAAGATAAATGGAAATAATATACCGTGGATCCGATTTGCAGATGATATTGCCCTAGTAACGGAATCTGAAGAATGGCTACAGGCGAACCTAGAAACCATGAACATAATTTTTCAAAAATACAAACTTAAAATTAATGTTAAGAAAACAAAAGTACTTGTGACGGCCAAAAAGGAAAGCCCTGCCATCAAGATAATATTGAACGGGAATGAACTGGAACAAGTTAAGCAATTCGCATATCTAGGAAGCATCATTGAAGAAACAGGTAGAAGTGAGAAAGTAATACGCACCAGAATAGCCATTGCAAGAAGAGCTTTCACAACAAACAGAAATATTTACAGCAACAAAATCAACATACGAGTAAGGAAGCAACTTATCAAAACACTAGTATGGAGAATTGCATTGTATGGCTGCGAGAGCTGGAACATGACAACTAAAGACATAGAGCATTTGGAAGCTTTTGAAATGTGGTGCTGGCGTAGGATGCTAAAAATTAGCTGGAGAGAGAAAAGAACAAATGAAGAGGTTTTAAGAATGGCTAAAGAGACCCGAGCTATCATAAGAACCATAGCAAACAGAAGAGCCAAGTGCTTAGGACACATTCTAAGACATGAAGGACTCCTCGTTACAATTATAGAGGGCAAGCTTGAGGGCAAACGCCAGCGAGGGCGTCCTAGGGGAAGATATAGAGACCAACTAAAGATTTGGAGCCATAGTGGATCGTACCAGGAGATGAAGACCAAGGCCCAAGACAGAGAGTACTGGAGGTTGCTGCAACGACAGGGGACGACAAGACCCCTTAATATAATATATATATATATAATATGCTTGCTTGATATATTTATTGGCTTATGTATGCTAGAGATTTCCTCTATTGTCTTAAAAACTAATTGAAATTAGTTGGAATGTCTTCGAATATACCTTGTCTGTGCTCAATAGAAGCAGTCAGGTTAGCTAAATCCTTGGCTGTAATACAAAAAAAAATAAGATAGCGACACAGCTACCTGTCGTTTGTAAAAATCTGAAAGGTAGTAGCTACCTTTGGTCAAATAAACATTATTACTAACATAATTGTTAGAGTCAATCAAATGAATCAAACTATTATTATATGACATTGTATGTAATTTCATATTTAGCTTATATCTAAGATAATTTTCAGCTTGTGGCAATCTTTTACTGTATGGGAATGTAAACATAACAATTGTATTAACATTCAGTGAGCAAAGTGTTTCAAAATATTTAATTAGGTCCCATTTGTTTACCTCACCCCTATTTCCAAACATGAGAAATAGATTTCCAAACATGAGAGAGAGGAAAAAGAAGCTCTAACCGAATTATATAAAGACATGCCGTGTCTCTGAGACTTTTCCTCCGAATCATTTATTTATATTTAAATTTATAACTACCATAACATGCTTAACATATCCAAATGCGGTAGGTATATTTAATATAATTTAACTAAATATTTACATATTTATAACATCTTTATGTCATACCGAGACAGGCCCAAAGAAGTATGCTGGGAAATGTATTCAGTAAGCTGACAGAGAAATTAAAGGCCATAGCAAACGAAACATCAACTAAGAAGAAAATCGACCACTTAAAATTTGCCTGCCAAAGGGAGGTGCTTAAACAACTTTCTGAAAATTTTATAGGCACGCACGGAGCCATATCTCAATATTTACGTGTTTAAGCAGAGTCGACAGCACAATGAAGTGGAGGCCTTGTTGTAAACCTGTGTGGACCCAAACAAGCATGTGGAAGCCTTGTTTGCTCTCTCCATAGTCATCTCACGCACCCCTTCTGAGGCGTGGGGAGTCGGGGTCAGGTCGACGGACCTCTTCCCGAAGAATCGCCTCTGTCCACTCCTGTGGACAGGTCATCGGATGGCCCCTGCGGGCGGTGGTCTTCTTGTGGCGCTGGTATGCAGTGGGTGATCGCCGGCTAGGCAACCAGGTCGCGTGGCAGGCGGCGGCGGTCGGGCGGGCGCGCGTCTTGTTTGCAACAGTGTGGCACGGGTTTTAATACCCCTTCAGTGTTACCAACAAACTATAGAAAATTACCTAAAACTTATATTTAAATGTCTAAAAATCGTAACAATAGGTACCGTAGAATCAATAGAATCATGATTCATGTCATGATATAGCCAACCAAAGTTGAATTATTGAATTAGAACTTTCATTGAACGAAGATATATTTTAGGGCACACTGCGATAGCTTGGGTGAAGACTTAGGGGCGAGCGCAGCGATGCTCCGAATAGTCTTCGTGTTAGGTTGACATTTATACCACAAAAAACACCACTTAGTGCTGAATACAAATGCTTTTGAAGACGTGCTTTCGTGAAATTCAACCCTTTCTTGTAATTTCATGAAATAATTGGGGATATCCATGGTTGGATATTTCATGCCATAATCAAATTCTACGATTAGCTACTACGACATAAACATTCTTATAACAAACTGGCATCCCCGGCAGGCAATCCCCGCTCCATGCGCTGGCGATAAATGTCAAAATTCTTGTCCATTTTTATTCAAAAATCCTCCGTCTCTTTACTTGCTGTGCAGTCGAACAGTTTCACAACAAAAACACTAGCTATGTCAAAAATAAGCGGCTTCCACAGGGCGCCCAAGTTCAAGCCTGAAGTGAAGTTGGCTAATAAAGCGAGAAACCCCGTGACAATGTTGAAAAGAAATGAGAAAGTTGAAGTTCTTCAGAGTCCCATCAAATCTGAAGCTGATAAAAAGAATTACAAGTAAGTTTATACCTATCCATCTTTCAGCCTGCAGGAGGAAAGGCCTGGACGCCCTATCCTTCATATAGCTTCATCTTTGTTTTTACAAGGAAAACATTTTGTAGATTTACAAAAAATAGTTTCCCTACCGAACTCATCCACTCAAATGTCGATGGGACGAAGCTATCCCATAACACTGAGAACATCTCATATTCTGACCAACAGACATTGTTATAAAATTTTGAAATAAAGTGTAGCTTTACTGTTTAGAAAGCTTTACTCATTACAACATATGTCAGTACCACAGCTGTATACCTAAAATATTGCAGCCAATAATAAAGTTTAAATCAGGTTTTAATGAGACCAAATGATAGAAAGATCAGAGTGTCGATAAGGGGGCAGAAGCGAAGTACAGAGTGTCGATAAGGGGGCGAAAAAATCTTTTTTTTCCCTTGGCCCCCCCTTATCTACACTTCAACTGGATTTAGCTTAACAAATAATGACATAATTACTGCCTACATTGCTTATCTTCAAGCTAAAGTAAAACACTGAAACTGTGTCACACTGAAACATTTGTGTTCCAATACATATGCTATAAGTTATTTATTATTTGACTATATGTGTTGCAGTGACGACTTATTCAGTAAGTCTATCTAGGCGAAACTTCAGATACCAATCCTACAGTAGTTAGGCCTTCAATTCAATTCAAAAACATTAATTTTGAACCACATACCATTATATGGATTCCATATTCAAATAACACATTTAACTCAATGTAGGTCAAAATGTTTCTTCAATAAATTTGACAACCTCTGTGGCGCTGTGGTTGCGGTCCCAGGTTCAATCCTCTGAATTCCCAATATTAAAATAACCTAGGACTGAACATAAAAGGATTGCTACTGAACCATCTAAGATTCCATCTAAGATGACCTTGTCATATTGGAGGAAAACACAAAAATAGCAGAAGCACAGAAGTGGGGCTGGAAATGAATTTGAGCAAGACAAAAATTATGACAAACTCAGCAGAGATGGATATAACAGTTAATGGACAAAAAAATATGTAAAGGAATATGTCTACCTAGGCCAGATAATTTCAACTGAAGACCAAATGTCAAAAGAATTAGATAAAAGGGTAGCCATAGGATGGAAAAAGACAGGGTGTTGAAAGAAATTCTGAAAAAAGGAGAACTCAGCATAATTATCAAGAAAAAGACTTTTGATACTTGTAGCCTCCCCTGCATTACATATGGATATTTAATGCAGGGGAACTTTGACTAAGCAACATAGGCTCAAACTGGCAAGAGGCCAGAGAGCCATGGTGAGAAGTATGCTGGGAAATAAACTTAAG
Source organism: Argyresthia goedartella (assembly GCA_949825045.1). NCBI lineage: Eukaryota > Metazoa > Arthropoda > Insecta > Lepidoptera > Argyresthiidae > Argyresthia > Argyresthia goedartella. The sequence goes on from OX463828.1 coordinate 18,427,179, forward strand.
GACAAAGTAGAATATCTACATGAGGGGCAGATCAAAACAAACAGACATCCATGCAACGCCATGCTTACCAGATTCAACGAATGGGCGCCAAATTTGGTGTGGGACATACAGTCATCACAAAATAATAAACTGTGGCCCAAACTAAATTCAACCTTATGTCAGTGACACAGACTCTGGATTGTAGTAACAGGTGATGAAACATGGACGATCCCAAAACAAAGCAGCAATCGAGCATCTTTCAAGATGAGCCGAAACCAACCAAATTGGCGCGCGTGAAAGGTGCATCTTAGCGGATGATTGCTTATTTTTTTAAATAAAACGGGACACATGGCTGCTGTTGCTTTAGAGCAGCGGTTCTCATTTGGTTATAGAACCCTTTTGGAAAGCAAAATATTACATGAAGCCCCAAAATAAACAAAAAAATATTTAGCATGATTTATTAACAATCATGTTACAATTTAACAGTTACATACTATATATAAGAGAAGAGAAAAAATTAAGTCTCATATCAGGTTCGGCATCCAATTTTTTGCCGTATTTTGTTATTGTAACTGCGAAGGTCGAGAATCCTGTTTCGCACAAGTTTGATTTTGGGAACGGGAGAAGAACATTGAAGGCCATTGTGGCAATAAGTGGATATTCATCGGATTCTGCACCAAAAATCATTGACAGACACTGAACAGTGAGATATTGAAACAATTCTTCAAACATATCATCTTGAATAATTTTATTTTTATCGCTTACAACTCACTGAGTGAAAGCTTTATATTTTGCTATAAAAATCTAATTTTCTTTTGAAGGCGGTTATTTTGTTAAAGGCCTGGAATATTGTAGGTAAAAAATTTATCTTTTAATTCGTGTTGTACAGTTTCTAAATGTCGGCGCATCTTGGTAGGTACCATGTAGGTAGATGGAACTATTAGGAAGTAGTTTACTACACAACATATATAGGTAGAGAGGCGAGTCGTTGGAATTTCCTTTTTTTCGCCTTTGAAACCGTGGAGCTTGACGTCGTCGCTGCTTTACAGTCTTGGAAAATTCGGAAATTGATCCATCCTCCGGGCGTACCACTTTTGAACCTTGAACTTTGATAGTATTTTTTTCTTATTCATTCCAGAAAGTTTTAGAGCGCCCCACGTAGGTACGAATAAACAAATCACTTTCTTTTTTACAACATTATTGTATAGGCTGTATCTCATGAACCGTGATAGTAAGGCAGATGAAATTTTCACAGATGATGTAATTCTGTTCCCGCTATAACAACAAACACTAATAAAACAAAAAAAAATATTTAAAGGATTAAATATGGCCAGAAATGCATCTTTAGCTTCAATTCTAAGCTAAACTAGACAACATAAAAATTTAGGATAAATATATGTTATAAAAGGTCTATTAGAGATAAGAATGGACTTTTAAAATTACCGGATATCTGTTATATTTAATACTTGAAAATATTTTTCGCAATGCATTATTATTCAACTAAATGAAAAAGCACTCGGAGACGAAATCAGTTTCCTATATGAAACTTACACGTAAAAATAGGTAAAAAAAATGGAAAATTTTTGGTTGTTTTATTATATTTTTAATGTTGTTATTACAGGAGTTTAGTAATATTTTCTATAATTTTCTTGGTCTCTGAGCTCGGGCTGCCCCGCGGGGCTCTGCGTGGGAGCATGCGTCAGTCTGCTTCGACGCGATGCGACGGGTATTTGTTTTCTTTGTCTAATTCTCAATGCCATTGGCCTTTGTTCAGCCCTTAAGGAGGCTCCCATACAACAAACGTGATTTTTTTGCTCGTTTTTGCTCGATATTGATAACGGCAACAGGTAGACGCTTGAAATATTCACAGAATATTGAGTTATATTATACACTTTAAAATATATATATATAGGTATATATATATATGTTACGGCTAAAGCTAGGTGTGAAACTAAACTTAAGTTTAGCCGGCTAGTGTTAAGATTAATTTCGAGCCTCGGCTAATGTCCGATGTCATGTTCGTTTGTGATAATGGATGTCATCTTTAATCGGCTAGACTGCACATTAGCCGATGCGTTTCGGTTAATGTTGGACATTAGTTAGCTAATGTTGAAAACGAAGTATTCGTGCGACTGCGGGAGCGGGGCGGGGAAATTTTATTCAGATGAGAAAGCTATTTCTAATATTAGGGCAAAACACTGAACACATTTTTCTCCTTACACCCATGTGACGGTGGCGAAACGGCCAAGCCACATATTGTGCTAAGGTGTAGAATTTGTGAAGTTAGGGCTTGTAGAGTTAGGGTGTGTAGAGTTAGAAGCTTGGCTCTACGTGAGACCTGATAACTTTTTGACAGTGCGAGCCATATATATGGTCTCGTCTTGGCAACATTTTACATGAAAATGTTTTTGGTGGGCTTGGTGTTTTAGAGCTGTAATCATATTGTTGGGAATTCCCGGGAATCGCTGAAAATTTCCCGGGTTCGGGAAAGACTTATTTTCTTACACCGCGTTAATGTGTTACTTGAATGGGAGCCTGAGTTAGAGCTGAAAATTAACTCGAAAGTTTCCTTTTCGAGGGTAACTTTCACGAATGTTACCTGAAAGTTTTGGCAGATTTCTAAATTATATTTTTTTCTTACACTAACAATAAATTCGTGTGATTGTATACCCTGCACAAAAAAAAAACACTCAGTAGCGTGGATGATTCATGTCATTGATAAGTTTCTCAATGATTTTGTATTTTCAATTTGACTAGCATATTAAAATCTTCATTTTGGTTTTGGGATGCCTAGAAGTCCATAAGTTTAGGATCACGGCAATATCAACTTTAAAAACCCGACTTCAGGCCCTATTTATTCTCTCTGTAGAATTTCCAAAAACTGAATCGACAAAAAAATCTAATTAATTATCGAACCTGCTCACAAAAAATCATGTCAATAAGTTGAGAAATGGGGCTTGTAGAGGAGAACAACCGGACACACATCCAGACTTACGAAAGCAATGTTACCTCATTCTGAAACGAAGACTTTTCACTCGCTCGGTCAATAATAAGGTAACTTGAAAATAATCTACAAATAAATAAATTGGTATTTGTAACGAAATAACGATTTTATGATTTCCCGGGAGCCGGGAATTCCCGGCACTTGCATTGTTTTTTCCTGGGACCCGGAAATGAAGAAGTAGAAGAAGGGTAGATATCGGCTTCGCGATTCATCTCCGAGCACAGGTCAGGAGATAGATAGATAGTTAATTTATTAATTGTTCGGTACAAACACAAACACATATTAGTAATTAACAAATTACAAACCACACAAAATAAATTATGACAAAACAAAGCAAAGAAATGAAATAAAACAATGAAAATAATTATAATTAACACAGCAATAATATACAAAATAAATATCACTATGTAGCACTGTGACTGTACCGCGACAATGAAATGGCCCTGACTCAGCAATGTCACAGACGAATCTGTGACGCTGATATACTGCCAGAGCCAGGGAGGATGGTCATGTGAGGATTGTACAGTTCAGTCTGCCTGCAATATGGGCCAGAATGCTGTCGGCGCCTCCCCGCAAGCGGCCCTTGCTCTTCTTGTGGCGTAAAAGTCCAAGAAAGATCTGCGGACCTCCTTGATGCACTGTACAAGTGCGGCAGCCCTGGCCTTTACCTAATAAAATAAAATAAAATAAAAAGCCTTTTAATATCTCATAATAAAAAATAGGGTATATATATATAACATTTCATTTTTCATGCATTAAATAAATTTTAATTATTATTTTTAATATTATAGCAGATTGATTATTATTATTAATTGTAAAAAAATATATATATTTGTTGTCGTGCTAATTTTATGAGAGCCCTGATCGGGTGAAGGCCTCCTCTAAGCGATGCCACTCTTCCCTATCTTCCGCGCGTTTCAGCCAGTCCTATAGATAATTTTCTGGCCTTTACCTACCTATAGATAATTTTCACTTGACACTTACGTGTTTATTTTCACCTTAGGCGAAATTATAGTAATGTATGGCTTAGTTTGTCTGTGAGACCTTGCCTTAACTTCTCAAAAACCGAGGATGGTTCGGACGAGTCGCGTTTCTGAATCTTATGCCATGGTAATAAAATTTAAAACCAAGGGTTAATTCAAGGTGGTATTCAAAGGGTTAATAAAGTTTATATATCCAATACAATCTTCAGCACCTAATTCTTGGTCTTCCCAATACCCAAGCATTTCAATTTCCAATTTTTTGTGGTACATTTTTGGGAGACCCATTTGGTTGCATTAGACTTTTTGGCTAAATCTAAGCCTTGAGCAGTCCATGTGAGAAACAAAAGTTATTAACATCGCATCCCTTTGCAGAACCATAAGGCTGAAAAATGGCTTGACAGCATTACTCATATCAGACCCCAGTAAACCCACAACTCCGAACGACTCAGAGTCTGAAGAGGATACCACCAGCGGTTCCGACGAGTCCACAGACCAGGAGAGCGATGGAGCGAAGTCGACACAATCGGCAACTAGTGATACTCACAACCCGAAAAAGAATAACTTTGATGAAGAGAAATTGGTGAGTTTTAATTTAATAGTACATATTGTGTACATTTTGTGATTTCCAGGACACAAATATCTCTGCTCCTCCAATTAAATCTTTATGCGTAGTGAGTTACTATTTTGCATTATACTAGCAAACTGTATAATTTACGATAAGCATCTCATGTTCACCTAAATTACCCTATAATTTTGAATATGACTCACCTCGAGTGAGGCATTTTTTATACTTAGTTTTCCTACTTCGGAGTACCCGCAGCAGTATTGTACATTATCGTTGAGTTTCGCTAATGTCATCATAGTCCCTTGACCACAGAGCATTGAATATTATGTTGAGATATCTGTGCCCTTGACCCACGAAATAAGCACGGTATGAAGTCCAGAATGGTATGAACCTAACTAAACGGGATCTCGTCTGTACCTACCGCTTGTAAATCTATGTTTATCGTTAAAAATTATGACTTTCTAATATGGACGATGAATACTGACTAGAAAGCCAATCAAAAAGTAATATTCTTCTCAATATATCACCAGAGGAGTGAAAGTTCGTTTTACGAACTGGTGACTAGATCAACTGGTTTTGGAAAACTATAAATTTACGGTTGATTTATTTCCGTGAATTCAATTCGTAATTCGTAATTTCTTTATTGTACTACACAAAACAGTCATACAGATAACTTATAATAGAAAAAACATGTACAAAGGCGAGCTTATCTCTCAATTCCATTCATTGATAAATTTATAATCCACAAGAAAGTTGGGCGTTTTGAAAGATTCTAAAATAACAGCACGGCACACTTAAACTGGGAAGAGCTATGGGTCACTCTCTCTTTCTTTTCCAAGGGAAACAAGGAGAAAGAAATTGACACCTACTCTACCAGTATTAAGTGGCGTAAGATATCATACGATCGATAACTTTAAAAGCGCCAAATGCTGATCTTAATCTCAAACTTATTAAGCTTTTTCCGCCAAACATTCAATACAAAATGTGTCACTCACACGCCAAACATGTATGCTATGCTATGCAAAATACAACTTAATACATACTAGATAAGGTCTCTTTTAGTGAAAAAAATCGGTTATAGCCGACGACGTGGCGCCAGTGGCACGACTCCAGTGACGACTGGAGCGCTCAAAGGGTTAATAAAATTACACACCAGATTTCAGCCGCTGCAACTGGATCTCTTGTTATGTTGTTAAGTAATCTACTGACGTGCAGTGCAGTGGCCTTCACTATTGACCTTATATTTGTTGATTGCATGTTTTATATAAACTGTCTAAGAGCAATGAACTAGTTTTTTTGGGCATGGAAAAAATATCTATTACATGGACACTGCGTTTTGGACCATCAGCTAACCAATCAAGTGCAAAAACTACTGCTGCTTTGTGTCCTCCTCTACGAAATATTTGAGTGGGTACTTAAGTATTTATTAAAACTTAAGTTAGTTTAGGGAAATGGAAAATAAAATTAGGAAGCCTTCATTCTTCAATAGCTGCGGCGATGGTCTAGCCCCCTGTCACGCAAAATGGCAGTTAATTATACAATACGTGGGCATAACTCCTCTGCCACCCCGCATGGGCAAAGAGGTGAAGCTAGAGGTGATTGTTTGTTTTTTGTTTTGTTCAGATAATGTATCATTTTTAGCATCCCGACGTTTATTATATTTAAGGGCATACAAAAACTATTTCAGGACATACTAAAACTATGTTGTAAACTATAAACGACGGCATGTTTAAAATGTATCATTATACCTACTAAGGTATGTATGTATCTAACCAAGCATGTACAGCTTTCGCCTAGTCATATTTTACAGCAATTACAAAAATAGTATGTTTCCAGTTACAATTATATTTGGTAATAGTGTGAAAAATTTCGATATCGTCCTAGTTTACGAAACAATTAATAACTTGTTTTGCACATCGTACCGGGCGGTCGGTATAACTACGCTTGTTTGTAGTTATAGTACTACTTTAATGTTGAAATTAAATGAAATTGTTTAATGCACAGATGATGCACACTGGTTCTACTTACATAACTAAAGAGATAGAGTTCAAAGTACAAACGTCTTTATTTCTGTAGATATTTACATATACTTAGCAAACGTCATTTTTGCCTCTTCTCTACATTGGAACACTGTGGGAGAGGGGGCGAAGAAACTCCCACAGATTGATTTTAGATATCTTTTAAAAATTGGTTCTAAACTAATACAAATATTACAATATTAATTAATATAATTAAGAGGCAGGAATTAGTAGTTACAATTTTTAAAAGCAAGTTCTGTGTTGAGTAAGATAGTTTTAGAAGCTTATCTGTGAGCGTAGAACAGAGGAGAACAATGACAACCGAACTAATGACAAACACTGAATCTCGATTATTGGAGTGCCTCTGACAATATACCTGTTTTATTATAGTAACTACGCAACATATTTCTCAGCAGATTGTACAGACAGATTGACAGGCGCAAAAACAAACAAGTGGAATACAAAAATACATAAAAATAGGTATAAAATATCTTAATTGAATGAGAGAGAGAACATCGTGTATGTCGCTAGCGTACCTGGTTTTCCTGCAAGATCGTATGTAAACGTATAACATATTACAACTGAACAGAAGCAGGGTGAGTTTCTGAGTGTTATGTATGTTTCTGCATAAAGCTTATGAAAGTTAAAGGCAGGGTGTGTGGGTTTGTGTTAAATGGGGTGTGTTTTAAGTAACGCAAGAGCAGCTATTTTAACCATTCAGCTATTGATTCAGCTATTGTAACGCAAGAGCAGCTATTGTAACCATATACACATACGGTTTATTCATAACAGAGCTTTTGTAATCATTTAGATAAGTTGGTTTTACAGGAGTTCCTATTCAGGGGAAAAATGTTAATGCAATTAATTTTGTTATAAAGACGAGAACCCAAAAATGGGAAAACTTGTCAGTAAAAGGCCAAGCTGTGTTTTCTCATTGACACAGTTTTGAATACCCTGTCATTGCGACGAGTGGACAGTATTGCGGGATCATAGATAAGTTTAGCGTCCTGTCTGAAGATGATGTGTTGAATAAAGAGTTGACGAAGTGAGGAGACCACATGATTGGTAAAGAGGATAAGTCGAGGAAAGTATTGGCCTAAAAGTACATACGAACATTTGACGACCTCTGGGGCGCATCGGTTGTGGCTCTGTCTACCATGCGAGAAGTCCCGGGTTCGATCCCCAGCAGGGGGTAAAGAAGAAAAATACCCCAGGTCTTGGATTTTTATATGTGTGTGACGTCGCTGTTTCTGGTACACACGACACAGGGTATCCTAGTGTAGGGTCAGAAGCAATGTATGTGCCTGTATGTAAATATTTATGTTTAACTGCGCCGCGTTTCAGAATCCTTGCCCACACCTGCCAAAATCGCACTGATGGAAACGCTCTTGCTATGCGTGTTCTTGACAGAACCATGTTGATCTTGATAGGTCATCTAGTATCGGTGTTATTCGAAAATATTATGAAATCCATTTCATTCAAGTAAAATTTACACACACACACACCCACACACACACACACACAAACACACACACACACACACACAATAGAAAATAATATAAAATTATATATATGCTTATAAAAAAGTTACAAATAAGGTTCTTACTAATAACTTAACAATGAAAATAATACAAGAGTAATAAAAGGAATTCAATTAGTCTATTCTAATGGGTATACCTAATTAACATTAGCAACATCATTAATTATGTTACTTATGTGTTTGAACAGTCAGTACTATCTGACAACAAATACTGTTTATCAAACTCAGAATCTTTGAGGCAATAACGACTAGTAATAGGTGTATCAAACATATTGACATCAGGCTCTTTCAGGTGTTTCAAGATTTCAGGAGCATCTTTTATATCTTTATACGACCTAGTTGTAAGATGATTGTCTACATAAATAGCTAGTGCTTCCGTACCAGTCATTACTCCTTGCTTGTCGAGCTTTTCTTTGGCATCAACAATCCGCTTCGCTTCTTCTGGAGATTCTGAAACGGCTTTCAAGGCTTGTGCTGTGATGCGGCTCCCAGAAGCACGCGCAGCCATTTCAGTAGCAAACCGAAGTTCACTGGGAGTAATATTCTCTACCAATTCGTGAACTCTTGCACGTTTCATAACGATGCCACATTAGTCGAAAGATTTTTGGGGGCTTCCAGGCCTCAGGAGTGTGGTAGTTAACTCATCTTGGTCACCGTCCACAAAACTTCGTCTTGATAAATACATAAATAATAAATAAACATTACACATAGATGACAATCTTACACAAATCGACCTAGGCCCATACTAAGCTCGACAAGGCTTGTGTTATGGGAACTAGACGACGATATAAATAAAAGATCACACAACACATCACACAAATATTTTCCCTTGCCGGGATTCGAACCCAGGACCGTCAGCTTCGTATTAGGCAGGGTCACTACCCACTAGTCTAAACCGGCTGGGTAGCCTGTGTGTCACTGAGTACTTAAAATAAAAATAAAAATTGGCAGATTTTATGCTCTTTAATATGCGGGCTAAACAAAATTTTTGCAAGATTCGAGTGGGGTATCAAAATAAAGGGCTTTAAAAGGCTAGTGCTTAAATATATATTATCTTCCACAAGCTATGACTATATACCATAGTTTATAAACTAATAATTTACATACTTTCGTAATTTTCAACGAAAAAGCATAAAATAAATACTTACTTACTAACTTATTAAAAACTTAAAAACCCGACTGCGGTATATTAAAATCAGAGAGTAAAGTAAAGTAAAGTAAAATTTATTTGTTGCAACATGGTGCGACCAGTTGGTAACATTATAATATATAGTCCATTAACATGTCTGCGCCATATTCAGGTATAGAAATATTGGTAGCGGAACGGAAAAGACAACTTGAGGTAATTATCGAGATTCGATAAAATTATTACAGCACAGTGTACATTTGTGCCGGCCGGTCCATTTAATCTTATAGAGTGGGTTCCGCTTGCATTTAATTTAAATTTAATGAACATAAACAATTACAAACAGACACATACATTGCTTCTGGCCACACACTAGGATACTCTGTGTCGTAGGAACCAGAAACAGCGACGTCACACATATAAACATCCAAGACCTGGGGATGTTTTTTTTTGTTTATCCCAAGCCGGGGATCGAACCCGGGACCTGTCGCATGGTAGGCAGAGCCACAACCGCAGCGCCACAGATAAGATGAGATAATTTATGGCTAGTATTTAATCGCACATCAAAAATACTGATTTTTACAGCAAAAAAGGATCAGCAAAAACATTTTTTTGTTTTAAGTATTTTTGTTGTCCTTACATGTTCAACCTAATACGAAGGATAAAGGGAGCTTCGCTTCACTCACCCCCTTTGCTCGTCACCTAAGCTACCACAATATTTTGCCCTAATATTTGCTGTGAAACTCAGTACATTTGCTGTGCAAATTAATATTATTGATGTGCAGTTTAATATTTCCCATAATTTATTGATAATTGTACATACACTGTACTGTAATAATTTTATCAAATCTCAATAATTACTTTAAGTCTTATCTGCTTGTTAGCCACTCGATTTGTGTACCCTGACTATATCATGGTCTGTTCGCTCCCTAACAAATTGATTCGTTCGACAGGTTCTGATTTTGCGCAAACTAAAGATATTAATAAGAAAAGCGCGAGCGGTTTTCTCTCGAATACGATGCAGACTATTTGCATCCTCCCTCCTTTCTTACGATACGGTATGAGAAACGATTACTAACTGTATCGATTGTGGTGTGCTGCAAAACATCTCGAATGCTGAAACCAACCAACCAACAACAAAAATATGATAAATGGTGGATATTATACTTATATGGAATTATAACAGAGGTTTTCACAAGCATTCGCTATGTTTCACTGCATCCTATTTAGCGTAACGTAACGTAAACCTGTCAAGTAAAGTAGACCATGTCGCCGCTTCGTAAGAAAAGAGGAATTATGCAAGAACATATTTGAATCTAGGATTTTCCTCAATGATTCCTTAGTTTCATTGATACTATGAGTATGTATTTCCATTACTGAGTAGTTTCCTGCGGTAGTGGAACGGTGCGGGAGGAGTGTTTTCGTGACCTCTAGGCTGGACAATGCGAGAATTCATTGGGCTGTCGGCGTGTGTCACCACTTCCGCACAGCTCTGCCACCGCAGGAAACTATACTTCCAATTGCATTTGGGCAGGGACCAGGGCGCATTACACGAGAACGTTGGAAATTATTTTTAAAACCGTTGTATTCCAATACAATGGGTTGGCTTGTTGATGCTTGACAAGCCAATGCGGTGGATCAACTCTTTCGTTTCACGATGTAAAGATCTGGGTCTGCCGCGCAAGCCCCATCGGCATCGGTGACGGCTTCATTTTGACAGCTTCGTGCAAGAATCGTGCTTTATCATTATGACAATACGGCAAGTCAATTGAAGCGTCGGTATCGGGACCAAGCCGACGGGGCTTGGGCGGTAGACCCACAGGTTGGTTTTCCAATCAGCCTCGTGTAAACGGCCCATATGAAGAAAAAGTAGAAGAAATAAATGACCTACATGCTTGCCAAAGTTTGCTTAAATCCCGCAAGCACAAACTTGTAAACGGTGCATTTATGTTGGCATGCGGGAGCTTGGCAAACCTTGGGAAGATGTAAATCAAGTATAAAATGTCAAAGTAAAGTGTAAATTTGGCCACCAGGCGGCGTGCGCGATGTCCGTCGGCGTCGGCTCGTACAGCGACCCGCCTGACATCCAAGGCCTAGCGCACTTCGTCGAGCACATGGTGTTTATGGGCAGCGACAAGTACCCCAAGGAGAACGAGTTCGACTCCTTCATCAAGGTTCGTATCTTCACTTAGCTTCTGACGTGATGAGCTGAACTGATGGCCTTATTATTGGTATTACCACTCCGTCAACCGTCAGTTTTTGTTTTTGTCCAAAGCTAATGCTACGAGCATGTACAGTGTCCAAATTGGCGACAGTGTGATTATGATAGAGTAAATGGGAAGTACCCGTAACTGAGGAACTTGTATGAAGAGATGTAAGAAAGCCTGAGAAGAAAGCCAAAATAGTTGCAAACGATACGCCGAGCATCTATGTATGTTTTTAGAAAAAGGGCGGCTCCGACAACGCAGCAACAGACTGCGAGGTGACCACATTCTACTTCGAGATCCAAGAGAAGCATCTGCCCCATGCCATGGACATGTTCAGCCAGTTCTTCGTCAGTCCCCTGATGAAGAAGGAAGCCATGCAGCGGGAAAGGGAGGCGATTGAGTCAGGTCAGTTACTGGTGGCTGTTGGTGTTTAGGGTTCCGTACCCGAAGGGTTCCAAACGGGACCCTATTACTAAGACTTCGCTGTCCGTCCGTCCGTCCGTCCGTCCGTCTGTCACCAGGCTGTATCTCAAGAACCTAGCTAGCTAGAGAGTTGAAATTTTCACAGATTATGTATTTCTGTTGCCGCTATAACAACAAATATTAAAAAACAGGATAAAAGAAATATTTAAGGGGGCTCCCATACAACAATACCACATACAAACTTATGGATGCACCTGGTTACGTACATGGAGTGTGAAAGTAACCGCACCAATAACTTTGTAAACAATATTTTGCTGTGTAAAATCCAAACTATTCACTCCACACCATCGCTTCCATTGAACGGTGGTACGGAACCCTTCGTGCGCGATTTAGATTCGCACTTGACCGGTTTTATTTAAGGATTAATACTGGATTATACGATATACGTAAAATAAAGCTAAATAGCTTTCCAATGTATCTAGATAACATTTTTGTTGCTAACTTTTATTAAATTACTTATTACTATTATACGGAAATATATTTTTTTCCGCCTTCAGAGGACCAAAATACAAATAAAAACTCTTGAGAAAAAATATTACGACATTGAACTAGAACATTATTTTAATAACTTGTAGACTTACCCAGCTTTGTATATTGGTATAACACTTAGGAGTAGACTTTGTGGTTACAAAGCTCACTCATAGATCACAGACTTTACTTGCGTCGAACTTGCTCCTCAATGTCGACCGTTCTCGCAGTAACCGGACGTCCGCGGGACTGTTTTGTCCTGTTTTTTAGTATTTGTTGTTTTAGCGGCAACAGAAATACATCATCTGTGAAAATTTAATCTGTCCTAACTATCACGGTTCATGAGACAGTGACTTGTGACAGACGGACGGACGGACAGCGGAGGCTCAGTAATAGGGTCCCGTTTGGCACCCTTCGGATACGGAGCCCTAAAATTGTAGGGTTCGTATGCTTGTTATTATGCCCCGTATGGCCGAGTCGGCAGTGACCCTGCCTACGAAGCCAAAGGTCCCGGGTACGAGTGTCGGTGGGGGCAAATATTTGTTTGATGAGAACGGATGTTTGTACCCTAGTCATGGTTGTTTATCGTTGTCTAGTACCCAAGCTACAGGGAATCCTAGTTTGGGGCTAGATCAATGTGTGTAAATAGTGTCCAAGGTATTATTATTATAGGTATTAAATATATATATATATATATATATAGGCAGCCAAATGCGATGCAATATCTCTTGGGCTTCATTTTAAGTAGCTAACTAGGGGGCACGCGGGACGGGGCGATACATTGCGGAGTGTCACCGGGCTGTATATGGGTATGTATGTCATATACCTATATATCGGATAAATATCTAAAGTCAGATTGTGTGATGTTTATTACAAAAATCGGATTTTTGCGAACCCTGCAATTTAAACAATCAAAGGTTTCTTAAAGTGTACAAGAGACGTATTTTGTGGGTTTTCTTGGACGATGGTACCGATATTTTACAGAGTTCGCGATCTCGAAGCCGTCCGACAGCAACCGCAAGGACCAGCTGCTCGCCTCGCTGTTTCCCGCCGGGCACCCCGCGCGCACCTTCACGTGGGGCGACCTGCGCAGCCTGCGGGACCGCGTCGCCGACGACGACACGCTGCACGCCGCCGCGCATCGCTTCCGGGCGCGCCATTATAGCGCGCACCGGATGACGCTGGCCGTGCAGGTGCCGATTCATAACTTTAACAACTCCATACTAATTTATTAGGAGTTGTCAAAGTCTTCTCCAAAATAAACTAGTTTCTTAGCTAACAATTGATTATTTACCAAGTTTAAGTTATTAACTTGCATTAATCGTGTAGAATCTAGTGTCAACCGTGTAGACAACACTATCAATAGTTTATAAACTAGTATGAAACTGTATCTACATAATTACAGAACATTTTTTTTGTTAGACAATATTGTTGCATATAAGTAGAGAGGAGCGTATGTTACTTATCCCAAAACACAGGGGAAACTCTACTTTGGGGAGTAACGACTCTTATATTGTCTGTACAAATGCATGAAAAAACTGTAGCAATATTACAGAGTAAGAGTCAGTATTTTTTTTTATTGAATATAAATAAATAAATTATCTTATTCAACGTCAAAATTATACTTACTTATAACTACAAATCAATTTTTTATATAAAAAAAGACTACACCGTTTCGGAAGTACACCGTACTGAATAAACATGATTATTATTATTATTATTATTATATAGTATAAATCGTCTAGAGCCTAATAACTAGAAACGATTGATTGATAGTGTTTGCTTCAGGATTGTGGGGTGCGTACCTGTAAGATGTATGCTAGAGGTACTCAAAGCGGCTAATGGAGAACTGAATATATATTTCAAGAAATGTGAATAAGTAAACAACAAATAAATACTTAAGTCTAAAGTGCACTGGCCTGGTTTAAATGTCTTTTCATTTCTGCCTACAATGCTTCCCCCTTTATTTGAAATATTAAATACAATATAATGTAAAATTTATAAAAAATATTACTAAATTAAATACATAAAAAACTATTTAAAAGCATACCTTCCTATATAATGTTCATTATATAAACATTGCAATATAACACACATTAAAGAATGTAAAAAAAAACTGGTCGGACGACTCTGCCTGACCGAGTTTTCTTCGATTCTGTTGATTGCTGTTGCTTGCTTCGTTGTTACTAAACGATTGATACATGTTACTGCACGATTTATACTGGTTTTTACACGATTAAATACACGTGAAGGTGGGGCGCCCTGCGTGGCTCGCGCGGCCGCCTCGCCGACGACGACTCGCTGCACGCCGCCGCGCATCGCTTCCGCGCCCGGATGACGCTGGCCGTGCAGGTGCCGATTGATAACTTTAACAACTCCACACCAATTTATATGGAGTTATCAAAGATATTGAGAGAATAACTCCAAAAAAAAATAGTTTCTTAACGATAGATTGTGTCCACACCGTTGACCTTAGAATCGACACGATTTATACTAATTTCTTAACGATTGATAGTGTTACGACGACCTCTGTGGCGCTGCAATTGTGGCACTACCTACCATGCGAGAGGTCTCGGCTTCGATCCCCGGATGGGGATAAAGAAGAAAAACCCCCAGGAATTGGATGTTTATATGTGTGTGATGTCGCTGTTTCTGGTTACCACGATAC
Organism: Argyresthia goedartella; assembly: GCA_949825045.1. Classification (NCBI taxonomy): domain Eukaryota; kingdom Metazoa; phylum Arthropoda; class Insecta; order Lepidoptera; family Argyresthiidae; genus Argyresthia; species Argyresthia goedartella. The sequence goes on from OX463828.1 coordinate 18,442,220, forward strand.
AGGGTATCCTAGTGTGGGGCCAGAGGCAATGTATGTGCCTCTATATGTATAAATGTTTATGTATGTTTAAATGTTTTCCACATGGTCGACACTAGATTCTACGCGATTTATACTATTTTCTTAACGATTGATAGTGTTTTCCACACGGTTGACACTTGATCCTGGTTTTTTTTTTCCGTGCTTTGAGTAATAATGTATAAATACTAGAGACGCTAGCTCGAACAAAATATGTGCCCGGCCGCTTGACGAGAGGGGTACGCGCGGGGCGAGAGCGGGCGTGTCAGTTGTCATAGATAGAAAATCTTTGCGCTCAGATGCCACATGCCGTAATTCTGTATGGAGACGTACTACCGTCACCTTTGCCCAAAAGTTTACCTATCGAGTGAATCCTGCAAAGGCGAGCTTATACCTATAAAGAGAGATTTCTACTGTCAAACCTAGGCAGGAAAGGAAAAGTTGTGCAAAGGAGAGTAGTAGTGCGCAATAAAAATGTATGCATCTAATTGTGTACAACTAAAACGTAATAATGTAATAAATGATGTATATGTTACCAGCCAAACCCAGATTTCAGGACAAACTAGTTTTGGCTAGGATAAACTAGTTTGCGCAGCTTATATCAGGGCAAAACATTGCGGTAGCTTAAGTGAAGGGTAAAGGGGATGAGCGAAGCGAAGCCCCCTTTATCCTTCGTGTTAGGTTGAACATGTAAGAACTACAAAAATACTTAAAACATAAACTTAAGTACACATAAACGAAATCAGGTATGGCCGATAACATATATACTAAATAAAATTCAAAAGCCTCTCATCAGTACCTACTACAATTTCATCTGTGTTCGTATCATGACATGCTTTCTTGTATTTCTGCGCAAGGGTCTACCTCTGCTATGAAATTTATCCTCAACATCTTGGGCTTGCTGGAAGAAATCTCTTGTTAGAAATAAGCTTGCCTTTGTAAATGTCTTTTCCATAAGTTTGTAATGTGAATTTTCATGTGCAATAAAAATATACGACATGCAAAACACGTTGGTATTCGGAAATGTCACATCTGCATGTCAAAATGTTGTTACTCTTTGATTTTCAAAGAGAAAACGTGTCGCTTTGTTGATTTTTGTAATTCACAAAATATTATTGAATATGCGTATTTACTGATAGTACTTACTTATGAAAAGATTCCTTGGCTTTTTTGTATCTTAACTGTGTAACTTTTACAGTACCGCAGAACACACGACGGCATTATTTAGTTGCTTACTCTCGCAATCAAACACGTCACGGCTCGGCAAGCGCTTGGCACAGACCGAATTGGGGTTGAGTGAATTAGCTCTACTTATAGCTGCAAAAAAGTCAGTTTGCGGCGCTTACTCTAGTGTTTATACATTATTACTCAAAGGTTCCGTGTAGCATCTGTGCGTGGATCATGTTGCCTGCTTCGTGGGTTGCGGATCTAACCATGTATAACATGGGATCAAGTCATGTTAGCACTCGTGGTTCCGATCTTCCAAGTGTCCAATCGTTCTGGGGGGGAGTTAATATGTCAGTGTTACGCTGCATAAATCCGTTGATAGCACGCACCTCATATGTCGTAGGTATACTATATAATTTAATAATATAGAAAATTATTGCTTATATAATGTACGCAATTAGGAAATCTAATATTAGTAGTTTCTGTGACTGCTACATAATGGAGGACATTAATACTCACTCGAGAGTTTAAATGCCTAATTATGTACAGTTACATACACTAGTTTATCTACATACATATCATAAGCTCTCTTTGATGTGTTCAGGAACCGCATGTTTGACCGGCATTTTGGCATTGATTATTGCTTTGCAGTTGTTTAGCTTGTTCTGTAGTACCAACTTCACAGACAAACTAGCGGCGGCATGCAGGCGGGCGTCGGCGTTCGAAATTTGAATGTCATAATTTGACAAATTTTTGTACGTTATAGTCATAATGTTCACATTTTCAGATAAGAAATGAGTTTTTACCAAATAGTTTTACATTATGCTGGTCTTAACGTGCGGTTTTTCGACGCAGTAAAGAGGGTTTCTGATACGTGTATAGATAAAAATATAAATGTGTACGTTATTTTAGTCGTTGCCGCCGCCTGACAAAAGCTTATTTACAACAGGCGCGCATGGAGCTACCCGCACTAGAGCAGTACGTGCTCAACACTTTCGGCCAGATTCCGTCCAACAACCTCACGGCCGACGACTTCACCGGCTTCGCGTTCCGGCAAGAGACGGTCACGCCCGAGTTCCGGAGTATCTTCTACGTGAAACCAATTAGTGATGCTAGTGAGGTAATGTTTTTTTTCTACGAATGTGTGGTCATGTCTTGCGGGGCAAAGTCATACTCAAGCAGCTCAAGCCAACAAAAATTTGGCCCATATTAATAAGCCACCCTCAGTTTAGTTCTGAGCTTTGTCTCAGAACTAAACTGAGCGTTGTCTCATCTGTCACAATGGCAGATTTTCACGCTCTTGAGATAGCATTTACAGTTGAGAGCGGTTTATCAATACGGGCCTTAGATCCGTAGATTCCTTATCGAAACCAAGATAAATTGATCCAGATTCATAGATAAATGTATCCAGGTCGTCCCTCCATCTCATTGTTTGTCAGTTTAACAAACATCCCAGCCCGGTTCTATATTAGTCGCGGTTTATTAATAATGTGACCTGTACAAGTGTTTTATACCCATTTTTCATTAACCTTTTAGTTTATTCGGCCATTCTGACATTTTATTCTCTACTAACACAAAATATGTGAAGTTTATCATGCAATCGCCTCTCTGCTACATACCAGGTGCACATAACCTGGTGTATGCGGTCCCTCCGAGCTGAATACCAGTCGAAACCTCACGAGTACATTTCGCATCTGCTAGGACATGAGGGCAAGGGCAGTCTGCTCTCCTACTTGAGGAAACGGTGAGATACGTCATGCATTGACACAGACAACGTAACATACATCTACATCTTAAACTAGAAACATTATCCTTCTTCTGATGCAGTTGTGTAAAAGCCCCTATGATCTAGAAGAATTCCTTTGTTTTGGTACAAATTGATTTGGTACACTTATGGCGGAATTCTAAGGCAGCTGCTGAAACACGTCTAGCTGTGCTGTGCTTAGCGTAAATTTCGTTGTGCTTTCGCTACAGGGTGTGGGCTCTAAGTATCTACACCGGCACTTCAGAGAGCGGTATCGACTACACCTCTATGTACAGCCTGTTCTCCACACAGGTTGTATTGACCAAGGAGGGCCTGGAACACATCGACGAGGTATACTATATCCTGTTATTTCAATTATTAAAATGCACCTTTATATAAAGCTGAAATGCGTGCAGATATAAATGGAATGCATTTCTATCTGCACACATTTCAGCTTTGTTGAAAATATTTGCTATCAATGGAATCCGGCAAAACGTTTACATTTTATTACTTTAAACATCGTATAAAAAGTAAATGTCCCACGCAAGCGGCCATTTACCATGGCTTTAGCCAAGACAGTTTTATTAATTACGCTGCTTATTCACTTCTCCTGTAGTCATGACTTCGAGTCTTTCTCTTTGTCTGCTAACGAGCTGTCGATAGACTCGCTCTCACTGACGAAACTAACCTCAGAGAACACGACCGGAAATGAAAATGCCGTCGAAAGTGTGATGCAGTTACTAACAGAGCTCATGAACGACGTTCCCAACAGGGAACTAAACCTATCGCCGCTAGTCATAGAGGATATGATCAAAAATACATACTGGCAATCACGAATGAAGACGCCATCTTGGATTTCGTCCAGCTCGTGGTCAAATACGGCTACCCCATCGAGCGGCACTACGTAGTTTCACAAGACGGATACATTCTCGCCCTGTATAGAATCTCGAAGAAAGGGCCCGTGGTTTTTCTCATGCACGGGCTTCTAGGAAGCGCTGACGACTGGATAGTCGCTGGCCCCGAAACAGGTATTGCTTATCTCCTCTCGTCTGCAGGCTACAATGTATGGATAGGCAACGCCAGAGGGAACAAATACTCGAGGGAACACCAACACATGGAACCCTTTAACACATCGTTTTGGGATTTCAGCTGGGATGAGATTGGCCGATACGACTTACCAGCTTTCATTGACTTCGCGTTAAACGCCACTGGAGAAAAGAAACTGAAATACGTAGGACACTCTCAAGGAACCACATCATTTTTCGTCCTGTGTTCGACCAGACCTGAATACAATGAGAAGATTTCCCTTATGGTAGCTATGTCTGCTGTTGCATACATGTCTAACCTGAAAAGTCCTTTCGTTAGGCTGCTTGCTCCTTTTCAAGTCCGATTTCATGAGACTATGAAAAGCATCGGACTGTACGAAATTTTACCTAGTTCTCAAGTGAGCAAACTCTTCCGCACTGCGATTTGTGGAAGAGAGACTTTGGCTAAAATCATATGTAGCAATATATTGTTCGTCATCGCGGGGTATAGTCCTGAACAGTTGAATATGAGCATCGTGCCCTTAATTTATGGACACATACCGTCCGGTGCTGCCTTGAAACAGATGGTACATTATTTACAAGGCGTGGTTTCCGGAGAGTTCCGCCAGTTCGACTATGGCGACAAGATAAATATGGAGGAGTATGGCAATGAAACCCCGCCATCCTACCCGCTAGCGAACATAACCGCTCCAATAGCTATCTTCACTTCTCACACGGACTGGTTGGCTGACGACAGGGACGTTGAAAAACTTGTAGGAAAACTCAGCAATGTGGTAGAGGTGTATCGCGTTCCAGCGAAACGATTCAATCATATCGATTTTGTATTCGGTAAAGATATCAAGAAGCTGATAGTTCCGAAACTCTTATTATTTTATTATTATTATTATTTAATTTGTCTTAAACAAATTAGATAACAAGAATTTCTTAAATGTAGACCTATAGTTCCCTTAATTAACTAAGCAATCTAAAATACATATTATACACTACAATCATAGAACCAAAATAAAAATAAACACTATACATTTACAATCCAAAGTGAATTCTTAATTCTTTTTTTATACAATACAAGGAGCTACAAAACAAATCAATTTCAACAAACCCATTGTTATAGGTATTACAACTACGTCTAATAAAACTATTCGAGACATAACAACTTCTACTAAATGCAATCGAAAAAAGGTTTTTATTACGACAGCCGCGTTCCTGCCTACGAGGTACACGAAGAAGAATACAGCGTAGTAATTCTGGGGCATCAATAATATTATTAAGCAGTTTGTGTAAGAATATGATGTCTATACAGTCACGTCTGTTGCATAACTTCATCATTTTGTGACGCTGTAAAGAGGTCGGATAATCTATATAAGAATTACCTGTCCTGTATTCCAAAGATTTCATAAATTTACTCTGTAAAGTTTCTATCCGCTCGATATGATTTTTAAAAAAGGGGTGCCAAACTGTACCAGCAAATTCAAGATGACTCCTAACGTAACTGTTATATAACAGCTTATAGGTCAGTGCTTTTTTGAAAGGTTTGCCAACGCGTAAGATGAAACCTAACTGTTTATAAGCTCTTTTTAAGACAGAGTCTATGTGTGGTACAAATGTGAGTTGGCTGTCCAGCTGAACACCCAGGTCACGTGTCTCTGTAACACGCCTCAAAGCCCCATTACATAATGTATATTCAAATTTTATTGTATTTTTCTTCCTGGTAAAAGATATGACATGACATTTATCACAGTTTAAAAATAACTTATTTGTGCTGCAGAATAGTTCAAAATGCAACAAATCGCTTTGAAGAGCTTTACAGTCGTTTTCGTCACGTATGATTCGAAAAATTTTTGTATCATCAGCGTATAGAAGTGAAAAGGAACTTTTGATGGATTTTGGTAAATCATTAACATATAAAACAAATAGCAATGGTCCCAAATGAGAGCCCTGCGGCACTCCCGAGCTGATGTATTTGTATGAGGAGCAAAGACCACCCAAAACAACCGCTTGACATCTGTCTTCCACATACGACTTTATCCACCTAAATAAGTCGCCGTGGATACCCAGACTCCAGAGCTTCAACAATAGTGTTTTATGACAGATTTTGTCGAATGCCTTGGCAAAATCTGTGTATACCACGTCGACCTGACAGTTCTCGTTCATGGCATTCAGAGCATATTCCGTAAGACTGAGTAAATTTGTTTCAACACTCCTACCCCTATAGAAGCCGTGTTGATTTGGAGAAATATGGCGAACTACAGCTGCGGATAATTGAGTTGTAACTATTTTTTCAAAAATTTTGCTAAATTGACACAACTTGGAGATTGGCCGATATTTCTCCACATCATCACTGACAGTACCCTTGGCAATAGGTGTGATCCAAGCTCGTTTCCACATTTCAGGAACACACCCAGATCCAAGAGAGCTCATAAAAATTAATGTAATAGGCAACGCTAATGTATCAGCACACCGTTTTATAAGAAGGGGGTGTATACCGTCAGGACCGGAACCCTTATTTGTATTTATTGTCTTTAAGTATTTGAGAACTATATCTTGTGTATCTATTCCAAAGTAAACATTAATTAGATTTTACATAATTAAATGAAATAAACGCAAATAGTATTTATTTATCTACGCCATTCAATCCCAGCTTATACATATTTTGTACAGGTTGGACCATTTGAAAGGGTATGGCGAAGTTGGAAACTATAAGAGATATAATTTTTTGTTGTAAGGAACATCGATTTAAATAAAAACTAAAACAATCTATTTTCCTCGCCGAGAATTGAATTGGCAGATTTCTGGCTATCTCTCGTACTCAAGTACGAGAGATAGCCAGAAATCTGCCAACAACATTTATCCATTCTCAAGAATGGATAAATGTTGTTCTCCTTCTTATACTTGACGAGAAGGCAACCAATGCCATTCCGGTCGAGACCTGGATCCCGTTATCTATGAGGCATCGTGATTTTGAACCTCATGAAATTCAATATATACGGAAAAATGTCATCATATATGATAATGCCAGATATGCAGATATTAAAAACACAAGTACAAGTATTAACGTGCGCGATTCCGCAGCACTATGACGCGACTTCCTCTTTGCCCTATGGCCATCCACACCAGACGCGAACTATACCTTATTACGTGCCTTATTTTCAGGTGCTAGAAGCTGTTTTCTCATATCTGAACATGCTGCGCCATCTGGGTCCATCCGAAAGGATATACGAGGAAATAAAGGTAGGTTGATTCACATATTACATATTTTATCTTCACACGTATCTCATTCAATATTTCGACATATGATGACATTCAAATTTCGAACGCCGACGCCCGCCTGCATGCCGCCCCTAGTTTGTCTGTGAAGTTGGTACTACTGAACAAGATAAACAAGTAAATGCAATGCTACAATCCCGTTCGAACATGCGGTTCCTGAACACATTTATGAGAGCTTATGATATACTATTGTATGTAAGTGTACACACTTAGGCATTAAAACTCGAGTGATATTATTGTCACCTGAGTTACATACCTGACATATGACCTGCAAGACCTAAATTCTTTAAGGATTAAGGATTAAGGAGGCTATTAAGAAAAGGCCTATGCCCGACGGTGGGTCGATGTGGGCTGAGAACTTTGACGATGACCTTGGAGTCAATGTATCTAACATTGATAGAAATGTATCTAACAATGTATCTAAAGTGGATAGAAAAGCGTTTGTTCCAGCGCGGCACACTACACAGAACACAACACAACAATGATGAATGATGAACTAATAAAAAACATAATAAATCTTACTTATGTATGCGATACAAAAAAAAATAAAAAATTACAGTATTCCTCTAGTGTGCTGTATAAGGCGGTGGTGAAACGGCGCCGGCTCAGCAGAAGAGCTCTAGCGCTGGTATTGTGATGTTGTTCCACCCCTGTTCACAGACCATAGAGCAGAACAGTTTCCGGTTCGAAGAGGAGGCTCAACCGTCGGAATACGTCGAGATGTTGTCAGAAAACATGCACTACTACCCGCCTGAGCATTATATCACTGGCGGCAGGATATACTACAAATACGACCCTAAGGTACTGTGTATAACGACTACCAGTTTCACTGAATTATATTAAATTCAAGTTCAATTTTCAAGAAATACATAAAATCTTGGAATGTATTCTGGCGACATCTAGCGAGGATGTGAAGTAAGTTAGAATTAAAGCACAGGTGGCGTTGGTGTAAAACTCGTACTTGAAGCTTGTTGTTAAACTCGAATTTTGATTCTTCCCAATTACAGGGTATCACAGACTTACTAGGCACAATGCAACCGGACCGAGCGAACATAATGGTATTATCAAAGAAATACTCTAAGCCGATACAATACAACGCCAAGGAGGAGTGGTTCGGCACTGAATACCGTCGTGAAGGTAATTTACTATTCCCTTACCTTGACACGACACATCGACTAGCTAGATTGATATGTCACCGTAAGATTGTCAAAACCGTTAGTTGATAAACTAACGTTTTCTTTCTCGTTAGTTGGTCAACTATCGACAGATATTAAACTGTAGCGTACTGCTTATTGTATGACGCGTTAGTTGACGGTTTTAACGGTTTTAACCGTTAGTAGATAAACTAACGGTTAAAACCGTTAAATAGTAAAGTGGTTTAAACTTAAATTGCAAACAAAATACCAGGGCAAACACTGTGACCTCAGCGAAGCCCCCGAATAGTCTTCGTGTTAGGTTGACATGTAAGAACAAAAGAAACGTAAATTCCAAACCCTGTCGGTCTGGTTTACTATCTGTCGATAGTTGATCAACTAACGGCTTTGACTATCTTACGGTGGCTTATACATTCATTAGACAGAACTAATATTGACCAGTGATCAAGACGAAGAAGGTCGAATTTAGCAGCACTTTTTTCATGTTTAGTACAGCTCGCGTCAAGTTTCTTTGGCTCCGAGCGAGCTGTCACCACTCTCTCACCCCACCTTGCCCTATGCGAGAAAGCCTCTCTTTTCACAGCTCTGTACACCTACTGTTTTCCATCCATATTACATACCCATACATACCAAATGTAGATTTGCTTGTAGATACAACATTGAAACAACGATTAATAACTCTGTTCAAATCATTTAATTTATGTCATATATTTCTAGAGCCGACTAGAATTACACTTACCAGCCAAACTTGCTTAGATAACGTATTTTGTGACTGTGCATTCACAAGTAAAAATGTAATTAACTGCTTACCCTCCGATCACAGTGGTCAAACACTTTCATTCCCAATTGCCAGTAAAAATAGGACTGATCCATCATTTTATAGGCCTATTACATCCCATAGACTAGAGACGTATATGAAAAAGTTATTTATAAATTTGCCAGTACCGGATTTTGATGAACAGAACCCAAACAAAATCTACTCAGACTTCTTCAGCATTATTCAGACAGAATTCAATAAAGTTTTTAAATTAAAGAAAGTCAGTGACTACAACGGTAAATCTAAATTTAATGACTGGGCAACGTTTGAAATTCGTAAAAGTAAAGTTATCTTATATGACCTTTATGAACAAAAAACCTATAAATTTCATGACTACGTTAAAAAATATTCCAAAACTTTCAAGTTGGTTTGTAGAACTGCAAAAACTTTACACATTAATAGAAAAATTCAAAATTCAAATAATAGAATGAAAACAGTTTGGCAAATAATAAACCGCGAAACTGGCAAAGTTATACCAAGGTACAATGATTTCTGCCTAAAGATAGGTGATGAGGTTGTTAAATCCAGCGCTGATGTTGCTCGAGCTTTTGAAACATTCTTCACCAATGTACCCTTACTCACAACAGACCGTCTAAATTCATCTCCACATTATTAAAAAATAACACTAGCGCCAGTAATGTATATTTAAAATTTCATCATGTATATCCCCAGGACATTGTCAAAACGTTTAAATTACTTAACTTAAAAAATACGGAAGACCTGTGGGGTATATCAGTCAAAGTCATTGGTTCAGTAATTCTAGTTATAGCCCCACACTTAGCTTATATATTCAATAAATGTGTTGACGATGGGGCTTTCCCAGACCTCATGAAACACAGTAAACTGATACCTCTGTTCAAGTCGGGAGATAAGGGTGATCCTTCAAATTTCAGACCAATATCTGTTCTTCCAACACTAAGTAAAATATTTGAAAAGATTATACTCAATCAAATGCTCTCACACTTCAACCGTACAAAACAACTCCACGCCAAACAATACGGTTTCACTAGGGGTAAATCGACTACGGATGCAGGTATTACCCTTATATCTCATATTTATTCTGCATGGGAGGCCGCACAGGATGCTATCGGAGTTTTTTGCGACCTGTCGAAGGCGTTTGATTGTGTTGATCATAATACGCTATTAATTAAATTAAATCATTACGGAGTTAGAAATAAAGCGTTGGATCTACTAAGATCATACCTAAGCAATAGAATTCAAAAGGCAGAAGTTAACGGCGTAAAATCTGATGGATCGGGTGTTAAAATGGGCGTTCCACAAGGTTCCATATTAGGCCCTTTCTTATTCCTGGTATATTAATGATCTGCCTTTCATGGTGGAGAAATTAACTGACATAGTGTTGTGTGCTGATGATACTTCACTGGTCTTCAAAATTGAAAGACAAAAAGGAGAATTTGATGATGTTAATGGTGTATTGTCTTTAACCTTGAATTGGTTCACAGTTAATAATTTATTGTTAAAGGTTGGTAAAACCAAGTGTATCAAATTCTCACTTCCAAATGTCAGGCAAGTTGAGACCAGTTTAGTGTTAGACAACAGCACGTTAGAATTAGTAAATGATACGAAGTTTCTTGGAATAACCATTGATAGCAAATTGCAGTGGGGACCCCACATAGATAAATTAGCTGGTAAATTAAGTTCTGCGGCTTACGCTGTTAGGAACATCAGACAAAGCACGGAAGTGGCTACATCTAGGCTAGTATATTTTAGTTACTCTCATAGTGTGATGTCCTATGGTATCTTGTTGTGGGGGAAAGCAGCGGATATTCAAACTATTTTTATTTTACAGAAAAGAGCTATTCGAGCAATTTATAATTTAAAACGAACAGACTCCTTAAGAGAGCTTTTTAAAGAAATTGACATACTAACAGTAGCTAGTCAATTTATTTTCGAAAATATAATGTATGTACGCAAGAACCTTACAACATTTTCCAAACTTAGCGATAGCTGTAATGTTTACCTAAGAAATAATCACAGACTATGTGCGCCCCGTTTTAGACTCGCGAAGGTTAGCAATTCTTTCAAGGGTCAGTGCATTCTCTACTACAATAAGATACCTCTGGAGATTTTGAAATTGCCATTTGAGCAATTTAAAAAGCAGGTTAAAGCGACTTTGTCGAAAAAGGGATATTACAATGTTCAAGATTACTTAAATGACAGTACTGTATGGGGTTAATCTGGCTCAACACAGACCTTGCTGTTAATAGTTTTGTAATTATTTATTCCAGCTTATTAAATAAAAATAAATCATAATTGTATTAGTTAAGCACAACCTATTTTTAAAAGAGATCTAAAAATCAATCTGTGGGAGTTTCTACGCCCTTCTTCTCCCACAGTGGTCCAATGTAGAGAAGAGGCAAAAAATGACGTTTGCTAAGTATATGTAAATATCTACAGTAATAAAGTACTTTTGAGTTTGAGTTTGAGTTTGACCAACCAATTCAATGTCCTTTGTAAATACTCTGCACCCCTTATGGGAAAAGGCGTGATGGAAAACTTACCACCATACACTAACTAGTGACTATAGTATCTGTGGTCTATGTCAAAAGTGTGAGTGTGTGGATAGTAAATGGATGGTTGCAGACGTCACGATTCGACTTCACAGACGTCCCGTACGACTGGCTCCAGCGCTGGATGTCGGTCGCGCCGTACCCCGAGTTCCACCTGCCCGACAAGAACGTGTTCATCGCGACCAACTTCGAAATCCTGCCGCCCGCCGAGCCGTACAGTGCCGCTGCGAGGGAGCTGGGGGTCGAGCTGAGGAACATCACCACGAATGAGGCAAGTCTGAGAACATGGATGAGGCGAGTTTGTATTGGCTATTATTAAATCGAACATCTAACCTCACCGAAATACTTACTTGGACACTGTTGTTCTATGAGCTAGTGTCAGTATTTTAGTCGCTTGGTTAGTATTCTAATTATTAGGCTTTTTTTTCATTTTTAATCTCCGGCGAAAATAGGGGTTGTTGTAAGCTTGAAGTGTATATTCTTTGATAAGTTTGACTTAAATCGGTTCAGTGGTTCTTAAGTATCAGCTTAACAAGAAAAGAAGTGAACTAAAATACATAGTTATCAATGATAAATTATCATTCATACAAAGATACAGATTGCAGCATATTTATTACATTAAAATGTTTCAGGCGAGAGAAAAAATAGCTGCTGCGCCGCCTAGGACTCAGGTGTTTAAGAAGGATGACTTGATTGCAACCGTACAGAACTTTAGGTGAGTAAATGCTATAGAAAAATAAGAATTGGTCATATAATATCACAGTTACTGTTTGTACGTATAACTCGTTCAATTAAAGAAAGGGGCTGGCAATGGCGGCGATACTATTTGCATCTCGCTCAGATTTTACATATCCGCCGCGACTTTATCTCGCTCTAATGTATGCCTTGCGCCACCACTGGCAGACCCTTCTTCTATTTGAATCCACGTGTGTGTATAGTTAGTTACGCCCTAGAAGGACCCACAAAGACCAAATTGTGGGCCAAGAATTCTTCGTTGCACATATTGACAAATATGCTTTTCATCCACTGCTCGGAAATGTGGCAAAACGCCGCAAAACAATGAATAGTTAACCAGGACAACAAAACAACAAACATTTCTGACCTCTTCAACAGGCCAGAAAAAACATCTTTGTCTTGTTTGTTATGGTTCTGCCACATGTCAACAGGTGGCGCTTCATGGCGTTTCGGTTTTTGCCAACAGCGTGCGTCATGCCGTCGCGTCGGTAGATGGCGGACCAAAGAGTTTCGTTCATCTGAGGAGGGACTCCTCTTGGCGGAGTTACAAACTTTATTCATCTAAAAAAAATGTTGTATAATTATTTATATTTCCTCGCAGTAGTCGTGAAAAGCATATAATGTCTCGGCCAAAAGTGCAATAGATGGACTCGTCTCTTAGTGGACTCTCCCTCACACTCACGCATCCATATATTGCTCACTTTCCAGCCTCTAGAACGTTACATGAGAAGTACCAGTAACATACTCTTTGGCTACCACTGGAGGATACATGTGGGTTCGTCTCACGTTCGTTTGTTCCAGACTGGACCAGCCGAGCCTGCTCCGCAAGAACCGTCACATGGAGCTGTGGTACAAGCCGGACTTCAAGTGGCGCTTCCCGACCGCATTACTCTACTTCTACTTCATCACGCCGCTCATGAAGTCGCCGAAACAGTGAGTTACTTTATAACCTGACCTACTTCATAGAGAGAATGCAGTATCGCTGTCTCGCTCCGATGATTATGGTCGATGCTGCAGCGAAAGATTACGATTGTTACTCACAGCGCGGCGTATTTCCGTTGTCTATGTCAAAACCGTTAGTTTATAAACTAACGCGTTGGTTTGTAAACTATCGACAAATTGTAAACCAGACCGACAGGGTTTAGAATTGACATTTCTTTTGTTCTTAAATGTCAACCTCACACGAAGACTATTCGGGGGCTTCGCTGCGCTCGCCCCCTCTAGTCTTCACCTAAGCTACCGCAGTGTTTGCCCTGGTATTTCGTTTGCAATTCAAGTTTAAACCAATTCATAATTTAACGATTTTATTATCAACTAACGCGTCATATCGTAAGCAGTACGGTACAGTTTACAATTTAACGATAGTCTGTAATTTAACGGGAAAAATATGTTACATTATGAACTAACTGTTTTGACAATCTTACGGTGACATATACAAAGCCATTACGCTCCCATTCGTGGGCGTGCTCATACTCACATCTGCAACTTCGAAATATACACAAATTTTGCTGAATTTTCGTGTGTTGTTTGTAGTGAATGCGTGCGAAAGTTTAGTTCCAAATTATACAGTGTCACTTACGCACCCTAACATAGGGGTTTTATTTAATCGCATATCAAAAATACTGATTTTCACAGCAAAAAGGTTCAACAAAAAAGCTTTAAACATGTTATGTGTATGTATTATCTATAAGTAACTGAAGAACACATTAAATATTTATTTAATAACACGAGTATTTACATAGCGTAGAGTAGACCATTCCGAAGTATACGATTAGAGCGTAATGCTGGCGTATAGTTCGGAAGACGTTAGTGAAAACATTGCCTTTCAAAGTATACGCAATAATTTACAGACCCTACGTGATGGCCTTGTATATTACGGAAACACGCCACAGCGCGTATGTGACGGAGTTGAGTAGGTTCATGCGGTAGCGCTGATTCATATAAAATGCTGTGCATTTACGATTCTTTTGTACCAAACTGTCATCACAATTATTTCGGATTATACTCCGTGCTGAATGCGATAGTTAGTTGACTGGTTAGTCAAGGACATATGATGATCTGAAAAAAGATTTTTCTTAACAAAAATTAAAACTTTTGTTTTACCTTAATTCTTTTATCTACACACGTATCATAAACCCTCTTTACTGCGTACAAAAACCGCACGTTACGATCAGCATAATGTTAAACTACTTGGTAAAAACACATTTCTTATCTGAAAAATTACACATTATGATCATAATGTGTAATTTTCCTACATATATGACATTCAAATTTCGAACGCCGACGCCCGCCTGCGTGTCGCCCCTAGTTTGTCTGTGAAGTTGTTACTACTGAACAAGCTAAACAACTGCAGAGCCACAATGCCGGTCAAACATGCGGTTCCTGAACACATCAAAGAGAGCTTATGATATGTGTGTAGATAAACTAGTGTATGTAACTGTACATAATTAGGCATTAAAACTCTCGAGTGATATTATTATGAAACTTGTCTTCGAATCGTTTCATAAACCCACTCTCGAGTATTAATGCCCTCCATTATGAATCAGTCACATGACTACTATTATATATATATACCTTGTTCAACATAGGATGATCTCTGACAGCTGTCAGTGTCAAAACATTAGTCACATAAACTACTATTAACCCCTATTTTATTAACTACCATTTAAGCAATCGTCTCCTAACCCATTAATGACCTGTAATTGAGTACTTCCGGTGGCCATCATCATGGTCTTCATCATCAGTTTCACTTCACTTTTCCAAGTGACGCTTCCCGTCCCGAGAGCCAATGCACGTTGTTTGTTATGTTACTCCCAAATCGCTGAAGTGTGTCTTTATTGTTTTCCCTCAATTTCTCCATGATCCCACCATCAGGTCCGGACCGACGACCTTGATCAATTGTTGAGAAGCTCCCCTGGTACGTCACCGTCACCTCCACCTCAACATAAGCATTATGATTTTTATTTTGGAAAAATCACTAAACATACATAAAAAATAGTAGTTTATGTGACTGCTGCATAATGGAGGGCATTAAAACTCGAGAGTGGGTTTATGAAAAGAGCCGAAGGCGAGTTTCATAATAATATCACTCGAGAGTTTTAATGCCTAATTATGTACAGTTACATACACTAGTTTATCTAAACACATATCATAAGCTCTCTTTGATGTGTTCAGGAACCGCATGTTTGACCGGAATTGTGGTTCTGCAATTGTTTAGCTTGTTCTTTAGTACCAACTTCACGCAGACGGGCGTCGGCGTTCGAAATTTGAATGTCAGTACCAACTTCACAGACAAACTAGGGACGGTACGCGGGTGGGCGTCGGCGTTCGAAATTTGAATGTCATTATATGAAGAAAAACTACACATAATGACCATTATGTGTAGTTTTCCAGATACGAAACGAGTTTTTACCAAGTAGTTTAACATAATGCTGATCGTAACGTGCGGTTTTTGAACGCAGTAAAGAGGGTTTATGATACGTGTGTAGATAAACATTATAAAAGATCCCGGCGCATTGAAAACCTCCTTATTAAGTAGGTTAAAAGCAGCATTTGTTCACGTCACAGGCATTATTTGGCAAGGTGTAATTATAAAAAGTTTAATAGTGTATTATTTCTAGAGCCTGTCTCCTTGACTTGTGGAACGACGGATTGTCACAAGGACTCAAGGTACGTAATCCCTATTATACATATATAGTAGTTTATGCAACTGTCGTATAATAAGGGGCCGTCAATCACGCGAGTGTTTTAAGGCCTAATTATATACAGTTGCACACACTGCTTGATCTACACACATATCATTACTGCTCTAAAATCGGTTCAGAAACCATTCGTAAAACCAAATAACAAACAGATAAACAAATGACAACTGTCATGGCGGTACCACCAAAGTCGGTAAGGCGGTTTGAATGTTTCGTGTCGGTAAAGCAGTGTCACCGACAAAACTGTTCAGTTGAAAGCGTCGCTAGCGTCTATGTCACACTAATGTCATTTCATACTGGGAGGGCATTAGTTTCGTGTTTTAGCCTCCTGAACAGTTAAGTTGGTTTCACTGTACAACAGACGTCAAGACAAATGACAATTTTGACGATTCGACGATCACAGACAAAACATTTTTACTTTAACGCGCCGATTAATCGATGCGTTAAAGAAAAATTTCTTTATCTGTAAATTGCCATATCCGCATCGATGTGTCATAATGCAGGTAATTGTCCTATGGTTTCTGAATCGATTTGAGAGCATTTATGATAGGTGCGTAGATAAAATACATTCCTTAACGCCAAACGATCACTTTATGGTCACGAGCGCAAATGTCTATTGAACGCTGCTTAAAATCATCTGATACAGGTGTCGTGGGCCTTATGATGATGATTCCAAGCCACTGTCAGCAAAACATGCGTATTCTGGTGTAAAATAGAAGAACTTACAATAGCAAGCTTCCAGGGCATGTAAAAAATAACGAGTTTACCAGTTTCCGAAAGAGTGGTCAAATGTAACACGCGATTAATATCAAGATTAGTTCAAAATAGCGGCACGCGATTGTCTAAAATGAGTTCAACAAAAGTTTAATAAGTCGTAACAGCTAAATTTCCTTTCGGAAACCGGGCATTTTGCATCTGAAGAAAGGCAGGTTTGTCATGTCCGCAGGAAGACATCTACCCTTCAGTAATGGCCGACCTGTCACACTCCATCTACGTGAGCGACAAGGGTATCACCGTGAAAGTGGCCGGGTACAGCGAGAACTTGCATGTGAGTTTAATTAAGTATTACTTGAACTTGTAATAATAACGACATAGACTTAAAATCAACTCTCAACTTGACGCTTGTGTTTGTGACTTTAAAATTTTCGACTCCCTAAAACTCCCTAAAAGTGTAAATTGTTTCATTGTACTGGGTGTACTTCTATAACTCGGTGCGGGCTAGCCCGTGCAATATCAAGTGAAGGTGGACGCAGACTACAGCTAACCTGCAGGCACTGTGATCGCAGCAGTCCTTGGCCCGAATTTCCCCAGCTGATGCTCATGACGTCACCAATACCAATAAATCTACAGAATCAAAGATATTTGATGCGAAGCCTGTAGTGATTACTGTAGACTATGGACTGATATATGGAAGTGGAGGAGAGTCTATATGGAGGTATTCAGCAATTGCGATGACGGCGGACATGCGACTCTAATATCTGCCCATTTAACAGACTAGTTCAACGTGTAAGAAAGATTAACTAACATGTACATCTCCCCACTGCAGCTGCTAGTATCGCAGATCGCACGCGGCATGGTGACGGCGCCCTTGTCCCTGTCGCCCGCACTGTTCGAGGCGCTGCGCGAGGTGCGCGCGCGCACGTACCACAACGTGCTCATCAAGCCGAACAAGCTCGCCAAGTGAGTTTTGTGATGCTTCAGGCTCCACGCTACATTTTTTTGCCTCTGTATCGTAGACGAGTATAACTTGGAGATAAATCTGTCTTAGTCTTTGGCGACGTTGAATTCCACGCAGCACTCGTGATACCAGAGTTAGCAGCCTGTCCATCATGCCCAGGTGCCAATTGCATTTGTACGCTCGGGAATTCTCTAGTCACCTTCATTCTGCTTGGAATTTCATTTTAGTGACATATGTATGATCTAAAAATTAACTCCTTTCAACATTTGTTTAAAGACAAAAAGCATAGCGTCACGCCTTCCCTCATACGAAATGGCATAGGCACAGTTATGCCCCCCTTTAGCAAGATATTCGATACTCCATTTTCCGCCTCAGGGGGTTAGTTCGCCTGTTTTATATCCTTGTCGCTTAAATCTACTACTATAGCAAGAGGAACCTTGCTTGGCGCCGCCGCATTAGGCCTTAACAGCCTTTTTTAAATCTCAAATTACGCAAAATAATGAGTATTAAAGGAGTTCTTTCTTTATACTATCTTGTTGATCATAAGTGTGACTTTGCTAACGTGTAAACTTAATTTGATTATTTTTGTGATCTAGAATGTGCCGGCACATACACCCGCCACAGATATGCGGAAATATCTATTTCCACGTAATGTTAAGATAAGTTGACGACCGTCACAGATAAGGTATATTTATATTCATCACGTAGTTTTGTAGTAAGTTGTATATAAGCTTAGTATATCCTATAATAAAGTAGTCTAGTATAGTCTAGTATTCGCGCGCATCTCAAGCCTTTTACTTTACTCCCGAAGACGTCGCTCTCCTTATAATTCCAAATTATAATCCTCTGGCAAAGTGGTGACCCCGACATGATATGAACACGCAACCTTCGGTAATAGCAGCATGGACCCAGCCGCGAAGAAAACTCCGTGTGCTGCCACCTTAGAAGTGCATGCAAGAAGCACTTCGTCCAAGATCGCCGAGCCCCGACTTCGGCAACCAAGACGACATCAATCAAGCCATAACCGGACCAGATTTGAAAACGGACCAGAAGATAAATAATTTCAACTGAAGATTTCCCGCATCGAACTCAAGATACCGCAAGAATAATGAACCGATAGTCAGCCGACTGCTGATTTATCAAAATGGAGCTCGCACCAGCAGAAACGAACGCGTTGGCAAATTCATTCACAGCAAGCAGCTTTTCAAGTTCAAGACATAGGAAGCCGTTCCAGCCCCCAGAAGAGTATTGAAACATCATCTATATACCTAATTCAACGAATATTGAAATCATCCAGGAAGAACATCGCACGTAGAATAATCAAATCACTGAAGAGAGAGAGGGATATATATATATATAAACGATTGGTGTACGAGATGTGCCCTATGTTGCCAAATCCCAAGGTTTTTAGGCACACAAATTTCATCAATCGACAACTTAATATTCACTCAAGAGTGAAGAGCACGCACGTACATATGACGTACGAGATCATTGACTGCCTACAGCCAAGGTTACAGATTTAATGCTGACGCTGATTCAGCACAATCATCCTTGTGTAGTAGTGTAGTTGTGTACGGTCGCAATTATGAACAAAAAGTGATTACAACTTCAACGACGTGCGATGTAAATTGACTCATCGATTCCTGAAAAACATGGGCGGCTGCAGCATCAGACGACTCTCCTGCGGATCTTTTCCAGTTATAGGTTAGGTTAGTTTACTAACCGCGAAGCCCCATTTTCCTAGTGTTTTTCTGTTTTCCAGTTTTTAGTTTATTTTATGTAATGTGCGGCCAGACACAAGACTAGCCTGTAGGTAAATATTAAGTAATTCTTTAAACTTATGTAGAATTCGCATAACCGTAGTTCCTTTATTTTTTTAATTCGTGTAAGATTTACTTTTTAAGTTGAAGTATGCGCTATTACTATCTAGTTTTATTTAACAATGACTTTTCTTATATATAAAAATAGATTAAGTTAAAGTATGCACAATTAAGATCTGGTTTTATGTTTATTAAAATACTACTAGTTATTATTGCAGTTGATATAAGTTTGTTATGTTATCTATCTTCGATTTTTTCCATTGTTATAAGTACATTAATTTATTTTTTTCCCTAAAGGGGGGAGTATCTGTGCCGGCAAATACGCCCGCCACAGATATGCGGAAATATCTATTTCCACGTAATGTTAAGATAAGTTGACGACCGTCACAGATAAGGTATATTTATATTCATCACGTAGTTTTGTAGTAAGTTGTATATAAGCTTAGTATATCCTATAATAAAGTAGTCTAGTATAGTCTAGTATTCGCGCGCATCTCAAGCCTTTTACTTTACTCCCGAAGATGTCGCTCTCCTTATAATTGCCTCTGGCAAATAGAAAATTTCGCGCCGGATTTGAATATATTTACTTGTTGTTTATTAAATACTTAGTTTCAAAACATATCGAGTAATGTTGCTCTCTTAGTCCTCTGTACATCGGCTAAGAACGTTGCTTAACATTTGAATTCGTATTCTCCTGAAAGTGAGCTTCCAAGTGTCGCGTCGGTGTGCCCCGCCTTAACCCCGGTAGTGTGTTCCAGGGACGTGCGCATGGACATTCTGCTGTCGCCGTACATCTCTCCGCGCGACAAGGCGGCGGTAGTCAATGAGCTCACGCTGCACGACTTCCAGGAGTTCAGCAGGCGGCTCCTGAGCAAGCTCTACTTGCAGGTAAGTACCACATCCTAATCATCACGATTTTCACGAAAAAGAGGGGCGTTATAAGTTTGAAGCTTCTGTCTGTGTGTCTGTGGCACTCTAGCGCTCAAACTGGTGGACGGATTTGTTGGCAGTAGATTTCCCTGCGATGGTATTCAGCCATGTTTTATTAAAATCGGTTCTCTGGTTCCAAAGTTATCAGCCTATCAAGGAAACAAGTGAACTTTTTAAAGAGTTCATTAAATTGTGTAAACTATTGAGTAATAGTAATTTATGTGACTGATAAATAATGCCTAATTATGTACAGTTACATACACTAGTTTATCTACACACATATCATAAGCTCTGTTTGATGTGTTCAGGAACCGCATGTTCCACCGGCATTTTGGCATTGATCATTGCTCTGCACTTGTTTAGCTTGTTCAGTAGTACCAACTTCACAGACAAACTAGGGGCGGCACGCAGGCGGGCGTCGGCGTTCGAAATTTGAATGTCATAATTTGTCGAAAATTGATACTTTTTGGTCATAATGTATCAATATTCAGATAAGAAATGTTTTTTTACCATTTAGTAGTATAACATTATGCTGGTCGTAACGTGCGATTTTTGGACGCAGTAAAGAGGGTTTATGATACGTGTGTAGATAAACCTACTTATAGGCATCATCATAGAAGCGACATTGAATGAGTTCAATAGAATAAAGTAAATTAAAGAACTTCTAAATAACGTCGGGGCTATCTAAAATGTACCTGTAGCCACAAAATAAATAGGTACAGAAATCAATCTACATACAAGCGCGCTCGAGCAACGCACACATAGATACTGCTCACGGACACGATATCTCAGAGCAGTTCAAACCAGTGCGAGCGTGAGTGCCATCCGCTTGACACGCGCGTCTGTTAATGCAAATAATGCAACAATGGAGCAACGGAAAAAAAATAACTGTTCAGTGGACGATTGTTTAAATTCAACATTAAACTATGAATTGGCGTTTTTTAAGCTACCAGTGGTTTCGGAAAGTAGCTATCTGCCTGTATTTCGATGGTTCGTTTTAACGTTATATGTATAGAACTGTTAGGTAGGTAGGTAAGGTCCCCGAATAATATATCTAAGATCGATTTAAATAAATAACAGTTGCTTATTTTTCAATCAGTATAATAAAATAAGTATTAACAAAATTTTTGTTAGGTCAATTCACGCCACCTTACTTAAGTAAATTGAAATACATGTTTTTTTTGTATAGATATTGTGTTGTTTTTCGTGTCATTTGACAGGCGTAGGTCTAAAACGGACAGAGCAATAGTAATTTTGTAACTCGGGTAGTCCGTTTAAAAGTTATCAGGGATTTTCGATAGTGAAAATTGACAAACGTAAAATTGTGTAGGTATTTTTCTGATTACAGATCAGAAAAATACCTACACAATAGGCATGATGACAACAAGTAAATTTCATTGAAATAATTTGTGTGTATATTATTACAAAATTCCTAATTCTAAAACTCTGATTCTTTTCATAATTAAAAGCAAGATGAATATAATAATCGATAAAATAAAATCGCTAAATACGGCAATCCGGCATGAAATGTTGAACGCCAATCAGAGCGCATGACGTCACGTTAGAGTTCTTTCTCTTTGTTTACATTTGAATTACTTAAGATAATATACACTCGCTCGCTTTTTTAATTAAATACGCCGTTATTGTTTTGTTATTAACTTCAATTTCTTTTGTGTAAATTGATTGCGCTAAATTGAGTCATGGAACAAGGATTTACAAAGGCTTCCAGCGCAAATTTACCATAGGAACGTTTCTGGCATCAAACAAAGACTTCTGTTCAGCAGAATTTAGAAATGTTAAAACTTCCATGTAAGTATTGTGTATTAAACAGTTAATTAATTATTTAAACCATAAAAATAATTCGTTGAAAGCATAGCTATTGTACCTATTTCAGTATAACATTCAATATTACAATTTGAGGTTATGTTTATGTTAAATATTTCTTTTTGCAATTAAATATTTACCATTGCTTTAATTATTTCAGGTCTGCTAGGGCATCTTATGGTGATGATGCTGTAAGCTATGTTCAGGTCAAACGTGAAGGAAATTTGTGCACAATAAAAGCTAAAATCTGCCCAGAACATAAAGTGCATGCCAAGTTGTATGGAGTGTCTTTGGTAGTCGACGAACAAGAAGAAACAGTTAAGTCAGTAGAATGTCATGATTGTGTGGCTTCTCAAGGAGGCTGCAAACATGCCATGGCATTCTTAATGTGGGTTCATCGCAGAAGTGTAGATCCATCTTGCACATCCATAGAATGCTATTGGAGGAAATCCAAACTTTCTAGAGTTGGGAGAACCCTTAAATACATAACTGCTACGGAATTATCTAAGGGTAGCCCTAGCTTACCATCTGATACCGAAGTATTCGAAAAGTTTGTAGAAGAAGGGAAGAGAAGAAGGTTAACCGACTGTGAATTAATGAAATACCAAAAGGACTATGTTTTTGATAGACTTCTAAGTCTATCAATGGACAATTTAGTGTTGAAATATAAAGAAAACTGTTGTAATAAATTTTTGGATAGTGTGATATTTTCTGATGCTGACATCAACAATGTAGAAGAAGAAACAAGGGAGCAACATAAAAGTAAGCTTTGGTATGAATTAAGGTATGGCAGAGTGACCGCTTCAAGAGCATATGAATTCAGTAGGTGTAAAACCAGTGACGGCACTCTGATGGCAGTAATAATGGGTGGAAAAATTCCAGACACAACAGCTATGAAACGTGGTAGAATTTTGGAGGATGAAGTGAGGAAAACTGTAAGTGCCAACCTGGAAAAGAAAATTAGAAAATGTGGGTTATTCTTATCTAAAAATTATCCCATGCTAGCGGGTTCACCTGATGGGATCTGTGAAAATAGTATAATAGAAATTAAGTGTCCTATGAGTCAAAAAACAGTTAAAGCATATGTAAAGAATGGGAAGCCAACCCAAAAGTTTTATGTGCAAATGCAACTTCAAATGTTACTAACAGGACATAAAAAAGGCTACTTCTGTGTAGCTGACTGCAACTACAGTGCCAATAAGAAAGTAGATATAATGGAAATTATGTATGATGAAAAATATGTATCAGATTTTCTTAAGGTAATAGTCCCTTTGTGGAAGGATAATGTATATCCAGTGTTATATAAAAGTGTAATGTTATAAATAAAAACCAGTTTATGTAAAAATGTTTTTATTTGTAGGATAAACCTCTGATGATCTTCACACATTATATACTAATTTAGAACACTATATAAATATTCATTTACATTCACTTATATCGATGTTTTATGTTAGACTAGCTCATATTAAACAAACGAGTTTAAGCAAAGTAACAATGAACTTCCAAATAATACTGATTCTTTGTTTAATTATCTGCATAATACAATAACTTGCACTCAAAATTGTACAGTCAAACAGGATTTCAGAAACTGAATCTAACATTATTCTGAAACTGAACTGACATATATTCTTGATCAAGCTGATTGATTTGATCTTACAAGATTCTTTGATCAAACAAACATGTATATTAATTTGATCAAAGAATCTTGTAAGTTAATCAATCCACAGGCAATGGTTATAACATCATCTAGCAATTTGACTAAATTAACATTTACACATGCATGCGGCTTTAACATACAGAATTCACGTAGGCGTCTAATCACTCTCTCCACATGAATCCTTAAGCTTGCAATTTGTTTTGTTTCCCTTGCCTCATGTTTTGATAGCTTTGTACCAGTTGCAACACTTGGAGGTCGTACTAAGTTCACTCCCTGTTTTCTTAAATATTGTTGTACATGTTTGAAACCTCTGTCAGCCATCACACGCATACCTGGTTGCAAACACTTTATAAAATCACAAGATTCGACCGACAATGTGTCAGTAATTCTTCCTCCATATCCTGGAGAAATATAATTGATTAGTCCATTAGGAGTACAAGACACAAGATACTTTATCGTATTAGCTTTTTTGTATTCTGACCAGGAGAGAGCCTGGTTCACTGCTTTTGAAGGCTTTTCTATCTCAATTTCTAAGCAGTCTATAATACAAGTTACATTGTAATATTTATGCCTAAAGGCCATAGGCAAATTTTTTCTTATGGAATCTTTATCTAAGACAACAAGAAAAGGTCGCATCAAACTAGCTATTAGTGGTATATTTTTCAGAAATATCTTGCTGGCATATGTCGGATCAATAGAAAAATCATCAGAAAGCTCTCTGAAACTACTATTTAATTTAATTTTTTTCAAGCACATTATTATATGGTGTGTGGGAATATTTAACTTTTTTTCAATTAAATCTATAAGGTAGTAACAACTGTTAGGAACTCCAATGTAAGACCGTGGGTTCATTTTTATTTTCTGCAATGTATATGCCAAGATTCTTGATGCCTCTTGTTTCTTATCGTCTTCAATTAATTCACTGCAGTCTGAAGACGATTTAATTTTTAAAGATGTCACTGATGGTGATTCACTATGTGCTACAGATGGTGTGTATGAAATATCACTGTCAGAATCTGCCTGAAATCCTATTTTCTTGGAACATTTTTGTATGGTGGATGTGGATGGCTTGGTACTTGTGATTTTAAATGGTGAAGTAAAAGCAGAATGACAAAAGGGTTTCGATGGTGAAGTCATCTGATCTACTGATTTTATTTCTGTTTGAACAGCTTTACTTCTGAACTTATTTGTTATATACACTTGAATGGATTGATTTACCATCTTAGGTGCATCTTTTGTAGTACTTTCCTGCATGGCTGATGTTCCGGGGGTTGGGTCTTCAAGTTGTAGCTGTTCTGTTGCAACAGAACAAGTTGTAGTTGTTTTATTTTGTAATTCTTGCTCAGCTTCTGCAACGACTTCTCTTCTTTGCTTTTTCGCACTATATTTCCTTTCGTTTGAGTCGGAAGTTCGTTTTCTTCTGTCAGGTTGGCATTCAAATTTTGAGGGAAAGCACCCAGGTTTCATGCGAATCTGCGACACTGACCCCATCACATGATACTCCATGTAGTTTGCCATATAATTTGGTAACTGAAAATGAAATAAAATACCTTTTTAATAGCTCATTCATTGAGGATTTGATTACAATAAGTAACAGTGAGTAAGAGAATCATAACCTCCAAAAAGTTTGTATATCAATGTTTACTTCTTCCCATAAAATTTGCTTATAATGAATTTAGCAACAAAATTCTACAAAATAAAAAAGGAAATACTTACGTCAAAGTGATCTTCACAAAAATAAAGCTGTGTAGTGGGTAATATTCCTTCGAAATCACGTCTTGCAAGTTCAAGCCACTTCTTTCTTAATTTCCTATCGAAAGGAACGAAAATAAATAACTTCTCAGGAGTTTTTATGGACGTATTAGTACACAGAGGGACGGAACACCACCTATATGCTTTCGAAGTCATGTTTTTAATGTAAAAACTAGTAAAATGTCCAAATTAAATATGAATTAGATAATGTTTACATCAGTGATGTTGCGATAGCGATAGTCTATCGATAGTATCGTGATACTATCGTGGCCTTGAAATTCAGTCATACTATCGATAGTCCTATCGAAACTATCGAACCTTGACGATACTATCGATACTATCGATAGTATCGATAGCTAAATATAAGTAATACTATTGCTAAAGACCAATAGTATCGATACTATCGATAGTATCAGTACAAAAACTATCGATAGTATCGATACTATCGATACTATCGATAGGAAGAGTGACGATAGTATCGATACTATCGATAGTATTACAGAATTTAGATATTTTCGATAGTCCTATCGAGCTATCGACCTGTTTTTCAAGGTCAACTATCGATAGCGAAACTATCGATAGTTTAACATCACTAGTTTACATATACCGAATGTTCCTTGTACTCTAAAGTGACGTAAGCAAGCGACGCCATGACACTGACGCGTTTTGGTGCAAATTTTAAATTTATGAATCAAAAATTATTTTTTAAGTACTAAACCTAAATTTTCCGCAGAAATATTATGTTTATTATAATTCATATATATTTCCAAATATTATAGAACAGTTTCTCAAAATTTGTCATCATGCCTATTTTACGTTACGTTACGTAAACCTTTTGTATTGTAATAGTAGTGTAATGTTTTCATTCTTCTCGTTTCATTCTTCATAATAAATCATACAATTAGATAGGAGCGCCAGTAACATGATAGTTTTTCGTGCATAAGCCGTAGTTGACAACCCTAGAGCGATCGCCGAGCGTAGCTATGAAAAGTGAAGTACATACATGTGTTTGACTTCTGTACCCATTTATTTTGTGCTGCAGCCTTATTGTGTATTCCTGACATCAGTCGCAACACGACAAAAATGACATCAATCGACCAAACAGAAAAATATTATTTTATACGAGTTTTCTTCTCATCCGTTGTGGTTGGCCGATTTCGAATTTGTACGCCACTGCGACCGATTTCTTAAATACGATATAAAGTTTCAATTTACTGATAGAGATTAGATCTAAGCGGTCAAATGTCACAACTGACAATCATTTTGCCGCTCAGAGCCAATCAGCGAACAGTCAGCCGCTGACTGATAGCCTAATGAATCATCAACAGAGTTGTGCTTAGTTTCAATTATCAATCATCGTATGAACATGTTCCCAGGTGTTAATGCAAGGCAACATCGGATGGGATGACGCCATCCGGATATCGGAGAACGTTCTAGACACCATCAAGTGGGACGGCATTAGCGAGGCGGAACATCCGATGGTAACACCTGTTCTTATTAGTTTTATTAATTACGTTGTTGTTCATTAATCATCATATCATGTGCAACTGAAGTTACATATTTAATACCAAATGTAAACCATGATACGCTAATAAAGTTGCTTACCTTCACGTCCTGACTGAGCAGCGGAAATGGCCACTGGTTTGCGTGCACTGTGAGCGAAAATGGTGACAAAATCAATTACTACTTTTGGCCAAAAAGTGCGTGCGCGCTTCCACGTCTTGCCAATAGAACTGAGCGTTAGGCCGTCGAAGCGGCTCTGAATATGCAATATGCAATCTTTCCCCACGAAACCATGCGAAAGAAAAGCAATCCTTATGCAAATCCATTCACACGTTCCCTACAGTTGCAAGTCCTCAAGATGCCGGCATCGTCATGAACGACTGCCATGACATACACATCTTCACGCCTGTTCCCTTACGAGCTTGGAGAGACACAATTGCGATTGCGCCACGTTTACCTAACTTGGTTCATAACATAACACATATGTACCATTTATACATATGCAGGCACATACATTGCTTCTGGTCTGGCCCCACACTAGGATTCGGAGTCGTGAGAACCAAAAACAGCGACGTCACACACATATAAACATACAAGACTTCTTTCTTCCACTCCAGCCGAAATTCGAATCCGGGACCTCTCGCGTGGGAGGCAGAGCCTCGAACCGCAACGCCACAGAGGTCTTCTTCATGTGAATCCATTTGTACATTCCTCGCACAGATTAATACGCTTACTCATTCGATACGAGGATCGCGACGTTCATTTTACTTAGAAACCTAGAAAGTAACAAAAACGCCATGTCGAGGTGGCAGTGGCCAAGTCGCAGATTTATGCATAACAATGCATGGCCCGCTGCTCTGCAAGGTTTCCTTACAAACCCAAGGAATGTAGAGATGACCCTCCACTACTCGCCACCGAGACAGTGAACGCGATTACGACGCCGCTATTTGAGCGGCGTAATTACGCAGTGTAGATATGGAGTAGTGGAAGGGCGCGCCATGTTATCGTAGTTTATCTATAACCCAATCTTCATGCAAATCCATTGCAACGTTCCCTACAGTTGCAAGTGCACGAGATGCCACTTGGCACGCACAAGGCGCGCGTGATGAGCTTGAACCGCGCCAACACTAACAGCATCGTCACCAACTACTACCAGGGAGAGGCGGCCACACACAAGGACACCGCCATACTGGAGGTGCTCATGGTAAGTTCACCCGCACTAATCAGATTCTATATTGAGACGACCCGAATGGCCGAGTCGGCAGTGACCCTGCCTACGAAGCCAAGGGTCCCGGGTTCGAGTCCCGGTGGGGGCAAATATTTGTTCGATGAGAACGGATGCTTGTATCCTAGTCATGGTTGTTTATCTATCTAAGTATAATATTTATCTATTTAAGTATGTGTATTGTAGGGGTCCTAACCACTACCTACCACGGCCTATGCCTGAATTTGCTAGCCCTACAGATTAGATATGTTAGGTAAATACTTTTATATATGAATTTGAACTTTTATTTTTGAATATATGGTTACACTTTGTATAAAAGGGATCCAACTGGCTCGATAGCCATTACGCTAATCCTAACTATATGATTTAGCTCAGTCGCTGGCCGAAGCCTAAGGTGAAGTGTGTCACATTGACTTCTCACATCCAAGCCTCTTTCTTTTTAAAACTACAAAATAAGTAACAGTGTCAAAGTGAACACCCACTCTGAAGAGGCCCGTATACAATATAATCGCATAAACAAATATCGAACCATACAATCATTGCCCCCTCCCTTAAAAAAAAAAAAACGGTTTTTTTTTTTACAAGTTTTTTTTTTTTTTTAAGTTACACACCTAACTACACTTAGGGTGTAGATCCTACTTAATATAAACCTAACTACACTTAAGGTGTAGGCTATGCACCTTAAAAAACTTAAATTATAACACCCTATGATCCCATCATACAATTATTCGCGGCTTAACACTAACCTACCTAACGCTAGAAAACTCTCTATTACAATACGAAGTCAAACAGCTGAATCTAGCTAAGATTTAGCTTCTCTAATGGTTATCATTCGACAAACTTTCTGACAAAAAAACTAGCGAAAAACTTATCAGACAATTATAATACCTCCGTTCCTAAAATTAACACCACTCCATCTTTGCTTAAAAAATTGTGAACACATTGTGAACTCTTTCCACCGAATGGAAATATTTCAAAAATTAACGCAGGCAAAGATCAAAGAAAATACTGAGGTCCTTCTGTATCCCGTTTCCCTTCTTCCATTAGCGGATTCCTACTCAAAAAATCTGCCACTACATTGCGTTTCCCCGAGCAATAAACTATCTCGAAATCCCATTATTGTATCGCTAACGCCCATCGCGCTAACCTACCAGACATATCTTTTTTCGACTGTAACCAACATAACGCGCTCCCGACGCCTCCTCCAATGTAAGGGTCCTAACCACTACCTACCAAGGCCTATGCCTGAATTTGCTAGCCCTACGGATTAGGTATGTTAGGTATGTTAGCTCAGTCGCTGGCCGAAGCCTAAGGTGAAGTGTGTCACATTGACTTCTCACATCCAAGCCTCTTTCTTTTTAAAACTACAAAATAAGTAACAGTGTCAAATAAGTAACACCCACTCTAAAGAGGCCCGTATACAATACAATCGCATAAACAGATATCGAACCTTACAGTATCGTTGTCTAGTACCCCCAAGATACAGGGAATCCTAGTTTGGGGCTAGATCAATGTGTGTAAATAGTGTCCAAGGTATTATTATTATTATTATATTGTTAATAGTAGTTTCGGGGATGCCCAAGAAGGTCCTATAAAGACCAAATCGGCGATTTGTCAGTGAAGGAGCAAATACGAAGTACCCGTAACCGACGAGCTTGCATGAAGAGACTTATGAATGTTGAGGAAGCGAGAGATGTGTGCCAGGATCGTAGCAGGTGGAGGTCTTTGGTTTCTGCCTACCTCACTTCCGGGAAAAAGGCGTGAGCATATATATGTCTGTATGTAATCGTAGTTTATGTCTGGGCACCCCATTTAGAGAACGATTTTGTATAAAAAAAATACCTCCTTTTCACAACAATTTGTTAGGTATGTCACAGCTCAATGATAATGTTGACGAACAAAAATCATTTGACAGTTCATACAATATCTACCCTTGTCACGTAGCCAATAGGGAAGATTAAGAATAGGGAAGCTAAACTTTTCGATAGAGGGCCCTGCATGTTTGTAACACAAAGAGTTTCATTAATCTGAGGTTTGAAACTTGATAAAACATTGTCAACAGCAACAAAGAGTTTCATTTATCTGAGGGGCTTTGGTCATATCGATATTGACAATTCATTTCTGTGAATATCAAATCGCTTTCATAAGATTGCTTTACTTACTTTACTCTGTGATGCATTTGTAAGTAACATCAGCTGGACGAAACTCTTTGTTTACTTACTCTGAGTTTATTATCTACAAACTTTTGGCGCCCTCTACGCGGAACTAATTTGACAGTTTCCTTCCCCATTACAGCGATAATGTTATATTTTGTAGATCATTAAATCGTATACCCGTCAACTAACAGATGCAAATGGAGGAGCCAGTGTTCGACGTGCTACGAACGAAGGAGCAGCTCGGCTACAGCGTGTTCTGCATGATGCGCTATACGTTCGGAGTTCTCGGCTTCTCCATCACTGTCAACACTCAGGTGGATAAGTTCAGGTAAGGCCGTACTGAAGTACCGAAAATTCTTATCTCCGGAGAGACGTAGGCGGTTACCGTGTAAAGCAAAAGAAATGTAGAATTACTGACCAAATGTCAGTAATTCTACATTCAGTAAGCAACAGTTTCCGAAAGGGTAGTCGCGCGTGTAAGTTCTAACTAACTTAGCCATCTATCGCCAGCCACCCAGTACCATTGCATTTGCCTGTATATAAATGTTTATATAACTGTTGCTTGACCATGTGGTTAAATGGTCAAGCCAGCGATTTGTGGTCCAGTATTTCCTTTTTATGCGCAAGCCTTCCGAAAAATATCATTAAGTGAGTTCCCTTGATCTTCCTGGAAAGAAAAAGCCTGCAATCCCTTATTGCCAGCTTATCAATGAATCGTATACTCCTAAATAAAGTAACAAAGAATATGAGCGCATCAATAAGCGAAATATCCACGATGTCATTTACCCTATGTCGTCCGCAGCGTGAACCACGTGGACCGTCGCGTGGAGGCGTTCCTCAAGAAATTTTCGCGCGACATGAAGCGACTCAGCGAGCGCGCGCTCTCCGCCGCCAAGACCTCGCTCGTGCAGCAGAAGCACACGACCGACTATGAGCTCAAGGAGGAGGTAGTTATATTTAGTAATAGAATTAACATTCTCGCGCGACATGAAGCGACTCAGCGAGCGCGCGCTCTCGGCCGCCAAGACCTCGCTCGTGCAGCAGAAGCACACCACCGACTATGAGCTCAAGGAGGAGGTAGTTATATTTAGTAATAGAATTAACATTCTCGCGCGACATGAAGCGACTCAGCGAGCGCGCGCACCGACTATGAGCTCAAGAAGGAGGTAGTTATATTTAGTAATAGAATTAACATTCTCGCGCGACATGAAGCGACTCAGCGAGCGCGCGCTCTCGGCCGCCAAGACCTCGCTCGTGCAGTAGAAGCACACCACCGACTATGAGCTCAAGGAGGAGGTAGTTATATTTAGTAATAGAATTAACATTCTCGCGCGACATGAAGCGACTCAGCGAGCGCGCGCTCTCGGCCGCCAAGACCTCGCTCGTGCAGAAGAAGCACACCACCGACTATGAGCTCAAGGAGGAGGTAGTCATATTTAGTAATAGAATTAACATTCTCGCACGACATGAAGCGACTCAGCGAGCGCGCGCTCTCGGCCGCCAAGACCTCGCTCGTGCAGCAGAAGCACACCACCGACTATGAGCTCAAGGAGGAGGTAGTTATATTTAGTAATAGAATTAACATTCTCGCGCGACATGAAGCGACTCAGCGAGCGCGCGCTCTCGGCCGCCAAGACCTCGCTCGTGCAGCAGAAGCACACCACCGACTATGAGCTCAAGGAGGAGGTAGTCATATTTAGTAATAGAATTAACATTCTCGCGCGACATGAAGCGACTCAGCGAGCGCGCGCTCTCGGCCGCCAAGACCTCGCTCTTGCAGCAGAAGCACACCACCGACTATGAGCTCAAGGAGGAGGTAGTTATATTTAGTAATAGAATTAACATTCTCGCGCGACATGAAGCGACTCAGCGAGCGCGCGCTCTCGGCCGCCAAGACCTCGCTCGTGCAGCAGAAGCACACCACCGACTATGAGCTCAAGGAGGAGGTAGTTATATTTAGTAATAGAATTAACATTCTCGCGCGACATGAAGCGACTCAGCGAGCGCGCGCACCGACTATGAGCTCAAGAAGGAGGTAGTTATATTTAGTAATAGAATTAACATTCTCGCGCGACATGAAGCGACTCAGCGAGCGCTCGCTCTCCGCCGCGCAGTGACTCGTAAAGTAATGTCGGAATTTCTAGGAAATTACTGTCTTATTACGTAAACAATCCTTTATAGGTAAGGAATTTCGAAAAATCATTATCCTAAGCACCTCATTAAGATCCCGTTACAGGGGGTAAAGGTAGGTGATTAGGAATTCAGATATGCATATGCTAATCAGTTGCATTTTTGTCACACTTACGAAAACATCTCCTTCAATTGATTGCAAAACGAATAGTGATTTTTTGTGATGGATTAGTATACTGAAGGAATGTACTATATAATCTGACTATTTTATTTAGTTTGCTGTATATATTTCGGGTTCATCACTTGACTATGATAAAACGGAAGACTTACTTAAAATTACAAATTAACAACCCACAACCTATATCTACCTAATATGTATTTATACATTCATCAGGGTTTTGTGCCTTATACACAGTCAGGTCATAAGTTTTGTCACACAATAAAAACTTTTGAATTTAGAACGCTGGCCACAAAAAAGTTTATTGAATTCGAATTTTTCATGAAAATAAAAATGTGTACTTTTTAGAATTTTCCTTATTTTTAAGTATGGAGTGGACACTTAAAGAAGACCGTGTCGCAGTTATTGCGTTGCATCGTTGCGGTTACGCGCCAATTCAGATTTTCGACTTACTGAAAAATTTGAATATAACCAAAAGATTCGTTTATCGCACCATAAAACGTTACAATGAAGACTCTAGTGTAGATGACAGGTCAAGAAGTGGTCGCCCTCGCTCTGTTAGGACTCCAGCAGTGATAAAAGCTGTGAAGGCGCGAATTCAAAGAAATCCCATACGTAAGCAGAAACTGTTGGCCCTTCAGATGGGGTTAAGCAGGACCACGGTGAAAAGGGTGTTAAATGAAGACTTAGGGCTTACGGCATATCGAAGAAAAACAGGACATCGTTGAGACGCTCGTTTAATGGACCTGGGACTGAAGAGATGCCGCGCTTTGTTGAAGCGGTACGCGGGAAAAAAGCATCGGGAAATTCTTTTTTCGGATGAAAAAATTTTCACCGTGGAAGAGAGCTACAACAAACAAAATGATAAGGTGTACGCACACAGCTGTGAAGAAGCGAGCAACCGTATTCCGCGTGTCCAACGAGGTCATCTTCCATCCTCGCTCATGGTTTGGAGTCTCTTATTGGGGCTTAACTGAGGTACATTTTTGTGAGAAAGGCGTAAAAACGAATGCAGTTGTGTATCAAAATACAGTCCTCTAGAACCTTGTGGAACCTGTTTCTCATACCATGTTTAATAACAGGCACTGGGTATTCCAACAAGATTCTGCGCCAGCTCATAGAGCGAAAAGCACACAAGACTGGCTGGCGGCGCGTGAAATCGACTTCATCCGGCACGAAGACTGGCCCTCCGCATTACTTTAGACGCCAAACTACAATGGGATCCTCATATAAATAAATTGTCGAACAGACTGAGTTCGGCAGCGTTCGCAGTTAAAAAAATTAGAGCTCTTACCGACGTAGACACCGCTAGACTAGTCTACTTTAGTTACTTTCATAGTCTAATGACCTATGGTATTTTATTGTGGGGTCACGCTGCGAATGCTAATAGTATATTTATTCTGCAGAAACGGGCTGTTCGTGCAATTTATAGATTAGGGCCTAGAGTGTCACTGAGGGAAAAGTTTAAAGAAATCAATATTCTGACATTTGTGTCTCAATATATCTATGACAATCTTGTGTATGTAAAAAGAAATATAACTAATTTTCAGAAGTACAGTGATATACACAATTTTAATACTAGAAATAAAGACAAGTTGGTTGCTTATGTAAGCCGACTACATAAAATTAGTAATTCTTTTAAAGGCAATTGTATACGCTATTACAATAAGGTCCCTACTGATATTAAAAACTTACCTTTAGACAAGTTTAAAATAATAATAAAACAGAAATTGTATAAAAAAGGTTACTACAGGATATCTGATTACTTAGAGGACAGATGTCCATGGGAATAGATTGTTTGAGTAACAGGCTGTTTCGATATATAATTAGCATTCATTTTGTAATTTGACAATATTTTATTTAAAAAAGGAAACGCAAAAGATGCGACGACTGTGGAGTTTCTTCGGTGAGCTCTTCTCCACAGATTCCGCCATTGGGTTAGTGAACTCACCCAAAAAAATGTAATGACGGATCTAAGTGATGTAACAACATCCTATGGAAATAAATGATATTTGTTTTTTTTTTTTTTTTTCCTCCAGTCCAGATTTGAGTCCGTTAGATTACAAGATATGGCAACACTTGGAGGAAAAGGCCTGCTCAAAGCCTCATCCTGATTTGGAGTCACTCAAGGCATCCTTGATTAAGGCAGCCGCCGATATTGACATGGACCTCGTTCGTGCTGCGATAGACGACTGGCCGCGCAGAATAAAGGCCTGTATTCAAAATCGCGGGGGTCTTTTTGAATAAACTTTATTACCATAAGAATCTATGTTTTATTAAGTTCATTTTGCTATATAAATGTTTACATAAATAATAAACAGGTCTAAATTATTTCATATTGCACATGTGACAGAACTTATGACCTGACTATGTATTACTTAATAATCCTTTTTGTGTAAAAGTCTGGCGCACACACATTATAGACATAGTTCAATTAAATATTAATCTCACACACCCTCTCACACACACTCACTCACATTCATACGACACACAGAGAGGTTCATCCACTCCTTTTTTATAAAATTTGATTTAAAAAAAAAAGTGTAAAAATTGTCTCTTACAATTTAAATAGTGTCAACAAGTTTTATTTAATTATTCAGTATTTGTGTTTGATCTATGTAACTTAAATTAGCAAATCGTATTGTATGGGAAGTGTACTGTAGCCTGAAATACAGGTTTATACCTAGCTCAGGCTCAGATGCTCCAATTATTATGTATCACAATTTTAGCTAAGTACCTAATAATGTAACTTTTTCTGACCGTGTTTCTGTTAAATAAATAAATATTATTATTATTATTATTATTATTATAGTTATATATTGACAGAAATTGTCAACAGATGTCATCACGTATCGCAGTAACGATTGACAATCGAGCCTGCATCACGTAAGAGAAGTTTCCTCGGATACTAAGGGTGCATTCGGAAACCGAGTGAAAATTCATTCGGAGAAAGAAAAGAGATGGAGATAATGACAGAAAGAGACATGAAATGTGGTTATCGAACGCTAGCGCGAGAATCGTGTTTCCGAACGGGATAACTTGTCAAACCAACCTCATTTGTATACTCGCCAAGCACAGTTTGACATCTGTCAGGTTAATTTTTAACGACGCTGAACCAGGGAGAGAAATCCCACTTGTCATTGTGAAAATTACTTTAACTGAGCCGTTCGCAAACGCTGTTCGGCAAGCTGTCGGGTAACAGTTCGTTTACCATCGGTTTCACTCGGCTTGTTTCCCAACTCTCTGGAGTAATTTCGCATCAGTCGGGAGTTATTTTTAACCGATCTCGAACTCACCCTAACTATATATAATCCTGAGAACCACTGGTCCGAGCATAAGCTGTCGGACCAGTGGTTCCCAGGCGTAGCAACCTGGAGCGGATCTCCCTTTTAGGGACCCAATATCCACAGCGGACGCAGCCACCGGAACTACACTTTAAGGGGTTGTTAAGGACATCATTCTGAACATATTTCACAAAACCGATTTGATCAGATCAACTTCAATTACAAATCGCATGTTTATATATATAGAAGTGAAAAATAAAGTTGCTCTGTTCAAATCGGTTTCCTAGTGAAAGTTGTTCAGAAATATGTCCCTGATAACCCCCTAAAATATGACTACACCTTTCTGTTACACATTGTAGATAGCAGCTTCCTCGCTTCAAGAGGTCCCAGGTTGGAACCCCAGAGGAAGTAAAAAACGCAGGTCTTGGATGTTTATATGTATGTACTCGTTCCCACGACGCTGGGTATCCTAGTGTGGGGCCAGAAGGTATACATGTGCCTGTATATAAATGTGTCACGGTAGTGGAGATACATCCCCTGCCCCTCATTGGGCTATGTGTGTGCTGACCATATGCAATTTTAACTGTTTCTTATCGTTTCAGGTCGAGAGGAATTGGCGGGAAATTGTAAGCAGAGAATACAGGTTCCAGAGATTATACGAAGAGGTGAGCGAAATACCATGAATGAAATATAACTATGTCCAATCTGATCGCAGAACTCGAGTTGGGGTATACGTAACTCAGTGTATAAAATAAAATATAAGTAAAAAAACTATAACCCGACTAAGTGAGTTAAGAGGTTTACAACACTTAAAAGTTATACCTTGGAAAAGGCTGTAGTTACAATGGTAAATGATATTTTGCACATTTGTGAGATACAGTAGGTGCGACCACGGCTCTACCTCGACCATTTTTGTACGTTCGCATTTCTTGACTTCTTTCTGAATTATTTCCTTGTTTCGCACTTTTTAAACCTCTTAACTCACGTAGTCGGGTTATAGTTTTTTTTACTTATATTTTATTATTTATTGTTTTTAATATTTGTTGTTAAAGCGGCAACAGAAACACATCATCTGTGAAAATTTAAACTCTCTAGCTATCATAGCTCATGAGTACCAAACATTTACCTAACTAAACAGAGTTTTTCATGGCCGCTAGAGGGCGCCACATCAGATCTACATAGCCTATGTCACCCGCAGAATTATTACAAATCTATTGACACCTCATTTACTAAAATCGGTTCAGTAGTTTAGGCGCTACGAGTGGACATACATACATACCCACCCACATACATACATAGACTGCCAAAATCATTACCCTTCCTTTTGGCGGTCTCCTTAGTCGGGTAATTAGCCAATAGGAAAGATTACGCAAAACTTTTAGTCAGATTGCACTGTTCGTTTGAGACTTTGTCATCAGCAAAGTTTTATTGATACCTATTGACTATTCATTTCTTATTAACGAAACTCTTTGCTTACTTGCTTTATTTATTTATTCTCTGATTAATTTCCAACCTCATAACGAAACTCCTTGCTTAAACTTGCTTTATTTACTGAATTTGCAACCTCGGATGAACGAAACTCCTTGCTTACTTACTCTGTGTTGGTCTCAGATACTTAACGCCCTCTGCGTGAAACTAATGAGGTATTATCAAAGCACTGTTTACACGAAGTCCAACAGATGGCGCTGTGAATGTCACTTGGGTTCTTACGCTTATATTACTCACGCGGGACCATAAATCGAAAAATGGTTCTGACCATTGATATTACTTTTAAAAGATCTATCCAATGATACCTCAGAATAAACTATAAACGATAATTTTGAAAAATAACGTGAATTGGGGATGTGGTGATAAATTATAATTTTAACGCTATCCCATAACGTGGGATGTCATCACATAGATCTTTAAAAAATAATACGAGTATGTCAAATACATTTTGCAATTTGTTGATCCGTTTGAACAATAAAAGCGCCAGAACCGTGTCATTCACAGCGCCATCTGTTGGACTCGGCTTAGATAATACCTCATTTTACATATTTCTTCCCTATTGAGTGACATGATGTAGTTTACCGAGCTCTCTATGCCTCGGCGCAAACGGACCACAAAAGGCGGGGTAAAAAAGTGATAGAAGCGCGCTTTATCCACTTGGCGTCAGGGTTCGCCAAAAGTGGCGGCGTTTTGTGTCGACGATGAGAGGTCCGTGTGCGTCGATACATAAAAAAAAAATCTCTCTCACACGCGTCACATATCAGTCGCTCCATCCCTCAGTTCAATTGGCCGTGTTATATCACCGCACATTTGTGTTGTCAGGCGGAGGCGATAGAGGGCATCAAGCTGTCGGACGTCAGGGGCTGGGTCGACGACCACTTCCTCACGGGCAACAAGTCCAAGTTCCGAAAGATCTCGATTCAGGTGAGGAATCTCCGTTGGTCACGTGCCAACGGCTGAACGGTTTTAGAATAAATTTGGCGCACAGATCGTTAATCCTCACACGCCAAACAAGTTTGCTATGCTAGGCAAAGTACAACTTAATTCACACGAGATAAGGTCCTTTTTTAATAAAAATTATGTGTCGGCTATGGGCGTCTGTTCGACTTTCCACCAGGACCGGACTCATGAGCTAGAACGAACAAAGTCCAACCGTGGGAGAAGTTAACAAAAACATCAATCAATAAGTTAAAATCTGCAAAACCTGTTACTCAACTAGATTATAGTGCTATTAATAATGAAATAGACGCTACTAATTAAAATTAAAATCCGTCCGTAAAATTAATGATTAACCGAATTTACCCGCACGTGAAGTTCTATCATAATTATAGGAAGTGCTTCATCCGAAGAGATCTAAGTATTGTTATGCATATACATTGTTGTTACACGCGTAAATGTCACCACTCTGTACTGTTGCTAGGGGAATTGTAATATTTCCCTGGCTACATTTTTTTCTACCTGTCTTGTCATTTAGTTTAGAGCATCACACCACATTAATATTTGATATTTCCCAACATTCGTGGAAACCCGGGTGGGTGGGTGGTACTAATCTCTTCGAACGAAGCACTTCGTATAATTATGATAGAACTTCACGTACATATAAGTTCGTTTAATTATTCATTATATTCGTGCTTCGTCCTCAGATTAGTACCTAAAATCTTAGTATTATTATACATACTCATTGTAGACCTTGGGACTCTATTAAATAAAGGGGAATTATAAAACGATCGAATAAAAAACGAATTAAGCGAATGATCACTGAGCGAATGGCCATGAACAGCCGAAATACTTGAAATGAGCGAAAAAAAACACTAAATTGAGCATTTTTTTCTGATAATAATAAAATTCAGAACGAGCTTTCAAAAAGTGGGCATTTCAGATATTAAAATTCTAACCGTGCGACCAAATTACTAAGTGAGCGACTACAAATACAGAGAGGGCAACTTCAATAATGGAACACAGAAAGCCAATATTGGCTAGAGTAGGTAATTGTGGCTAAATTTAAATTGGATTATAGGTTAGGTTAGAACTTAGAAGAAGCAACCCCGGACAAGAGCGGAGCTTACGCAAAGAAAGCTTCTCATTTTTTATTTTAAGTAACTCAAATTAATGTTTGTAAGTTTCTGTTCTGTTGATTTCTCCTCACTCGCAGTCAGTCGCTCACTAAGTAATACAATAACTAAACATATTATTTTTGTCACTTAAAACTTTAATTTACAGCACTCGTTTAAATACTACCCTTAAATAAATACAATAATATTTGTCCAAAAATAATCTAAGAAGATCATTCCCAGAGGCTCAGGTCTCACAAGCCTCAAATAGCGTTAATAAGTATGATATATCTACTAACGTCGATGTGATAAATATGTTCAAAATTTGTTTTAGTATCAACATTTTCTTTAGTTATTTAATAACTGATAAATCTGATTAATCTGATTATCTAATAAATCTGATTAACTTGTTGGAGCTGTCGCTCCAGCCCGCGATATTAGGTTATGTCACATTGGTTACATTTCAGGTCTTTTTTCAAGAAAACAGAATTAATAGGTTTTGTTAAAGTCATGACTACAAAGTCTTCCGCAATTCTTAAAATGTGTTTAGAGAGTTTCTTGGCCTAAATTAGTAATTTAGCACTTTTCAGATATCATCATTATCTATGTTTTGGTTGCGAGGATGTTTGCGTGCAATCTGCATATAAACCTCTGAAGTAGGTACCGTGAAAAAAACTTGATAGAAAAAAGTATCATTGTAATGGAAACAAGAATAATGGCAATCACAAACATCCGAGATATTCACCACGCAAAACAGAAACCAAATTGTTGTCTGAGTGTTGTAACGCTGCCATGAAGATAATCTCATTTAGAAATGAGGTTGCCTTTGCATATTAGCTTTCATGTAACCTGTTTACCTAATATTCATCGTGGGTAGTAAAGTATGAAGAAAACTAAGTAAACAGGACGGCGCTGTTACTTCGCTATGGACCCGCAACATAATAGGACGAACCAGGGTTGTGTTTTATCTGCATGCTTCGATTGTTTGCTGCTTGATTGCGAACCAAGGAAACGTGTAAAATTACCAATGAGACCAATTAGGATCATTAATTATGATTAATCTATACAGATATTTTCAATCAATTGGGAAGAAGCGCTTATTTCATTCATGAATTGTATCAAATTCATGATTATCGTCATTAAAATAAAAAAGTTGATTAATAATAATCATTTATTTATGAATGTGATTGAATTGAAGGGCGTTTCGGCATTATTTGTATGCTTTACTCGGCTGTCGGCTCGCAAACAAGTCAACCTCAGGGTGGCTGAACAGGTGAACAATAGAATGAACAATCGACTGACAGCTTCCGCTCACTATCGAAGTGAACCCAATGAAATTCTGCGACTTCACATTCTGATCAGTCGTAGGACTTGTCAGTTAATAAGTATATACAAAGTATTTCGCACCACTGCCAGCTGGATTTGGTAGTCTGTGTTTTTTATGTAAACTGTACGGCACCAATGCGAATTATATAGTCTATGGCACTACTGCTGCTGTTGCTTAATGTTATCAACATAAAGTAATCACAAATAAACCCACTGCTGGGCATAGGCCTCTTCTCCTGTCTGTGGCCTTGTTGCACCCCTTGGCCACCACTCCGTGACTGCTTTGGTCCACCGTCCGTCATCCCGTCTAGCCAAGTGTCCCGCCCATCTCCACCTCAGTCTCGTTATCCGCTTACCTAAATCTTCGACCTTCGTCTTCCGTTGAATTTCGATGTTTGGCACGCGGTCCACGAGAGAGAAACCTAACATGGAACGCTCCATTGCTCGTTGGGTCACCTTGATTTTGTGTATAATTTGCTTAGTGAGCGTCCATGTTTCGGCTCCATAGGTGAGGATAGGCAACAAACATTGGTTATATACCTTAGACTTAAGGCATTGTGGTAGTTTGGACTTAAAGACTTCGTCTACAAAAAGTAATATTTGACACTAATAGCTTATAGTGAAAACTCTAAGTCCAACGAAGGCAACGTCTGCTTACTGACACTCTGATTGCCGTATCCTTGCCGCATGCCACACCCCACATAGTTAAGACAGTATAATTATGTCTACGCTGTAATGTCACCTGTGCGCATTTGTAAACAGTGTCGTTCTTTGAGTATGATAGTATTATAATATCTATGGTAAGATGTTGGGATATTTGTTCATGATCTTTAAAACGATCAAAACCTTGATTTTAAAAGCGACGTCTTTGTTATTTTTCATCCTCAACTTTTTAATCGTGTTCGATTTTGCCACTGGTAATAAAAGTTCAAATTCAAGAGAATATTATAATATCCCAAGAATTGAAAAACTGTAGATGACGTGCCGACGTGGTCTTCATTATTTTAACGTTATTGTGAATAATTAAAATAAAGTTTCAAGGCCAATCTTATAAACCATTTGGTATGGATTGAAAGAGCCCGCCTGGGTTCTTGGCTGCCGGCCTGCCGGCCTGGTCAGTAACCGATGAATAATCTCATGACAATATATTTGTTACCGTCTTAATATTCATAACGCTTTAGGCGTACAAGTGTATATAATTCTAATTTATAACCGGACAATCAATCTGTCATTCCATAATATATCTGGCTGATTCGGTTATTACAGTTTAGTCATTTTAATAAGTAACATTTGACGTCTGTCAGTTTTATCTTCATAGTGAGGTGACTTGCTCAAAAACATCGATTAAAGTGAATGAATCGATACGGTCTTGAAACATGTGTGGGGTAGTTTGGAAAAACAGCCAATGTCAAAAATAAAATAAAAATATTTTTATGTCAAATGGTAAGCTTCATACTTTCCATATAAGATTAATGTCTCCTGCAAAATTAAGCTAAACTGACATTGGCTAATGATCCAAACAATCCCTCATATGTGTAAAATTTGTATGCCCGCCGTTACAAGGTTACGTTGTTGAATTTTGATCAGACGTCAAATGTTACCAATTAAAATGACCCGACTGTTGTTGTGAGCGACAACTGATAGATTAATTTAGTAAAATGTCCGGCATAACTTAAAAGTACTGGCGGGTGCGCCCCGGCGCATAATGCAGCGACCTCGAGCTGCGTGGGGGCGGCGACGGCGACCACGAACACGCGGGTCCACGACTGCTGCTGCAGGCATGCTGGTTCAAACCAGTGATGTTGATGGTTTCGGTGGCAGAGGAGGCTGATTTATTTTAGGCAGTTGTCGGCCTTCGATACAGCTTCAACTTGACGCAATTCCCACATCGCGTTTCATTATACATACTTTGCCAGAGGAGAGCGACAATTATAAGGAGAGCGACATCTTCGGGAGTAAAGTAAAAGGCTTGAGATGCGCGCAAATACGAGACTAAACTAGACTATTTTATTTTAGGATATACTAAGCTTATATACAACTTACTACAAAACTACGTGATGAATATAAATATACCTTATCTGTGACGGTCGTCAACTTATCTTAACATTACGTGGAAATAGATATTTCCGCATATCTGTGGCGGGCGTAAGTGCCGGCACACATACTAAGTTTCGGCTACAGCAACTTTGTTTCTAACCAGACTTCCTATTTTCTTGCAAATTCAGGATTTTTTCATTCAGCCTTTACGTTCGTGTTTATTTAGTACGGCGGTTATGTATCAAGATACAAGTATGTAATTAGTTAGTACTTACTTACTTATTCT
Organism: Argyresthia goedartella; assembly: GCA_949825045.1. Taxonomy (NCBI): domain Eukaryota; kingdom Metazoa; phylum Arthropoda; class Insecta; order Lepidoptera; family Argyresthiidae; genus Argyresthia; species Argyresthia goedartella. The sequence goes on from OX463828.1 coordinate 18,485,719, forward strand.
ACAATCGTATTGAACGGTCGGTAAATTTCCTCAATTTCCGAGTAAATATCGGCACTTCTAACGTCTTCGGAAAGCTCGGCTTCCATTGTAGGTGTCGCGGTCTGACATACAGCGGAGACGTTGCCAGCTGGTAAACACCGCCATCGGTGCTTTTCGTCTTTTTTTAAGTCAGTCAGGCATCAACAACTTCAAAGGCGAAATTATCTTAAGAAATCGCCAATATTTAATACAAGTACGAACAGCAAAGGCCCTTGGCATTTAATAATAATATAATAATAATACGTGATATAGCCCTCTGTCAGTCAAAACACTGCTCTGAGTGGCTATAGGTTGCGGCGGGTCAGTACTAAAAATTGCCCTGATCGCAAGATTAATTGTTGGTCCTCAACGAAATAATAGGACAATCATACAATCATACAGTTGTCCTTATTTCAAGTCTCCAGTGTTGATGTTTTTGTGAATACGGAGTACTCGTACTTGGAGCTGTCGCCATGATATACGGCATAGATTTGAATTATTTTTGGCACGAATTTTTAATTTCGCCGCGAATTTTGACAAAATGCGAATATCTCCGAAACAGTGCGTCCTAGATCGAAAATGTTGCCCCTTAAAACTGCTAATATATGGCAGGTTCTCATATATTATAAACCATTTTGGCGCAAAAATTGTCGAATCTCAATTATTTGAAATTTTAGAAAATTCCGATATTAATCGCATTATTAATGTTCGGCTAGCGAAACAAACCGGTGCTTTTTGCTACGAAAGATTTTTGCAAGAACAAAAACAAAATGCAACAAAAAAAAAAACTTATTTGGGTTTCATCACACTCTTTATCTTTGTACAAATAGCTGTTGTATGGTACCGTTGCGAAACCGACCTAGGTACAGACCTATCAACTTAAGCTGATACTTGCATTTGTGTGAGTGTACACACGTACACTCACACACGTACACACGTACGCACCGCTTCCCTGCCGCCCGCTCACATACTTCACTTCACCTCCGGTACTGGTAGCAGATAGACGTGTAATTTTATGTGATTGATTGTGTTTGAAATATTAGTGAAATGGCTCCTACTGCTCCTGGCTGCTGCTAATGGCTCCTACAATCGACGATATAACGGAACGATTAATTATTAACACAGGCTCTGACTCTGATGAATCATCAGACGAGAGTGAAGATGAAGATGCAATGAGCGGAGTAGAAGAGTTATAAGATTCAGTCATTATGAGGTCGAGAATTGGACAGTTGGTAACATTGTGTTTTATGGACTTCGTTTAAATAAAACATTGATTTTATTTGTATGTGTTTTACTAACTGTACTTTTGGCGATCACTCACACAAATGCAAGTATCAGCTTAAGTTGATAGGTCTGTATCGCTGGTTATGTGCCGCGGGACAGCCCCAAAAATTGCCCTGATTCGCAAATTTGTTTATGTTGACTTTACCAGGGCGGGAAACCGCTGGCGCAATTTTTTCATAAAAAATCCTCATATTTCTTCTTGGCATAATCACACCCCTTTTGCAATCGAAATTATCACAATAACACAAAAAATGCGGGACACGTCGTGAGTGGTTTAGCACTGAAACGTGAACGGCAAGACAGCGGGATTGACAGCAGGTAGAAAAAAAAATGCCTGGGAAATAAGAATATTATAATTCTCCTAAGTACAGTGCAGAGTGGTGACATTAATGAACATTCGTTACATCTATTCCAGGTAATGGGCCACTCAGTCGCCAAAGACGCTGCAATAAACGCCACAGAGCCGTCCGACACTCAACTCAACAACTACACCCTCACTTACCTCAACTCTGACGTGTCAGTCGACGATGAGGCTGAGGAGGGCGCGGAGTTCATAAAAGACGTTGCAGAGTTTAAAAAGGACTTACCGTTCATTTATGTGCCCAGAGTCGATCTAGCGCAGTGCTAGAGTTAGTGGGCTTAGGGGCAATCAGACTGTGCCATTGTTAGGGTCCTGACCCTAAATCGGGTAGAAAAATGGCAGCCCCGAAAATTTGCAAAGGAATGGGTGATCTTGAAATTAAATAAGACAACCGCCATTTACCATCTCTAGATTTACAATTATCTTGTAACTTTGTGAGGCTAATGGGTGAGCCTTGCCCCTAATGAGGGGGCGTCACGTCGTAACTGCCAGCTCCTTACTATTTTACCCGGTTGAGGGAAAGGGACCCTAACTACCACATGGCCTGCTGGCTCCTTATGATCGATGTATCCGCGGCCTTTTAAACGATAAGATATAATAAGTGGTTTGGTTGAGGTCGTATCGTCCAATGTAACATGGCCAATTAAAACGTGGGATTGACTCACTTGCGGCACTATACCGTGAAGTATATTTTTTTACTAATTTGTTTGTCTGTATGATTTGATAACTGTGTATTTTAGAAAATAGTATTCATATAATTTGTACAGCACATGAAGTACGAGTGAACTCTTCGGCATTTCATCTTAATTCGACATTTCGTCGGAATATCATAATAAGCCTACAGGAGTCTTGTAAATGAGGTTGTATTGTGAAATTCACATTATTTTTTTGTCTAATATCTACGTCGTATTGCTTATTTTTTAATTGTACACTTGTAAATTACTGTGACTCTTGGTTGTTACTTTAACTATGAAATAATCTTCTCGCAGTCTTTGCTTCTAGTAGGTACCTGCTAAATATTAGGTGTTATAGATATAAATAACTGATATAATTACATGCTGACTCTATATCCTATCAAATGTTCCCTTGATTGTAAAATTACATATTAGTCATTCAAAGGTTGGTTACTGGTTGGTGGTTACTAAGTTGTAAATAAAAATCTAATTATTTTAATTAAACATCTTATGAATAATGAATGACACTCAATATGACGTTTTTACTGTTCATTGTTGAAACGGTAAGGCCCAGGCCACCTCACTGCGCGCTGCGTCGCATCGTAAGAACTGCGACATATAGTATGCGCATGCGCATCCTACTGCGGTGCCGTGACGTTTTTGCGATGCGACGCCGCAACGCAGTGATGACGCCAGTCGCTGACTGTGTAATTCTAACATCTAGCAATTTGCAGATTATTTTTTCAAATTGACATCGACGAATCGTAATCGCTACAAAAGATTTGTGATTGCGATTCTGATTTGTCCTGGATGTCAGAGATTACATTACATTATAAAGGTTACAATTCCCATAGACAAGATGCAATTAAATAATATCACGAAACTTTATGTCAGTTTTTGTTTCGAAATGTCAAATTTATGCGTATCTTGTCTGCGGGCCCTGAGCCTAAGCCAATCACTGTCTTATCTACAAATTAATAGTGTAATATAAAGTTAAATATACAGTTGTTCTCATTACTGTTATTTTTTATTTTTTTTATCGATATCTTGTACTAGAAAATTTGAGTTTAAACATATACCCGAGCATTCCATGTCAAATTGTGAAGTTGTCACGCGATAGCAGCTCATTTAACCTCCTTGGTCCAGACTAGAGCATGAAAGATATAAATACTGAGTAAATACCCATAAGGGTAAATTGTATTTACCGAGAAGTAAAAACGAAACGGATGAAGTAAATACGTTTTAAAAATCCTCACGGTAGGTGCAAACATTAATAGTAACTCGTTTTGCAAAAAAAAAATAGAATTAATTCTCTCACTTTTGAATATTTGTCGAGTAGAAACGATTGCTTATGAGTATTTATCCTTTGACGGGAAAATAGCGTTATGAGGCATCGCGATTTTGATCCTCATGCCACGGTAATATAATTTAAAACCTATAACGGTAAAAGAAATCGGAAAATCGGATGCATATTAACCTGATGTTGAGGTGTTGGCTATTATTTGGCTTTTGTATTGAAAAAATGGTATCGAAAGAATGGGATGAATATTTATGTGTTGGCCAATATGGAATGCATTTGTGTATCAGTCTTAAAAATCGTGTATTCCGGAATCGAGAAATTTAATGTTTTTCTGTAAAGTAGGTCGTTGCATAATAAACAACGTCAGGATAAGTGAACAGACTATATTTAGAGTAATTCGTTAAAACAAATTATTAAAAATATTGTGATTACAAAAAAATTCAGTGTTGCTTCACTGGTATCCTGCGATAAATTAAATATGTTTAAGGAGGAAGGGCTTCGAGAAAAGGTAGTAAATAGTCTCTTGCGCTTCGCTTGGCTCGTCTTGGCGGGGGTACTACCGTGAAGTACCGTGCCCCCAGATAAGTATGCTTGAGTACGTTTTCTTCTGTCTGCAGGTATGTACAAATTGTATCATAGTAATTTGATGGTTAACGTTATCCAAGCCTGATCCGCGCCTGTGAGTGGAGTCTGGTCCTCGACCAGGCGTCGGATGTGCTAGGGTGGCCACTAGAAGAGTACACACCTTGTTGCAGCCTCAAGGCCCCACGTTGGGCTCCACAGACTATTTACAATAAGTGAAACAGGGTGTGCTTCGTTAAGATGTGGTATAATAAAGAAAGCCTATTTACAAACAGAGCTGGTCACGATCACGTTTAGCCGTTAAGTGAGTGAGAATAAATGTAGTGGCCTCAACCGTTGATTTAGTGGCCAATGTATAATATATATATATATATATATATATATGTATTATACATTGATATACTTATGTATGTACTATAATGTATTATATGACTTTTATTATATTTACTTATATTATATTGTATTAGTTAGTAGGTAGTTATTTAATTTATTGTGCACTAGACTGCTCTTACCAATAGACTTTCCTGTCCTGCCTAGATTTGCTGGAAGAAATCTCTTTTTAGAGATAAGTTTGCCTTTGCGCATAACTGTTCATTTGTTTGTGCTCATTATTTATCGTGTTTATTTAACCTATAATCGAAATAAAATAAAGAATCCGCAATGTGCATCGTCAATTAAAATTACCTAAGTATCAAATAATTTAAAACTACACACGCATAAAAACTGAACACAATAAAAAAACACAATACTAAACAAATAAACCGCCCCAGGCCATGCCCGACCCAAAGGTACCCATCACACTGGCAGCATTGCCGCGCTGCACGGCGAGGGAGATCCTTTGGATCAGGAACGCTCCGGAACTATTGTCAAAACCTAAGTCCCTCAGGCGTCGCCCAATGTCCTTGACAAATATCCTGCCCTGAGCACCCCAAAAACCCGTGGGCTCGACGGCCAAGGGAACAAACAGGTAGCTCCCCATCAGCTGTGCGTATTTTAGGCATTTCTGCCGCGCCGCCGACTCCGCCGCAGCCCCAGGTGCCGCCATGGTGGAGCCAATGTGGGCGGATGCCGCGAACGTGCACACACAAGTTGCATCCCACAAAAGACAACGACCTCTCTCCCACGGTATCAAGGTGAGACCGTCCGGACGCTCCCGTCGCTGCGACTCAAACCCGGCGGTTCAAGAACTGATGGAATGTCAGCAGAGACGAGAGCCCTCCGGACAATGTCGTTGATCGAGTGGTGGCGAGAGAGTCTCCCTGCACTTCTGGCACAGTGTAGCCCATGACGCCCCCGCGAATCTACCGACACGCCGCATACGCAGTGGTGTGGTTCGCAGATATCGCAACCCAGACGAAGCGCCATGGCTACACGCAGAGTTGTCGTCCAGAAGGGTTCCTAAATGCGGACACGGCAACGCATGTGTTGAAGCAAGGAGTATTTAGTGACATATATACATAAATACTCTTTAGTGCAACTTTATACTTTCTTTATAAATGTATGACGTTTGATAGGCTGTCATCTATGTTTATTGTTGTTCTTTTTTTTTTAGTTGTCATAAAGAAAATACATGTTTTGAAAAAACATTATTTTATTATTTTATTCCACAATATGTTCTGGACACGCGTACTCGGGTATTAATTGATAGCCAAGTTAAGGGCTTTGTCAATAGGTTATGGGCCGATAGCATAGTGGATGCCAAACATAGAGCAGGGTAGAAAAGACCCTGGTGGAAGTGGAGACAACATTGAGAATTCAGTCGAAATGGCAAGTATTGGTGGAATAAGTATGCCACAAATGGCAAGACTAGAAGGTAGCTCCAATTACTCGACGTGGAAAGTCCAAATGGAGATGGCACTTGTCTACGATGATCTTTGGGAGTACACTAGTAAGGAGCCAATTACAACTGATGCGGTAGCTGTAAAAGCAGATAGAAAAGCAAAAGCCAAGATAGGTATGATGCTACAACCTGAATGTCTTGTGCATATACGCTATGCGAAGTCTGCAAAAGAAGCTTGGGAGAAGCTTAGCGTGACCTTTGAGGATAAAGGCGTAAATAATCGCTGCCGCCTTCTATCCAGATTAGTCAGTCTGAAATTAGAACAATTTTCAACGGTACGTGCTTACGTAACAGGTGTGTTAACAATAGCTCAGGAGCTAAGAGACATAGGAAAGGAAGTTGATGATGATCTATTGGCAGCCTTACTCCTACAAGGTCTAACGCCGGAGTTTCAACCTTTGAAAATCACTATTGAGAATAGTCAGACTGCACTTACGTCAGATTATGTAAAAAATAAGCTGTATCAAATGGAGGATACATACACAGCTTCAACAAGTGGAAGCCAGACGTCAACGTCAGCTCTACTGACTAAGAAAGGAGAAAACAGAAAAAGCAAAAGCAATACTGGCAAATCTGAAAAGAAAGTATTGAAGTGCTACATCTGTGATGGCCCTCATAAATGTTACCAATGTCCAAACAAAGAAAAATCAAGGAAGGAAGCTCATCATGCCTTTGCTTTCGGAACTGCGTATAAGTCTGAACCTGTAGAAGATTGGGTGATCGACTCTGGTGCTTCAACGCACATGACGAAGAACAAAGCTTGGCTGAAAGATTTGAAGAAGACTCCTAGACCTTTAAGAGTTATGTGTGCGGATGGAAACGAGGTTTTGGGTGAAAGTATTGGTATGGTTGTGTCTGACAAGATGACGGTAAACGATGTTACTTATGTTCCAAATTTAGCATCAAATTTATTGAGTGTGAACGCAATAGCTAAGAAAGGCTATGTATTAGTGTTTACAGAGAAAAATGCGACATCTTTAAGAGTGACGGATGTGAGGTGGCGAATATGTCGAATATGTCGAGATGGCGAATATGTTGGATCAGGTGTGGAAGAACGGGGTATCTACAAAATCAAGGACTGTTCATACGGTTCTGCACTAGTAACAACAGACGATAAGCTAGATGACCGGGTTCTATGGCACAGAAGGATGGGACATCTGGGCGAGAGAAGCCTGAAGTTACTAAGGGACAAGATGGCAAGTGGGGTGAGTTTTAAAAATTGTAATTGCAAACTTGAATGCGTTTCTTGCATTATGGGAAAACAAACGCGACAACCTTTTTCAAAAAATGGTTCGAGGGCTACTGAGGTCTTAGAATTGGTACACTCGGACGTGTGCGGACCTATGCGTATCCACTCTATTAGTAAAAATATTTATTTTGTTACGTTCATTGACGATTTGACACGTAAGACCGTCGTATATTTTTTAAAACAAAAGAGTGAAGTTTTTGAAAAGTTTCAAGAGTTTAAAGCTTATGCTGAAAATCAAACAGGCAAGAAGATCAAGATACTGAGATCGGACAACGGCACAGAATACGTCAACAAAAGGATGAATGACTTCCTAAGGACGAATGCAATTCATCATCAGCTGACAGTTGACTACACGCCAGAGCAGAATGGAGTCGCGGAAAGGTCTAATCGCACAATCTGCGAGAAGGCAAGGTGTATGCTACAGGATTCCGGACTCCCACAACGATTCTGGGCGGAGGCTGTCCATCATGCAGTATACCTCAAGAACAGATCACCAACCATTGCGGTGAAGAACATGACGCCGCAAGAGAAATGGACTGGGAAAAAATGTGATCTGAGCAAGCTGAGGATCTTCGGGTGCAAAGCACTTATGCAGATTCCGAAACAGAACCGAACCAAGTGGGATGCGAAGAGCATGGAATTGGTTTACACGGGCTTCTGTGACAACGTCAAAGCGTATCGTCTTATAGATTCTGCAACAGGAAAACAGTTTAAGGCCAGAGATGTTATATTTCTGGAAAACAGCAAAAATACAGACGCAGAAGAATCAAGAGAGAATGTGGTGGAATTTATGATATTTCCTGATTGTGAACAAAAAGATGTAACTGTAAATTTGCACACACTTCCAGAGACGAATGGTAATGGAGTTGCAAATCAAAATATAAACGAGGAAGCGGCAGAGTTTAGATCTGAGATAAAAATGCCGAAGGAGAGGAAAGTGGTGAACCAGTGATTGAAACAGTGATCCAGGAACTAGAAAACGAAGTTCAGGAACCAGAACCTGATGTTGCAGAATCAGATGCAGAGACATTTGAAGACTGTGAACTGGTAAATGAAGACTGTGATTTGGTCAACGAAGACTGTGAATTGGTTGGTGTACCTGAAAATGTTCAACAGCAGAATGAACGCAGATATCCACTGAGGGATAGAAAACCTAAGAAGTTCCCTGACTATATTCTGTGTCAAGCAAAGACGGAGCAAGATCCAGTAACGGTGCAAGAGGCACTATCAAGATTAGACAGCGAAGAATGGAAACAAGCTTTTCAGGAGGAGCTCGATGCGCTGAAGTCAAATGGAACCTGGGTTCTCGTAAAGCCGCAAAAGTCATGTAACGTCGTTGATTCTAAATGGCTATTTAGAATCAAAGAAGAGGCGGGAAATAAACGTAGATACAAAGCACGACTTGTTGCTAGAGGATTTAGTCAACGGCATGGAGTAGACTATGATGAAACCTTCGCGCCAGTAGTGAGACATAGCTCACTGAGAGTCCTTATTGCTCAAGCTGTGAAACAAGGATTGAAGATCGATCAAATGGACGTCAAGACAGCGTTCCTAAATGGGGAACTAGATGAGACTGTCTATATGAAACAACCGGAAGGCTTCGAAGAAAGAGGAAAAGAAGAACACGTTTGTTTATTGAAACGTTCATTGTATGGGTTGAAGCAAGCCCCTAGGACATGGAACACAAAACTTAACAATGAGTTAGTTAAGTTAGGATTTATAAGGTCCAAGAATGAACCCTGCGTATACACGAGGTCAAAAGGCAACAATGTGATCATACTAGCAGTGTATGTTGATGACATGTTGATTTTTTGGAACAACACGGATGAATTACAAAAGGTCAAGAAGGATCTTATGTCTAAATTTGAGATGAAAGACTTAGGGAAAGCAGAACTGATCCTGGGAATGCAGATAACACAGAGCGATTCAGGGATCAAAGTAGATCAATCAAAGTATATCAACAAGGTGTTAAAGAACTTTGGAATGGAGGACTGCAAGCCAGCTGCTACACCTGCAGTTACGGGTCTCAATCTAAGTAAACCTGGACCGGAATATAAACCAGATCCAGACATACCATATCAGAATGTGATAGGTTCCTTGATGTATTTGGCTGTGTGCACGAGACCAGATATTGCGTATGCTGTTAATTATTTAAGCCAGTTTAATATCAACTACGGTGAAGAGCATTGGATTGCTGCCAAACGTGTACTAAGGTACCTCAAAGGAACAATCGATTTTGGAATGATGTTTAAAAAAGGAACATCAAATGAAATTCATTGCTATGCAGATGCAAGTCATGCCTCCTGCTATGATAAGAGATCATATTCGGGAGCAGTATTCTTGCATATGGGAGCTGCTGTCAGCTGGGAAAGCAAGAAGCAGAAGACAATAGCATTATCTACAGCAGAAGCTGAATATGTTGCAATGTCAGAAGCTGCAAGAGAGGCAATATTTTTAAAAAGATTTGTGTCTGAAGTAACAGGTCAAGCCGAGTTGCCTTTGAAGATTTACAGTGACAGCCAATCTGCTATTGCAATTGCGCACAATCCTGTGCACCATCAGCGAACAAAACATATCGCTGTACGCCACCATTCTGTGAGAGAAGCAGTTGAATGTGGGCATATCGAGTTGGAGGTTCAGACAGAGCTTATGGTTGCTGACTCATTGACTAAACCTTTGCTGAAACAAAAGTTTACGTGGTGTACATTGAGCATGGGCGTTGTATGACATTATGTGAAAGTTGTATGATTTTATATGGAAGTTGTATGAAGTCAAAGTTGAGGAGGAGTGTTGAAGCAAGGAGTATTTAGTGACATATATACATAAATACTCTTTAGTGCAACTTTATACTTTCTTTATAAATGTATGACGTTTGATAGGCTGTTTATTGTTGTTCTTTTTTTTTAGTTGTCATAAAGAAAATACATGTTTTGAAAAAACATTATTTTATTATTTTATTCCACAATATGTTCTGGACACGCGTACTCGGGTATTAATTGATAGCCAAGTTAAGGGCTTTGTCAATAGCATGCAGCCAAGCACCTGACTCCGGCTGAGAGACTGCTCGCAGACGAGCAAGTTCCGCTCCCGAGCTCTGCGCTAACAGCCCGTCAAGGGACACCTTGCACAGCTCCTCATCCCAGGGGCGCTGCACGCCGGGCTTCTCCGGAACATCTCCCCCGGACAACAGGTCCGCCACCGCTGAAGAGCCTCGTCCGCAAAAGAAATGCCAAAACCGTCACCGTTAACCTTAAAAATGCGAGTGACTAGTTCAAGCACCCCATGCGAAGAGGCCAAAGAAAGCTGGGAGCTCCGTGTCCTGTAGGCGACGAACGCTGAGACGACCAAACCGTATTGGAAGGGCCGCTTGATCCCATTGGGAGGGAGACATTTTCACGTTCAAAATCATCTCCAACAGACTCATCAACTCGTTATCATATGAATCTGCCTCCCCCCTAAACAGCCAAACCGGAGCGGTTCGCAAAGTGTATGTTAGCCTTGGCAGGGACAGACAACTCCGTAGAATTGTTAAAGCCACATGAGCGGAAAGCTCCTTAAGGTGTGCTTTTGTCTCAACCAAGGACTTTAACGTACCCCTTAAAAACATCATCTGAATATACCTGTAGGAATATATTCAAGTTGGCAACGCGAGTTATAAAGGAGTTTATTAGAAGACACCACATCAGTGGAGATAAGCATCCACCTTGTAGGAATCCTCTATTTGCTCCGATTGAGTAGCTAGACCCAGCAAGATTCGCAGTGATCACCCTATTTTTGAGAATGGTTACCACCCATTTTCCTAACTGGTGATTTATTCCGTTCCGCTTCAGGGATTCTTCTATAGCTTGGATGTATGCCCTGTCGAAAGCTCCCTCTACATCAAAGAAACATCCCAGGGCAAACTCTTTGTTTTCTAGTGCTCTCTCCACCTTTATCGTTAAGTTGTGTAGAGCTGATTCAGTTGATTTCCTTTCCATATATGCATGCTGATTGCTATGGAGGGGAGAGGCACTTTCATTGAGTTTTATTATTAAGTGTCTGCCCACTATTTTCTCTAGTGATTTCAATACGAAGGAGGAAAGACTTATACACCGGAAATATTTTGCTTCCTGGTAACACCTGGTTGTGGTATGAAAGCTGCTTTAATTTTCCACCAACTAGGAGGGATATATTCAAGTGCTATGCTACTACAAAATAGTTCTACAAGAACCATACATGTCGACGACAAACGGGGCTGGGCTGCCTGGGTGGCGAACTTTATTATGACCATTCAGGTGAGCTGGCTGCCCGAACATGTATTTTTGTCAGCAATAAAATCAAAGCATTAGCAATAATTCATATTCCTCTAAAAGTAAGCTAAAGGTGACATTCCAAGTTCCGCTGTTGGGGTGCCCAGCATTAAAACACGATTTTATTCAAATCAATTTATGAACTCTAAAATACGATCTCTATCCGACCGTCCAGGTCCTGTGTCACTATGTCCTGGCTCCTCATGTAGCGCTGCAGCATCACATAGTCCAGCTCCAAGTTCTCCAGGTCGAATCTGTTCTCAGACAGCATCTGGGAAAAAAACATTCAAATCGATTCATCTGTTCGTTGGTATGCAAAGAGATAAGGCGTGGACTTGACCCGTAGAGATAAGATTTCTTGACATAATGTATTTTTTGTGGAGGAATGTACCTTTTCCGTCCTTTTAGGAATCCCTCCATTTGGGAACCTGTCCTTTTAGGAATAAATGAGTTGTTGACATGGAGTTCATGATATGAATAAAGCTTTGTCAGGCCGTGAGCTAATAAATTATGGCATAGCATTTACATACAGGCACATACATTGCTTCTGGCCCCACACTAGGATACCCTGTGTCGTGGGAACCCAAAAAGCGACGTCCCATACATATAAATATTGAAGACATAGGGTTTTTTTTATCCCCAGCCGGGGATCGAACTAGGGCCCTCTCGCATGGTAGGCAGAGCCACAACCGCTGCGCCACAGAGGTGAACGTCATCGACGGAGTTCAATTTCAATAAGAACAAGGTCTAGCTCTGCCTAACACTTAGAAGATGGTAATGTGGGCGCACCCACTGTACGTACATTAAGTGTGACCAGCTGGGAACTAAAATATCAAAGGCCGGGCGCCCATATAAGTACCGTAAATTGCCGTGGAGGTCATGACCCTCCCTCCCTGGGCTGACGTAACAATAAAATAGCTCGCGAGCAACCAAATGTACTCATGCTGCAAGCGTGGACAAGTCAGTCTACATCAAAATTCGCAAACTCAAACTGATAAATCTGATTTTATAAATCCTTCTTCAGCTATAAGACGACACCATAGTCGTAAATCAGTTCAATACTTCATAGCGAAATTCATGCGAAATTATGGTGCAAGTGGTGATGATATTGAGCAATCCACTCATTTGATCGCTGCTTCAATTCAACTATTCTTTAGTGGCTTGGCCCGCTCCTCCTAGCAGATCTTATCAGGTGATCACTCCTCGACTTGCTAGCCATAGAATCGGGGCAGGGTGCTAGCTCATAACGGATTCTCATACGGTTCTTAACGGCTATTCGCTACTCAATTTGGTAGCCTTATTTAATTTCCGGGGCGGCTTGAGCCGCCCCTCCTGGCACACCCCATTGCTTTTATTCTTACTCGACGTGTTGGCCACATGAAAAAGGGAGTTAGTGCGCTTGCAAAACGCTTTGTAGCCAATCCTGACTAGACATTGACTGTATGATGTATGGTACGTTTTCGCTTCACCTGCTCGAAAATTACACTTTATATATCATGCAAACCTTACCTAAAGCAAGTCATCTTTAGCGGTGACATAAAGTTGTACTGAATTTATTATGTCACAAGATAGATCACTCCAGGGTTTAAAGTGATTTCACTTCTCGTATTTCTTATTGCAATGGCACTTTATATATAAGTAATGCAAACCTTACCTAAAGCAAGTCATTATAGCTCTAGGCTTTAGCGGTGACATAAAGGTACTGAATTTCAATATAACACAACCTAGTGCGAAAAGTAGAGTATACACCACGGGGATAAAGTTGTTTTGTATTGGGCACGCTTGAATCCCTCAATGCATTCAGGACTCAGTCTTATTTCCCGGGGGAATTTTCTCGCTTCGCTCGGGAATTAACTCACGACACCCTCGCGTCGTTCGGGAGTGTCATGACCGTGACATAAAAGAGGACCCGCATGACACTGAAAGAGGCCTTACCGTGTAGCCGCCGCCACCGTCGCCGATGTAGTTCTGCGTGACGACCCGGTAGATGGCGCTGACGTCAAGAGGCTCGTACACCGGCACGTCACAGTCTATACAGCGGACGAGAGCTGAGACCACACGGGACCCGACCGGGGCCGTACCGTTGTAGACTACCCGCATGCCTGGTGAAAGGTATTTTATTTATTTGATGCATTGCCTCACAATAATGCCTAAAATGTAAAAATAAACACACATACACAAACCATCACGCCTTTTTTATGGCGTGTATTGCCATTCCATAACAATTGGTCTATCTCTAGAACCGTAGTAGCTTTTTGCCCTGGCCTCTTTACACAGTACAGTATCTTATTTCTCATCCTCATTCCGTCCTAAATTATATCTACTCTATATATTTTCATTCTTCATTATTTTCTTTTTTCGCTAGAAGTTTCGGATTATTTATATTTACCCACTGTATACATTATTTATTTATGACAGAGTTTATCTTTTTCCCATCTCTGTTACCTTGACCTTTCAGCTACCTCTCTCACTTATTCACTTTTTTGTTTTTGTTTATTTTTTATTCCTATTATATTATTATGCCAGCAAAGATATCTTATTATATTACCGCTCTTTTATCGATGATAAGCTTTTGCTAGTCATTCTTAAATAATCCGAAACGTTCTGGCATAATATCAGCGGTGCAGATCATCTGCATCATTTGACTGGGCCAGGGCCTTTTATCTTGTTAACACATGTTTTTGTTTATGTGTATTATTGAGATTGTTTTTTTTTGTACTTGGTGTCTTAAGCAAATGTGTGCTAACACAACCTCGAGGTTAATGAACTGAAAACGAACCTAACCTAAACCCTACCAGATTTAACCCCTTTTACCCCTCTCCTCCTGCCACACGGACACAAAGTGACCTATAGCAATAAATTCGGTTCTGTAAAGTACATGGGGCGGCCTCGCTCGGCTCCGGATGGTTCAACACATTGTGACCTAACACAACCTAGAGGTAATTGAACTTTGAGCGACATCGAGCATCAAAAAATGGAAAAACTGAGAATTTTCTGCGAAATAATTATACACGAAAGGTCAAATTTAAGGTCAAGGTCAATGGCCTCGACGTCAATGAACTTTGAAAGACATCTAACGTTAAAAAAGGCCAAAATCATCGTTTCCCCACCCTAATACTCCCACATCCGCACGGTCCCGAATGCTTGAAATGGCGATTAAAAAAAAACATAACTCCAAAAACTAATTATTTCCGACGGTTCGCGTATTTTGAAATCATCTTAAATACACTTATAAATCATTGAAAAAAGCAGCCAAAGCATCTGAAACGGCAGTCTTTCTAAAGGCTAGCCAGGTAACGTCAATATACTTCAAAGATTGTCTTGGAAATATTTTGGCATTTCATTTTTGTTTGCCTATTGAATTATTTTACCAAATTAAGATGTGCGGATTAACTTTATTGCATGCTTGCTAGTTTTAAACTGAAACCTTTGTGTTCTTTGTGAGTATATAAGACATAAACCCTAGTTTTTAAGTTTAGTTTTTTATTTGTTGGCTTTTAATACATTTTTATGCGTTAATTGTAACATAACACTCACCTTACTAACTTACACATAACACTGCCTGTTTTGTGCATCATTTGAATGGTGTCTGTTTCAAGTAAATGTTCACTTACTTGTCTTTATAATCCTTTTTAAGCTTAAGTTCTAACCATGGCTGAGGCACTTGAAGAGGAAGTTGCTCGTTTAACTGCTCAGAGTAAAGCCCTCTTTGATTTACTTGCAGAAAAACCTGACAAATCAGTGCGTAAAGTTGCAGTCAAGCTGCCTCCTTTTCGG
Organism: Argyresthia goedartella; assembly: GCA_949825045.1. Lineage (NCBI taxonomy): Eukaryota > Metazoa > Arthropoda > Insecta > Lepidoptera > Argyresthiidae > Argyresthia > Argyresthia goedartella. Next base: position 18,501,093 of record OX463828.1, read on the forward strand.
CCTGACAACCCTGCTATCTGGTTTGGCCAGGTGGAGGCCCAATTTGACATAACAGGTATTACGGTTGACGAGAGCTCCGTAGTTTAACGGGTGTCACGCTAGCTTCTCACACAGGAGATGCAGATTCTTAAGTACATTATGCGGACGTTCTAACGGTGATGGAAAAACATCGTGAGGAAACCTTCATTACTCCATAGCTGCGGCGATGGGCTAGCCCCCTGTCACACAAAATGGAGTAATGAATAACTGGCTCAAATGGCTATGGGAAAAGGCGTGACGCTATGTTACGGTGGAGGAGACTAAATTTAACCATGTCCGAGCTCGTCTAGAGCCAAAATTAGCAAGTGAAGCAGAGGATATTATTTCTATACCTACGGAAAAATGCCAGCGGTACCAAAAATTTAAGGACGAGTTGATAAGGCGTCCATGGCTGAGGAACAAAGAGTACGACAACTGATCAGTGAAGAGGAGCTTGGTGATGGTCGACCGTCGCAGATTCTCCGCCATCTCTGGTTCAGTATTATCTTGCGCCAACTTTGGTTGCGTCACATTCCTTCTTTAGTACTATTTTGGTATCTCAAGTGGACCTCACACTCGAAAAACTTGCTGACCTTGGCGATAAAGTCATCGAGTACTCTAGATCTAAACAAGTTTTCTCCTGCGCTGACATGGCTCCAGACCCTATTTTGGATTCATTATTGCAAAAGTTGGATGATCTTAGCCAACTAGTGGCTGCATTCTACAGCTATGGTGGACGAGGTCGCCCACGCCAGCGCTCAGTGCTCGCGCTCTCGTGGTTCGACTCCTGCCAACACTAACTAATTATGTTGGTATCATAAGAAGTTTGACCATAAAGCATCCAAATATAATAAGCCCTGCAATTGAAAGCCATCTTAGAAGGGAAACGCCCACAACAGTCACCATAAAGCATCCAAATATAATAGGCCCTGCAATTGAAAGCCATCTTAGAAGGGAAACGCCCACAACAGTCACCATAAAGCATCCAAATATAATAGGCCCTGCAATTGAAAGCCATCTTAGAAGGGAAACACCCACAACAGTCAGTAGAGGCGGCTTCTGATTGCATCCATCCCGACCGCTTACTCTTTCTTACACTCTAGACTACTACGACCTGAAAGTATTATTTACAAGACACCTGAAACTTCAGACGATGAGCAAACTTCCAGAAGCCAAAAACCAAGCACGTCAACACAAAACAATAAAGAAAATCATGGTGTGCGACGAGGCGACATCTTGTTATTCAACGTTTAAGGCCAGAAGGGTAAGGTTTTAAAATATGCTTGTATTGTTGATGATTTGCATGCCGATGGCGAGATAGGGTCACATTTCTACGATCTACAAAAAAGAACACAGACTACACATACTGGTGTCTGAGAAGTAATTTTATATTTTGCTAATATTGTTTGGGTTTAAAACGTTGAGTCTGATATATTATTATTTTTATTTTCATTACATAAGTGTACTTTAAGTTTAACTAATCAATATCCTTCCAAAGATTAAGGTAAGGTTTAAAGTGTTATGTTAAACAAGTGATCCTTGCCTGATCTCAATATAGCTGGTAAGCACCTGAGATTGATTCGTTATTAAATAATATTATTTTGTTGGTATTACTACATGACATTTATGAATAATTATTAATTCCTGGTGTGTCCTTAGAGTCACGAATTTGTCTCTTGGCTCACAATATTGACCCCCATATTTAATGGAGTACTTAGGTTCCTAATATAATAAAGATAAATTGAACAATTCTTGCACACATTTTGTTTTGTAATTATTAGACGGTAGCGATGATATCTATTTCGATTTTTTGTTTCATCTGTTAACGAAAAAGGTTTGAACTGATTTGATCTCTGAGTGACCCAAGAGACACAATGCAAGCTATTAAAATAAGAACACGACTGATTTTTCTACTCTTATTCATGTAATAAGTATGTTTGCAGGACTTATTACAAGATTCAATACATTGATTTGCTATAAAAAAAATATTACTGAATAGTTTAATTCGCATCCGTTACTCAGAAGAACATTGCAGGAGTTTGTTTCCAAATTGAGGTATAAAAACCATAGAGTGACATTAAAATATTCGGCATTCATTATTGGAACTTAAACTTAAATTGTTTGTTTATTATTTTTTTGCGTTATTTATGTAATGCAAACAATTTTTAGTGTTTTGCACTAAAAGTTGATCCGATACAAAAAATATGTTGACAGACCCGCCGCCACAAAATCCGAGATGGCCGACGGAGGTGTCGGTTCTACCACTTAGAAAAAAAATTGTGCTTATGTCCGGTTTGTCACATTTACGACAATTTGTTCCAGCAATCAGTCCCAGTAATCGTTGGCGAAACCAGGTCACAGACACGCCATCCCAGCACTATAAAACACTCCATGAGTATATCTGAATGCAGTTCCCAAACTATGCACACATTAGCAGTAATATCTGGATCCAGCAGTATACTCACCTCCAATCTGCAGCATCCTAGCGCTGTAGAAGTCTCCAGGTGTCTCCTGCCACACGCCCACGGAGAACTCCAGAGCTTCTAGCAGAAATTCTCCGCCGAGGGAGTACACCTGGACGTAGTTCTCAAACGGTACCGCCATAAGTAAAGACTCCGTTGTTACATCTGGAAACCGTAAAACTCAGGTAAAACTTGCGCCCGAAAAAAAGAAGAGAAATGAGGTGTGACTGTTAGGCGTTATGCCCACATAAGCGACCTGACAGAAACATAGTAGCCCCTACTATATGTCGTATTATAACGCCACGGCAAAAGGAGATGCCGTGCAAGCGTGGTCTTTGTCTCCGTCTTGTCGCCTCAGTGGGCACCGCGCATATAGGTGGAAGTCGTAGCCGATCTCAACACGACGTGTCGCCGGCGTCTCGATCACTCGCTAGGTAACATAGGCTCGCTGTCACACCAGCGGAACCTGCAACTTAATTTATTGTTACAATCCTATTACATTTTACCTAAATGGCAATTGAGGCTTTATCTATCACCGAACTAGGTTAACACGTTGACAGTCCGTGCATTATATGTTATGCATTATATGTGGTTGATAATCGAAATGAAAAAGTTGTCTCAAGAGAATAGCATTCTTTCAATGGGGCAGATTACCCAAGAAGGCACTGTGGGTCTGAAACTTGTCAAACATTGTCAACAGCAAAGTTCTTTGGATATTGACAATTTATTTCTCTGATTAATATTTAATAATAATACCTTGAACACTATTTACACACATTGATCTAGCCCCAAACTAGGATTCCCTGCATCTTGGGTACTAGACAACGATACACATACTTATATAGATAAACATTAAACTTAGATAGATAAACAACCACGACTAGGGTACAAACATCCGTTATCATCAAACAAATATTTGCCCCCACCGGGACTCGAACCCGGGACCCTTGGCTTCGTAGGCAGGGTCACTGCCGACTCGGCCATTTGTGTCGTCGATTAACGAAGCTCTTTACTTTCTTACTCTGTGATTAATTTGTGACCTCATAAAGATACACTTTACTTAAACTTGATCAACTTACTTCATTTGTAACATCTGAATGAACAAAACTCTTTTCTTACTGACTATGTGTTGGTCTCAGCCACTTAGCACCCTCTACGTGTAATTAATTTACAGTTTTCTTCTTCATTTATCAATCGTAATAAATTTGTCCGTTTATCAATAAACGTTAGTAGCCAGTGCCGCAATATATACACGTCCAACAGCCACGTACACCAAAAGGAAGCGCAACCATTGACAGTTGCGAAACACATCGCCAACTTACTTCCAGGGTTGATTTGCACGCGCAGGCCACCAGAGTTGATCATGCAGACGTGGGCGTGGTGCCACGCCGTGCCTTCAGCGCGGGGACGCAGCTGAACAGACAACATAACAATGCTAGTAGGGCCATTGTCACGTCACATTTGACAATACGATATTTGACAAGGTAGTCCAATAAATCTAGGAACGTGTTCTAAGCTGAACCTATTTCAACAAAAACGTTTGACGATATCAGAATTGTATATTTCCAGCAGTTGTATTTTATAAACTCAATTTTGTGTTAAAAGGCAGCATTTGACTATGATGTCACATGTATTTCATAGAATTCGTGAACGAAATTACCGTTTTGACAGTTCCTAAAAAGTATCTATTTTGACTAGCAGCCTATTGCATCGCAATTTTGAACCTTAAGTCATGGTGATAAAATTCGAAACCTATAAGAGGTTTTTATCCGCATGATCAGAGATCGGATATTCGGATGCATATTTGCCTATAGTTATTGGCCAAAAGTTGGCTTTAAAATTATGGAAGCCTTAAATATATTTGTTTGAAAAGTAAATCCCGGAAGGCCAGGAAATCCGGGAATGCATAACTAATCGGATGCATAGTAAAGGTTTCAATAGGTACATGAATTATTCTTTAAGTTGTCTGTTAACTTATCCAGAAGTTGTTTGTTATGCCAGTTTGGTAACTATCTACTTTAAAAAAATTACGATCGATGCACAAGTGCATTTCATATTAGCCAACCCCTGAACGTATGTAAATATACATCCGATTCTATAATCAGAACACTAAATTTGTCGATCCCGGAATCGCGGAATTTTTACATTCGGTAAATATGCATCCGCTCTCTGGTCATAATCCTCAATTTAGAATTACGGAAGTACGTATCAATTAATTCAAGTTAATCGATGTTTTTAAGCTGGTCACCTCACTATGAAGCTAAGACTAACAGATGTCAAATGTGATCTATCTATCTAATTAAATGACCCTACTTTAGTCTAATTGGGAGGAACTTGCTCACGTCCGAAGGAGTTATTTGGACCCTGCAGCCCTTCACGTCCTCCCGGGTAGTGCTAAGGAGCAACAAATCAACACTAAAATTTCCAAATACAGTGAAATCAATTACAACATGTGACATTGGCGAAACTAACCTAATTGTTAGACCGCCAATGATTAAGAAATTGAATTTAGTCTAGTTTTTCAGCCAGTAATTCAATACCTCTTTTTGTGTCAGGGAACCCCATAATCATATACTCGTATTAGTGGTTGCCACGGTAACAGATATTATAGTTTCGCCATATGAAATGTGTCATTTTCACGCGCTTACGATAGCTCTAAGCTGAGAGCGGTTTATTATTACGGGCCCTAGTATGTCACAAGCAATGTACTACACGCCCAAGTAAACTTGCTCCACCTCGCTCTGATGACGTCATAGCGTCTGTCAGCGGCCTACTGACGTAGAGTGGCGTTTTCCGTAGGTTCGCCAACCCCGTACCTCCTGTAATGTTCGTCAATGGTGACCTCTGTCGGTACCAACCTGTTCCAGCAGTCCGTCGCAAGCCCAGCTACCCATGTTGCACTCTCGGCTGCTACACCAAGAGCGGTTCAGTGTCACCTGGAATAAACAAGAATATTACTAATTATAACAAATAACAATGGAGAAGAAAACTGTCAAAGTAGTTCCACTTAGAGGCCGCCTAAGTGTATGTAACATACACAGAGTTAGTTAGCAAATAGTTGGGTTCATTCATATGAAGGTGGTTACAAGTGAATGAAAGAGGAAGTAAAGCAAGTTTACGCAAACAGTTTGGAATCAGAGATATGAATTGTCAATACCCATAGAACTTTGCTGTTGATCATGTTTAACGTGTTATAAAGCCGTGTGCGGTCTAAGCAAAAGTTTTTGCGTAATCTTCCCCATTGGCCTATTGGACAAGGTAGTCAAAATAGATACATTTAATGAGTTGTCAAAGCGCTTGTTTTTTCGTCAGTTGTTTGGAAACATGTTGATGTGATGTCATAACACATTGAAGTCAAAAGAGTTTTTTTTACATACAAAATGATGTTCAGAAAATAATTTGCTGGAAATACGAGTAAACAAACCTCATATTATTATCCTGATATATTTGTACATTTGTTGGACAGTCACGTACACACACGTCATCATCGTAAGAAAATTAAATCAAGCACTTAATATTTTCATGGCTGCGACGCTGGGCTAGCCCCCTGTCACGCAAAATGGAGTATCAGATACTCGATACGGAACGTGGCTAAACATGGGCACACTGTGCCTCTGCCACCCTGTTTGGGAAAAGCTGTGACTATTACTTTAAGCCTACTGCCATTGCCAACTTGCTCCAAAGTAACTTTAGACTAGAATTAATCTTGCCGCCCGAGCTTCAGGTGTCGGATGCTGGGACCACTGACGACAGAACCCTCACCATGTTTAAGGCTATGGAATGGAAACTATAATTAGAGTGGTGAGAGCAAAGCCTCCGGGTTATGATGGTCTCAGCATCGAGCACCTCATATTGGCGGGCCTCACTTATAAACAAACAAATAAACATTTATATTCATTGCTTCTGGACCCTTATACACCCTGTGTCGTGGGGACCAGAAACAGCGACATCACACACATATAAACATCCAGGACCTGGGGTTCTCTTTTCTTTATCCCCAGCCGGGAATGGAACCCGGGCATTTTCATGAGTTCTTACCTTATTTTTTAACTTATGTGTTAGTTAGTTAGAAAACGTAATTTTTTGCCTCTTCTCTACACTATGAGAGAAAAAGGGGAGAAGAAACTCCCACAGATTGTTTTTTAGATCTCTTTTCAATACAGGTTTTGTTTAACTAGTACAATTCCATATATTCCAAGCATGTATCTTCACGTTCACTCCATTCTCAGGTAGACGTTGCATGCAATGCATACTGTTGTTGTACCAATAATAAAAAGTAAGACTGGGGACGCTACAGTTGTTGACAAGGTGCTGGACAGTTTGCTTGACAAGCAGTTGGCTAAACATCCAAGATGCAAAATTAGGCTTTAGGCCGGGTCTGTCGACGGAGATTGCCGTACTGCTAGGAAAACGCCCTATATGCCTGTTTTTGGACCTGTCAAAGGCATTCGATCTTGTGTGGTATAGTGTGTTATGGAGAGTTAAGAGTTGGCACCGTCCCTAAGACAGGCGATAGTGTAAACAATACGTCGTCGCGACATAAAGCCAACTTAGCAGATAAGCAGTATAATAGAATAAGGAAGAGCAATTAACACAGTGCATAGCTTTCAAATGACAAACACACAGTTTGACTCACGATTCGTGAATTACGAACCATCCAGAAACAGCAGATAAATAAAGAGAAAGTATCGAAGGACAGTTGATGGCATGCACACAATACGGCGCCGTGATATCGAAGGAGACGACCGCCACAAATTACCTTTTTGTGCAACGCACAAATGGATTTCGGGAATCGTTAATGTTTATAACTTGAAGCGTGCTCAACATAGAAAAAGGAATAAACCCGGAGGAGCGTCAATTCATACCACCGTGTGTTGGTAGTATACGTGTTACAAATCTCCAAATCGATACAATTTTGCTGTAAAATTTAATAAATAATCTTATACTAGAGCATTGTTTACTTGAAGAAAGACAACATAACTGGAGTAAGATTCTGAGGATACCAAGTTGCCGTCTTACATTGTGTCTTTGTCCAGTTTCGGTACAACCAACAGAGGAACAGTGTAAGATGGGCGGGCGCTAACTCAGAAGTGTAGGTTGCAGTGCGGGGTGAGGCAGGGGGGTTAAGTTCTTAGCGGCTCTTCAACCTATACATGAACCGACTGATCGGCGAGCTCAGCAACACCAATGTAGGCATTGATGGCATTTGTGCCGAACACCTTCAGTTATGCCGATGACTTGGTGCTGTTGCGCCTATCGTTAGTGCTCTTATTAAGCTTGTGTAAATCCAATGCAGTGGCCCGGCGGCTCAGGTATAAAAGAAGTAAAAAATAGTCTCACTCTCCGGTACACCTTTTTGTAGGGTACAACAATTAAAATACGTGGTCCACTGGGTCACTGAGGATCTTAGAGACAATGTGAAGAACATGTTGGCCCGAAGGTTTGCAAAGTGTACGCAACCAATCAAAATCTCTCTTTAAAGCATACTCTCAGTCGACCTAAAGCCTGCAAGTGGCTTTAGGTCGATTTTATGCAGCGGACTTATAGCAACCTGCGAATTCAATACAATGACGTATCCAAGACTCTGCTGCGGCTGCCACGGTTTTGCAGAGCCTGTAAGATGTTTGTGGAGGCGCTTACGGATGACTTCCACGCTTTTATAAGAAAACGGAACGCCTTCTTGATGGCACGCCTCCGCGGCAGAATCCTGAGTGTGTTTATAGATCGGTGGGACTCCCCAATGTTGAGACGCTGGGTGCAGCTCCACTGGGGTCTAATATGTAATGTACTGTGTATGCATATGTGTCTGTATGTGTGCATGGGTGTGTAGGTACATGTGATTGTGTTCTGTTTATGTGTACTTTCTTTAGACTTTTATTCTTTGTGTCAATATTAAGCAGCACTAGAATTTAAGCACTAGTCATCTAATCTCGTGTAGTTCATGATTTGATATAGCGGCAACAGAAATACACATTCTGTAAAAATATCAACTCTCTATCTATTATGGTTCATAAGATACAGCCCGCTTACAGACAGATAGACGGACGGACAGCGGAAGCTTAGTAATAGGATCCCGCAAGGCACCCTTCGGGTACTGAACCCTAAAAACGAAATAAAAAATGAAGCTGTCGGATTTCACGCCGTTAGCTTAGTTCCATAGTTTTAACACCTTCAAAATTCCACTAAGTGATGCCACAAACATGTAAACATCCAAGACAGAGGCTTAGGAAGTCGGGAGTAGACCTTTATGAATATGAGGAAGGCCGTAACGTAGCTGACCACAACTGATGTGTCAAGGATAAATATAAAGATGTAATCTTACCTTGGATGCCCCCAGAACCTCTTGGCCGACCTCATTGACCTCTTGCCTCCACGGCTCTAAAAGCTCCATAATAACAGGGTCTGAAGAGAGAGATAAAAGGTTTCAATGACTGACCGAGCGAGCGCGAAGCGTCTCCGTTGAGCATGGGAAAAAACGCTTTCGTTTATGTGTCCGGCTGTTCTCCTCTAAAGTTTGCATTTCTCAACCGATTATCGTGAATTTTGTGAGTAGGTTCGACACTTAGGTAATTATAATGATTATTTTTCGATTCAGATAAAAAAAAATGGCGGAGAAATGGGGGTCCTGTCAGGAAAATAGAAGGCAATATGGATAAACTTCAGTACAAGAATATAGAGGAACAAACCATGCTGCCTTATTCCGAGCAAATTTTAGTCATTTGGACTTTCCAACAGGATAAAGATCCGAAACAGACTGCAAAAGTAGTGAAAGACTTCTTAAGGCACCAGTTGTGACAGTTTTGGATTGGCCCCCGAACAGTCCGGATTTAAATCCAATAGAAAATTTGTGGTACCAGTGGTAGAAGACAGGGGCGACAAAGCGGGCATCAAACTTCGATCAACTTTACACAGCTTTTACAGAAGCATGGGAGCAAATTCCGGTAAAAACTTGTACAAAATTGATCGCTTCCATGCCCAAGAGATGTCGTGCTGTCATTTCTGCCAAAGGACATGCGACCAAATTTTGTTGAATGTTTTATAAATGTGTTAGGAATTTTGTGGATAGATAATTTCAACAATAACAATATTGTTTTTATTTATAGGGACCAAATTATATTTAATGTATTTGAAATAAATTAAAAGCTCCGTGGTCTAGTGGGTTTCACGCTTGCTTCTCAGAATATGCAGGTTTGAATCCGGTGCTGATCATGTATCAATAAGATAAGTGGTTTATCTTGTGCATATTATCGGACATTCCATGTTTCGGAAGACACGTCAATCTGCAAGTACCTGCTACTATCGCTACTTGGTAGTAGTGTCGTTAAAACTCCTCCACTAACCCGCACTGAGCCAGCGTGGTAGAGTATGGCTTAATCTCACTCGTATCCGGGTAAAGGCCTGTGTCCCTCAGGGGGGACATTAATGGGCTATATTTATTTGTTATACTTTTTAAAAAATTAAAAAAGCATTTTATTTGTATACCTTGCACAATAGAGGTGCCCAGGAATATGGGAGTGCCCTCCCATCCTTGCACAACGCCGGCTGAGTCGATGAAGAACTTGATGTTGCCGAGGTAGCGGGTGTAGCACGACGCTTGCACTATCGGGATCTATAAAAAAATAACACTTAAACATACTGACCTCTATAGTTTTCGCGCGATAGCACGGCAATAGCGAGTATAGACTCCTGTCCGCCACTGACGCTCGTGCAACGTTCGAAATAAATGTCGTTTAGCGTATCATGGTAGCAGTCGCGGTGGACCGTTCAACCCGACCATTACCTTGGTTACTATGTATGATTCGGATCGCAGTAGCAGTCGGGTCAAAGCCCGCTATTGCCATGCTAACGCGCGAATACAGCTGGTGCCCCCAACTCGTCGGCGTGGACTTAGTAATTATACTTCAATGCCTCTCTCGCCCGAGTGCACATCGGATGTATTCATGTGAATAAAGTAATATTAATAAATATACTCTACTCAACTAATCTGTGACCCCTTATCGCTTTGTGCGTGTTCGCTGCAATTTTGTGAAGTGTGTCTTTGTAATATGCATCATGTATCTTACAAAATAATCAGATAAGATGGGCTTCAAATGCAGCCTGTTTTACTGAAGCCGCCTCACCACTCGCTCGCTGCCCCCGGCCGGTCATGGTCAGAAGAACGCCCAGAAAAGCTCCGGGTTAATAATTAGTACGGATCACAAAGACGACACTCAAAAACTAAAGCAGGCTTCTCAACTATCTACATCTGGCCTAACTTTGGATGAGCCATCTAAGCCCAAAACATGAATTACAGTGTTAGGGGTTCTAAGTGAGAATGAGGTCTATAACTGCATATATGAGCAAAATTTAGCTGAAAAAATGCCCTTAGAAAGTTTTTAAGCTTTATAAAGTTAAGCCACAAATCCGGGGGAAAGGACACTGACGCCTGCAATTTCATTATCGAAGTATCTACTGATATCCGCAAGGCTCTTATAGCACAGGAGAGGGTGTTTATCAACTGGTCATCTTGTACTGTGGGAGACTTTACCTCGGTAAAAAGATGTTACAAATGTCAGCAATATGGTCACGGTGCCAAGACATGCAAAGATGCGAAACCTACGTGCGGCCACTGCGGCGCACTAGGTCACTAGACCACTGATTGCACTCAAAAGTCTGAAACCTCAAAATGTGCAACATGACTACGCTACAAAAAGCAAAGTAGCCACAAAACAGGTGACACTGATTGTCAGCCCAGAAAAATGCTGTTGACATTACCGAGCAAGAAATATAAAAACAAATTCTCGCACTTCGACCTGATAGCGCAGTAGGATGCCAAGGAATAAGTGCTAAAATGATAAAATCATTTAAATATTCCTTATATTTTCAACACTGGGAGAAAGGAATTTTCCCGTCCGATCTAAAGAAATCAATGATATGCCCTATCCACAAGGCTGGAGATAGAAATACTGTTAACAACTATAGGCTTATCTCAATACTACCTAGCTTATCTAAAGTATTCAAATAATAATAAACATCAATTAAAAAAAAACTTGAACAAAATAATTTACTATCAAATAAACAATACTATTTTCGAGCAGATATATCTGCTGAAGATGCTCTTTTAACTTTTATAAATTCCATTGCTTAAGACCTTGATAATAACAAAAAGTGCATCACAATATTCCTTGACCTAGCGAAAGCTTTTGACACGGTCTATCCCAGTTCTCCTGAAAAAGCTTGAATTACTGGGCATATGGTGAAATCAGCTCTATCAGTCTGTTTAAAAGAGCTCAACGATTCAAAATAGAGGAACATGTTAGCGATGATCTAGCAGTTTTTACGGTGACCGTCAGGGTAGTATCCCAGGTTTTTATGTCACATTTATGACACCACCCTTCTTTCACCATGTTTCGCATTGGCTTGCAGCTAATTATCTAACACTAAATTCAGATAAAACTACATACATCATGTTTTCAATTGCCAATTAGGCGTTATGCACTAATATTCACTCAATAATAATTTCCCATAAATGTTCCTACCCTACTAACAATACCTGTACTTGTCCTCATATTCTTAGTACCAAATCAACTTAATACCTCGATATAACCATAGATTGCAACCTGACATTTAGCGAGCAAGCACAATATATATCCAAGCGTATAAGAAAACAAGCCTGTCTTTAAGCAACTACGACATGTTGCAAATGATAAATTAACTAAACAAATATACCAGCCTCGACTCCAATCATTAGTGACGTACGGAATTATTCTAGTCGTCCAACAAGCTCAAAGACTGATACTAAAAATCAGCCTCATTAAACCATACAAGTTCCCAACTAAGACACTATATGAAATGTCTGGCACTCGTACTGAAACAACACTCTCTCGTTCCATACTCGACGGAAAACAGTAAAAACCGGAAATACTTTGCTGTATACCCTGCTGTAAGAAGCCGAAATGTCTTTATGAACTGATTTCTCGCCTTTTAAGGTCCCAGGTTCTACAACATTAAAGATTATAACATTTCGGCCTACTTATATAAATTTAAATTCAAGCAAATTATACAATAATACAAATTATTGTTAATCATTTAACTTTCTATACTCTAATGGCGTAAATGTGAGCAGCCAGTGATCATAACACAGGCATTTTGAATGCTTAGCTTGGTATTTGGTCTTCTTTATGAAAAATGTATGGCTTTAATATTAAATATAAGTTGTAATTTATTTTCGTGCTGTAAGATTTTATGAATAAATATATTTTTATTTATTTTACGGGGTAAAAAGTATTTTAGCATAATTTTTATTCATATCCGTTCAGCAGTTTTAGCGTGATTGACTAACACTCATCCAAACACACAGTCTCAAACTTTTACATTTATAATATGAGTAGTGTACTACTAATGTTAATATAAGGTAAGCTTTATTAACCGCCTAGCCTATAGTATGTAGTATAGTATAAATAAACACGGTACTTGTAGTGAACGCCACGCACGCTTTCCGATTTTTTTCTTATTTTCAGAGAAAGTATATAATAAAGTATATATTTTCATAAATAAGTATAAATAGGCTTACTATTATGTTTTTTTTTATACTAAAATATTTCTTTAAGTTATATTATCGTCCATACAAGACAAAATCAAAAGTAAGATTTTCCCGTTATTTAAGGTTTTCACCAAATCTTTGTATAAAAGGTGGTATTTTGTCATCAAAAATGAAGTCTACGTCTTTTATTTATAAGAAAACGATATCAAACACGGCATAGTCCTAAAACTAGGCCAGCTAGGATTTTTTATTTGAGGCGCGGCAGAACCGCACTTTCCCCTCCCGCCCTCGCCTCCCTGTGGCCTGGGGGTCGGCGCGATGGGGAACCGGAACACAATTGTTCAGTTCTATCACACAGTGCATCCGTGATTTCTCATGGAAGAGATGGCAAGAGGGCTTCCACTAATGTGGCCGTATGATGATACACTAAATTGTTTATCTACACACCTATCATAAACCCTCTTTACTGCGTACAAAAACCGCACGTTACGATCAGCATTATATTAAACTACTTGGTAAAAACTCATTTCTTATCTGAAAAATTACACATTATGACCATTATGTGTAATTTATGGCATTCAAATGTCGAACGTCGACGCCCGCCTGCGTGCCGCCCCTACTTTGTTTGTGAAGTTGGTACTACTGAACAAGCTAAACAAGTGCAAAGGAATTATCAATGCCACCATGCCGGTCGAACATGCGATTCCTGAACACATTAAAGAGAACTTATGATATGTGCGTAGATAAATTAGGCATTAAAACTCTCGAGTGATATTATTATGAAACTCGCCTACTCTCGAGTATTAATACCCTCCATTATGTAGCAGTCACATAAACTACTAATGTGGCGCCAACGAAAGGACATAAAATTCACGCATGACGTCAATTCCGGCTCATCCGGTTCTCTGTACCTACAACTTTACCCGACTTTGCGACTATGGTCGTACGACCAATCTCACTCTACATAAGTTCTATATGTGTAGTTACCCGATGTCCATCAGCCCGGTCTACGACAGTAGGATACCCGCTGGCCGCAAAGTCTCCATTAGGGGTCTCCCCATCGTACAGTAGCGTGTGTGAGTGCGCGCCCACTATGATGTCCACAGTTGGAGACACAAGGGCTGCCATTGAGCTGTGGAGAGAATATTGTATAAAGTATAAAAGCACACTTTGTGCACAAAGGCCTACTACAAAATTAATGATATTTTACAAGACACCGACATCTGGAATTAAACCAGTTCATTGCACCCTATATATTATGTAATAATTAGGCACTTTCTTAACGTTTTATTATGCTTGCTTGATTATGTTATGACGTTATGTTATGACAAAGGAAATTTCAAACTGCCAACGGAAAAACCCCGGGGGAGTATTGTTTTCATATTTGCTTATTCATATTTTACAAGTATATGACTTGAACTTAACTATATACTTATACACTACATACTGCTCAACTCTCACTATTGTGAGAAACGTCCATCCTCACACCGCAGCGTCTTTGTTTTGTCTCTTAGCACTTGACAATCTGTGGAAGTACTTTTGACGATAAAACTAGCTGTTCACTCATAATTATTACACGATATACACAAGTGCACTGGTAGGTTAGACCTTGGCAATTAGTGCGAATATAATGTAAGCTTGTAGGTGATTCTAGAGACATATTAGGTACTCACTTCACAGCTGATCATCACAACACTTGTAAAACGACTAAAATTGTTAGATAATAAGTATAACTTTCATTAGTTCAGGACATTTATACTGTTAACCTATATTGACTTGTAATAGTTTAATTGAAACTTGTTGACTTTGACGTAGAATAGCTATATAGGGAATTAGGAACTATCATATCAGTACTACAGCTACTAACTGCAAGTCTTTATTCCTTCTGTTTTATTTTAATTTTGTTCGGAGCACCCATTCTTTTTTATTTTATTTCCAGGCTTGGCATCCAACATTACTACGCGGAGAATGCACGCACTACAGCAACAACTAACTGACGCAGAGGAGTTAAACCAAAGGCTATTGGAAGAGCGCAATGAAAATGACTTTGAGATAAAAAGCTTGAGAGCCAAGAACTCACAGCTTAGAGATAGTGTGTCTACTTTGCGAGAAACACACGAGGAGTCGCAAAATGAGATTCAAAGATTGGAAAAACTTGTGGAATCGTTTGACACCCTGCGCACTGACCTTGCTTCTGCTTGTGATCGCAGTAAATTCCTCCAATACCAACTCAATGAGGCAAACTTGAAGTTGACTGATATGTGCATAGAAAAATACTACAATGAATCTCGCCACATTACCTCTATCCAACAAGAACTAGAAGTAGCCAACCTAAGCACTATTGTTCAAGCCATGCAGACAAGCAGCAGAAAAATTAAAAAATATTTTAAATTAAATATATTCATGAAGAAAACTAGAGGTAATATAAAAGTACTGAAATTAGCCTTAAAACGGCAATCAAACAGAATATTAAGAATCTCCTTAATGCAAGAGCTCCGGGGAAAAAATGTAGGTTTACAGTCGGACCTTCAACATGCCCGAGTAGAAATCCAGCATCTACATGACCTGCTAGCAAATACACTACAGTGTTATGCCAAAGAGCAAAGTGAGTTAGAAGAACTCAGAGCCGCGACGTCTGAGTTAGTACAGCTACAACGCCAGAATGCGGAATTGGTGGGCGTTCTAATTGAGAATGAGGAGAATGAGACCAGCAAGGAGGACGAGCCCACATCACTAACTTTGGTCTCGACCCCCCTCAACGAGAGTGTTGCAGCGTCCACCGCTGCCCCAACCAAAAGACAGCGTCGCCGTCGTCGACGAGGAGACACCTCGCAGCTCAACAGCGCGAGCACCGCGCCGCTCGCTGTCCCTGCTGAGGCGTGTGTCATGCCGCAAGCTGCTCCGACGGCCGCGCCGTTCGCCGTTGCGCACGTTGCGACGCTCGCTGCCGCGAATGCCGCGCCAACCGCCGCCACGTGCATCAAACCGCACTCCAACACGTGTGTCCCGCCACTCACCTCCACTCGTGTACCGCCAGCTACCAAAATATGTGCTCAGAGAAAAACTCTGTTGTTCTCCGACAAAGTAGGTGCAGGATTTGGGACTCTATTACATAACCGGCTTAACCAAAAAGTAACGAATATTTGCTGTCCAAATAGTTCATTTGTAGATCTAGTGAAGATGATTAGTCGCGGTATCTATGATGAGTACAGCACAATTGTAATTATGGTAGGAAATCATTCAAACATCAGTCGGAATGATTTGAATAAAAGTGTTGAAACACTTCTAGACTTACATAGTAGGATGAAATGCAAATTTATACTATGCAATTTTCCATATGCCTGTAATTTGACAGAACTACAGAACAAATCTGTGCATAGAATGAATATTCATTTATTTAATTTAACATGTCATCACCGCGATGCTATTTTATATTTCGACATGAATAATTTTATTCATAACTTTACTCTGACACGGGATACATTGTACCTGTCTAATAAATATAGAAAATTAGTAGCTACATTGTTAGCTTATAATATATGCGACGCAGCTATAGTTGGTTTAACTAAGTTCAACTTGACATCAGCTTATTTTAAGAGTAATATAACATGCACCCCTATTGGGAATTCACCTGTTAATTATACTTTGCATGCAACATTGGAATCTGTTCCAAGTAATTTAAATTAGTTCATAAGACAATAGAGGAAATCTCTAGCATACAAGAGCCACTAAATATGTCAAAATGTAAGCCCCAGTTAAATATTGCCCATCAAAACATCCAGGGGCTACCTGGCAAAGAACTTGTATTAGAATTATTTCTAAAAAATTCTGACATTGATATTATTTGTGTTACTGAACACTGGTTGAAGGAAAATATGATGTCTTTTAACATAAATAATTACAAAATTGTCAGTTGTTACAATAGAAAGACTGCTGATAGAGGTGGTTCTTTAATCTTAGTGAAAAATAATATTAAGGTGAAACAACGGAAAGATATTCTTGCACTTACTGTTGAAAGACAAATAGAGGTATCCTGTGTTGAGTTAGATAGCCATATTATTGTTTGTGTCTACAGACCACCGAGGGATGAAAAAGGCCATGGCAATTTCGAAATATTTGAGAAAATTATGGAGGAAGCCCTCATTAAACTTTGTAATAACAGAAAAAAGTTAATTATTTATGGCGATCTTAATGTAGATCTGCTTGTAGATACAACACTGAAGCGACGATTAATAACTCTGTTCAAATCATTTAATTTATGTCATGTATTTCTAGAGCCGACTAGAATTACACTTACCAGCCAAACTTGCTTAGATAACGTTTTTTGTGACTGTGCATTCACAAGTAAAAGTGTAATTAACTGCTTACCCTCCGATCACAGTGGTCAAACAGTTTCATTCCCAATAACTATTAAGGATAAGACTGGTCCATCATTTTATAGGCCTATTACATCCCATAGACTAGAGACATATACGAAAAACTTAGATATAAATTTGCCAGTACCGGATTTTAATGAACAGAACCCAAACAAAATCTACTCAGACTTCTTCAACATTATTCAGACAGAATTCAATAAAGTTTTCAAATTAAAGAAAGTCAGTGACTACAACGGTAAATCTAAATTTAATGACTGGGCAACGTTTGGAATTCGTAAAAGTAGAGTTATCTTGTATGACCTTTATGATCAAAAAACCTATAACTTTGATCGAAAATTTCATGACTATGTTAAAGAATATTCCAAAACTTTCAAGTTGGTTTGTAGAACTGCAAAAACTTTACACATTAATAGAAAAATTCAAAATTCAAATAATAGAATGAAAACAGTTTGGCAAATAATAAACCGCGAAACTGGCAAAGTTATACCAAGGGACAGTGATTTCTGCCTAAAGATAGGTGATGATGTTGTTAAATCTAACGCTGATGTTGCTCGAGCTTTTGAAACATTCTTCACCAATGTACCCGTACTCACAACGGACCGTCTAAATTCATCTCCATTTGAAGCAGAGACTTTATTAAAAAATAACACTAGCGTCAGTAATGTATATTTAAAATTTCATCATGTATATCCCCAGGACATTGTCAAAACGTTTAAATTACTTAACTTAAAAAATACGGAAGACCTGTGGGGTATATCAGTCAAAGTCATTGGTTCAGTAATTCTAGTTATAGCCCCACACTTAGCTTATATATTCAATAAATGTGTTGACGATGGGGCTTTTCCAGACCTCATGAAACACAGTAAACTTATACCGCTGTTCAAATCGGGAGATAAGGGCGATCCTTCAAATTTCAGACCAATATCTGTTCTTCCAACACTAAGTAAAATATTTGAAAAGATTATACTCAATCAAATGCTCTCACTCTTCAACCGTACAAAACAACTCCACGCTAAACAATATGGTTTCACTAGGGGTAAATCGACTACGGATGCAGGTATTACCCTTGTATCTCATATTTATTCTGCATGGGAGGCCGCACATGATGCTATCGGAGTTTTTTGCGACCTGTCGAAGGCGTTTGATTGTGTTGATCATAATACGCTATTAATCAAATTAAATCATTACGGAGTTAGAAATAAAGCGTTGGATCTACTAAGATCATACCTAAGCAATAGAATTCAAAAGGCAGAAGTTAACGGCGTAAAATCTGATGGATCGGGTGTTAAAATTGGCGTTCCACAAGGTTCCATATTAGGCCCTTTCTTATTCCTGGTATATATTAATGATCTGCCTTTCATGGTGGAGAAATTAACTGACATAGTGTTGTTTGCTGATGATACTTCACTGGTCTTCAAAATTTAAAGACAAAAAGGAGAATTTGATGATGTTAATGGTGTATTGTCTTTAACCTTGAATTGGTTCACAGTTAATAATTTATTGTTAAACGCTGGTAAAACCAAGTGTATCAAATTCTCACTTCCAAATGTCAGGCAAGTTGAGACCAGTTTAGTGCTAGACAACAGCACGTTAGAATTAGTAAATGATACGAAGTTTCTTGGAATAACCATTGATAGCAAATTGCAGTGGGGACCACATAGATAAATTGGCTGGTAAATTAAGTTCTGCGGCTTACGCTGTTAGGAACATCAGACAAAGCACGGATGTGGCTACATCTAGGCTAGTATATTTTAGTTACTTTCATAGTGTGATGTCCTATGGTATCTTGTTGTGGGGGAAAGCAGCGGATATTCAAACTATTTTTATTTTACAGAAAAGAGCTATTCGAGCAATTTATAATTTAAAACAAACAGACTCCTTAAGAGAGCTTTTTAAAGAAATTGACATACTAACAGTAGCTAGTCAATTTATTTTCGAAAATATAATGTATGTACGCAAGAACCTTACAACATTTTCCAAACTTAGCGATAGCTATAATGTTAACCTAAGAAATAATCACAGACTATGTGCGCCCCGTTTTAGACTCGCGAAGGTTAGCAATTCTTTCAAGGGTCAGTGCATTCTCTACTACAATAAGATACCTCTGGAGATTTTGAAATTGCCACTTGAGCAATTTAAAAAGCATGTTAAAGCGACTTTGTCGAAAAAGGGATATTACAATGTTCAAGATTACTTAAATGACAGGACTGTATGGGGTTAATCTGGCTCAACACAGACCTTGCTGTTAATAATTTTGTAATTATTTATTCCTGCTTATTAATCATAACAATTAAATTTTTCATATTTGTATTAGTTAAGCACAACCTATTTTTAAAAGAGATCTAAAAATAAATCTGTGGGAGTTTCTACGCCCTCCTACTCCCACAGTGGTCCAATGTAGAGAAGAGGCAAAAAATGACGTTTGCTAAGTATATGTAAATATCTACAGTAATAAAGTACTTTGACTATTGACTATTGACTATTGTTCATTAAGTCTCAATTTTTGTGCTATTATAAATAAAAATTTTGAACTTGAACTTGAACTATTGTTTCCTACTAATTAATGACCTATGACATTTCGAGTAGAACACATGGCGTCACGCCTTATGCCATACGATGTGGTAAAGACACAGTTGAGAATACGTTAAGCTACTTGGCCATGTAAAAAAACAAGAGCACCAGACTGAGAAAACCATTTCGAGACAACTAACTACATTCCGTTATTCCCATCCAAAAATATTACAGGATTACTGACATATTATCACAGATCATATTATACACAAATATAAAAATAAAAACTAATTCCCTTCGCCCTTAAGTTGGCTGTCCTGCAAAACTGTCAAGTGTCAACAGTTTTCCTGTCAGTCGATAACTCAGATATCAGTCGGAACACAAATAAATATTGATTTTGTAATATTTTTTTAAATGTTGTACTCAGAAACAACCAGCCTCGAGTAAACCCGTTCGAAAACTGTGAACAAGTGAAGTTATTTTAGAATGTCTTTAAAAATTATAAGACATCTATTATTCGAAATATCAAAATTAATTTAAAATAGGCAAACATCCCTTAGTCCATACTTTTTTTAGCGTGGCCAATGATTAAATACTGTATTTCGTATGACAAAGGGTGCACCGCGGCAGATCTGGAGATGTGATGGCTCCCTCACTATGATTACCATTACCGTTGGAACTTCCGTATAACATAAGCATTTTCTACAGGAACATACGTTTCTTCTGGCCCCACACTAGGATACCCGCGCGACGTCACACACATATAGACAAACAATACCGGGGATTTTTCATATAAGACCCCTCGGAAGCCTCGAACCGCAACCGCACAGAGATCGTCAATTTTCACATTGTCATGGCCAGACGGGATTCGAACCCGCATCTCCTGTGCGGCAGGCAGGCGTGTCTCCACTATGCCACGGACGCTCTTGAACATCATCATCATCGGCAGCTTCTTTCCTCCCACTGCTGAGAATAAAGGTCATCGCTGACTTATGCAACCCCGGTCCCGAACAGCTAAAGAATGTCTGCTCAAATATGGATTTTAGGTTGTGCTTTGTAGATATACTGCACATTGCCGGTATAGGTTAGCAAACAGCTCGCTGTTGGTAACTTATCACTCGATAATACAGGGTTTCTGGCGGAAGATTCATATTTTCAAAGCTATAAAAACTAAAAGTACTGAAACCAGAGTAATGATGTGTTTTTTTTTAAATCAACTAAATATAAGCCCTCACAACACTCACTGAACTGTACACTAAATTTGTACATGGTCAGCCCCCGATTCGAACATGCATCTCCTAAACACAGAGCTTACATATGTAATTTGGTGAAATAGAATAAATTAAATAAACATGAACATAAAAATTTATATACAGGCACATACATTGCTTCTAGCCCCACACTAGGATACCCTGTGTCGTGGAACCAGAAACAGCGACAACACACCCATATAAACATCCCTACATGCTTACATAAATATACGTACTTTCCGCCAAATTTAACTTGGCACCTCGCTCTGATGACGTCATAGCGTCCGTCACTGTCCTATTTACGCGTCGAGGGCGAGAGCGAGCGAGAGAGGGACGGGAAATCGCATTCCCCGCGGGTGCCAAGTTTACTTTGACGGGCAGTGGGTACTCGCAACTCACACATCACTAGTGAACCCGACGTGAGACAGCACTATAATGATGTCGACTCCCTGCTCCGTCAAGATGGCGGCTTCTCGATTGATCGCCTCCACCTCGTCCTCCATTATAAGGTTGCCGATTGGTGCTGAAAACTGCGCGAACAATCGGAATTTAAATCGAGTTTTAAAAACTTGAAACAGACCACAAATTCCTTAAAACAGCTAAGACGCAATTTCATTATTGCATGTTGCTACTAAGCGCAATCACATTTCGATCCCTAGCCGAGCCTAGTGGGCTAGCCGATGGTGGAGACAGTAATGGGATGGGTGGGTGACCGTTTCTATGTTGCATTTGTTTTTCAGTAAAGAAAATACCTTGGGGTGGATCATTACATTAATTACGTGGGGTGATCTTGAGGAGTTCTAGAGTATGACACCGTAGCTCCTACGGATGAACCGATAAATTAAATATTTTTAGTCTAGCTAGTGCATTATTGTTTTTCATGTAGCCGTAATTGTGTCTCACTGCTGGGCAAAGGCCTCTCTTGAGTCCACACATCCCTGGTCTGTCTGTGCCGCCTCCAGCCACTTCGACAGAAGCTTGTCGAAGTCGTCCTGCCATCTCCGTTTACTCCCGCCCCTACGCCGGTAGCCGTCTTGTGGCACCCATTCAGTGGCGATTTCCGCCCATCTGTCTGGGTGCATGCAACTGAAGTAGCTGGCCCAGTTCCACTTTAGCTTGGTGGTCCTAGCACCCATATCAGCGATGACAGTTATGGACGCGGTGTGGTGGTGTTCCTTAAGAAGACGTCCTGAGAACACTCAGAATAATGCGCTCCATTGCTCGCTGACATATGGCGCATTTTTGCAGTGCAAACATATGAAAATGCATACCTGTCTCAACAGCACCCCAATGATACCAATAGTCCGGTTGTTCCGCTGGACAGTAATGTGGTTCTGATATAGACCTTGCATCCTCGGCTCGAAGTTTGAATTTACGTTGGCACCGAGCATGGGCGCGTCAAGTCGCTCCAAGTAAGGGACTAGGCCTTCGATGTCATGATCGAATTCATGGTTACCTAATACCTGTTGGGGAAATAAGAAATAAGAATTAAAATTTGCCTTTCTTGTTAAATGCGCCGGCTATCGTGATATTGCAACTTGGTGAGTTCCTTCTAAAACCTAAGACAAACCATGTCATGATATAACTACTAGTAGCTCTGTGATCTGTAGACCTAGCGAATGTTACGTTAAACATGTTTTTTTTAGGGTTCGGTACCCGTAGGTACCTATTAGTAAGCCTTCACTGTCCGTCTGTTCATCCGTCCGTCCGTCAGCGGGCTGTATTTCATGAACCGTAATAGGCAGAGTTGATTTTTTCACAGAATATGCGTTTTTCTGTTGTAGCGGCAACAGAAATACGCATAACACTAATATCTAGGTCTTATGATTAAGCTTAGCTCCGAAAAGAGAAAATAGGTATCATGTAATGATTTAAAAAATATTCGCAACCAGTTGCGAATCAAGACAACTCTTTCCTTAACAGCAACTTAGTTGCGAACAAAGAATAAGAACTTCCCATACTTCCGTTGTAACGACGGGGTGCGCAACCAGTGAATAAGATACTGAAAAAAATATGCAATTGAAACAACAAATTGCAATGGTAATCTACTATTTTCACCAAATAAAAACATAAAAACTCCACAAAATTAAACGGGTTATTCTTTTTTGTTACCTGGAAAAATTATATAAACTAAAATATATTTTTCGAACTCGAACTTGGGAACACATTGGAAGATTTGGAACATTTTTATTATTAAAATAGACTTTGAAATACAATTATTACAGATAAAGTGGGACGTGAGCATGTCGCAATGAGTGCATTGTCAAGATTAGATACTTATTAATTGTCTACTTGAAAAGTTTGTAGGCAAATCAAAAACATATAGTGTCATCAAATTATTATCGAAGGTTGCTAATAAAGGAAACTACATCTTTTGCCGCAACTGGTTGCGAAGCTTAGTCATCAGGATGCTTAGTTGCGGTTAAGGAAAAAGTTCTCTTAAGTCGCAAATGGCTGCGAACAAGGAATAAAAATTCTAGATTCGCGACTGGTTGCGAATCGCAGTTGCGAAAACGGCCGGAGGGGATTTTAGTGTCGTCTGAAAGCTAACAAAATAAAGAATAATATTCCGTAATAAAATAATTCCAGTTTGGGAACCAAATTTTGTGGAAATCTGCAATTGATATAAAAACTTTCGAAAAAATCACTATTATTTCATAAACAAAGTGTAATTTAAGTTTACAGTAACCACTTTTTCTGCAACTGTATATTACTGGCAGCAATACGTGTCTTTCATCATCACGAATCAGTCAATTTCACTACGGAAAACCCTTCCGTTCCGAAGTTTTTAAGCGTTCTGTCTGTATTTTTTTTTTTGTTGGAGGGGAAAAAAATGGAATTACCCATGCCCAGGAGTCAGACCTCCCTGCTATGTCCGGGTCCCCACATATTGAGCGGGCATCAGCTCGTGTGGTATACGGACTAAAAACAACCCCTTTGTGTTTACAGTTGTCTTATTAAGAATTAACTGTGAGCCATGGCCTCGGTATATGCTGAAGGCTTTCTACCTGCAATTTTGCCCTTTTGGGCGATATATATGTGTATATGATATATATGGGAGGAGTTTGCCTGCTTACCCGATTTTATGAGCGGGCCTCAGCTCATAGTCAACGGGCATGATAGCGGCATGTTAGGGGGGCAGATTGCCCCCGCTACTATGAAGTGGTTATATATAATTTTTGAGACCTATCCTAATCCTAAACTACTTTATATTTGGGTCATTTAGGGGGGTTCTGACCTCAGTCCGGGAGGTTTAAAGGGGCAGGGGGAGATTGTGTGTTCGTCGAATCAAGACGGCGATCTCTTTCAATCCAAATTTGGTATCTGAGACGCTGTAGTGCTTCGGGAACACAGCCTTCGTCAAGTTGACGTGCCTGAGGGGCGGGGGGTGGTTGGGCTTTAAGAGCTTTCGTGATATCGTCCTCCGGTTCTAGGAGGACGTCTTTGGGGCGCCTTTTGAAAAGGTGTTTCTTATTTATATCTGGGGTCGGATCATAAAGGGATGCTTGTACTATAAGCGGGTTTGGGTGGCTAGATGCATTAATGAAGAAGCGTTCGGACGCTTCTTTCATATATTGCTTTACTGTGGGGAGTCTAAAGTCACTATGGAGGTCTACGTTTCGCATGTACCACGGGGCACCTACGGCTTTTCGCATGAAGCGATTTTGTAAAACCTGAAGGGGCTTAAGGGAGTGGGAGCAGTGTGCAAAGACTGGACTTGCATACGTGAAGACCGGACGGATGCAAGTTTTAAATAGAGTTATTTTGCAGCGCAATGGAAGATTGCTTTTACTTCTCATGAGCGGGTGAAGCCTACTCATGTAGAAGGCTGCTTTGTCGCGGACCGTTTTAATGTGGGATTTGAAGTTTAGTCGGGAGTCTAATGTCACGCCTAAATACTTCACTTTATTTTCCCAGGGGATAGGGCGGTCAAAGAGGGTGATTTCGGGTAGTGAAGAGGACGCGCGGTCAGCTCGAGTTTTGCCCCTTGAGAAAAGCACGGCTGCGCTTTTCTCGGGGTTCATCTCTATTCTCCATTTGAGAGCCCATTCACCGAGGTCGGTTACTGCTTTCTGGAGTACTTGACAAACGCGCGCCCTCTTCCTACTGGTGTAATAGAGAGCCGTATCGTCAGCGTAAAGGGCTAGCTCGACGTATGGCGTGCGGGGAACGTCTTGGACGTAAAGTGAAAAGAGGGTGGGGGAGAGAACTGAGCCTTGCGGGACTCCGGCTGCTATGGGGTGGGGCCTAGAACGCGATTTTTCTACTCGATAGCAAAAACTGCGCTCAGTGAGGTAGTCTTTGATAATGAGTACAAGCCTATCGGGGAGGTTGAGTTGGTAAAAATTATAAATAAGACCATTGTGCCAAACTTTGTCAAAAGCTTTCGCTACGTCAAAGAATATGGCACCGGTATCTTTGGACTTTGCCGTTGTGTGGAACCCTTTGTAAATGTGCTCCGTTATGCGGTGCACCTGTTGGACGCACGAGTGTTTGGGTCTAAAGCCAAACTGCTCGTTGGGTATGAGATTTTTGTCTATGCAAATGTCTTTGAGTCGGTTGAGAATAAGCCGTTCATAGACTTTGCCTATTGAAGAGAGTAAGCTAATGGGGCGATAGCAAGTGGGGTCGGTTCGATCTTTCCGGGGTTTGTGAAAGCCAATAACGTCAGCTTCTTTCCATGCGGTTGGAAAGGCACAGAGACGGAGGGAGGCATTGAAAATTACCGTAAGGGTTGTTAGGAGTCTGAGAGGGAAAGATTTAATTGCCATATTAGTGATTCTATCAAGCCCCGGGGCTTTCTTAGGTTTGAGTTCCTTTATTACTTTTTGCACTTCCTCAAGGGTGATCTCGGGAAGGGAGTCAATGGGGGGGAGAGAGCTTTTATGCTCAACTTCAGAGTTGACCATGTTAAGATGATCGGGGTCTATTGGTTGAGAGGAGGGAGTGCACTGGGTTTCTAGACTATCGGCAAGACATTCGGCCTTTTCGTCGTCATCAAAGGCTGCGGGTTGGTTATCCCGTTTTAGGGGGGGCATGGGAACAATCTCATCGGATTTGAGGTATTTACTGAATTTAAATATGGCAGTGTGACTTGGGGCTATGCTGGAGACAAAGTCGTTCATGCGACTGCCTCTGAGCTCTCGCATGCATCTGGTAACCTCTCGTTGGAGGCGACGCATTTGAATTCTGTGATTGTCTGAGGGACAGTTATCATAATCTCTTTGTGCCGCATTCTTTGCACTAAGCAGCAGTCTCAAGTCCTCTGGGAGTTCGAAGCGATGGTTAGCCTGTACCGGGACCTCGCTAGAGGCGCCGGTCAGGGCTTCGTTGAGACTGCTGCCTATGTCAGAGATTTTGGCTTCTAGTTGGGCTCTATTGTCAATTTCTGATGTGATATCTAATCTTGGGTCCCGCTTACTGAGAGCTTGCTTGAATTTACGGTTGTTAATAACGGTCCTGGTTTCAGTCGGTTGGTCGAATGGCCTGCCGAGATAGTATAAGACCGGTCTATGATCCGAGTGAAGCTCGCTAAGTACACTTATGTCCCTGACTGGAAGGCTAATGTTTTTGAAGATACAGTAGGAGAGAATGTCTGGTCTGTGGTCAGCAGTGTATGGATAATGGGTCGGGGCATAGGGAGCTATGACTTCGCAGTCATCGAGGGATTCGAGAAGTCTGTGTACGGTCCGTCCGTTGGTATTTGTCTCATTACAGTTCCATTGCTGGTGCTTGCTGTTGAAGTCACCAGCTAGGATAACTGTACTACCTAGTTCTAAGAGGGCTTTGATATCATTAGCTATCATCTTCTGTCCGGCCGGCAGATAGACTGATGCTATGACTATGGGATCGTGACCTGACATTGCAATGCGGATGGCAGTTGCTTCGCAATTATCTAGTTGGGGGGTGACTATAGAACAAACGTGCAAAGATTTTTTATAATAGATGGCGGTACCGCCTTTGGGGTTATTTGGTCGGTCCTGAGTCGGTAAGCGGTCAGTACGGAGGAGACTATATTTGGCTATATTGAAGCGCCTATGTTTGGGTTTTAGGTAAGTTTCTTGGACCGCGAGGATATCTATTTTATGTCTATTGAGAAGATCGGCGACTTCTTCTCTCTGTTTAAGGAGACTATCAGCGTTATAGAGCGCTAAAGTTAGACTGTGGGGCTTTGTCCGTCCGTTTGTCGAGTTTACTAAAATGGGCGTACTATACATGATGGTAGTTTAGGTATAAAGGGTGGGTTGGTGGGTGGGGGAGGTGACGAAGGCGTATGTAAGAGGGGTGCGCCTGAAAGAGGCAAAGTTTGGGGGATATAGTGTGGGGAGGTCGAGAAGACTTGGGATGAATGCCCTAGGTGGGAGGGGTAGTTTATGAAGTTGGCGGCGCTTAAGGTGCCGTTGGAGGAAATGGGGCCGTGGCCCGAAGCCTTGTCCAAGGGGGTAGGTGGTGTTGGGTGGATATAGGGGCTTAGAAAACTTTAGAGGGCGTTGGGAGGGCGCTTGTTGGGAAGAACTCTGGCTCTGTTCCCACCTGCGACTTGCGCTTGGGGCTGCCGGGCATCCGCCATAGTTGGCTGGATGGCCGGTCTGCCCGCACAACACGCAGGTGGGAGGGGTTGCCGCGTCCTTCCCGCAAACGGAGGTGGCATGATTGCCTGCGCATTTTACGCAACGGGGGGGGGGCAAAGCATCTGCTTTGGCCATGTCCATACATTTGACAGTTGTAACACTGTGAAATGATGTTGGCGGATTTGGGGCTTTCGACGCTAATGTCTTTGAGACCGCAGAGGGATTGAAGGGGGCTAATTTGCCTACCTGCGGCGGTGGGTGCGGCAATTACTAGGATCATATTAAATGCCTTTGCAGGCCGGTACGCGGTTTTTGCGCGGTGCAACCTATGTACTTCCATTACCGGGAAGTTTTTAGAGATTAAGTCATTTTTGATGACGGATGTGGGGAGATTTGTGGGGACGGGGCGGACTATGTAACGAAAAGTTCTCTCCTCGGGGAGAGAGTAAGTATGGAAGGCGATATGGTTCGCCCTCAAAAATTTGGTGATAGCGCGATGGCATTTGGACTCTGCCACCTGGACGCGGGTTCCGGCTGATGTTATCGCCGATGTATATTTAATTCCATTTCTTTGCAAATGGATCGATACCCGAGTCCAGGCGGTTTCGTCTCGGATTATTACTGGTGGTGGGGGGCGAGCGCGGTACGCGTGGGGCGCGGGGGTTGGTGGGGCTACGGTATTCGCGGTACCGGTGAGGGATGGAGGGCTCTGAAGGATCAGAGTTCGGGGCGCGGGGGGGGCGGGGGAATTTGTTGAACACGGTGTGGGTTTTGGGGTTAGCGGAGACAGAGACATGGCAGCGGGCCTGATCTGTTTGGCCTCGGGGCTTAAGGGGGACTCGGAAGACCGGTTCTTCCGCTTTTTGTTTTTTGAGATGACGGGGGTGAAATGAGTTTCCTCATTGAATGGCGGTGAAGTTACAGGGGAGAGAGAGCTGAGGGTTGGGGTTGGGGTTGGGGGGTTCACGGGGGATGCAAGAACCGGCGAGCGGGGGTGCGAGTCAGCTTCGGAGCTGGTTGAGGGGCTAGCGGGGGGATCGACGGCCCTAATAATTTGGATCAACGGGTGATCCGGAGGAAATGGAGACAGTTGTTGGAGTACGTACTCCAACAACAAGGGGACCGACGACACATATTTACCTATCTCGATAAGTAAATTAGTGTCTGGTTGGGGGGCCATGGCTTGGGTGTGTAGCCTAGCGTGTGGGTGAGTGCCTACTTGTGTCTCGAACCGCCTCCGCCTCTATCCAGGCGGTCCGAGGTGAGTGGTACAAAATAATAAAACAGAAGAATGGGGACAGTAGAAAGGGGACAGAGAGAGAAGAATAAGTAAATAAATAAAATAAAAATAATACGACCTTACTGGAACCAATCCAACCTGGGCACAACACACGCGGCGGACTGACCCGAGGGGGTCTCACGGGCGTGCGAGAGAGAGGTCTCTTACACGCAAGCGCGGGCGCGCTCGCGGGCGCGGGCGCGGGTGAAAGAGAGGGAAACACTTTCTGCCGGGGCGGCAGCGGGAGAGAGTAAACACGACCGTCCTGCACGGGTGCTGGACGGTGAGTCAGCGTTCTGTCTGTAGTTCAAAAGCCACCGATAATATAGTTTTGGCAAGGTTATTCAGAGTTCCATTGGGGTGACCAGCTTTGCGTAGTGCTCGTCGTGCGAGAAGTGACGAAAACAATAGCAACAAACGATTTTCTTTGACACTTATTAGAATGATTATTTTTTCTAGCTAAAAACCAACCTAATTGCAATTTTGTGAAAAAAAAATCTTTTCACATAAGATTAGATCCTAGCGCCATCTAGAAGTATATTGCCTAAAGCCATGGCGTTTAAATTACAATCGTTATTCCCATCGCCATCTCATGATTACGAAGGGTTACTCATTCCAATCTGCAAGGAACGAGCACCTGTGGTACAGTATACTTACATGCGCATCATGCGGCATCATATTCATAAAGTGCTGACTAACGTTCCACCTCAGGAAGTTGTACCATATAGTCCCCTGGAAAGTGTCCCCTCCGTTCAGCAGCAGAGAGTCGGGCTCCGCCTCTAGGGCTTCGCTGACGGATGTGTACAGGCGGGCGAAGCCCCCGACGCAGTTGCCTTCGGATTGCACGCATACCGTGCCTTCGGGGCTGACCTCTTCGAAACTGGTGGGAAGGGTTAGAGAAATAATGGTTTGCTGGAAGAAATCTATTTTTTAAGGTTAGCGCGCCTTTATACATGTGTTTTCTTTTAATGTAACTGCTTAAATATTTGCGTGCATTAAATAATTACGAATGAAGATAAGCTAAGATCAGCTTTAAATTTCGCCAATGTCACGTGGATTTATAGATTAAACTGTATTTGGACAAGATTCTCTTTCCAGAATCTGGATTAAGTGTTAATTTGTTGCTCGTTGGCACTGCCCACGGCGTTGTGGGATCCAAGTATTTCCTACAGACGTGAGGAACTACCTAAATTGGAGCAATTGCAATTGCGTGTAGCAATTAATTGTTATTGGCAAAAACAAAACCAACGATAGCGTCACGCCTTCTCCCATACAGGGTGGCAGACGTACAGTTGTGCCCAACGCTTAGCCAGTTTTAAAATACTCCACTTTGCGTGACAGATGGCTAGCCCATTGCCGCAGCTTAAGATAATGGCATCTCTTAATAGGAGATGATAACATAACATTTGTAAATAGGCACATACAGTACTCCAAAACCGATTATGCGCGCTTAGAAATTTCGCCAGTTGTCGTATTCCCGAAAACACCCGAACCGTGTAATCGGATGGTCTCTAAACATTGCACTTGCAATTTGTACCTTGTTCGACATAAATAAGAGTCAATGTCATGTGTAAGCAATGCAAAATAAAAACTGTTTTATTGTATCTAAGCAGAGGCGGCTCGTGACATTTTTTATGAGTGTTCACTAACAATAAAACGAAAAACTTATCGATATTCGTCAACGCGTTCATTGAATTCTCTGATAGATTTTCCAATGCGAATATTTTTAAACTTTTGTTGAATCATTAACACCCGTTTCCGTCCAAGCCGATTCACACCACCCCGCCGGCACTAGCTCCAAACACCAGACACGGGAAACAAAATAATGTATTGCTGTCTTCACGTCCACACAATGTCTTGAGATATTGTTAAGATTTAAAAACACGCGTAAATGTTTTATTTTTGGTACCTAATTTTTGAGAAAGTCCAATTTCAGGCCGTGGTGGCCCCTTAGATAACATTTCGAGGCGCATGAGTCTTTTCACAATTTTTAATAAAAGACACACTGTACTGTTCCGTTTTTAACACAAATGTCGCGCAGAAGCTCTTTTTTATACTTTTTAGAAGAAAATTGCGAAATGCACGCTGGCAACGTAGCGCGGGCGGCGGCGCACCTTTTCATGTTAATTTCCCATAGGAAATCTTTTGTTTCACGCGCCGGTCTGTGTCGATGTTTCTCTTTCGCGCTCATTGAATACAGTACTAGGCATTGAACTAAAAATTGTTTCATAAGAGCGCAATCGTTAGCGCTCGTCATTACCACTGCCAAAGCTACCCCGTTGTCGTCCAGCAGTGAGCATAGGAACCATCCTTTGCTGCTGAAGCTGGAGCAGCTCCGATGCTGCTGCGGATAGTTCTTAGAGGTCCCTTTAACTCACTTTATACCTGCTGATAGTGTCTGCGAGTTGAGTCCGCAGTTGATCAATACAGCCCTCACTATGTCTGTACATGTAATCTGAGGCCTCTTTCGTTGTCAGCTCCTCGACTTGTGCTTGAGCATCGCTGTCAAATGCTCAATTTTTTCCTGAAGGCCCTGAATTGTGTGATTAAGGTTACTCTCGTAATTCTATTTGGTTGACGCTTCTGGCTATTTTTCAACAACATTTTGTCTTTCATTTTGTCTTGTTGCGCATAGAAATCTTCGCCACTGTTGGGCAAGGGTCGTATTTACCAGCGTTTGGGAGACAACATCTTCATTGCTTTCAATTATTTACACATGACATTGACTCCTATTTTTTCCAACAAGGTAAAAATTGCAAGTGTAATGTGTAGGGCTCATACGTTTATATTATTCGGGTGTTTTCGGGAATACGACAACTATACGAACCAGAAACAGCGAGGTCACATACATATAAACATCTAAGAATGATTCAAACCCAGATCCCAGAGAGCCAAAGTGCTAATTAATTAATTATGATTACAACGGGTACTTACTGCGCATGAAAGTCATTGTAATGGACAATGTTCAGCTCGAACAGATCATCAGCATCTTGCCCCGACACCACAGCAGCCACTGCTAAGAGCAGCAATACAACGGTTGCCATGCTGACCACAGCCGACCTAATCGGCTTCACAAAACTTCCTTGCGTGAAGGCCACTGGACCGAAAGTGTACTAAATTTGACAACGGATACGTTAGAATTTGTCGCGTTAGATTAAGGCTGCATTATCTTGTAATTGACACAGAGCCACACTCAGGATGATTACGGCTAATATTAATAATACCCGACTGCTCTAGAAGGATGGTTATGTTTTTTGAGTGTAACAGGTATGGTTGTACATATGCATGTCTTTGGCACGCTCCGTCGCCTAACCAGTTTGATGGATTTTAGCTTGAGAGATGTCGATAGATTCGTCTTAACTGTGAGAGCTACAATGAGTACATCAAAATAAAAATAAAATACCAGATTTTTTGCGACATATTATAAGTATTAAAATATATATTTTTTTAAAACCTATCGAGTGGGGTATCAACATAAATAAAAAAGGAACTGAAAGATTGAAAATACACTCGGGTTATTATTTTTTTATTTGACTCCAAAATCTCGGGATTTGGTTTATCTTCGGTTTTAGTAAGTACGACCACGTGACCCAATATCGCAGGGAATTCCTGGAAAATCCTGCATATCTTCGTGAACGTTTTGAGTATCTTTTCTCTGGGGATAGACTTCGGAGATCTCACACAGTGTCACTTTTGTCAATTCCTCAGCACAACACTGTTGCTTACGAGCACTCGTTCAGGTTAAGGGCATTACGTTTGTGGAATGCAAGTGCATTCGCGCATGTGCAATCCCTAATAGCGCAAGGAAGTCCTTGCGCTATTAGGGATTGCACATCCTTGTTCACTTTCAATAAAAAAAATAAACATCATCTACTCTCTTCCGCATAGTGGGTATCTCATTGTACTTATGTGTATCTGTGTATTTATTGTATTCTATTTATTTATTTTATAGTAATTTTGTAGGATGTATTGTGATTTATCTGATAGTATATTGATTTTATTTATTTCTTTTAACTCTTAATTCTACACTAGGACTACCTCTCTATATTTTATTTTTCTCCTTTCTTCACAGGTTAGCTATAAGAAATTGCTTTTTAGAAATAAGCTCAGCTTTGCATACTGTTCGTGTTATTTTTCCATTGTGTTTTCTGTGCAATAAAGGATTATTATTTTATAATAATTCCACTTTTTAATGTATGTCATACAACTGTAAAGGTGTTTTGGGCTACTTGGGACAGATAGATGAATTATGATTCATTATTGAATAAAAATAAATACCACCCCTACAAGATTTTAGTACTAAAGTCGGGGTGTTTATAATTTATTACATCATTTAGTTCCCGATTTTTGGTACAACATTATAAAGCACCTGTAAATGCTTGGTTTATAGATGATCGAGATGGCGTTCAATTAAATGTTATGCCGCAATGCCGGTCGAAACATGCGGTTACTGAACACATAATAGAGAGCTTATAATATGTGTGTAGATAAAGCAGCGTATGTAACTGTACATAATTAGGCATAATGTAATAGTCACATAAACTTCTATTAAATACATCCCTGGGCATCAAGCCATCATAAATTGTTCTCTATCATACATTAGTGCTATCTAATCGATAATATACAAATAATAATCCAAATCTGCAGTCATTCACATTGGTCGTGTGATGATAAAGGTATATGTTCATATTCATGGGCTAGTAGCTTAGTTATGTAATATAGTGGATTATTTCGTATCGCGAAATACGGAAAACTACTCAACTGGACTAATTTCGATTGACCACCACACAGGTAAATACAAAAAGTACATGCTTGACGACATTTCCTGAAGGGGTCGGCACCGGTGCCCTATCTGATAGGGGGCTAGGCCATCGCAGGGAGATATGAAGGTCAACACAGCAAACGATCGTATAAGACTTGATTCAATAGCAAAAAACGAGGTGGCAGCGACACACACAGCTGCGCCCACTTCTAGCCAGTAGACTGACTAGATTATCCATTACATACTAGACCAGTGATGAGACCACTAAGACCTTCGAGCTCACTTGAAACAAACATCGAACTCAATAAATGTCCCAGTCTCTACTTTAGTGTTGAATTAATTGCTTCGCTCATTCTGTATGATCTTATCCATCATAAAGCTGCTACGAAAAAAAAATTGTTTTTTTTTCGAATCCATTTACACCACCATGAAATCATCTACAGATTTGATTTTTGGGTTAACGTTTACTGAGTATTTGATTAAGATTTTCACTAAAGGAAAACGCGATTGGATGAAATTTTCTCGATAGAATTAAATTACGAAAACACCTCTAAATTGTTTTATTTTTTCCTGTAATTCTGAAATCCTAACTAATTTAATTGTGGAACTGCGTTTAAAATGTAGATAGTATGTATTCGCAAAATCTCCTTAAAAAACTTTTTAACAAAATAGCGTAGGTTATTTTTAAACAATTATTCTGTGGTTTAGCGCTACGTTTTTTCATTTTATACCGATTCCGTTCCTCTCACACTGCGGGTCTTTCCGCCTAGAGTAACGGGGACCATTGCAGGGACGGGGTATCACCTTAATCAATTGTAAGCGAATCAAAAATTTGTTCCAATTAAGTGAAAGATCGACGATCGTTGCCCTGCCTCCCTTGGCCAACCAAATTGATCACACACGGGACTTTTTACGGGAAAAGTCAAATAGCATTAAAAGTAGTCTTATCATATCATAAAATATACATTATACTATAATGCTAATGCTAACCCATGTATTAGGTCCTTATATGAAGTTGGCGTTTTGTATGGAGAAATTGAAGTTAACTAAATTTTCAGTACAAACATTTTGTATTTTTTTTTTAGGAATGACAGATCCTAATTTTATAAACTTTGTGTGTATGAATGAGACAACATTTAGCTAACAGAAAATTTTATATAATTTTTGAAGTGTCAGCTGTAAAAAAATATTACGAATATTATCATGAAAATGGACGACATTTAGGAGGCACTGATGTTGAAGATAACATTTTAGTTATCAAACTGAAAATTAAAAGAAAATTTAAGAAGTAGATGTAAAATATTGAAATTAATTTTAAAACAATAAAAAAACTGGAAATAGCTATAGAATTACTCTAATTATGAACTCCTGAATCTGTGAGAAAAATTAGCCAATTTCATAGGTAAGCACCCAATATTATTTTGTTTACTAACTTCGGGTGAAAAGAATGTATTTTAAAATAATATATTTACATACACAAACTATTTTCAATACGTTTAATAACACTAATTAACAATTATAAACGATACAAAACTTAATTTAATCTGCATATTCTAGGATTCAAAGCTTTGTTGCTGGCAAATTAAGTATAATTTAGGTATAACTAAAGGCGTGAATATAAATTTCAAAATTACAAGTTTTACTTTTAAGTGCTTATTAACAATACTAGATAGGTACTTATACAATGCACAATTGTACTTACATAAATAGCACAGAACCGAATAGTCAGAAAGTCTGTTAATTTTGTGTACAGTAATAATTCTAGCCTGAAACCTCTTGTAAATTAATAAAATAATACCAAAGTTTAATTAATAGAATGTATTTATTACAAAAATCGTTAATTTCTAAAAGTGCACATATTATAAGTATATCTTAATTTTTTCTTTCCTATGACTTCGCTAAGAATAATAATTTCAATAAGATAAGTGAAGAAAAGGCACTTTATGACGTTACAAAATATTTTATTCGTCTACCAGAAGTTTGGTTTATTGATCAAATAGTGCACCTATGTGAATATTTGTCTCTAACGTAACTATTACTCCCACAATCACTTACAACCAAACTTAATTAATAAATAATAAATATAATTATCTATGTAGCAACTAATCTTGTCGAAGTGCTGTAATTATTATTGTTATTGATTATATGCCTCAATTTGTAGGTATATATTTTAAGTTTCGAACACCACCCTGTGTGTCCCTTTCTAACGCAATAAATATGCCTGATGAGTCGCGCGTCGGCAGGCAATGCTAGAAGATAAATGGTAGCGCAGACTACCGCGTGTTTTTTTAAATGAAATATGTGGTTTGTCCATTAACAAAAGTAGTTTACAGCAAATATGTCACGTATTTTGCCATCATCTTTTTCTAGCATTTTCTGCCAG
Source organism: Argyresthia goedartella (assembly GCA_949825045.1). NCBI lineage: Eukaryota > Metazoa > Arthropoda > Insecta > Lepidoptera > Argyresthiidae > Argyresthia > Argyresthia goedartella. The sequence goes on from OX463828.1 coordinate 18,537,228, forward strand.
AGTTGTTTTGTTACTTGCTGTCACGGAAGGATGATACAAATACGGGGGATTACCACAATCTTTTCCGATTCAAATTAGGTTCAAAACAAGTACATCACCATGGCAACCATTTCCATTCCACTTCGCCTTAATGGGCTTTATTTACCTAACAGTAAGACTTGTTTTAAGACGGTCACGGCAATCGTGCGGATCAAATTAGGTTCCTAAACTGAATCGGCATAAGACGTTGTGGTAACCCCCCTGGTCCGTTCGAAAGGGACAAGCACAATCCCGCCTTGCATTGTCACTCCAAACTCTTTGTACGAGTTGAATATGTAAAAGCATAAAGGTTACGTTGGTGTAATAGTAATCGATTGTTGAAAATCAAAAACAAAATCTCACTTGGCGTCTGTCGGACTGTGGTCACGTGGTCGTCGCTTGGTTCCGTCGCTTACGAGTACGGGGTGCGCGGGTTCACGTTGATCATCTCCGTGGTGCTGGGGAAAGGAATCAATTTAACCACAACGTAGCTTCACGCTTTTTCCCGCACGAGGTGGCAGAGGCACAGCTGTGCGTTAAGCCGACTAACCGGGTAACTATTCGATACTCCAGTTTGCGTCACAGGGGGCTAGCCACACACCATAGATAGAAGTAGATGCCGTAAGCACCCCAATATGTATGCGAACCAGGCGTGTCACTTATTTATATCAAAAAACGTCTATCAGTCATAGCAAATGCACTCCACCATAAGAGCCACTGAGCAGTGGTGCAGAACTCCTATCGTAAGACTCGAAGGAGGAGCATTTGCTGCGTCTACCTAGATTAATGATCTGTGGTGCTAGCCCATCGCCGCAGCCTATTCCCAATTCGGGATGTCCAGAGTGGCAGGAAAGCAATATCCCACAGCGACGATCGAATCGCAGCACCTTTCAAAGATATCGGGAGAAACATAAATATTTATATGCAGGTACCTACATAGCTTCTGTCCCCACGCAAGGATAACGTGTCGTGGGAACCAGAAACAGCGACGTCACACACATATAAACATCCAAGACCTGGGGCTATTGATTTTCTTTCTCCCCAGCCAAAAATGGGAGGCAGACACTTCAATCGCAACTCCTCAGATGTCGCCAAATAATAAAGAATATGGCCGTTGGTTGTTACGAATCAAGTTCTTTATCTTTAAAGTGTAACAGGATATCTGTCAACAGTAGGGACTGACCGCATACAAAGGGAACGGAGACTGATGCACAGTTCTGTCTCTACCGTTGACAGATGTCAAATGCGACTTCTAGGAGTGGCTCCACTTCAGTCTGTAGAGTTATATTACAGTTACAAGTAGCCAGCAGGCAGCAAGTGTGTCACTCACGAGCTGATGTTCGCTTGCACGACGGCGGCGTGGAGGGGACGCGGGTACCTAGGGACGGGAAGGGACAGGGTAAGGATCTTCAGGTTAGAGGCACGAGGCAATTTGCTCGATGCGCCAATTGGCTACTTGACATGGGTGCTCGAATTATACTTTTTATGTGCTATCAAAACATTCTTTTTTTCGTCATTAAAGCACATTGTTGCATAATGGTGGTATTTTTTACGGAAAATACACTGTTATGGTTAGTATTTAATCGCACATCAAAATACTGATTTGCACAGCAAAAAGGATCAACAAAAACACTTTTTATGTTTTAAATATGTTATGTGTACTTAAGTTTATGTTTTATAGTAGTTTATGTGACTGCTACATAATGGAGGGCATTAAAACTCGAGTGGGTTTATGAAACGAGCCGAAGGCGAGTTTCATAATAATAACACTCGAGAGTTTAATGCCTAATAATGTACAGTTACATACACTAGTTTATCTACACACATATCATAAGCTCTCTTTGACGTGTTCAGGAACCGCATGTTTGACCGGCATTGTGGTTCTGCAATTGTTTAGCTTGTTCTTTAGTACCAACTTCACGCAGGCGGGCGTCGGCGTTCGAAATTTGAATGTCAGTACCAACTTCACAGACAAACTAGGGACGGCACGCGGGTGGGGGTCGGCGTTCGAAATTTGAATGTCATAATATGTAGAAAAATTACACATTATGGTCATAATGTGTAATTTTTCAGATAAGGAATGAGTTTTTACCAAGTAGTTTAACATTATGCTGATCGCATGCGGATAACATGCGGTTTTTGTAAGCAGTAAAGAGGGTTTATGATACGTGTGTAGATAAAGTATTTTTTGTTGTTCTTACATGTTCAAACTAACACGAAGGATAAAGGTGACTTCGCTTCTCTCACCCCTTTATCCTTCACCTAAGTTATCGCAGCATTTTGCCCTGATATTTGCTGTGCAAATCAGTACTTTTGATGTGTAGTTTAATATTTCCCTTTATGGCCTATCAAAACGTTCTTTTGTTCGTCAATTGTATGGAAACATTGGGTTGACGTCACGTCAAAGCATATTGTTGCGAAATGGTGTTATTTTTTTACGGAAAATGCACTTTTCTATGCAATTTGCAATATAAAATAAACCATTCTGATATCATGAGCCGTATTGTTTATAAGGCCTCAACGTCTTTATAGTTTACTCAGACTAATAAGCAATCCAACTATTCTCAAGCAACGAGTGGCTTGCGCTGCGCTCCGTAACAGTTCGGCGCTCGTTACACAACTCGCTAGCAATGTCGAAGTTGCGGGGCGACGCAGGCAGCAGCACCGTAGTTCATCAAACTTTTGGACCGTTCTTTCTTTCCCTCTCTCGCTGTGCCCAGCAGCGGGGCTATGCGGCGATGGGCCTACCTCTTGGAGCACTTGACGTGCACTATGAGCAGTATGATGCCCAGCAGCAGGCACACCGTGCCCACCACCACGTACGCGACGCCCAGGAACGGGTTCTTGCCGCCGAGCAGCGACGTGGTCGAGATCACGAACGACTTGGTGCCTTGGAAGTCAGTCACTGGGTAGTCTGCGGGGACAACGATTCTGTTGTAGTCTCTTCGCCGGAGTTCATAGGAAACAAATGAACTGGCTTGTTTTTTGTCCTAGTCTTTTGTGTGGAAATGTGTGACTCAGACAACACTCTATTAACTAGTTTTGGCGACACGTTTACGGTAATACGAGTAGAGAGTGTTGTCTCTGTCACACACTTCCATACAACTCCATATCTTAAATTCCATAGGAAGGTGGCAAGCTGAAAATTTTCAACATACATTCATACTGTCACGCTTTTTAACATATATGGTGGCGGAGGCACAGTGGCCTACGTTTGGCCAGTAATGCTGGAAGAAATCCCAGTTAGAGATTAATTCGCTTTTGTATGTGTTCTTCTGTGTTCTGTTGTTATATGCAAAAGAGAAAGTCGATTATATGAACGGCCTTTCTTGGACATGACAGATATGAATTGGCGAATATTAATATATATATTTTTTATATCTCTGCACATTTCGTCGAAGAAAAATAAAACAAACACATGTGTTGAAATCTCATCAAAGTCCATTGCGCGATGTAAGTTGGATGCCAACGCGTAAACCGCACAGTAACGCCATCTGATGGCGGTCCGGTGTACTCACTGTACTTGACGGTGAGGATGTACTGTCCCTTGACCAGCCCGGTCTGGAAGCCCTCCTTGGTGTGGTCCACGCGGCGATAGAGCTTGCGGAATGTCGGCAGCGCGGCTGTGCGCATCCACACTATGAGATCCTCGTTCTGGTAACATGATGTATGGATGGAAAACATAAATATTCACATTCAAGCTCATACATGACAATTAGCTCTGGCCCCACAATAGGACAATATGACGGCCTCTGTGGCGCTGCCGTAGTGACTCTGCCTACCATGCGAGCGGTCCCGGGTTCGATCCCCGGCTGGGGGTAAAGAAAAAACAGGTCTTGGAAGTTTATAAGTGTGTGATGTCGGTGTTACTGATTCCCACGACACAGGGTATCCTAGTGTGGGGTCAGAAGCAATGTATATGCCTTTATATAAAAAAATATGTTGATGTCATGTAGTATCTGCCGTGGGCATGAGGCACACAGCTTAGATAAATAGTCACAATCAAAAACACATCCAATACCATCTACATTTTGGAGCTAGAACGATTGAAGTGAATCGAGAGTACTCTGCTCATAAATATAAGCATTTACATTGCTCCTGGTCCCACACTAGGATACCATGAGTCGTGGGAATAAGAAAGAGCGACGTCACACACATATAAACATCCAAGACCTGGGGTGTTTTTTCTGTACCCCAGCCGGGGATAGATCGACTGACGAGTGAACAATGGATAGTACAAATAATACCTGAAAGCCATTGTTGTCAGCATCGGTGTCCAGCTCCCAAATGTTCTTCCTCCAGTTGACAGGCTTCGAGAAGTTCGCGAATGCTGAAAAAAAATTATTAGAAATAAGAATAGGCAACAAATATAATGATCACCAAATTTTTTTTTTCCTACCCTAAATGGATAAATGAACACCAAAAGTTGCAAAAAATATCAGGGCAAAATAGTGCGGTAGCTTAGGTGAAGGGTAAAGGGGGTGGTTGAACATGTAAGAACAACAAAAAATACTTAAAACATCAACTTAAGTACACAAAACATAAAAAGAAGTTTGGTGATCATTTATCCAAACACAATTTGGTGGACATTTATCCATTCTGGCAGTCATTTCGAATTTATTGGTAGTAAAATAGGTGCGTTTTTGGTAATCGTTTAAACATAAGCCATAAAAATATGACAAAGATTCTGATCAAATTCTACATTCCATGATATTGGAAATTCGATACAGAGTCATGGCCTTTCCAATATCGTGTGGCAGTGGCACAGTTGAGTGGACACCGATTGACTACGTGCACATTATCTTCTGTTGTTATTATCTGTTGTTATTATAATATATAAACAAAAATAACATCCAAATAATTTCATAGAATAGAAATATATTGAATGTGGTACCGTGTTATACAGGGTGTAACAGAAAGATGTAGTCATATCTTAGGGGTTGTCATGTTGTGTTTTGTAGGGAAATTATTTTGGACAACTTTCCCTAAGAAACCGATTTGATCAGACCAACTTTATTTTTCACTTCTCCTTACAAGTCGGCCGGCCGCTCTGACCCAAAATCTATAAAAACACAATTTTCGGGGCAAATGGAATCATTGTTTTTCTTATTGCTTATACTTTATCCTTTCCAGAAATACAATTTTCATACTCTCCAAAAAATTCCGGCGAGATTGCATAGTGAACCCAACTATCAGTCCAGTGCCGAAACCGGCGTCCAATCACTGCTAAACTCGCTATGTCCTCGGGCCATCCTGGCTAGCAGGTGGTCCTTCTTACCGGTAGCGAGGTCGCCATGCGTTTGTGGGTGTGTGTGTGCGTGTGCCTGTGTGTGTGCGTGTGTGTGCCTGTGTGTGTGTGCCTGTGTGTGTGCGTTGCCTGTGTGTGTGTGTATGTGTGTGTGTGTAATGTTGTCTTACCAGTGGCGAGGTCGCCGGCCGGGTTGCGGAACTTGATGTCCTTATCGGACTTCCACGCGATGCCTATGCGGCTCACCGGCACATCCTTATCCAACTCCACAGAGTACAGTGTTAGAGTATCTGCAAAGAATCACAGATTAACAGATTGTTGTGCCCACGTTTAACCAGTTACTATTTAATTAAATTTTATTATCATTTTCTTTTTAAACCCGTGGTATCCCACTGCTGGGAAAAGGCCTCTCTCCCCTTATTAAATGGTATAATACGTATCAATGTCTCATTAATCAATAACTGGGTTTGTGATCTAGATGTTCAGAAAAAGTGCAAAGTACACTTCAAGAAGTTTCATGTTAAACTAGTGTATTTCTGCTTGTTTTCTCTAATCTAACATCAGGCCATAACCTACAAAAACAAATCACAAATAATTGAATAAAAGAGACAACACAAAAGAGATAACAGCTTATATCTGTGGAGTATTGGAGGGGCGCGCCATGTTAACGTAGTTTATCTCTACAAAGACGGCGTCACGCTTTTTCTGTAAGGAGTGGCAGAGGGTCAGTTCTGCGAGCGATAAGGCACAACCGCGGTGGAATCTAAGCAAGTACAATAAGTGGAGTGTATAGATATTTTTTCCGAAATAATATTTTCCTTATAATTTTTCCATTTCCGTTTATTTCACGATTTATTTTTTCTATACGTTTTTTTACTAGAAGTATATTTTTCTACTCGCTTTAATTTCTTCTGTTTCTTTTTGCCAGACATATGTTTTAGTAAGCATTTATTTTTTCAATTCGTATTTTTCATATACATGTGTAATTATTTTCATATAACTGATATAATCATTTTCCAGATGCTATTTCCCCATACACGTCACGCCATTTCCCATACGGGGTGTCAGAGGCACAGATGCGCCCCCGTTTAGCCAGTTTTCACTACTCCATTTTGCGTGACAGGGGGCTAGCCCATCGCCGCAGCTATGGAGAAATGTATGACACAAAACAGAACACATAAAATACAACAAGTTAGGCATCGCGAAATCAAATCGCCGGCCAGCCTTACTTACTTCATTCATTTAATAAATCGCAAGCTATTGTATAATAGTAGTAACATCACACAAACATTCAACATAAATATTTATATGCAGGCACATACATGCTTCTGACCCCACACTAGGATAACGTGTCGTGGGGACCAGAAACAGCGAAATCACACACATAAACATCCAAGACCTGGGATTTTTTAATATCCCCAGCCGGGGATCGAACCCGGGAAAATATAATTTCGGAAAATTCATCTATACTCTCGATGCTTGAACCATCTCAAGAGATGTAAGTGTTTCGAAACTCGACACACCATGCCGAAATTCTGCGATCGAAGTTGCGCGGCTGAATTTACGTTTCGATATAGACCCACCATACGAGCGGAAATTACGCAACAGAAATGACAGAATTATATAGAGCTGCGTTGCCGCCGAATGCGTCCGACCAAAGTTCGTTTTTACGCCAAAACGAGACGTTATTTCGATACGTGTGTTGCTGGTAATTGATATAGCATAGCAGGCGTGATCACGCCGATCTTCGGTCGCCAGATTCAGGCGTGGTGTGTCGACACACTAAGTCATACTAAATAATTTCTATGCCAATTACCGTTAAACAGTGAGTTGGCTATGGCCCCGCAAGGCGCTACCGGCTTGCGGACGTTATTCTCGACAGTGAAGCCGAACGGGTCGCAGTCGGACGAGGGGGTGGCGGACAGGCGACCAAGCAGCTGGTTGTCGTCTCTGGAACAACATAACGTAACATTTACGTACAGGCGCATACATTGCTTCTGGCCCCACACTACGATACCCTGTGTCGTGGGTACCAGAAACAGCGACGTCACAAACATGTAGACATCCAAGACCTGTGGGTTTTTTCTTCTTTTTCTGGTTGCACAGTTTGCGCTTACTGTCGGCCCTAATGAGAACAACGCCTAAGTTAATGCCTCCCAACACTAACCTCGGTATTTATCGGAATAAATTATTATTATTATAATTACAGCAGTTTCAGAGAATGTCATGTGTAGCCATCACAGGCTGCATGAGGTCAACGCCATCAACGGCTCTGGAAATCATGCAAGGTATACGACCATTGGTCTAGCGGTTAAGTATTAGCATAAAGGACAATGGGCAAAAGTGGTCCAAATTTCCACCACTGTCGAGAGCTATGCAGGCTTAAAGTCTAACTAACTAGCTAATGAGACTGCCACGCAGTAAAATAAAAATTCGAACAAGCCTAATAATGGGCCATTGTACACTAAACACTTGAAAGTTACAGGTGCAACAGACAGGGTGCATGGAAGTGGATGAAATGGTTGAGCACATGCGCACATGCTGTTGGCCTGTCCATCTACAACAGAAACCAGGAGCCAAACTCTGTGCTGGAGATACATTGCGACCGCTCCGAAGGGCGCAAAATGCCGTGTTTTACAGTCAGTCTCCAATCAAAATAGGCACCCCCCCCGCCAAGCCAATAAAGCATTTTGCGCCCTTCGGAGCTGTTGCGATGCTATCGCGATGCAATCTCCAGTACAGAATTGGGCCCTTGATTGGCTATCCTGGGAGATACAACATCCACTCTTGAGCTCCTTTTACACCCAGGCTTCCTACTCCAGCTGGTGCAGGAGTTGGGATGGTTGAGTTACATCTAAGGGGCGAAGGGGACATGCACAGCTCAAGTGGGCCAGATGCAGGCACTACAACCCCCCTAAAGAAGAATAAGTACAGGGTTCCTTCTTTCCTTTTAAGGTATTGACTGCCATCAACTCCTTTCTACCACTGTACACTCATTATTAGGTTAGCGTTTGAAATTACTGTAGTTTAGCATATCATGGTAGCAATTGCCGAACTTTGCCATGGTTACCCACCGTTACCATGGTAACCATGTATGATTTGGATTGCAGTAGCTGTCCGGTGAATGACTGCTACCGCAACACTAACGCATACCCAATACAGCTACAAACTCATGTAAATTAAAACAAATGATGGAGAATCGGCAATGTATATAAACATTTATAGTTGTTAGTTATGATGTTTTCTTTGGGTAACAAATTTATTAAAAGCTAGCAACACTGAATCTCATTGCTACCAACTTAATGGGGAAGGGAATTGTTATCTGAAATGCACTCTAATAGGTACTTGTGGTATTCTCACTCACCTAGACTTAACATAACGTCTATGGTTCTGGTAATAGTTAGTCAGTCCATAGTAGAAATAGACGTCTCCTTTAAAGTCCTCAGTCAGGTTGAATTCCAGTGTGCACACACACGCCGTTGCTTCTAAATCCTCAATATATTCCCTGGTCTTGATGTAGTCCGCACATGTCAGGTTCACTTCGCCTTCTTTCATGCAGTATGTGTAGTCTTTCACTTGCTCCTTTACCTGTAAGTGATAAGATAACAAGCTTGTTTACCTTTGTGAATGAATGTATGTACATACCTCTATTTTAAATTTATATTTTGTTCTTGAAATAAGGTCCCAGTTACACAAATTCACTAAACAAGTTTAGCTCTTAATCAATTTAGCATAGCATCTCTCAAAAGTTATGAAATATGTTAAAGTTAAATCAATTTAGCATACTTAACCAATTTAGCAAATGCAGCTTGCAAGGGGACCTTAGTCACAGAATAATCATAATTCTTTCAGAAGTATTTATTTACCAGTGATGTTGTAAACCCATTCACAAACATTTCATAGGCTGGAAAGTCTTAATGAACTTATCAAAGCAATAAATTGAGCTCATAAAATCAAAAAAGCGCCATCCCAACTAATCAACTGCCTAATATTGACACTTACTTCGTCCGAGAAGTAGAGGAGGCCTATTCCCACAGGAATAAAGGCTACTCCGATCACAAAGAATGTCGGCAGAACTGTCCCAGCCGTGAGGATCGGCTGCCAGGCTGGCAAGCGCTGCTGTTTAAACGCTGACTCTGGAAATCAGAGATAATACATACAAGTCTACCTAGGAGGAAAATTAGTTCGAAAGTAGAAGTAGTAAGAGTTATCAATTTATGCATATTATAACTTACTGTCTGTAGGTGTTTTTGTGTTATAGGCAAAATTTAAATTATGAATTATTCGAATTCTACGAAAATAGCACAATCGATAAACAAATGACAAGGCCAGGGTGTGTCGTCTTTTCGCTCTCACCAGCGGGTCTGCGGGATTTCACGTTGTTATCCGACGTGTCGCTCGACGTCGCCATTCTTCAGGAATGTAATTTTCACCAGTGAATAGCACAAAATGACCTAGAAATTAAATAAATTTTAAATTTTTCGATCGAGTCGTAAAACTCGTAAAGTTTGCAAACCCTGCTTTGACATGACAGACAGCCAGACACAGTGTGACCAGATTAAATTTTACGAAAATACCGAGGCACCTCAAAAAAATACTGAAATATACCGATTTACATAGGACAGATATACCAATAAAAATACTGATTTTCTTAACAGGTTTTATTTATTCATTTTCACAATAAATGTTAGAGTTATATTTTAACATCTTTTTCGAAGGATTAAATTTTACACAACCTCCTTCATCCTTAACACCTTGCTTTGTTTTTAAAATTGCTGACACATTTTTGTTTACAAATCTATTTCTTTGGTCCGTTTTTATTTAAAAGATTTAAAGATTTAAAAGATTTATTGGTAGTTACAGGTCACATTTACAGTCTTGAGACCAAATCATGTGAGCGTTAACGGTAACATGACATACACACATATATATATATATTATAAATTGGTTAACACTTAAAAAATAAACAAAAAAAAAAAGAAATACCGACAAACACAATATCTTATTATATAAATTTACAAATCACAGATTATTTAAAAACAAGTACACAATTTTAAAAAACATATAGATCGGCATACTAAAAATATCTAAATCTGGCTGCTGAGCAACACAGGCATTGAGTAGAGTGAGTGCCTGATAAGTGGGTGCGTGACGGGCATGCTGTGTACGAACAACACCCGTAGCGAAGAGCGGGCGCGAACGTAACATCGCGTACCGAGGCGGCGCGTTAAGGGCAACACTTCGCAGTGCCACCGGATTATCTACCTTGCCGTGGAGGAGGAGATAGAAGTGCACCAACAGGGACATCTTCCGCCTCAGCTCTAGGGTGTCTACCCCCACCATCCCTGCCACAAATAGAGACGGGAATAAGTAGGGATAATACCCATATTTAATTTTGTAAAGAAGTCTAGCAAATTTTCTTTGGACTTTTTCCAGCATGAGTGTATATTTAGCCTCATGTGGGTCCCAGATGATTGCGTTGTACTCTAATTTACTCCGAACAAATGCATTATACAAAGAGGTTAATGTAGATATGTCCTTAAACCGAGTCACCTGTCGCATTACGAATCCAAGAGATCTGAAGGCTCTCCTACAAGTCTCCCGGATGTGGTCGTTGAAGGTAAGCTCAGAGTCAAGTAAAAGTCCTAAGTCACGTATTTGGGTAACCCTCACAAACCCAGCCCCAGCAATAGTGTAGTCATGATGGAGCGGCGCCCGAGATCGAGTAAATGTCATGGTTTTGCACTTGGCGCTATTAAACGCCAAGTGGTTACATTCACTCCACTCCACCACTCTATCAACGTCACTTTGCAGACGCCCAATATCATCCTCACAGCCTATGCGCATGAACAGCTTCAGGTCATCCGCGAACATCAAACACTCAGCCGTCCCGACGACATCGGGAAGGTCGTTAATCATTATCAGAAACTGAGTGGGGCCAAGAGTACTACCCTGACTGACACCCGAGCAGGTCTCATAGGGCTCAGAACTATTACCGTCCAACCTCACGTACTGAACTCTATTTGAGAAGTAGTTCGCAAATAGGCGAATTAAGTTCGGTGTAAACCCTATGGATGCAAACTTTTCCAACAGGACGTCATTGTCGACTCTATCGAAAGCTTTCTTAAAGTCGAAAAAAGTCGCATCAACCTGTGTGTGCTTATCGAGAGCTGACGTCACATAGTTTACAAAGTTCATGTGGTTAGTTAGTGTTGAACGTCTAGGGCGGAAACCATGTTGGCAGTCGGATAGTAGCCCGCGTATTTGTTCCGTTATATGATGATTGACGATAGATTCAAACACCTTCCCGAATACCGAGAGGACGGCTATAGGTCTGTAATTTTCTACTTCCGACCTGGAGCCGTCTTTGAGCACAGGAGTGACTCGCGACGTTTTCCAGTGCCTTGGGTAGACTGCAGTTTTTAGGGCTAAATTGTAAAGGTACCCGAGTGGTAGTTCAAGTGCAGATAAACAGTCTCTAACTAGGAAAGGCGGAATGCCGTCAGGCCCTGCAGAGGAGCGAGGTTTAAGTCGCCGCCCTGCACGTCGTATGTCAGTCACTGTAATGCAGTCAATCGCCACACGCGACGAGCTGTTACCCGGTCCTGCTCTCCGCTCGGCGGCGTCAGCGTCAAGTGTCGGTTTGTCTGGCAGGAACACTGACTGAAAGTAAGTTGCGAACGCGTTGGCCGCATCCACTCCCGTCACCGTCTTGCCGTCATAGTCATATTCGTCACATGTCTGTTTCGTCGTCCGTTGGTCCCTAATGAAATTCCAAAAAGTAGTGGGGTCACTTTTGATGTCATTCTCAGCTAGTCGTATGTACTCAGAGTATGTTTTGTCTATTAAGTACTTAACGTGACTTCTATAATAACGGAACATTTCCTTATTAAACTCCTTGCCCTCAGCTCTATACCGTTTGAGATGAAAGTATTTGTTCTTAATGTTGCGTATGATGTCGGGCGTGAACCACTTCGGATATACATACCGAGACCTCGCGCCTTTACGCTGCTTACTTGGAACGCAATCACCTATGCATGAATATAACTTATTATACAGAAAATCAGTGGCTTGATCAACGTCATCGGATGCATATAGATCGCTCCAATCAAGAGAGGCAAGAGAAGAATATAACTTAGGAAAGTCTGCTTTGCGGAAGTTCCACTGTGGTCTGTCAGGTGGGTCGGGCGACGGCGTCGGCGACGGCGGTAGCACGCGCGGCACCGGACGCGGGAAACGCACGCTCAGCTCCAGCGGCGGGTGGTACCCGTCCACAGGCCGCGTCAGCGGTTCCACCTCTCCAGACACATCGATCCGACCAATGCCCATATTACTCAGCACCAGATCTAGTATTCCATCATAACAATTTTTAACTGTATTGAATTGCTTTATATTGCAAACTTGTAATAAATATTCAAATTGAAGAAGAGGGTTCAGGCCACAAGAATTCAGATTGAGATCACCAATAATAATTGCATTTAGGTTCTTATATTTAACTACAACACTCTCTATAATTTCGAACACCTTAGTATAATGCGAATCTGAGGACGATGGTCTAATGTACACTACTATACACAATAATTTTATATAATTATTAGACACGATAGCAAATATCACCTCCACATCGTCATCATACCCCGCCACATCGTGTAGCTGTCGTACGTTGTAGCAGCCGCGCACGGCCAGCAGCACCCCCCCCCAGCCGGCGTCGCGCGCGCGGTCGCGGCGCAGCGTCGTGTAGCCGGGCGGGATGAGCTCGGCGTCCGCTATTCCGCTGAGCAGAAACGTCTCCGTGATGGCGTACATGTCGGCTTCCAGTTGCAACATACTCATCTTACATTGGTCCAACTTTGTCCTGAGGCCTCTGACATTTTGGTAGACGATGGTGCATGTTTTGTACCTAGGCTTAGATTGAGTTGGGTTTCTCTTGTGGCTTACGAAACCCAGACTGCCACGGTTTTACATGCACATTATTAAATTTATCTGTGAAAATATGCGCTCGCATGCAGCATTCGATACCGGTATACATAGCAGAGATTTACTAAAACTAGTTATATTTTTGTATTTTAACATGCCATCACTGTTAGAAATTTTCCCAACTTCCACCCAAAATTGTTCACATGAGATGGGTGAGCCAGTGCTCGAAGATTGTAACAAATCACTTACTTCGCGATCAAACTTTAGGGTTCTATATTCTTCGTCGATTAACTGCATTTGTTCTGGCTGTACTTCGCATGGGAAAGTTTCTATTACATTTCGTAAACTGCGAAATTCTTTATGCACGGCAGTGTGTGGGTCAAGAAATTTTAGTTCTTTAAAAACTGGATTTTCAAAAGGCAAACGTGATTTCAATTGCGTGCTTAGCTCAATTAAAAATGATTGGCACCTTCTGAAAAACTCAGCAATCTGTTCTTTCATGTTTACATTTCCCCTGTGTTTGATTAATTCTTGGCCCACTTGAATACCTAAGTACATATCTTTCAATGGCAAATAATTTACATGTGACTTTGGGTCTAAGGTAAATACATTTTCTGTATGTTTGATGTAATTAGTTTTCATGAAGCAACCCAAAATCGACAAGTACATACTAGATGCATCATCATACAGTCTATCAATGCACGGATAGTCGCCTTGAAAAATTACGTTAAATTTGTTTACAATCGGCAAAATGTAGTCCAAAAAGTGAAAGTACAATTTGTTTATATCAGTGGTAAAAGAATTATATAAAAATTCTGATGACATATTGCGATCACTCAAGTATTGGTCTTGAAAGAACAATTGCAATGCCCTCCACTGCTCAATTATTCTACTAATACAGGCATGAAGTGAAAGCCACCTTATGTCGTAATGACGCAAGATTCTGTGATTTTCAGTGTCTGTGAAATTTTGGAACTCAGCAAATTCTCTTTGACGCTTGCTGCTTTGAGAAAAATATCCATATACTTCTTTTACTATTTGTTCTAAATTTCTAGGCAGTATTTTACAGGCGTGGCTAACACTTAATGCTGCAGAGTGACAAACACATTTTATGAAAAAGCACTTTGGGTTTACTTCTTTAATTTTTGCAACAATGCCAGAGTGTTGACCAAACATCACATTCGTAGTATCAGCAGCGAATCCTATTACGTCTTTTATTTCTAAACCTAATTCGGATAATTTTGATGACAACGAATTAAATAAATGACCTGCGGTCTCACCACTTAAATCAACTAAATCAAGGAATTTGGTTTGTACAGTACATTTAGTTTCAGAGAAGTATTTAATTACTATCGCCAATACTTTGACTGTCGCAACATCTGTACTCTCATCGATTATAATTGAATATACTGGTTTACCTGAAGGAGATGCAGTACGAAGTATGTCCTCAATCATATCTTTTTCGAATTCGGGTCCTAAAACATTATAAGTTATAGCAGCTGCTTTGGTTCTCTTGCAGGAAAATTCTTTCGCAATATCGGAATCGGTAAAACACTTCACTAGAACTTCACTAAGATGGTCCATAGCTCTAAATGGGATATTGTGTTCCGACAGAAAACTGCATAAACGCAGCTCAGCTTTCTTGACTTCGTCTTTCAGTGGGGCCTTTTTGAAAAATGTATCAACCTGAAAATTAAATGAAAAAATACTTGGTTATTTTGGAAACAAAACCAGGATGATTAACTTTGAATTAAAATATATCAAAACTCCTTGAACTAGGTAAGTAAAGCGAGTTATGCTTACCTTTGACTGTCCTTTATATTTTATCAAGTTCGATTTATGCTTTTCAGTATTTGCATGCTGTTTTATAGATGCTAATCTACTTTGCAGTTTCGCATTGCATGCTTTACAAAATGCGGTGAACTCATCATCTTTATAACGTGAAAGCCACGAAGAAAATTCCGGAATTTGTTCCCACTTAGCTAAATAACTTTGCTGAAAACTAGACATGCTGTCCGGATGGATGCAACTAAGTAAATAAAAATAACGAAAATCGCAATCTATTTATATGATGACAAAAACATCTCCTATTTTGGGGAAATTCCCGAATTATCGAAAGAAAGTCCTCAAAGATTAAGTCGAGTGCAGAAGAGACAATCATTTCACTTGAACCGTATTAGACGATTTAATACTAGTAATTAAGTATCTTTTATGTCTAACTACTACCTATTCATGCAACTGAAAACTTAAAAACTAGACGTTGTTTTGAAAATTATAGATAAACTAGCGGTCCGTCCCGAATTCGTCCGGGTAGACTGATATTCATGAAACAAACGGATTTGAATGTATGAAATCTGGAAATTACACTATATCTAATGTTGCAAACCGCATTAAAATCGGTCCAGCAGTTGTAAAGTTTTAGGCGAACATACATTGTGCAACTCTGATTTATACTACGTATTGATTGATAATTGTATAGGTAGTATTACAATACTACAACGCCGGCGACGGCCGTCTTTCTTGTCATATCTGTAACTTACTCATCTTTGCTCATAGATAACATGTATAAACTAAATCCGGGAAAGCCCCCAGCCAATGTTCGCGTTCCGGGGAATTCCGCAAACATTGTCCCAAGGACGATCACTCACTACGGTGTTGCCATAACGTCAACCATAATATACCCAAAAATACTGACTCCCAGCAATATACCTGAAAATATACTGATGTTCGGAAAAATCGATGAAATATACTGAAAAAGTATTAAAATACTGAATCTGGTCACACTGGCCAGACACAGAGAAATTAATTGACATCTGTCATCGGTCATGTCTTGTCCAGTGTGTCACATAGAAATTGGAAATCCTGCCATGCTTAAGATGAAAAACTGCCAAATTGTGCCACACACTTCAAATAAATTGCCGAATTTTTAAAGGGTACTATTTAAACGTGATGATATCACCAAGTTAAAAACTTAAAAAAAACGACTTCAAATTCAAGCCCTTTTTCTGCCTCCCCTGTCGGCTTTGTACAAGATGATGATAAAACTATTGGTCTAAGGCTAAAAGATAGAAACCAGCCAGTACTATGTTTCAGGCAACAAGGGTTACGGAGATGTAGAGCGTGGTTGCCACTTTATATTGAGCTGGGCGGTCACAGTTAATAAACTTCAGGGAACCACCCTGGAAAGAGCTGTGATTGACATTGGCAAAATAATACTGCAAAAGGACAAATATATGTTGCGTTAAGCCGAGTCAGAAGTTTGGAAGGCGTAGTCTTGTCAGATATGGACGCCAAAAAACTATTAAATCAACCACATGATGACAAATCGTTATCGGAAATAAGGAGATTGCGAAATCTGTCTTCCGATAATATAATATAATTAAGCTCACTTTTCAGTATGGCATATAAAAGTAATACCTACATATTATATCTCCCAGTGAAAAGTGAGCTAAATTCAATAAGAATATACGGCACATAAGTAAAAAAAATGCAAACAAAAAACGTAAACACGACACATAATTCACCAAATTAGAAACTTTAAAAAATCAAGCACTATTTCTTCCTCCCCGGTCGGGATGCGAATATCGTACACGAAAACAAGGCTACGAAGCCTGTCTGTCTGACAGTCAAGTCCACATGTATTACACGACATTATAAACGAATATACGGTACTTATAGACAGAATTCATCTCATGACAATGACCTTAACTACCACTGATAAGTAACAATAAAGCAATCATACGCTATTTCATCAAAAAAAATGAATACATAATCATAATAGTTTTATTTTCTTTAGTTTAACCCCCTGTAGTCGGGTTTTGTACTTACTTTAGTGGAATAATAATTCATAACAAGGGGGCTTCCGCCCCCTTATCGACACTCTGACCCTATGTATTTAATGTGACTTCCATAATGAGAGGCTTTAATATACGAGTGTTTTATAATAACAACACACGAGTATTTTAATGCCTAATTATGTGCAGTTACATACACTGCTCTCTACATATCATAAGCTCTCTATGATTGTTAATTTATAGTTATATTTGAAATGTTACTTCTAATAAGTTCAATTTAAAAATAAGTGCGGCAATTAGCGAAGCGGCGAGTTTGCATGGGTATACTATCTTAGTATTGCTATATATAATAGTAGTTTATGTGACTGCTACATAATGGAGGGCATTAAAACTCGAGAGTGGGCTTATGAAACGAGCCGAAGGCGAGTTTCATAATAATATCACTCGACAGTTTTAATGCCTAATTATGTACCGCATGTTTGACCGGCATTGTGGCTCTGCAGTTGTTTAGCTTGTTCTGTAGCACCAACTTCGGGCGCCGGCGTTCGAAATATGAATGTCAGTACCACCTTCACAGACAAAATAGGGGCGGCATGCAGGCGGGTGTCGGCGTTCGAAATTTGAATGTCATTATATGTAGAAAAACTACACATAACGACCATAATGTGTAGTTTTCCAGATACGAAACGAGTTTTTACCAAGTAGTTTAACATAATGCTGATCGGGTGTCGGCGTTCGAAATTTGAATGTCATTATATGTAGAAAAACTACACATAACGACCATAATGTGTAGTTTTCCAGATACGAAACTAGTTTTTACCAAGTAGTTTAACATAATGCTGATCGTAACGTGCGGTTTTTGAACGCAGTTAAGAGGGTTTATGATACGTGTGTAGATAAATAACTTTATCCGACGCCCGCCTGCGTGCCGCTCCTAGTTTGTCTGTGAAGTTGGTACTACTGAACAAGGTAAACAAGTGCAGAGCAATTATCAATGCCACAATGCCGGTCGAACATGCGGTTCCTGAACACATCAATACACAGAGTAAGTAAGTAAATAGAGAGAGGGCTTTATTCCAAGAACAGAAGTTAATATACCGACACTCTTTACTCACACGACCGTTTAACTTTATATGACTGAAACCAATATAGTTTTGACAGGACATTTTCGCGTACCATTTAAGTGACAACCAGCGATGGGGTAAGTATCGATAAAAGTCGGCTATATAACACAAACTATACAAAAATGATGTATAGTTTACTTTGTATATCGATATTTTAGAAGATTGATATTTTTTTGCCTACGAGCTAATGATCACTGTTTCTATAATGTCGATTTAAAAAAGTCGAAGTGATCATTTATTTACATATCCTCAATAACCAATTTCAAATATCTTAGTCATATAGTGACTGAGGACCAGAGGGATGACCTAGTCATAGAGTGGGAGCGCAGCGCTTTAGTGGTTTGGGTGAATATGTTGGCTTGTAGGATTGCACATTGTAAAAAGCCAGTAAAAAGTTCACTCTTCAAGGCACACTGTCAATCAATCTACACGTGCAGCCTATGGGTTAACAATACCCAAAATACTCTCAACGCCCTGCCACAGAATGCCCTGCTCGTCCAGTATAACACTATTACTGGGGATGCCACTGCCATGCTACTGTAGTGCATCGGGCTTATTTGTTGATGCACGTACTGATGGATTCCATGCCATTATACGTATGAGAACGGCCTTCTACTGAAACAGAATGCGTGGCAGCAGCAACAGTATCCTAGAGGTAATTGCAGGTCGGTTCGACAGCCGTGGTGTGACTGTTTATGACAGTGCGTGGAAAACAGAGCCATGCCACAGGCAGGCCTATTTATATGAAATAGATTGAATTGAGTGTGATAAAGTATTTTGTATGTTACAAATAAAATATGGATCCTTTTGGGTTCCAAAATAAATATTTATAATAAAAAAATAAAAACAATAAAAAACACACATAATAAAATCAAGAATTATATAGCAATAAACAAATTAAACACTCATTTTCACCCACTTCACTTACCATCAATGAATATAGATCGCTAATCATGATTCAATTATACAATACCCATGATGTACGGTGACGAAGTAAAATATCAGTAGTCGGGCCCAGCCGGACCCGCAAGATACCGCCGCAATCCACACATTTAGCATTTTTTTTATAGCAAGTGTTTCACGACGAAATCTAAAATTAAAAGAGTAATATTTAATCACATCAAATTTCACATATCAATGTTACTTTGTGGAAAAGGTTCATAAATACAGATCAAATAATTACGATTAAGCACTATCATTACTCGCCATACAATGTATCGATAATATTTCTTTACATCACTATCGATCGAACTAACGAATTGTAACACTCCAGCCAGGATTATACCTATTCCGGTCAAATGACCGGCATACCAGAGGGCATTTTACTGTGTAAAAATAATGAATATGTAAAGATACAGGGCGCTACTTTGTCATCTAACAACCTGTACCTATATGCAAATATGTTACTATTGTGCTATAACAATGTAGAAAGCAATATATATAAATGGAAAAATTTAATTGGGCACGTTTTTTGAGGGGGGGGAGAGGAGAGACCTGCTCACGTGATAGGGTAGGATTGTGAATATAATCGACCGATTAATGCAACCTTAAGCCAATATAGGAAGTTTGGACAGGGGAGGTTATGTGATGGGAGAGCAGAAAAAATGTTTCTCCGTGTTTCCTTATGTTCTGTTTCATGTGTTGTTGGTTGATTTTCTGGGTTCTTTTCTGATGGGTTGTTTGATGTGCTTTCAGTTTCGTTGTCTGTTTCCGGGACCTGGTATATTAGATTTGCGGGGGCCCTAACTTCATCCCTATTGTGTGCTATTTCCATCCAGTAACTAGGATTCTTTCCGTAGTATTTAATATCGTGTTTGAGGGAATCTTTCCAGGTATATATGGGTCGGCCCACTTTCTTCTTACTAGTTTCGTAGTTCAGGGCGGCGGTGAGTATGTGCTTTTTTGGGCGTCTTAAGATATGTGTATAGTTCTTTCTGTGATTTTTTATTCTTTTGATTATTGTTTTCCCCTGTAGGATGTCGTGAATTTCGCTCAAGATCATGCGTTCATATTAACTTAGTCTTGAGCGGTTCGCTTTGGTGAGGGCTGCCACTTTTAGTCCATATGAAATGCACGGTGAAATAACCATTTTGTATATTAAGCGAGCTATTTTCCAGTTCATGTCAGTCTTCTTTACAATGTGTATTAAGGCTTTAGAGTAGCATATTGCTTGTTGACATCTTTTCCTTATTGTGTCTCTCCTGCCATCTCCTGCAGTAATATAAGTGCCGAGATTATTGCCGATTTTATTTCCGTCACGGGTCGAATTGGAACTCTATCTAATACGATGAACTCTGGTTGCTGAGGATCAAAGGGGGTATCTTATTAGAATTTTGGTTTTTTGTGTCATTTGTCACCGGGCCCTATTGTTTTGAGCAATATTTTTAAGTGGGTTACGATTTGGTTGAGATGTTGAAGTTCTTGACCTACAATGATGAGATCGTCCGCGAAGGAGAGAATAAGGGGTAAGCTCATTTCTTCGTTTTGGTACAGTTTTATGTTGGGGATTTCATCTTCTAATGTTCTGAGGACGTCGTCCATTATGATGGTAAATAGTCTTGGTGACAGTGGGCACCCTTGTTTGACCCCAAGACCTTTCTTAAAACATGCGCTGTGCTGGCTGAACAATCTGATACTCGTGCGCTCATTCATGCAGGCTTTAATTACCCTGTTAGTTAGGATCTTTTTTATCCCTGACAGGAGAATGTCTCTTAGCGCAGTTCGTTTAATTGTATCAAATGCTTTCGCAATGTCAAGGGCTAATACGAATGTGCGGTAGCCCGCCCGCCATTCTTCATCTAGTATCCTGCGTAATGTGAAGATGGGGTCGGATGTGGATCTATTACGTAGAAAAGCTGCTTGGTAGTTTCCGAGTTCCTTTATTTTTTCGTCCAGTTTCTTGAGTAGGTATGATGCGATATCCTGTATTGCACATTGTTATTCGGCGATAACCATTGGTGTCCTGCGGGTTTCTGGTTTTCGGAATAGGTACTTGGACCGTTTCGTTCCATGGGTTCGGTATCATACTATCTCTCCATGCTGTTTTCATTGTTTGCGTGATGATCATTAACAGTTGCTACGTTATCCCTTTGTAAAGATTTCTCTATTGTCAATATTTGTTTGGCTGGAGGTTATTGTGGCTAAATTTAAATTGGCTTAAACCGAGTTGAAACTTAGATACATAAAAGAGATAAATAACCCCCTAGTCACTAGGGCCTAGTGGATATGAACACCTAGTTAACAATAAAAAAATATAATTTTTATCATCCATAGCTTTTCCAACTTCTTCACGGGTTTGCTCCAAGTTATGGCAAATTTTAGTTAATATATTTTGATCTGTAACACTAAGACTTGTTGACCTGTTTCTAACTATATTTTTTTTATTGTGTCATCTAACATGTTTTGTAGTGTGATGGATGATGTGGCTGATTTAGTCTTTGCCAGTTTTAAATCATCCACGATTTCATCAGACTCCTTTTTGATGTAACAGTTTAGATCGTTACTTACTTCGGCTCGTCTCATATACCCACTCTCAAGTTTTAATGTCCTCCATTATGAATCAGCCACATGACTACTACTATACCTTGTTCAACATAGAATGATCTCTGACAGCTGTCAGTGTCAAAACACGTCTCGTCACATTGTATTTTTCGACGATAAAATGTATAGAGAATAATAACATACTTTATTGGCAAATAGTGACATGCTCCACTTATCGTAAGACAAGTTATCGATCTTGACCTGAAAAATATAATAGAATATTGATGATATTGTGTAAATAAAATATATTGCAAACAACAAGGTACATGAAATACTATTCAAACAACGATTAAAAATAGTTTTATTTTTGTTAAAAGCAAACTGAATTTTTAACGAGTGGTGCTTCATGAGCGCCCCACACTCGCGCGCGAAACAATAATGAAATCCCATTCATTCATTCATCCATGTTTCGCGGGCTTCGCGCCTGAGTGTGTAGTGGGCTTCACCGCGCCATGCCGCCATCTTGTTTTATTGCATCTTCCATCTTGTTCAGTACGAGTGCCAACGCCTTGTATACGCCACGTGTTTTCATTCGGTTATCGTAATTGTTATTAATTAGCTGTTATTTGTTTAGTAAGTTTGTTCTGTTTTTGGGTACAGTATGCCAAAAATAAAAAATAAAACTGTTTTAAATAGTGAAAGCCGGGAGTTAGTGATTCGCTTGCGCGAATACCTTGAACGCGAGAATCAAAATGGCGGACTGTTGTTCCCATTAAGGCAAGCGTGCAACAGAGTTGCTGATGCTCTGGGAATCAGGATTGCTAAATTGATTCGTGTCAGCAGAGAAAAGAATGGTGAGCAATCATCTGCGACAACGACGACAGAGGAAAGCAAAGAGCAAAAACTGTCGACGCCAAATAAAAAAGGAAGAAGACGTGTTCAATAACAGAAATTGACGATTTTGATGCCGCAGCAATCCGGAACCATATTTATGGGTACTTTACGCGTGGGGAGTTACCAACACTCAGAAAACTACAAAAATCCCTTGAAGACGCTGAATATTTAAAGGTGGCTACACGTCGTTAGCCAGGACACTAAAAAACATCGGGTTCAGGTACAAAAAAGTAACAAAAGAAAAACACTAATGGAGCGGACAGATGTTGCGCTCAAGAGAATTGATTTTCTCCGAAAAGTTAAAGAGGTCACAAAGTGGTTTTTCTTGATGAAACGTGGCTAAACGAATCATACAGTTTTAAGATCTTGTACGGATGACACAGCTAAGTCAACTACAAAAGTGCCCAAAGGCAAAGAGCAAAGATTAATCATAACACTTGCTGGGACGTCGTCTGGCTTTGTGCCCAATTGTTTGCTGGCGTTTAAATCAGTAAAGACCACCGAATATCATGGATTTCGAAAGATTCAAAAAGTGTTTTTTAACTCTTTTAATCTTCTCTGAAAGAACCGCATAGCATCGTTATGGACATTGCATCGTACCACTCCGTACAAACAGATAAAGCGCCAACGTCAAGCAACCGGAAATTGGATTTAATTTCGTGGCTGCAAAGCAAAGGTGTAGAGGCCAACGAAACGATGTTAAAAACTGAATTACTACGATTGGTCCGCATACACAAACCCCGTACTCCAACATACAAAGATTGCAAAAGAAAAGGGCTATACTCTAATTCGGCTACCACCATACCACTGCTAGTACAACCCGATAGAGCTGATCTAGGCTCAAGACAAAGGTAAACGTGCTTCTGTGTTTCACCTGCGCTCGCATTTCTCTTGTTAGCTAAATAAAAACTCAATTAGATTTATATTTGTAATTTATTGTACTCACATAAAATTATGATCAAATACATTTTGATAGCAAAGACATGCAAAAACATCTCATAAGACATCAATTAGCTAATAAGTCATCTCTTAGCTAATAAGACATCTCTTCCAACAAGCCATGGTGTGTTTTAAATGTATTTTATTTCTTTGTTACAAGTTACGCAGCCAGAAATAATAGAACACCGCCTTTTACGGCAAATAACATGCTGACGTTACTCAAGGATGCATGTGACAGTGTCACATCGGGCAATTGGAAGAAAGACATCACAGAATAAGAAAAATTATGGAAGAAGATTGGGAGCGTGACGTACGATTCGACCGATCTACCCACGAAATGATTATAAATCTACAAGACTGCTCCAGCTAGTCTGAATCAGAATTTGATGATGGTGATTTGGGCTGTGAACCGATTTAACAAGAATAAAAACGTGTTACAACTTCATTTTGTTTGATTTGCTTGAAACATTCAGTAACTTTAGTTAGAATATAGATAATTTATATCGACATTATCCCCATGCCTAGTAAAGTCACAGTGACAAGCTGTCAGAGATCATCCTATGTTGAACAAGTTTTATATGTTCCTGGATGGGCATAACTTCAACTTCAGTTCATTCAGTTGTGGGGTTGCCAGACGTCAGGTATTTCCCGGGACATCCCGTATTTAATGTATATTTTGAAATGTCCCGAATTTTAACGAGGTCGATTGAACTGCTAAAGAAATCTCATACGCACGAAGTGGCATGCCCACACGGCTCGGCTGCCTTTATAGGCAACATTATTGTAATGTTTTCGGTAGAAGTAACAATAAAAAAGATTGAATCAGATTATCTTTCAGTTTTTGAAATTCATGCAGAAATGCACGGTAATCGTGAAAAGATGTAACGAAGAAATGAAGTATTTTTTTGGTAAAATAATCAATTACAAAGGATTTTCTACAGTTCTACAAGAATTTCTTGGAATATTTGTTGCTGAGATAAGATTTTTCAGAGAACAGTAACTTTTCGATGCTGCAATTTTTTTATTTGACGTCACCGATAAATTACGGCCATTTCTAAATAGCTGCAGAAGAATTGAAGATTGAAGGATTGAAAATGGACTGTTTATGCGAAGAATTTGAAGTTATTAAGAAATCCCTCGACATTGCGGCGACTTTACAAGATAAAAGTAAATGGTGCAATTCAAAAATGGAAAAAATCATTGAATCATTTTGCTTTAATTATGTCCCTAAGGTTTTTCGTATCATCTCATTTTTATTTAGTATACCTAGTTCTGACTGCTTTATAGAAGGGGTTTTTTACTGCTGCTGAATTCTATTATACTAATTATATGTATATTTTTTAATATTTCAAATTGAACAAACATATGTTAAAACTAACTCGATCTAGATTAAAATGTAATAAGTAAATGAGTATCGTTATAAATTAATTTTACTTGTCCCGGGACAAAAATCGGGAATCTCGTATTTTATTTTCTGTTTCGGCTCTAGTCCCATAGAGACAAAAATTATATCTGGCTCTGGCATGGCAACCCTACCATAGTCAGTTCAGTTGTCATTATTTGTGAGTGAGGGTGGTGGTCACTTTATGTTAGAAATTGGAATATAAATCAAAAGTTATTTATAAAAGAACGCTATTCATGATATTTATTCTAAACACAAGTGCTTACGGTAGACCTTCAGACAAGCGGTGGTTTAATACCACTAGAAACAACCGGGAAATCGGATTCTGCTGACTTCAATCTTGAGCTTGCAGAATAATCGCCGATACGTGCTGATACCATTCAAAATGTCCAGCGATACGGCTAAAAATGTAAGCAAGCCTTGTGCATCGCACATCATTAACTAATTACTTGTTCAAGATCCCAAGTACAATGACCAGTCCCGACATAAATTGTATGTATGCGTCGCTTTCTGTGACTCATAGAAGTACAATAAACACATCAATTGTGTACCTAATGTACCGTACACAAACTTATAGTATTGGTGAAATGGATCCTGATACAGTTACATATGAGCGAATGTAGGCCATTGTTTATGAATGCCTCTGGAATACTTATCAACATCAAATGCAAATAAATAATATGTATTGTGTTCAGTAATATGGTGCTGGTGGTTCTACCAGTATGTGGACTAATGAAATTCAGTAACTAAGTACCCAATTACTGTGTCTTATCTTGAATTTGTGACTGTGTGACCATGCAGTCCAAAGTGGTAGTTAGGAACCTATTGGTGATGAAGGTATGAATACTAATCTATTGTATTCTTCTCTGTAGATTTTGAGTATCACCCAAACCCACAATCATTGTGAGGAAACCTTCAGTCTCCCGATGTGCGACAATGGGTGTTTGCCCCTGTCACAAAAAAAAGAGTATGTGATAACCTGCTCACCGCGGGCATAATTGTGCCTCTGCCACCCTTTATAGTAACAGGCTTGACTCTATGTTATATTTCTGTATATTCATACAAAAAATGGGTGATACTCTTTTGGAATTGCATTATTTTTTCACTCTGCAATATTTAAAATTCAATTACTGAAAAAGAAATCAATTATTGTTCATATTGGCAATTATTATTATATAACAGTAAAATTCCGGGTTTTTTAGTTAATAAAACATAGATAAAAACGAAATGGGCCTTTGACTGACATAAATTTGGCCTAAATGGTCTGTACTATTTTTGTTATAAAGCTTTGCATCTATCTACCAAACACCCTGTATGGTTTAATAATAATAATAATATGGACTTTGCCCAGATTCTGTTTAGCTATTTATGCAGGGTGTAGCAGAAAGGTGTGGTCATACTTCAGGGGGTTGTTATAGACATAATTCTGAACAACTTTCATTAAAAAATCAATTTAATTGACAGCAACAACTGCAAAAGTATAGACATGACTTTTTAGCAGTACCTAAATTTCGACTATTTATTCTTTTTACAAATGAAAACTTTTAATATAGTCTAAATCATAGTTTATTTTTGGAAGTTATGCATTCATTTGCAGAAAATAAAATGTAAAATAATTTGATTTCCCCGCTCAAAGCCTTATTTCTCATATTCATTATAATTGAGCAACATTACACACACATAAACTCTACTTTCGCTTATGGTACTAATTAGTCATTATCAGATATATCACTTGGAAGAAAAGGAAGAATAAAAATGTTACATTATTGACACACAATTGAATAAAAAGTGTAATAGAATAAATTCTAAAAGAAATTCTAAAACAAAATTGAATAAAGAATCGCACAATAGGTACGTATTTTAGGCACAATCATGCCGCAGAAACCAGAAACCCTTTTAAAATGGATTGCTCAGCATCTGGAAATAGTATGGGACTCTTCAACAATGTTGTTTATTTGTGCATTCATTTTCATTTGATTAAATCTACTTTTGACAGACACATTTGAAGCGTAAATCACAGTGACTTAGCTTACTCAATGAAACAACATGAGTTCTAGTTTTAGTCCAGCCTCATTACATTTTTGATAATGTGCAATATGCCTTGGTCTAAAGTGAATAACCCAGCATTCACGATTTTTTCGAAAATATATGTGCTGGTTTAGTTGCTGTACTTGCTCAAATTGGATGCAGCCAGATGAGTCTTTGGTAAGAAAAAGTTCGTGGACAAGTTTAAATATATCTGCTGGAGCAATTTTTATGAATAATATGGGCTTATCTATTAGTCTAATGTCAATGTAAAGATACTTACTATAGTTTAGAAAACATGTTCCGTTCCTAAATTTTTCATTGAAACTTCCAACGATTACTTGTGAAATTCTGGGTTTTAGCTGAACTATAAATATAAATTAAAATGCATGCAATACATGCCAAATTTATCGATACATATTTTTTTAATTTATTGACAATGTATAAAATATTATCTGTGTTTGATTTATGTTATATATATGTTACTAGCAGATGCCTGCAACTTCATCTGCGTGTTCCTAGGTATTATCAATTACCGAGATTACGTTACCCTCCTTCTGGTACAGTCGGATAAAAAGTAGCCTATATGTTAATCTAGTTCATAAACTACCTTTGTGCTAAATTTCATTCAAATCCTTTCAGCCGTTTTAGCGTGATTGATGCACAAAAACACAACCATCCAAACAACCAAACATCTAAACATCGCTACTTTCACGCCTATAATATTAGTTGGATATCATCTAAATAGTTATAAATACTGTATTAAAATAGTAAATTTTCAACAGAAAGATATTCTTGCATTTACTGTTGAAAGACAAATAGAGGTATCCTGTGTTGAGTTAGATAGCAATATTATTGTTTGTGTCTTCAGACCTCCGAGGGATGAAAAAGGCCATAGAAATTTCGAAATATTTGAGAATATTATGGAGGAAGCCCTAACTAAACTTTGTAATAACAGAAAAAAGTTAACTATTTGTATAAATATTTGGCGATCTAAATGTAGATTTGTTTGTAGATACAACAATAAAACAACGATTAATAACTTTATTCAAATAATTTAATTTATGTCATGTATTTCTAGAGCCGACTACAATTACACTTACCAGCCAAACTTGTTTAGATAAAGTTTTTTGTGACTGTGCATTCACAAGTAAAAATGTAATTAACTGCTTACCTCTGATCGCAGCTTCCCAATTGCTAGTAGGGTTAAGACTGATGCATCATTTTATAGGCCAATTACATCTATTCAGACTTCTTCAACATTATTCAAACAGAATTCAATAAAGTTTTTAAATTAAAAAAACAGTGACTACAACAGGAAATCTAATTTTAATGACTGGGCAATGTTTGGAATTCCTAAAAGTAGAGTTGTCTTGTATGACATCTATGAACAATAAACTTTGATGAAAAATTTCATGACTGTTAAAAAATATTCCAAAACTTTCAAGTTGGTTTGTAGAACTGCAAAAACTTTACACATTAATAGAAAAATACAAAATTCAAATAATAGAATGAAAAGAAACTGGCAAAGTTATACCAAGGGACAGTGATTTCTGCCTAAAGATAGGTAGGTGATGGTGTTGTTAAATTCAATGCTGAGGTTGCTCGAGCTATCGAAACATTCTCCACCAATGTACCCTTACTCTTGAAAGAGCGTCTAAATTCATCTCCATATGAAGCAGAGACGTTGTTAAAAAAATACACTAGCGTCAGAAGTGTATATTTAAAATTTCACCTGTATATCCCCAGGACATTGTCAAAACGTTTAGATTACTTAATTTAAAAAATACCAAGGACCTGTATTTCAATATATCTGGGGAATATCAGTCAAAGTCATTGGTTGAGTTCTAGTTATAGTTATAGCACCACACTTAGCTTATATATTCAATTAATGTGTTGACGATGGAATTTTTCCAGACCCCATGAAACACAGTAAACTGATACCTCTGTTCAAGTCGGGAGACAAGTGATCCTTTAAATTTCAGACCAATAACTGTTCTTCCAGCCCTAAGTAAAATATTTCAAAAGATTATGCACAATCAAATGCTTTCACACAACAATGGAGCAAGTATTAGAACTAAGTATTAGAATATAAAAAACTGAGCAAACCTAACTTGTTTTTTTTTATAGTCGCGAGCAACCGCTAGTACTTAGTCCGTAAATTATAAGAAGTTACAAGTGACATACAGTCTCCCACCCGCTTCCTATTCTCAGGGTCTACTCTAAAATATCAGTTACCTAGCTCCTTTTCGACGACTATTTTAGAGCCTAGACCAGAGTATTATACAGGTCACGCCGCGTAACTCTAGCGCTGACCTTGGCAGTGCGTCTCTTACTTTCGCGTTCTTTATTTCAAAATTTCCCTCCTCTCATTTAGCAAAGGTCAGCGCTAAAGTTAAATGGCGGGACCAGTACATACGAGTAAATGCGAGAGACAACAAAATAAGACAATAAAAGTAATAAGTACCCCGCATTACGCTACCCCGTGAAGCGGGATTTCGAAGTCACGCGATTTTTTTAATTCGCGCAAAATGTATGCGGTTTATCTTTTTTTGTGTAGGTAGTTATTTGATTGCAGAAGACCATATATAATGCTCATTTCCTTGGCCTATGGCACGTTGCCTGCCAAAGTGCAGTCAAAACTCTTGAGTAATAATTATTATAATAGGCAAGCCTACAAAAAGGACCGGGACTTAAGTGGCGTGATCAGATAAATCTGATACAAAATAATAATTACTGTAGCAAATCGTATTGTTTTAAATTTTGTAATAAGTTTTGGCGATATTAAAGCCATGCCCTTATAAAGGATGTAACAGAAAGGTGTTGATATTAGGGGGTCAACCCCCTAATATCAACACCTTCCTTTATTGGCATTATTTTGAACAACTTTTGCTATGAAACCGATTTGATCAGAGTAACTTTATTTTTCAAAACTTCATACAATACAGGTGATCACCCGGGCCACTGTATGGGGAAGTCGAAATTAAAATTGCTCTGATTAAATCGGTTTCATAGTGAAAGTTATTAACAACCTCATTTAAGTCCCTAACAACCTCCTAAAATATGACTGCACCTTTCTGTTACACCCTGAATAGGTACGTAAATTTCACTTAGCGCGGATTTTCTCTGAACGCAGTAGTCACCTTGCTCTGTGGTATTGCAAAATAAACTGGACAGCAAATAAACCGGGCCAACCGCCACTTTCGAACTATAATGCGATTTTCTCTAAAATTATTAAGCTCACATCTAGCAAAGTTATACTTACAGTAAGAGCGTTTGATGACTGTTACAATCGATATAAATTTAACTTTCAAATGTCGTTTATTAACGGTGTAATGAAGTAACAAATACAATGCTCGCTCTGTTTTGACTGGAGTTCGCGCTTACATTTTTTTCTTTTACCATGAAGGAAGTCGGATAGTTCTTACCTTTTTTTTATTTGTGCCAGTTTGTTTTTGCTCAGACGCATGACGCAATTTTCACTACTATTCGCGGTTAATAATGGATACGACACCTCAGGAAGCAGCTCAAGCTGTAGCGCTACTTCAAGCAGGCACTCGAAGACTTCAAATCGGTCGCTCCTCGGTGTAACGAGTTTACAGACTTTACTTAGAGACTGGAACATTCGATCGCCGTCCTGGTACAGGCAGACCTAGGGCTACATCTGTCGCCGATGATCGTTATATTCATTTGGCCGTTCTTCAGAATCACCGTCTCAATGCAGTTCAAGTCCAACAAAGTCTGCGTGACGAACGCCGAGTGGTCATAAGTTCGGATACAGTTAGAAGGAGACTTGTTGAAAGTAACCTGACTCCAAGAAGAGCTACAACAGGTCCAGCATTGACCATAGCCCACCGTCGAGCTCGACTTTAGTTTGCTCGAGAGCATGGGGATTGGACGTTAGAGCAGTGGAGTAATGTACTCTTCACTGATGAGTCCAGGGTGAGTCTTCATGGATGTGATCGACGGCAGAGAGTATATCGTCATCCTGGAGAATGCTATTCTCAGTGTTGCATCGAGGAAATTGTTACTTATGGAGGAGGATCTGTCATGGTCTGGGGTGGCATCTCCTTAACCGCACGAACAGCGTTAGTTTTCATCGAAACGACTGCCCGTGCACGTGGATTGACTTCTCATCGCTACATCACTGAAATCCTCGCAGAACATGTGGTACCGTACGCAGGATTTATCGGGTAGGATATGAAGGTAACGCAAGATAATGCACGCCCTTATGCTGCTCATGTGGTGACCCAGTATCTTCGTGACGTCGGCATTCCCAAGATGGACTGGCCAGCTCGAAGCCCGGACTTAAATCCGATAGAGCGCCTATGGGATGAGCTGAAACGTCGGGTTCGAGCCCGAGTAAACCTGCTCCAATGAGGCTTCCAGAGCTTAGAATCGCAATTGAGGAGGCGTGGAATGCAATTCCTAAAGATATCATCGTCACACTCGTGAGGTCTATGAATAGGAGGATGCTATCAGTTATCCGAGCAAGGGGAGGTAACACTAAATACTAACCGTAAACTTTTTTGCAATTTTCTCTCTGTTTTCGGTTGTTTTTAATGTTTTGAACTCGTTAATTAATAAAGATTAACTCGGTGGAAAACAACTTGTCTTTGTAAAATTCTTAAAAACTCACTTATTAAATTGAAAACCCCCAATGTGTGTCCATTCATTTTAATCGGTATGAAATGTTCTTTGTGTAGGTGTAACTTTGATTGATGTAAATTTCATACTTTTTGAGAAAATCGGATTAGAGTGCCAAGGTGGCGGGTGGCCCGGTTTATTTGCTGTCCAGTGTACTATAAAAGCATTATAGCACATAGCAATTATAGGTACCTTGTTATAAAACGAAATGTACTTTGTTGCAAATTGGCAACGTCGCATCGCGAAAGTGAGATAATCGGCAATGTCGCACGGACAATGTTCGGCCGATTTGTCAAATTCAAAACAATTAACAGAAAACAGCTGATCATCAATGCCGCCATATTGTACGTACACATGCATAAAAGCTTGTTTCGCCATCTATTGCTAGTTACCGGCGTTATTTGGTTTAAACTCGACTTTGCTTTACTAGCGCCAAACCACCGGCGGATTTTTTAGGAAAAGTATGCTATTAGCGCGCACTAGCGCCATCTGGGTTTATCCTAGTTTTTAAGCCGACGCCTTCCAATATGAACTATGTTACTATATTCTAATACTTGCTCCATGCTTCAACTGTACAATACAACTCCACGCCAAACAATACGGTTTCACTAGGGGTAAATCGACTATGGATGTAGGAGGTATTACCCTTATATCTCATATTTATTCTGCATGGGAGGCCGCACAGGATGCTATCGGAATTTTTTGCCGTCTGTCGAAAGCATTTGATTCTGTTCAACATGATACGCTACTAATGAAATTAAATCAGTATGGAGTTAGAAATACAGCGTTGGATCTGCCTTTCATGGTAGAGAAATTGACTGACATAGTGTTGTTTGCTGATGATGTTGTTTGCTAGTAATGATTAAGAAGTCCCTTACCTAGAAAATCCTATACTATTCTTATGTGAGGAGTGTCCTTGAGTTCGGGAGTGTGGTTTGGACTCCCCAAAATCAAGTTCATATTGATCGCTGAGAACGTATCCAAAATATATTTGTAAAATCACTTAACTACAGAGTCGGTCATTTCTCCGATAATGCAGTGAATTCGGCCAAGCACCATAATTTGCCGTCCCTTGTCAACCGTCGCTTGTACCTCGATGCACTAATATTTTACAAAATTCTAAATAATTTTACAAATTGTCCTTCCCTGCTAGATAAGATATCGTTTAAAATCTCAAACGCCTCTTTACGTTCTCGTGATCTTTTCCACGTACGTTTTGCTCGCACCAACTACTCTCAGCACACTTTCTTCAGACGTGTCTCAAAATTCTATAATAGGTCTCTTAATGATATCGATCCCTTTAATAAAACTTAAGGTTCTTTTAAGAATCTCCTCAGATCAACATTGTCTTAATAATTTTAGGTTTAGCTCCGTTATAATAATGTTATTCTTTCGACGACATTACCTAATCATTGTTACGCTAGATTTTTAGATTAAGCAGTTTGTTAATTTTGCTCTCATATTCGATCACTCATTGCGTTAAAAAACTTATATTTTAAGTTATCTTATGTAACTCCAAGTCTATTCGTATTTCTTTTAATTAAGTATAATTTGTACAAGACTGTTTTTTCCTAAATAAATAAAATAAATAAAATAAAATAAAGTAAAAATTATATGTATTCACTGGTCTTCAAAAAGTAGAATTTAAAGACAAAAAGTAGATTTTGATGATGTTAATGGTGTATTGTCTTTAACCTTAAATTGGTTCACAGTTAATGATTTATTGTTGAACGCTGGTAAAACCAAGTGTATAAATTCTCTCTTCCAAATGTCAGGCAAGTTGAGACCAGTTTGGACAGCAACACGGTAGAATTAGTAAATGATAAAAGTTTCTTGGTATAACCATTGATAACAAATTGGACTGGTTACCCCACATAGATAAATTAGCTGGTAAATTAAGTTCTGCGGCCTACGCTGTAAGGAACATCAGACAAAACATGGATGTGGTTACATCTAGTCTAGTATATTTTAGTTAATTTCATAGTGTCATGTCCTATAGTATCTTGTTATGGGGGAAAGCAGTGGATATTCAAACTATTTTTATTTTACAGAAAAGATCTATTCAAGCAATTTATACTTTAAAACGAACAGACTCCTAAAGAGAGCTTTTAAAATAAATGAAGGTAATTACTGTAGCTAGTCAATTTATTTTCGAAATATAATATATGTACACAAGAACCTTACAACATTTTCCAAACTTAGCGATAGCTGTAATGTTTACCTAAGAAATAAACTCAGACTAGTTGCGCCCCGGTTTAGACTCGCGAAGGTTAACAATTCTTTCAAGGGTCAGTGAATTCTCTACTACAATAAGATACCTCTGGAGATTTTGAAATTGCCATTTGAGGAAGTTAAAAATGCTTGTGTTTAAACGATAACCAAAAAATTCGATAAATTACTACCAATAAATTCGAAATGACCGCTAGAATTAGTAAATTATCCCCAAATTGTGCTTGAATAAATGATCACCAAACTTATTTTTATGTTTTATGTACTTAAGTTTATGTTTTAAGTATTTTTTGTTGTTCTTACATGTCTAACCTAACACGAAGGATAAAGCTTCGCTCACCCCCTTTACCCCTCACCTAAGCTACCGCAGTATTTTGCCCTGATATTTTCTGCAACTTTTGGTGATCATTTACCTATTTTTGGGGAAGATTTTGGGTAAGCAAAAATATTTTGGTGATAATTATATTTGCTGCCATTTAAAAAGCATGTTAAAGCGACTTTGTCGAAAGAGGGATATTACAAAGTTCAAGATTACTTAAATGATGGGACTGTATGGGGTTAATCTAGCTCAAGACAGTCCTTGCTGTTAATAATTTTGTAATTATCTATTCCTCCTTATTTATAATTATAATATTGTAATATTTGTTTTGGTTAAGCACACACAATTTTTAAAAGAGATCTAAAAATCAATCTGTGGTAGTTTCTACGCCCTTCTTCTCCCACGGTGGTCCAATGTAGAAAAAAGGCAAAAAAAAAACATATTAAGTATATGTAAATATCTATAGTAATAAAGAAATTTGACTGAGTTTGACTTTCCGGAAATTGAGTACCCTAAAAGTCATGTCCATACTTTTGCTTTTGTTGCGCTCCAAGGTTTTCCGACCACTATTGATCAGAGCACTGTTGATCAGAGCAACATCTTTTTAGTACCCGACTCGTTCAGTTGTTGCTTAATCCTCATGATCGTTTCAGATGCTCGGGTACTGCTAGACCACAGGCGCTTCGTTGATTTCTTAATTACTCTATCAAACTTCGTTTTTCTATAGTTATAATTCCAGGGCATATCCATATTAACATCTATGTTGGACATCATTGAACCAAAACAGCTCCACCCATTCCGATTACTGATTATCACACACAAAAAAATGTCATCCCCTTCCCAGTTCTCCAACCTCGAGACCCCCGGCTATGTTGGCTTCGCGAACCTGCCCAATCAGGTGCACCGCAAGTCGGTGAAGAAGGGTTTCGAGTTTACCCTGATGGTGGTCGGCGAGAGCGGTCTCGGCAAGTCCACGCTGGTCAACTCGCTGTTCTTGACGGACCTTTATCCGGAGAGAGTGATCCCTGATGCTGTTGGTGAGATATTAAGTCTAATACTAGTATCCAGTAGTAGTAGTAGTATCTAGTATCCAGAAATTAAACTATTAATAATTATAAATTAAAATATTAAACTGCACATCAAAAATACTGATTTGCACAGCAAATATCAGGGCAAAATGCTGCGGTAGCTTAGGTGAAGGGTAAAGGGGGTGAGCGAAGCGAAGCCCCTTTTATCCCTTGTGCTAGGTTGAACATGTAAGAACAACAAAAATACTTAAAATATAAACTTAAGTACACATAAAATATTTAAAACATAAAAAGTGTTTTTGTTGGTCCTTTTTTGTTGTGCAAATCAGTTTTTTTGATGTGCGATTAAATACTAGCCTTAACAAATTATGTGAATGTAAACATATGTTATAAGGTTTATCCGTTTTGTTAGCATCACCTTTGATCGCGCCGCCTAGTCACATGCCTGCTCTTTTCAAAGAACGCCGACACTCACTCAAAGGACGCCGCCGCCGCCGCCAGAGTAATAAAACAAATTTTCTTATTAATTACTCTGGCTGGCGGCGACTTCCTTTAAGCGACGTCGCCGTTCTTTGAAAAGAACAGGCACGTGGCTAGGTGGCGCGATGCTTTTCTAGGTGCCTACAGAGGATTTGAGGATATTATATTTATTCAATTTACATTTGAGGTGGTGGGATTATTCAATTCAGCGGCATTTCTTCAGTAAAATCTGAATCTGATCTTAAGTTAGATTTTAATCATACATACCACAACTCCTCTGAGACATCTGTTTTATTGTGTGCGAGTATCCTGTGGGATCTAAGAATAAAGTGACTCTTCAACAATGCCACAGATGGTAGACATGTGAATCCGTTCCTTACGATATCCTTTGTTTTTATATTATACCACCGATTCTATACTAGCTCATACAAATGAGGTTGTCAATTGGATAGTGAGTCAATTATAATATAACTATATACATATATATATATGTTAAAATTTAAAATCCCCCGGCGTATTAATGAAATCTTGCGGTAAAAAATTCGTTTCCTTGTTTCCTGACTAGTCTGGTAACTTTTGAACCTCTGCACCGATTTTAATCAAATATATCTAAGAACCATTGCTTCACTGCAAGTCTACTATTAACAATAAAAAACTACATTAAAATCCGTCCACCCGTTTGAACGCTATTAACGCGTCAAGCTGATAACTTTCGAACTACGCCACCGATTTTAATTATACATTATTTGCAGAGAAAACCAACCAGACAGTGAAGCTGGACGCGTCGACTGTGGAGATTGAGGAGCGAGGGGTGAAGTTGCGTCTCACGGTAGTGGACACTCCAGGGTATGGAGACGCCATTGACAATACGGATAGCTTCAAGGTGGGTACACAGCTTAAAATACAAAGAACACGCCTTTACCGACCTATCTTTCTTTTTTTCGATTTTAACAATCCTACAAAGTCTATTAGCGAAGAGGCAATTTTTTTTCAGGTAAAATGTATATGTTATGAATATGTTTTATTGATAACTCGGTATCTGATTTACATATTTGCTCTGTAGCTCGTGCACATTGAAATGCATGACTCGTCACGCCGTCATGGAGCCGAGGCATTCTAGAGAAGAATACAGATAAATACTATTATCTCTCATAGCTGAATGAATCACATCATAATTATTGTAAAATTAATTTATGTGAAGAATGTGAATCACTATATGGTATTCGAAGACTCAGTTGCTAACCCGTCTATAGCATTTTTTTTCAAACCGGCCAAGTGCGTGTCGGACTTCGCACATTTAGGGTTCCGTTATACATTTAGAATATAAGCCAAAAGAATATAATTGGGAAGGTACTCACTTCACATACACCTGATACACCTAGCCAAAATATCACTATCATTCTTCTCCAGCAAATAATTACTTTGTTTTTCATAGTGTTGGTATGAATGACAGTTATATTTGCGGTTTTTAATAAATGATTTATATCTTAAAACTGCTTATTTTATTTTGTTCAAACTAATTTTCGTTGAAAGTGTTTATTGAGATACACAACATATATATTTTTTAGATTTTTCACTATCTTACTTTAAAAGTTAGAGGGGGGGTGGGACACAATTTTTTCCACTTTGAAGGGTCTTTAACCATTTACTTTGAGGAAAAATGCTTACAGGAACCTAAGCGTCATTTTTAAAGACCTATCTATAGGCATACCACACATAGGTTTAATGAAAAAAAAATATTGGTTTCAGTTCCATGTAAGGGGAGCCCCAGTTATTTTTTTTTCAATTTCTGTATAAAAATCGTAAAGCGGTTCACAGAATACATCTACATACCAAGTTTCAACTGTGTAGTCCTGATAGTTTCGGAATAAAGTTGCTGTGACATACGGACTGACGGACAGACAGACATGACGAAACTATAAGGGTTCCTTGTTTCTCTACTGAACCCTAAAAAAGTGATCATAGGTACGTTTTATTCGTTTAATCCTTCAAATAATAGAAAGAATAGGTAGGTCCTAGAAATGCAAGAACAAACAACAATATAAACGAGAAACATGGATTAGCTCCCTATCCTGGGTGAAACTGTGCCTCTGCCGCGCCGTGTGGGAAAGGGTGTGACGAACGAGACTATACTCGGTTAGTAAGGTTCACAGTTGTCTTGCTTAATATGAAATAAGTAATAATGTTGTTAGGCATAAATCCTTTTAACCGAAATTTTGTTAACCCTAATAATCACAGTAAATGAATTTCAATAGTCAAAAGTCAAAAATATAGGAAGCATAAACATTTGTTACGACTGCAATTTTGCAGAATAACATAAAAATATATAACTATATTTTCACATAATCAGCACAGATATACATATATCGGCTGCAGTTCAATTGTTTACAAATCGTTAGAAGAAAAAATAATAATATGTAAAACATCCATTAGGAGACTCAAAATTAGTCTAACTAATTAATATTATTATAATAATGTAATATTGATAATATTAAACCAACCATAAAATACTAAAAGCAAGTTGTGCCAACCAAAACAGTAGGCCCAAGTATTGTTATTAGAAAGTTGCTATTACTAGTTATAACAAAGTCATTCATCAGCGAATAATAATAAGGAATTACACAAGATGAGGCAAAGTAAAGGGATACCCGTTTTTATTTCCCTTCTAAGTATCTCGCTGGACTTGCGT
This sequence comes from Argyresthia goedartella, assembly GCA_949825045.1. Classification (NCBI taxonomy): domain Eukaryota; kingdom Metazoa; phylum Arthropoda; class Insecta; order Lepidoptera; family Argyresthiidae; genus Argyresthia; species Argyresthia goedartella. The sequence continues at coordinate 18,575,461 of OX463828.1, forward strand.
GATACAAGGTCAAAATGGTTGTGGTTTGAATAATTTGATATGCCCCGTAACGTCAATGAATGAGATCACACCTTGAGTTCCTGGGGATTGGCGTTTCTGTAAAGAACTTATACACGAGTACTAAAAAATGCTGGCAAATTGCCAGTCTTTTAATCAGCTACCTGTATCTGGCGCGAGACAGCCTCAACGCACTGCTGGCTGCAGCACCAATGAACGATATTTTTGGTGATGCATGGAGGGACATAGTGCGCGAATGTGGCAGGTTCTGTGAGTGCATGATTGTGTTGTCACCGAATTATTGAACTTTCAGAAGGGAATGTATATAATGGTAATTGAATTGAATTTAATTGACTTTGTATTTATATTTTTGTAATTTGTAATTGTAAATATTTGTGTCGGTTGGGAAATTTCTGTAAGGGCACAAATAATAATTAATGTAAATAAATAAATAAAATCTGGTTCGAGTAGTGGAATATCATAAGCCTATCTCCACACACCAATTATGTGCACTGAGAATGATGACTAAGAATAATACGAATGATGGACCCCGACAGGTGGGCAAAGATTGCCACCGATGAGGTGCCTCAAGCAAGACGGATGCCGCTGCAGATGCAGGCCTTAGAGGAGACGGCGCGGGGACCTGGAGAGGCTTCCCCGGATTGTCGAGAAGGCAGAAGCTAGGGACGTGTGGACTAAGGGTGGGGAGGCCTTTGCCCAGCAATGGGAAACTCTGCAGGCTACATAAAAAAGGAATGATGACAAATATTTTTCCCATCATGTACAATTCACAAAGTGGGCACAGCCTTTAAATTCCGAAATACCGGAAGTATTTACTGGAATAATATTTTCTTATTTCAGTTCATTCCATACTTTTTCCGACGAAATATTTCTACTTACAAATGAAGTTACCTCATTATCTGTTACATTCTCTATTAATTTCTCCAGAACATCTTTGTTACTTTCTAGCATTTCACAAAGTGATTAACTATAAATATTTGTTGTTTGTTTCCAGTCAATAATCCAGTACATCGATGAGCAATTCGAGCGATTCCTTCGTGATGAGAGTGGTCTGAATCGCCGCAATATCGTCGACAACCGTATCCATTGCTGCTTCTACTTCATATCGCCGTTTGGACACGGGTATGTTAGCAGCAATGTAACTGATTTTTTGCGATGTTGGAATTTTGTGTGTTTGAAGAATTTGTTTTGAATCCATTACTCACGTTCGGATACGGTTTATGATAAACAAACTGAAAATAATTCACTGTATATGACGATACGCTTCCATTTGATCTGATTATAATATGAACTCATATGCAAACATGGTATTTTGTAAAAGTTTTGTGATTCACTCGAGATGGTTCATAGAGAGATGTCATCTCGCCAGGTGTCGCAGCAACGCAGCAATAAACTTGCAGCACCTGCTCGAAAATGACACTTTATATATCATGCAAACCTTACCTCAAGTAATTATAGCAAGTCATTATAGCTCTAGGCTTTAGCGGTCACACAAAGGTACTGAATTTCACTATATCACAACCTAGATCACTCCACTTTAAAAGTGATTGTCACTTCTAATCGTTCTTGCTATGGCCTTAAAATATAATTTCGTGAACTACGAATGGCGTTCACAGTCCAGCTCCCCGGGTGCGGAGGCGGAGCGCGGCGCCGAACTTATTCGAAAATAGAGTTCTCCACGGGGCGAGCTGAACACATTTAAAAAAACAAAACCCGCGATTGTTGCAAGACGCTGCAACTGGACTAATATATCAAACATAATTTTTCACATTGATTTACTTTATCAAAATGTCTTCAAATCTTAGTAGTCTTGCTTTTTTATTTTCTCGCAGGAGGTGCAAAAAGTAGAGTCCTTGTTTCGTCGGCACGCTTGAATCCCTCACTGCACTCAGGACTCAGTAGTCAGTAGAGTTAAATCTAGAGTCCTTCGTTACGTTCAAGATTCAATATCGCGCCGGTGACAAAACAGTGCTGTATCCCCTTGGTGCATAATCTACTATTTAGTTACAGTTTGTAAATACTGTTCCCAAATAAGCCCATTCTTTGCAAATTTGACATCATTGGTTTAGAATCGTTAGAATAATCATTACAACATCGTATATTAAACACTATTCATGTTGTTGTTTATTATGGTATATACCTCTGACGGGCTACCTCTGCGGCTCTGCGGCTGTGGCTCTGCCTACCTCGCGTGTGGTTCTGGGTTCGATCCCTGGCTGGGGATAAAGAAAAAATGCTAGGGCCGTCGCGTCCACAACGCCATCTCTAAAAGTATTCCGTTGTAGTAAAATGCATATGTCGTGGATGTTTCCAAATGTTGAATATTGCCCGCGCAGCCTGAAGCCTCTGGACATCGAGTTCATGAAGCAGCTGCACAACAAAGTGAACATCGTGCCCGTCATCGCGAAGGCGGACTGTCTCACCAAGAAGGAGGTGCAGCGGCTCAAGGTAAATATATGCAGCCAATTAATCCCCCATTTTGCCAGAAATCCAATGAAATGCGCAAGTTATTTCTTCTCAATTAGATACCTTAACCTCTCCCAACCAGCTGGCTCCCCAGGGAGCTGCTTTTGGGGAGCCGGCGGGTTTCGAGCGAGCGATTGCGAACCTATATTGAGTTTTTTCCATTTTCTCTGTCCGTGGCAATAACTGTGATCTCCGACCATGATACTTGGGCACAAAGCAACTATCAAATAAGCTGATGACGGCTGAACCATTTAAGAACCACCATAACTTGTCTGCAGTCGCGTGTGATGGAGGAGATAGAGCGAGAAGGCATCAAGATCTACCCGCTGCCGGACTGCGACAGCGACGAGGACGAAGATTATAAGGAGCAGGTGACTAACTAATCTTTTAACCTTCCTGTGATCCGATCCCTCCATATGAACGATGTCAAATTTTATAAAACTCCCCTGACTCGCACAAGCACACCTCTCATGCGACCGCGCTTGCCGGAAGCCGCCGTCTGGAAATATTGATCCTGTGCGAACGCCATATTATTATTTTTTGCTGGTAATACTGACCGGGAAAGGGAAAAGAGGGATAATCTACCGTCTGTATGGTGTATCAAATGACAAATTTCAAAGAAAAATCTCTCGCCCGCGCAGGGACACCCTCAGTACAGTGGATTTTTCATAGGGTTGCACGCTATGGCTTAAGGTTGAAAATCACGATGTTATTTTTGGATTTTCGCCGCAAGATCAGGGGGATGACCACAACGTCTTATGCTCATTCAGATTAGGAACCTAATTTAATCCGCAAAATTACCGTGACCGTGTTAAAACAAGTTTTGGTATTAGGTAAATAAAGCCCATTATGGCGAATTGGAATGGAAATGGTTGCCATGGTGATGTTCTTGTTTTGAACCTTGGACATCACTCAAATAAATAACTGTGGGCATCCACGCATAAAGAAACCAGTGGTGGTCTGTAATACATACCACTATAGCTCTCATCAGGATGGGATGGAAATAGGAAAAGAGATAGAAGATTTTCATATAAGTCGGAGACGGTGACGAAGATTTCTTGAGTGTTTCTAGTGATGATAGCATAGTTTACTTTGCTTTGCTGTTCAGGATGATACAATCGTACTTCTGTTGGAACCACTTCATGGCTTCCTCCTTGGTTCATTTGATTTTGATTGTGATAATAAAATTTGAGTTTCAATAAAAAGGTGATCATATTCAACCTTAATTTTGTCAAGTACCTTTTTGATAACCATCGACATCGACATCACTTAAATACCCATGCCATCTACATTTGACTTGTGACAATGTCCTATGTTACGTCCACGCAAAAAGCTACATAATTGCACCACAGATCACCTCTACAGTCACTTATTGCACATTTTTCTGAGAATAATAATATAATGAGAATGCCACGGAGTATTAAATATTTGTTAAAGCTTTGGCACCATAGAGCCTCCTTAACCCTTTACGGAATATGTTTTTTTTAAGGTTGTAATGTGAATTTTCATGTGCAATAAATATATTCGATACGTTATGGCGTGATGCGAGGTCCTTTCACTTCATTACTTACATCAGCGCGCGCCAAAACAAATACATACAGCGTCACGCCATTTCCCGTACGGGTTGGCAGGGGCACACACACCAGTAACCAGTAATAACTAGTCGTCATTCAGTCGCTGTTTCTGGTTCCCACGACAAAGGGTATCCTATAGTGTGGGGCCAGAAGCAATGTATTTGCATGTATATATGGGCCTAAAGATTCTGGTACACTCAATGTTGTCCCATCAACACCGCTATTAGAGAAGACTGTCCGAAGATAACACAGCAAAAAATAGAGAATCAAGCACCTACGCTGGCAAACTTGATACGAAGATGCCGCCCTCAGTAATGCCCAGCTTACGAAAAAGCTAAAAATACAAATCTAAAATGTGCTAAATGTTTATGTTGGCCACCATCACCATCCACAGGTGCGGCAACTGAAAGCGGCGGTCCCGTTCGCGGTGTGCGGCGCGGCGCAGCAGCTGGAGGCGCGCGGGCGGCGGGTGCGCGGACGGCTGTATCCGTGGGGCGTGGTCGAAGTGGAGAACGCGGAGCACTGCGACTTCATCAAGCTGAGGACTATGCTCATGTCAGTATGCGCCTGGGCCCATAACCTAAAGGAAAGACAAATTAAAGTTAAACAGCAACGAGTTTTATTGAGTGTCAAACCGAGAGGAAATACAGCGCCTCTAGCAGTGTATAGAGTAAAATACTAGAAATTGATTATGTTTAGTTTCTTGGGATGGCACTAGGGGAAGACATGGTGCTAGTGTGTTTGTCGCACCCGATCGGTCGATTACCCGACCATCTCTCCTATTCTAAGCAGTAGTTCACAATACCCAGTTGTATTTATTATGAGTCCATGAGGCCACTACTAGACAAAGGCCTACAATACCAAATAGTCATTTCTTTTATGGGGAGATCAGCCGCTTTATGTCCCACCTCTCTTGTAATTCAACTATATTATTCAGCAGCCATGTAACAATTAGTAGAATTTCGCTTGAATAGCCCTTGTGCGTCCTTGGCGGGCAAATTTAAAAAGTCGTTAATTGAACTTGTATAATTTTGTTGTCAGCACGCACATGCAAGACCTGCAGGAGGTGACGCAGGAGGTGCACTACGAGAACTACCGCTCCGAGCGACTCGCGCGCAACGGTAACCTGCCCAAGCGACACACGTGAGTCGGATGCTCTACTGAACTTGTTACTGCAGCAGGTGCACTACGAGAACTACCGCTCCGAGCGACTCGCGCGCAACGGTAACCTGCCCAAGCGACACACGTGAGTCGGATGCTCTACTGAACTTGTTACTGCAGCAGGTGCACTACGAGAACTACCGCTCCGAGCGACTCGCGCGCAACGGTAACCTGCCCAAGCGACACACGTGAGTCGGATGCTCTACTGAACTTGTTACTGCAGCAGGTGCACTACGAGAACTACCGCTCCGAGCGACTCGCGCGCAACGGTAACCTGCCCAAGCGACACACGTGAGACGGATGCTCTACTGAACTTGTTACTGCAGCAGGTGCACTACGAGAACTACCGCTCCGAGCGACTCGCGCGCAACGGTAACCTGCCCAAGCGACACACGTGAGTCGGATGCTGTACTGAACTTGTTACTGCAGCAGGTGCACTACGAGAACTACCGCTCCGAGCGACTCGCGCGCAACGGTAACCTGCCCAAGCGACACACGTGAGTCGGATGCTCTACTGAACTTGTTACTGCAGCAGGTGCACTACGAGAACTACCGCTCCGAGCGACTCGCGCGCAACGGTAACCTGCCCAAGCGACACACGTGAGACGGATGCTCTACTGAACTTGTTACTGCAGCAGGTGCACTACGAGAACTACCGCTCCGAGCGACTCGCGCGCAACGGTAACCTGCCCAAGCGACACACGTGAGTCGGTTGCTCTACTGAACTTTTTACTGCAGCAGGTGCACTACGAGAACTAGCGCTCCGAGCGACTCGCGCTTAACGGTAACCTGCCCAAGCGACACACGTGAGTCGGGTGCTCCACTGAACTTGTTACTGCAGCAGGTGCACTACGAGAACTACCGCTCCGAGCGACTCGTGCGCAACGGTAACCTGCCCAAGCGACACACGTGAGTCGGGTGCTCCACTGAACTTGTTACTGCAGCAGGTGCACTACGAGAACTACCGCTCCGAGCGACTCGCGCGCAACGGTAACCTGCCCAAGCGACACACGTGAGTCGGTTGCTCTACTGAACTTGTTACTGCAGCAGGTGCACTACGAGAACTAGCGCTCCGAGCGACTCGCGCTTAACGGTAACCTGCCCAAGCGACACACGTGAGTCGGGTGCTCCACTGAACTTGTTACTGCAGCAGGTGCACTACGAGAACTACCGCTCCGAGCGACTCGCGCGCAACGGTAACCTGCCCAAGCGACACACGTGAGTCGGGTGCTCCACTGAACTTGTTACTGCAGCAGGTGCACTACGAGAACTACCGCTCCGAGCGACTCGCGCGCAACGGTAACCTGCCCAAGCGACACACGTGAGTCGGGTGCTCCACTGAACTTGTTACTGCAGCAGGTGCACTACGAGAACTACCGCTCCGAGCGACTCGCGCGCAACGGTAACCTGCCCAAGCGACACACGTGAGTCGGATGCTCTACTGAACTTGTTACTGCAGCAGGTGCACTACGAGAACTACCGCTCCGAGCGACTCGCGCGCAACGGTAACCTGCCCAAGCGACACACGTGAGTCGGATGCTCTACTGAACTTGTCACTGCAGCAGGTGCTCTACGAGAACTACCGCTCCGAGCGACTCGCGCGCAACGGTAACCTGCCCAAGCGACACACGTGAGTCGGATGCTCTACTGAACTTGTTACTGCAGCAGGTGCACTACGAGAACTACCGCTCCGAGCGACTCGCGCGCAACGGTAACCTGCCCAAGCGACACACGTGAGTCGGATGCTCTACTGAACTTGTTACTGCAGCAGGTGCACTACGAGAACTTCCGCTCCGAGCGACTCGCGCGCAACGGTAACCTGCCCAAGCGACACACGTGAGTCGGGTGCTCTACTGAACTTGTTACTGCAGTAGATGCACTATGAGAACTACCGCGCCGAGTTATATTCCACATTAGCTTAGTACATATAGTCCATGTCAGGATTGATGGACAGACGGGAATGAGGAAATCGCGGCGGGTATGGCGTCCCACACACCTCCCGGACACCCGCAAAGGCAAACGTCTAGTATATGGAGCTCATATCCTAGACAACGAATTCCCCCCTAGGGTTCACCTTAGAGGGGTCAGGTATTTTGGTATTTTTGTCTCCTAAGTAATTCAAACAACCTGTTTTTCCTTCTAGAATCGTTCGTTGACAAAAGAATGCATTGTAGTTTTTACTGTTAATACAGTTCGACGGAGAGCGGCATCAGCGAGGCGGGGACCAACGGCTCGCTCAACGGCAGCACTGAAGAGCCGGGGCGCGCGCTCGCTGAGAAGGTACACACTGCGTCATCATCTTCATCATCTGTAACGATTACTTAATCACAAATCGCCAAAACGAACTGCCCCAGGACATCTCCCTACCGATGGTTCCCACGACCGTAGCAGAGTTATAATGTATTTCCGAATTTAATCGCATGACCAGTTCAAAAATATCTACCAATCACAACACGACTACTCTACACGAGCTGTCTTTTCTTGCGATATGATTGGTCTATTTTTTAATTTGCTTATTGCGATTGATATCAGAGGTGCATAATAAGGCTGATGTTAGTTTTGGAACAGCTAACACTAAACGACCATTTCAAATAAACAGTTGCGCCTTCGTTGTGGATTGGAATAAAGCTTTGCTGTTTATTGATATTGTCGGTTAGTGTTTGGTAAATCTGTCACTTTTCCACGACTTTCGTTCGATTTCAGTACTAACCGGCTGTCTTAAATATATAAAACAAAGTCGGGTTAATTACACCACTTATATATACGAGGAGGATTGAAACGATTTTAATGATCTCTTATTTGTTGGATTCATTTTCGCCCCTAATAGCAGAATAACTGTCAAAAAATCGGAAAAATTCACGGAAAAATATATACAGAAAATTTTGTTTTAAATTAATTAGCTTTGAAACTCCGCCATCATCACGTTGTCTACGTTATTTTACGGGCGCGATATTTAATCCTTAACGTTACGAAGGACTCCAAGACTGAGTCCTCAGTGCAGTGAGGGATTCAACCGTGCCCAAGACAAAACAGCTTTACCCCCGAGGAGTCTCCTCTTCTTTTCGCACCTCTTGAGAGAAAATATAAAAAGCAAGGCTACTAAAAAAACATTTTATTAAAGTAAATTAATGTAAAAAATGTTTGATACATTATTCCAGTTGCAGCGTCTTGCAATGATCGCGAGTTTTATTTTATTTAACATATGATCCATTCAGCTTGCCGTGGCCAGCTCGATTTTGTAATCCCTGGAGTGATCTAGGTTGCGACATAATGAAATTCAGGACAACTTTATGTGACCGCTAAATAATAACAATAATAATCTTGGACACCATTTACACACATTGATCTAACCCCAAACTAGGATTCCCTGTATCTTGGGTACTAGACAACGATACACACACTTATATAGATAAATATTATACTTAGATAGATAAACAACCACGACTAGGGTACAAACATCCGTTCTCATCAAAGAAATATTTGCCCCCACCAGTACTCGAACCCGGGACCCTTGGCTTCGTAGGCAGGGTCACTGCCGACTCGGCCATTCGGGTAATAATAATAATAATCGTTTAATGCAGGAATAAAAGCCCATAGAATAAATTACACGGTATGTCAACAATAAAATTATATGAAAATTCAAATAAATAATTACAAAATAAATATGTCAAAAAATTTAAAAATACAAACTCACACCCTCACATACACTAGCACAGCAGGGAAAGAAGGACGAGTGCCTAAGCTACCCACTCGCGTGTAGCCTCACCCAGTGAGCCAGCAGCGGCGAGTCCCACCGTCCAGCCAACGTGCGAAGAATGGAGTTGGAGCTGCCGCGTACGCGTGCTAATAGCGAGGCGCTGCGTTTCCTAATGATCGCGGCAAAGCCGTCGACCCTTGCCTCCGCAAACATGCCTGAGGCGCTGCAGTACCGCGGCAGCCCCATCACCACCCTAAACGCATTGTTGCTAAAGCCTAGAGCTATAATGACTTGCTTTAGGTAAGGTTTGAATGATATATAAACTGTCATTTTCGAGCAGGTGGTGCGAAAATAGTAGTTTATCTGACTGATACATAATGAAGGCCATTAAAACTCGAGAGTGGGTTGATAATATCACTCGAGAGTTTTAATGCCCAATTATGTACAGTTACATCACTAGTTTATCCACACACATATCATAAGCTCTTTGATGTGTTCAGGAACCGCATGTTCGACCGGCATGGTGGCATTGATAATTATTTTGCACTTATTTAGCCTGTTCAGTTGTAGCAACTTCACAGACAAACTAGGGGCGGCACGCAGGTGGGCGTCGGCGTTCGAAATTTGAATGTCATAATTTGTCGAATATTGATACATTATGGTCATTATTATAATAGGTAAAGAGTAAAGAGGGTTTATGATACATGTGTAGATAATAGTAGTTTATGTGACTGATACATAATGGAGGGCATTAAAACTTGAGAGTGGGTTTATGAAACGAGCCGTAATATCACTCGAGAGTTTTAATTCCTAATTATGTACAGTGACATACTCTAATTTATCTACACACATATCATAAGCTCTTTTTGATGTTGTTCAGGAACCGCATGTTCGACCGGCATGGTGGAATTGATCTGCACTTGTTTAGCTTGTGCAGTAGTACCAACTTCACAGAAAAACTAGGGGAGCACGCAGGTGGGCGTCGGCGTTCGAAATTTGAATGTTGAAAATTGACACAATATGGTCATTATGCATCAATATTCAGATAAGAAATGAGTTTCTACCAAGTAGTATAACATTATGCTGGTCGTAACGTGCGGTTTTTGGACGCAGTAAAGAAGGTTTACAACACGTTTGTAGATAAAATATGAAATACCGTCCTACTTCAGATTTACAAGTCCAAACAGGATTAGATTAGATTAGATTCTGAATAATTCTGATCGAAATGTTGTTATCGCAGGAGGCGGAGCTGCGCCGCATGACGGAGATGCTGGAGGCGATGAAGGCGCAGATGAAGCTTCAGGCTAACGGGAACAGCGCATAGTGCCGGCGGCTCGAGCAGGTACGGCTGAACCGATTTTGTTACAACTCACAAATACCTTACTACCCTGCGCCCCAAGACAAGTTGCATTCGCTAACATACCACCCGTCACTCGCTAAGGTGACGCTTAGAAAATTTATGCGATTTGACGTTCTCGAAACATCAGTGAGTTATGTTAGCGAATGCAACTTGTCTCGGGGAGGCTGACCTATCACACTCTGTATGTTGACATGGATTTAAGAGAGTTGTAACCACAGGCTATTACTTTAGGTCAATGGTTCCCAATTAGTTTTTCTGCGTGCCACTTAACCCTTTACTGCATACTAAACCATATATGGTTTCATAGGTTTTGAACTTTATTACCAAGCAATATGATTGAAAATCGCGATCCATTTCGGGTCAGGCCATGTATTAAGGGGTTAAAGAAAGAGCTTCATATGGCGTACCCCTTATTGCAGAAACGATCAATAAGAAACGAAATCAGTTTTTTACCATTTATTACCATCAAAATAATTAAACAACAATGAAAATCAGTTTAATACAGCACTTTGTCGTTAATGTAACAATGCGCGTTTTTCTTTGCATAATTTTGGAAAACCTAGTTGCTCTTTGGTCAACTTCAGTCTCAAGTCGTCTTTCAGCTTTGTAAAACTCTGTGACAAAACAATGTTTAGTTTTTAAGTTTTGTCATAGCCGAAAATCACTCTCGCAAAGGTACAGTCTTCACAAAATAAAGCCCCGGTGACAGCGTCCGTGTCACTGACGTCATCATCATCATCATCATTTCAGCCTGTTAACGTCCACTGCTGAACATAGGCCTCTCCAATCGCACTCCAGCGTGACCGGTCCGTAGCCACCTGCATCCAACGAGATCCAGCGATCCTCACCAGGTCGTCGGTCCATCTCGTAGGTGGCCGACCCACACTGCGCTTGCCAGTACGTGGTCTCCATTCAAGGACCTTTTTGCCCCACCGGCCATCCGATCTTCGCGCTATGTGGCCTGCCCATTGCCACTTCAGCTTGCTTATCCTACGGGCTATGTCAGCAACTTTGACTACGTAATAAGGTAGAATTTAGTTTGGTCCACCGGGCCTTTTATTTTGTGAAGATTGGGGTAAATATTTTATTTCTGGTTTGCTGACACGATAAATGTTTTTTTACGAGTAGATCAGCCCAAAACTCACCCACTGATTGCTCTGCAAAACGTCTCTTGAGTCTGCTGTGGCATGAGATTTCTATTAATTCCTCTTGATCAGAGATGATTAGCAGGTCGGTGAAATTTCTTGGAAAAAACAGCGTAGCGCCGCCGAAAAGTAGATTTAAAAAAAAGTTTTATTTTCGGAAACTGGTCATATTAACATTAATTAATCAAAGATATCCAGTGCTCACTGCCAATATTTGCGAAAATTCTTGTGTTTGTGCTACGGGCAACAAAAATAGCATTTTTATGTGTAATGTCTAAGCTGGCATAACTATTAGACAGGCGGCAACGATGAGCGATACGCGGGAGGTGCGGGATCGGTGCAGTCTCACCACACCCAATCGGTGCATTTACCGGAGATCGATGTGTGTTAAACATCTCGATGGCGATCATTTTGAATTATATTTCGGCGAAATGGTTGTTTGCGTACAGTATTGTTTTTTTTCTCTGATTAAATTATCTTGGTCAAGTCATTGGCACACATACCCCTTGATTGAACAACGCTTGCCCCTGGGGGTACGCATACCACTTATAGGGAATCACTGCTCTAGGTAGACGCAGCAAATGCACCTCCTTCGCGTGCCATACGATAGGAGTTCTGCACCACTGCTCAGTGGCTCTTATGAATCATAGATAAGAGTGCATTTGCTATGATACAGGTGCGCATACATATTGGGGTGCTTACGGCGTCTACTTCTATGTCTTTGGTTCTAACAGTTTCTCCCGTAATGAAGTTTTAAGCTTGAAGTAGTGTATTTCTTGCATTTTCTAAACATAAAATACTCTCTTTCCAGCTGGAAGCCATCAAGATATTCCAGATGCCAGGTGCGTGCAGCGTGGTCAGTTCCATCTTGAATATAATACCGTACTGTGTCACTTCCAATTAGACGCGCGTTTCGTCCTTGTCTCACATTCATTTTAGTTGCTGAAACTGAAAGAGAAATCACCAGTCGCCCTTCAACCCCCTCACTTTCACATACAGTCTCCATACGACCAATTGTTTAAAGGTTGTGAATTCTATTACGGAGTCATAAGGTTAAAAATCGCTGGCCAATCTCCATGGTCAATAGCTGTGGGTGATAAAAAAACAATGTTGCCAGTATAGAAAAGTAAAATTGTAACTTTACAATTGTAATGCTTTATAAATTGGTCCGCAGTTGTTGGGTCTTGAGATGGAATAGTAATAGCAGCGTTCACGAAAGATTGCAAAATTCTGTTTGCGTTTGGTATTTTAAACGAAACTATTTTTATTTGGTCATTCCTGACATATTTTAAAGACGTCTTTAGTTCATGATTGATCTAAATTGTGTTCATTATGTTATAGTCGCAAACGCAATTTATTATGTACTGTCTCTATTTTCTTAGTATTTTTTCCAATTATATTACCGTCTATTTTATTTGACGATGTTTTAAATATAGATGAGAATGCATTTATTTTATCGAAATAAGACATTTATCCAAGTATTATTTAGGTATGTTTGTGTTTGTCAACATTATATAGGTTATAATGAATCTTATAGCAAAATGATAAAGATCGAAATAATGTTTTTAAGAACCTATTAGATTTACTATAGAGTCCTGTAGTTGTCTACGGAATATTCAATTATAGCAAATAAGAAAATGCAATATTCTTAAGCCTCCTATTACACTACTGGCCCATAATAATATTACATTATCATCATAGGAACTTGTCTTCCCGCCATTTATACTCTACAACTAACTTCATAGATCCTTTAGCGGTAACAGATAGCATCCAATGTAATATTGCCCTCCTAAACTGGTTGAAATTACATGAGAGATTTATATTTTGCCATAATTTTTTAAGTTAGAATGCATACCAACTGGCTTAAAGGCAATTCCATATTTCCGAAATCTCATACATAAATTCTAGAAAGTATTAGTTTTGATCGCAATAACTCTCGAATAACTTATTTCTTCTCGTATATTTTTATATTTACATATACTCTTCATATCATTAAGCCAATTATTGTGAATTATTTTAAGGGACGACTTATGGAATATTTATGATGAAATTGATGTTGGGATAATGTGTCAGACTTTTGCCTATCTGATCAGGCTTCTGCTCTCTTTGCCATTGAAGAATTGTATTCTTATAGCACAAACTTGAAGGTTATGTCTGAATAATTTTCGAATTTACAGTGTAAGAATATAAGAACGAATCATTAATTGTATGTACTTAAAACTCTCAATTAATTTCCATATTAATACGCAGTAATCTAAAGCTGACTTTTTTTAAAAGAATGTTGAAAGATAGAATAGAATTTTCGAATCGCTAGAATTTTAAAATTGGTGCCAAAGTCTAAAAAACCTGTCTTGGACAGATCAGTTACCTAACTTGTAATAATTATATGGTCCTATTTCCAACGAAATCGTAATGTTCCAGAAATGGCGTTGTATAAGACAAATATAAAAGTCAGTGTGCTCGTATATTATAGTACCTAATCAAGTATTTTTATAATAAATTAATTATGGAAAATATCTGTATTTCTCTTGATATATGAAGATACATGATTAAGACATACACGAAGGTGTATGTATGTCTTAGTCAGGGGCTGAAAGTTTTGAAAGCGATGAGTGACAGCAACTTGCCTCTAATTGATGAGACTGATGGTGTTCTTCCATGTTTCACCTAGCCTGTTTCGCATATGATGTTCAACGTGGAATCCCTATTTAACCCCGCAGCGCTGAAAGAAGAAAGCAAGCAAGATCTAAAATGCGATAAGGAGACAGCTATACAATAGAAGTAAGGTCAGGGGCAGACAGACCCCTGTTTCACATAAACAAACATAGTGTCATGCATAGAGTAAATTATGGTGTCATGCCTTTTCCCATATTGGTTGACTGAGCCACAGTTGTTCCCACGTTTCTCATAGTCATCTCACGAAACTGCAAAATAAACAAAAATACCTCTTGTTGGAAGTTAGTATTTTCACCTAGCAACACAGACAAATGTAAAAAATACGTCAAAGTTACATCATTGCCAAGTAGACATTTTCCCCCATTTCAGGGAAACAATCTTGGAGAATATTGATAGATTTCCGAAGGACTTTATTTGAACGAATTTTGATCTCATTACGAAAAATGAATTCGTTGTATGTATGAAGAGGAAAGAAGAGATGAATGCTCTCGCACAATGTATTGATTTAAAAACAGGTGAATAATAAACGAATAAATAATTTACTACACAAAATACCCAAGCATGAAACCAATACCTACGCTATTAGATTTAGTCAACCAACTCACCCATAACATAACCCCATACTGAAGATGAAATTTTTTCGTCATGTTTAAAAAAATTGGCACTAAGTTTTGGAGTATGTATCTCATACTATGTTTTGTTTATTACAAAGTCTAGGATCGCCATTTCATGGTTTTTTGAATGCCAAAAAAATAGGCACCACTTTTGGCTATTGTCATCCTTCATGCTCATCCACTTTTCATTTTCCAAATCAAGGCTAAAGAAGTTCTATATTCATATTCTTTATTGCACAGAAATCATATTAAGTTAACAAAACATTTTATGGGCAAAGGCGAGCTTATCTTTAAAGACATTTTTCTACCAGCAAACCAAGCAAGAACATTTCGGCAATAGGAGAGCCCTAGTGGGCCATAAATACCTCTAATTATGTGCGAAATTAAATATAAATTATATTTATTATATATTGATAGAATATAATAAATAATACATACTGTAAAACTTGTCACAATAATGCCCAAGGTATCTACAGTTTCATAGCGAATCTTGTCTCGTAGGTACTTACTTTTAAGCAACGTGAGCCTGTCCGTTGCTCCCCCCGCGCTTCATGCAGTGCCCCTCAATCATCGCCCGCGCCGCGCCAGGTTTATAAGGCTGTTACATTATAAAAGGCATTAAAACATGAGTATGGGTTTATCAAACGAGTGTTATAATACACAGTACAGTTATGCTTTATCACATATTTTATGCTCTCTATGATGTGTTCAGGAACCGCATGTTACGACTGATTGAATTGAGGTCAAATCAAATTGCTTTGTTTTTCACAGATTTTCGAAATTTGAATGAAATATTTAACATTGAACAACAAATATTGAACATCGAATTAGATGATATTATGAAGCAATAATAACATTTTCACAGATAAGAAATGTGTTCTAACAAAAAAAATATCTCTTACGTAATTTGCGGTTTTTGAACAAGTGATAGAGGGCTTATGATATGTGTGCAGATAAACTATAGGTATGTATAAAATACAAAAGCACAATATGTACATACATCATACATAGGCATACTTACTTAAACTTACATATTAAAAGTAGGTAACTATCACGGAAGAAAAAGGAGAATTCTCAATCTTTTCGTTAAAGTGAAAATTCAGGGACTATCTCTAATTAGCGCAAAAAATAGCGTTCGCCAGTCGTATTACCTAACGAGTGTATTTGTCAGCGGCAGTGTTGTGCAGAGGATCCCAGATTGCTATCCCTGGGGAAAAGAAACTCAAAATTTTCTCGAAGATGTGTGTAGTAGCGGGGATTTTGCGATTACGATTTTTTTAACAGATATGAGAGGATGTGCCAGTCACGATGAAGACGGATCGGAACCTACCCCAGCTCCTTGCGATC
Organism: Argyresthia goedartella; assembly: GCA_949825045.1. Classification (NCBI taxonomy): domain Eukaryota; kingdom Metazoa; phylum Arthropoda; class Insecta; order Lepidoptera; family Argyresthiidae; genus Argyresthia; species Argyresthia goedartella. The sequence continues at coordinate 18,591,519 of OX463828.1, forward strand.
TGTGAGACATGGTCATCCGTGCGCAGCCTGAAGACAAACTGACCCTCAGGTTTTGAAGTCGTTCGAGTTTGTTCAATTGTTCTTCAAAATTCAAAGAGCTCAGAGCGAGGAGACATTGAGCGACTTTTATTTAAATTTAATAACAGAACCTATATCGATATCGACGCAGTTGAAGGTGCTACTGAAATGAAGTAATGAAATGACTGTTAGCGGTTTCTGAACTGCTTCATGGCCAATTGAAAGTCGTCAGTGATATAGTAAGTTTCTCGAGGAAAGGAAGGAGGAGAGCTGGGAGTGAACAAGAACGAAATTCTATACAGGAGCGGGATTGGACGTTTTGGGTAGGGCAATCACAAGTGCCATTTTCCGCTGGCTGGGGATGCAACATTGGTAAGCCACACATTCATTAAGTGGAACATGAGCGGTAACAGCACATCAATGATGCTGGTTATCATCTGAGGACAGATCATGTCCACACCTATGGCCTTCGACGAGATTGCTAGTATTGCCCTCTTTACTACTCCGATTCCGACATGGTGAGGTTGAATTTCGAGTCGAGGGCCGCAATCTTGGACCGCAGGCAATGAAGGTTAGCATCCTTGACGAGGGGGTCAACTGTCAAGTCATTCATGACAAGGTGAAGAGCAAATAAATTATTGTGGCTTTTTAGGTCTATCTATCTGTCTATCTCTCGCTCACATACTGTCGCTTTCTATAGTCACAGTGAAGTATACACACGGTGCGTGCGACAAAAACAAAGTGGTGTATATGGATGAGTCGTAGATCCATGCCCATTATACCGTCAGCAAGTGCTGGCAGTCGTCCACCGACAAAGGCGTTCGCAAAAACGAGTCCTGGACAAAGGTGGTTGATGGTTCATGCCGGCTCAGAGGATGGGTTTATGGAGGGTGCAGGATTATTATTCAAAGCAAAATCCGAAAAGGGCGACTACCATGAAGACATGTAATGGTAATAACTTCATGAAATATTTAAGAGAAAAACTGAAGAATAATAACCGAAGAATATCGAGTCTGCCCGAAAACTCTATTCTCTTCAAGGATAATGCATCCTACCATAGTATGCAGTTGGATAAACGCCAACGATTCCAACCCGCAAAGCGGACATAAAGTTATGGATGCAGGAGCACGATCTATCATTTGAAGAAGAGTGGACAAAAGATGAGCTGCCCACGCAGGGCCACGCAGCTAAAAAAGTATCGCCCAGAAAAAAAGTACCTATATGGTGAAGGAATTTTATCGTGAACATGGCCATGAAATCCTCAGACTCCCGACAACAACTGCGACCTTAACCCAAAAGAACATATTTGGAATTTGAAAAAACAACGGATCGCAGATAAAAATGTGGGAGCGCGATGTAGGCAGGGAGAAAGAAATAGAGGTTTACATTATCAGTGTCGGTATGAAAAGCGACAGCGGAGATGAAAGTGAAGAGTCTGGTGAAGACCTAGACTTTGAAATTGAACAGTCCATGGACGAATTTAACCCACGAATGGAGGGGATTGAACCAATAATGGATTCACATGACAATGACATGACAAATTTAAAAAATCCAATTTTTTATTTGCCCTTGCTCCTTATTTTTTTTATTAATACCTATTTTAGTATCCTTAATTAAAAAATAATAATAAGTTATAACAAAAAAGTCAGTAGGAAAAATAAAAATCGATTTTTGAGAACTTGTTTTGCCAACCATACCTTAAGAATTAAAAACAAACCGCCGCCATTTTCAGATCGGTTCTTTAACGGCGGGGCATAATACATAAATTATTTATTTCTTACTTAAAATAATACATAATTTATTTATCTTTTACTTATATACTAGCAACAGAATCTTCAGGAACTAGACCGGGATACCTATTCACTTCATAAGCATGTCGACGTCGAAGTTTATTTTTATTTTATTACATATTGCAGTTTTCTTTTGAGTTCACTACAAAATAGAATAGTTGTCACCTACATCTCGTTTTCGTCCTCCCTCGTTCACATCACCAAAAGTATTCACGACTTTTGTTGTAAAAAAAGATAAACAATCTGGGCAACATTTAGAAACATACACTGGCAACTATGTACGATTTTTGACATTTCCGCCATAGTTTTCCGAATTTGTTGCTAAACAGTGGAAATAAAAGAAAGCCTTTTCGAGGCATTGCCTATATTTTCTTTGTGCCTAAAGTATGGCGATTGTCGAGGACGAGGTGCGGAATGAGTCTGAAGAGGAGAATGAGATCGAAGTTGTCGTAGAAGACGAAGATGGCGATCAGGACTCTGCTGACGAAGACTCTGAAGTATGCTTATAAAAATCTCTTATTTTCCATTGAACTCTTAAATCTGCTATGGAATACCTTACAAGCTTGCCGGCAGCACTGTCTTTGAACCTGGGAATAACACTGGGGGCCTTTATTTTGACGAAGCAATAGGGCAAGAAAGGCGAATGAAAGTTACTTACATTTCCCGTTTGAATGTATCACGTTCGTGTTTGAATTATACTGCTTCGATGCTTGCGCTGTTAAAGTTTATAGGAAATGTTTAAATTTCTGCATCAATAGTTGTTGGTACTAACCTCTCAGTCACTTTAGCACAGCAGTTGTAGTGGTTGGAGTGTAGATAAGTAGGGGCTCCCGCCCCCTTATCGACACTCTGACCGTTGTAGTAGTACACCTAATAAATAAATAAAAAATAAACATTTACATACAGGCACATATATTGCTTGTGGTCCCACTCTAGGATAACCTGGGTCATGGGAACCAGAAACAGCGACGTCACACAAATATAAACATCCAAGACCTGGGTTTTTTCTTTCTGCATGGTAGGCAGAGCGGGTTGGCTATAGATATTGTTCGGACAATTTTGACTACATTTTAAATGGTAGGGAATTATTTGGAGCTCCCCTGTCCCCCTAGTATAGTTTATTTTTTGTGAGGAAATGTATAGTTTTTGAGAAATAAATGAATTTTGTAACAAAATTGAGGTTATGTTCACATAATTTTTGCTATGAAAGTGACATGATGCAAGATTGGGACCCATCGAGGGTTGGGGGTATGCAGTGTCGTGGTATTTCAACATATTTTCTTATCGCTGGAGACCTGATTTTATTTAATAATGATTTAAAACAAAATTCAAACTATTCTGCCATTTATTAAAAAAATGAACATTGTGAAGAGTGAGTTCAAGTAGCATTATATTTTTGAGTAAAATTTGGCTACACTAGATTAATGTGGCTACATTTCAATTGGGTTAAATATTAGGTTATAACTTAGAAGAAGCAAAACAGGAGCATATTGGATTGGAGCAGAGCGAAGCGTATTGAAAATTAAAACAACATTTAACCTCTGGAATGTCCCTGTACAGCGAATCTCGTGGACCCTAACGCGTCCAAGGTTCTGGCGAAAATAAACTTTCAATCGACTTGCGTTAGGAATTTGATAAGTTTGTTAGGTTATTTTATTAGTTTCCTAACATGTTATGTACCATAATAAAGTTTATGAAATTACCTATCTTGTGATGTATAGTACTCACATGTGATAATAAAGTTGATAAGGCTTTTCATCGATTGTTTGCAGAATCCATTATTTGACACTGACACCTCTAATTATATTTCGTTCTTACGGGCCAAACACAAAACTTACACTATTTTCCATTTATCACATCACCACTATTAATTTCTCCAGCGATAAGATGTATTATTTTATTACAAAACACAGTAATTACTTCACAATAAATAAATATTGACAAACATAAAATGTAAGTCTGCGGCCGGTCGCCTGCCCAAAATGGCGACATGGCTTGGTATTTTATTTATTTTGATAAATAGGCTGTCTCAATGTCAGTTCAAATCATATCACACGGTTGCCAACTAAATTACTCATAATCTAAGACTACTTCCGGGAACGTTCTGAAACTTGGTGAATATTCATAAAACGTCGAAGTTTGCAATACTTTCTATGCGCTTATGCAGCGCACAGGACGCTAGCCGCCCAAAAAAGTTATGCGCTTATGTAGCGCATAGGACGTTTGACGGGTTAATGATATGACCATAGAGTCATATTATTACCCAACACATAGGGGTTGGTTTATGTCACTTTCATAGTGAACATTTTGAAAATATTACCTCAAGTTAAAAAATTAAATAATTAATTTCTCAAAAACTATCCTCGCAAAAAAAAACTATACTAGGGGGACAGGGGAGCTCCCCCTACCCCCCCAACAACGTCCCCCCCCAAATTAAGGTGAATGATATCTAAAGTTAGGTTAGTGTTAGTTAAACCCACAACCGCAACGCCACAGAGGTGGTCAAATACTTAACCTATCCCAACAAATTGTTACTTAGTACCACCAGTAGTATGAAGACGAGTCAACAATATTCTCTGAATAACTTTGATCACTCCATTTAAATTTGTATGTAGTTGTCAAAGTTATTTAAATAATAGTGTTAACTCGCCTTTGTACTGGTGGCACATAAGTTCACAATTATTACTATTGAGTGATTAGATTAGTCTTCTTACCTATGGACTCATACTAAATATGTCAATACTAAATAGGTAGTAGAAGTAGGTAAGTGACTTAGGATCAAGAAAAATATTCACCCACTGCTATTAGATAGATAGATGATGAGGTAGGACCCCTGCTGAACACAGGCAGGTGATGGCCCTCTATTGTGAATATTTCATCTATCCTAGTATTTGAGATACAGTTCCTATTGGTTCCGCACATGTCCCTAACCAAAACTCCTTGTTTGTTTTATGAATTCTAGTCTGTCGAATATAAATGAATATTAATATATATCTTATTCTTATTAGCCACTTCTTATGCTTTTCATTTGCACAATTATCTTTCCAGGATGATGATGAGGAGGAGGCTATGGAGACAAAGGTGGCTGAGCTGGAGAGACGACTCTCAGATGATCCATACAACTACGATGATCACATAGAGTTGATACGGGCACTATGGTGTGTAAATTTCACTAGTGATTCTGTGAGAACAGTAGACCTCGCGAGCCCTTCGACATACATACTACTTAGGCATATTTTCACAACTAACGGACAAAAGGATTTTTTATCATGCAATACAAGTTTATTTGGCGCAACAATTTAATGAAGAATGTCCAATTTTAAATTGAATTTTCCAATTACTCTATGCAGACTTTTGAGCAAAATAGGGGTATAAGTTTTAGCGATTACTCGCGATTCCTTTGTCCTAGGAGATCAAATGTGGTATCTACGGGTTCGTCTTGTAAAGGCGGAGAGAACTGCATAGTCTGATTAGGTATACATTTTCCGAAATAAGGTCATGATCTTAAATCCACTCTAACGAATATGTTTGCTACAGAAAACTCTCTCCCCCCCTTTTCCGTTTATCGGATGAACAACTGGAATTATTATAAATAAAATAACCCAACTGCATTTTCTTTCAGTACCAGAAACAAACTTATGAATGCACCTGGTTGCATACATGGATGAAAAAAAAAAACTGACTCAACAAAAAAATATATAAGTAATTATCGAACCTACTCAGAAAATTTCACGAGAATCGGTTGAGAAGTGCGACCTGTAGGCGAGAACAGGCAGACAGAAGGACTAATGCATTTTTTGCCCTATCTCGAAACTGTATTTGTAACTTCTCTTTGTACTGTAATTTCTCTGTATGCTTATGAGGTTTAGTCATCATCATCATCACCTCGACCTCGTCCTGTCACCCCTCGGCAGGGGTATAGGGCACAGATTTCCATTTGTTCCAATCTTGGGCCGTCTGCTCTAGCTCTGCCCAATTCGAGCTCACATTGGCGGCGTCTTTCTCTGCAGAACGTCGCCACATTGTTTTGGGTCAAACTTAATACAGAAGAGAAAGGAGATGCAGTATCAATTGTTTCTTGTAAATGAAAATGGATGGACTATCCCTAATATCGCAGGGAAGTGCGTTCCACAGTCGGATTGCCCTTAACCTTAACGAGTGTTCCTAAGCAAGTGTTGTGCTGAGGAGTTGAGAGAAGAGATACCATGTGGGATATCCGATTCCTGTAACTGGAGAAAAGGAACTCGAAACGTTCACGTTGCTTGTGGGGGACCTGGGTTGACCGGTAGCCCATATGAAAGAGCCCATTGCCTGATATTATCGAGGTCAGCCTTAAACGCCTCTAGTCAGAGTCACTTCATACGGAGAGTAATGCCGATATAATTGGAGGTCATCTGCGAAAATATGATTAAAAGAAGTAAGGACATCATAGATGGAGTTGATATATGTTGAGAAGAGAAGAGGTGAAACACACACCTGCAGAACACCTGTAAAGAGGTCACACCACTCCGTTGAGACCTCAGAATTAATGCGCTGCTGGCGGTCTCTTAGGTAGGAGTCAAAACAACGAGCCGAGTATGAGCAGACATTAAGTGACTTTAGGATTTCACGCAAGACTTTGAAATTGACGCAGTTGAAGGCGCTGCTAAAATCAAGCAAAGTGAGGACCGTGAGCTGCATTCGATCTATGACCTTTTGGATGTCGTCAGTAACTTTGAGTAGAGCCGTGGTAGTGCTGTGGCCCGCCCTTAAAACCGATTGAGCTGAGAGTGGACAATCAATTCAAGGACTTTGGAAAGGATAGGCAGAATAGATATTAGTCGGTACTCTTTATAGGATGCGGGATTGGGCGATTTAGGCAGGGGTATCACTAGCGCATTTTTCCAGTGACGCTGCCTACGAAGCCAAGGGTCCCGGGTTCGAGTCCCGGTGGGGGCAAATATTTATTTGATGAGAACGGATGTTTATACCCTAGTCATGGATTTTTATATATAATATTTATTTATATAAGTATGTGTATTGTTGTCTAGTACTCAAGATACAGGGAATCCTAGTTTGGGGCTAGATCAATGTGTGTAAATGGTGTCCAAATTACCATTATTATATAAAACCTCGTACAATACTGTGGACATTACTGAACTTGACCCAACTTAGACTTGAATTTGACAAAATCAACCAATGCAGAAGCGAAGAAATAAAATATATTCGAGAGATCTTAAACCATATATATATATCATTGTATATTCTAGGGGCCTGTCCGAGTTCGACCGGTGGCGCTCGGCCTTCAACCAGCTGCATTCTATCTCGCTGATCCAGCCGGAGCACTGGCTGATGCGGCTGCAGACGGAGGTCTCGCTCGCACACACTCAGCAGGCCCGGGATCAGCTCGCTGAGCTGTTTGAGCAGGCCACCATGGATTGCTACTGTGAGTTTGATAGCTTTTTATGCTTAAAATGTTTTCTGAACTTAGAAGTAAAAAATAAATATTGGCCTCTTCTATCCAAGATGGCGGCTAACGCTGTGTCTCCCCTCGAAAACTTATATTTTCCAATAATTAAGCAATACAAATTAATGTATAGGTTATACACTACGGTGTATAAACATAGCATTACAATATTTCGCTGCATTTGCCGCAAAGCAATCAGCTACCAAAAAAAATTGTCAGCTAGTTATGAGCTTTGTAAACTCACTGTCAATCAGTGCCAATTATACTCGTAGGTGGGCGCTGGAATTATTCCCATTCTACCCAAATTGGAAAAACCCCAAAAATTGCGGAATTATTGTATCCTACCATTTTGGTGGCAAAATAAGGAACCTACAGATGTCCAAAATTACGGTGATGGCGTAGCCCCCTGTCGCTAAATAACTGGCTAAATGTGGGCACAATTATGCCTCTTCCACTCCGTATGGGAAAAGGCGTGTTATATGTATATTTCTTTAAGCCATAAAAACGTTATACTGGCCGGAATTTTATTGCATTTTTGGAATAATTCAATATCCTTCCAGAATAATTACGAATCCTCCCGTATTGGTGGGAAAATATAGAAAAGAAGAAAACAATAAATGCTGCAGAATTAATACCTACTTACATATATCGATGAAACTATTGTACCAACAAAACATGTTGTAATAAATTGTCCTAAATTGTGTCGAAAGCGAGATAAGTATCTGATTTGAAGCCAAAAGGTATTTTTTACAAAACCAAGTATCTTCAATCGTGACACTTTTGGTCATAATGTTACATTACTTTTTTGTTTTTATTGTGCTTATTGGTATAAGAAATTTTGATGTAGCCCGCCGCCATCCTTAAAAGATTAATTGAAGATTGTAAGTTTTATTAACTGTAAAATTCTACGGTTTTGTCTAAAACCAATAAAACATAAATTTATTGCTGCTCATTACATATGTACTGACAAAACATGCTCATTTCTATTGATAATATTCACTTATTGTCACCTGATAAAAATCCTGGAACTTGCGAGATGGAACCCTGGGATGCTTACTTGAAAGCCAATCTTACAATAAAAATACAAAAAAAAGATCTCGTGTAGGACTGATCGTGTAAATGCCCTTGTATGGTTTTTACCTTAGTAGAAGCACACAAGCAATGAAGGCCAAGTTCACGGTAATAAGTAACAGTTATCGTTTCGTTATTGCCAAATTGTGCTAATGTCCCACCTCTATTTCTGACCGAGAGGAAAAATAACGCGCTAATAACTATTAATTGTTTAATGATTTTATACAAGTTCTAATAACTATTAATAATTGAATTATTTCCTACAAGTTCTAATAACTTTTCATTATTTAATTATTTCCTTCCAGTTTTACAAAATAAATAGAGATACAGTAATTTATGAATTAACATTTTAAATGATATTGGCTATTGTGAAGTCTGTATATTTCTGGGGCAGTCGTCTATACATGGAATTAGCCATTTTCTTTGCGGCCAGTTCCGAAATAGAAGAGGCAATTTGAACGTACTCGTCGTGCTTCCGAAAAGAAGTACATTTGTGGTCGAAGAAGAACTTGAAGTGTGGGAAACAGGAATGACAAGCCCCTCCACTACTCCAAAATCTGCTTTAGAATGCCTAGATAATAAATGTGATTAAAAATATGTATAAAAATGTTTACATAGCTACTAATTTTGGGTACCATATCTGTGTCCACAGCCAGTCCAGAACGGACTTTTTCAAGCCTAAGGATACTAGATGGGTCTCTATATGACTGCCCCTATAAATACATCTGACACTGCATCCTGAAATGTTTAGTACAGGTTGAATAGAGCTGGTTGCTTGCGGGCAAGTCAGTTACAATCCAGTCTCTTTCCTAGACACTTGTATTTCTTCATAAATAAATAAGTCTTTTCAATGTATCTAGTTGTGACCTAATATATAATAAAAATATTTAGTTAAGTTCTAAAACATTTCCTTTTTTTAAAAAACTCAGATACCATCTCCCGTATAACACAACGAGTGAAAACAGACGGACGGTTTAGCCCTCATGGATAATCACTATTGGGCAGAAATTGATTTGGATGAAGTAGTGGAGTGCATATTTTAAAAGAAGTACAGAAGAGTCATTCTCTAATGTGTATGCAGCAGTATTTTTTTCAAAGTAATATTAATGTAATTTTTCACAGTTTTCTGTCGTGTTTAGGAAAAAGGAACCATCGTAGGATCACTCGTGTGAAGTCGTGTGTCCGTCCTTCTGTGTTTAGAAGTATATAGAACGACGGATTAAGTTAGAAATTTGGTATACATATATGTGACCCAAACACAATCGTGTTATGTGAACAATTAATTTTGAATTTGGGGACAAATATGAAAAAACAAAAAATAGTCTATGTTATGTAAAATGAAATGGTTTGTTGCGAGGATTTCAATTATTTTTTTCATTATTTCGAAATACTTAGTAAAAAAGTTATTTAATAAAAGAGGCCAAAAAGACCATTCCCCTCCCCGAAATAAAAAAAAAAATCCAATTGATAAAATTATGGAATAGAGGTATTTACCAACAACCCTCCTATTTAAACCATTTTTTTTTCCGAGTCGCACTTGACAGGTTTTTAAAACGCAAAGGGAACAGCCGATAAATCGAAAATCTTTTGTTCAGTTATTATGTTTGGCAGCTGCGCGATGCATAGAGCTTGTAAGCAAAGAGTATCGTTAATCTGCGGCGTTGACCACAAAAGATAGGGATAAGTTTGTGGGACCTGCGTAGTTTAATAGCATTTTACATAACGATATCTGACGGGTCAGCTAGAATTTTATGGAAATGAACACCCGTAGCATGCCGTACGAGGCTTGTGTGAGGTCGGTGCTAATATCAATTGTGACATTGAAGCAACAAATTACGACGAAAGTGAAAACAAACATAGCCGTGACGTGTCACGCCTTTTTCCGCAGAGGCATGGTTGCACGCAGGTTTAGCCAGTTACCCAATAGTCCATTCTACTTAGATAGAGAGCCAACCCATCGCCGCGATATACCCATGTGAAGGGTCCCGGCAAGTCAAAGAAAATTCTTATTTTTCTATATTTTCCCACTAATATAAGAGGATTCGGAATTATTCCGGAAGGATATTGGGATTATTAATAAAATTGGAAAAATTCAGTGTGATGATCCGGGCCCATCTATAGGTCAGTATAGCATTTTGATGACGTAAACAAATATACATAGCGTCATGCCTTTTCCCATATGGAGTGGAAGGGGCATAATTGTCCCCACATTTAGATAGTTATTTAATACTCCATTTTGTGTGACAGGGGGCTTGCCCATCGCCGCTATAATGGACGTCTGTAGCTTTCCCCAAGATCTTTCCTATCACTGTTACAACGTGCTTAGAATGTACTTAACATAAATTACTTATTTCATGACTATTGTTCGTGCAATTTACGAAGTCGACTGCGGGTAGTGTGCGTCTCGGGCGGTGCGATCAGTCGCGAGCGTGCACGAGCGAGAGCTCGTATACAGATACGTGATTACCAAGTAAAGCCCAATCGACTTCGTCATTTTTAACAACTATACAAGGTCAGCACCGGAAATGACATGTCTACAATGTTTTTCAGCAATCCCGATCCTGACGGAGTGGTGTTCGTGGGTGCTGTCCAGTGGCGACGTGACATCTGCGCGCGCGCACATAAGCGAGGTACGTAATAATACATTCATACGTCACGCCGCTTCCTATTTGGGATGGTCAGTTGCAGAGGCACACAGTTGCGCCCATGTTTAGTCACTAAAGCTATGGTTTCCTCCAAAAGCGGTGGCGACGTTCAGTGGACTCAATATGGTGGCCATAAAAAGACGGCAGTCGTATAAAGGTGGCCGTCTTTTTTGTCTTCTTCGCTGCTCCAGTTGACAGTCATTAATAATTCCCTATCGAAAAAACGTTTGTACCTGTTCAACAAGTACGGCCGTCATGCAAATGGTGGCTCCGCTACTGATGTCACGTCAGGGGGGCTCACTTCTCCGGACCTCTTCAATCTCTGCGTGAATGAGCTGATTAGGAGGCTGAGGAGTACCGAGGTCGGCTGTCATGTTGGGGTTGTTTGTGTAAACAACCGTAGCTATGCAGACGACATGGTGCTCCTCAGCCCCTCTATCGAGGGCTTGAGAGAGCTGCTGTCAGTCTGTGAGCACTATGCGGATGAGCACGGGCTGAAGTATAATGTATTATAAACGGAGATGATAGTTTTTAGGGAGGGCAGAGGGCCGAAGAGGGTTCCCCAGATTGTCCTGAATGGTTCTCCAGTTCGTATTGTGGAGCGTTTCAAGTATCTTGGCCACATACTAAATGATAATAATACTTGGACACTATTTACACACATTGATCTAGTCGTAAACTAGGATTCCCTGTATCTTTGTACTAGAAAACGATACACATATTCATATAGATAAATATTATACTTAGATAGATAAACAACCATGACTAGGGTACAAACATCCGTTCTCATCTAGCAAATATTCGCCCCCCCGGGACTCGAACCCGGGACCCTTGGCTTCGTAGGCAGGGTCACTGCCGACTCGGCCATTCGGGTCGTCAAAATCCTGATAGAGGATCTCAGAGATGATGGGGACATTGAACGGGAAAGGAGGGCTCTCTCAGTCAGATGCAACATGCTTGCACGCAGATTCCACAGGTGTAACCAGGCTTTAAAAGGGTGACTTTAAAGTCACCCTTTTAAAGCATAGTGCCAAAATCTGTGCACATATCACCTGTGGATCACCTACAGGAGAAAATTGCGTAGTGCCCTGAGGATTCAATACAAGCAAGTTCTGAAAGGTGAAAATAGGTATCATGTAATTATTAAAAAAATAATAATTTAGTATTAAGAAACACAATTTTGGTGTCATCTGAAAGCTTACAAAATGAGGAATAATATTCCGTAATAAAATAATTCCATTTTAGAACCACATTTTGTGGAAATCTGCAATTATTAAAAAACTCGAAAAAATCACTATTTTTCCATAATCAAAGCGTAATTTTAGTTTACAGTTAACACTTTTCCTGCAACTTTTCCATTACTCATTACTCATATTTTTTTTGTCGATGTATTTCGGTGTTCTTCAATCCAGATCGTTATGTGCACTTTATGAACCTTCACACTGTATATATATTTTTTTTAAATATTAGTGCAATTTGAAATGCCATAAATTGACTTTTAACTTTTATTTTTATACTTTTACTCTTATCTGTATTTTTAATTATGAGGGTGCATTGTACTTACTGTTTATTATTTTATCTACACATCTATCATAAACCCTCTTTACTGCGTTTAAAAACCGCACGGTTACGATCTGCATTATGTTAAACTACTTGGTAAAAACTCGTTTCGTATCTGGAAAACTACACATAATGGTCATTATGTGTAGTTTTTCTACATAAATAATGACATTCTAATTTCGAACGCCGACGCCCACCCGCGTGCCGTCCCTAGTTTGTCTGTGAAGTTGGTACTGACATTCAAATTTCGAACGCCGACGCCCGCCTGCGTGAAGTTGGTACTAAAGAACAAGCTAAACAATTACAGAACCACAATGCCGGTCAAACATGCGGTTCCTGAACACATCAAAGAGAGCTTATGATATGTGTGTAGATAAACTAGTGTATGTAACTGTACATAATTAGGCATTATGCAGCAGTCACATAAACTACTATTATCTACACACGTATCATAAACCCTCTTTACTGCGTTCAAAAACCGCACGTTACGATCAGCATTGTTAAACTACTTGGTAAAAACTCATTTCTTATCTGAAAAATTATACATTATGTCCATAATGTGTAATTTTTCTACATATTATGACATTCAAATTTCGAACGCCGACGCCCGCTTGCTGCCGCCCCTAGTTTGTCTGTGAAGTTGGTACTGGGGTTTCGGTATTCCCGGATTTTTTTCATTCCCGGGACCCGGGAACAAAATATCCGATTTCCCGGGAATTCCTGGGTCCCGGGAATTTTTAATAATATTTTGGTTTTGCTATTTATACCTACCAGAAAAGTAATAAAACACGTTAATTTATCATATAAGCTATTTATTAGTCTGAATCTGTATTATTTCAATCATTTTAATCATATTCTCTATCATATCCCACTTTAATTCTTCTTTTCCTTAAAATAATGTTGTAAGAAAACTAATGCACTAAGTGATATATCACTCAACCTGCTCCATATCTTTGTTGCAAAAGTTCCCGATACAGAAAAAGTGCGCTCGCTTTCAGTCGACGTGGCCATGATAGTGCCAAGGGCGTTGTGCAGCAGATCCAGGTTTGGTGTTCTTTTACCAGATGATATATACAAGTCAAAGTCTTTCTTTAGTCTTGTAAAGCGAGTTCGTGGCGATGAAGTGCCCTTGCATGCATTTTGTATGGCTTCTTGGAGCTGATCAGCAAAACTCATTTCTCTTTTCCTTTCAGCAAGAGCCTGTAAAATCTCCTCTGGACTGGAATCAGCTGCAGATTTTTCTGGAAACAATCGCCGAAAGAGTTTTTCAGCAAAACTTATCATCGATTCCTTGGTTTCAGCACTGTCTGTGATGTATTCATTAGCTTGAATGGTAGGTTTTTGCAGAAAGAGCGTCAAAGTATATAGCTTGGAATCTCTTCTCTCAGTAATCCTTCGTGTCAAGCAATTGAAAAACTCCACAGCAAGCGGGGATTCCAACTTAGCCAATCTTCCAAGAAGTGTTGTAATAATTGCTTCGCAGATCAGAATACCTGCTTTTCGGGAGCTCAGCGCCTCCACTGCCAATTTAATAGGATTCAAGATTTTAAGTAAATCCTCCAAAACAGTTAAGTTTTCCTCGTGCCATAAGTTTGCGTTATTTAAATCAATCAACGCCTTCTCGATGCAGTTTTTTATTTCTATAAAACGACTTATCATTGTTTCTATGCTGTTCCATCTCGTTTTAACGTCCCGATTCAGTGATTTTTCTACGTTGTGTTCCAGACGAACGTAATCTTGAAGTATTCCGTTTTTAGTGGACTTCTGCGAAATAAATTGACAATAAGCCGCGTGTCTTCAAGAACTTCACGGGAACTTATTCTCCACAATATCATGATCAGAATTGTAAGATTCTGAGTCTGATTCTTCAGACGCTGTGTCACTGGTCTTTTGTCTATAAAGGACGTCTGTCACCGCCAGATGGATCGCATGGTTCATGCATAGCACCATCTCTGCTGGGCTCTCGCGGCCAAATTTTTTCATCACGTTCGGACCATCGCTTGTCGCAGCTACAATATTATGCTCGAAGTTGATATTGAAATCAGCCAAGACTGTATCTACAATTATTCTTGTTTCTGGTGCTCCGCATTTCCCCGGTATGAATGTCAGACCCAAATTATAAACTTTTCCGTCTTTGCCATGTAAGTTTATATTGAAATAGCGCCTATTTCTGATGCTAGTCCATTCATCAAGAGTGATACTGAATCGTCCATTGTTATCCACGTACTTCTTCATGGTTGCGATGATTTCTTCACTTTTTTCTTCAGCAGACGCCATAATTAATTTCATAACGTCAGCTTCGTATTTCGGCATTTTTAGACCATCTTTGGTAACATAGCCTCGAATCACATCACTGTTGGTGATTGCTCGAATTGATATTCCGTCACTTGCTGTTCGCCAATAGTGTTGGGCATTTTAATATGCTGGTCCAAAGACGTCTGTTTCATAGGGGCCTTTCTTTTTTTTCTGGTGGTGGTGAAGTGGAAGTAACAGTAGCCGGTAAAGATGCCGCAGTTGATGCCTGCGAAGATTCTTCATCGGATCGATATTTTATGTTTATACCATGTACTGTTCCTATTCCATGTATATTCCTAAAAGATCCTAAAAGAAGAAATACGAGTGGAGCTCTGTGAGGCGTTAGTCTTGTCAAAGCTTAACTACTGCATCACAGTATACGGGCCGCGTTTGTATAAGCGCACTGAGCGACTGGTACAGCGAGTGCAGAACGCCTGCGCTCGCTATTGTTACATCGTCCCACCACGTACTCATATCACGCCCTATCTGAATCGAGCAAATGTTTTAAAAATGAAAGGCAGACTACAATTTCAATTTGCAGCGCTCTTGTTCGGTGTTATAAAGAGAGGGATACCTGAATACCTTCACGAAAAGCTCTCCTGGAAAGTTTCCAATCACCACATGAACCGCAGCTCAACAAATATACTCTCCATTCCCCGGCATCGGACTGCTGCTTTCAGGGGTAGCTTCAGATATCTGGCTACAAAATGCTGGAATAATATCCCTCCGCCAATTCGTGAAAAAATTACTTTAAACATCTATAAAACAGTATACAAAGCCTATTTACTAGCCCTTCAAAAAGCGGATAACTGAAGCTATCTCTGCAGTCTGCATCGGCAGCCTTCGTTTCTGACCCCCAAAACCTCTTGCATTTTTCAAACATGTTTGTACATTATTCATATTTATCATAATTACTGTGCCTATTTATTTATTTATCGTACTTCATACCATTATTTACATTTCATTTCATTTCATTTATTAATTTGCAAACATGTACAAAACAATAGTGGTCTTAAAATACAGCAGTAGGTGAGTACATGTACCCTGTTAGGGCATCGCAAACAGCAGTGCAGGTTTCACATTGTTAAAAACGTTAATTGTAATAAAGTAGTGCATGCAATTTAAATGTCGACTTTGAGATTAATTTATAATAACATTTACAATATAGGTATGGGTACATTCAATACAATTTTCACATAGTCATACAAAATTACGATAGATCAAAATTAAATGGTTTGGGAAAAGTATAACTGTAAAATGTCAAGAAAATATTACGTTACATTATTTATCAAATTTATCATTAAGGAATTCATTGACGGAATAATAACATTTGGATACAAGAAACTTTTTTAATTGGTTGTAAATAGGTTTGAAACTAGATTCAGCTTTGATAGAATTGGGTATTTTGTTATAAATTTTGGCAGCTTTGTAATTAGGTCCGTTTTTAACTATTTGCATATTTGATTTTGGCAGTTCTAGTAGGTGATTTCGCCTTGCGCTAGTACAGAGATCATATTGGCACAGATTTTTCCTAACAAAGACTGATGCCTCAAGTATGAATATAGCCGGCAACGGTAGAATTTTTTCTTTTAGGAAGTATGGTCTGCAACTATCTCTTGGTTTTATATTGAAGAGAATACGTATGCATTTTTTCTGTAGCACGAAGACGTCATGCGCACTGGTACTATCGCCCCACAGCAGAATGCCACATCGCAACCACGCATAGGCGTAGGCATAATACGCGGACAGGGCCGCTTCTAGATGCGTTACAGTTTTGAGAGTAGCTAGTGCGTAAGTAAGTTGTGAAAGTTTAGTTTTCACTTGCTGAATGTGATTTTCCCACGTTAAATGCGTATCAATAGTAATTCCTAACAGTTTGTATTCATTAGTTTCGTCAATACCTAGATCCTCTGTAACCGGTTTTAAATTCAATCGTGCCTTTTGTCGGGGTCTAAATTGCATCAATTTTGTTTTTTTAAGGTTTATTTCCAGGTTGTGGTCCTTTAGCCATTGTTCTACTATTCTAAATGTTTTTATTATATTTTTTCGGCTTTCGCTATCGCCATGACATTTAAATAACAAAGAAACGTCATCCGCGAATAATACGCACGGGGAATTAATTATAGATGGGAGGTCATTTATGTAAATGATAAAGAGGATACATCCTACTACGCTTCCCTGCGGGATAGACCAATTCGTACATTTTAAAGATGATTTAACCAGTTCGATCTCCATAGTCTCTTTATTGTGATATTCAATTTCTACATATTGTTGTCTATTATTCAAGTAAGATTTGAACCATCCTAGTGGTTTCCCCCGAATACCTATGTCATATAACTTAGATAACAGTATAGAATGGGAAATTTTGTCATATGCTTTTGTCATATCTAACAGTATACTAACAGCGTAAGATTTATCTCCGATGTATTTTAACGCCTCTTGTGTTTATTTTATTACGGCTTGTGTAGTGGAACGTTCCTTACGGAAGCCAAACTGGCTTGCATTTAGTAAATTATATTTTTCTAAAAAGTTACAAATTATTTTATTCATTGCTTTTTCAATTATTTTTGAAAATACAGGCAGCAAGGCAATCGGCCTATAATTACTCACGTCGTCTCTTTTCCCGCTCTTTTTATAAATAGGTTTAATTTTAGCAATTTTTAGTACTTCCGGGAAGCATTCCTCGTCAAATGATTGATTAATAAGCAAAGTTAAAGGGTATACCAAATCGTCAATACAGTATTTGACCAAAATATTAGGTATTTCATCATGTCCGTAGCTAAATTTGCTTGGGAGTTTTTTTATAATTTTGCGGACTTCCTGTTCCGTCACTGGTGTAAGGAAAAAAGATCTCTCTGCGCGTACTCTGCCTGCCGGCCGGCAGCCGGGGCTCGGGCCTGCATACCGTTTGGATGACTCACCGATAGATGCAAAGTAATCATTACATAGATTAGCAATATTTAAGGGGCATTCTTCTGGTTCTTTGTCTGATTGTGTTAGGGTTATTGGATCTAATTTTAATTTTCTATTATTATTTGTAACCTCGTTAACGATGTTCCACATAGATTTCATTCTGTTTGATGATTTTTTCATTATTTTTGAGTAATTATTATTTTTTGATAATTTGACATATTTTTTAAGCATTTTTTTATATTTATCGTAAAATGTTTTTTTATAGCGTTGTTAGTTTGGTTTACTATAGTTTTCAGTAGTCTCTTATGTTTGCACGATTGTTTTATGCCTTTAGTTAACCAATTTGTCTTCTTTCCAGGCCCTATTCTGATTCTTTTTTTAGGAATAGTTTTGTCTAAAATTGCTTTCAAATTTGTTTCAAATAAATTATAATTCTGATTTATATCATTGTTGTTATTTAATAAAATGTCAGTCCAGCGGATTTTTGATATTTGAGATTTAAATAATTGCATATTTTTGTTTGTAAATATCCTTTTATTTGTGTACAGCGTTTGTGTTTTAAGTATATTCCCCTTAATTGGAAAACTATATAGTAAACTTTTATGATCAGAAATGCCGTTATCAATTACTGATGTAGCAGAATTTTTACTGTTAGTAAACATGAAATCTATACACGATTTTGTAGTTTTAGTTACTCGCGTTGGTTTTTTCTGGTGTAAGTTACATTTTAAGAGACAGTCACATAATTTATTATATTGTTTTTTCTGTTTCTTGCAATCAGCATGGATATTAAAATCCCCAGTAAATATCACATGCTTATTCGTACCAAAACTTTTTACTTTTTCTACAATTTTTTCTAGTATGCTAAAAAATATATCAATATGGCGATCTAATCTATGAATACTTATAATTATACAGTTATGCTCTGGTATTTCTATGGCGCAACACTCCGTTACATTTTCTACACTTAACTTAGCGAAATCGTCCAGTTCTTTATAGACTACTCCTTCACGTGTTAAGATTGCCACTCCGCCGCCTTTCTGATAACTTCTGTTGAATGACGCAGCAAAAGTGTAATTATTTATCTTCATAAATTGCATTCTTTCTTCCCGTATACAGGTTTCCGATAAGCATACTACGTCATACTCGAAGTCTTGTAATAAATCTTCTATGATGTGTGTTTTGTTATGAATACTTTGTAGGTTTTGAACAAAAATTCTAAATTTATCTTCGAAAGGTGTTGGTGTTGGAGGCTCGAAATAAGGTGGTTTGATCTTCTTGTCTCGACGACCTATTGGGGTCCCGGAGGTCTTCATGGGTTTCCTGTTTCTCGTGGTGCCGTTGTTGTAAGAGGAATTCCTTGCCGTCGATAAGCAATCTATTGTCCCTTATTACAGCGTGTCTTCCCTGTTTCCTATGCTCGTGCAGTATTTCTCGCAGTTGCTTCCTTTTTCGGATGGCAGTATCGTCCAACATTCTTGATATAGATATCCCCGTGTTTTTGAAATGTGTACTATGCTGAAGTATATATTTAGTCATTTTTTTACTGATGAGTTCTATGATAATTGGCCTTCGATTCCCTTTTTTCCCAATTCTTCTAGTTTCTTCTATATAGCCCAGTAAATTTATATTGAGTACATCCTGAAAGATGTAAATGATTCGGTCATGAAGATCCTGTTCACATTCCAGGTTGTCTTCCTCTAGGCCGTATAGGACCTGCTTTTTTGTAATGTCGTGGTTACAAGCGGCGCTATTATTATTATTTTCCGTTTTTGTAGACATTATACTTTTTTCCAAACTTATCACTTGGTTCTGTAGGGTCTCTTTTTCTTTTTGTAATATATTTATTTTATCATTCACTTTCTTGAGTTCAATTTTCAAATTATTTTGTTCGGATTTTATATTTCTTGCATTGTTTTCCATCTCAGTTTTAATATTATTAATCGCTGAAGTGATTTCCTGCTGCACATAAGATTTTAATGTTGTCATTTCAGACATTATGTACCCAGTTAGATAATTAGTATTGGTTTGTAACTTTTCATCCAATAATATCGCAATTTGTTCGAGGGTAGGTGTACCAGTGGTTTTTAATGTAGTAGCATGTTGTGGGGATGTCTGATTCGGGTTTGTTTGTATGCTATCCCTGTTTAGAGTATCCCCCATTATACTGTGATCTTCGATAATATGCTCATCAGTTGACATGGTAGTTTCATCGAATTGTGAAATCTTTACAGAATTGTCGTCGCGCTTTATTAGTTTCGCTATTTTGGTACACTCTGGACATAACCATAATCGATGTAAATCCTGCAGTTTGTTTACAAATTGTGCTCTGGTTATGTTTACACAAAGATAATGATAGTTTCCATTACATTTGGTGCATTCAAGCAATTCCGTTATACCTACGTGCTTGCTACATGTCCCACAGGATCTCATCTTAGCTCAATTTGATGATAAAGTATGCAATAAATCGTTATTGATTGATTCGATCGTTCATTTATTCACTGCGCAGGTAGGTAGATACAATTATCAGCGCGTCGACGAAAGCAGCTGAGCGCGGCGTGAGTCACTCGACTTGAGCCATTATGGCCGTTTTCTGTGTTCACTTTAAATGCTAAGAAATCACAATTGTTTGATATTGTAAGGTTTTAAATACATCACTAACACTTTGGCGAGCTATTAAGCAGTACTTTAGTATGAGTTTTGGTATGGAAAAAATGTGGCAACTTATAAATTCCCTCTCAAATAATAAAAATAAATCTGCTTTTGTTCCTACAAGACTAGATACTGCCTCTGGTTCCATAACTGATGTCAAAGACATATGCGAACACTTTAACTTGTTCTTCGCAAATATAGGTTCTATTTTGGCTAATGACATTTTAACAAAAAGACCGAATAACGCTGTTCCAAATTTCAATGCACCGGAAACTAAAACGGTAACTACACTTTTTACTCCCACAAGCAGTGACGAAATATTAAAATTAATCAATAAACTTAAACCTCATACGAGCACCGGGATCGATGGAATAGGACCCAAGGTAATAAAATGCATAAAAGATCTGATAGCCGAGCCGTTGTGTAGAAGTTTAAATCTCTGTCTTCTAGAAGGGGTTTTTCCTGACTCATTAAAAGTTGCTAAGGTAGCTCCAATCAATAAATCGGGTAAGAAAACAGATCCTGAAGACTACCGACCTGTATCAGTGTTACCAACCACATCAAAAATTTTTGAAAAAATTCTTTATAACAGACTAGATCAACATTTAAGTTCTATAGAATTTCTTTTTAAAAAACAATACGGTTTCCGTCCTAAATCTAATACTCTTTCTGCCGCAACTGACCTAGTAACAACAATAAAACTAAACATTGATAAAAAAAACATTGCGTTGGGTATTTTTATCGATTTGAGAAAGGCTTTCGATACTGTTAGTCATGATTTACTACTGATAAAACTAAGGGATGAAGGAATTACTGATAGTGCTTTACAAATGTTTGAATCCTATCTTAATAATCGATACCAAGTAGTTAAAATTAAAAATCATCAAAGTGACTCCAAGCTAGTAACCTACGGTGTTCCGCAAGGATCAATTTTGGGCCCGCTTCTGTTTCTGATTTACATAAATAGTATAAAAGACATCGGTCTCAGTGGTGACATTACACTATATGCAGATGATACATGTCTTTTCTATTTCGGCAGTGATATTAAATCCATAGTAAAGAGGGCCCAATCTGACTTAGATATCCTTAATAAATGGTTTCAAGATAATCTTTTAACGATTAATACATCTAAAACTAAATATATTATTTTTGCAGCCAAAACAAAATTATTAACGAACACGACACTCTAACAATAAATAATGAAACCATTGAAATTAGCAAAGAAGAAAAGTATCTCGGCCTCACTCTTGATAATGGTCTCACGTGGAAATCACACATAAAGAAAATAGTATCCAAACTCACATCTCTCACAGGGGCATTGCGTGGAATTAACCGATGTCTTCCAAAGCATGTCCGCTACATGATCTACAACTCACTTGTTAAACCTCACATAGAATACCTGATAGAAGTGTGGGGATCAGCTGCAAAAACAAACATACGTTCTCTGCAAATTGCTCAAAACAAGGTTGTAAAAATATTATTTAATTATGATTATCTAACAGAATCCACTAAAATCTACAAAGAAACTAAAATATTTAGCATAGCTCAAACATAC
Organism: Argyresthia goedartella; assembly: GCA_949825045.1. Lineage (NCBI taxonomy): Eukaryota > Metazoa > Arthropoda > Insecta > Lepidoptera > Argyresthiidae > Argyresthia > Argyresthia goedartella. The sequence goes on from OX463828.1 coordinate 18,613,464, forward strand.
AGATACAATAACTGTGTACTAATACGAAAAATTTTGACTAAAGATATTCACACCCAAATATGTTTCACAAAAAAATGCAAATGCAAACACGCGTAACAAGACAAGCTAATAATATCCACATACAACGCCACAGAACTAACTACGGTAATAGTAGTATAATAGCTGAAGGAGCTCGTATGTATAATAAGTTGCCGAAAGATATTAAAGAAGCCAAGTCACTGTCTGTTTTTAAAAAACTACTCAAATTGCACATTTTAAAGGACTTTTCTTTGCTTAAAAAATAAAAATATATTGCTGTGTATACTTGATAACATTCCATTTAAAATTTATATTAATGATTCATGTCTAGTTTAAATTTTTATTTGCCGTCAGCTCAATGTAACCACTACCTTACAATCTTGTTTCTGTTTCTTCTTGTTTTAGGACTACCCTCTATATATTGTATTTTGACGATAATTGCGCATGCTGTGAAGTATGTTAACACCTACTTAGACAATACTCTGTTTCTCATGTAAGTGAATTTGTAATTCTTTTTGAGAAATAAACGTCTTAAACCTTAAACCTTAAAATTCACAATTTCTATGACTTTTGAATAAAAACATAAGAGCAACGCAAAAACACTTCCGTGCGCGTCCGCGTCCCCCCCACTCCTGCATGCCACACACATACTCTATACTCATATACCCTACATTTATATTATGCTATTTATTGTTTATATCTCTTATCTATGCATATTACGTAGTCTAATCAACACCGTACAAAACAACACACTCAGTCACACCGGTTCCGACAGAATACCAGCGCTTCAGGTCCTCCTGCAGGCCCTGTAGCATAATGCTGAGCCGGAGCCGTTTCACCGTCGCCGTATACAACCAGCACACTACGCTGTTTTCTTAAGAAGCCATTTACATCACATAATATACCCACTTTTGTTGTTGTCCATGTGTATTCCTATTTTTGTATATTCCTATTTTGTGCTGTGTTGTGTATTGTGACGCTTGAATAAACGCATATATTCTCTTCTATTCTGTTGTCAAGTGTCTTGCAAGTCCACTGGTAGATGAGCCTTTGCAACTTAACTCTTTTGGGCATCGATTACATTGCGCCTTTTCTGGGCCTTTTTTCTTAAAATACTTCCACACTTCTGAAGATGCTCGAGTACCCATCTCACCCTTTAACAAATTAAACCTTAACATTTAGTTTTGTCGTTACATTTTATGATTATTTATCAACAATTAAAAGCGTGAAATTTAATCGGTGATCAGGAGTAGAAAAATATGAATATCTAGCTATAATTAAACTTAATTGGCGAGGTATCACGCAATTCACCTTCCTGTTCAATTAATGAAAAGCTAAAACATAATTAAAACTAATAACCACTTAGATACATGGTCAACCTGCGAACGACTTCCACGCCACTCATAAATTGTCATTGCCCTTAAATAAAAGAGGTTGTAAGCTTCACAGATACAGATTAGTTGGGTGTCAAGGAATTTAGAATAAACTTAATTTCAGAATAAAAGTTCATAGAAAAAAATAAGTTTGTTTTCATGTAATTAAGACTTCAACGTGACCGCCATCAATTACTGAGTTAAAAAAGTTGGTACCTGATCACCGATTAAATTTACCGTTTATATCCCAAGGTGTTAACAATCATACATGTAAATTAAAAATATCCAGAATTTGCAACTTACCAATGATGACAATAATTTGTTTTATCATAAATTCACTTGTTCTTTCACTTTTGTATTCCGTAAAAAAATTCACGACTATCACGTTGTTCAGGTGAACATCTAACTGATACTGACGAAAATAAATACTACTTACTCCTTACTTCAGATAAGTGATTAGGGGCTAGGGGGCTGCGGTGAAACAAAGAAAACCAGATTGGCGCTGACCCTGCAGCTGCAAAACAATGACACACACAATTTCTAAGAATTCGCAACTACACTTTGCGAAAGATAGAGACTGACTTCATGCATGTAAAGTTTTGTTGAAGTACCGCCCTACAAAATTATATATTTTTTCTAGGTACAAATCTCTAGTTACTACAGGTTATATCATTCATAAAGTTCAAAAAAGTACCTGGCTGGCCAACGAATACTGGTCTTTCTTGTTACCTACACATCTTTTTAGAGTTCTTTGTGCATAACGATAAAGATTGGCAAGCTTTTAGAGTTAAAACTGACATAAAATCAATGGCGGAATTTCCCGGGAATTCCCGGGAATCGTCAAAATTTTCCCGGGTTCGGGAATGACTTATTTCCCGGGATTTCCCGATCGCGGGAACCCGGGACCGAAACCCTAGACTGACATTCAAATTTCGAACGTCGACGCCCGCCTGCATAAGTTGGTACTACAGACCAAACTAAACCACTGCAGAGCCACAATGCCGGTCAAACATGCGGTTCCTGAACACATCAAAGAGAGCTTATGATATGTGTGTAGATAAACTAGAGTATGTAACTGTACATAATTAGGCATTAAAACTCTCGAGTGATATTATTATGAAACTCGCCTTACTCTCGAGTATTAATGCCCTCCATTATGTAGCAGTCATATAAACTACTATTACTATGGGTACCTTTCCTGAAATAAAAGCGTATTATTATTATTATAATACGGCGTCAAACAACCTCTCTAGGAAACCACGTCATTTTGTTTTCATAGTGACGACATTCGAGGCTATATAGCGACCGCTAAATGTCGCTGCCGATTTTGGAGGAAACCTGAGGTTAGCACCACAGTTAGTACAATCTCTCTAACACACACACACACACACACACCACGCATTATCCTAATACGGTAAGGCAGAGGTACAGCTGCGTCAATAAGCTAATAATCCAATACTATATTTTGCGTGACAACGGACTAGTCCATCACCGCCGCACTCTACTCCTTTTGAAGTAATACATAATATTAAGGTGTTTATCTACACACGTATCATTAACCCCCTACTGCGTCCAAAAACCGCACGTTACGACCAGCATAATGATATAGATAATGGTAAAACCTCAATTCTTATATTATGACATTCAAATTACGAACGCCGACGCCCGCCTGCGTGCCGACCCTAGTTTGTCTGTGAAGTTAGTACTACTGAACAAGCTAAACTAGTACAAAGCAATGATCAATGCCACAATGCCGGTCGAACATGCGGATCCTGAACACATCAAAGAGAGCTTATGATATGTGTGTTGATAAACTAGTGTATGTAACAGTACATAATTAGGCATTAAAACTCGAGTGATATTATTATGATACTCGTCTTCGTTTCGTTTCATAAAACCTCTCGAGTCTTAATGCCCTCCATTATGTATCAGTCACATAAACTACTATTAGTACTTTAATAATGGTACATTACCAGGTGGTGCGCCGCGGCGGCTCCGACCCGCTCTCGGGAAAGCTCTTCTGGGATGCCAAGACCGAGCTTGAGAAATCGCAATTGGACAACTTAAGGTAAGCTCTGTCCTGATACGTACCTTGTAATATTTTCGATCAGGGATAGCCAAACCTGCAGGAGGTAAACTGGAACTCAGCAACCTATTAATATTATCGGTCGGCACCGGGATTTGAACCTAATACTCCTACGTGGCAGGTGAGTTTGTAACCACTAGACCACCGCTCACTTTTTATCAATTTGACATAGTAAATCATCATTCTCAGACGGTCCCGACATCTCATTCGTTATCTTTTTCCCGCAGCGAGGACGACCCCGCCTACAAGGAGCAGGAGGAGCGAGTGATGCTCAGTCTCGAGCAGACAGTGTGCCGCGCGCTACTGCGGGCGGAGGAGGCGTGGCCGCAGTTCCAGCAGGTGGCGCTGCGGTGCCGCGACACACACTACGTCGACAAGGTAACTCACACCTACACACTCACACACACACACACACACACACACACACACACACTACAGAGCAGCAGGAGCGAGTGATGCTCAGTCTCGAGCAGACAATGTGCCGCGCGCTACTGCGGGCGGAGGAGGCGTGGCCGCAGTTCCAGCAGGTGGCGCTGCGGTGCCGCGACACACACTACGTCGACAAGGTAACTCACACCTACACACACACACACACACACACACACACACTACAGAGCAGCAGGAGCGAGTGATGCTCAGTCTCGAGCAGACAGTGTGCCGCGCGCTACTGCGGGCGGAGGAGGCGTGGCCGCAGTTCCAGCAGGTGGCGCTGCGGTGCCGCGACACACACTACGTCGACAAGGTAACTCACACCTACACACACACACTCACACAGTCACACACACACACACACACACACACACACACACACACACACACACACACACGAACACACACACTACAGAGCAGCAGGAGCGAGTGATGCTCAGTCTCGAGCTGACAGTGTGCCGCGCGCTACTGCGGGCGGAGGACGCGTGGCCGCAGTTCCAGCAGGTGGCGCTGCGGTGCCGCGACACATTGACATGTCGTCATACTGAAAAATTTCATTTCATAGACACCAATATTTGTATTGGAAAATATTTTTATTTGACTAAGGATAGGTATTACCTATCTAGGTTTTATACAAAACAGATAGCACAGTCACTATCTTATTTTATTTTGAACTCAGTCAAGTTTTTGACTAATGAAACGCCTGCTTCTATTGAGCAGTGTAATAATAATGACATGTACTCCTTGGAATCGGTTCCAAGCTCTTTAAATTAACCCATAGGACAACAGAGAGTAACTCTGGCAGTAATATTAATATTTGTATAAATATACCTTCATCTTGCCCATTAAATCAAGTTACTAGTAATGAAAAATGTAAAAGTAAGAATATTTTAAACGTGGTTCATCAAAATATACAGGGCATGTTAAGTAAAGAACTGGAAATTGAGTTATTCATGAACTGTAATAATATTGATATTTTATGTATAACAGAGCACTTTTTAAAGAGTTATCAGTTCATGTTCAACTTTAATAACCACCACGTTGCTAGTTCGTTCAACAGAAAAACAGCTGATCGCGGTGCCTCCTTAATACTTGTAAATAATAGTTTTAAATATAAGGAACGAGTTGACATAGTGAGCCTGTCTGTTGAGCGTCCCATGGAAATAGCCTGTATTGAACTTGAACAACTTATTGTAATGAGCGTATACAGACCACCAGATTCATCCTTTGATTTATTCGAAAAGAAAATGGATGAAGTGTTGATTAAAATCAGCGATAAAAACAAATCTTTTATAATTTGTGGTGATTTTAATGTTAATCTGTTAGAGGATAATAATATTTGTACTAGATTAAAATCTTTATTTTTATGTCACAACATGAACTATCTGTTTTTGGAGCCTACTAGAATTACTGCAACATCTGCTACCTGCATTGACAATATATTTACTAACATTATGCCCATTTTCAAATCGGTCATCAATAAATTAACCTCTGATCACTCTGGTCAGATAGGTATATTCAATATTAAAATAAAAAAGGACCAAAAAGAGGATATTACATGTGTGCCCGTTAGTGAAACTCGGCTTGAACACTACAGGAATAATATTTTAGATAAACTATGGGAAATACCATACAGTGACGATCCAAATTTGTTGTACAACTCAGTATTTAACCTTGTCAAAAATGAATATGATACGGTATTTAAATCAAAAACTATAAAAGTTAATAACAAAGCTTTGTTTAGTGATTGGGCGACAGTTGGAATTCATAGGAGCAGACGAAGATTATATGAACTCTATGAAGAGAAATCATATAACAAAAATACGGCCTTTCTAGATTATGTTCGTAGTTATTCAAAAATGTTTAAACGCGTTTGTGCCGTAGCTAAATCTAATTTCATTAAAAACAAAATTGAATCTAGTTGCAATGTAATGAAAACGACTTGGCAAATTATAAACAGAGAGACTGGAAAGGCCAAAGCTACACATAATAACTTCAAGCTTAAGATAGATAATCAATTGCTAAGTACAGACCTAGAAGTAGCAAAAGCTTTCGAAAATTTCTTTACGGACATTCCAGTTTCAACAACCAAGTCTTTAAATTCATCTCCCGCTGCTGCTGAATCTATACTTAAACAAAACTTTGAGGAATGTAAAACAGATTTTAAATTTAGGCACGTAAATAATGAAGACATTGTAAAAGCGTTTAAATCCCTGGAAATGAAAAAGACAGCTGACGCCCATGGTCTATCAGTAAAAATTATTAGTTCCATTGTAGATTGTATTGCACCTCACCTTTGTTGTATATTTAATCAATGTATAGATAATGGTGTGTTTCCTGACTTGATGAAACTAAGTAAAGTTATACCTTTATTCAAAGCTGGTAGTACATCAGACCCCACCAATTTTAGACCCATATCGATACTACCAACGCTTAGCAAAATATTTGAAAAACTCATACTTAATCAATTGCAAAGTCATTTTTATCTCAATAATTTAATTCATATTGCTCAGTTTGGTTTCACAAAGGGTCGTTCAACAGCCAATGCTGGTGTTGAACTAATCGACAATATTTTTGATGCCTGGGAAGACGCAATGGATGCAATAGGTGTCTTCTGCGATCTATCCAAGGCTTTTGATTGCGTCCATCACGACACTCTTGTCAGGAAGTTACGCCATTATGGTGTAAAAGATCAGGCACTTGGCCTTCTGGAGTCATATCTAACAGATAGGGTTCAGATGGTCGATGTTAATGGGAAAAGATCACCTGGGTCTTCAATAAGTATGGGCGTACCGCAAGGTTCAATTCTCGGTCCTTTCTTGTTTTTAGTATATATTAATGATTTACCTTACCTTGTTAAAGCAAAACATGGGTTAGTATTGTTTGCCGATGATACTTCTTTGATATTTAAAGTTAAAAGACAGCAATAAAATTATGACGAGGTAAACAATGCTATCTCTAGTATAGTGAACTGGTTTACTGTTAACAATTTATTACTTAATGAAAAGAAAACTAAATGTATTAAATTCGTGTTACCCAATGTGAACCCGGTAACTACAGACATATTTATAAAAGGACAGAGATTGGACCTTGTGCAGTCGACTGTCTTTTTGGGCATTACTTTAGACGCCAAACTACAATGGGATCCTCATATAAATAAATTGTCGAACAGACTGAGTTCGGCAGCGTTCGCAGTTAAAAAAATTAGAGCTCTTACCGACGTAGACACCGCTAGACTAGTCTACTTTAGTTACTTTCATAGTCTAATGACCTATGGTATTTTATTGTGGGGTCACGCTGCGAATGCTAATAGTATATTTATTCTGCAGAAACGGGCTGTTCGTGCAATTTATAGATTAGGGCCTAGAGTGTCACTGAGGGAAAAGTTTAAAGAAATCAATATTCTGACATTTGTGTCTCAATATATCTATGACAATCTTGTGTATGTAAAAAGAAATATAACTAATTTTCAGAAGTACAGTGATATACACAATTTTAATACTAGAAATAAAGACAAGTTGGTTGCTTATGTAAGCCGACTACATAAAATTAGTAATTCTTTTAAAGGCAATTGTATACGCTATTACAATAAGGTACCTACTGATATTAAAAACTTACCTTTAGACAAGTTTAAAATAATAATAAAACAGAAATTGTATAAAAAAGGTTACTACAGGATATCTGATTACTTAGAGGACAGATGTCCATGGGAATAGATTGTTTGAGTAACAGGCTGTTTCGATATATAATTAGCATTCATTTTGTAATTTGACAATATTTTATTTAAAAAAGGAAACGCAAAAGATGCGACGACTGTGGAGTTTCTTCGGTGAGCTCTTCTCCACAGATTCCGCCATTGGGTTAGTGAACTCACCCAAAAAAATGTAATGACGGATCTAAGTGATGTAACAACATCCTATGGAAATAAATGATTTTTGATTTTGATTTTTGATTTTGACACTACGTCGACAAGGTAACTCACACCTACACACACACACACACACACTACAGAGCAGCAGGAGCGAGTGATGCTCAGTCTCGAGCAGACAGTGTGCCGCGCGCTACTGCGGGCGGAGGAGGCGTGGCCGCAGTTCCAGCAGGTGGCGCTGCGGTGCCGCGACACACACTACGTCGACAAGGTAACTCACACCTACACACACGCACACACACACACACACACACACACACACACACACACACACACACACACTACAGAGCAGCAGGAGCGAGTGATGCTCAGTCTCGAGCAGACAGTGTGCCGCGCGCTACTGCGGGCGGAGGAGGCGTGGCCGCAGTTCCAGCAGGTGGCGCTGCGGTGCCGCGACACACACTACGTCGACAAGGTAACTCACACCTACACACACGCGCACACACACACACACACACACACACACACACACACACACACACTACAGAGCAGCAGGAGCGAGTGATGCTCAGTCTCGAGCAGACAGTGTGCCGCGCGCTACTGCGGGCGGAGGAGGCGTGGCCGCAGTTCCAGCAGGTGGCGCTGCGGTGCCGCGACACACACTACGTCGACAAGGTAACTCACACCTACACACACGCACACACACACACACACACACACACACACACACACACACACACACACACACTACAGAGCAGCAGGAGCGAGTGATGCTCAGTCTCGAGCAGACAGTGTGCCGCGCGCTACTGCGGGCGGAGGAGGCGTGGCCGCAGTTCCAGCAGGTGGCGCTGCGGTGCCGCGACACACACTACGTCGACAAGGTAACTATAGGTCTTCTATGTTATGCCGACGACACCGCAATACTTTACAGTGGAAAGACTTGGGAAAACACCTTCAAAGCTGCAGAAAATGGTCTAACTTCTATTTCAGAATGGCTTCAAAGTAACCTGCTAACGCTAAACAACGATAAAACAAAATATCTATGTTTCCAAAAAACCTCCGCATCTGAGCCTCCGTTGACACTTAAGCTAAAGGTCCACACTTGCAAAAATTCCCTTATAACTTGTACTTGCAACACAATCGAAAGAACTAACACTATCAAATATTTAGGAATTACAGTTGACGAAAAGCTCAATTTCAAAGAGCATGTATTTGGGCTGTCTAAAAGGGTGAGAAAGACTATAGGAGTGATGAAGAAACTTCGCAACGCAGCCAGTAGAGACATCCTTAATCACGTTTACACAGCGCTATGTCAGTCCCTACTGACATACTGCATCACCGTATGGGGGAGTGCAGCAAAGACTGTCCTAACTAGCGCAGAAAGAGCCCAACGATCCGTTTTAAAAGTAATGTTGAAAAAAACTTTCAGATACCCAACCAAAGAGCTGTACAAAGATGCCAAAGTCTTAACAGTCCGTCAACTTTTCATACTTAAAATCTCCCTAACGGCTCATAAAGCTACAATCAACTCCAGCTCCTACACCCACTTACTACAAAGACGCGTTTACAGAATACCAATTCCCACTATAAATACATCTTTTGCAAGTAGATTCGACCCTTACGTAAGCTCTCACATTTACAATAACCTCGTCAAACTCTGTGATATTAAGACTAACTCATTCATGGAAGCCAAAAGAAAACTAACAATGTTCCTACTAACACTAGATTATAATAAAACAGAAATACTATTAGTTTAATTTGAATATAAGTAATTATAATTAATGTTATAGATGTGGTAGAACTCAACTTCTGCTACTACTAACTAAATTATTTTATTCTATGTTATACTTAACTGTTGCTTCTTACAATTTAATTGGTTCCTCGCGATACAGGCATAGCCTAGTGCAAGGACCCCTGGTAATTTTGTAGATTTAAGTTCAGATTATGCACAGATTTTATTTGTTTTAAGATATCTGCTCGTGTATTTTTTTTTTGTGCAATAAATACATTTTTTACTTACTTTACTTACTTAACTCACACCTACACACACGCACACACACACACACACACACACACACACACACACACACACACACACACACACTACAGAGCAGCAGGAGCGAGTGATGCTCAGTCTCGAGCAGACAGTGTGCCGCGCGCTACTGCGGGCGGAGGAGGCGTGGCCGCAGTTCCAGCAGGTGGCGCTGCGGTGCCGCGACACACACTACGTCGACAAGGTAACTCACATCTACACACACACACTCACTACAAAGCAGCAGGAGCGAGTGATGCTCAGTCTCGAGCAGACAGTGTGCCGCGCGCTACTGCGGGCGGAGGAGGCGTGGCCGCAGTTCCAGCAGGTGGCGCTGCGGTGCCGCGACACACACTACGTCGACAAGGTAACTCACACCTACACACTCTCACACACACACACACACACACACACACTACAGAGCAGCAGGAGCGAGTGATGCTCAGTCTCGAGCAGACAATGTGCCGCGCGCTACTGCGGGCGGAGGAGGCGTGGCCGCAGTTCCAGCAGGTGGCGCTGCGGTGCCGCGACACACACTACGTCGACAAGGTAACTCATACCTACACACACACACACTCACACAGTCACACACACACACACACACACACACACACACACACACACGAACACACACACTACAGAGCAGCAGGAGCGAGTGATGCTCAGTCTCGAGCTGACAGTGTGCCGCGCGCTACTGCGGGCGGAGGAGGCGTGGCCGCAGTTCCAGCAGGTGGCGCTGCGGTGCCGCGACACACACTACGTCGACAAGGTAACTCACACCTACACACACACACACACACACACTACAGAGCAGCAGGAGCGAGTGATGCTCAGTCTCGAGCAGACAGTGTGCCGCGCGCTACTGCGGGCGGAGGAGGTGTGGCCGCAGTTCCAGCAGGTGGCGCTGCGGTGCCGCGATACACACTACGTCGACAAGGTAACTCACACCTACACACACGCACACACACACACACACACACACACACACACACACACACTACAGAGCAGCAGGAGCGAGTGATGCTCAGTCTCGAGCAGACAGTGTGCCGCGCGCTACTGCGGGCGGAGGAGGCGTGGCCGCAGTTCCAGCAGGTGGCGCTGCGGTGCCGCGACACACACTACGTCGACAAGGTAACTCACATCTACACACACACACTCACTACAAAGCAGCAGGAGCGAGTGATGCTCAGTCTCGAGCAGACAGTGTGCCGCGCGCTACTGCGGGCGGAGGAGGCGTGGCCGCAGTTCCAGCAGGTGGCGCTGCGGTGCCGCGACACACACTGCGTCGACAAGGTAACTCACACCTACACACACACTCACTACAGAGCAGCGGAGCGAGTGATGCTCAGTCTCGAGCTGACAGTGTGCCGCGCGCTACTGCGGGCGGAGGAGGCGTGGCCGCAGTTCCAGCAGGTGGCGCTGCGGTGCCGCGACACACACTACGTCGACAAGGTAACTCACACCTACACACACACACACACACACACTACAGAGCAGCAGGAGCGAGTGATGCTCAGTCTCGAGCAGACAGTGTGCCGCGCGCAACTGCGGGCGGAGGAGGTGTGGCCGCAGTTCCAGCAGGTGGCGCTGCGGTGCCGCGACACACACTACGTCGACAAGGTAACTCACACCTACACACACGCACACACACACACACACACACACACACTACAGAGCAGCAGGAGCGAGTGATGCTCAGTCTCGAGCAGACAGTGTGCCGCGCGCTACTGCGGGCGGAGGAGGCGTGGCCGCAGTTCCAGCAGGTGGCGCTGCGGTGCCGCGACACACACTACGTCGACAAGGTAACTCACATCTACACACACACACTCACTACAAAGCAGCAGGAGCGAGTGATGCTCAGTCTCGAGCAGACAGTGTGCCGCGCGCTACTGCGGGCGGAGGAGGCGTGGCCGCAGTTCCAGCAGGTGGCGCTGCGGTGCCGCGACACACACTGCGTCGACAAGGTAACTCACACCTACACACACACTCACTACAGAGCAGCGGAGCGAGTGATGCTCAGTCTCGAGCAGACAGTGTGCCGCGCGCTACTGCGGGCGGAGGAGGCGTGGCCGCAGTTCCAGCAGGTGGCGCTGCGGTGCCGCGACACACACTACGTCGACAAGGTAACTCACACCTACACACACACACACACTCACTACAGAGCAGCAGGAGCGAGTGATGCTCAGTCTCGAGCAGACAGTGTGCCGCGCGCTACTGCGGGCGGAGGAGGCGTGGCCGCAGTTCCAGCAGGTGGCGCTGCGGTGCCGCGACACACACTGCGTCGACAAGGTAACTCACACCTACACACACACACACACACACACTCACTACAGAGCAGCAGGAGCGAGTGATGCTCAGTCTCGGGCAGACAGTGTGCCGCGTTATACTGCGTCAGCGTTTTAATATCTATCTTTATTAATTTGATCTTACAGCTGCGGCGAATTATTGTTGCCTGCGGTAGTTATTGACAAGTACGAACATGAGCCCTATAATAGTGTGTGTATTTTGTTTCAGGTCAAAACGGAACACGAAGCTGCAATGGAATACTTGAAAACGATAACAGTGTTCGAGGACAAGCTGCTGACAATAGAGTAAGTTTTTTCTCTTGTAAATAGGGGAATTATGACTTTATTGAATGTAAACGCAGATATCCATGAAAGCCTCAAAATGAGTTATTGAAGAATAGTTTCTGTCGGTTTACTTATTTTTAACTATATTATTTTTGTTTATGACAGTGTCACATATTTTGTCAACAACATATAACATCTCGTCACGCCTTTACCATACGGGGTGGAGGCACAATTGTGTCCACTTTGAGCCAGTTATTCACTGGCAGTGACAGGGGGCTAGCCCATCGCCGCAGCTATGGAGTAATGAAGGTTTCCACACGATGTTTTCCATCACCGTTAAAACGTCCTTATAATGTACTTAAGATAAATTAATTATGCCATTGCTGCATAGTCAGCAATCGAACCTATATATCCTGTGTGAGAAGCAAGTGTGAAACCCATTAGACCACGGAACTCGCATATATATTTTGTCAGTTTTCGTATTTATGGCAGGTGTCACATATTTTGATAGATTTGATATTTTAACAGGTTTCACATATTTTGTCAACAACATATAACATAGCGTCACGCCTTTACCATACGGGGTGGCAGAGGCACAATTGTGTCCACTTTGAGCCAGTTATTCACTGGCAGTGACAGGGGGCTAGCCCATCGCCGCAGCTATGGATTAATGAAGGTTTCCACACGATGTTTTCCATCACCGTTAAAACGTCCTTATAATGTACTTAAGATAAATTAATTATGCCATTGCTGCATAGTCAGCAATTGAACCTATATATCCTGTGTGAGAAGCAATTGTGAAACCCATTAGACCACGGAACTCGCATATATATTTTGTCAGTTTTCGTATTTATGGCAGGTGTCACATATTTTGATAGATTTGATATTTTAACAGGTTTCACATACTAAGACAGATTTCTTATTTTCGACAAGTCAAATATTTTGACATGTTCTTATTCGCTTCGTCCTTTTTACCTACTTCTGCCCAGGGACCCTGACGAGAAGATTAAGGTTTACCAAGAGTACATCGAGGTGGTCAAAGATCTGGACAAGCAAGACAAGTACGCTTCGTGCGACAGCGACGGCATATTGAAGGTAAACTAATGCACTGAGATCGATGCTGGAGGCGACACGGCTAAACTAGCTAAACTAATTAAGAAGTGTGTTTGAAATTGGCCTCTATCGCACAAGAGCTGTCGGTTGCAATGTTGTCAGTCAATGTTTTGACATCTAAAGGATAGCAATGATTAAGTACAATGTATCAAGCCAAGGGTCCCGGGTTCGAGTCCCGGTGGGGGCAAATATTTGTTTCATGAGAACGGATGTTTATACCCTAGTCATGGTTGTTTATCTATCTATGTATAATATTTATCTATATAAGTATGTGTATCGTTGTCTAGTACCCAAGATACAGGGAATCCTAGTTTGGGGCTAGATCAATGTGTGTAAATAGTGTCCAAGGTATTATTATTATTATTATTATTATTATTGACCCAGCTATAATGTGAACTGGCTAATGTTATAAATATCGAGTTAACACGTATTACGTTCTTGGTAACTGAATAACAACAACACGTATTACGTTCTTGGTAACTTAATAACAACAACACGTATTACGTTCTTGGTAACCGAATAACAACAACACGTATTACGTTCTTGGTAACCGAATAACAATAACACTTAGTACGTTCTTGGTAACCGAATAACAACAACACGTATTAGGTTCTTGGTAACCGAATAACAACAACACGGATTACGTTCTTGGTAACCGAATAACAACAACACGTATTAGGTTCTTGGTAACCGAATAACAACAACACGGATTACGTTCTTTGTAACCGAATAACAACAACACGTATTACGTTCTTGGTAACCGAATATTAACAACACGTATTACGTTCTTGGTAACCGAATATTAACAACATATTTTACGGTCTTGGTAACCGAATAATAACAACACGTATTACGTTCTTGGTAACCGAATAACAACAACACGTATTACGTTCTTGGTAACCGAATATTAACAACACGTATTACGTTCCTGGTAACCGAATAATAACAACACGTATTACGTTCTTGGTAACCGAATTACAACAACACGTATTAAGTTCTTGGTAACCGAATAACAACAACACGTATTAAGTTCTCGGTAACCGAATAACCAAAACGTATATAAGTTCTTGGTAACCGAATAACAACCTGAATTTATTGAGATTACAGAAAATGTGCCTTGTACTCCCTTGAATTGTTTGATGAACTTGTCGGTGTTAAGTCGAACTGGCCTTTATTTATTTGTTCATCAACTTCACTGACAGCTAGACAAGCCCTAACTCACAGTTCATCGGCAGCTTGTTTCCGCTCACTGCTGTACATATGACTCCATTATTAGGGGTCCGTACCCGAAGGGACCCTATTACTAAGCCTCCTCTGTCCGTCTGTCGGTCCGTCACCGGGCTTTATCAGGGTCCTAATTCCGGCAGACAATGACCGCTTAGTGATAATGACGCGACGCGGACGGTCAACTTTAGGTATCCATTATTTGGCATTTGGATAATCACTTAGGTAATCAATGGTAGACATTGAGTTAAATATAAATTAGTGGATGGATTACAAAAACGTCAGATACAAAATAACTAAAGTTGACACTAAGCGGTCATTGTCTGCCGGAATTAGGGCCCTGGTGAACTGTAATAGGTAGAGAGTTCTGGATCTTTAAAAACCTGATATATGCTAAACTACCTGATCTTCTAAGATGAACATAAATCGCCTTTGGGCAGTTTGTTCTATCCTACTGCATTCCTGTCTGGGGTGGAGCAGAAAAATCCAAAATGCTTTGTCTCGAGAGGGCACAGAGGTCTTTCCTGAAGGTGATGTTCCTGAAGCCAGCTTCCGAACTCTACTCTTTATCCAATCTATTGAGTGTAAGACAAATTTACGTACTCCAATTGATACTCAGGGGACATCGGCAGGATCCCAACTACATGACTATGACAAATAAAAAACATAACATAGTTTACAGGACTCCGGCACACAAAACAGTATTCGCTCGTAAACAATACAACATACAGTAGTCCATTATAATTTACAACAAAGTTATCAAAATTTTAAATATTCATCTAAAGCTATCATTCGAGTGCAAGACCAATGTCTCAAAATGGCTCAAAACCCTGGAGTACTGTCCTCTCGCAGGTGCTCTACGACCGCGCGACCACCTGCGCGCCGCCCAGCAGCACGCTGGCGCCGCACGCGCTGCTGACGGCGTGGGCGGCACACGCGCAGGGCTGCGGCTCGCGCGCGACACAGTGGCGCGTGCTGTGCGCGTGTGCGCGGCGCTGTCCGCGGCGCGGGACCTTCCACGCCATGATGATGCGGCACAAGGAGCGGGAGGGCAAGGGCAGGGACGAGGTGACACTCGACATAATACTACCCGCTGTTATTAAATCGAACATCAAAAATGTTCATTCTAATCTGATCTGACGAAATCTGTAGAAACACTCAGACCGCCACTGTTTGTTAACCAAGGCTCGACAGCTTAGCACGAATCTCGTTTCTAATTTGTCGTTATATCAAGAATTGTATGTAATTAAATAATATGCTGCTAAATTCCTTGACCATGGCTAACAAACTAGATTGGAGGCAAAAAATGACGTTTGCTAAGTAAGTATATGTAAATATCTACAGTAATAAAGTACTTTGATTTTGACTTTGTGACGTCATCCGCCGCCACCGCGACAAATGGCGGCGTTTTAGCCGCTAAAATTTACTCCGTGATTTTAAATGTGAATTTAACAGTTAAAATTATTCTTATTATTAGGATGTAAACAGTGAATAGAAAACGAAAACAAAATACATCGATATTCTCTATTGCGAAAAATGGCGGACTCCGTCAAGGGGAGATCAAAACCTAATTTATTTGATTTTCATCTTCTTCTGTGTATATGAATTTTATTTCCTCGTAGTAGTCGTGAAAAGCACTCTGTATTGCCTCGACCAAAAGTGCAATAGATGGGCTCGGCCCTCAAACTCGCTCGTATTGCTCACTATCCCGCCTCTACAACAATGTACTATTAATCCCCGAAAACCTACCAAACTAAATCTACATTCCCTCCGCCTCCAGATAAAAACGATTCTCGAGACAGCTCTGTCGAAGGGCCTGGAGTCGTACAAGGACACGGAGAGCATCTGGATGTCCTACCTCGAGTACTTGCGGCGACACACCGCCTTCGACGACGAGGGACAGACGGAGACGCTGAGGCGGACGTTTAGACTCGCCTGGGATTCTTTGGCTGAGGTAAATACACTTATAAAAAGTATTTTTATTTTATTTTATTTACATATTTGTCAAATTCATAAGTACAACATTACAGAAATAATTCTATTGCGTTGTACATACACCGAACAAAATAGCATTGATAACATATATAATAAGAAATTAAATTACAAATTGTTCATTTCACTTCAATCAGTGTGTCAACTTAATATTAAATTCAAATTACAATAAGTCAAATTACAAATAAGACAACACAATTTAAACATTGTATACATAGCCTTTATATACCGGCTTCGTGATCGTGGCCAAGATCGTGGACAAAGTCCCTTCTTTATCTACCCTCTACTTTGTGAAATATGTGAGTACTATAGTGTTATAACACCAAGTAAACTATACGACAAAAGACCCCAAAAAGGCTAACCTCCGATTTCTGAATTGAGAATTTCTCTAATCAAATACTTATGTATCGTTCTGTCTCTGCAGACGTCACAAAAAAGAACTGGACAGAACGATACTAGGGTTTTAACTTAGTGAATTTCTCAATTCAGAAAACAGCGCTAGTTAATCTTAGTAGGGAAAACTTAGCAATACTGGCAGGTGTGGTGACAGGTCACTGCAAACTAAATAGACACCTATCATTATTGAGGCTCGCACAGGACCCATCATGCCCTCACTAGGGCTTTGAAGAAAGTAGCCAGCACTTCTTGGGAGAATGCGTAATGTATTCAAACATAAGATGGCGAACACTAGGGATGGATAACATTAAAGCAGATGATTTGTCAAACTTAAAGTTTAGCGACATCCTAGAATTCATTAAGCGAACTGGAAGATTTGGGGAGGGACATCTGTTGATCCAACAGTAACCAGTGCCCAAACACTGGGAATCATCATCATCATCAAACTAGACGCCTTACAGGCATCTTCCGTCTCGTGTCACACACGCCTTGAAGACCTTGAAGCATGTTCTTATGTTCTACAGGTGCGACATGAGACGGAAGATGCCTGATAGGCGTCTAGTTGGCTTGGTGTTGTGGTATAAGCATTGGTTTTGCCAACAGACGTGGGGCGCGGAGGCGAACGACTGCGAGGTTCCGCTGTTCTGGGCGCGGCTCGAGTACAAGCGCCTCGGCGACCCCAAGCAGGGCAAGCAGATCATAGAGGAGATATTCAGTGAGTGAACAAAGCGAAGCTATTTCAGGCGCGCCACATTTCTTTAGTTGTGAGCGGTCTGTGACAGGGTAAGGTAGGGTGTGAGAGAGAGAGAGGGTCACAGCTCGCTCAGAGACAAAATAAACTTGGCACGAACTATACTGCCTAATAAGTTGCAAACAAGACAAGACAACTCAACAAGGTTTTGAAATCACAACCTAAAACCCTTATTTGAAAGAAAATTTTTCGCCGGATCGAAGCGGGGTCTTATAAGTCAGCGATGACCTTAAGTCGCCGTCGAGATTTTTGTGGCGCTCGACATTTAATCTAAAACTTTTGGGTCTTTCTTAGTAACTCGCAATCAGATCGCTGATGATCGATGTCCATAATGATGGGAATTGTCGAACCTCGATGGACTAAATCATCGATCGGCCCCTTCCAACCCATTCTGGGCAAACGCCTCTTTACACCCGCTGTATAATTCCGTCAGCTCAAAAAACATTTCCGATTCACTTCGCACAGAATACGGCGAGAACAAAACCATGTCGAAATACTGGGAGGCGTTCATATGCCTTGAGTCTACACGCTCGCCGCCGTGCTCCGAGCACAAGCTGCGCGAGCTGCACCGTCGCGCGCTGCGCTTCGTGAGCGACTACCCGCCGACGGTGGTCAGACTCTATACGGATTTGGAAAGGGATGTGGGCACCTTGGAGAGCTTTGTCCAGTGCCAGAAGGATTGCGAAGTGAGTAAGGCACCAGTGTTGTTGTAAGTGAATGAAATGAGTCACTGAATGAATGAGATGAGTGAATGAATGACTAGGCTCGCCGCCGCCGCCCTCCGAACACTAAACAACTAAGCTACTGCGCGCCGAGACCGTTGCCAGAATGTATAAGGATTTGGAAAGAGACGTGGGGACTTAGAAGAGCTTTGTACAGTGCC
This sequence comes from Argyresthia goedartella, assembly GCA_949825045.1. Taxonomy (NCBI): domain Eukaryota; kingdom Metazoa; phylum Arthropoda; class Insecta; order Lepidoptera; family Argyresthiidae; genus Argyresthia; species Argyresthia goedartella. The sequence goes on from OX463828.1 coordinate 18,632,199, forward strand.
AGAAGGATAACGAACTGAGTATCGAATAGTGTTGTCATTTATGGCCGATCCCAATAGCCTATCTTCTATCCATAATCTGCAGATTTAAGACTGCTTTTTTGTCAAATTTGACAAAAATCCCATAGCGCAACTGTGAAATGTAACGCGTATTCTGCAGATCACGAATGGAGATAGGTTATTGGGGTAAGCGAATGAAACGACAACCTCTGTGGGTCTGACTACCTTGCGATAGGTACCGGGTTCGGGACTGGGGCTATAGAAAAAAAGACCTGGTCGTGGATGTTTATATGTCTGTGACGTCGCTGTTAACACGACACGGGGTATCCTAGTGTGGGGCCAGAAGCAATGTATGTGCCTGTATATAAATGTTTATGTGTTGGAGTTATTTAGTTAATTTTATTTATTTGGAGAAAAAACAACACAAAATTTAGACTTAAAATAATCTTATGAAACAAAACACAAAAAAAATACATAACACACACACACTGAGACATAATCACATCCAAGAAAGAAACCAAGTTCATTTCCAAGACAGTTGTTCAATTACTATCAAACCATACCTACTTCATAACCCCATACCGGTGAAATAGAAGACATTTTACACGGTTTTTGACAGTATTAACAAGACATAAGGTTTAAAATTAAGTGGATTGTATTTCCCTCTAACCAATAAAAGGGTTAACTATCATAGCAAAACTATAAGCTAACTATATAAGCTCCTAAACATGTCACATAAACGTATGCATAATAATGCTGACATACTAAGATAACCTGTGTCGTGCGAACCAGATACCTCTATCCACACCCAAAGCACAGCAGACCTCAAACCTCAATCACGTTCGGAGGTCTGAAAGAACAAAAGGTTCGCAAACATGTCAAATGCTCATGTTTCCTACTCGAAGAGTATAGTCTATTACAAACTTACCTACCAGATAAATTATAACTGCAAACCTATGTCAAACCGTTTTTACTTTGCCAGGCGAAACTCAAAGAATGGCGTGACAGCTATCAAGCGATGAAAGACAAGATGATAGGGCATAAACAAAAGGGAAAACAACCACAGAACAAAAAGGGTAAAGACAGCAAGAAACCGGAACAACAACAGAAACAGACAAAGAGCGACAACAGCAAACAACAACAGAACAAGAGCAAGAGAAAGGCGGACGACGAGAGTGATGTCGTTGAGGTGAAGAAGAAAAGAGATGGCGGCATGCAGGAGTCGGGCGAGAAAACGGGACAGAGCAGCAGTAGCGGGTTGAAGCGGTCCCATGAAGATGAGGAGAGTGAAGGTAACTAACTAAATACAACAGGCCGTGCGGCCATCTATGTCAGTGACGTGACAGAAACAAAGTATACAAGTGGCACGTTGTTTCGTGTCATGCCACGCCACGCCAAGATTACTTGATAGATCATTACGTGGGCATCTGGCCTTATAACAAAGAAAGATACAGAAAGATAGAAGAACAAAGATATATACTAACATAACTATAATAGGTAGGATAACTGGCGAAGCTAAGCGTAGCTCGCTGGCTTGATGGTCGTGGCACCTTGTGGGTAAGCAAGAATGTTGTCACTGGAGGTTCTTCCTTTTCAGTTCTTGTCTGCTCATAACTGTTCATTTAGGTCAGGCTACTCCTTAGCAATACAGCCGTGAGCATATTATGTATGTAAATACTATTTTAAGAATAGTACCGGCCTACTGCTGAATTTGTTGCGATTTGCAAGCGGGAAAACAGTGTAGTATATAGAGCTCGCCTATGTTTTTTCAATAAACAAGAATCAGTATAGTGCTGTTCCGATAACTTTTATGAGGCAAACTGAAGCGTTGAGGAGGGCTGCGCAAGCCGTCCAGGCTAATTCACATGGCTAGCCAATCAAGAAATGACTTACCCACTGTTTTTGGTATCAAATATCCCCGTGATGCAGGGGATAGGGAACATGAAATTTATGTGGCAAAGAATATTATGATTGTGTCGAATTGTTTGTGTGGACGTATTAATATGAAGAAATACTTAAAAATGTTGGCCCCAAATTTGCTGCCCACTAAAATCAGTCGGTCTAGGCTCCAGCCTACTTAGCGTATTGGCAAATCCAGCCCTGTGTGTGAGGGGCATCCGCACATGGAGCTACGCGACGTCAACGCGGCTGCGACGAAACTGATATGCCCTTATAAATAAGGTTTTAATCAATCTCCATGTGACTTAACCTATGCACGAATGTCCTGACTGTTTAATATCTCAAGCTCGTTTTCAGTGGCGGACAAGAAGAGAACGAGAACTGACAGTCCCAGTGACCCGGGCGCCGGCGACCGCGAAGCTTGCACGCTGTTTGTTAGCAATCTAGAATTCAAGTGAGTGTACAATACACATGTACCTACAATAACACATGTATGTATTATACACCAACGTAAACTAGGCACCTCGCTCTGATGACGTCATAGCGTTCGTCACTGTCTGTCCTATTGATGGGTCGAGGGCGAGAGCGAGTGAGAGGGACGGGAAATCGAATTCCTCGCGGGTGCCTACTTAACTTAGAACGTAGAACAAGATCGAACGCTTTTTCTCTGCTTCGTTGACCTAGAAAAGGCATCCGATAGCGTGCTGCGTGAAGCCTTATGGAATATTCAGGTTTGTGAGGTTACTTCGACTTCTGCACGACAAAATGGAATGCTGTGTCGTAATAACTGGTGAACATTTACATTTACAGAAGAATTGAGACGGTCTTTACAGCAGACTTCAATGTTTACCTCTTTGCATTATAATAGTTTTCTTATTGTTGACGTGGTTTTATTTATTTATTTATGAAGGTCTACAACAATGCTTAAATAGGCTTTTCTTAGACTCTTAAGGCATTAAGACTTAATAATTAGTAAGCTTCCAACAATAATCGAAGCTTGCTCTAAAGACCGAACTCTATACCGAATGTGCCTGCATATAATTATTTTTTTGTTTTTATATTTACATTTGTATATTTTACATTCTGTTTCTAAACATGCAAATAGACGTTTTTAAAGTTCCGCCGTTAAAAGAACGGAAGTTGGAAAAATCTTGACGCAACTTAGTCCACTGTACGACAACGAAAAACAATGAAAAACTAGAATTATAATCACACTGTTCGTTTTAAACAGGTTGATTTCCACTCAATTGCCTCTAATCTGCTGAAAAGTATGGTAATGTCACAGGAGTCCCATTCATTACACGTCAATTTGGCAGAAAATGCGTTGCTGCTGTGGATTTTAGTTAGCGAATAATCTGTTATATTTGCTGAGACACCGCTCGCCATATTATGAAGTGAGGAATCTGTAATCTCTAGTTAACTAATGCAAGTTTACTATCGTGTCAGAGTGAACGAGCAGCACCTGAGAGACAAGTTGTCCGAGTGGGGCGACGTCGTCTCGATGCGGGTGCGCGCGGGGGTGAAGGCGTTCGGGGGGTCTATATGCTACTGCCAGTATAAGAAGCCTGTGAGTATTTACTGATACCACAAATACTATTATACTAATACCTAGCGAGTAATTCCATTACGAAATAATTATTTTGGAGCTAATCGCTGAAACGTATTGTATAAACAATACCTATATAGCCAGTTGCAGACGCGATCTTTAAATTTTAAAGCCCTGCAAAACGCTAATGGCGTTTCAGTTCAATGAAATTTTGTTGTATTGATAAAACATATGGCTCTTATTTCTGAGTGCATAATGTTCGTGACAGTTCACATTGACGCCTTGACGTAACGCCCATTAGAGTTCTGCGGGTGCACGTGCGGGTCCGATGTCCTACTCGCACTTGACCGGTTTTATTTAAATCTCGTACAGTTAATTATTTGTTGCTGTAGCGGCAATAGAAATTCAATTTCGTTGCAAATTTAACTCTCTCTCTACTTATTGCGGTTCATTATCATGTTAAAAAATAAAGAATTATTATTATTATATGTGTCACCGTAAGATTGTCAAAACCGTCAGTTTATAATGTAACGGTATTTTTCGCGTTAGTTTACAAACTATCGATACGTTGTAAACTCTACCGTACTGCTTACGATATGACGCTTTAGTTTATAATAAAACTGTTAAATTGTAAACTGTTTTAAACTTGAATTGCAAACGAAATACCAGGGCAAACACTGCGGTAGCTTAGGTGAAGACTAGAGGGGGCGAGCGCAGCGAAGCCCTCGAATTGTCTTCGTGTTAGGTTGATATGTAAGAAGAAAATAAACGTAAATGACATATACATATGACACCGTAAGATAGTCAAAAATCAGTTTATCAACTAAAGGTTTTTTCTCGTAAGTTGGTCAAATTTCGACAGATAGTAAACTGTGGCGTACTGCGTACTATATGACGCGGTAGTTGATGAACTAACGGTTAAAACTGTTAAATAGTAAACTTATTTAAACTTGAATTGCAATCGAAATACCAGGGCAAACACTGCGGTAGCTTAGGTGAAGACTAGAGGGGGCGAGCGCAGCGACGCCCTCGAATTGTCTTCGTGTTAGGTTGATATGTAAGAAGAAAATAAACGTAAATGACATACATATGACACCGTAAGATAGTCAAAACCATCAGTTTATCAACTAACGGTTTTTTCTCGTAAGTTGGTCAAATTTCGACTGATAGTAAACTGTGGCGTACTGCGTACTATATGACGCGGTAGTTGATCAACTAACGGTTAAAACTGTTAAATAGTAAACTTATTTAAACTTGAATTGCAATTGAAATACCAGGGCAAACACTGCGGTAGCTTAGGTGAAGACTAGAGGGGGCGAGCGCAGCGAAGCCCTCGAATTGTCTTCGTGTTAGGTTGACATGTAAGAAGAAAATAAACGTAAATGACATATATATGTCACCGTAAGATAGTCCAAACCATCAGTTTATCAACTAACGGTTTTTTCTCGTAAGTTGGTCAAATTTCGACAGATAGTAAACTGTGGCGTACTGCGTACTATATGACGCGGTAGTTGATCAACTAACGGTTAAAACTGTTAAATAGTAAACTTATTTAAGCTTGAATTGCAAACGAAATACCAGGGCAAACACTGCGGTAGCTTAGGTGAAGACTAGAGGGGGCGAGCGCAGCGAAGGTTGTTAGGTTGATATGTAAGAGCAAAAGAAACGTAAATTCTAAACCCTGTCGATAGTTGATCAACTACCGCGTTAGTTGATCAACTGACGGTTTTGACTTGTTTTGTATCTTCCGGTGACATATACAACCCGCTGAATTACGGACGGACGGACAGATGGACAGCGGAACCTTAGTAATTAGGCCCTTTGGGTACGGAACCCTAATAAAGCATTTATATGCCAAAAAACCTTTTTATATCTGTAGATAGTGTGTTGATGAGTGCTGTTGTCTCCTCAGTCGTCGGTGGATAAGGCGGTGACGCATGACCGGGAGCCGCTGGACGGCCGACCCATGTTTCTCTCCAGATACTCCACCAATAAAGGTAAATATCTTAAATATCTCTTACATACATACACACACACACATACACACACCTTTCAAGAAGGATAGAAGGATCTTGGCTACCCCCGCTTTCTCAACCTTCATACATGGTTGGAGCAGTAGAATATTCTTGCTAGAGTTTTACAAATGTGTAACCCAATAAGTTAGGGAGAAAATATTATAAATTAACATAATTACATACATATATACATACATTGCTTGTGGCCCCACACCAGGATACCCTGAGTCGTGGGAACCAGAATCAGCGACGTCACACACATAAATATCCAAGACTTGGGATTTTTTTCTTTACCCCCAGCCGGGGATCGAACCCTGTACCTCTCGCTTGGTAGGCAAAGCCACAACCGCTGCGCCACAGAGGTCGCCATATTGTTATATGTCATATATCAATAACTCATATTGGTTATGTTCCTTACAAAATTCAAAATTCAAAAAGAGTTTATTTCCATAAGAAACACATAGGTAACATTTGGAGAATGTCAAATCTTAAACTAACACATGTATAAGGTACAGGGAAATATAGAACTCAATTTGAATTCCGTCACCTCAATGTGTTAGAGGCAAAGAGGCGACTAGAAACCTCCAGCTTTATACGTTATTTTTTACAGAATTGGAGCAAACACCTTCCAAAGGTTTCTTGTCTTCTACATAATCTGATATTTTGTAGTAAGCTTTTTTACATAAGTGATTTACAGATTCTCATAGGTATCACTTGTATTCAATTTACATATTTTGTATTGTGACGAGGTTGCACCTATAGGCTGTAGCCTTGTCAATGTCGGAATTACATGATATCTTATCAAATTTTCTGAAACACACTTTAAACTGTGCCTCTTTGATATGAAAGCTTGACGATGAACAGCGAATGATAGCCATCCAACGTTACTGACACGTTGGATGGCTATCATTCGCTGTTTTAGCAACTTTTTATCCTGGCTTTATCATGTCTCCAAAGTGGTGGCGATAGACTGGTCTTCCACCACCTGGGTGCAATTCTGTGTTTGAGCTTGGGCCTTGTCATATCGAAAAAAAGAGATGACGATAAATCGTACGATTCCAGGCAAGCAATCGTTCAAGTACTCCACAGCGGCGGAGAAGAACAAACTGTTCGTGCGGAACCTCGACTACGCCAGCTGTACCAAGGAGGCGCTCACTGAGGTGTTCGAAAAATACGGTACCCTAAAGGACATCAGGATTGTTACATTCAAGTGAGTGGGTGGACAAGCGAGCAAGTAGGCTCGATCGGGTAAAAAATCCCCATCTCAACATTTTTAGATGCTTATTACAAAACTGTACGAAAGATCATGGAGGCAGCAAACTGCCGAATCAGTTCTGGCAGAATGTATCTGAAAAATTATATGAGCACAAGTCAAAAACCAATGCATGCGTCGGCATAGCTCAAGAAACTAATCAAAGTTCTGTGATGTGAACTGACCGACGGATATGTGACAAACTGATAGCGCCCTCCGTCGAATGATCCTCCATATTTCGGAAAGAAGGATGACTTCTGAGACTTATGTTACAGTGAAATGGGATGTGTAGAAATAAAGGGGTGAAAAGGGATGCTATTATTTTTATCTTATGACAGAGATCCCTATTCACACTCTTCTTCTTCTTTTAACACAGTGGTCTAATGTAGAGAAGAGGCAAAACATTACGTTTGCTAAGCATATGTATTTACATCTACTTAACAAACATAATTTTTACCTACCTACAGTAATTAATATTCTTTGAAGTTTGCTACTCCCTGTAAACAAGACGGTCTGATCACAGAGACGGCAAGCCCAAAGGCCTCGCGTACGTGGAGTTCTCGGAGGAAGCGGGCGCCGCGCTGGCGCTGCAGAAGTGCAACGGACTGCAGCTGGGCGCGCGGAACATCGACGTGGCCATCAGCGCGCCGCCCGCCAAGTCGCACGAGCAGACGCTGGGCGCGCCCAAGCGGGAGCCCACGGGCGGGATGTGAGTACAGAGTATCTTGCTCATGCTCCTAATCAGCCTGATGCTGTTCATCTTCCTCATGCTCATGTTTATATGTCGTTTAAATTCCTTAAAGGTCTTCTTCACCTTTTCTTTCTGACAATCCTCATCATCTTTATCCTCTCCATCCTCTTTAAGATCGATGATCTTGATCTTCCTCAAACTTCTCGATGCTCATCACATTCTTCAAACTCCTTGTTGGATGACGAAGTCGAACAACACTAGGATTCATGCTCTTGTATTGACTAGCCGAGACGAGCAGATGGAGGATATTGATCCTCCAATTTTGATTCTAGTGATTAGTTAGTTCATTTAATCAGCTCCCAGATACTGGCTCTGAGAGCACGCAATGATTGTTAACAGGAGGCGCACCCAACTCAGCAGTTTCGTCCCCAGCGTGCTGCAGAAGGCTTCCACGTCTAAGGCCAACGGCGAAGATAATCGGCCGCTCAGCAACAGCGACTTTAGGAGTCTTCTGCTCAAGAAATAGTGCGGCATCCGATCAATCACCCTCGACCAGGCACGGCCACCAACATTGGGGAGAAAAACTGAAATTAATAAATGTAACATTTGTAGGCTCTGTGATTGTGTTGTTGCCTAGCAATTACATTACTAATCGAGCCACTAAAATTCTTACTTAACCTCTAGTCGCTCAAGAGGCTCAGTTCGTATTTCAGTTAGCTTGCTCTTGATTCATGTTTCATTTAATACTAGCCGTAGTTTTGTACTGTTTTTACTTAGATTGTATATTTACCTATGTATATTTATTTACTTAATATTATTTATAGTTAATCTCGCTATTATCAATACAGGTTTAGCGGTCCGGTCCCGTCAAAGCCACTCTACCTTATAATCCAGTTGCCACCTACAACAATTGACTAAGTTAAGAATATTTTCTGATGAATGTTCGTTGTATATAGTTAATTTTTACCCAAAAATACTCCTAAATTTGTCAATCGTTATTGGTGACAGGATATGACGTATGAGTAGATTTGATAGGTCTCGACGGTTTAAACTAAACCTGTTTACTTCATAGTGGAATCATACAGGTAAAGCCAAGATGCTCAACTACGAATTTACGACACGTCACCATACATGTGTTCACAGCTCATTCTGACAGGCGTGATGACGCATCGTGTATTCGCCCTTGACCTACTTGGCCATACCTGTATGGTTCTACAGTGGTACGATTGTTAACCTGATGTATGACGGATGTTATTTGTGCAAGAGACACAGGTCGCAAACATTACAAAGCTACCACAGAACCCCAAAACATACTGTTGCTAATGTCAGTATCAATTCCCAATGCATTGGCTTGTGAATTTCTTACCTAATTACTTACAAGAGGTAACTTTCGCTGTGCCCTGCGTTTCTATCCGATGTAAAATCAACAAATAACATATTTGTTTAAATTTTTGTTTTGTTTAGATGTATAAATATTTAATTATAAATATCCGCAGGACTTGAAAACGGAGCACGCCTTTATGACACAAAGTCAGGACATTTTACGGCCTCAAACTCTACGGCCACATGTATCGAGCTATGTCGAAGGTCTGCGTAAAAGAGAAACATACAGACGAACCATCGCTCCGTCCCTTTTTCTAACCTCGAACCTTCAATATAGCCCTAGTAACGGATACGCACTTAAGATTACACTGTTGAATACCTAACTATAGTAATAGCTTATACACTAACAGCGACCTATTATCACCATAGTTATATGGCTCATACACCTACATTGTCGGGTTCGTTATTTATAATTCTGATCAACATCATAACTTTTGTAAATATTTCGAATTTTGTTTTTATAATGAATTATATTCTTTCATCTGTGCAGATTAATTCTGGAAACATAATACTGTTTGTGAAAGATTTTGATCTGATTGGTTGGAAGAGCGCTTATCAGCTGATCTTGATCGTAGTGAAGTTGGCACGTGTGCTGCGCAGTGCTCTAAAAGGCGATGTTTGCGCAATGGAGCGTAGCTGAGCCAACTTCATAACTAACAAGATCAGGTATAGATTAGGAAGCAGGAATATTTGACGAATCGTAATCGTAAGTGAGTCAAGATGAAATTAACCTTCTGTTATTATTCAAAAGGGTCACTGACAGTGCAATACGCTAACGTATTCGATACGCTAAATTATTCCTGATTCCTATGCTTTTTATTACTTGTTTGTATGTAGAAATAATCGACCACGCTATGCTTTAAACTGGAGAGTGCGAGCGATTTCGAAATATAAGTTAGTAAATAATAAGTTACATAAGGCCTTTTTCAAGAAGTCCCGATAAGCTGTCTGTGACAGATTCATCTGTCATTTTATATAAAAAATATGATTTCTCTATTCAATAGAGCTTATCGGGATTTCTTGAAACAGGCCTTAAGTATATTCGAGTAAGTGGATTGTGTATCTTGATATTGTATGGGGTACATTTAGTTCCAAATTGTGTACAGCTAAATACGTTTTTTTTATGACTGCGAATTTATTTTGTCTGTGAAGGAACATGTTTTAGTCAAAGTGATAACGAGTTAATTGAAAATAAAACCTATGTTCATATATTTTGTATCATTTATATACACAACATCAAAACAGTTAACGTGTATAAATATATATTTAAAGTTACAAAAATACATTTTACACTTCGCTCTTCTCAATAGAGAATTCTTATTTACGGCATTATATTCCGACTAAAGTAAAACTGCATTCTAAACACGATCAAAATACTTTGTACTGTATATATTAAAAGAAAGCTTCGTTGCAGTATTTAAGTTCAAATACTTGTCTGCCTTTTCCATTGGTCAATTAGATCATACTACAGTTTAGTTGACCATGTTATGCGATGCATTTAGGGGCAAGCCAATAGCCGCATATTAAGACTAAATACAACCATAAATGCGAAATTTGGTGTAGCTAAGAGGAATAAATATTGCTTGTAACAGCACAGCGTCGGAAGTATCAAATGCAGACAAATACTTGAACTACCTAGTCTATTTAAATAAAGCTTGATAATGTTCTACACGGAAAAAGGCGCATCATTATTGCGCCAGGAATCCCATATGGCCCAGGATATAAACTGGACTGGAGACTGAGTCCATTGAGTTATCATTCCAATATTCGAATCAAGCCAAATAACAGACTCACTGCAACTTTACATAAAGTCAATTTCGTCACATACTCATTATTCATGATTACATCTTTTCTTTTGTTAGTTATATAAATATCGCATTCAGAACTTAACTTCAAAACTTCGTTTAACTTACATACAATTTAATAATTATAAAATGGCCTTTATATAATTTCGTGGGGCTGTCAAACTGACTGTTAGGGATAACCTATCAGTCAGTATGACAGCAAGCTCCTAAATACTAACTCAAATCCAAGATATATTGGCCGAATAATGATCCGCATGGGCACGGATCACAAATCGTAATCCCTGATCAATCACATTACCTGTGCACTGTGGTTGAAGATAAGTAATAAGTACATAGGTATATATATAACAATAACATTTCATGATATGCTTGTTTCATATTAGAAGCGATACCCATAAAATAATTATTATAATATTGCTTGAGCATGTTAGATATAGTCCGAAAACGTAAACATATAAAAATTTGGCTTCTAAACGTAGATAATACTTAATCCCTATAGTTAATGTTAACTGAAAAATTCTCACCGTTTTGAAGGGGTTTGAATTATTTTGAATGACTGCTTACTACAGTTTAAATTTATTTCGAAATGGCAGCCTAATTTGACCCTTTATTAAGTCGCAGAGGCAGAGGCAATATATTTGCCGTCAAATTTTCAACATTGCGGCTTGGTATTAAGCCCAAAACCAATGAAAAATTATGCATGCCTCTGCCACATAAAGGGTTATTTTTAATTAATCGGATATTTCAAGTGTAAGCTCCTTTATTTCATTTCAGATCAACCTTAAATTCATTAAAAAGTTTGTGAAATGTAGACGTCAAAATGCTAGATGCTAGTGTGTTGGAATATTTGCTTTGTTGGGGTCAAATCTACAAACATCGTCACGGGAAAATATATGGCAAGTGGGGACAAGCTCAACGCAACCTTATCCACGCGGCATGAAGCTCGGTGCAGCTCGTTCAAAACGGGTTCAGAGGTAATCCAGTCAAGCGTCCAAGAAAATATTCGATGATAACAATCAGTCGCGACACTAAATAATACATCAATGTTAGTTTACGACAATAGCGCTTAACTGAAGTTCCTGCGGTAGTGAAACGGTGCGGGAGGGGTGACATTACATGCCCTCTCTGAATCTCGCGCCATACATACGTAAGTGACGCAACGCTTCCCCTACTAAAACTAGTCTACAAGGAAAGTTTTCAAAGAAACAGCCGAATCGGCCAAGCCGTTTTCAGGACGCGAGCTAGCGCTATGAGTTTGTATCGTTCAATGTTCAATATTATATCGTTCGTGGTGTCAATCAATGTGTTTACCGTCCTTCCATTTTTGTTTTGATCGCTCGAACGCTTCCTTTATGCAGGACCTGGAATCAAATATAAAAATATCTGAATGAGGAGCAGTGCAGCAGCAGGAAATTATAATAAAATAAATAAAGAATGAGCTGAACGAAACCCGGGGGAGTTAAAAAAGAGGCACTGAATGGGTGTTAGGCACCGTAGGTCAACGGCATATGGGAAGGCCCAGAAGGAGATGGTGAGAGAGACGACCTCATTAAGTCCCTTACATAATCGATCAGTGTGGTTTCATCTACACGATAACCGAACGATCGAAGTGATTCGACAGGTCGAAATGTCACTTAGCGAAATAAGTAATGTGAATTCGTAGCTTCTGAAAGCCCCAGGTTGTTTCGAAGCGATTTTGAATCTTATAACATGTTTATAAAATTCAAAACCTATAACGGGGAATTGCCATCATATGATTGAATGAAATAAAACAGTAGGTGAACAAATAGTTTTTTTTTCATAAGGCCTCACTACATTTGGGCCAACCAACCTATTCGCTAATACTTCATTCATCCTGGTAGTGGCTAATTTGGCTAGAGCGTTAGAAGATCGATAGTTTCCTTCGGTGCAAGCCACTGTGCGGAATGGATATTGAGAAGCCAACCAGTGGATGTTGCGGAGCAACAAAATGAATACGCGCATATAATGAACATGCACCAATACAATGCTGTATATTTCGAAATGAATAATTTTATTCATAACTTTACTTTGACTCAGTGACATGACATTATTTGAATCATTTGAAATGTATTAAGGGATTTGTATATGGGCTTTAGAAAAAAATCTGTAATAACGCCATTAATGATTCACTGAACGAAAGTCTTAATTTTATTTTGCACAACACTATTTTTCTTATGTAAAAACTGATATCACTCGACCTGTCAAACCATTTTGATCGATTAGCGGATATATAGTAGGGAAGTGTGGGCGCGAACCAGGGAGGCATTTGCCCAGCAGTGGAACATCGTGGAGGCTAGCTACAAGATTTTAAAGAGTTTGAACCCTCTCAGCGCATAGCAAGCTTACCTGAAGATAGACTGGTACTGAATGTATTCGGACACTTGCCCCGCGTCCACGTAGCGCACCTCCGCGCCGGGCCAGACTTCCTCCCTACATAGCTTGCTCACCTGAAGACAGACTGGTGCAGGATGTATGCGGACACGTGCCCCGCGTCCACGTAGCGCACCTCCGCGCCGGGCCAGATCTCCCTACATAGCTTGCTCACCTGAAGACAGACTGGTGCAGGATGTATGCGGACACGAGCCCCGCGTCCACGTAGCGCACCTCCACGCCGGGCCAGATCTCCCTACATAGCTTGCTCACCTGAAGACAGACTGGTGCAGGATGTATGCGGACACGAGCCCCGCGTCCACGTAGCGCACCTCCACGCCGGGCCAGATCTCCCTACATAGCTTGTTCACCTGAAGACAGACTGGTGCAGGATGTATGCGGACACGAGCCCCGCGTCCACGTAGCGCACCTCCACGCCGGGCCAGATCTCCCTACATAGCTTGCTCACCTGAAGACAGACTGGTGCAGGATGTATGCGGACACGAGCCCCGCGTCCACGTAGCGCACCTCCGCGCCGGGCCAGATCTCCCTACATAGCTTGCTCACCTGAAGACAGACTGGTGCAGGATGTATGCGGACACGTGCCCCGCGTCCACGTAGCGCACCTCCGCGCCGGGCCAGACCTCCTCCCTACATAGCTTGCTCACCTGAAGACAGACTGGTGCAGGATGTATGCGGACACGTTCCCTGCGTCCACGTAGCGCACCTCCACGCCGGGCCAGATCTCCCTACATAGCTTGTTCACCTGAAGACAGACTGGTGCAGGATGTATGCGGACACGTGCCCTGGGTCCACGTAGCGCACCTCGGCGCCGGGCCAGATCTCCCTACATAGCTTGCTCACCTGAAGACAGACTGGTGCAGGATGTATGCGGACACGAGCCCCGCGTCCACGTAGCGCACCTCCACGCCGGGCCAGATCTCCCTACATAGCTTGCTCACCTGAAGACAGACTGGTGCAGGATGTATGCGGACACGAGCCCCGCGTCCACGTAGCGCACCTCCACGCCGGGCCAGATCTCCCTACATAGCTTGTTCACCTGAAGACAGACTGGTGCAGGATGTATGCGGACACGAGCCCCGCGTCCACGTAGCGCACCTCCACGCCGGGCCAGATCTCCCTACATAGCTTGCTCACCTGAAGACAGACTGGTGCAGGATGTATGCGGACACGAGCCCCGCGTCCACGTAGCGCACCTCCAAGCCGGGCCAGATCTCCCTACATAGCTTGCTCACCTGAAGACAGACTGGTGCAGGATGTATGCGGACACGAGCCCCGCGTCCACGTAGCGCACCTCCACGCCGGGCCAGATCTCCCTACATAGCTTGCTCACCTGAAGACAGACTGGTGCAGGATGTATGCGGACACGAGCCCCGCGTCCACGTAGCGCACCTCCACGCCGGGCCAGATCTCCCTACATAGCTTGTTCACCTGAAGACAGACTGGTGCAGGATGTATGCGGACACGTGCCCTGGGTCCACGTAGCGCACCTCCGCGCCGGGCCAGATCTCCCTACATAGCTTGCTTACCTGAAGACAGACTGGTGCAGGATGTATGCGGACACGAGCCCCGCGTCCACGTAGCGCACCTCCACGCCGGGCCAGATCTCCCTACATAGCTTGCTCACCTGAAGACAGACTGGTGCAGGATGTATGCGGACACGTGCCCCGCGTCCACGTAGCACACCTCCGCGCCGGGCCAGACCTCCTCCCTACATAGCTTGCTCACCTGAAGACAGACTGGTGCAGGATGTATGCGGACACGAGCCCCGCGTCCACGTAGCGCACCTCCACGCCGGCCAGATCTCCCTACATAGCTTGCTCGCCTGAAGACAGACTGGTGCAGGATGTATGCGGACACGAGCCCCGCGTCCACGTAGCGCACCTCCACGCCGGGCCAGATCTCCCTACATAGCTTGCTCACCTGAAGACAGACTGGTGCAGGATGTATGCGGACACGTGCCCCGCGTCCACGTAGCGCACCTCCGCGCCGGGCCAGACCTCCTCCCTACATAGCTTGCTCACCTGAAGACAGACTGGTGCAGGATGTATGCGGACACGTGCCCCGCGTCCACGTAGCGCACCTCCACGCCGGGCCAGATCTCCCTACATAGCTTGTTCACCTGAAGACAGACTGGTGCAGGATGTATGCGGACGTGCCCTGGGTCCACGTAGCGCACCTCGGCGCCGGGCCAGATCTCCCTACATAGCTTGCTCACCTGAAGACAGACTGGTGCAGGATGTATGCGGACACGAGCCCCGCGTCCACGTAGCGCACCTCCACGCCGGGCCAGATCTCCCTACATAGCTTGCTCACCTGAAGACAGACTGGTGCAGGATGTATGCGGACACGTGCCCCGCGACCACGTAGCGCACCTCCGCGCCGGGCCAGACCTCCTCCCTACATAGCTTGCTCACCTGAAGACAGACTGGTGCAGGTTGTATGCGGACACGTGCCCCGCGTCCACGTAGCGCACCTCCGCGCCGGGCCAGACCTCCTCCCTACATAGCTTGCTCATCTGAAGACAGACTGGTGCAGGATGTATGCGGACACGTGCCCTGCGTCCACGTAGCGCACCTCCACGCCGGGCCAGATCTCCCTACATAGCTTGTTCACCTGAAGACAGACTGGTGCAGGATGTATGCGGACACGTGCCCTGGGTCCACGTAGCGCACCTCGGCGCCGGGCCAGATCTCCCTACATAGCTTGCTCACCTGAAGACAGACTGGTGCAGGATGTATGCGGACACGAGCCCCGCGTCCACGTAGCGCACCTCCACGCCGGGCCAGATCTCCCTACATAGCTTGCTCACCTGAAGACAGACTGGTGCAGGATGTATGCGGACACGTGCCCCGCGTCCACGTAGCGCACCTCCGCGCCGGGCCAGACCTCCTCCCTACATAGCTTGCTCACCTGAAGACAGACTGGTGCAGGATGTATGCAGACACGTGCCCTGCGTCCACGTAACGCACCTCCACGCCGGGCCAGATCTCCCTACATAGCTTGTTCACCTGAAGACAGACTGGTGCAGGATGTATGCGGACACGTGCCCTGCGTCCACGTAGCGCACCTCCACGCCGGGCCAGATCTCCTCCCTACATAGCTTGCTCACCTGAAGACAGACTGGTGCAGGATGTATGCGGACACGTGCCCTGCGTCCACGTAGCGCACCTCGGCGCCGGGCCAGATCTCCTCCAGCGTGCCGACGTCTTCGCGCGGGACGTACGCGTCGTGTAGCGCGCACACCGCTGCACAATGCGGTACAAGCGGTTCATTCTCAACATCATCATCATCACGCTTATAGTAATATAATATAGTATCTGTGCTTATATAGACCATATCAACCTACTGCTGGGCAAAGGCCTATTCTTTATACAGTCAGTATCAATCAGAATTAAATGTCTTTATTACTGTAGATATTTACATATACTTAGCAAACATCATTTTTTGCCACTTCTCTGCATTGTACCACTGTGGGAGAACACCCGATCTTTACGGCCCAGTGCCAACTGCATCCGGTAATCTTACTTAAGTTATAAAGGCAAACATTTGGATGTTTGTGAACGCATTGGATGCCCACTAAGAAAAAGACTTTCCCCTGGGCCCCTATACCTGTATCACTCAACAGTGTCAATGACGCAATAACTCTTCTCAAAAAACTCTCACCAAGCACCCCAAACGCCTTAGTGCTTCCGCAGATATTCGCGAATTCCCATCGACATCGTTAGGAGAACACAATAGCACTCTGAGAACAATGGCCTGCCCCCTTATTCAGTAGCAAATCCACTTCAAATCCAACTCAGTTAGCATCAACGCACGTTTAGTGTTAGGCAGGCATATATGGATGTACCCGACAGATCTAATGTATGGCAAGAACAGGCACGGATATGCCCATCAAGCAGATCTGTTGGGTGCATCCGTGCGTGCGTTGCGTATATGCCTGCCTTATGAGAATAAAAAAATGCAGCTCATTAATGTCCCCATCGAGGGGCACAGGCCTTTACCCGCATACGAGTAAGATTAAGCCATACTCCACCACGCTGGCTCAGTGCGGGTTGGTGGAGGGGTTTTACGACCACTACAACGTAGCGATAGTAGCCGGGTGCTACAGCTGAACGTGTCATCCGATACTTAAGTTAAATTAATTATCTCATCAGGTCAGGATTCGAACCTGCATCTCCTGAGTGAGAAGCAAGCGTGAAACCCATTAGACCACGGAGCTCCCTTATGGGAATACTGTTTTTTTTTTACTGTTTTCGGTCGATTTGCTTTACAGAATAAGTAGGCCGGTATAGAATAAATAATGCAAAGGTGCGTTGTATGTGTGGCACTCGAGAAATTCAATGCATGTATGTACGAACGCGCACGTGGACCTGGGGCACTCAATGAAAGTGTAACAAACGCACAGTCGCATCATGGGCACTGAACGTGATAATCAATCACGCAATAATGGCTGAACTGATTTGAGTGTTGGCGCACAGATAGTCTTTGTGTTGGAGTACTGACAAGGACAAATTCTGTGCAAAATGTTTGCTTTCAAGCTCCAAGAGTTCGTGCTTAACGTTGATGATCCAGAGACTTGAGATTGAGAAGGCTACACGTACTTGGCTAACTCGTAAGAATTTCTCCCACTACCAACTAATCACTCACCAATGATCAAAGAAGTATCATACGGCACGGAGAAGTTACTCAAATGCGTGCACTCATCCATCACGCCTCTCATGAACTGCAGTGCCTCTCTGTCCCTCCAATGTATCTTGCTTATGTCTATCTTCCTCTCTTTCTTTATCCAGGGCAGGTTCGCAAACCAGTCTGTGGTAAAATCTGATACTGTCCACACTTTCTTTGGACTTTCGATTTTGTTTTCGGCGGCTAGGTTGACTTTGGTAACTTCTATGTTTGGATCGTTGGGGTCAGGAACTTGTGATAGTAGTGCATTGGGAGAAATGTGCGACTTTTCTGATACCTGTGGTTTGATGAGGTCCGCTGAAAAGAATTCAATAGTTTTAATAACAAATAACATTTCATTATAGGCACAAACATTGCTTCTGGCTCAGTAGGGTACCCTGTGTCGTGAGAACCAGTAATCTAAGCCCCTGGGTTTTCTTTCTTCTTTCTTAGCCGTGATTCAAACCCGGAACCTCTCTCTTGCCGTGGCCACAACGAACGCACGGCGACTCGGGGCTGTGGAGGGCGACTGACTAGGCGGCTTGTGGTCACACTTGTGGAGCTTTTGGAAGAGTTTGCAGCTGTCGCAAACGAGACGATGGATATGATGTTTTTAATACTAGACTGTGCCCTTAGATGGGAGGTGTTGAATACAAGAGATGATATAAAAAAATCAGAGAGAGAAATGATGACGTATTTGCTTTGTTTGAAGAAAAGAAGCGCTAGGAGCTTGCCTTAACCATTTCAGTATGGCTCAAGCGCCGGCTGCATTCATTGATATTTCGCGCTAAGCCTGCAGTGTGGCCTTCACAACAATTCTTAATACGTCACTGTCGCCAAAAAAGCCTTCATTAGGCATTTGGACGTCTCCTCTGAACCTACCTGACATGCTCCAACCGGGTTTTTCAACTTTCTGTTAGGTTGAGTAGTTTCTGATTTTCATACAAACTCTAACACCCCTTCCCCCCGCCTCTACCTCCCTGCCAATTTACAGCTTAATAAGTCAAGTAGTTTTTTATGTCCATACAAAGTTCACTCCCCTTAGCGGGGATAAATTTGAAAAATCACTTGCTTAGTTGAAGTCTCATACCTATAAACTAGCTACCTGCAGCATGTCAGCTTCGTAAGTCAACTATAAACTAGCTACCTGCAGCATGTCAGCTTCGTAAGTCAACTATAAACTAGCTACCTGCAGCATGTCAGCTTCGTAAGTCAACTATAAACTAGCTACCTGCAGCATGTCAGCTTCGTAAGTCAACTATAAACTAGCCTCCTGCAGCATGTCAGCTTCGTAAGTCAACTATAAACTAGCTACCTGCAGCATGTCAGCTTCGTAAGTCAACTATAAACTAGCTACCTGCAGCATGTCAGCTTCGTAAGTCAACTATAAACTAGCTACCTGCAGCATGTCAGCTTCGTAAGTCAACTATAAACTAGCTACCTGCAGCATGTCAGCTTCGTAAGTCAACTATAAACTAGCTACCTGCAGCATGTCAGCTTCGTAAGTCAACTATAAACTAGCTACCTGCAGCATGTCAGCTTCGTAAGTCAACTATAAACTAGCCTCCTGCAGCATGTCAGCTTCGTAAGTCAACTATAAACTAGCTACCTGCAGCATGTCAGCTTCGTAAGTCAACTATAAACTAGCTACCTGCAGCATGTCAGCTTCGTAAGTCAACTATAAACTAGCTACCTGCAGCATGTCAGCTTCGTAAGTCAACTATAAACTAGCCTCCTGCAGCATGTCAGCTTCGTAAGTCAACTATAAACTAGCTACCTGCAGCATGTCAGCTTCGTAAGTCAACTATAAACTAGCTACCTGCAGCATGTCAGCTTCGTAAGTCAACTATAAACTAGCTACCTGCAGCATGTCAGCTTCGTAAGTCAACTATAAACTAGCTACCTGCAGCATGTCAGCTTCGTAAGTCAACTATAAACTAGCTACCTGCAGCATGTCAGCTTCGTAAGTCAACTATAAACTAGCTACCTGCAGCATGTCAGCTTCGTAAGTCAACTATAAACTAGCTACCTGCAGCATGTCAGCTTCGTAAGTCAACTATAAACTAGCTACCTGCAGCATGTCAGCTTCGTAAGTCAACTATAAACTAGCTACCTGCAGCATGTCAGCTTCGTAAGTCAACTATAAACTAGCTACCTGCAGCATGTCAGCTTCGTAAGTCAACTATAAACTAGCTACCTACAGCATGTCAGCTTCGTAAGTCAACTATAAACTAGCTACCTGCAGCATGTCAGCTTCGTAAGTCAACTAGCTACCTGCAGCATGTCAGCTTCGTAAGTCAACTAGCTACCTGCAGCATGTCAGCTTCGTAAGTCAACTAGCTACCTGCAGCATGTCAGCTTCGTAAGTCAACTAGCTACCTGCAGCATGTCAGCTTCGTAAGTCAACTAGCTACCTGCAGCATGTCAGCTTCATAAGTCAACTAGCTACCTGCAGCATGTCAGCTTCGTAAGTCAACTATAAACTAGCTACCTGCAGCATGTCAGCTTCGTAAGTCAACTAGCTACCTGCAGCATGTCAGCTTCGTAAGTCAACTAGCTACCTGCAGCATGTCAGCTTCGTAAGTCAACTAGTTTTTGATTGATTTTCATACAAGCTTCAAACCCCATTTCCCCTCCTTAGGGGATTAATTTAGCCAAATCGCTTCATAGTGCTAACCTACGCTATATAAGGAACCGCTGCACAAAGTTTCATGCCTCTATGACAGTCAGTCAGTGAGTCAGAGTGGACTTTGAATGAAATAACTATAGATGACATGACGATGTCTATCTTCGTAAGAATCTCCCCTTACCCACTTTGCACTTCATCAATAACTCCTTTATCTGTTCCTCAGACAGCTGGTTAATCTCCTCCACATCACTACTGCTCAACTGAAACATCTTATTCGACGTCAATTTCTTGTACAATTCCTCATTTAATTTCCTCTCATTCACTAATTTCTTAAGCTGTTCTGTCAAACTGTCTGTATTACTTTCGCTTGTCTGGTTATTACTTTCGCTGGAGGGGTTTTTACTGTCGCTCATCACATTTATAGGTAGTTCTGTTGATGCAGTGTTTCCGTCGTCATTTCCTCTATTTGACTCCTTATACGTTACATCGACGTCTTTGCTTTTGTCTGTCTGTTTGTCTGTCTGCGGGTCGTAGTTGACTGTGTAATTCCGAGCAAACTTCCTGCCTGCAAGGAAAGCCTCATCGACTATTGTGACCATTTTGCGTAGTTTCTCGCGATACATGCCGTCGGATAGGTATTGATCTTCGAGCAGGTCCCAGTTGATTGATTGGGACATTACACCCTGAAACGGAGGAATAAATTACTGGCTAAATGGGTGCCTCTGCCAACTCGTATGGGAATAGGCATTACGATCCCAATATGACAAGGTTCATAATGACAAGATGCCATTTTGATCACTTTCCAATTAGTCAACTTCGCTTTTCGACAACTTCCCATTTCGACAACTTACCAATTCGGCAAGTTCCCAATTCAACTACTTCCCAATTTTTTACAACTTTCCATTTCGACAGTATTTTAACCCTTGAAACTCGTGGAAAAGCCACAAGGAGAGAAAAGTTTGTCTCTAAGTAGAATGTACTAAAGCGTTTGATTGAAGTCAAGTCAGTAGTTAGGGTTCCGTACCCGAAGGGTGCCAAACGGGACCCTATTACTAAGCTTCAGCTGTACGCCCGTCCGTCCATCCGTCAGAGAGGTGAAATTTTCACAAAATGTGTATTTCTGTTGCCGCTAGAGCAACAAATAATGAACTAGACGAGATTTTATAAATTAAAGATACCGCGATATAACAAACATGGTTGTGGTGGCGCAATTGGTTTGATATCGGTTACGCAATATTAGAGTACTGGGTTCGAATCCACGGTCGGACATACAGTGCTGGTCATATAATCACAGACACTGAATGCATATTAAAATTACTAACTATTCCTTTCTATATTTGTTATTAGTTTTTTTTTGATCTTGAACAATTTCAAAATATTTGTGCAACGTTAAAACGAAATATTATCAACAAAACTTGTCAGTTGCTAATCTTTTATTCGGTTTATCCTAATTGCAAGCAGTATAAACTGTATAAAGATATGCCCATATAATTAATGCAAGTAGTATAAACTGAAAAATTATATGGCCATATAATTAAAGACACTCCATTTACTAGAATCATTAAGAACCAAATTCCAAATTCCAAATGTCTTTATTACTGTAGATATTTACATATACTTAGCAATCGTCATTTTTTGCCACTTCTCTACATTGGACCACTGTGGGAGAAGAAGGGCGTAGAAACTCCCACAGATTGATTTTTAGATCTCTTTTTAAAAATTGCTTATGCTTAACTAATACAAAATATAATATTTAGTCATTATCATAATTAATAAGCAGGAATAAATAATTACAAAATTATTAACAGCAAGGTCTGTGTTGAGCCAGATTAACCCCATACAGACCCATCATTTAAGTAATCTTGAACATTGTAATAACCCTTTTTCGACAAAGTCGCTTTAACATGGATTTTAAATTGCTCAAATGGCAATTTCAAGATCTCCAGAGGTATCTTGTTGTAGTAGAGATGCATTGACCCTTGAAAGAAATGCTAACCTTCGCGAGTCTAAACCGGGGCGCAAGTAGTCTGTGATTATTTCTTAGGTTAACATTACAGCTATCGCTAAGTTTGGGAATTTTTTTAAGTTTCTTGCGTACGTACACTATATTTTCGAAAATAAATTGACTAGCTACAGTTAGTATGTCAATTTCTTTAAAAAGCTGTCTTAAGGAGTCTGTGCGCTTTAAATTATAAATTGCTCGAATAGCTCTTTTCTGTAAAATAAAAATAGTTTGAATATCCGCTGCTTTCCCCCACAACAAGATACCATAGGACATGACACTATGAAAGTAACTAAAATATACTAGCCTAGATGTAGCCACATCCGTGTTAACGTTTATTAAGCAAAAGATTCATGAAAATAAGAACAGAGGATATAAATAAGATATTTAAATCTAGTTCAAGACAATACGTGTGGGACTGCCGCTCCGTCCTCATATAGGCCTGTGCGATTCCACCTATGGCGGATGCCGCGGATGCACATGCTGCTAGCCCTGATGATGGCGGTTTGAATTCTTACTCGTAGCCAGCCCATTATTGTGGCAGGGGTCCGGTTCCAGCGGTCCGCCAGCGTTTCGGCGAGGTGTTTAGTGAATGATATCATTTGTGGAGCAAAAACTCCGTCGATAGAGGTTACTGAAGGGGTGAAGGTGGTGTGGCGCGTCTCGCATGGGTCGCAGTACTTCCTTTTCTTTTCTTCTTCAGCTGAACGAAGGACAGCCGCTACGGGACGTGATGCGTGGGAGGGAGCGTCGGTGTCTATGACACGGATATCAAATAACGCCTCCCTCTGGGCAATCCATACCCCCCGACAAGCCAAGTCTCCGCGCAGCCCAGTATCGCCTTCGGAGATGACTGGCTCTTTCGTGACGTTTCCCCAGGCTTGCTGGCACAGTTCACAGAAAAGATCCCTTATTTCGTTATGTCTGCGTGTGACAAGGCCACCTGTTTTGCAGCACAAGGCGTGGTCCACGTTGAAGTTGTCATTGCCGCAGCCGTCGCAAGTCGCAGGCATGGAGATTGTGAGTGTATCTTATGGCCAGGGCATCTCTAAATTCGTGGGGTGATAAGTCGAAGTTGTCTTTTCTTGTCGGTATTACTGAAAGCCAGGTTGATGTTTTTGTTTTCATTTTTGTCGCTATCGATCTTTCTATTGCTCTTTTCTTTTTGGATGGTAATTTTGTACTCCATTTACTTAGACTTAAGAAATAAAAATATATTGTTATTATTGAAATATAAATGTAGCCCATTAATGCCCCACCGAGGGGCACAGGCCTTTACCCGGACACAAGTAAGGTTAAGCCATAGTCAACCACGCTGGCTCAGTGCAGGTTGGTGGAGGGGTTTTACGACCACTACAACGTAGCGACAGTAGCCGGGACGTACAGTTTAACGTGTCATCCGAAACACGGAACGTCCGATAATGTACTTTAGATAAATATAATTGGTACATGTACAGGATTCGAACCTGCATCTCCTGTGTGAAAGCAAGCGTGAAACCCATTAGACCACGGAGCTCAATTAAATCATCTTTATTCCACAAAATTCCTAACACATTTATAAAACATTCCGGTACGTATCAATATTTGGTCGCATGTCTTTTGGCAGAAGGGACAGCACGAAATCTCTTGGGCATGGAAGCGATCAATTTTGTACAAGCTTCTACCGGAATTTGCTCCAATGTTTCTGTAAAAGCAGTGTAAAATTGATTGACGTCGACGTAAAATTGATCACCTGGTACCACATTTTTTTTATTGGAATTAAATCCAGACTGTACGGGGACCAATCCATAACTGTCACAGACTGGTTCCTTAAGAAGTCAGTTGAAAAGTCCAAATGACCGGTAAACTTTGTTCGGCATAGGGCAATATGACTTGTTCTAATATATTATTGTACTGGACTTTATCCGTGTTGCCTTCTATTTTCAAACAGCCTCACACTTTGATATTTCCGCCCCTGTGTTTGACTACTTTCTTGGTATACTTTGGATCCATTTTTTTGTTCGGGGGGCGTCGAACATATTGTTTTCCGTCAGAATAAATCATAGTAATTTTTGTTTCATCAGAAAAAGCACATGTTTCTTCATTTTGCTTTTTCAAAAGTGGCACCTTCCGAGACACTCTTTCGTACAAGATTGCCTCACATGGTCTCCTTCTAATAGTTCTTGCAGACACACCTTCGACCCTCCTGCACCAAACAACTCCGAACATATCAGTTGTCGAACATCCCTTGAACGGTTTTTTTGCCAACAATACCATATTAACCTTTAACCAGGCAATGTACTAAAGAGGACCACCAAACGACCTTATGGCTTAGTAATAAATGCGAAAATCAATGAAAAATCTGCATGCTCATTGCCTGGTTAGGGGATAAAGCCTTTCCGCAGAGTAGGTTTCCTTGGTCTCGGTTTTCTAGGTACGTTTTCAGTCGTGTCGAACTTTTTGAAATGTTTTATAGCATTCATAACCATCAAGTGGTTTTCTATTTTCCTGTGTGCCCATCCATTCTCATGAGAGTTCAAAATAATCTTCCTAGTGGACGAATCGCAACTTTTGTTTTTCCCATATTGATTGGTTTAAAACGTATTAATTTGAATGAAAAAAGTTAGGTTTTATAGGTAATATCGACGTTTCTTGAAAAAACTCGACAAAACAAATAAAAACCGAATGTGGTTTTCTTTTCTTCTTTTCTTTTTGTAAATTTAGGACACAGCCTTTATGTCTTTAATTAGCTGGCCAGCTACAAGTACGTCAAACA
Organism: Argyresthia goedartella; assembly: GCA_949825045.1. Taxonomy (NCBI): domain Eukaryota; kingdom Metazoa; phylum Arthropoda; class Insecta; order Lepidoptera; family Argyresthiidae; genus Argyresthia; species Argyresthia goedartella. The sequence continues at coordinate 18,657,253 of OX463828.1, forward strand.
GGTTTGTGTTACGTTTCCACAGTGAGCAGTATCTAAACGAACACATCTATTTTTTGTCCCACATTTGAAGAATATAACGTCATGTATGGTTTTTTAACAATTACACTACATTAAATACTTATTTTAGCTGATGGTACAACCATAATTAAGTTTTTGGTGGTCAATAACGGGGTGCCTTTATTTAACCTGCTGAGACGCTGAGAACCTAAAAAGGAACGTTTTTGACAGACGTCATGAAGACTGAACGTACTGAAGATTCTATTATGGGAATTTGTGGGGCAACAACAAAAAAGTTGCCTTAATTTTTATGTCAGGTTTTTTCCGTCTCCGGCCAGCAGAGAAAGGGTTAAGTGATTATAATATACACTCAGCGGCAGAAAATGTGGCCCGAACACTTGTCACTTATCCGTAAACAAACTAAGCATTATTTATGCGATGTTTGAATGAGGGTAGTTGTCAAGTGATGTGTTTAGTTCATTTATGTGGGTGATTTAAGATAAAGTTGCGTTTCATTTCACTTTTCTTTGAAATGAGTGCCAGTACTGTTTAGTGCCTTCACGAGACAGGTAAGTTAAAAATTCTTTTTTAATTTATTGTACATTGAATCTTTCCATTTAAGGTTTTTTATTGATTTCTGGGTTATTTCTATTCCAGAAAGGATTAGAAGATGCCACTTACAGTTGCTCAGGTTGCTCAGGCGGTGTTGTTAACCGACCAAGGACGAACTCAACGTGAGGTGGCTTCAATTCTCAATGTACCGCGTACCACCTTGAGGTTTGCTCTTAAAAGGTACCGGGAGACTGGTCTTTATACACGACGACCTGGGAGCGGCAGAGTAAGGTGCACCTCGGCCCGTGACGACCGTTTCATTATCTTGGCTGTGTTGAGGAACCGGTTCCTCACCGCTGTTGAGATTAGGCGGCGGCTTCAAGCGGCACGAGGTGTCATTGTTAGCGAGCGAACAATAAGAAGAAGGATGGAGGAACGTGATTTGCGTGCCCAGAGACCAGCTCGAGGACCGGAGCTCGAGAGACAGCACAGAACTGCTCGATTAAGATTTGCCCGGGAACACGTGAACTGGACGAACGATCAGTGGAGCAAAGTTCTGTTCACAGACGAATGCAGAGTGGCCTTACGAGCACCAGATGGCCGTGAGAGAGTGTACAGACGACGAGGGGAACGTTTTCTTCCCATCACAACGCGCCAAACTGTCAGTTATCAAGGTGGATCCGTTATGGTTTGGGGAGGCATATGTTTAGATGCCCGCACGGAGTTGGTCATCGTGGATCGCCGCCTGACAGCAGCCAGGTACATCGAAGAGATCCTCCAAGACCATGTTGTGCCCTTCGTAGACCTCATTGGTCCAGAGGATTTCTTGTTAATGCACGACAACGCAAGAGCTCACGTCGCTGCCGAGGTCGAACAGTACTTGTTAGCTGTCAGAATTCGAAGACTGCCATGGCCTGCACGTAGCCCAGACATGAACCCAATAGAACATGTCTGGGACATGCTTAAAAGGCGCATCAGAGCACTGCCTAACCCGCCAGAGACCCTTCGTGAGCTAAGGGATGCTGTCGTGGCTGCTTGGGAAGAAATTCCTCAAGTGGAACTCAGAAACATACTGCAGAGCATGCCAGACCGTATGCAAGCTGTAATTACAGCTAGAGGTGGTAACACACGTTATTAAAATTAAGTCACATCTAAGTTTAAATTAATTTTTAATTGAATAAATCTTCCCATACATTTTGTTTTTTTAATTAATTTCAGTTTTTTTAATTATTTAAAAGCATTTTAGTCTAACTTTTAAATGTAAATAAAGTTAAAAACAAATAAACCTAATAATCCAATTAAAATTAATTCAATATTTCACCAACAAAAAATGTTTGAGTAACTTTTGTCTTTGGGCCACTTTTTCTGCCGCTGAGTGACATATGATTGACTATTATATATGTATTATCTTCTTTTGTTTTGGTTTTTAGTGGTTAAGTTTTTTTATACGATGGTACGGTACCTTTTGTGTGCGAGTCCGAGCCGCACTTGACCGATTGTTGTCAATTATCCTCTACTGCTCGAAATAGCTCACGTTTGTTTCATGGTTAAAGTATTGAAAGGTTAAATGAGTATTCGCCCTTGACTTACAGCCGAAAATTTGTCTAAATAGGAAGTTATAGAATTGGGAAATTGGGAAGTGGTCGAATTGCAAAGTGGTAAAAATGTGATTATTAATCTTGTCCTTATGGGAACTTGTCGAATTGGCACTAAAGTGAAAAGTTGTCGAAATGGACCTTATGTAATCTTAATTGATGGTAAAGTCACTAACGGAGTATACCCGTTTGAAATTAATGGATTATTCTCACCTGAAGAAACACTGCCGATGCCGTTGACCATGACAGACAAGGCACGAGGACGAGGGGCTTGGGCCAGTTTGTAGCAGCCAGGGACGCCATCTGTTGACCATAAAAGAAAACTCGTCTAAAAAAAAATGTTTGTGACAACCAATACTAAACTCGCATTACTAATCTTGTGATTTTCTTGGAGACAAAGAACAAAGAATAAAATATGAACGTTACATACAAGGAACTCCACGAATTTTAATGCCTTTTATAGTTTTAATTGAAACTATTAGAAATATTATTCGCCAAAGTCAAAGGTTTTGTACTGGGCAAGGACATTTCTTTGCAAAAAAAATCACAAGATGAAAACGGAGTAATTCTTAGAAGTAGCATTTGGCATCTATCGAGAGTAGGGTCAGAGCTATACGTCGGTCTCCTTTTCCTTGTTTGGAAACGGAAGGGAGTCCCCCTACTATTGACAGATGTCAAATGCGACATCTAAGAATGGCTTCTATCTGTCGTTCGAGTTTAGTTTTCTTACCTGAACTACAGCTAAAATGTTACTTAATAAATTCCAAAAGATGGCGTTACGTTACCCAATCCAGTTTTCCATAAGATGCTACAGCGCGGTGGTAAAATTTTGTAGATTTTTACTACTTTTCACATTTACCTGACGTAACAAATTCTTACGTGTCCGCCCATCGACAGCCCGGTGACGCCCAGCGGGCCGAGGCCGAGCCGCTCGCACCAGTGGAACAGCACCAGGGCCTCGAGGATCAAGCATCCGCCCATCACGAAGATGTCGGACACGTTGTGTAGAGAGGAACGTCTGTGGATGTCATACCATTTATTATCCAAAGGGAAAGGCAGAGCCAAAAGGAGGGGGATATTTTTTACCGGTAAAAAAAATATGTAAAAATACGTTTATTTCAAAAAACAAGTCCTTATCAGAAGGGTTTCCCTGTCTCCCAAATAACCTGTGTCTTGGGAGACAGTAGTGTGTAGGTATACAGGTTGATTCGTTTATTGATACATATGTTACCGCCACTACAGTTAAACTACAATTCGGCCGTTTTTAGAATGCGATTATGACATTTCCTTAATTCGTACATAATAAGCAATATTTTTCATTGCAATTGTCAAAAAAATATTGAGCTGTTAGGATTTCATTCTTTCAGCAGCCAGACTTTACTGGATGCGTTAGTGGCTAGATAGATAGCATTAAGTTATATATGTCACCGTAAGATTGTAAAAACAGTAAGTATATAATCTAACGTTCTCTCTCTCGTTAGTTTAAAAACTATCGATAAATTGTAAACTGTACCGTACTGGTTACGATATGAAGCGTTAGTTTATAATCAAACCCTTAAATTGTGAACTGGTTTAAACTTAAATTGCAAACAAAATACCAGGGCAAACACTGCGGTAAAACAAGATATATATTTTTAACAATGGTATGGTATCGATACTTGTTGCATGTTCTTACATTCCAGAAAAAACTAAGATATGACCTAATTAGCGCTGAATATCATTTGACTCCTATAAGTATAATTGAAAATGGCGTAATAGTCTATATGCGTCATCAAAAGTTAAGACAACCGTATGCTGCTAATTGGGTTAATAAGTAAGCGTGCGATTCAGATTTAAAAAAAAACGGTCAAGTGCGAATCGAACGCACGAAGGGTTCCTTACCACCCTACAATGGTAGGGATGGTGTGGAGTGAAACTGTCTAACTATCACGGTTCATGAGATACAGCCTGGTGACAGACGGACGGACGGGCAGCGGAGTCTTAGTAATATTACCCTTTGGGTACGTAACCCTAAAAACGATCAAGTGCGGGTCGGACTCGCACACTAAGAGTTCCGTACAGCACGATTATTTTAACTATACCGCTCGACACTTCTAGGCTTTTTTTTAAATGGTAAATCAATTAACTGTTTCAGATTTTCCTTAATATACTTTTCATAATCTCTGTGCACCTCTGAGCCAAATTTCAAGTTTCCAGGACATCTTGATCACTTTCAGCGACTAAAACCGAGAAACAAGAAAACTCTCACTCAAAATAATAAACAAAAATTAAAAGAATATAATATTATGTCCGAACGTGGATTCGGACCCAGAACTTAAAGATTGCGCAACCCATATCAAACCAATTGCGCCACCACAACCATGTGATCCGCCACGAAATCTACGATCATATTTGAATCATGATATGGTTTGTTATATCACGGGAGTTAGAACACGTCTCTGGTATGGCGACCCCCTTTAAATTAAAAAACCTTGTGTAGTTTATAATTTGTTGCTGAATTGGCAACAGAAATACACATTCTGTGAAAATTTCAACTCTGCTTATTACGGTCTATGAGATACAGCCCGCTGTCGTGATTTAAACCCGGCTTAGTGATCAATCCGGCTATGTGTTCCGGACATCCTTTGCTCACAGATTCTTCCTAGTAAGAAAATAGACATATACCCCCTTACCTACCATCACTTATAAAAACCCGTTTATAATACTCTCCAAATCTTGAACCATGCCCAAACGGAGGAACTACTCAGGATTGTCAGTTAGCTAAATATCTCTTCCAACATAACATATCTGTCCATTACAGCGGCAGGGTCCAATGAGAAAGATTCATTTAAATTGCAGTCACATTACATTAGAATCTGAGTTAAATGTCCCATACAAATATAATACTCTGTAGTGTCCATTCTGGGAGATATCTGAATGAGAGGAACTAAACAGCACATTCCAATTTCTATGCTCACGTTTTGATTATACAACTTACAATGACATCTTTGAAGGTACCAGACGACAAGTAACGTCAAGACTGCATGCTGGTAGAATTTTATGAATGAAATACAAAATAAACTTCGCTGAAAAAAGTCTCAAAATAAATAGTGTAATAAAAAGCCAGTTAATAAAAATGTTGAGACCCAAACAGATGGAGATGCCATGGCACGTTCTAAAATGGGTATAAACTATACAACCTTTTCAACGCGCGCTTCGTGAACCGGCCGGGCGTGTCCGCACGTTGCGGTTATTTCAGGTCAAATTGTCAAGGCAATTTGTGAATCCAAATTATTTGAGGGAAATTTTTAGTCCATGAGTCGGGCGTAACTTTACAAAACAACACTCTGTATAACAAGGGGTTGGACATAAATCATATACATATATACATATACATACATTGAGCATACTCTACGCCTCAGAAGTCGCCAAAGGGGTACTCACACTTGGTCAGTCGGCTTCCTTGTCCCGTAGAAGGGGTTCTCTAGTATGATGCCGCCGATACCGGTTTCCTTGAGCAGCGGTTTCACCATGAGGTTGCGGCGGCGCCAGAAGAACTGCGCGGAATAGGAAGATATCTCTTTTTAGAGATAGTTTCGCCATTAAACATGTTTTTAGATATAAGCTCTCCTTTATACGGAAATGCACACAGTATGAAGAGATCTCTTATTTGTGATACTTTGTGTATGGTAATGATATGAAATCCATCAACTGGTGTTTTTTATATTTCAAACATTTTGCAGCTCAAAATTTTTGTACATTGCATCTAAATGAATATTATGATTTAAGTCTCTATGTCTCATACAATAAGTCGAAAATCCAATGGGGATATTTTATACAAAGTATGAAGGGCGACAGATTATGAAAATGTAACATGTGTAAGAGCATAACTTCTTTGTAACATGGACCATTGCCAAGAGTAAACACATGTCACACCACCTTGCTTGTTGTTGTTTACACCCCAGTTACACTTTGCCAATAAAATAGTACATCATTTTGTTTACTAGAACAAATGGAGGTCAATAACAAACTTTATTTTTCTTGGAATTGATTGACTACCACTTTTTTTGCCTATCAATCCCAATTAAAATATTATACGCTATCCTGCTGTCAGGTAACTTTAATTCAACCTACATTCTTCACAAAATATAAGGCCCGGTGACAGCGTCCATATAACTGGCGTAATAAGGTTGAATTTAGTTTGGCCCACCAAGCCTTTTATTTTGTGAAGACTGTAATTGTTTCAAATCTACTCCATGCCATGGAGTACTCATGGCAATTTAATGATTGCAATGTTGATGTTATGTGGTTGATATATAACTAGCCTATTACCGAGAAGTTAAGCTACTCACATGGTCACCAGTCCCAGCAAAATGTAGACACATGGGCTTGCAGTTTGGATCTCGCCAGTGCACAGGCAATATGGCCTGAAAGTGTGCCTTCCCAACCACCTCTGGCACAATACCAGGAAGGTGCAGAGCCAGCGGGGACACGAAATAGCCCTCAATTATCCGACAGTCTGAGAAGTTCTCCTCCTGGAAAGACATAAACATTTATATATAAGCACAAATATTGTTTCTGGCTCCACACTGCATTTTTTCTGGTTCCGGAATCGGAAACAAAACATCCACACTTGCATATAAAACATCCAGGATCTGGGCCTGGGATTGTTATTCTACCCAACCGGGATTCGAAACCGGGACTTGTCGCTTGCGAGGCAGATCCTTCGAACTGCTAGTCATGAGGATAAGGGTTTAGTTTTGAGTAATTGCTATTGTTTTAGAGTATCATATTCACTTTGGTTCTCAGTTCTATCTCAAAGTTTGTCTACTAATTATCAACATAAATATTATGTTGTTGTACCTTTGTAATAGTAATGGGGTAGTCCCTCTCAACCAATTTGAAGCACTCATCACGATTTGAGACCACTTTCCTGAACTCAAATAACCTGAAACATGGAGGTTATGTTACATAAATAACATAAACAGGGGGGAAGTGTTTCCTTTTATTCGTGTATCTTTGATGCACTTAGAATAGCAAATAAACTTTGAATATATGAAACATAGTACCTCCTCAGATTCTCAGGCTTGCCCCAACCTTTTGTGAAAAACTTGGTTATAAGTATACTTCGGTAAACAGCATCCAGCCGGCTTGCGGACATGTTAACGGTATATAAAAACACTATTGGATTTATTGAGATAATTTACGATACCCTAAGATGCTTTTATTTTAGCGCGTTATCAGTACATTGTAGTGAAATGAAAGTCAAAGATGTCAACAACACTGTCAACACTCAACTCACTTATTTTTTTGTATCATGGTGTAGCGATGTCAGCTGTTTAGACGTCAGAGTGATATTTTATCCACTGAAGTTGGGTTTATTTTGCACCGGTTGTTTAAATGTTGGATAAGAAGAAGATATGGGTGGATGGCGGCCAAATGGTAAAATAAATATTTGCGCCAAAATTTAACACATAGCAAAAGGCCGCGCCAGTTCATACGGTTAGTTTTTTACTTTAGTTTAAATAAAATATACAGGTAGCTTTGTAGTTTACTTTCTTAATACCCAGTTAGGAAAAAATTAAAAGTATTTCACACTTCAACCGTACACACACTTTAACCTTACAAAACAACTCCACGAAAAACAATTCGGTTTCACTAGGGGTAAATTGACAACAGATGCAGATATTTCAAAGTCAAAGTCAAAGTTCTTTATTACTGTAGATATTTGCATATACTTAGCAAACGTCATTTTTTGCCTCTCTCTACATTGGACCACTGTGGGAGAAGTAGGGCGTAGAAACTCCCACAGATTGATTTTTAGATCTCTTTTAAAAATTAGCTATTAACTCATAAAATATTATTATTATTAAGCAGGAATACATAATTACAAATTATTAACAGCAAGGTCTTTGTTGAGCTGCATTGAAAAATTACAGTCCCGTCATTGAAGTAATTTTGAACATTGTAATATCCTTTTTTCGACAAAGTCGCTTTAACATGCTTTTTAAATTGCTCAAATGACAATAAAAAAATCTCCAGAGGTATATTTTTGTAGTAGAGCTAACCTTCGCGAGTCTAAACCGGGGCGCACATAATCTTTGATTATTTCTTAGGTTAACATTACAGCTATCGCTATGTTTGGAAAGTGTTGTAAGTTTCTTGCCTACATACATTATATTTTCGAAAATAAATTGACTAGCTACAGTTAGTATGTCAATTTCTTTAAAAAGCTCTCATAAGGAGTCTGTTCATTTTCAATTATAAATTGCTCGAATTGCTCTTTTCTGTAAAATAAAAATAGTTTGAATTTGCGCTGCTTTCCCCCACAACAAGATACCATAGGACATGACACTATGAAAGTTACTAAAATGTACTAGCCTAGATGTAGCCACATCCGTGGTTTGTCTGATGTTCCTAACACTTCCTTAACCTTACTTCATAAGACGGTAAAAATATCCACACAAATTGTTACTACGGCCATATCAGTAGCATCTTACAGAAACACTAAAGACCAATGTATAGAAACAGTACGGTTATAACCAAAACAACTTCCAAAAGCCGATTGATACCTTTTATCGATTTTTCTATAACAAAACATGATGATCAATTTCATACATGCAATCAAATAAACGATTTGAAAATACATTTTTCAGTCTATCACTACATAAACTACAGTATTTGATTATCTACCTGTAAATAATAGTCCACATTCTCATTGTGATATATTGATTTAGACACACAAAAATAAGCGCTCATACCACCATCCACAACCTTCTCTCATATTTATTATAATTGTAGGGACATGCTTATGTCAGCAATATGTAACAGTGGTAGCGAGTGCGCTCTGCTTGCGAGTCAGTCGTTCCGTAATCGCGTTCTAAGTAACTTGTCTCTTCTGTGTTATCCCAGGTGTACCGTGTAAAGCTGAACTGTAATAAAGGATCTATACTAAAGACTAAGTGAATATTATTGACACTCCTAAATTGGTGACCCCGACGCTTTTTTTTTCTGGGAATCAGTGCAGTGACAAGTGTATACCTACCTACGAACGAGCGGCGACGGGACGACTCCCGGCTAAGTAACCACGACTTGGCCGGAGTTTCAACGTGGAACAATGAGTAAGGGAGCGGGCCAAGACAAGGCTGGAGCCGCCGCCGGACCCAGCAAAGAAGAGCAACCATCTGAAATGGCGTCAATTTCGGTGTCGGCGAGAATCCCTGAATTCTGGCAGGAACAGCCGCGTTTATGGTTCGCGCAGTTCGAGGCGATAGTCAGCCCCCAGAAACAAGGTGACGAATATAAATACCAACTGGCAGTGTCAAAGTTAAGTAGGGATGCATTACAACAGTGCTCAGACATACTTTTTACACCACCAGCAGAAGGGAAATATAATTCACTCAAAGAGAGGCTTCTCAAGGTGTACGAAGAGTCTCCAGAACGACAATTTCAGCGTCTGGTCGGTGAAATGGATTTGGGATCACAGAAACCCACGCAGCTGCTACGAAAAATGATGACTTTAGCAAGGAACTGCCAAGCGAGTGATGAAACAGTTCATAGATTATGGATGGCACGACTACCGACGCCTGTAAGAGCGGTGTTGACAGCGAGTCAAGATCAGACATTGGAGAACCTGGGGACAATTGCAGATAAGGTAGTGGAAAACATAACGAGTGTGAACGAGGTAGCGTCGGTAAGCAGCGGTGCAGCAAACTTCGCGATGCAAGAGATGATGACAGCTATGAACAAATTGGTCCTGGAGGTAGCTTCTCTGCGCGGCGAGATACGTGGCAGGTCACAAGCAAGGTACCAGAGTAGGGGCAGATCAGCGTCAAGGGGCAGATCGCCATCACCTAACAGAACTCCAGAGAGTCCGGACTGGCTCTGTCGGTACCATTTCCGATTTAGATCAAGAGCGACTAGATGTGAGAAACCCTGCGCATGGAAACAACCGGCGGAAAACTAGAAGCAACGGCCTCAGGAGACGTAGGAAATACCGTGCTGCGAGAAAATCGTCTCTGTGTGTACGATCGTAAAAACGCGTTGCGGTGGTTAGTGGATACTGGTGCGAACATTTCAGTTATTCCAAAATCAAAAGTGAACAAACATTTGCGACGTGGAAATGTATCTTATAAACTATATGCGGCAAACGGTTCGGAGATACAAACCTACGGAACTGTGACTTTAGAATTAAATTTAAGATTAAGAAGAGCATTGAAATGGGTGTTTGTAATTGCCAATGTAAGCAAACCAATCTTGGGAGCAGATTTTTTAGAGCATTATAAGCTGTTAGTTGATGTAAGTGGGAAATGTTTGCGAGATAAAATTACTGACTTAAAAACAATAGGAATTTTGGTTGATGATGGGGCTACTACAGTGAGCACTTTCGATGGCGGAAACCCCTGTAGCGAAATTTTGGCTAGATACCCAGACATAACCAGGCCTTTTAACCTGAAATATGATACTAAACACGGGGTACACCATTACATTGATACAAAGGGCCCACCTGTTCATGCAAAGGCGAGACGTTTACCCCCAGATAGGTATGACAAGGTCAGGGAGGAATTTAGGAATATGCAAGAATTAGGTATTTGCCGTCCATCGAAGAGCGAATGGGCAAGCCCGCTTCACGTTGTGCCCAAGAAAGATGGGCAAATCCGACCCTGTGGTGACTACAGGCAGCTGAACGCGGCGACCAAGCCGGACCGTTACCCCATCCCAAGACTGCAGGACTTCACATATGGACTTTCAGGTAAGAAACTTTTTTCGCATATTGATGCAAATAAGGCATTCCATAACATCCCAATCAATCCTCAGGACGTCGAAAAAACCGCAATAATTACCCCATTTGGGCTATTCGAGTTTCCCAGAATGACGTTTGGCCTATGTAACGCAGCCCAGACGTATCAAAGGTTCATGAACGACGTAGTATTAAAAGGCATAGAACAGATTAGGTGCGAGGCTACCAGGGAATCGAGTACCGAAAAATCGAACCTATTCTGTTATATTGATGACGTCATTATATCGAGTCATTGTGTGGAATGCCATAAGAAACACCTTGATGTGGTTTGCCAAAGGTATAGTGAGTGCGGGCTAACCATCAATATGGCAAAGTGTGAATTTGCAAAAGATAAAGTAGAATTCCTTGGTTATGAGGTATCGGCGGAGGGTATCACACCCCTCCAAAGTAAAGTGGAGGCCATCATGAATTTTCCTCGTCCACAAACAGTAGAACAACTGAGAAGATTCTTAGGGATGATTAATTTTTACAGATCTCATCTGCCCAGAGCCGTGGAACAACAGCAGGAACTGAACAAGTTTCTGCACAACACTAAGAAAAGAGATAAGACCAGAATAACGTGGACGGAGGAGGCGAGTAAAGCATTTGAACAATGTAAGGTGAGCCTTAGAAATGCTATTACCCTAGCTCATCCATTGGAAGGCGTTCCTTTAGCACTGATGTCTGATGCGTCTGACTCGTGTATCGGCGGAGTACTACAGCAGTGGGATGGTAAGTCGTGGAGACCGTTAGGATTTTACTCAAAGAAACTTTCCGGTACTCAGACTAAATATAGTACCTATGACAGGGAACTTTTAGCAATATACTTATCAATCGAACATTTCCAGAACATGATCGAAGGCCGACCATTGATAATCTTCACGGACCATAAGCCGCTATCATTCGCATTTACAAAGCCCGACAACGGCAAGGAATTAGCTAGAAGAATTAGACAATTAGCATACATAAGTGAGTTCTCAACAGATATACGACATATAAAAGGCGACCTAAACATTGTAGCTGACGCCTTGTCCCGTGTAGAAACAATAGAATGTCCCACTGTGTTCGATTTCGCAGACCTAGCAAGAGCGCAGGAAGCCGATACTCAGATTACATTACTGCTAAATGAAGCGAGCGATAAAAATAGTTATGAATTGAAACAATGTAGCATGCCCAACTCAGACAGCAAGATTTATTGTGAAGTAACTCAGAAAAATATTAGACCATACGTCCCGGAAAATATGAGGAAACAAGTTTTTGATGCGATTCATGGCATCAGCCACCCAGGTATTAGGACAACAAGGAGAATGGTAGCTAAGAGGTACTTTTGGCCAGGTATGAATAAGGATGTAGGCCTTTGGGCCAAAACTTGTATCGCCTGTCAGCGAGCCAAAGTAGTGCGTCATACCAGCTCCGGGATAGGACAATTTGAGAAGAAAGAACGTTTCGAACATATTCACGTCGATATAGTTGGCCCGCTACAGACAACTCAGGAAGGGTACAGGTATGTATTGACAGTTATAGACAGATTCACCAGGTGGCCTGAGGCTTTCCCACTGAAAACAATAACGGCAGATATAGTTGCAAAAACGCTATACGAGGGCTGGATTTGTCGATTTGGAAATTGCAGGGTAATAACCACAGACAAAGGCCGGCAATTCGAGAGTGATTTGTTCACAAAACTGATGCATATGTTAGGGGTAAGTAGAATCAGAACAACCCCATACCACCCCGAGAGCAACGGCATGATAGAACGCTGGCACCGTAGCCTTAAGGCGGCGTTAATGGCAAGGTTATCGCAGACCTCGTGGGTGGACGAACTTCCAACGATCCTGCTTGGGTTGAGAACAGCCATTCGTAGTGATTCAGGGATAAGTGCCGCAGAACTGGTATATGGACAGACAATCACTTTACCAGGTGAAATGTATGTACAGAGTCCTCAGAGATCGTTAGATGAACATGAGTACTTGGAAACACTGCGTAAGTCAATTGCACAGAATAGGCCCCAGCCCAGTTCACACTCGAATTCTAGAACCGTGTTTGTTCATCCGGACCTGAAATTATGTGAGTATGTATTTATTAGAAATGACGCCGTACGCAAGCCTTTACAGCCACCGTATGACGGACCGTACAAAATAGTAAGTAGAACAGACAAATATTATTCGATACAGTTGCCCAACAGAATCACGCAAGTTTCTATAGACAGGCTTAAACCGGCGTATTTAATTAGGGAAGACGAAGATACATTAGGCAGAAACCCAAGGGTAGCATTGAGAGTTAGGGGACAAACAAACCAACAGACAATAGACATGCCACCCCCCTTTTCAAATTTCGAGCCAGCGGCAGATTTAGTACCCGCCAGCGAAAAGTGCACACGTAGCGGCCGCGTCGTCAAGCGACCCGTGCGCTTCATTAATTGAGCACACGCAATAGGTATAAGTTTTGAATAGAAAATAATATAGTTTAAATACGGATTTTGTCAGATGTTAAATGACGGATGTTGTTGTAAGAAAAATGTTTACCTCAGCGGTCAGCACCATTAATTAGAATAGTCAATAGTTTAAATATAGCTGTGCGAGAGTAAATCGTCATTATTACCGCAATATTGATAAGAGTTACTTATCGGGCCCATAGCGCATCAATTGTATCGAGTTAACAAAATTGCTATTTTTTTGGAACACAATGGGTGGAAATCAAAGCAAGCACGAGGAAATACTCATTGCGCAAAACGGAGCTAATAACGCGAGTCCGCGCATCACAGAGGTAGAAACAAAAGTTAATAGTAATTTTGTGATGTTGATGGTGCTGACAGTGGCTGTAGTGCTTATGTATTTGTATGTGGCCTTCAGACTTTACAAGAATCATCTAAGAAAATTGTTTAGAAAGGACATGAATGCAGCATCCCAAAGTGTGTAGCGATTACGAAGTAGTATCGTAAGTTTTTTTTTCTATTGATTGTATTTGCAAAGTATTGTATTGTATTGTATTGCAATGTATTGAATTTCAAGTCGGGCATTGAAACACATGTACCGCATATGTATGTATCGTTGGCTTGGGGACACAAAAATGAATAGGTGTACGTTTATTTTTGTGTCACACAAGTTAATATGGAATGTACTAAAGTATTTTATGTTAGACTTAAGTGGGTTATCCTCAGTTCAGTTTTGTATAACTACAGTATTTCGTCCCAAGTAAGTTTGATAACGTATTGATTGATATACAACTTATGTGTAATTGTTGGAATGAGTATCAACGTAGGACTTTCGTGGGATTGTGTACTTAGTATGACGCCAAGGAGGTACTCATTCCAACAAGTTTTAACTAACGTATTTAATTGCAAGTGTAATTTCTAATCTTTGAATTAGAAAGGAATACATGTAGACAATGTTTTGTTAAACGGATGTAGGCATAAGCATTGTTATAAATAACAAATGAAACACGATATATATTAACAGAAGGTATATTTCATCATTCAGAATCAGAATACAGTTTTGCATTAGTGTTTATCATTGCAGCGTTGCTCAGAACTTAGAGTCAGCAGAATCATTACAGATAGTATCAGGTATTTTTGCATTGTATTGGACGTTTCAAAGTACAGTCAGTCAAGTAAGTTTTTGCATAATGTTTTGTAATTGTTAAAAATTTCAAGTAAAATTTTTGTTTTTTAAGAGGGGGATGAGTGTAGGGACATGCTTATGTCAGCAATATGTAACAGTGGTAGCGAGTGCGCTCTGCTTGCGAGTCAGTCGTTCCGTAATCGCGTTCTAAGTAACTTGTCTCTTCTGTGTTATCCCAGGTGTACCGTGTAAAGCTGAACTGTAATAAAGGATCTATACTAAAGACTAAGTGAATATTATTGACACTCCTAAATAATCTTTAGCGTGACACTACTTGAACAGTCGCGTACATTCTTCATACACAAAATCACGGATATTGCCGTAGTGTGCGTGCCAGAGCTCCCTATAAAATGTACGCACTCATCAATTTTCAATCTGTGATTGTGTGCGTTCAAATGTTCCTCCGCATATAAGATATTGATGTGATACGACAGTAAAAACTGCTCTGTACGGTTCTTCATAGAAAACACGACTGGGATTACCGTACTTACTTTAACCCTTTTTCAAATTTTAACGGCATCTCCCGTACTGCAATACAATGCAACCAAATAACCTACGGCAGAAGACTTGCGTCCCGCATCGTGTTAAGAAGGAAGGAACACAGACATATATATAAGGAAGGAACAGTAAATTTCTAATCGCATTTGGAAATTGGGATCGATATTTATTTTTAGCTTTGTAGGTTTGACTGTTTACCAAATTGAGTAAAAAGTTTCATCAAAAAAAAAACATAGGTACCAAATTAAACTAAATTTTTACCAAAATTGTACACCCTATTATACGTAACTACATGGGTTCGACTCGCGTGACCAAGCAAACCTTACTATTCAGACGGTATGTGACGATAGGCTATGAAACCACATTGGGGCATTTTTTTTTATTATTAACTTATCTAGAGAGTCAAATCTTATATTGGTTGCCTTTATTTTTTATCCTGAGGTAAAAAAAAACTTATTTGCTAAATTATTTGCTCTGTTGGATGATCATCTCCTAATAAGACAGCGTAATAAAATAAGAGTTGACCAAATAAGGGTAGGTATTTCAAAGTCGGTGTACCCCTGCTCAGCGATCAAGCTGTCTTATCCGGAATTGGTTTGCTAAAAGAGATCTCTTACTAGCTCGCCTTTGTACACTATTTTAATGTCTATCTTGTTGTTTGTTTAAATTATTTGTGTGCAATAAATTAATAATGAACTTTAAAAAGTTTGTACGTTCAAATGAATTTTTACGAAGAGGGTTTGTTTGCACTGCCTAAATAACTTAAATTCAAAAACATTTGTTTCGGAGCACATGCAAAGTGTCAACCTCGCTCTTTCAAAATTTCTTTATTTTTTGTAGATCAAAAAAAAATCAAAAAATCAAAAAGAGTTTATTTCCATAAGAAACACATAGGTAACATTTGGAGAATGTCAAATCTTAAACTAACACATGTTTAAGGTACAGGGAAATATAGAACTCAATTTGAATTCCGTCACCTCAATGTTTTAGATGCTGGAGGCAAAGAGGCGACTAGAAACCTCCAGCTTTATACGTTATTTTTTACAGAATTGGAGCAAACACCTTCCCAAGCTTTCTTGTCTTCTACATAATCTGATATTTTGTAGTAACCTTTTTACATAAGTGATTTTTAACAACATTTTTAAATTTATTTACACACAATTCTTGTAACTCAGTCGGTATTTTGTTGTAAAAGCGAATACATTGCCCTTTAAAAGATACATTAACCTTATGGAGCCTAGTAGTAGGTATAGCTAGTTTATTTCTATTACTAGTGTTGACATTGTGCCTGTCGCTATTCTTAGGAAATTTATCAATATTTTTGTGGACGTACATTAGGTTTTCATAAATATACTGACACGGCACTGTCATAATGTTAATTTCCTTAAATTTACAACGCAGTGACTCTCTGGGACCCACATTGTAGATTGCACGAACAGTCCTCTTTTGCAGCACAAATATTATGTTAATGTCTGCAGCGTTCCCCCACAGCAGTATGCCGTAAGACATAATGCTATGGAAGTAGCTGAAGTAAACTAGTCTAGCTGTTTCCACGTCCGTAAAAAGACGGATTTTTTTAACTGCATAAACTGCGGAACTGAGTTTTTTTGATAACTTATCTATGTGTGGGCCCCACTGAAGCTTATTATCTAAGGTGATTCCTAGGTATACCGTGCTATCTACAATTTCAAAATTTTCACCTTTAACATTAACATTAGCCGAGACTTGTTTAACATTGGGGAGTATAAACCGAATACATTTAGTTTTGTTATTGTTCAGTAAAAGATTATTAGCACTAAACCAATTGACTACCTTTGAGATTGCATTATTCACATCGTCAAAGTTCAAACTGCGTCGTTTCATTTTAAACAAAAGTGAAGTGTCATCTGCAGACAATCTCATGATTATCTCTGACAAGATGTGGCAGGTCATTAATATAAACCAAAAATAGGATTGGCCCGAGTATGGAACCCTGCGTTACACCCATAGTAACAACAGACCCTGGAGATCGTTTTCCCTTAATGTCAACTCTCTGTATCCTGTTATTTAGATAAGAAGAGAGAAGATCTATAGAGTTATCGCTAATTCCATAGTGATGTAATTTCCTGATCAATGTCCCATGGTCAACGCAATCAAAAGCCTTAGACAAATCGCAAAATACTCCTAGAGCATCATGCGACTCCTCCCAGGCATCATATATATGTGATATTAACTCAATACCGGCATCAGTAGTTGATTTGCCTTGTGTAAAACCAAATTGTTTACAGTGAAGCATGTTGTTGGTGTTGAAATGTGTAAGAAGTTGATTTAAAATTACTTTTTCAAATACTTTACTAAATGTAGGCAATACCGATATCGGTCTGAAGTTTGAAGGGTCAGATGTACTACCCGATTTAAACAAAGGTACTATTTTACTGTGTTTCATTAAATCAGGAAACACGCCAGATTCAATAGATGCATTAAATATGAAAGCTAAATCAAGTACAATAACATTTATTAGGGGCTTCACAACATGAACAGAAATATCCCAGAGGTCTGCAGTTTTCTTAACATTTATTGATTTAAAGGCTTTAATAATATCTTTATCATCTACATAATTAAACGAGAATTGATTTTCACATCTAGGTACATAGTTTTTAGCAAAGATTCAGCGACTACTTTGGAAGAGTCTAAAGACTTTGTAGTAGAGATTGGGATGTCAGTAAAAAAAAAGTCAAACGCTATGCTACATCAATATCATTTTTGAAAGTTATATCATTAATTTTTAATTAATATTCATTGTTTTTAATACTGACCTTTCCAGTCTCACTTTTAATTATATCCCAAGTTGATTTAATTTTGTTATCACTTTTTCTTATTTTAGATCTGATATAATTTGATTTTGCAATTTGACAAACTTTTTTAAAGATTTTTGAGTACTTTTTACTTTATCCATGAACTCTTCACTATGATTCCATTGTTTTTCACTATATAATTCATATAAATTTTGTCTACTTTTAAGTATACCTACTGTGGCCCACTTACTAAAGTTAAGTTTGTCTGAGACCACAATCGATCTGGTAGTAAATACTGCATTGAACGCATTGCTGAATTTGTAAAAAAAATTACAATATGACTCATTAGGGTTATTATTAGAGTAATTGATAGGTAGTTTGCTATCCCAATTCAATTTAAACCTTTCAAACCGAATTGCAGTCACAGGTATGTATTGTATCTTTCTTGTAGAACTTTTTTTAAGTTGAATTTCTAGTCTAATGTATTGACCTAAATGGTCTGACTTTAAATTACTTATAATTTTTTTAAGTACAATTTTTTCATTTGCATAAGCAAATACATAATAATAATAATACCTTGGACACCTTTTACACACATTGATCTAACCCCAAACTAGGATTCCCTGTATCTTGGGTACTAGACAACGATATATATACATATATAGAGAAATATTATACTTAGATAGATAAACAACCATGACTAGGGTACAAACATCCGTTCTCATCAAACAAACATTTGCCCCCACCGGGACTCGAACCCGGGACCCTTGGTTTCGTAGGCAGCGTCACTGCCGACTCGGCCATTCGGGTCGTCGATATATTGTCTATACAATTTGCTGAGGTTTCAGTTATTCGAGTAGGTTCCATGAAAAGTGGCTTTAAGTTGTGAGAATTAAATAAGTTAGTTAGTCTCGTACTAAGGGAGTAAGTTTCTAATAAATTTACATTGAAGTCTCCACATATCATAAGAGTTTTATTAGATTTTGATACTTTAAATAATATGTCATCCATGACTTTTTCAAAAACATCAAATGAACCTGATGGTGGGCTGTAAACGCTTATTACAATTATGCGCTCCTATTCAACACATGCTACTTCAATGTGGCTTTCAACTGATAAACATACTATGTCATTACGATTTTTGAACTTTATGTGTTTTTAGAAATATTAGAGAGCCTCCACGAACAGCATGTGATCTGCAAAAAGAACTACCAACCTGGTGGTTACTGAAATTGAACATGAGCTCATGGCTTTTTAGCCAATGTTCTGTTAGTTAGACATAAAATATCAATATTAAAAGAGTTCCTGTACAATTCCAACTCTAATAATTTACTGCTAATACCTTGAATATTTTGGTGGACCAGATTAGTAAACTTTGCATTTATTTTACAATATTGAATTTTACTGTTTTAATTATGTACTTTATTAATATTATTTGACGGGCTAGAGACCTCCTCTATTGTCGTTGTATCTAATTTAAATGACTTGGAAAAGCTTCCAAGGTTTTGTTTGAAACATCAGTATAATGCTCAATAGAGGCATTATGTGTAGCCAAATTTTTGGCTGTTATATTAAAATAATAGGACAGCGAATTTGCTACTTGTTTTTTATAGTAACTAGGAAGGTAATATTTACCTTTAGTCAAATAATATTTATTTCTTCTAACAAAATTGTTAGTATCCATTACATGTATATTATTATTGCATGATATAGTATGCAAGGTCATATTCAGCTTATATCTAAGGTTGTTTTCTGATTGTGGCAGGCTGTCGCTGTAAGGGAATGTGAACATAACAATTTGTTTTACTTTTAAAGAACAGAGCTTGTCTAAATATTTAATTAAGTCAGACTTGTTCACATTACCCCTATTACCGAGGCATATGATTAAATAACAGTCATCACTATATGTAGCATTATCTACTTTTTGCATAATATCATGCAGATTACAGTTGGGTAAACAATTATTTATTACCGTATGCTCCATATACATATTTAATAATTGGCCCATATTTTTTCCAAGTTCATCACTGTACATTTATATATTAAGTAATCTTCTTAAAATTCTTAATTTTTTTGCCCTTTCTCTACTTTAGATCACTGTGGAAGCAGGGCGAAGAAAATCCCACTGATAATTTTTTTGATCTCTTTTTATAAAAACATATGAATTATTATCAATAAATGCGCAAGTGTCAAGGTCGCTCTTTCAAAATTTCTTTATATTTTGTAGATATTAAGTAATCTTCTGAGGATTCCTAATTTTTTGCCCCTTCTCTACATTGGACCACTGTGGAAGAAGCAGGGCGAAGAAACTCCCACAGATAAATTTTTAGATCTCTTTTATTAGATAATATAAAACATATGAATTATTATCAATAAATGTGTTTAAAGAGTACAAAAACATATGAATTATTATCAATAAATGCATTCCCACACTAGTAAACACGGAAGGGTCATTTTGGTTCGTAGTTCTTACCAAGCCAGTAAATTCGCAACATAGCCTTATTAGTCAAGTACAAACAATATGTTTGTCAACGCGTCGAACATGATAACTTCCGCATTTTCAACTCAATGATGGGGATATGCGGCAAAGAAGTGTGGGTGCTGAGTTTTTGCAACTTTTTAATTTACATAGTTTGGTAGGTAGGTACAGCTTGGCAACTTAATGTAGAAAAATGATTGCAATATTTGCAGATCAGGTTTTCGTACCCAAAGGGTAAAAACGGGACCCTATTACTAAGACCCCGCTGTCCGTCTGTCTGTCTGTCTGTCCGTCTGTCATCAGGATGTATCTCATGAACCGTGATAGTTAGACACGTGAAATTTTCACAGATGATGTATTTTTGTTGCCGCTATAACAACAATTACTAAAAAACAGAATAAAATAAATATTTAAGGGGTTCCCATACAACAATTCTTTCAATACCACATACAAACTTATGAATGCATATGGTTACATACAAGGAGTGTGAAAGCAGCCGCACCAGAAACTTTGAAAACAACATTTTGCCAAACTATTCACTCCACACCATCCCTAACATTATCCGGTGGTACGGAACCAACCGGCGAGTTAGACTCGCACTTGACCGTTTATTTTATTTTATAATATTTGACTTTTCTATTAAAACATGCACTATTCCCCAAATATGTCAAGTAAGTTGGCTTTATTTCTCTAAAATTGCCAAGCTTGTACCCACATACTTACCTTTACTTATGTATACAAGATGATATTTAATTAGCTGAACATATTTTGGGGAATGATAGTACCCATTATTATGAACAACTTTCCCCAAGAAAAATTTGGGTCTCCCATAGTAACCTGTAATCAGCTGATCAGGTCAATGTACTGAGGGACGAAATTTGCGACCATAATATTGGGAAAGTTGTTCATAATGATCGGTTTTAGCATTAACCAAAATATGGTCAGCTAATTAAATGTCACCTTGTATTTACGCATTAACTATACCACATAGTGATAGTGATGAAGATGATGACGACAAGGATACACATGACACATGATAAACCTGAGAATATCATGAAGATAATGCACCATTGTGCATATCTTCATCATATTCATGACATTCATATATTTATCATTATAAAGAAGATGAAATCCTAATAAGGTATATGAAGATAATGAATTTGCGTTTTGAGTTTTGAGATGAATGTGGCCGACCGACCTTATGGGTGATTGCAATTTTTTTTATATTTTAGTCATTCAAAATGATCAAGCATGCAGTTGTAGAAGATGATGATGACTACGATGTTGGAGGTGATAATGATTCACACAGTCAGATTAAATTGGTGGGAGGTGAATGGAAGTGAATGGAAAGGAGGAATGATGACGTAATTCTTCCACCTATAAGGTGGGAGAATTGCGTCATCATTAATCAGTAAACCATAATGCATCGTGCGTGAGTAGCCAACGGAATATGGTACGCTCTTGTAGATGTAGAGGCTGGAAAGTGAGAAAAAGATGGACGAGTGAGTTTGGTTTTCTAAGAGACGAATTCTTCTATTGCACTTTTGGCCGAAAAATTACATAAGTAAAACTAAGATTAATCATAGACTAAAATTAATTGTACAGAAATTTCATTTTTAAGATAAATTGGATTTGGAACTCCGCCTATCGGAATCCGCCCTCAGATGAACGAAACTCTTTGGTCAGCACAAGTCAGGCAAGCTTTTACTGACGTAACGGCATGACGCGCGCTATGTGGGTAAAAACTGAAACGGCATGAAGAGCCATCTGTTGCAATGTGACAGAACCATAACAATCAAGCTAACAATGCTTTTTCTTCAAATGTCTTTATTGTACTGGTTAGTTATTCATTGTTTTGCGGCCCCCATTACTGACCATCTTTCGCCGATATCCGAGCAGTGGTGTTTTTTTTATATTGGTGCAGTAAATATTTATAAAAATACCAAATAGGTAACTATAGGTTTTACAATTAAATATTCGACACAGTTTCCTTAAAATGTGTTGCAGTACCATACATAATTTATTGAGTGGGATGATGTGAGTCATACATTTAAATTTAGTCCTTCCTAATAGGAGGCCTAATAACAATTCTTGGATCTAAACTGAACTGCCCTGCTTTTTCGTACTACGAGCAACAATTAGTAGTCCTGACGCAGGCCTGTTAAGTTGTCGCTCAAAAACCGTTCATCTTTTTTTTGTATACTATGAAACTATATTTGACAGCAGCAAATCGTTTTTTGCGCGTCTGTTATGTCAAATTAGACGATCTTTAAAAAGCTGGTAGACATTAGCCTAAACAACATTGTTCTGTAATTAGTGGATTACTCGTAAATTTTCGAGTGTTTTTGACAAGTGGAGTATCACGGGGACGTCGTGAGGAATCGCAGGTAACTTCCTGATTGAAAACTAAAGATAGGTTTGTTAGGTTCACATGTTATAGCAGAACCCGGAGCCGAAGCGAAATGCAGCGGAGCGACGTGACCTCTAGTCTGACACCAGTTAAAAATTACGTACTTGCTAAAGAATTACCTAAACTGCGGTTTTTAATTTGAGGCCAGAAATGTAACCAAACAACTGTCATTTACATTTATTTGTCTGGTACAAAACAGTTGACTTTGACATCCATATTATACTTTTGGTACCTACTGGAAAATTACAGTTCTTTGTTTACATTTCTGGCCTCAAATTAAAAATCGCAGTAGGTATAGGTATTCAGAATTATTAAGATTATTCTAAGATTTATTATATTGTTTGATATATTATATTGTTTCTTTTAGAGAGAAGAATCGAGGGAGATGTTTTAGGGATGATTGAAGACGGGAGTTGGGTCAGCTGAGGTCTTGGTGCCACTGATTCAGAAGTATGTGGAAGTAGCTTCAATAATCCATACAAATTTCTGGAGAGCTTATGATTGTCTAAAGGTAAACCTTCGTGACCCAGACAATTATTCCATTGTTTCCGATGAGACACATACCCAGAGGATTGAATCGCAATGGCGAGTTGTGAAGAGATTATTTGCCAAGGACAACTACAACAACCCGCAAAGTTTTGAAAAATATGCATTGAGTATTTGTGGAGGAGGGAAGTATTAATAAAAAGTCCATCTCAAGAATTAATTTTGACCATAAAAAATGTTTATAAAGTGTAATAATGTTAAATAAATAATAGTACCTAGGTATAAATAATGTATTTTTCTTATTTTTACTATACTAGAGATGCAGAAAAGGATCCCCTTTCCCCCTCCCACGAGTGTAACTATCCAATTCGATTATATTAGGAAAACTATGAGATTTAGCCAAACAACAAATTATAGTAGTTTATGTGACTGCTACATAATGGAGGGCATTAATACTCGAGAGTTCATAATAATAGCACTCGAGAGTTTTAATGCCTAATTATGTTCAGTTACATACACTAGTTTATCTACACACATATCATAAGCTCTCTTTGATGTGTACAGGAACCGCTTGTTTGACCGGCATTGTGGCTCTGCACTTGTTTTTTCCTCAATTGTTTTTTTTTCTTGCGTCACTCAGCTTACAAAATGGAAAACTTGAAAAATCGCGTTATTTACGAGTATGAGTTCTACCGTGGCACCAGTGCTGCAGAAACGTCTCGAAGGATTAATGATGTTTATGGCGACGGTGCCGCAATAGAAAACACAGTGCGTTTTCGTTTTCGTTCTGGAAATTTCGACCTGCAGAACAAGCCCCGTGGACGGCCGGAGACCAAAGTTGATAATGAATAATTGAAGGCTATTGTGGAAGCGGATCAATCGCAAACCACGTCCGAGTTAGCTGCAGGCTGCGGTGTTAGTGATAAAACTGTTTTAATCCACTTAAAGCAAATTGGGAAGGTGAAAAAGCTTGAAAGGTGGGTACCTCACGAACTGAGTGAAGCAAATCAACTAACGCGCGTTGACGGCTGCGTTGCATTACTCACCCGGCACAATAATAAAAGGATTTTAAATCGAATCATAACCTGTGATGAAAAGTGGATCCTGTACGATAATCGGAAGCGCTCATCGCAATGGCTGAACCCTGCCGAACCAGCCAAACCATGCCCCAAGCGAAAATTGACTCCAAAAAAGTTACTTGTGAGCGTTTGGTGGACTAGTGCTGGTGTCGTTCACTACAGCTTTCTTAAATCTGGCCAGAAGATTACGGCAGATGTCTATTGTCAGCAACTGCAAATCATGATGGAAAAGCTAGCTGCTAAACAACCGAGGCTGGTCAATCGCTCTAGGCCACTATTGCTTCATGATAACGCTAGACCACACACTGCACAACAGTCGGCTACCATATTAGAGGAGCTTCAATTGGAATGTCTAAGACATCCACCGTATTCTTCGGACCTTGCTCCAACAGATTACTATTTTTTTCGAAATTTGGATAACTTCTTGAAAGGGAAAAAATTCCTCCGATGGTGCCCCATTATCTGCCGTCCAAACCGCCTTCAAAGATTTTATTGATTCCCGTCCGAATGTTTTTTTTAGTAAAGGGATCGAAGAACTACCTATGAGATGGCAAAAGTGTATAGATAGCAATACTTTGATTAAATAAATATATTATATTTAAAAAAAAAATCGACTTTATGTTCCTCCCATGTAAAACGCCAATTTCATATGTATAAGGTCCTTACAAGTAGAACATTTTGGTACTTTTCCAGCCGGCTATTAATGATGGGTCTGGTTTCTATTTTTATTTTCTTATTAACAACGGTTGGGATTACCAATGACAATTTCGAAGATTTTAGAAATTTATTTTCGAAGTTTGTACCCAAAAGCATTCTTAATGTGACCATGCCCCTTGGAAAGGAAAAAAAAATTTTTTAAAAGAAAGTAAGAATATGTACTTACTAACAAATAATTTTGAACACCTACCTACCTGAGCACACATTTTTATCGGTTATGTACCTATTTATATCTGATACTACACTCGCGAGCAATAAACTGGAATCACTTCATCGCGCGCTGCTTAATACAAATATTATATTAATTTAATTAAGTTAATTTAAATTCCTACCTAAATTTAGGAAATTATTGTAATAAGTCGAAGTTGTGGAAGTCTGTATGAAAAGGAAGTAATATTAAAACATGTTTACTAAAATTTACATTATGTCCCACGATTTCCCGCCACTCTTGGACTTCTGGTCTGGTCTTCTATTGGCGCCGGAGCTGGACATCTTCCTCCTTTCTTTTCAGCTCGTCCTACATATTTACAATCAGATTGAAGTCAGGACTGATGGTTGGCCAGTCTACTGTAGGGATTCCGACTTCTTCCAGGTACTGTCTTGTCACTGCACTGTGTGGCAGCGGGTATTATCGTGTATCAGCAGGAAATTTTCGACAAAAACTGGCGTAGGGGAGCACATGGCCGGCAGATGTAATTGATATTTCTTTCTGTGGTTAGCCCTCCTCCCTGACCAACACCAGGTATGAATATCAACTCCATTTTTGCTACAATAGAAATCCCCGCCCACGTCATACAGGGCCCACCCCCGTACGCCACTGTTTCCTATAGACTCTCCGTTGACGGTCGTTACCATGCAGGCAAATCCTGGTTTCGTCCGAGAACAGCTCCAAATCCCAATTTAAGTAATCCCAATTTAAGAAAACTGAAGCCGGGCTTGTCGGTGGGCTGGAGACAATTTACGTCATGTGGCTGGCCTTTTTGGGTTCAATTTTGCTTCTTTGAGTCTTCGCCTCGCTCTGTCCACTCCCTGACAGCCTTCTTTCGAAATTCTCTGAGCTGCCGCTAGACGTCCACGCTGGTTAGGTGTCGATTCCGGAGAGAAGTGGTGACAGTAAATTGGTCATATCTCACCAAAGTGCATTGCTGCCGTCCAGATCCTGGTCTCCGAAGTAAGTTTCTAGTGTCCCTGAATCTCTTGTATATCTTCGAGACACAAGACAGGCTCAGATGAAGCTATCGAGCGATAGTACGCTGAGACAACCCTTGCTGGATTAGGTTGACTACATGAGCGGCTTCTATCGGTGTGGTTTCCATTTTCTTTTAGTTTCAGTGTTCCCAGTGACGTGAAACATTGGACTGATGACCACTTTTTATAAACGCCTACTTTTTATAGGGTTTCAGGACACCCAAATGTAACAGTAAAAAATGATGTATTTTCTTTTTAAGTTCCATGAAATAAGGTCAATATTCTTTGATAATAATATTGAAAGAGGTAAATCTAACAAAATTTCCTTTCAAATGATATACCACAATCCATCGTTCATTGCTTAGAAACACATTACACATTGCATAGAACTGCAAAATTTTGTTCCGAGCAACGCGCGGTGAAGTTATTCCAGTTTATTTTGCCCGCGAGTCTAGTTAAGACATAACATGATCTCATATCGTATGTTTAGAATGAAATCCGCGCGGAAACTCCAAATACGGCGGGAAAGCAAAATTTATCTGGGGATTTCATCGTCAAAGTATATTTTGATAAAAATATCAACAAATTTAGACCATAATGACTAATTTCAATGTTACTATGTGAATCAAGGACAAAAAATCACGAAAAACACGATTAAATATTCACAAATAAATAACACAATAAGTTTGCTCGCGCGAATTGGCGGGAAGCGTGGGTGTAAAAAGGTACTATTATAAGGAGGTCGTACGATCCTCGGAGCTTGTTTACCTCCTGTGTCACAGATAGAAGCACAAACGTAAGTGTCTCTATTGTATTGATATTTAGATTTTCGAAATAGTTTTTAACGAATGTATGTGAAACCCAGTGAGCTGTGCAGTGCATTTAACTAAAGTTATTATATAATGCTATGTTTTGTGAGACGTGAACTTTGTTATTTAGACCTCAGAGGATTATTACTTGATTATTATTCCTAAGTACATAGAAGAAGGACTTGGTCTAAAATATTTTGAAACACCGATTTGAGTCAGGTTAACAAGTTATAATAAAATACCTAGGATTGCATACAACAGTGATTGCTTGGTACATGACATGAATGATCCAAGATCACTTATCAAAATATTGTAAACAATGGTACAAATATAGACAATGAACTCGTTTATCTAATCATATATATTTTTATTACAACTCACTTAATAATAACCTATATTGTTTACTTTATAAATGCAGCCTCAGGTTAAAGAAAGAAGCGCACACCACAGAATACGGTATTTGCCAAGGTAGTCCAACAAATCTAGAAACGTGTCTCAAGCTGAACCTATTGCAATAAAAACGTTTCACAATATCAGAATTGTATATTTCCAGCAGTTGTATTTTATAAACTCAAAATTGTGTTAAAAAGACAGCATTTGACTATGACGTCACATGCTAGTATTTCTTAGAACTCGTGAACAAAATTACCATTATGACAGACAAATACCGTATTGCTGTGACACAAATCAAATAACAATACTCATTTAGTGTGAAGTATGAACCTACAAATGAAGATGACATCATTTGATGATGCCGTAAGACAAACTATAGGTTACCTCGGGTTAAACTATCGCTCATCGATGCCTTGTGATTTTTTTTAAAAAGATTTTGTTACAAGTGAAGTGAAGTTTCCAGACTAAAACAAACAAAGATGAACTTACTCTTTATTTATAAATCCTTATGAATGCATCTCGTAGTGATTTGGTTGAAACTTGTACGTATATTGATATATAGTATTTATACTATCACAACAGTTTTTTAAATGTAAATCTAGCCAATTAATATCCGCACCGAGGGGCATGGGCCTTTATCTGAATACGAGTAAGGTTGAGCCATACTCCTCCACGCTGGCTCAATGCCGGTTGATGGAGGGTTGTGGGCTAGTGGCCAACTTCAGAAGTTAATCAAGCTGCCCTATAAGGGCCTCTGACGTAGCTTTACCACAGATTAGATAATATAGTGTGGCTTTACGATTACTACTACGGGTAGAGGTAGTAGCCGGGCCGGACCTCCCTACCTCATCCGAAATGTGAAAGTGCCCTAAATAAAGGCCGGTTTTTTAATACATTTGCTTTTTTGCAGATGGGTGAAAAACTTTTATTATTGGCGCCTGTGGTGCTACTAGTTTTCCTACAAATTGGCGTTGAGGGTGAGTGTCTTCATTATGCAAATTAATATTTGGAAAACTTAGGGAGTTGTAGATTTACAAGTAACAAATAACTATTTCCGACTTCTGAGCTAAAAATAGCACCTTCACCACACATCTTGGGTTCTCAGGCGGAAAAATTCTCGTTCGTTTGCGTACTCGTGGTGAATGTACTATTTCATCCCCTTTATTCGAAAAGTGTCGTTTTGTTCCTCGATAACCGAGCAAAGTAGCTCTTTTCTCCACTAGACTTTGAGCGGGCGGGAATGAGAATTGAATTTGGTATATGAATCGTTCATAGAAATCGAACGCAAGTTGTATGAATTCTTGGCTATACGTTGCCGTTGGCATTGCGGCATGGCGCGCCAACATAAAAATAATAATAAAAAAAAGAAGGGCGGGAATTACGTTCAGTTCATCGTAAACATTATTGTTTGTTACTAATGTTTATGAAAAATGTGTTGGTGATTGAAAATTACTGACAATAGGTATTATTTAGTCCAGAAACTATTAAAATAGAAGTAAATATTGTCATACCTCTTTACTCACAAAACGCCCGGAAAATATAAATAAATCGACAACAATATCGGTCCTAAATAAAACCGTGACTATACATTTTCAAAATTGCGCTGTCAAATATAAATATAAGTTTTTAATTTGTGTTGGTTTCATACATTTTTGCGTCCATATGTAATGTTTTACGAATTTAACTTATTCATACTTATATTACTTTAAAGCGTCTCTTACTTATTTTCTCATAAAAGGAGATGAAAAATTCAGTGTATCACTCGGGAGCAAAATTATTTTCTCTCGGGTGAAGTACTTTGAATTCTTCGCTTACTCATGATTCTATTAAAGAACCCCTCGCTGGTCGCTCGGGATTCTACTATAGAATCGCTCGTTTCACACTGAATTCAAAATGGCGTTTTTGCCGTAAACATATTATATTGCTCCCTTGTTATACACTAGGAATACAATAAAAAATCATGAACTATTGATTACTGAACTATTGATTTGAAAAAAAATACGCGTGCAGCACACGAATAAGAACTAAATACAGGAACCACATACAAAAAAAAGGACAAATAAATAATAATTGGCTGTACCTATATGGTCGGAAGACATTAGCCAGTCCATATGGGCGAAGCATAAAAAGAATTACATAACACACGTATCAAATAAGTCGTGTTGTTTACTGCGCTCCCATCTAATGCATTCCGGAACTTCCTACAGAAAATCCTTATACTATAATATTTTGTATAATTGTAAGTATTTATCTGACTTTATTACAACTTTATTATTAATATAATTGCTCTGTTAAAAAGCGTATTTAAATCAATGCGGTTTTAAAAAGCCTTCAAGTGTTCGTCCGTTACATATTCTATAAATACCCCATCACAGCGTATAACTTCTTAATGGGAAAGATTCGTTCAAAACAAAATCTCGAAAATGTCGTCACCAGTTCCGGGATCAACATATTTATTTACAACCTGTCACTGTTTTATATCTCCGAAGCGGAGGCAGGCAGGCGGCAAACATCTTCAGCTTTGGAATAATAACTCGAGCGAACGTCAAGGTCATTCAGACTGCACCATATTTGGGTTACTTAGCTCACTTTCGTGGGCGTAGAATGAGGTATTATGTCGCACAAGAGCAAAGACGATGTTTTCTTTTATTAAAAGTAAAAAAAGTTATTTCTTTTGTTTCTTGTTTTGGACAGTGAATACATGGTGACGTTAATTAGCTGACCATATTTTGGGCTATGATGGTACCCGTCATTCCGAACAACATTCCCCAAGAAACATATGGTCGCAAATTAAAAAAAAGTGCATTGACCCGATCAGCTGATTACTAGGAGATCCAAAAACCCTTTTTTGTATATTTCTTGGGGAAAGCTGTTCGTAATGATGGCTACTATCATTCCCCAAAATATTGTCAGCTTATTAAATGTCACCCTGTATACAACTTAATGTAGAGCTTCTTCTCTTAGCGGCTGTCATTATGCTATTAACCATTATAATAGTAACTAATAATTATTAATTTTTACCAGTATGTAGGTTCCAAAAAAATCTATATTAAACTTCTATCCTCTTCCGGTTTCAATGAGCAAATAGTTTCGTTAACCTGAGTATACAAATCCGCAAATTGTCGCATATAGTAGGTACCTATATATGAGGCAACTTTATCTTAAAGTAACTAAACAAACTAGAGTTTTAGGAGCGCTCGATTTCTAACATAACAAGCTACCTGCCAAGCCAGAAGTTTGGCTGGCTGGCTTAGGTCTTGGTCGCCTCGATGAGCCTACCGACCTGCTACGAAGATCTTTATTAGAATCGCTTCATGAATCATATTTATTGACATTTCAATGATCCATGACGATTTTCTGTACTTATTGGAACATCAGACATGCAATTTTCTGTCGATATGTTACATTAACTCAATTCTCTAGGAAACGCATAGCGATAGCATATTGTTTGCTCCGAAGGACGCGAAAAGCCGCATTTTGGCCGTGTCGTCTCCAAACAAAATAGGCGCCGCCGACAAGCCAAATACGGTATTTTGCGCCCTTGGGAGAAATCGCTATGCCATCGCTATGCGTTTTCCATAATAGAGTAGGGCCTGACTTTGCACTTTGTAGAATAAGACCATTGCTGCTGCTGTCAGGTGACACAACCTAGAAGAAAAAAAAAATGTTCAATCCTACCCTTTTCGGAGTACCATCTGACTATCTCGTATATTAACCTAAAATAATGTCGTCGAATGTATATCGGTAGGTCCTAGTAAATAATGGCAAAGAGACTCTTTTGAATCATTCATAAAAAATCCGAATAATTGTAATGTAAATAAACTCATTAACTATAAAGAACAGATACGCCAAGGTATGCCAATGAATACGTGAATCGAGGTCTTACAATTACAACGCTATTATGTCCACGCGGAATCTACCCACGTGCGTCACCTCTCCACGTACCTATGCAAAACTAATTGAAACAAGATTAAAAATAATCGAACAAGCGCGGGCCGGAATCGCACTTGAAGGGTTCCTTACCATCGTACCAGAAAGCTTAACCGCTAAAAATCATAAAACAAAACCAAAAAGAGAATAATGTTATGTCCGAACGTGGATTCGAACGGTACCAAAGGAATCGCTATCAAACCAAATGCGCAACCACAACCATGTGATAAACCGCGAAATCTACCACCATAATTATTTATATCGTGATATGATTTGATATATCGCGAGGGGTGTTAAATACACACTTAAAATTGGCTCGTGTTTAAATGATCACCAAAAACGCACCTATTTTACTACCAATAAATTCAACATAAATACAAAATAAAACGACCGTCAGAATAAGTAAACGATCACCAAATTGTGTTTGAATAAATGATCACCAAATTTCTTTTTATGTGTTGTGTTTTGTGTAAGTACTTAAGTTTATGTTTTAAGTATTTTTTGTTGTTCTTACAAGTTCAACCTAACACGAAGCATAAAGGGGGCTTCGCCTCGCTCGCCCCCTTTACCCTTCACCTAAGCTACCGCAGTTTTTGCCCTGATATTTTCTGTAACTTTTGGTGATCATTTACCCATTTTGGTTAGGAAAAAAATATTTTGGTGGTCATTTTAATTGTTCTCTCTTGAATTTGAACTCTCTACCTATTTCGGTTCATCACATAAAGTCCGCTGACAGACAGACGGACAGCGGAGGCTTAGTAATATGGTCCCTTTTAGAACCCTTCGGGTACGAAACCCTAAATGAGTATACTTCTCCAGCAGTAGCGTGTAGCGGATTTGATGTTAAATGATTACCTATATCACGCGAACTTCTAGAGTGGACTGAAGTTATATTGAACTAACTTTTACCTTCAGCTTCGGCTTTAAAGGGTTCTCTGAATCAGGGTCACTAAATTCATAATACGAGAGGTGTAATAATTGAAAGGCCCTATATCTTATCCCATATTGGAGGGCGCGCCCACCCTTTATTCAAGGCCCTGATTCACTAGCAAATGGCCCGTGACTAGACTATGGCCCGAATACACTTGCGATAACTGAAAGTTTGCCGGACTCTCGATACCACTCTTTTGCTCGGGAAGTGCACTGTCACTTTGTCACTAGCAAATTCAGTAGGTATGGTGAATCAGTAAAACTCCTAATATGAATGAATGCGACTACACCTACCAGCGGAACTATAAGAAGACAGATTGATCTTGAATAAATACAAGACGACTGTGCCTTCTATGGTCATCGTATAGTGTAGGCGTTGTTTACATAATTGTAGGTATAAAATAAGCTGAGATTCTGTTGCCAAGGCTGCTCTGAGGTTAAGTTAGATCCATTGTTGTTGGCCAAAGCAATGATTTAGGTTCGCAGACATGTGACGCCCTTTACCAAGCCTACGCATATGTCCGACGATTCTGGTCTAATAGCCAGATAACAGACAAAACAACGGGGTGCAAAAGCACAGTTGTGCCCTCACTCTGAGAGAAAATTGCTGTGAATCTAACTATAAAACTATCGGAACACATTGGAACTTTTCATTTGAGTTAACGTTTTTATTGTCGCCAGGTTATTGTCGTTTTAACATCATTCCGTAACAACTTTAACCATTGTTGGAAACACAAGTTCTAGTGACTGTCTCCAACGTCAGACACAACATAGATTTTCAGACACACATCTATAGTTATCTATCACTCTGACTCTGTGTCAGTGTAGCAAAGTATTCGACCGAACATTGTAAGACATGGCTCGCGTCGGGCCGGGTCGTTGCCAGGCCGGTTTGGTGAAAAAACGACCAATATTGTCACTCTAACAACAGAAAGATTGTCCATTTAACCGCTTGCGAGAAAACCTCTCATATTGTCACTCTAACAACACAAACATTGTCTATTTAACAGCAGAGCTGTGTCAGTGTAGCATTGTATTCGACTGATCATTGAGACACCACTCTAATGTTGTCACGGTAACAACAGAAATATTGTCTTTTTAACAGCAGAGCTGTGTCATTGTAGCAATGTGTTGGACCGAACATTGTGAGACACGACTCTAATGTTGTCACTCTTAACAACTGAAATATTGTCCATTTAACAGCAGAGTTGCGTCAATGTAGCAAGTGTTCGACCGAACATTGTGAGACACGACTCTAATGTTGTGAATCTAACAGAAATATTGTCTATTTAACAGCAGAGCTGTGTCAGGTAGTAATGTATTCAATCGAACATTATGAGACCCGATTCTCTTGTTGTCACTCCAACGTGCACGCTTATTACCGTTCGTTGATACGTGCGATACAAAAAGTAGAAGATGCCGAAAAATAGAGGTTGTTCAGGTAAGCTGCCTACTAAATCTTAGCAATAATATGGAACACATCGGGCTGTTCCATTTTCGCCTCACTTCAATTGTTCGCCCCACTTCATGGCCGCTAGAGTCCCGACCGCAGCCTAGGCTACCGATCTGGCCGTGCCTCCGCCACCCAATATATGAAAAGACAACGCTATATTTTTCACAATTTAGCAAACTACCTTATCTTTTGGGTTCTTTGCTCTTTCATCTGTGCTATCCCATTTTTTAAACAATGACATGCATTTTTGTCTCTAAACAAGTGTTGAACAGGAGTTTGGGATGGGATTTGACGTTTGTTTTGAAGTTGAACTATGTTTCATATACACGGTAACAATCTTACTTCAAAAAAATAAACTCCTTTTCAACACTGTTTTAATAACAAAAATGTATGGGATGTGACATTTGTTTTAGGGTAGTATTTTTTGTAGTTACACTATAAACATTTATGTATGCACATACAATGTTTCAGGTCCCACACTAGGGTACCCTGAAACAGCGACCTCTCACACATATAAACATCCATACCTGGAGATTTTTTCCCTCTCCAGCCGGCATTTTAATGTATTTTAACGCGGGACCTCTCACTTGAGCGCCAGAGCCTCCAACCGCAACGCTTCAGCCAGTCGTCAGTTTGTATCTCGTCCATCACAAACAACCTCACGTCTCCACTTGTACCCACAGCGCAACGCTACCGCACGTACTACCAGCCAAGTAGCTACGGCCGCAGCCTCTACGAGCATGGCCGGTCCATCTCCGACAACACGGTGACCTGCGGGCCCTACACCTGTGGCGTTGGGGCCCACTGCGTC
This sequence comes from Argyresthia goedartella, assembly GCA_949825045.1. Taxonomy (NCBI): domain Eukaryota; kingdom Metazoa; phylum Arthropoda; class Insecta; order Lepidoptera; family Argyresthiidae; genus Argyresthia; species Argyresthia goedartella. The sequence continues at coordinate 18,691,729 of OX463828.1, forward strand.
CACGGCAGTGTGAGGCCGGTGTGCGCGTGTCTGGCTGGTTACTCGGGAGATCCTTTGTCGCAGTGTGTGAAGATTGAATGTCTTGGTAAGATTAGTACAGTTCGCGTCAAGTTTTCCTTCACCTCACTAACCCCACCTTACCCTATGCGAGAAAGAGAGGTCACAGCTCGCTCAGTGCCAAAGAAACTTCGCACAACCTGTATCTGTACAGTGAGCATATATTTTATCTCTTGATTTACTTTCGTAGAGCTTCTAAAAAACTAAACTTGTGTGGCTCATGATCTTAATCTGTGACAGTTGTAATAACTGAGATTCTGCCAAAACAATATTCAATTCATAGTTTTACAGTTTACAATATACATACATACAAATATACAGATGAAAAATCATAATTATCATCATCAAAGTTTTTACTAGCTCGCTTATCATTCAATCAATACCCTCGTACACCCACTGCAGGGTATTATATGCCTTCCTCCCCTTTATCACGCCATCTGCTTCGGTCCTGGCTACTTTGGCCCCCCGCATCCACATCCTACAAAACAGCAAATAAAATATTGCTGCAAAAAAAAACAAACCAGATTCAGAATCTGTGCGCCCAATGAGCTATCGGGGAACCTAACCTGTCTGATGAAATCATGAATGCAATTATCTGCAACTTTTAACGTCACCTATCGGTTTATTCAAAAGTTGTCCATTTGCAGAAAACAGCGAGTGCCGAGGCCACCAGACCTGTGTCAACCAACACTGCGTCAACCCTTGCGAAGGCACCTGTGGCATCAACGCCAACTGTGACGTAAGAATATTATGGCTTATTCAATACTTAACCTGTCCACTCGCGTATGAACACCTAGTAGGTATGGACTTGCATTACATTTTAATTTACCTACCGTCCACTCGCGCTTGAACACCTAGTATGGACTTGGAATAATATTTATATTTATAAAATAATTACAACTACCCACTATTATTTTTTATTACTGGCAATACTGACCGGAAATAGAGGATAAACGTACCTTCTCTCTGGTACCTCACAGTTGATTGGTCGATTGACTGAGTAAATGAAAAAAAAACGGTAATGTGGTTAAACTGCATCACATGTACCCCCAGCCCCCAACTGTCCTATTCCATTCTTATTATAATAGTGCCTCCTTACTTTGCTTCAATCCCAGTATCATTAATAGCCCATAATATTCCGCTGCTGGGTAAATGCCTCTCCTAGCCCATAATGTTCCGCTGCTGGGTAAATGCCTCTCCTAGGCCCTAATGTTCCGCTGCTGGGTAAATGCCTCTCCTAGGCCATAATGTTCCGCTGCTGGGTAAATGCCTCTCCTAGGCCATAATAATAATAATAATAATAATAAATCTTTTTATTTCAGGTATAAAAACCCATATTGACAAATACCTTAAAAACTAGAGATATATAACATTTTATGAACCTAATCTAACTTACTTTAACTTAACTTAAACCTAGCTAGGGATTTTATTCCTCGTCGGTCTCGCCTTCCTATAGCGTCTGTATACGATGCCTTCCGGCCAGTAGTCCTTGGCCAGGAACATCTTCTTGAGTTCGGCCGGCACCCGAAGTTTAAACGACAGGAAGTCCTTTGGTCTTTCTGACTCTAAAGGACTTATCTGCAGCGTAATCGTCTTCTGACTGCAAGGCGGAACCTGGACTTTCTTTACCCTTTCCTGGATGTGACGCTCAATGTCCTCTTTGGTCATATTCACGTCGAGCCTGGAAAGGTATATCTGCGTCGTGGGAGCGGCAGCTTTGAGGCTGCACTCGGCGGCGGGGGCGGTGCCACGCTGATTGCGGCTGCGTCTGGATCGGCGTTTCCTGTTGTGGACCAGGATAAATCCGTCTCCATCAACGGTCGCATTCGGCGGGCCGCGGGCGGGCCTGGCCAGCGGCGCGCGCGGCGCAGCCTGCAGCTTCTGTTGTTCGGCGGCGGGCGGTGCGGGGCGCGGGCGGCGGCGGCGGGCACGGCGGGACACAGCAGCATACGTGTCCTTCTGGGGTTCCGGTGTTTTGGATGGACCAGAAGAGACCGCATCAGGTGCTGGTCGAATTGGCTTCGTGACGTCACGAGGCGGTGCGGTATTCGTCGACGCGGGCTTAGCAACCCGCGTAACTAGGTCAGTCGCTTGTTGGGCGTTTTTGCTGACCGTCGCGTTGTCGGCACGCGCGTCGGCTATTCGCTGCGTCGGCAGCGAGGTATGAGCCTGACGCAATACTGACAACTCACGTTTGAGGTCAGCGCAGATGCCCTTCGAAGCCTCCAACTTGCTTCGAATTTCCGTGACGTCACCCTGGAGCCGCACGATATCCTTCAGCAGCCGGGTGACATCGACGTGGTCGAATGTCACCGGCGGCAGCTTGTTGAGGTCGCGGGCCACGTAGGTCGGGACATCATCGGGTTCGGTCTCCTTGAACACCCGGAAGATGTCCTGGAGATCCTTCTTCCCGCTCGCAGCACCCCTCCGCCCGACGAGGCGCACGGTGGTGACGGCGGTTTCCTGCAGCACTTTCTTGGCGGCGGCGATCTCAGCCTCCTTGAAGCTGGTCGAGCAGATCTGCTCCAGCGAGAGCTCGTCCATCACGTCCAGCTTCTGTTGGACGAAGGCGAGCAGCTCGTTCACCAAGATTGTGTCTGCGCGCTTGGCTGGTACAGCCATGGTATTAATATTGCGAAACTAGGTAGTCGCTAATTTCCGGGGCATCGTCACGGACGCTGCTAGGAAGCGACCGTTCGTGCCGGTGTCACAGTTGCGAATGATAATGTTCCGCTGCTGGGTAAATGCCTCTTCTAGCCCATAATGTTCCGCTGCTGGGTAAATGCCTCTCCTAGCCCTTAATGTTCCGCTGCTGGGTAAATGCCTCGCCCCCCTCTTCCACTTTTATCGAGCCTGAGCGGACTCTCGCTGTACTGATCATGGGAAATCAGTACATATGTAGTCTCCATCTCAAGTTAGTGCCACTAGTACAAAACCGAGTGAATATCTTTTGACAACTCGTCGTGGATCATCCTGTAATGCTTCTAAGATTTTACAAGAATTCGTTGACAAATAATAGTCCATAATATCATGTCCTAGGTCCGCAACCATGTCCCCGTGTGCAGCTGCCCGGCTGGATACACCGGAAATCCTTTCTCATCCTGCCGAGTAGCTGATCCAGGTAATTATCCTCGTACCACTTCAATGTAACATAAATATTTATACACATATACATATATACCCTGTGTCGTGGGAACCAGAAGCAGCGCGTCACACATATATAAACATCCAATACCTGGCGAATATATAGAGGTATATATATGGCCGAGTCGGCAGTGACCCTGCCTACGAAGCCAAGGGATGAGATGAGAAGGAAATTTGTACCCTAGTCATGGTTGTTTATCTATCTAAGTATAATATTTATCTGTATAAGTATGTGTATCGTTGTCTAGTACTCAAGATACAGGGAATCCTAGTTTGGGGCTAGTTCAATGTGTGTAAATAGTGTCCAAGGTATTATTATAATTATTATTTTTATATTTTCGTCATCAAACGGAAATCTAGGTGCAAATGGTGCAATTTTAAATGATGTCGAGAAGACGCATTGCTTCCTACTTTATTACTTTTTACCTACTCGAGTAAAAAGTATTTTTTAGGAATGAAGGGGTTGCAAGAATAAAAAAATCGGTCAAGTGCGGGTTGGACTCGCACGCGAAGGGTTTCCTACCATCGAACAAGAAAATAATTAAAAACAAAAGGAGAATAATATTATGTCCAAACGTTGATTCGAACCCAGAACCCTAATATTGTGAAACCGATATCCAAACTATTGCGCCACCAGAGCCATGTGATAAGCCGCGAAATCTACGATCATATTTGAAGCATGTTAGTTTGATACATCGCGGGTGGTGTTAAAGCACGTGTGGGGACTCCCTTTAATTTATAAAATCTCGTGTGGTTCATTGTAACTGTAGCGGCAACAGAAATACACGTTGAATGAAATTTTGTATTCTCTAACTATTACGGTTCATGAGATACAGCCCTGATGGACGGACGGACGGACAGCGGAGGCTTAGTAATAGGGCCCCGTTTTGGCACCGTTCAGGTACGGAACCCTAAAAAGCACGTTTCTACATGTATTCGACTACCTTGTCAAATACCGTGTTGTGCCTCTGCCACCTCTTATGGGAAAGGGCGTGACGATATGTTAGTTTGGTTCCGTGGCTAACATTATCCTTGCTACTACAAAAAAATGTTACATATACTTTAACCTCAAAACAAATGTCAAATTCTATACATTTTTGTCCTACACCTTTCAGAGGAGGCGTGCCACCCGTCGCCATGCGGCGCCAACACCAAGTGCCATGTAGCCAACACCCAAGCCATCTGCACCTGTCTGCCCGGATTCAGAGTAAGTTTTAAGTTATTTTTTTTTATTTAGTTTTGGACCAAGACCGAATAGGGATGCTTGACATTTTTAATCGTAATATTTCAAACTGTGATTTTGAATTAAGAAGCTATTGTATGGTATAAGCCCCGCAGAAAGGTAATGCGCTCGACAGTTCCTTTTTAAAGTTTCTAGATGACATCATTTTATAGTCATACATATTTTAAGTTGTTGCTTCCACCACAATGAATGAATGAATGAATGAATGGTGCTTCTCCAGCCAGGGTTCTAAACCTGTTCCGGTCTTTCGGCCGGCATACCAGAGGGCACAAGTTTTGAGTGGGGGCGGAATGACCTGCTCTATAGGAGGGGAAGGATAGTGAATTCAATCGACCGACTCTTCAGCCTGAAGCCAATATAGGATATGTGGAATGGGGAGGATGTGGGATTTGGAGAGCAGCTGTTATTTTCTTCAAGTTCTTGTTTTCCTTCTATTTTCAGTTATTGTTATTAGTTGAGTTTCCTGAGTCGTGTTCGTTTGGGTTCCGGTAAGTTCCCAGTTTCGCTTTCGCTCTCTGTTTCTGGAATACGGTATATTTGCCTCTAGGCCATCCTGACTTCGTCCCTGTTGTGTGATGATTCTGTCCAGTAACTGTGTTCTTCACCGTAGTATTTGATGTCATGCTTAAGGAAATCTTTCCAGGTGTATATAAGTCGGCCGTCTTTCTTCTTCCTTGCTTCGTATTTGAATGGAGCGTGTAGTAAATGCTGTTGTGGGCGTCGCAGAATATGTATTGTAACACATCCGGTGGTTTTTGATTCGTTTGGTTATCGTTTTGCCCTGTAGTCAGTCATGAATTTTGTGGTATATTGGAAAGCTTCTGGCGTTCTCAAACATGTCTCTGAGGATCAGGCGTTCATATTTTCTTAGTCAAGAACTGACTTTCAACTGTTTGCTTTAGTGAGGGTTGCCGCTTTTTGTCCGTATTTTATAAACAGTGCAATGACCATTTTGTAAATCAGGCGCACTATATTCCAGTCCATGTTGGATTTCATTATAAAATGCATTAGGGCCTTGGAATTGCATATGGCTTGCCGGCACCTCTTTTTTATTGTGTCCTATGTCCTGCCGTAATATATGTGCCGAGATATTTGATTTCGTTTACGGTTCGTATTGGAACTCCGTCCAATACACTGGTTGTTTATGGGGTCTCTTATAAGAATTTTCGTCTTTCTACTTTCAAGTTTGCCATGAGCATTTCTCCGATGATATTTAATTATTCACTTTTAGCTACTCCGCGGCATAGCAGCGCTGCGTATAAACGCTCTTTCAGGTTGCGGGCGGTCCGACTCTGGAATGCACTTTTTGCACTCTTTGCACTATAAGAGACAGTCCGACTCTTTTTTCTTTTAAGAAACATATCAGAGCACTACCTGTCTCTTTCGTAAAAGTTATTGTATTTATATTATTATATGTAAAGTTTATGTATATATCGGTAATTATTTCGTATTTGCTATCTGTATTTTACAGATATTTTAATTTATTCCTAGAAATTTTAGTTATAGTAATTATTGTGCACTGCCTACCCTTTTATGATAGCAATTCCTGTAATGCCTTGTTTTGCTCGAAGAAATCTCTTTTTAGAGACAAGCTCGCCCTTGTACATGCATTTTCTTTTGATGTAACTTTTAAAATATTTGTGTGCAATATTGTGAAGGAGGTTTGTTCCTATAATTCCCTTTTTCCTGTATTTCTTTATAGCGTCTTGTCCGATGCGAGCATACAGATACCAGAGATAGTGTTTTGACATATGTATCATGTTTGTTTCCTGTATATAGGCTATGTGTATGTTTCTGTTAGTCAATTCCGCATCAATGTTGAGTCTTTTAGTTATTTCGGCGCATCCTCTAACGTTCCAAGTAGCAATGCGCATACGCTCGCATGTGACTTGTGGTTTAAATATGGGGCTGTTTCGTATCATCGTATATCCGGTGTTGTCTGGGATATCTTCTGTTGATGTTATGGTTGACCCTGAGGAGGTCATGGGTGTTGCATTAAGTATCGGGGAAAGTATGGTGTTATCAGTTTGGTTATAGTTATCGGTTGCTTGATCCGTGGGTAAATTTGGCGATTCAAGCAAGTATACGCTGTCGTAGTGGTGTCCTGTGCCGTTGGGGTTGATAGATTTCACTGCATCCGCTGGATTCTTGGGCGTGAATGTGAGCGATGGTGTATTTTGCTGGTGGATTGTTACGTTAACTAGAAAGTGTTCGGCAGCTGGTATTATAATCTCCTCTCCAGCCCAAGTACCGTAATTGCGCAGATTTTCAATATTGAGTTGTTGAGGATTTCAGGTTCAGTGATTGCGAGCTTTGTTCTGTTCATCGCCGTTTTCTTCTACATATTTAACTAGGTCCTTACGAATGTGGGTGTGGTTGCATGTTAATTGACAGGTGATTAATTTGGTCAGCAATTGCGGTGAATAGGCAGTTACCATCTCAGCATTGGTAAGGCTTCCATTACGTTATCTTCTTGGGATGTTGTTGAAAGAAAGAACTTAGAGATAGCGTGATTTATTTGAACTACCTTTGTCTACGATTAACAGATCGTACGGGTTGTGATTGTCAAAGTTTGTGCGTATCTTCGTGCGCCCTTATTCTCGGTAGAGAGCCGCTTAGGACAAAAAGTCTCTGATTTTATTGTTGTTATTGTTCATCAGTGGAAGTCTTTTGTTAATTGCCTGTTTTCTGGAAGATGGTAAAATGATCCTTTTATGATGTGCAATTGTTGGCTGTTTCTCGCTATTTCTCAGAATATGCAGTTATGTAGTAGACGGGCTTGCATTATTGTTTTATTTTTGTGGGCTTGTCGGACCGGATAAAGTTAGAAATAGTTAAGTTTTGTTTTACTGCTATTGGGTAGGTTCCTGCTTAGTTTTGTATTTAGGTATACCTATCTCCTACCTACTAGTACGGCACTGTGCCTGTGGGATAGTTTGGAGTTGGCGTAGTAATTTGAAGCGAGCGTGGTATCTGTTTATGAAATGGTATTTAGCATTACGAAGGGGATTACCTGCCAGATATAGAGTTCGTTTTGCCTTTTGATCTGAGTTAGGGCTATCATAATCGCAGCGATCTCACCAGGTTGTTGCTCAGCTAGTGAGACTCATTGCACTGATATCACCTACTTCAATTCACTTCATTAGTGCATATTAGTTAGGTCCGTGACTCGGGTCGAGGTTCAGTCCGTGAACAAGGCACTAAAGATGAAGTACCCGGTTGTATCTGACCCGGCGGAGGGGGATGCATGTGTTTGTGGCGTGTGAGTGTATGTGTCGGTACGGTAAGTATCAAAGTCATTGGTCATCTTATCTTGAGTTGTGCATTTTGGGTAGGCCGGGGGAAGGTGTTTAGATTTACCGCTATCATATTATCTGTTTTTATTAACTTGAGTGTACTTTGGTTGTCGCGCTGTATTTTGGTATGGGAAAAGTGAGATGCTGTAGATTTGACTGGTTGTTGATTACGTTTTGGTGCTCTATTATGTATGCGCTGTCGTAGTGGCTGTCGGAAAAGGTCAAGTTGATAGTTACGACTGCGTTATATTCTTGTTGGGGGCTATATACGATTGATGGGCCATTTTTTTGATGGATCGCTACACTTATTACGTAGAACTCTGCGGCTGCTATGATAATTTCTTCACCTCCCCACGTGCCCTGTATGTGGAGATTTTTTTATGTACTCAGTGAAAGCTTCTACGTTTGGTGCGTCGATCGCAAGTTTGATGCGTGGATAATTGCTGTTAGCTTCCACGTATCTAGCTAAGTCGCTTCTGATGTGGGTATGGTTGAATGTCGCTCCAAACAGATGGTTGATTTGGTCTGCAATTGCATGGAACAGGCAGTTTCCATCTCTGGGCATTGGTAGAGTTTACATTGTAAGATATTACTACAGGAGAGAGCCTCATGCTGTTTTAGCTAATATGAATGTGTGTGTGGGTTGTTTCTAATAGGTGTACGGCCGGTATGATGAGAGACGCTGTTTGGCCTTTTACGATCTATTTTTATTCTAATGTTTCCCGGTATTTCCAAGATGGGCTGACAATATAGAATGGGTGCCAGATGTGTGAGGGAACGTTGTGGGCCTTTTGTGCTTCGAAGCTTTTTCAATTGTTCCTAAATAGCAGTCAATTGTTTTGTCTAGTTTCTGGGAATTTGGTGAGATGGCCTTTTTATGGCATGCACGTGTTTAGTTTTTGTTTATTGTCGGGTTTATTATATTTGCAGTTTAGCTACGTAAAATAATTCTAGGATTGTTAAGTTTTGGGTTGGCTTATTCACAGAGTTTCAGGGTTTAGTGGAAGGTTATTGTTAATGACTGTTTTGAATGGTCTTTCGAAGATGAGGAGAAAAGAAATCTCGAGGAGAATTATCTCGAATGTATTTTCAGGCAAAGCAATATAAGTATATGTAGCTATAATAATGTTTTATTAGTTGATTTTGCCTATGACGCACCTATAAATGTGATTATGCCTTAGTCAATAGGGGCAACCGCGGCCGCGGTAAGTGGTGGTTTATTATTGTCAGGCGGCGAGTGGTCCTGAGAGAAATAAAGTTAGAGATAGGTAATCACTATCAATGATGTCCTAATCGGAATGATCTCACCAGGTTGGTGTGTTTAGCGGCGGTGGTGGTGGAGGCAGTAGCGTTGAGGGTGTGTTGCGTAGGCGTCGCTCGCTGCCGGCCTGTCGCTGCGTGGCTCAGACGTGCACCTGGCCTAGAATTCTAGGGCATGCACAGAGGGGATGCCTAAGAGTATCGCGCAGTTCTCTGGGCATTCATTACACTTGACCGCACTAGTATCATCACAATCACTGAAATGCGCGGTATTGCACAGATGGGGTGCCTAGATGGATCGCGCACATTCCCCAGGTAACCCTTACAGTAACACGCGGTATAAGCCAGCCTATAAGCCAGGCTCGTTTTCGGGCCTCCGGAGGCAGAACAAAAGGCGCGCGCCGGGGATGAAAACTATTGTTTGTTTAAATACGTTTGCGAGATCTCGGGGGACACGTCCGTTCGGTCCGGCAACACAAACGCCACTCTAAGTTGTTGCTTCCACCACAAGCAGAAATACTGTTCGCAAAGATATTATCGGATCTACTTGGAGATAACTTTCTATTTCTCTGCTAACTAAACTCACAGGAACTGACGTCACCACGACGACACACGCCTTGGTGTTACGCGCATTACCATTCTGCGGGGCTTATACAGAGTAGGAATAAAGAATCTGATTACAATGTTGCTTGGTTTGGGCACAGATTCAGACTGAGAATCGAATCACCCATCTTAAAAATATTCGAATGTTCATTGCCTCGACTATTTCCCATATAAATATTAGCCTCGCCCAGATTTCTTCCTACATTCCCCAAAGGGAAGGAAGATTACGCAAAAAAATGGTAAAAGGCACTGCAGTTTTTTAACACAAATACACTCTTTTCATTCATCTGAGGTTTGTAACTTAGTCTACACATAGTCAACGGTAACAAACAGTATTATTTTACTGAGGTTCTATAGATATCTGGATTGAATAACAAAACTCTGCATAAATTTCGCGTACTTCATGTCGAATAGACCACGAGCTTATTAATCAAATTGTTTAATGAAATGCGAAACATCGCGGGTTCAAAATGCCCGTTGACAGTTTGGCGCGAAAATGGACCTACAGAGAACATAACTTAATAGGTGCTGTCAGCAAGAGACAGAGCTATGCATCGATCTCCTTCTCCTTTTCTCGCATAGAAAAGGAAAGGACGACTGACGCGTAGCTCTGTCCCTTACTGACAACAACTATTACGACACTTCCTCTGATGGGGTGTTTTAAAACAAGTTCTGTTTGGTGTTACTTTAAATTCGAATATTTTTTTGCAAGTTAATTCTAAATAAAATAAAAACTTGCAAAACTAGATTTATAGATTTATTGGAATACCTTGTCAAATATCGTATTGTCGTTTACGTGAATACTACCATCTACCTCCGCCTCCACTAATCGTATGATATCGCTCACAGGGTAGCCCCCTGACGGGTTGTCGTCACGACTGTGAATCAGACGGCGAGTGCGGCACGCAGCAGTCTTGTCGCGACTTCAAGTGTGCCAGCCCCTGCAGCGACTGCGGAGTGAATGCTGACTGTGAGACTGTCGCCGCACACCGCGCTGTATGCAAGTGCCCTAGGGTAAGGAATTCCTCATGCCTGTTTCCCCTGGTCTCTACACTAAAAGTCCCTCCGAAATCGCCCATCGAACTATCTCACTAAAGAAAGTGTGAAGGTCAGGCAGCATTGCGTATCGCGTCTTCAAGAGTATCAGTCCTTGTAATGACTGCTGAGTGAATGCTGATCGTTAGACTGTTGCCGCACATCGATCTGTCTGCAAATGTTTTAGCCTCAGAGACCTCACTGTTGATTTTAGGCTTTCTCACTTACACTCCGTTCAACTCGTTCACGTGCAACTCGCGTCTTTTTTAGGGTTCCGTACCCAACGGGTAAGAACGGAACCCTATTACTAAGACTTGGCTGTCCGTCCGTCCGTCCGTCCGTCTGTCACCATGCTGTATCTCAAGAACCTAGCTAGCTAGAGAGTTGAAATTTTCACAGATTATGTATTTCTGTTGCCGCTATAACAACAAATACTAAAAAACAGGATAAAATAAATATTTAAGGGGGCTCCCATACAACAATACCACATACAAACTTATGGATGCACCTGGTTACGTACATGGAGTGTGAAAGTAACCGCACCAATAACTTTGTAAACAATATTTTGCTGTGTAAAATCCATACTATTCACTCCACACCATCGCTTCCATTGAACGGTGGTACGGAACCCTTCGTGCGCGATTTAGACTCGCACTTGACCGGTTTCTTGTTTCCTGTTATCCTCGCTATGTCGTCGGACCATCTGGCAAGTGGTCTACCGACTGATCTTTGGCCACCACTCTGTGTAGAAAACAGAGCATGTTGGTTGATGGACGTCCAAACGACTTTTTGTCGAGAAATCCCCACAGGAGCAGGAAGTTCTAGAGTGTGCGTGCCTCCAGAAACCCAAGGAACGGAGGAGCATGGTACATACACCAGGCTTGAGAGCACAAATGAAGCACTCTGACAGCCAATTTCCGGAATTAGAGCCTCAATAGAAGCTGAGCTATAAGCTAAAAACCGTGGACTTGCTGGAGAAAATCCCGCCAGCAACCTCTCCAAGAACTCTTGCGATTCCTTAGAATGGTGCTACTCAAGTATTAAAGCATAATTGAAGCACTCTGCTGCCAAATTTACAACTTCGAAGACTGAAGATTAAACGAGATACAAGCCAATATCCATGGGGTTGCTGGCGTCCGCCGGCCTACAGCAACCCCAGACAGATTTCGAGAACTACTCATTGCAGACTTTTCGTTAATATCGCAAATTGAGGGTAACAATTAGAGCATCAGGCGCCAAATCGTTCATTACCGTCTGTTCAGCACTTTTTGAATAATAAGCGTTAAAGGCCTGGAGTTGCTGGCGTCCACGCCTACAACAAGCCCTGGCCGTTATCAAGAACTACTAATTTGATTGTAATTTTGAAATGACAACTGAAGCCATTAAATTAAGGATAGTATTGAAATTTACATATTCCTTTATTCTTTACCTACCCTGACCCACCACTTCGCTCAGACAGTATTTATTTAGCAAATAATATTTAGTTGCGCAAATCAGTAATTTTGTCGCACAATCCAGTATGTTCTTCGCCCATTTCAGGAAATTCCTCTGTTCATGTTCATTCGCTCAATTAGTTTTTTATTCGGCCGTTTTATTATTTCACATTAATTAATTCAAATCCTTGAAAAATAGTCAAAATCAAGGCATCTACCATCTTTCAAAATGTCAACTTGATCGCGATCCAGGTTAATGGCAGCGGTAAATAATGAAGCTAGGTGTCCAAGGTATTATTATTATTATTATTATTATTATAGTGCTTAAGTCATCTTCAGTAGACACGTTAGTACGACCTAATGATTAACAAACATCCTCGTCCCTCCAGGGATACTTCGGCGACCCCTACAGGATCTGCACGCCGGAGTGCTCCTCGGACGGCGAGTGCCCCAGCTACAAGCCAGCCTGCGTGTACAACGCCTGCATCAACCCGTGCACCAACGCGTGCGGAGTCAACGCAGACTGCAACCTGCGTGGCCTGACGCCGGTCTGCTCGTGTCCGAGGAACATGACTGGCGATCCCTTCACCCACTGCCGCCCGTTTGAAGCTCGTGAGTTGTGACCTGCTCCTTAATAGTTATGTTAATGAAACCTTAAGTCTAAAGTTTGGCCGACTTGTGTCCTTGTGCACCTGGTAACTCTCGAACCACCGAATCGGTTTTATTTAAACATGACAAAGAACCATCGCAGGGAGGTCTACTATCTTTCACCAAAAACCGCATATAGATGGCGCCACTGTGCTGACTACAAATTTGCATACAAAACTGCATTTCTGGTTTTAATTAGTTTCAGTAGCGTGTAATACTGTATGTGATTATAATGGAATATTTAATAACTGGCTTAGCGTGAACACCCTGTGCCTCTGCCACCTCATTAAGTAAAAAAAGTCCAAATATCACCCAAAGATGCCGTCACTGTTCTGACTACAAATTTGCATACATCGCGCAATTTCTGATTTCATCACAGCAGCGTGTTTCCTTCACAGGTGACCTGTGCGAGCCGAACCCTTGTGGCGCCAACGCAAAGTGCACACCCGGCCACGACCGCACCGGCGCCGAGAGACCTGTCTGCACCTGCCCCGCTGGTTACATTGGCAACGCTTTGGTAGCTTGTGATAAGGTAACCCAATCTAAATCATGATATTCCTAACTCAGATGTGTATATTGGGGCAACTAGTAACGTGGCAGACTTGAGGCAAAAACTAAGGACCGACGGTTTGTCCGGATGAAATGAAAGTGAGAATCCGATACCTTGCCGGAGCTGGCGAAACTGTCGGGCCCGAGACAGTGTGGACTGGTTCTAACGTGGATAATGGGAGATTTATCTTGACTTTGTCAATCACGCAAGATTAACTATCGAATAACTGGCTAAAGTGGTCACAGCAGCACAGCACACCCGGATCTCGTTATGAGGAAATGCGATTTCGAACCTCGTGCCATGGTAATAAAATTCAAAGCCCATAACGGGAAAATGTCATGTCGACATGAAATTGGGCCTGGAGAGCTAAGGGAAGGGTTCAAAAAAGGAGGGCTTCCCAATTCGGTCGATTTTACCCCCGACGAAAAAGAGGGTCTTATAAGTTTCAAGTCTGTGCGGGTGTCTGTCTGTGGCACCATCATTCAAACGGGTGGACGGATTTTAATGCGGCTTTTTTTGTAATTGGTTTAATCTTCGATGGTTTTAAGATATAATTTTAACAAAATATAGGCATCAAATGAATAAAAATTTTGCCGTAAGGTTTAATTAATGTCAGGTTGTGTTTTTTGTGTTTGTTCCCTCTAAACTGTTGTCGTTCCCAGGGTGAGTGCGAGCTGGACTCCCAGTGCTCGGATCACTTGGCCTGCGTCGGGTACAAGTGCACCGACCCCTGCCTCGGCAACACGCAGTGCGGCTCCGGCGCGCTGTGCATGGGCCGCCGCCATCTTGCCGTCTGCACGTGTCCTTCCGGTAAGATACTTCCGGTAGACCTTCCCTATTTCCTGTGTTGCTGTGCTCTATGACGTGACGACCTATGTGGGTGGCACTGCGGTTTGAGGGTCTGCCTACCAAGCGCAAGGTCCCGGTTTCGAAAATCGGGCTGGGGAAGAAGACAAAAACCCCAGATCTGGGATGCTGATGGGTGTATCGTCGCTGTTTCTAGTTCTCACTATACGTTAGTGTGGAGCCAGGCGCAATGTATGTGCCTGTATTACAGGGTGTAATAGAAAGGGGTGGTCACATTTTAGAGGGTTGTTGAGACATCATTCTTAATAACTTTCACTATGAAACCGATACTTATGATTTGAGCAACTTTGCCTTTTACTTCTCCATACAGTGTGGGCCAGGCGATCAGCTAACTTGTATGGAGAAGGGAAAAATAAAGTTAGGGAGCGCTCTGCTTGCTATGGGGTCTTACGTATTAACTGCGATCAAGGTATTTGCATCACCCTCGGGTCTTAAAGGGTCACTCTATGTCTTGACTTGCCATCCATCCACTTGGTACAAGATTCGATTACACTCTCAATAACTTTGATCATTATTAGGTCTTGGGGCCTCTAACATATAAGCATACTTGCATATTCTTGTTTCAGGCCACAACGGCGACGCTCTCATCAACTGCTACGAGTCCCGGTCGGTAGCCGCCTCAGCTCGCTACTACCGCTACAAGAGGAACCATAATGGCACCAGCGAAGACAAACCCACCACAGACTCGAGCACTGCCGCAGCCGAATCCAGCGAATCGACCACTGAAACGAAGAAAGAATAAGCATAGTTACGACTAGACCATTTGTTCTGTAAGCCTTGGCCACGAAAAAAAGATGCCGTTTGCTTTTTTTGTAGTAAAGATTAAATATTCTCATTTGTTACTGTATTTTGTTTGTTGCAACAGGCAGCATTAAATGATGAATATGATACTGAAGCTAAGCAAATGAATGAAACCGTCCGACTAACGCTCAAAATATTAAGATGTATACTTAGATATATAGTTGTCAGAACATGTGTGAAAGCTATCAGTAAAAGTGCCAATTTTACCAATTAAAGGTACATGAAATACCCTAATGAATAATAAATTAATTAATACAAACCAATCGTTGTTTTATACATTATCGGATAAAACTGTGTCAGTAGGTTGAAAGGCAAGACTGTATTGAAGGGAACTGGAATAGGAATTCCTAACAAAGTCTAGGCAAGAGGTATTCGTAGCTGTCTGGAAGCACTTCGGTGTAGAAATGCTGGACTACCAAGTCCAGGATGGTACTGCTGCTTCCTGACAAATCCAGGTACAAGGTGGAGCGTATGTCGGAGCTCACAAGTTCCCTCTATTGAGCAGTCGGAACTAGCCGTCATCACTGCTCCGAAGCCGGCTGCGGTGCTGCAGTTGCCGTTCTTCGGTGTACTGTAAAGTGCACACCCCTGGCAAGGGAGCTACCCTCTCCCCCTAATACAATTTTTTGTGAAGAAATATATAATTTTTGAGAAATCAATGATGAACATTGATGAACAAAATGATTTGTTAACATTTGAGGTTATGTTCGCATAATTTGTTGGGGGAATAAGAAGAAAAAACCGGTCAAGTACGAGTAGAACATCGGACCTGCACATGAAGGGTTCCATACACAGAGCATTGAATATTAGAGAGAGGGCAAGCCGCCGCGTAACAGCTGACCGTTGTATGCCCAGTGAGCATACATACAGTGCATTCAGTTGCTCCACAGACAGAGTACCTTATTATATACTGATTACTGAAATAGAGACTTATCTTTGACCCAGAAATGGGAAGAGCATATTTAGCGCCGTCTGTTTTTTTATTTAGAACTAACATGTTCATATATATATATATATATATATATATATATATATATATATATATATATATATGTAATTGTCATCGATATAAATACTAAGGATAGGCCTTCCCGTACTAAATTTCTTACCATTTTGAGGCTAAGGAAAATAGCGCCCCTGTGGGAATTCGTCGGAACCAAGACAGTATGAAAAATTGTAACGGCGTCACGGTCGGTCACGTTCCGATTTGTGTGTATAGACACAATATTAGGAAAGTTGATCTACGGATAACTCTCAAATACCCGGTGACTTTTAATCGGTGATTAGGAGTAGAAATAAAATATATCTAGCTTAAATTTTACTTAAGGGGCGAGGTCTCACGCAATCACCTCATGTTTAATTAATAAAAAGTTTAATTATTAAAAAAACTAACCCCCTGTCATCATAACTGGCTAAAAGTGAGCACATTTTCAGACTAAAAGTGAGCACATTGACTCTGTCACCCAGTATGGGAAACCGCGGATAGTGTACCTTGTATTTCAACGTAAATACGACGAAACGTAATTAATAACATTTGTAAATTAAAACGAAAACAGTGAAATACAAACTCTAACTGACTGAAATAGGGGGGAGGGGGGGGGGACATTACGAATAGTAATCTAATGACATTACGAATAGTAATCTTGACATTACGAATAGAAAAATAACCAAATCGGATCGTTTTACAAATATAGGAAGCGGGCAGTTTCACTGTGCGTCGCGCGTCGCTACAAAGTTACGTCAGTCGAATGGTTGATTTTCGTTTGAGGATTTTTTCGAGAATAATATTTTATAGATAATCAATTTAAAGCCAATAGTAATTGAAAATATAATACTTACTTGTGATACGACACTCCCTGTTTTTGTGTTTTGCGATTTGGGTATGATTTACACCTTTTTAGGTCGCAGGTCACCATTTTTGTTTTTGCTGCAGATATGTCAATCGGCTGTCATGTCACCGTCCAAGCGCGACTGATTGCAAACAGTCCAATTTTCCAGATTTTGTACTGTTTTTGTAGCGACACTTTCAAGCACTCCGTGCCCTGTCCATACTATTCAAGTCTGTGGTAATTGTATATATATCACACACATTATACCTAGTACACTATACATTAGTTCACCTAGTATAACCTAGTACCTGCCTGAATAAGCTGCGTTTTCTTACAGGAAATGAAAATAAAATACAAATGAATATGAAAATGTTTTATTGTTTTGTTTTCAACTAAGTGCCAACACTTTTATAATCTTTTCTCAACAAAAAACACTAATATAAAGAGTCCTATCTCAATCCTATTGCGGTTTTGTCACCATGGATGTGCAGTAGTTAATCAACCGGGGGAGCAAAGGCAACTCAACGAGATACGCATTTATCACCAACACAACACAAGAACGCAAAAACAAACAAATTTCTTACACAGCAAAGAAACAAACAGCCATATTTTTTCGTTTGTTTTGGCTCAAACTTTTAGTGTTGCCACACGGTGATCTTTATTTTTCCCCATCACCTCATAAAATACCATTACTGCAATCACTGTACTCTACTACTACACTGACTTTACGCTGAGATTAAAGTGTTATTAGTTCGAAAATATTTAATAAACCGCAGGTAACATAGGTCACAGTGGTCCAAACCATAAAGAGACGCTTTATTTGTCCCATACCTTTTGTAAGAACGAGATTTGCCCATACATACAAAGCCCATCGACTTAACACCAAATTCTTCTCTGAAGTTATCCTCTGTAGCAACCATGTGATCGAAAGCAAATATTATATATATTATAACCTCAACTATGACGAAACAGAAAACGTGTTGTCGCTAACTGAATAAAAAAGTACTCTTGGTCGTCCAGTAGTTAGTAATAACTGAATGTTCTCGTTTGTTATATGGAATTTACATAATTTTAATCTTGCCCTAATATTACAATATAATATAGTAATAAACAATATTTCAGTATGTACTAATGTACATACTGAAATATTGTTTATTGTAATATAAAACTAAAATAATAAGTATTCATTAATTGATTACAATAACAGTATGTTTCTATTTCATTATTAAATCTTTAACGATAATCAATCTCGATCATGCAGGTATTAAAAATATTTTAAATTAAATGGGAAATATTAAACTGCACATCAATAATACTGATTCGCACAGCAAATATACTGATTTTCACAGCAAATATCAGGGCAAAATACTGCGGTGAAGCGTAAAGAGGGTGAGCGACGCGAAGCCCCCTTTAGCCTTCGTATTAGGTTGAACATTTAAGAACAACAAAAATACTTAAAACATAAAAAGTATTTTTGCTGATCCTTTTTTGTGAAAATTAGTATTTATGTTGTGTGATTAAATACTAGCCAAATTAAATTGACATTTTATTTTATACTTTTGAAATTTACTAATTTGTAACCATGTTTTTATGAACAATGATAATTAAATGGAATTGGCTTACAGGTTATAACCTAGTTTAGAAGCCAAGACTATAAATTTTGTAAATATATATTGTGAGATAAATTAATTTCATTTTTTATTTGCCATGCTCCTTCGCATATTCGCATTTGATGCTAATAAAATTGCTACTTTTGTGCTAAGGTAATTTTCTTCTATAGACTTAAAATTTCGAGGAGTAATCAACATACTGTAGGTCAGTAGTACGAGACAAATGGGAATCATCAATGAAGCAATCCAAAAGACTTCTGTATGCTTTACATACAAGGGTCAGTATTACAAGGCACCCCTATGCAAAGGAAAATCCGAACAAATTACCCTTTTTGGTATGGAAAGTTGAAATTCCGTACTTGTACGGATAAATCCTTACTATGGCAACACTATGGCTTCCTGACTTCAACCAACTGTTAAGCGACATCTGTTGTTATTGCTGTTACTAATTACTCAGCGACATCTGTCGTTTAACATAAGCACTACTATAAATTACATAGCTACCAGCGCTACCTAAGTGTCTATCTTGAACTTATGTTTTATAATACGACTAAATTAAAAACACATTATTTTAACAAAAACAAAAGGTCGGTACTGGGAATCTTTATAATGGTTCGTTTCTAACATTTTTCTTCTAAGTTTGACACCCCTGAGTTCATGAGTTGCTCTCAGCGAGAATTCCCGAGTGCATGCGCCGATCGCCTTAGAAAACTGACAACAATTAGCTTTATTTTCTATAATGCCGACCTGTGCAGTTGTCCTATGCGAAAATCGCAGTGATTCGAAGAATTTCCATAACAAGGGTATAACATTTCACAGGTAAATACTGAAAATATAATATTCCTTCAACAAAACAACACGATTAACGAAATATTCCGAGGAAGTAATGCTATTGAGTCGCATCCAGATTTCGTCTCTCTCATACTCATTAGCGTTACCTACTAGCGAGAGAGACAGGAAATGAATTTAATGTCCATGACGCTGTGTGTGCTGTGTGCGTGCTTTATGAAACAATGTGCGCCTCATGCGCACGTATACAGCCACGTAACTGCTTTGCCTGTGTTAACCAATACGAGAGTAGGGATAAATGTGTAAGTGATTATTATGTGGGCGTGTTCGTTGTGTTTATTTAATGATACGTTGTGTGCGTTAATTCAGCTTGCGACAATCGGTTTGCATACAAAATAGGCTGAACGCCCTATGTTGAGATATCTGTGGTTCCATACCATTGTACACGGAAAAACGTAAAACGACAGTCGTAATTTTCTATTGTACTAGACACAACAGACAGACAAATAACTTATAATAGAAAAAAACATGTACAAAGGCGAGCTTATCTCTCAAAAGAGATTTCTTCCAGCAAACCAAGATGCTAGGAAAGGTGATGGTTGAGCGGGGGAAGACCTGCGCGTACAATAAAACTATATAAATACTACGACTAATATATTCTACAAACAATATTATACTGATAACCCTAATTGCTAAAAATAGACAGCATCAACGTAAAAATATGAATAAACCGTATAATAAACTAATACATACCAATATATAGATATATATATATATATCTATTTAGCCGGTTTTTGTATATATTTAGAGATCGACTGTCCCTGATAGTGCAGGGAAGCTCATTCCACAATCGTATGGCTCGGATTCTAAACCCGTGCTCGTAGGCTGCAGTAGAGCGATCTGGAGCTTTGAGCGTAGACGCCATATGAGTTCTCCGAGGCCTGCCTGAAGAAAGAAATTCGAAGCGATCACGTAGGAAGTGTGGAACCCTCGTTACCTTAGGGTAACGAGGGTTCCACACTTCCTACGTGATTATAAAGGAAACATTTGATATGTCGAAGCCGAATCGGTAGCCACTTCAGCTCCCTGTGATGGTGAGATACGTGGTCAACTTGCGCATTCCGAAGAGGAACCGAATCCCGAGATTTTGAAGTCGTTCGAGTTTGTTCAGTTTGTCTTCATTTGCGCTGACCCAGCAAACATCAGCATAATCAATGAGGGGGAGAAGAAGGGACTGAGCGAGAGTTATTTTGGTCTGGCGAGGGAGAAAGTTCTGAAGTCTCCTGAGAGAGTGAAAGGTTGCGTAAACTCGCCTGCTCACCTCATTAACATGCATTGACCAGGACAGTTGATTATCAAAGATCACACCCAAGTTTTTAGCTTTATCGCTATACATGATTACAGTACCGTTATAAGTTACAGAAGGGACAGACAATTGCTGCAACGTGTTTAAAGAGTGTCTGGTACCTATAATCATGGCCTGGAACTTATTCGGATTAACCAGCAACCCAAATGACGATGCCCATCCACTAATACCAGCCAATCATGAGGAGAGAAGTGACGATAAATCTGAAGGTCATCCGCGTAGACATGATAGGAAGAAGAAAGGACACCAGATATGGAATTGATAAATATTGAGAACAGAAGAGAAGAGAGAGTGCCACCTTGGGGGACACCGGAGTCACACCACTCCGTACAAGCCTCCTCCGACTTGATACGCTGTTTTCGGTTTCTTAGGTAAGAGTCAAATCAGTTGGCAGAGAGGGAGGAGACGTTAAGAGATTTGAGAAGTTCAACGAGAATGTCGAAGTCAACACAGTTAAAAGCATTGCTGAAGTCCAGCAGAGCCAGCACCGAGAGCTGCCTTTGATCCATGGAGACCTGAATATCATCATCGGTCACTTTTAATAAACAGTACTATGACCCGGTCTAAAGCCAGACTGAAAAGGATTTACAGGACAGTAGATTTTTAGAGGACAGATAATGGGAGAGCTGAGTATGGACAATGGATTCGAGGACTTTAGAAAGGATCGGTAGGCTAGAAATGGGGCGATACTCTTTAAAGATGGATGTTTTAGGGAGAGGGATAACTAATGCTTGTTTCCAAGCAGTAGGGAAAGAACAATTTTAAATGGAGAAATATTAAATATGTGTTATGGCCGGAAGCAGATCATCAAGGATAGTTAGAATCATTTGTTGGCAGATATTATCATCGCCTACAGCTTTGGAGCTAATTGCTAGAAATACTTTCTTAACCGTGTCGCTTCCAACATTGCTCAGGTTGAAAGGAGTGGTGTTGGGTAATGACCAAGAGCACAGACTCTGAAGAGTGGCTTCCTTGATAGAAGGGTCCATTACAACTGGCGGAGCAGAGAGGAATTGATTGAGAGCGTTCAGATCAACATCACCCGAATGCATGTCCTGGGATTTGCCAATACCAAGTGTCCTGAGAAATTTACACATCTGAGCTGGGGTGTACCTTTCGATACACTCGAAGATGTGGCGGCGCTTGGCGTCTCGACAGAGACGATTGCATCGATTGCGAAGGCATTTGTAGGAGAGAAAGTAGTCATCTGTCGGATCCTTTTTGTAGTTACACTTAGCGCGATTTTTCTTGGCCATTAGGCACTTGATAGCATCATTAAGCCAGGGCGCCGGCAGGTGTTTTACTCTGACTTTCTAAATGGGAGCATGTTTGTCGTAAAGTCACAAGACAATTGCATTAAAGTTGTGGAATTTGTCGTCAACGTTCTCGCTCAAGATGACAGGGGACCAATCGACCAGTGAGACATCAGTCCTAAGGGACTCCACATCTATGCCTTTGAAGCTTCGAATATCTATGAATTTAGTTCTTCGGACACCTAATCTTATAGGAGAGGTAGATGAGATCGTGAATGGAGAGTTAAGTTGACCGTGAGAGGCAAACTTATCCAAGTTGGAGACGATTATGATGTCTAGAAGAGAGGGAGAACAATGCGGCTGGAAATGAGTGGCCTCAAGTGGCAAAACGTGGAGATTGAATGAATCAACTATGGACCTGAGTTTGGCAGAACGGGAATTCTTTATGAGGAGACAGGTGTTGAAATCCCCAAGAATGAGAGTCTTGTCGTAAATTGGGGTCAAATCATTAAGAAGGGATTCAAAGGTGTCGACGTAACCAACACGAAGAGAGTATAAGCTAGGATTTCCTATAATAAATTAGTCTAGTATTTGCGCGCATCAAGCCTTTTACTTTACTCCCGAAGATGTCGCTCTCCTTATAATTGCCTCTGGCAAAGTGGTGACCCGACTTCTGAACACCAGCAACCTTCGGTAATAGCAGCATGGACCCAGCCGCGAAGAAAACTCCGTGTGCTGCCACCTTAATCCATAATCAAGACCCCACCCAAACCAAGACGACATCAAGCAAGCCATGACGGACCAGAAGCCAAAAGATTTCAACTGAAGATTTCCCGCATCGAACTCAAGAAAGATACCGCAAGAATAATGAACCGATAATCAGCCGACTGCTGATTTATCAAAATGGAGCTCGCACCAGCAGAAACGAACGCGTCGGCAAATTATTCACAGCAAGCAGCTTTTCAAGTTCAAGACATAGGAAGCCGTTCCAGCCCCCAGAAGAGTATTGAAACATCATCTATATACCTAATTCAACGAATATTGAAATCATCCAGGAAGAACATCGCACGAAGAATAATCAAATCACTGAAGAGATATATATATATATATATATATATATATATATATATATATATATACTACTCAAAAGAAAATAGGGGCCACTAAGTATTTTGATTGCTACGTGAAAAATATAGTAAACAGTAATGTATATTTATTAAAATAACATGTAACAAGGCTTTTGTTTTAACTTATGCTAATAACCATTTAATTGTGTAGTCAATTGTTTCACTTATTTCAATTAACATGAAATTAGTCCATTGTCAACAGCAAAAACTAAACAGAAACTCTTTGCAAAACAAAACAAAAACTGACACAAGCTGTTTTTTTTTAATGGTTTAGTAACGGGTGTGTCCTCCTCTCCTGTTTTCACACTCCTGGAGCCTTGAATGCATACTCTCGATTAAGTTTCTGATTTTTCATCAGGTATCTCTTCCCACGCACGTTTCAGACCATCCATAAGCTGTTGCTGGTTGTGAACCTCTTGCTCATGCTCCCTAACCCTTCGTTTTAATTGGTCCCATATATGCTCTATTGGATTTAAATCCGGACTATACGCTGGCCATGGTAGGACACGAATATGGGAGTCATCCCGTACAGTCTGAGTGGCCCGAGCTGTGTGTGGGCGGGCATTGTCATGCATTAACCAGAACCCTGGCCCCACTCTCTGTGAGAATGGAATCACATGAGGCCTGATGACTTCATCGATGTACCGTTGTGCAATTACTGTGCCTTGATTTAAGAAAACCAGCTCAGTTTTGCCTTGTAAGCTAATCCCAGCCCAAACCATCACACTAGGACCTCCAAAGCGGTCAATTTCCTTGATGCAGACATCGGAAAATCTCTCACCCTGTCGTCTCCATACTCTAATCCGCCGATCATCACTACAAAGCTTCACTTTACACTCATCTGTGAAGAGCACCATACCCCATTGATTCATGCTCCAATCTGAATGTTCGCGGCAAAAACTTAAACGATTTCTACGTTGAACCCTAGATAAAGGAATTCGTACTACTCGGCGTCTGGACCTTTGCTGGTCTTCATGCAGTCGATTACGTATCGTTTGGTCACTAACACGAGTCCCCGTTGTCAACCGTAGGCGGTTTTGTAACTTACGTGCCGTCACAGAGCGCTCTCGACGGGCACTCAATCGGATGTAGCGATCCTCTTGTGCCGTAGTCGCTCGCACCCTGCCCGATCCAAACCTTCTTGCAACATTGCCAGTCTCTTGGAACCGATCCCACACATTTTGGATGGCTCGGCGAGAGAAACCCAACGAAAAAGCTACAGACCGCTGTGAATGACCTTCAGCAATCAATGTAACGGCTCTGGTGGCAGTAATGGTATCCATATGCCTTCGTTGACGTGGCATTATTAACAAAAGATGTTAAAAGAAGCAAAAGATGGACAGAAATAGTTTTTTAACAGAATAAAATTGTGTTTCCATCTGAAAGGAATTTGACCTGAAATTCGTTTTTTTTATTTGCTTCAATTTCTGGCCAGCTGTAAGACTTAAACACCAGCATTAAAGAGGTTGGATACTGAAGGAGGCCGGACATCATTAATTAGTCACTTATTTATTAGTTTACATCTAAAAATTTACTCAAAAACAGAAATATGTAAGTGGCCCTTATTTTCTTTTGAGTAGTATATATATATATATATATATATATATATATATAAACGATTGGTGTACAAGATGTGCCCTATGTTGCCAAATCCCAAGGTTTTTAGGCACACAAATTTCATCAATCGACAACTTAATATTCACTACAGAGTGAAGAGCACGCACGTACAGCCTGTTTCATGTAGCTGTGAAAAACTTGAACTAGTGAGTCAGCATACTTATCTGGGCCTCATCATTGATAAACATCTTAATTGGAAACCTCAGGTAGAATACATATGTAACAAATTGAAATCACTTCGTGCTAAATTTTCTATCCTTAAATTTAAATTACCTTATAATATACTAAGAATGTTGTACTTATCATTAGGTGAATCAATAATAGGTTATGGACTCAGTAGTTATGGTCGAACATATAAAACTAACATTGACTTAATACACAAACTTCAACTAAGCATACTTAAAACAATTATCCCAAAATATTTAATAAACAAATATAAAGAAGATGAAATAGGGTTGTTGAAGCACTGCAGAATTATGTCAGCTTACAATAAAATTAATTACCAAATAGTACTTGAGGAATACCATCACATTGAGTCGCTAACTGCTAGAGTTAGGCATAGTAAACTGCGCAAACTAAACAGTACACCAATGTTTGTTCTACCTAAATATAATAATGAATATGGTAAAAGGACGTGGAAATATACGCTACCCAACATATTAAACAGGCTTCCGCATACATTGCAAAACAGTATCTTAAAGAACTACAAGACCTGTAAACATTTATTAAAAAAACACTTATATGTATATTGGGATCAAGTGAATGACTTTATAATGCTGTAATGCGACTCATTCGTGCAAGCATAAACCTCAAATAGGTTTAAAGCGCGTCTAGTTTATTTTTTTTAACTATTGTATTGTTATGTGATGAACAAATAAATAAATAAAAAAAAAAAAAAACATATGACGTACGAGATCATTGACTGCCTACAGCCAAGGTTACAGATTTAATGCTGACGCTGATTCAGCACAATCATCCTTGTGTAGGTACGGTCGCAATTATAAACAAACAGTGATTACAACTTCAACGACGTGCGATGTAAATTGACTCATCGATTCCTGAAAAACATGGGCGGCTGCAGCATCAGACGACTCTCCTGCGGATCTTTTCCAGTTATAGGTTAGGTTAGTTTACTAACCGCGAAGCCCCATTTTCCTAGTGTATTTTCTGTTTTCGTGTAAGATTTACCTTTAGATTCGTGTAAGATTTACCTTTAGATTAAGTTAAAGTATGCACAATCAAGATCTGATTTATGTTTATTAAAATACTACTAGTTATTTCTGCAGTTGATATAAGTTTGTAATGGTATCTAACTTAGATTTTTTTCATTGTTATAAGTACATTCATTTATTTTTTTCCCTAAAGGGGGGAGTATCTGTGCCGGTCGACTATGTTAGTCATATTTTCACGTAATGTTAAGATAAGTCGACGACCCTCACAGATAAGGTATATTTATATTCATCACGCACTATGTCTTATGCACGTCATTAATAACATGTACCAACCTAGTATATAAGCTAGGATTTCCTATAATAAATTATATATAGGTAAATAATATAGATATATGTATAAAAATATATACTACAATAATGTGAATATGAATAAAACAACAACAAAAAAAGTAAATAACTTAACGGGATGACCTAGACCCCTTACCAGACAAGGATTGCTGTTAGTAATCAGAAAATCTGCTTCATTCAGTAACGATTTATTTTTGAAGCTGACATCAGTTTTTTTTACTAAGGGACAATATGACCCATCAGTCTTGAGATTGGTGACATTTTAACAGTTTCATACATTTTGTAGGTTTTTTTTACCTTTCCTGAGATAAATAAAATATCGGTGAGTAATTAACTAAGATGTACTTTACAATCAAGGAGTAACATTAGATTGTATTTTTGGTGTAAATAACAACTTGTTATCGTATAAACTTAACGAGAAACCTATAGACTAAGAAGTATTGGGCATGGCGTAAAACACAGAAGAGAAAACTCTTAGCGAATTTTCTCATGGAGCGATGTAAAAACGCAGGATATCGGTGCGACTGCCGTTGTAAATTGCTATTAAGTCATTCTGTATAGCTGCATTTTCTGAAATATCTTTACGATGATGACCCTTCGGAACTACCTCGTCTACAGTCCCGTCGAGGTAGAAAATTTGTCGTCTCTTCCAACAGATTAATCAAATGAACTTTCATCGTCGTCCAGAAACTCACTGATTTCATCGTCCCTTAGCCGTTATGCAGGTCTTTTGCATTGTGATGACATTCTGAAACAGATACGCAACGTAATTAAAACTAAACAACAGGCAGAAATATTTCTATGTACCAATATTTATTCCCTTTGACAAAATCCATGGTGAAATGCGGGACGGATGGGACATGACATCCCACTGACTGTTAGTATTTTGAACCAATAAACGAGTATATTTTGTTAACACGATACGGCGCGGTAACTGCGTACGAAGTTTTGCCTGCATACTGTGATTTGACAGTGACGCCCGCACTTTTTTAATCCTTTTCCATATGCTGGTACGGTTACCTCCGTGAAATTCCTTTGAAAGCTTCATACAAAACACTCCTACCGGCATTCAACAGGGACACATCAACGGTCTACTGTCATTCTAATCATCTCACGCACCCCTTCTGGGGCGTGGGGACTCGGGGTCAGCAGCCCTATGGCGTAACTCTCTGAAGTTCATAGCGTGTGTCTATGGTTCATCTCATGCTCATAAAATTTCATCGATTGCGGGGTATCACCGAAGGCTTCTAGGCTTCATTCAATGAGCTTGGGTTTGGCCTCCATTATGATGCTACTTGCGTAATACCAATTTGACAGATGAAGCTGGTGCAAGGTGTCAAACGTAAAAGTCTATATGAAGTTCATAGCTCAGACGACTAACGCCATAAGGCTGGTCCTCTTCCCGAGGAATCGCCTCTTTCCACTCCTGTGGACAGGTCATCGGGTGGCCCTTGCGGGCGGTGGTCTTCGTGTGGCGCTGGTATGCAGTGGATGATCGCCGGCTAGGCAACCAGGTCGCGTGGCATGGTCGTCGGACGGGCGCGCGTGGTGCGGCGCCAGTTCGAGGATGTGCGGGTGTTGTGACGCATCCGCACTCGCGAACATGCCCTTCGCCAGCCTCTGGACGATAGGTCCACTGTTTCCCATCTTAGGTCCCTGGATTGTCGCGTTCCTCACGTAGCGTAACTGACGTAGAATCATCGAAAAGTTTCTTCATTCGCTCGTTTGATACTGTGACTGGAGAATGAAGAACAATAAAACGCGTACGTAAAAAAACTAATTGTGGTGTCTATGGTTTTCTTTCGACAGCCGCCCAGCCAGGCCCAGTGGGACAGCTGACGTCCTATATATAATGTATTCTGTGGCTGACGTGACGATATCTGTCAAAGTTTTGGATTTGATTGTGTGATTTGCTCTGATTATCTAAACAAATTGTAAGATGTCCCTTTTAGCGACGCTGAACCGCACTGTTTTGAAGAGGACGTCTACCTTCGTCCTTGTCGCCATGGCAGGCTCATTCTTCTTCGAGAGGACCTTCGATCTGGCTGCCAACACCATCTTCGAGACAGTAAACAAGGGGGTTAGTATTATGTAATTTCCCCTAACCGAATTCACTCACGGCTGTATTTCCAAAAGAAGGGGCGGTCAGAGCGTCGATAAGGGGGCCAAGATGAAGAGCTCAGAATGCGTTCACATTGACGTATTCCTAGTTCACACAAAACGGACAGAACAACACTTAAGTAGGAGTGGAGGTTATTTATATTTACATACAGTTACGAAAACAGCTCTTGTGTCGGTAGGGGTCACGACGTTACTGGTTTCCTGAAAAATTAATCTTATCTCAGTAGCATGTTTTAGATAGATAGGTAGGTAACCAATTTCAATCGAAATTTCTGTTATGAAGCATTTCATAAAACGGAGACTATATAGTTTGCAGATTACTTATCTGTTTTGGCTACTTGACTCGGAGACGTCCAGTCTAAAATACACAGGACAGAACGAAACAATAATGAGGCTAAGGTATCAATAATTTTGCAAAAAGAAGTGCTTAGTATTTAAGCAAGACATTTTTACACCAGTTTTTGTTTCGTTTTAATAGTCACAATATTACTGAAGTTATGACCAAAAACATATCAGCCATTTGTAAAATGCTTTGTAAATTTGTCATATGGCATCAGCGCTCATGATGACGTCACTTTCAACTGTCCTGTCTCCAAGTCCTCATTCCATCACCTGCTCATGACACCAAGTTTGCCAAACCAGCTCATCATCCTTAACAAACAGAGTCCAAAAATGGCTGCTTCCTATTTCTGGTTCCTGAGTTCCAGTACTCATCCAAGTCCTCACCCATCACTAGCTTGTGATACCAAGTTTGCGAAACCAGCTCATCATCCTTCACAAATTGAGTTCAAATATGACTGCCTTACTATTCTTGGTTCCTGAGCTTCAGTACTCCTGTAGCCAAGTTCTCATTCCATCAAGAGAATGAGGACTCGGCGACAGTATCATCTTTAAATAAGTTTGAAAGAATGCGATATATTTTACACCATGTGATTGTCTAAACCGTAAGTTTATAATCTAACATTTTTTTTCTGTTAGTTCACAAACTCCATAAATTGTAAACTGTACAGTACTGCTTATAATGTCGCGTTAGTTTATATTAAAACCATAAAATTGTGAACTGGTTTAAATTTGAATTGCAGGAAATACCAGGGCAAACACTGCAGTAGCTTAGGTGAAGACTAGAGTGTTAGGTTGACATGTAAGAACAAAAGAAACATAAATTCTAAACCCTTTCGGTCTGGTCTACAATTTGTCATAGTTTACGAACTAAGGCATTAGTTTATAAACTAATGTTGACAATATAAGGTGAACAGCCAAGTTCATACTGAAGACAGTAAGTATTCGGTCATTCTGTAGGACATGTGACAGTGGGTACAGTGACCTTTATGGCTTACAATATCCCCGACAAGCTGCACTGCATTCTAGTATCTGATAGGAAGGTTCAAAGTCTTGGTTCACCATTCACTCTCAGTCTCGCTTTAGAAACATGCATTGCGCAATCAAACTCTTGCTTATTCCAGAGGTTATCGATACCAATTCATCTTCTTTAAACTTAAAAATCATCAAATTAAAAGAAGTATTTATAGCAAGTAAATCATCTAAAAAAGGGAGTAAAACTGAAGTCAAAATGATCTTTTCCAATAGGATCTGCTGTCTTTGCAGCATTCATCCACTTTTTTCTAATTTTTGGCACACAAAGTCAGTTTTTAATATGTCAAAAAAACTAAAAAGTAACGGCCTTACCAATAAAAGAAGTTATTCACAGTATAACTTATACAGTGTTTTGTCTTGCTTTGATAATTGAAATTTACTCGACATATGAAAAGGACAAAACACTGTATAAGTTAAACAGTGGATAACTTTTTTTAATAGTAAGGCCAATACAATTTTTCATATTTTATTTAACGGCAATCACTGAAATTTTTGTTTCCATTCCATTGATCCAGCGCTAATGATCATAGAAACACCTACACACCTTCCTACGCCTCTTTGATTAAATACCTTCCTCTCAATTCTGCATACACAATGCTGGCTATACCTCTGTTACAAACGGGTTTCATCTCTAGTTGGAAATATTGATTTATTCCTATAAGGCCAGATTCCTAAAAGTAAGGAAGGGAGGTCAAAAACTTTCCCAAGTTTGAATGGAATACTTACAATTAATAAAACCTATTCGTGGATATGCGAGATATTGCAAAATACCGAGATCTAGCAAATACCTACCGAGGTTGAACATTTTGCTGCAAGATTGCACTCCTTAGTCCCCATACAAGAGACATGTTTTAAATATCTCTGCCCTTGCGAATCACAAATCTGTTTTTTGTGTTAGTTTTAACATTTTTGGTCCCTTATGTCTTCTTTTACAATGGTACGGAACCCTTAATTTGCGAGACCGACCTGCACTTGACCGATTTTTTCCAATATGGGATGGCAGAGGCACAATTGCGCCCACATTTGGTCAATAAGCTGCTCTTCAAAAACTATACTTTGGTACCTTTATTTATAGCTCCCTATATTTAAATTATTATTGTATTGTTTCAGAAACTGTGGAAGGACATCAAGCACAAGTACGAGCAATAAAAAGTTAAACACTGGTTACAATGGATTCATATAATAGTATAATTTATTTGATTAAAATATCCTAAACTTCACTTACCTGTTTTATTTTAATTAAGTTATAATTTTTACATAGTATTTATGTTAACATCTAGCTTTACAAACATGCTGTTTGACCCTTATGGACAAAGAAATAAATATTTATGAACTGGACTATCTACAAATGTTTATTGATCATGGTAATTAAATTTGCAGGTGTAAATTTCTGTACTTGCTAGACACAAAGTAAACAAAACCGCGGCCAACTTCGTTGCTATAATTATAATGATTCTAAAATAGATAGATCAAATTAATAAGGTGAGTGATCATCATCAACAAGTGACAACAAATTACAAGGCGAGAAATTAAAATGATTAATTATTTTGACTAGATTATTCATTGTTGTACATTTGTGCTACTAGTTAATTCTTTATTCACTTTTTCAAATATTCAGTTTGACCTCCAAGGATATAAATGCATTAAGCGTGTAAGGTTTTATGTATTATCGTAGTGTTGTTTTGTGAAGTAAACGCTTTAAAAAAAATATGTTTTATTTTTCCCTCGCATAATCTTGATTCACAAATTGTCATGTTAAATTTGTCCTGAAATTACCGCAGTGTGCGGACCGGCCCGGCCGATCTACGAAGCGCACGCCGAGTGCCAGATATCGCGAGCGCGGTAGCAAGCGATAGAACTAAGGCCAAAATTTTTAGATGAAATTTTTTTTTTTTTCTGTTTGGTGTCTTAAAAATATCCACCACTGAGGAGTCGGGCTTATCTTTACAAAACAACACTCTGTATACTTACTGTGTGTAACATTGCCATGTTACCGGCCAAACTAGTTTATTCCAGGCCAAACCAGTTCATCCAAAGTGTGATATACAAGTTAAGTGTAGTTTGGACTAAATACTGTTTAGCTTAGACTAGGTCAAAATGTTGGTTATATCGATGACTTTCTGTCCCAATAATTAAGTAAAATCACTACTTTATGTACAACCGGGAGCTGAGCGATGCGGAGCGTAGCGAGCTAGCGAGGCGGCACCATGTAGTTTCATAGAACCGTATTGGATGCTTAAATGACACATAAATTTAGTACCTATATTCGGACAGAAACTGACATGTAGCAACCAATTCGGCCTAGGCCTTAGGTATTTAGGCCAAAATAGATCGTCCTGGGCTAAACTAGTATATCCTGACACGCTTTGGGTGAAACGTTTTGCCCCAGATTAAACGATTTTGTCCTGAAATCCGGTCAAATGGCATCTTGGACGCTTTTCTATTACTATATAGAGTATTGAATATTGCAAGATCGATGACATAATTCCGTCTAGTATTAAGTTCGATTTACGATGCATGGTCAATATGTTCATGTCATGCATGGCTCCGTTCTCTTTCAGCGATAGGTAATTGTATTTTTTCATAAATTTTTGAACGTGTTCACACATAGCCAACATTTCTGTGGACTTTTTGTCAATTTTGTCCTCAAATCCCCTTCCGCCGTTACCACGCCAAGCAAAGGGGATTTCTGGACAAAAGTTTCAGAAGTTCCAGAAATCCTCTTTTCCATCTAATTACTTGGTCAAATTTGAACAACTAATTAGATAATCAGTTTTTATTTTGATACACGGGTAGGTACATAGTAATCAAATAAAGACTAGCTATCTAATAAGTTATAGGTCGTCCTTCTTTTTAACCTACAATAACCTGTCCGTCATAATATGCGCCTTTTCGGAGATTGTATTAACTTTTTCAGATAAATATGTATCAAAACAACAACAAAAAATATTAGTTATACTTAATCCGTCATTTCCCCTTCGTCAGTTTTTTTTATATATTGTCGTGTTACAAATTGTTGCCACGTGACGAAGTGTTAATCCAAAATGATGACATCTCCGATGAAAACAGTAACTCTATCACAATATTGTCTAGAATACCCACTACAAGTAAAACAAAATATTGGGCATGAAAATTAACATTTAACTTGCTGCAATATACTTTACAGCTTATCGTAATTTTATTGATAGTTCCGAAACCCAAATAATAGAAACGGTCATTTTTATATAGGTTAAAAAGAAAACGTCCCAAGTACGTAAATGCAGATCCGCTGCAAAAAAAAGAACTATAAATGAAATATAAAGTTTGTGATAACTTTGGGTGACTTTTCTGTCGAGCAAAAATAATCAAATTAAGTTTCTGCGTTCACGAATCCCTGCTGACACTCATGATCAACAAGCTAGTATAAAGAGACAACTGCTTTAATTCTTCTATGTTGCGTACCTTGAGATTTACAAAAAGTCTTTTTTAGCCTACTGCGTCGCCTTAAGCACTGATGCGGAATTGTGCATCACCGATGTGTATGACCTTTATGGAGTAGAAAAACACCGGAAGCTATCGAAGTTATTGACTAACTTGACAAGCCCCATATTAAGCCGGTAAAATCCGAAATCACACATTTCAATGTAGCCGCAAGCGCTTACGGTGGCTATTGGTCTAGCTCTAGCTATTCGAGGTGGTCGCGACACTGTCAGCGGAGGCCGAGGCTGGCAGCGACCGCGGCAGCGGCTGCGGCGCCGGCGCAGACAGGCCCGGCTCGGCGGCCAGCGCTGATATCATGTCGACTAGCAGCGAACGGGGGAGATTCTTGATGGCTTCTTGTCGGCCGACCTGTGCAAATGTTGATGTTAGGGGCGACTCGCACTGGACAGACAAGAGAGAGACACGAAACGAAGACACAGGACAGAATGAGAGACAAATGCCTGTCCAATGGGTATCGCTCATTAGACATATTTTACAACCTCATCAATTTTAAATTCCATCTTAATAGTCCTTATTAAAAGTGTGAATTCCATCATAAATGATTTAAAACAAAAAATATTCAAACTAAATTCAACCTTATTAAGTCAGTAGCGCGGACGCTGTCACCGGGCCTTTTATTTTGTGAACGATTTTGTATGTAAATTCAAATGTAGAGTCAGATTAACCCCTCAACGAGAACCAAAAGGTATTACATAAGTATTTACTTAATCTTAGTAGGGCAAACTTAGCAACACTGGCAGGTGTGGTGACAGGTCACTGCAAACTAAATAGACACCTATCATTATTAAGGCTCGCACAGGACCCATCGTGCCCTCACTGTGGCTTGGAAGAAAGTAGCCAGCACTTCTTGGGAGAATGCTTAATGTATTCAAACATAAGAACAAGAAGATTTGGGGAGGGACATCTGTTGAACCAACAGTAACCAGTGCCCAAACACTGGGCATTGGGTGAAATAGTCACGATAGAGGACCAATCACCCGCCTGCGGTTCAGCGGGCGGACCACCTTATCATCATCAACCCCTCAACGACTACCAGGGTAATACAGTTTCGGTGAGGAAGATCAACCGCGGTTTGTGTGTTGTGTCGACCCGGGACCCTCCCTACGAAGCCAAAGGTCCCGGGTTCGAGTCCCGGTGGGGAAAAATATTTGTCTGATGAGAACGGATGTTTGTACCCTAGTCATGGTTGTTTATATATGTAAGTACAGATGTAGTGAATAATCCTTTCCTTTCGTATTTTCTCGGAAATGTTCGTTTTTGTCTTACTACTTCACCGCACTCAGTACCCATCGAGACAACGTAGGGAACGGTCGCATTGCAAGAGGAAGTATCTATATAGAGTAGTTAATACCACAGAAATATTTTGTTGATATTTATGTTAGATTGAAAACATATGGTCTTAAATAAAGGGATACGTATCCAAAAGAAACATCAGTATGAATATGACTACTGTGAAACAATTGGTACAGGAAAAGGTTAATATGATTGGTTCCGATGTTTGGGCCAAAGTATGTGACCACGCCATCAAATGCGAAAACGAGTACCGAAAACACGAACCTGAGTTGGAAAATTATATGGCTAGTTTTGTAATCAATCACCGTTCATGAAAACTCTGACGATGATACACCAGAAAATAGTTCTGATTCTGACTGTGATATGGAAGTTGGAAGTATTGTTTCGCATCACACTGTCCACCCCGCTCCTCCTCCTCTTATCCCGCTGTCATAATCGAAGTCGTTCATCCAATCAGAAAATCATATTTATTTATATTCATTTCTCTGCTGGTTTGTTTTGTTTTATGTTGAGGTGTCTTTTTTGTTATGTCATAGTATTTTTAATTAATTACAAAAATTTATTGTTATAAAAAAGGTCTGCAAAATCCTACTGTAGTTTTGACTTATAGTTAGACTTTTGGGGTTCCAATCCTTATAGAATCATTAGATCATCCCAACCGGAATTTGGTTTTTATCAGTGCGTTTTATTGAAATAAAACGTCCTCAGTAACTAGTTATATTTTTGTTTACCTAACGAATTCTTTATATGATAGAATTGTGGTGGTTTTAACATCTCAGTGTAATATACGTCAAACGGGCAATTTGACATTTGACATTGATAAATAAAGTATGCGATTTATTTGATACCTACACGTAATTTAATAATACAGTAATTCATAGACACATCGGCACCATTCGGGTGTTATCGTTGTTCCGAGTTTTGCCGATAGGAAAGGATTATTCACTACATCTGTATAGTATTTATCTATATAAGTATGTGTATCGTTGTCTATTACCCAAGATACAGGGAATCCTGGTTTGGGGCTAGATCAATGTGTGTAAATAGTGTCCATGTTATTATGTTGAAGTACCTGCGTGAAGTGGTGAACGATCATCTTGAGCGCATACTCCTTTATGTCGGCGGCGTGCATCCGGTCCGCGGCTTGCAGGATGGCCAGCACATTGTCCGGGGTCACGTTGCTCTGGAGATTGTGCTTGCAGTACACTTGCAGCCTGTTGTTGGTGAAGCCTGTGTGGGAGAAATTGAGTTTTCTATCATGTCCCCTAGCAACGAGCCGTTGTTGAAGAAGTTATTCAGGATCTCGAAAGATATCGTAACCAAATTGTGATCTAACGATGCTCTCGACACTGACAAACGGACACAATTATTTCAAAGAAGGTAAAAGAAGGGCTTACCATAAAATATGGGTGCTTGGAACAAATACAGGGAGTCCTCTGTGGGCATGTTCGTGTCGCCATAGTAGATGTACCGTAGTAGCGAGTCAAACGCTTCCTCCGATGGTACCGTGTCACATATTTGTATCTGAAAAGCAAATGTTACGCTGTACCTAATAATCGCTCCGGACCACTTGTATCATAAGCCAGCACCATTGATGGTGGTAGTGGTACAAGTTTGCCCCAGTATAGTAGTACCATTATCCAAAATACAAGGAAAACATTCGGACTTAATTTTTTATGGTCTTCGTTTACGAATTAGAAAACGAAAAGGTAAAAGGAATTTTATCCAGGCCAGTAGTCTTGTGCCTGCTCGGTCATCAGAGAGAGCGCTCCGTACTAGTACATTTCAGTCAGTGTACTAGTACACTCTAACAGCTCTATTAGCATTGGATCTTATGAATAAAAAATATGCCTGCTCGGTCATATCAGAGAGCGCTCCGTACTAGGACATTTCAGTCAGTGTACTAGTAAGATCTAACAGTTTTATTAGTACTATTATGTATGACGTACGATCGAATAAATAATGGAGCTATTAGGTTAACCTTTCTTTTCGTGTAGAGCAGAAACTTGAGGAATATTGTACTCTGATAATATTAACATATTTATACAATTCTATGTGTCTGTTTGCATAGCAGAAATAAAAAGTTAAATAATATATGATTTCCCTTCATACTTAAACAGGCTGTAATTCTAGTAAAGATGTCGATATACGCTAATAGACCGAATGTCCGATTAGCGTAGGGAAACGTTTCTTTTCGTTCATTGCACAGTAACGTTTCCTATTCGTTCTTAGTACATCACCGACACAAGACTACAGGCCAGTACTATATCAGTTGATGATCTATCTATCGTCTGTCAATTTTAAGTCCTGTCTGAATTTGTGGAAATGGAGTTCGTGCAGGCTCAGTAGTTCCTCTCAGCTACCGAGAGATGGCACCACCGTGCCAAACACAGTTTTCATGCGATCTTACATCGCGCAACATAACTATCTAAAGATTTTATAACCACCTGAGGCAGTACTACCATTGAATAGAGGGTACAGCTCGATATGCAAATGAACAAAGCTACACACATGCATATTTTCTTTCCCAGAAGAGGGGTAATCAGAGCCTAAGAGCCAGTTCACATTGTTGCCGGTCCGGCCTAATGTGAACATCCAGTTGACCCGACAGAAATGCTCGCTGAACGTCAGGAAAATGCGTCGGCGCCGACAGCTTTACGGGTCTCTCAAAAGTGACAGCGCTATTGAAATGCATTCGCATTTGCCGGATTCGACAAAACTGTCGGTCGGACATAATGTGAACGTGGCCTAAGGCCATGCCCATGCAAACGGACTCACATTAACAATATTGTCCTTCGGCGAGAAGGAGCGGAACATCGCTTCGAAGTAGTTGGCGCGCGCCGCCAGGATGGAGCGGTGCGCCGGCCGCGTGCCTCCGCGCACCTGCAGCGACACGTCGCCTAGTGCCGCCGCGCCGCGTGCGCGCAGGAACACGCACATGTCCTGCGAGAGCGTCGTGCCTGCACACGCACACGCACACACACACACGTAATGTAACAATAGAAAGTGTCCCCACCGAGGGATTGCTGGCATAGTGCGGTATGATGGACGGGTGTCGGGCTAGTGGCCAACTAGACTGTCACTGTGTAGTTATCAAGCTGCCCTATTAGGGCCTGTCACAGCTTTATGACTACTACCTCCGCGTGGCGCCAGGAGCCCGGACCTAAAGCTTAGCGTGCCATCTGAAACACGGACGCACCCGAAACTTGACTACTTTAGAACGAGCGATAGAGATCACGCTTAAACCATGTAGGTTTCCGTGATCGCTCCGTAAACTTAGTTTAAAAAAAAAACAATGTAACATGGATAAATAAATAAAAAAAAATGCCACATAGAAACGGACACCCATCCAGTACCGAATACCGCCAGGCCTCGGATGCTGCTCGGACGGAAGTGACTTTAAACGGTGTTAGTGAATTTCGCAAAGTATCCAAATCGGAATTGTACCAGCAAAGTGTCCAACCAAACCAACCACTTATAAAGTTGTTCATAATGTCCTATGGGGGAAGTTGTCTTGAAGAACAACATGGTTTGAACATGGTTTGGAGTTTGTCATTATCTGATAGTAGGGGAGGGCAAGAGGGGATTTCTTGAGTAACTCAAGCGAGACCGATTAACCCCTCGTTTTTTTTAAGGGTCGCGATTGTGAACCTTATGCCACGGTAATAAAAGTTAAAACCTATAACGGATTTTTGGGTACTACAATACCCAAGTGTGCTCCAGGGGTTAAGATATGGGAGAAATCTTACATCCTGTCTAGTAACACCCTGTTTAGGACTTTGTATGAAACTTTATGAATCCTACACGTTGAGGTACAAGTTCGAACCCCACGGTATGTTTATAAGAATGACATTGTGGGAGTTCCAGTTGCGGTCGGGCGACATGTCGCCGGCTTCGAATTGATACCCGCCGACGCGACGCGGCGACATGAGGCGGGATGTGTGACTTGCTCCCATATAGTATGTAGGGGCAAGTTTTTAGATTTTTAGAACTGATGCCGTTGTGTCCTACAAAGTTGCGGTCGGCATCGAACTGGTTCCTTTACGCTCAAATCGTCAAATTTATTTAAATGCACACTTATCAGCATGTCATCAACTCACCATATCCTATTCTGACGCTCCCGAGTAAATAACACTTGTATGGACTTCTTTTTTGTTGACCCAACGGCGCGGCTCTAGATGGAAAGCTCAAATTTGGTGGAGTAACTGAACAGGGTGTACGGTATCTACCATATCTTAATCTGATGAGCTCGAGTTACTCGCAAAATAGCCTCTTGGCCTCCCGGACTAAAACAATGTGTAGGTAATGAAATGATAGTACTCATAGTATTATTCCCTATTGTAAGCCAAAGTCACCCTGTGTATCATTCATATTTATTTGGTCCCCACATGGTTTATTCAGCTGACGTTGATTTATACAGGGTGTCCCACGGCTGTGTCACAGGGAGGGAAAGTACCTTATACATTGCAGAAGAATATATTTTGATTTAAAAAACAATTAAGCAGAAATCTAACCGATTTTCTCTTAAGACACGCGATTTTTAAAAAAACTTTGAATGCTAGTCAAATTGTTTTTAAAATCAAATAAATTCTTCTTTGAAAATCTGCAATAAAAATACCGGAATCGAAATGCTCGATCATGGGGAATATTTTTAAACATCATAGCATCTTCACTAGAAGAAAGACCGAAATAGTTATTTGTGTCACGAGGGAGCAAAATGATGTATTTACGGCGAGGGCGGTACATTGAATCCAGAGTGAAGGGAAGGATTCTACGATAGAATCCTGAGCGTAACGAAGGTTTCAAGCGTTAACGCCCATGACGAAAATAATTTTGCTCCTTGTGACACATACAACTTTTCACACCGACTAGCGACTACGAGGAAAATTTAAATGAAATGCTCTAAAAATTAAATGAATAGTCAACCAGGACAACAAAAACATTTCTGCCTGTTTGAACAGGCCGTCGCGTCGTCGGTAAAAACGTGACAAAGCGCTTTTTACGATCACTGCCACTAAATAATAGTAGTTTATGTGACTGCTACATAATGGAGGGTATTATAACTCGAGAGTGGGTCGAGGGTGGGTATTAATATCACTCGAGAGTTTTAATGCCTAATTATGTACCGTTACATACACTAGTTTATCTACACACATACCATAAGCCCTCTTTGAGGTGTTCAGGAACCGCATGTTCGACCGGCATTGTGGCATTGAGTACTGCTCTGCACTTGTTTAGCTTGTTCAGTAGTACCAACTTCACAGACAAACTAGGGGCACGCAGGCGGGCGTCGTTCGAAATTTGAATGTCATAATTTGACAAATTTTGGTACAATATGATCATACTGGTCATAACGTGTGGTTTTTGGACGCAGTAAAGAGGGTTTATAATACAAGTGTAGATACAATTAATTATACAAAAAAAAGTTTTGTATAAATTAAGTTTGTAACTCCGCCTCGCACGCACGCTGTTACTGTCTCCTTAGACAAAGGAATCAAGGCGTCGCTCACCCGGTATCTCGTCGTCCTCGTCCTTCGGCGGCTGCTTCGGCGGCGGCAGTTGCCTGCGCCGGATCACGTCCACCATCAGGCACTGCTCCATCTGCTCGAACTCCGAGGACATCACAATCGGCGTGAAGTTGTACTCTTTCACCACGTACCTGTGCAATGAATAACGATAATGGGGACTGTCAAATTAGTTCTGCGTAGAGGTCGCTTAAAGTTTGTATATAATAAACACAGAGTAAGTAAACAAAGAGTTTCGTTAATCTGAGGTTACTTACAAATTAATCACAGAGTATAAGAAAAGTAAGTAAAGCAGATGTTTGGAAAGAGTTTCATTGTTCAGATAAATGAATAGTCAATATTCAGATATCTATGGAATCTCAGATGAATAAAACTCTGTGTTTTTGTTGACAATGTTTTTTTTTATTATTTAGCCTGCATAGTTTCCCACTGCTGGGCAAAGGCCTTCCCTATCTCAGACCACCGTAGGTTAGGATGGGCAGGATACAAATGTCGACGAGTTTGCTCTTCAGTGACGATGGAAGGTTTCCCTTCATTAGCTCTTTCATGGACCAGTAGCTCTTCCAGGCGTTCGATATGCGTCTATCCATTTCCTTATCCTGCCTCTTTTCGAAGGATACTAACTGGCCCAAGTAGATGTACTTGTCGAGATACTGTATTTCCTGCCCATCAACCTCGACCCTACGTTTCGTGCTATTGGTCATGACCTGCGTTTTTGTCCGATTCATCATTAGTCCAACCTCAAGGCTTTCGGTGCTAAGGTATTGTAGCAATAATTGTAGTTCAGCTGCCGTTGACGCGAACAGGACAATGTCATCGGCGAAGCGAAGGTTTGTGAGCCTTCTGCCACCAACAACAATGCCCTTGTCCTGATATGGGACCGCTAGCTGTTTAAATCCCTCCTCGAGGGTGCCGGTAAACAGTTGGTCCAGATGACTGCAACTTTATATTGGCAGAGCTATTGTTATATATCGTTTTGATAATGTTAATATAAGTGGGGTCTATATTTTGGTTATGAAGAGCTTTGAAAATGGAATCATGAGTGATGCTGTCTAATGCTTTAGAGTAATCCACATAGGCAAGGTAGAGGGGCTTATTGAATTCGTTACATTTTTCGATGATTTGATTGGGAGATGATCTGATCTAACCACGATTATCAAGTTATAAATCAAAGATTAATGAAAATCTATGCGTAAACAAACAGTTTAACACAGAGTTTAATTTGTTCACATACAGTGCTCTCTACCAAAAAGTTTTGCATAATCTTTTTCATTAAACTTTTTGAAACGAGAAAATAACTATGTCCTATTTATCATCATAATATCGGTTTAGTACAGAAGTCATCAAGGCGCCTCTGTATGTAGTGGTAGTGTTCATACGAGCCTTCATGTTCGGCATATAACGCTAGCACCTCCTAGCAACCATACGGGTAGGATACAGTAGTTCCATTTATATACCAAGAGACGGCATTACCGTGCTAAATAAATTTTTCGCTATGATCCTACATTGCAAAATATTTTGATGTTACTGCCATACTCCTAAAAATCCCGGCAAAGTGCGTGTCGAACTTTGCAGATTAAGGGTTCCGTACCAAATGTATAATACAAGCCCTAAAACGAGAGAAAGTCAAGGAAAAAAATCTGATTTATCAATAAATTGGTATTTGTTAGTAAAATATACGTATCACGTTTATATCACCAAATTTTTAGGTCAATGGGAAAGTAAACATTTCTTCGGTACAAAATTTTATAAAAAAGCTGACTTTGTTGGCTTCTCATTTCTTTGTGTTCCAATATTTTTTTTAAACAAAATAAAGTATTCTCATTTCTTTGTGTTCCAATATTTTTTTTAAACAAAATAAAGTATTCTCATTTCTTTGTGTTCCAATATTTTTTTTTAAACAAAGTGAAGTAGCTCTACGTGCTGTAAATAACTATACCCCACTCGATGGGCTAGATCTCTTTTTTTCTGCGCCCACCTTTAGCTGTTTGGGAGCTCCCTTAAAACATTTTGGCTTTGGTTCAACATAATGTTTATTCTATGAAAATTTTACAGTAAATAACGTAACATGTGTCACAAACGACTGATGGACGGACAGCAACAGGTCTCCAATTGGACCCCATATCTAAAAAGATCTAGAAATCTAGAAAAGTATACACAGCTCTTCAACCACCTTCCGGGACTGTTTCGAACACTAGTTATCCACACAAATTCATCTAAAAAGAGAACTGTAATGAATGAGGTATATCTTCACCTGAGGCAGTACCCCTTAATGCACTCAAGCCCGGCGTGGTGCGCGGCATGGTGCAGCCGGCAGCACTTTCAACGCGCACCGTTTTGTGCGTGCGGTCACATTAGATTGAATCAACTGCCAAGAGATGGCGTCACCGTGCCAAATACAGTGTCCCGATTCTACATCGCGCATTACTTTATGGTTATCGAATCGTAGAGGTAGGTACCTGAGGCAGTACTCCTTGATGCACTCGAGCCCGGCATGGTGCGCGGCATGCAGCGCCGGCAGCACGTTGGACGCGCACAGGTTGGCGCGCAAGTAGCGCGCGCACAGCGCATGCAGGCGCGGGATGTCGAGGCGCAGCGCGAGGCGGAGGACTTCCATCACCAGCAGGACTGTGGCGGGGGAGGCGGGGTTCTCGTCTGGTTGGCAGAATAAGTGTCAACTATTATTCATTTGCTGTACCTACTTTAGAATATGGCCGGCCCTGTGAGACGCACGCAATCGCAATTCACAGGTTGGTTCTTGCCTGTAAAGAGTTGAACTTTTCACAAAACGTGTATTTCTGCTGCCGCTACAGCAACAGCTGATGAAGTACACGAGATTTTATTCATTACTGGGGGTCCCCATACAAGATGCGTGTTTGAATCTGGCCCCTGCGAATTGCCGCAAAAAACTGCAATACATCGACCTTATGTCGTGTACCCTAAAGTCGATGTGTCACAGAGGCGACGAAGCTGTAAATGATGTTCGCGTCGTAACTACGCTTGCTGTCTCGCCGGCGACATTTCGTCTGCAGTTGCCGTCGGCTACGAACACATGCCATTACTCTAGGTAGGTAGACCCAGCAAAAGCACCTACTTCACTTATTATACGTTGGTGCTTTGCACCGTCTTTGCACCAACTACCGCTCAGTCGCTCTATGGCTATTCTAAATGTGACGTCATTTATTGATAAACATAAAAATGCCATAATATAAATTGTGCAATAATATACATTGCAAAAATTCTAGCAAAGTTCTTGCAAAGCAAAGGAAATGGCGGTGATTAATTTTCCTTTTGAAATTCGAAACTGGAAATTTAATTTAACATAAATTTTCCTTTTGAAATACGAAACTGGAAATTAATTTAAGATAAATTATTTTTATTTTCGAGCAGTGTCGTCCCGTTTCTACTGAGATTATGTTAAAACACATAGCGTATTTACCATATCTCACTAAATATTTCAAACATAAAAAGTGTTTTGTTGATCCTTTTTTGCTGTGCAAATCAGTATTTTTGATGTGCGATTAAATACTAACCGTATTGCTTTAATTTTCCCTCACTTCGTTTATCGCAACATCCCCCTATTTTTATTTGGCCCGAGTTACGTGAAATAAAAAGGTAGTATTCTAAAACTAATAATGCGCAATTATTGAATTTTGTTTTTACTTCTAAAATTCGGTCTGAGGGGTGAATATCGCATTTTAAATGCTTGTGTTATGATCACTGGTTGCTCACATTTACATCCTTAGAGCTAAAGAACTTAAATGATAAGTTAAAGGATAGTATGTACCCATCCTTTGCACTTAATTTATGGTTATGTCGGTGAAAATGTATGTGAGATTGTGTGTGAGTGTTCGTTTCACATGTGAATTGTAGAGAAAACTTTTACTTTATTACAGTGAAAATATTTTCAGTTTGATTATAGTCCAGTTTTAACAGCCAGTTTGTTATCATGTGCTTATTTGTCTTCGAATTAACATAGGTTAAAATTGTTATGATCTTTATTTATTATATTGTAGAGTCTGGGTCCTTGAAAGACAAAGAATCTGTTTAAAAAAGTTCTGCTTCAAGGCATACGTCAACACTTCGCCGGTTTTTACTGATTTCATCCATAATAGGAGTGAGAGAGGTTTGTTTCAGTGTGGTTTGTAATATGTACAGTTCTCTGACGGTTAGAGTGTCTGATATTTCGTGTAGTGTCCTGGTTGGGAACCTATATGGTTTGAATAGACAATTTTTTAGTATGAGTCTTTGTGCTTGTTCGGCAGCTAGTATATGAGTCTTTGGGGATCCACCCCAGCATGTGATTCCGTATGTCACTAATGATTGGACTAGAGCCTTATTTATTTGTATAGTTAATTTATCACTTGCAGCATGTCGGAGCTGCTTAAAGACTTATTATATAATAGGCCTATTTCCTAATACGTTTAGATATATTTAGGTTAGATAGATTTAGAGTTAGGTTGCAAAATCTTAATATGCCTAGATATTTAGTTGAATTAGTACTTAAAATTTGAGGACATGTACAGGTATTGTTAGGTGGGTAGGAGGAGCATTTATGGGAGATAATTCAGGTTTTGACGGTTTACAATTGAAAACATCATGAATGTGGTTTTGTCTGAATTTAGTGTAAGATAATTAGATTCTAGCCAATGTGAAACGTTGAAGCCCTTTTAAGCTACAAAGATGGCATCTGTCCATGTATCAGCTGTGAAAGTAAGGATGGTATCATCAGCGTAGGAGACAATTTTACATTGTGGAAGGTTTAGATAGCATAGATCATTTATGTAACATAGGAAAAGTGTAGAACTCCATAAGAAA
The DNA here is from genome assembly GCA_949825045.1 of Argyresthia goedartella. Taxonomy (NCBI): domain Eukaryota; kingdom Metazoa; phylum Arthropoda; class Insecta; order Lepidoptera; family Argyresthiidae; genus Argyresthia; species Argyresthia goedartella. The sequence goes on from OX463828.1 coordinate 18,736,388, forward strand.
CCGGGAGATCATCACTAACATGCTCGTCTATTTTGACTCGTTGAGTTCAGTTTGACAGGTAACTTTCGAATAGAGTAAGTAGAGTTCCCCTTATGTCCTGTGATTCATTTTTATTGAGGAGAAGTGGGATAGATATCGTGCCGAAAGCTTTCGCTAAGTCCAGGTAAATTGAGTGCCATTTTTTTTTTCATCAAGGTCTACAGCGATTACATATCTAAAAGCTAAAAGTGCGTCATCCGCAAATTTACCTGATCGAAAACCGTATTGGTTAATTGACAGAAAGTTTACTAATCTATTGTTTAAAATGGTTTACATAAGGTAGTTAGAATTGAGATGGGCCTGTAATTGTTAACAGCGCTTCTATCACCAGCCTTCAGTATACGCCATATTTCTTCAGATCGGTGGTAAAATTTCCTTTTTGCATTCAGTTCTTGTAAATGTGGGTTAGTAAGGGAACTAAGGGGTCTTTGACTGATTTTAACATCTTAGCACTAATTCCATCGCATCCTACAGCGCAGTCAGTTTTTAGGGCTAGAATTTGAGATTCAATTTAATGTTCGGAGGTCTCAATTAATGCGAAAGACTATAGGGGCTTTTTGAAAGATGTTTTGGTTCCGGCGGTGGCGAAGGGGTGGGTGGAATCGCTTCAGAAAGGTTTTTTCCAACGTTATTGAAGAACATATTAACTTCATATTATATAAATATAGCATTATTACATATAGCATTTTCCTCAGAGGAATTTAATGAGAGAGTTCTGTAGATGAGCTTTAAATTATTTCAAGGTTCGATATGGATACTTTTATTGTTGGAACCTGCAGAAACTTGTAAGTCCTTGTCATATTTACGTTTTAGTTTTTTAATGAGTGAATTACAAAAGTTAGGATAGCGTTGTTAAGTGGTTGATAGAATAGTGCTATCTGCGAGATTTTTTACTTATTTGTGCAAATTATCACAGTTTCGGACGCAGCGAAGAAGACCTGTTATCATCCAGGGTTTTCTTATAACTTTACTATAAGAATTTTGTGTTTATAGGAGCTGTATTTTGCAGCTGATTTTAAGAGGGTTATCAGGTTATTTAAGTAATAAGATTGCCGCCCTACCACTGCCAATACTGCCATAGAGCTTATTTGGGCTAATGTAAAGGGCCATGCAGCTCGACACAATACGCATCCACCATTTAGTACGGCGAAAATGATGGGATCGCTAGAAGCTGCGTGTGCAGGAGTAACACTAAACTCTGATGTTTCATTCCGTAGAATTCTGACAGCTATAATTATTTGACATGTCAGATAATACAAACCTTTTTGGCCGGGCACATTTTTCATTTTCAGCCACATTTCAAAAAATTTAAATTTTTAACTCTACCATCGCTATATACACTGGTCAGCAAATAAACCGAGCCACCCGCTACCTAGGAACTCTGATTCGATTTTCTCAAAAAGTATAAAACTTACAACTATCAAAGTTATACCTACAAAAAGTGCGTTTCATGGTGATTAAAATGACTACAAATTAATTCGAAAGTACCGTCAACTCACATTGTAATCAAGCAACAAACACAATGCTAACGATTTGCTCTGTTTTCACCAGAGTTTGAAATTAGCGTTCTTTTTCTCTACAATGAGGGTAGTCGGATATTTCTTATCATTTCTTTAGTTTTTGCCCATCGTTTGCTCAGACGCGTGTGTTTTTGCTACTTTTTTCGATTAATAATGGATACAACACCTCAGGAAGCAGCTCAAGCTGTAGCATTACTTCAAGCAGGCATTGCGCAACGTGAAGTCGCTCGAAGGCTTCGAATCAGCAGATCTTCGGTGCAACGAGTTTACAGACGATACCTAGAGACTGGAGCATTCGATCGCCGTCCAGGTACGGGCAGACCTAGGGCTACATCAGCAGCAGATGATCGTTATATCCACCTTACTGTTCTGCGAAATCGCCACCTCAACGCAATTCAAGTCCAACAAAGTCTGCGTGACGAACGCCAAGTGGTCATAAGTTCAGATACCGTCAGAAGGAGACTTGCTGAACGGAACCTGACCCCAAAAAGAGCTGCAACAGGCCCAGCATTAACGGTAGCACACCGTCGAGCACGACTTGAATTTGCTCGAGAGCATAGGGATTGGACATTAGAGCAGTGGAGTAATGTACTCTTCACTGATGAGACCAGGGTGAGTCTACATGGAAGTGATCGACGTCAGAGAGTATATCGTCGCCCTGGAGAACGTTATTCTCAGTGTTGCATCGAGGAAACTGTTGCTTATGGAGGAGGATCTGTAATGGTCTGGGGCGGCATCTCGTTAACAGCACATACGGCGTTAGTTTTCATCGAACCGACGGGCCGTACACGTGGACTGACTTCTCATCGCTACATTACTGAAATCCTCGCAGACCATGTGGTACCTTACGCAGGATATATCGGACAGGATATGCAATTGATGCATGATAATGCACGGCCTCATGTTGCTCATGTGGTGACCCAGTATCTACGCGACGTCAGCATTCGTACGATGGACTGGCCAGCTCGAAGCCCGGACTTGAATCCGATAGAACACTTATGGGATGAGCTGAAACGTCGGGCTCGAGCCCGGGTACCTGCTCCAACAAGGCTTCCAGAGCTGCGAATCGCAATTGAAGAGGAGTGGAATACAATTCCTCAAGATTTTATCGTCAGGCTCGTAAGGTCGATGAATACAAGGATGCTGGCAGTTATCCGAGCAAGGGGAGGGAATACGGAATATTGATCAAAAACTTTTTTTTGATTTTATCTTTGTTTTTGGCTTTAATTTTTTTTTCACTTTATCATTACTAACGATTGTCACGACTGGAAAACGACTCTTCTTTGTAAAATCCTTAATAAACACTGAAATATTGATTAAACCCAATGAGTTTCCTTTCATTTTAATCACCATGAAACGCACTTTCTGTAGGTACAACTTTGATAATTGTAGGTTTTTTAGTTTTTGAGAAAATCGAATTAGAGTGCCTAGGTAGCGGGTGGCTCGGTTTATTTGCTGTCCAGTGTATTTACGAAATGGCCGTTTATGTTAGAAATAATTGGGATTACTTTGACAAAATAAAGTCAAAAAGAAACATTACGTTAAGCATCACGCGGCACTCAACCACACTATTTCAAAAAAGTGTGTTTGGGATGATAACAAAAATTTAGGGGGACGGCCGCCGCACGCCACACGGCTAAACAGTGTTACTCGCGCGTTCCGTGTATTTTATTAAAATTCTATCATTCAAAGTGACTATCTAAAATTTAATTCGACTAAAATACCCAACAAATAATAAAGTTAATTGATTAATGTGATAAACAATACAAATTATAGTGAATAAACCCAGTAAATATCGATACAAATCTGTGAGTTGGAATATTTCTTCAACGTCAAACAGCTGATCAAGGTCGACCGGTCTACGAGAGGTGAATTACCGGCCGATGACGACGCGCATCTACGCATCTCACTCAGGCGCACGGAATATTCTATCTGTCTCTGTTCTGCGGTCGTTCACCTGAGCCGATCGTTGCTGTTGTTGCGGAAATATGGCATTGTTTTGTGATAAATGTAATAATGCAATCAAAGAAAGGCACTTTTTGACGTGTTCTTCCTGCAAAGAGTCTTACCATTTGGACTGTTGCTCCATATCCTATAAATTTTACCTGCTTATTAAAGACAAAACAACCTGGAGATGTGTACCGTGCATTTACAAAAATGCACGCACACATATTGAAAACCCCGAAACTTCGACTGACAACATCACTCGCCGAAATTATAGGCCAATGGTTGCAGTACGTAACTCCTTCCACGAATTGTCTAGTTTGATGATGGATGAAGAGGTTGATTCAAGTAGCTATTTCCAAAGCCCGTGTATGGATCCGTGTAATAGAAGCTGCCCTGAAAGGACAATAGTATATGCGAAATGTGAAGAATTAGACAAGCGTGTCTTGGAATTGGAGAGCAAACTATTAGCGGCTGAAAATGAAATTGAAAATCTTCTTTCTGAAAATACGAAACTTAAAGATGAAATTAAACGTCAGGATAACAAAATAATACAATTAACAACCTTAAGTAAAACAACGCCATCAAGACATATGAGTACCCGTTCAAGAGAAATAAGTAACAAACAGATAATGAACCAGAGCATAATCAACACAGTAGATTCAACTCAAACGAATACCAGGCTTACACCTAGATCAATTCACACTCCGAGACCAAAAAAGCAAAATTGTCGTAAAAATACTTAAATAGTACGCCAAATACATCTCATGTGGATGGAGTAAATCTGGAGGAAAACTGTTCGTCTCCTATCCTGAGTGGTATCGAGCCAGGGAAGACTTCTGTTTATATTTTTGGTGACGAAAGAGTGCGTGGACTGTCTACGAGAGTGATCCATAAGTTGGGTGAGAGTAGTGACTCCATAAAAGTGTCTGCTTCAATAAAACCTCATGCGCAAAGTGAAAAAATTCTGAAAGAACTAGACGGTATGAAAAATAGAATTACAAAAAACGACGTAATCGTTTTATCAGTAGGACGCAGCGATAGAGATCCTTATGCTCTGCTTACTAACCTATGTAATACATTGCACAATTTTGCTGAAAATAAAATATTATTATTAAATGTTAGTAATTACAGGTATCTTAACACGCATGTACTTAAAAATGAAATGAGAAAATTTTCAAACCAATATGAAAACTGTAAGTTGCTAGATATCTACAATAGTAACCAAGTAAGTGCCTACTCGCCAAACACTTTAAACTACATGGCTTCTGAAATAATGACAGAGTTGGTTCCTTCATGTAAAAACACTGCAAAATGTTTTCGTTGATGTGGTTGGTACTGTTGGCCCTGTATCTAGTAAGGAGACCATACAAATAGATAATTGTGATAGTTTTTTAATATTCAACCAAAACATACAAGGTATTGGCAAGAAATTAGAGATTTTACAGATTTCACTACAAGATCTAAGGGTTAACGGAAGGGACGTTGATATAGTATGTCTTAGTGAAACGTTTGTGAAGAAAGGCTCCGAATCAAACATTAAGATAAATGGCTATAAATTAGTTTCAACTTATTGTCGTAAAAAAAGTAGAGGCGGGTGTGCAATTCTAGCTAAAAAATATTTTGAATGTAAGGAATACATATTGAATTAGCAAACGATTTTTATTTTGAGTGTTGTGGTATTGAAGTTATTGGGATAGGGCTAATACTTATTAATATTTATAGAATACCAAGGAAAACTAAGTCGCATATAGGTGTATTTATGTATAAATTAGAAAAATTGTTAGAGTCATTAACTTTAAAACATGAAAATAAAAAAAATGTTCTATGTGGAGACTGGAACATTGACCTACTAAAACAGGATAACTATTCAAAGGAGTTACAAAATTTGTTTTCAAATTATAATTTTCAATTGCACATAAGGTCTCCTACAAGACAAAATGCATGTATTGATCAAATAGCGAGCAATATAAAATCCGCGAAGGCAGATGTATTGAAACTGGGTCTATCTGATCACGAGACGGCCCAAATATTGAAGTTTGACATAAAGAAGCTTATAGCTTTTAACACCTGGTTCGACTTCAAAAGAGACTATAACACTCAAAATATAAAAAAAATCTGCGAATGTATCAGTGCTTTGTCTTTTTCAGACGTATTGGAATGTGAAGTGGCCGCGGAAGCTTTTGACCTATTTTATGACTTAATATGTTTATTCTATAATCTATGTTTTCCTATAATTAAAGTTAAAAACAATAACCGAGCTAAAGATATAGGGTGGGTAACAAAAGGTTTAAAGAAATCTTGTAAAACAAAACGATCTCTATACTTAAAATATAGACAAACAAAAACGAATAAACAGACAAATAAGATTATATTCAAAAAGTATGATAATATCCTCAAACGGTGTTTAAACAAAGCTCAGAAATTACATAACTATAAATACATAAAGAACTAATACTTATAATAAAACGAATACTTGGAATATAATCACGTCGTCAATTTCAAATGAAATAAAAAATCATAATCATATTAATAAAATCAAACTAAATGACATAGAATTTTCTAATCCCAATGACATTTGTAATATTTTGAATGATTATTTTATAAACCTGACATGTCCCCATAATAATTTAATCAATAATAATAATATCTCATCAATTAATAGCGCAGAACAAATCAATCAAAATACAATATTTATAAGACCAGTTTCGGAAACAGAAATATATAACATTATTATGTCCCTAAAATTTCCCTAAGATTTCTTCAACTGATGAATTACTTGCCTTTGAAGTTTTTTTATACACAAGGCACTTTCCCACAGTCTTCTTCGTGAGAAATTGGCAGTTTTGCGCCCTATTGTGTGTAGCATCCCTGATGTTTAGTAGAAACTGGTTATTGAGCGTGAAACAGTCGAATTTGCTGTCCCGACGCTGTTAACTAAACAGCGAGTGAAGGCACGCTGCGAGTAGAAGGGGAGGAGGGGCGCCGGGGACGTGGCTACTCGCAAAAAAATAGAATATACTTCTATTTGCCTCACTTCGCTGATTACTGATTAGTAATCACTCACACTTAAAACTGGCTGTTCAGACGTTGCTAGCATTTTACACTTCACAGCCACACTTTACACCTGCACTTTACACTAATCAAAATGAATAAAATAATAATTGTCCTCATAAAGAACCTTATGATATCTGAAATGTCGGAATTCTACGGAATAAAAAATCAGAGTTTAGATGAGTGGAAAAAGGTTATGGAGAAAACGAAGTCAATAATACAACAAGGTTTCGAACGAGATATATGTCACCGTAAGATAGTCAAAACCGTTAGTTGATAAACTAACGTTTTTTTTCTCGTTAGTTGGTCAACTATCGACAGAAAGTAAACTGAAGCGTACTGCTTACTTTATGACGCGTTAGTGGATAAACTACCGGTTAAAACAGTTAAATAGTAAACTGGTTTAAACTAGAATTGCAAACGAATACCACTGCAAACACTGAGGTAGCTTAGGTAAAGACTAGAGGGGGCGAGCGCAGCGAGCCCCCGAATAGTCTTCGTGTGAGGTTGACATGTAAGAACAAAAGAAACGTAAATTCTAAACCCTGTCGGTCTGGTTTACTAACTGTCGATACTTGATCAACTAACGCGTTAATTTATTAACTAACGGTTTTGATATCTCACGGTGACATATACACGTAGACAATATACAAAACGAGATAATAATATCTCTTAGTGCGGACAGCAGCGATGACGATGACAGCAGTAGTTCAAATGAATAAAGCAGTGCATATTACTTGCAAGTAAGGGCTAATATTACATTTCTCTGTTAGACAAACACAAACATGTCGGTTTTTAACAGATCGCCATACATTTCATACGTAAGATAGGTTTTGACGTTTATTTTGATCCGTCACGACAAAAACAAAATAAGACACCATCGATACTCCGATTTTTGAAGTCCGTATCGATTCATTCAATTTAATCGATAATTTTAAGCAGGTCGCCTCACTAGCAGACTCAGACAGAGTTTCCACTATAAAGTTGAAATTAAGCTTACCTCTGAAAACAAAACCAAGAAGGGTATGAAGGGTATGTAATATGAGCTCTATATAATTCCAAGTACAGAACATACGCGAACTCGGCGTCAATGCTAAAAGAAACAAAATGAACCTATTTCAACAAAAACGTTTGACAATATCAGAATTGTATAATTCCAGTAGTTGTATTTTATAAACTCAATTTTGTGTTATAAAGACAGCATTTGACTATGACGTCACATGCTAATATTTCATTCAATTTTTTAATTAATGGCAGTCTAACAGCTAGGTTAATTTCGCCAATATCACGTGTTTTTATAGATTTCACTGTGTTTAGAGTTGATTTTTTGCTCCTTAGAACGCCCGGGATGATGTTAAGGGCTGTAGGTTCCAAATATGTCCTTCGGAAGTGAGCAACTGCCTCCCCTATTATTTAATATAACTCTTGAACACAATTACCGTTTTGACCTAAAAGTTCCTAAAAGTATCTATTTTGACTAGCAGTCAAATACCGTATTGCTTTAGACTGTTTACACATGACATTGACTTCTATTTCTTTCGAACAAGGTACTAATTGCAAGTGCAATGTTTAGTTAGGGCTCATACGATTATATGATTCGGGTGTTTTCGGGATTAAGACAACTGGCCAATATTTCTATGCGCATTATCAGTTTTGGAGTACTTTGACGCGAGTTTAGTTGATCTTGGAGGGTTCGGGCGGTACCATGAGACGTGGCGGCTCCGCTTAGAGATGCCGCCTACTGTGCCAATTTAAGTTTTTATACAATCCTACCTTTCTCGGTGGGGTCGATCCGATCCGTATAGATGTAATTGAGCACCATCTTGAAGGGCTCGGGCGGGGCCTCCGGTAGCGGCACCGTGAGCTGCGGCGGCGCCGTGTGCGAGTAGCAAGTGGCCGGAGGCACCTCGCCGCTCGCGACCCGACGTTCCAAGTCTGCTCGTGCTTCTCTGTGATAAGGGAGGAACACTTTGATGCGAGCTACGAGGTGACGTTGTTCTGAACGGACCAGCCCCCTAATTTTCTAACTCAAATACAGATGAAAACTTGATATATCATATGAGATAGCCGTTGTATGCGACTGATGTCACTTTCTACAATATTCGGTTAATTTGAGTTAGAATTTGAATGATGTACATAGCGCTACGCTAGATCCTTAGTGGCTTATGATTTTGGAATATTGCACGTTCTAATATACTCACGTGATCTTAGCCCGCAGGTATTTAGAGCGCGCGGCCAGCATAGCCTGGTGCGCCGGCACCGGCGTCCGCTCGTCGCCGAGCAGCAGTGTGACGTCACAGAACTGCCCCGACTTGAGGATGCGCCCGAAGTCTTCGTGCAGCGTGCAGCGCGGGTAGTTCGACAGCTGCGGACAGATTGAAACACAAAACTCGATCGAATACTTTCTTTCGTATATATTTATTGCACATTAAACAACAAAAGATATAATAAACAGAAAGGACATCTACAAAGGCATGCTTATCTCTAAATAGAGATCTCTTCCAGCAAACCCAAGGTTGATAAGAATAATTTAATATACAGGATAGACCTATGTGCTTTGATAAGATATATACATATATTACTGAACTATTGAACTAACTGCTAGATACACTACATACACAAGTACATAAATATTATACAAAAATATAAATACACCTAAATAAACTAACATATTCAAAGCTCGAATCTAGGATAGAGAAAGATAATGCTCCTTCAAACGATTCTTAAAGACGGGCAGAGATGGACTATCTCTGATAGTGCAGGGAAGTGAGTTCCAGAGAGTGATCGCCCGCAATCGAAAACAGTGCTTGTATGCGACGGTGTTGTGATGAGGTATAGAGAGCAGGGAAGCCGTGTGAATTCTACGTGGACGAGCCGAAGGAAGAAATTGAAAAAGTTCACGGAGAAAGCTAGGGTATCGAGGGTTGGTTAAGATGTTGAATAGAAGAGTGAGGATGTGTGTGTCCCGACGAAGACGGATCGGCAGCCATTTTAACTCCTTGCGACACTGCGAGACGTGGTCGAACCTGCGCAGTCCGAAGATAAACCGAATCCCGAGATTTTGAAGTCGCTCGAGTCTGTTCAGTTGCTCTTCGTTGGCGCTAGCCCAACAAACATCGGCATAATCGATCAAGGGGAGAAGAAGAGATTGAGCAAGAGTAATTTTTGTTTGATGGGGCAGAAAGTTCTGAAGCCGTCTTAGTGAGTGAAAGGTGGCAAAGACGCGCCTACTGACCTCGCTGACATGGTTAGTCCAGGAGAGTTGTCTATCAAACATGACACCCAGGTTTTTGGCCTTGTCACTGTAGGCGATTAGAGTACCGTCATAGGTAACCGGCGGTATGGGCAATTGTTGTAATACATTTAAAGAGTTTCTAGTACCTATAATAATCGCCTGGGACTTACTGGGGTTTACAAGCAATCCGTATGACAAAGCCCAGGTTCTGATGTTCTCAAGGTCAGCGTTCAGTGTGTCTATAGCCAGGTTCACATCACTAAAGAGGAAATGACGATAAATATGAAGATCATCAGCATAGAGATGATATGGGGAGGAGATAACATCGGAGATGGAGTTGATGAAGACAGAGAATAAAAGAGGGGAAAGAATACCACCCTGAGGAACTCCCGCCAAAAGATCGCACCACTCAGTAAAGGTCTCCTCGGACCTTATGCGCTGCTGGCGATCTCTAAGATAAGAGTCAAACCAGCAGGCCGAGCGAGACGAGACATTAAAGGACCTTAATATTTGAGTGAGAATGTCAAAATCAACACAGTTGAAGGCGCTACTGAAGTCAAGCAGTGCTAACACAGAAAGCTGTTTGTTATCCATAGCGAACTGGATATCATCCGTGACCTTTAACAAAGCCGTTGCGGTGCTGTGACCTGACCTGAAGCCGGATAGGAAGCGGTTGATCAAATTATTTCTGGATAGATAGGAAGAGAACTGGGTATGGACAACGGATTCAAGAACTTTGGAAAGGAGCGGTAGGATGGAGATGGGACGAAACTCTTTGAAGGAGGAAGGATTGGATGTTTTAGGCAAAGGGATGACATGTGCCTTCTTCCATACTTTGGGAAAGGAATACTCCGATAAAGAATAGTTAATTAAATGAGTGATTGCAGGAAGCAGCTCGTCGAGCACGCTCCTGATCATTCGAGGACAAATGTTGTCATCTCCAACAGCTTTAGAAGAAATTGCCAGCACTGCCTTCCTAACAGCATCGACTCCAACCGGGCTGAACTCGGAAAGGAGTAGTAGTAGCAGCAGGTCTTAACCGGAGGCTACGCAGGGTGGCTTCCTTGACGATAGAGTCCATCACGACAGGGGGGGGGTAGAGAAGAATCTATTGAGACCGTTGAGATCGACATTACCGACTGGCAGATCCCGGGACTTACCGACGCCAAGAGTACGTAGAAACTTCCACACCTGAGCAGGAGTGTAGTTCTCGATGCACTCGTATATGTGGCGGCGCTTATCGTCACGACACATGCGGTTGCATCGATTACGGAGAGATTTGAATGTGTTAAAGTTCTCGTTAGTTGGGTCTTTCTTGTAGCGGCATTTAGCTCGGTTCATCTTGGTCATTAGGCGTTTGATAACGTCGTTTAGCCAAGGTGCGGGCAGGTGCTTCACCCTAACTCTCTTGATCGGAGCGTGTCTGTCAAACAGCCCCAAGATAATTGTGTTGAAGTTGTTGACTTTGTCATCAACGGTCTCGCTAGAGATGACGGGGGACCAATCAATAGAGGAGGCATCAGCTTTAAGAGAGTCAAGATCCAATTTTTTAAAGCTGCGAATATCTAAGAATTTAGCTCTACTCTTGGGAGACCTTATCTTGTATGATAGAAATATCAGATCATGGTAAGAGAAAGGGGTATTGATTTGACCGTGAGCAGCTACCTTGTCAGGATCGGATGTTATAATCAGATCAAGGAGGGAGGGTGTACAATGAGGCTGAAAGTGAGTAGCATCGAGGGGAAGAATATGCATATTCAAGGAGTCAACAATCGACTGGAGTTTATCAGAGCGGCAGTTATTTTTGAGAAGACAGGTGTTAAAATCACCAAGAATAAGAGTATCACTATACAGTGGGGTCAATTCATTCAAAAGGGATTCGAACGACTCAAAGTAGTCTATACGAAGAGAAGGGCTGTAGAAAACACCTAGAAGAACCTTATTATGGTGAAGACAGATTTCCAAGAAAAGATACTCCGCAGATTCGGAGTATTGACTCGGAGAAGCACTGACTACTTTGCACGGGATATCCGAGCGCAGGTAGACAGCAACCCCTCCGTCAGCCTTCCCAGCTCTGTCATTCCTATACAGCCTGTATCCTGGAAGACAGTACATAGAAGAGGGCAGGCTAGGCTTAAGGAATGATTCCGACACAAGAATGCTGTCTATACATTGCTGATTAAAAGTGTCTACAAGGTCAGAATAACTCGAGTGTATACTCTGGGGATTAATGTGAACTAGGTTCAAATTTTTCCCCAGAACATTCCCAAAAACATTTTTCAGTTTGATTGAAAGAGATTCCGCTAAAGATGAGTAATCATTGTCACTTAAAGGGTGACCTAGACCCCTAACCATCGGAGTGCTGAAAGATATCTAAGTACTTATGGCATCATTTTCAATGCAATACTCAGCTTAGATTATTAAGGTAGAATATGATACACAGTTATATACACATCATTGTTATTTTAAAAAAAAAAAAGAAAATAATAATGCGAACACATAACGACGCGCAATCAGGACCGCATCCAAACGCAAGAACGAAACGCCAAATATTCAACAGTTACAAAAATTAAGAAGCTGACGTTTGCGTTTCGTTTATACACTGGCAGAAAAACGAGGTTGACTGACAGTGACAGCTGACAAGTAAATAGATCAAAGTAAAGTAAGGTTAGGGATTCCGCTTTCGCGTCTGTTGTTCATCACACGTGTCAGAGGGATTTTTTCCAAACTTTTGCCTAATCATTGGCTCCCCTTGAGTGGAGATTGTGTTTATCTGGTGGTGGTTGTTTTGTTTAACGAGGTAAGTAGTTTTTGTGTGTCTAGATTCCTCCATGTCTTCGGACATGGAGGGTGTGGGATTTTCTCCCCCGGCGGACCCTGGCGGGACGGATGAGGCCAGGGATCCTATGGGGGATAACGAGCGCATGGAGTTGACCTTATTCCCGGATAACTCCCCCCAGATCCTAAATCAGAACGGTAAAAGGTCCTATCCAGGGGTCGATAAAGAAAATGATTCTTCAGCTAAAAAACTGTGACGGCTCCGGGATTGCAACCGGCATCCGTGATCACCACCTATACTCATCCCAGCCTGACGGGGGATCTCGTTAGGTCATATAGTGAGGGGGACATTGGCCCATATGTAGTATTAGTGGAAAGAGAGGCTGATAACTCTGCAACTTCATTCAATCCACTGAAATTCGGGCAACTTCTATTCAATCTAAACTAAGAACATAAAAAAGGATAGAATTAAAAAAACCGGTAGAAATAAAATGTCTGTGACATTCTCAAACTATGGTGAGGCAAATAATTCCTAATAAACCCGTTACTTAAAAAAAAATACAAGGCCTATATCCCTACATATGCAGTATCCCGAATGGGCTTTGTAAGGGGTGTCCCCGTGGACATGCCGATGGATGAGTTTGTGGAGTCAGTGGATCTTCCAACAGGATGTGGCGATATCCTGAAAGCACGCAGATTGAATCGCAAGCAGTGGCTGGATCATGTTGCTTCTTGGGTTCCTACACAGTCTGTCGTGTTAACTTTTAGAGGCCAAGTCTTACCTGAAAGAATTTTCTCCTACCACACGTCCCTGCTAGTTGAATCATACCAATTGCCCACAATTCAATATCATCAATGCCTTCGCTTTGGCCATGTCAAGGCTCAATGCCGCTCTAAACCCCGTTGCTTCCGATGCTGTCAGTCCCACCTAGGTGAAGATTGTACAGAATTGACTACCGACCCAACATGCATTTTCTGTTCAGGCAACCATGTTGCCACAGACAAAAACTGCCCTGAACAGGGCAGAAAAAAATCAATAAAGCTCATGATGACCCAAGAGAACATCTCATATGGAGAAGCCTCTATCAAGATCCCTTCATCTGGAAGATCCTATGCAGACATGCTCAAAGCCCCATTGGTCTCAACTCCAGCCCCTACTACCTCAACATCTTATAAAAAAACAGTTTATTCCCAAAGGTCCAGACCTCCTCCACTTAAAGGTTATGACAGATCAACCCATAATATGATTATTGCAGATCAAACATCCTCAGTTCCTAATGGGTTCTGCCTATCTCAATTATCTCAATCAATATCCCCAAACGACAACCTCATTGAAACCCTTTTGTCCCTCATTGTAAATATAATATCTAAATTTAGTGATTCAGTACCGCCCAACGTTGCACAACAATTAATACGAATTTCTAATATCCTTAACAATGTTCCCCCAAATACTTCAGTGGAACAGTCAAAACATTAAGATTAAAAAACCAGAACTTCTTAATCTGATTGATCAATATAAACCTGCCGTCGCTGCCGTCTCGGAGACGTGGTTGGTCCCTGGCTCCCGTTTTCGGGTTCCTGGTTACTCATGCCTTCGGGAGGACAGAGACGACGGGTATGCAGGGACCGCTTTACTAGTAAAACGTTCCCTTACTTTTACCCAAATTCCCCTCCCTCCCTATGGTCAGGAGATCAATGCCATAGCTCTTAGAGCTCTTGTTTTCTGTCTTTGTACATAGCTAACCCAACAGCCTCACTTATTCCCTCTCTACAATCTATAATTTCCTCACTTACTCCCCCTGTTATAGTCATGGGAGACTTCAACTCCCACCATATCTCTTGGGGTTCCTATAAGTGTGACCCCTTCTCTCATCTTCTTCTTGATCTTCTGGATAACTTAAATCTCTGTATAATTAATGATGGTTCTCCTACTCGTAGAGTCCTTCCCCATCAGAACCCCAAGTCTGCTGTCGATCTTACTATTCCTTCCCCCTCTCTTTCTTCTTCATGTCTCTGGAAAAGGCTTTCTAGTACTTTTGGGAGTGACCACTTCCCTATCCTTATTTCTCTTCATTCTCAGTCTTATATCGCCATTGACCCTTGCCCCCTTGTTAGATACAGGTTGTCTAAAGCTAACTGGGATGACTTCTCTTCCTCACTAGATGTTAAAATGGATTCAATTTCTCAATGCACTTCTAATAACTTCCTATCAATATATGATAACTTTGTTGATGCCATCTTGTCATCTGCCAATTCACACATTCCTATTAAGAAGCCAAGGAATCATAGAGTCTCACCTCCTTGGTGGGATTCCGAATGTACGTTGGTGATCGGGGAGAGAAACGATGCTGAAACACTATACATTTCTGACATGTCGATGGATAACTTCATTAAATATAAGCACGCCGCTGCTCGAGCGAAAAGAACAATGCATCGGAAAAAAGAGCAGGTTGGAACTTTTTTTGTGAAGGTCTCTCTCCTCGCACGCGTCCTTCAGAAGTCTGGAGAAACATTCGTAGATTTAGATGCTCTATGAACATAGAGAATGTGACCTCTAATGATCCGGCAGTTTGGCTGGACGCTTTTGCTGACAGACTTTCTCCTCCATTCTCTCCTAATTCTTATGATCTCCCCTCTCCCCCGTCCTTTCTTTCTGCATGTGGGAATATGGACGCCTCTTTCTCTATCCGCGAATCAGAATGCGCACTGGAAGGCCTTGTCGAATCTTCCCCTGGAGTCGATGGGATTCCTTACTCTTTCTTAACTAAATCCAACTCAAAATGTAAATTAAAATATTTGGAATTATTAAATTTCTTCTTTGACTTTGGTTCCTCCCCAACTACATGGAGCAAACAAATTATAATCCCAATCCTCAAACCCGGAAAGAATCCCTCTGACCCTAAGTCCCGTAGACCTATTGCCCTTTCATCCGTCTTATGTAAAATTATGGAACATCTATTGAAAACCAAACTTGAGTGGTTCCTTGAGCATAATAACATCCTAGCTAAATCCCAGTTTGGTTTTCGTAAGGGTATGAGCACTATGGATATTCTAAGCATCATTGTCACTGATATCCACCTGGCATTTAAGAAGAAACAGTACTTGGTGGCAGCATTCCTTGACGTAACTACTGCATATGATAACGTCCAGCTCTCAGTTCTCAGGCAAACTATGCAAAATCTGAGTATTCCTGAGAAGTTGACTCGATTTATATGCAATCTTCTCATGGAAAGATCTAAATCCATAAAAAAACTAACTGTCCACCTACAAGCCGTACTATATGGAAAGGTCTCCCCCAGGGATCTGTCATGAGCCCACTCCTATGCAATTTATACACGTAAGATCTTGAAAGATGCGTTACCCCCTTCTACAATATTTTACAATATGCTGATGACTTAGCCCTTTATTTGGCTGTGTCCAGTTGCAGAATCTCGCCTAAACTCGGCGCTGATGTATCTAAATGATTGGCTCGATGCTCACGGATTATCTCTTTCGGCCTCCAAGAGTTCCTGTTATTTTCACAAAAAAACGAACCATTCCGGATTTGGAACTTCTCATTGAAGACGATCCTATCCCTACCGACAATAAAGTCAAGTTTCTAGGAGTGATCCTCGACTCTAGACTGACTGGGATCACACACCTGTCCTATGTTGCCCAAAAATGTGAGAAGGGTATTAACGTTCTTCGCTCCTTATCAGGAGTATGGTGGGGGGCCCACCCCTATTCTCAAAAATTAATCTACAACGCCATTATCCGTAGCCACTTTGATTATGGCGGTTTCCTTTTGGACCCTTGTAATAAAGCTGCTACCGTCAAAATTTCCAGAATTCAAGTGTCTGAGAATAATTTCAGGAACAATGAAATCATCCCCAACTAATGCTCTCCAGGTTGAATGTGTCGATCCTCCACTTCATCTCCGCAATCAGTATTTATGTGATCGATTTTTCTTTAACCTTGTTCAGGTTTCTTCTCACCCCTTACTCTCTAAACTCCAAAGACTCTTCCAGATCACTACGGCTCAAGGTTACAGATCCCTGAGGGATCTTCCTTGTTTACTTCGAAGTTTCATCAACTTTTTCCGTATCCGTCACCCCATATTCCATTATGACACTTTTCCCCTCTTTTCGTTCCCATATCATTGTCTTATTTTTAAACCTCAAATCTTATTAGATTTTGGCATTCAAAAAGATTCACGTCAACCCAATAGGCAATTTAATAGAATAATTACAGAAAAGTGGTCAGAGTGGCTGCCCATATTCACGGATGCATCCAAGCTTTTCTCTAGCGGGAATGTTGGAGCAGCCGTGTGGATCCCTAAATTCCGAATTATCTTAAACTTCAAACTACCTCCGGGTTCCTCCGTTTTTTCCGGGGAGGCGACGGCAATCCTTGAAGCCATCTTATATGCGGAATCAATCTTAAGTCCCTTCTTGTACTAAAGATTCGCCATGCTCTGTTCAGATGCCTCTCGCGGGGTATCAACATTATACCGGCTTGGATTCCAGCTCACAGTGGTATTTCGGGTAATGAAATAGTTGACTCTTGTGCAAAGGAAGCTGTGGAATCTGGTGACTTATCACACTTCAAAATTCATACCCAAGACTTAGTATCTTCGGCTAAGACTCGTCTGGAAAAATCTAAGAATCTTCATGGCAGTCATCTAGAACTTTAAAGGGTAGGCATTATGGCCAAATTCAACCGTCAATAACTAAAAAACCTTGGTTTTTCAAGTACAGGGAAATGCGTAAGACTGTTACATCAACTATCTGTCGGCTTCGACTGGGACACTCCTGCACGCCAGTATATCTCGCTAAAATTAGGATAAGGGATAGCTCTCTTTGTGAATGCGGCCTGGCTGACGGTACTCCCGATCATTTGTTTTTTGAATGCACTAAACTTCAAACCTCATTGTATGACATCCTCCCCGGTAAGATCCCCCGTCCCGTCAATCTTAAATTCTTATTGACTCTTTCGGACCCTTCCTTTATTCACATCCTTTCTAAATCTATAACCTCTAACAAGATTAAACTGTAGTTAGATGTAGAATTATTATTTTATTTATGTATGTCTTCTTTTTATGTCTAACACCCTTAATATGTAATCACTTAACATTTAAATTATATGTTAATTTGTGCTGTCCTAATTGTTGTTTGTCCGGTCCTTTTGTTATAGAGAGATCTCAACTCAAAGGAAGTTTCACCGATAACTGTACAACGTGATCCCCTTCGTGTCATCTTCAATACGTGATATTGGCGGAATTACTGTAGGGATCCACAGTAGAAGCCAACAAACCAAAAAATTGAATTGAATTGAAAGTAAGGTTACTTGTGAAAAAACAATAGGTAATAGAACAAACAAAGTGAACTTTGGACTTGGACAAAGAAACAATTCTACCTTACAATTATGTTGATCACTTCACTTCTTCATGCCCTGTGTATGGGCGGCTCTCCTGGTTTGAGCCCTGGTAGATGTTGCCGCTGTCACCGCAGCCGGTTTCTTCCCCTTGCCCGCGGGCAGGGGGTCTCCTTGCTGGGATACTTCTCAGTCAGCGGCCGTAAATCCGCCCAGCATTCCACCTTATGCCGCGACTTGTCGGGCAACATCACTAGTACCTTGCCATCCGAAGACCAAGTGTTGTTGAGACCAAAATGCTTCCTCGCCGCAACAAACACCTCATATCGGGTTTTGGTCAAGAACTCGGACACTGTGATGCCAGAACCCTTGAGCTGTTTTTTCACTCCCCACAATTCACAGCGTGCCGAGTATGTAGCAAAGCGGACTAGAAGGGGCCGATGATTCTTTCGCTTGGCACCAAGGCGATGTATTACGCTCACTGCACTGAGGCACTCTGCAGATAGCTTCAGACGGGAGGCGAGCGCATCCGATAAGACAATGTCTGGCTTCTCGTTTTCCGCTTCCTCCACACCATGCACCAGCAACACCTTGCGCCTCGCCGCAGTCTTATGCCGGTCCAGCCCTCGAGTGACAAGCTCCAGTTGGGACTTCAGCATTCCGAGAGTCTTCCACATGAGATCCTTGAAGTCCCTGAACTCACGTGCCAAATTGGTGATGTCCACGGGTCCAGTAGCAAGCGTGGCGGACTGCAGCTTCTGGTCATGCCTCCCCATCTGCTCAGTGAATGTGGCAGCAAGCTCTTCCATGTTCTTGTGTATCTCCGCATGCAGGTCCATATTGAAGTGTTGGTGATTTTAGAAAAATGATGAGAAAGAGAGTGAATTTAGTTTGATTTGGTTATTTGGGAGTCCAGGTCAGTGAGTTTATAAAATTATGTACATAAAATTTCGATTAAATAATTAAAATTGAATATTAAAATGCAGAGCAAAATTATAAGATGTGCATTTTCAGACTACCCTCTCATCCTCTTTAGTAAATATACCTTTTTAGTAAAGTAATCAAACAAAGTCTCTTTGGTTCTAATGAGTATAAAACTCATATTCCCAGAGCGTCGGCTGACGTCCTATCATACTCATCAATCATCTACTCATCTTAATCTGCAATCCATAGGGTATGGTGAAAAATAGGAAAGAGTGACCTAAGATAGGGAAGGCCCATGCAGCGCTTACTTAGATTAGATGATAGTATGGAAGGTCACCTGGAAGCGAAAGAGTTCGCCGCTGCGCACGTTATTGTCGACGGTCCCGCCGAACACGTACATGGCGTCTCCCACCACCGCGCCCGCGTGGAACAGCCGGCCCGTCGGCACACACGAGTCCGGAGCCACTGGCACCACCGACCTGAACAGACAGTCTGTATACATGTCACCGTAATATTGTCAAAACCGTTAGTTGATAAACTATCGTTTTTTTTCTCGTTAGTTGGCCAACTATCAACAGATAGTAAACTGTAGCGTACTGCTTACTATATGACGCGTTGATAAACTAACGGTTAAAACGGTTAAATAGTAAACTGGTTAACACTTGAATTGCAAAAGAAACTAACAAAATACCGGGCAAACACTGCAGTGGCTTAGGTCTAGAGGGGACGAGCGCAGGCTTCGTGTTAGGTAGACATGTATAAGAACAAAAGAAATGTAAATTCTAAGCCTTGTCGGTCTGGTTTACTATCTGTCGATAGTTGATCAACTAACGCGTTAGTTTATCAACTAACTGTTTTGACTATCCCACGGTGACATATACTTATACATCTGTGCGTGTTTGTGTCTGAGTGTTTATACAGGTTGACTTTAAAACCCCTAGCTATTATACAATTTTGGAATCAGAATCACTAGTAGAAAACAAAAAAGCATTTTTTTCGTTTTTTTTTTTTTTTTTTCATATTTGATTGATAGGAAATAGCTCCCATATTCGAATTTAAAGACAACCTACGCGCTCAGGGCGGCTTTGTGTGACTCGCGGTGTCTAATCCGCCCACCACACCCCGCACCCGCCCGGCTCACCCCCGCAATGCCTTTACGTGCGCCGCCGCCGCCAGCCAGACTGCCCGACGCCAGTCTAGTCGCCTGCGCAACCTTATCGCGGTTTGACGTGCGCACGCTACAAATTCCCCTCGCCGCGCGGGTACTTTTATCTTTGAGTCCGTGTCCGTCTGATACGCTCATACAAGATGTACTCTAATCGTGAATATTACGAGATGGTGCGTGTGTACATCCAAAGTGGAGAAAACCTGTACGAAGCCAGAAGATTGTACGAGACGCAGAGCATCCCTCGGCTCCAAGCACAAGGACTACCTAACGCCACTGTCCCCCACCGTCAAACCATCTTAGCGGCAAACCAACGGCTTCTGGATTATGGCCAGTTCACAGTGCCAAGCTATGCTTATGGTGGAGGCGCGCCGCGTTTGGCTGTGGAGGTAGAAGACGCTATCTTGGAGTACTTTCAGCGCAACCCTCGAAACAGTACGCGAGACGCAGCTCATCGTTTCGGAATCAGCCAGTATTCTGTGTGGAAGTTGCTGAACTCTACTGGACAGCATCCATACCACTTTCAAAAAGTGCAGCAATTAAATGAAGATGATGCGCCACGTCGTCGCAATTTTTGCGAATGGCTGGTACAAAATCAGAACACGCACATCCTATGGACAGACGAGGCGATGTTCACTCGTGTAGGGCTCTACAACCAGCACAATCAACATTGGTGGTCATACAGTAACCCAAAATGTATACGAGAACATCATCACCAAGTGCGCTTCAGTGTGAATGTGTGGGCCGGCATCGTGGAAGATAAAGTCATTGGGCCGTACTTCATCGAAGGCCGCCTGACCGGGGGCACGTATCTAGATATGCTGCGAGGCGTAATAGCAAACTTCTTAGAGGACGTGCCGCTCGCATATCTACAAGATTTTTTCTTCCAACAAGACGGAGCACCACCTCATTTCGCGCGACCTGTTCAAAACTACCTGGACGATGAGTACAGTGGTCGGTGGATAGGACGCGGAGGGCCTGTGCCTTGGCCTGCCAGATCACCGGACCTCACACCCTGTGATTTCTTTTTGTGGGGCGAAATAAAACGGCGTGTCTACTGGGACGAGGTTCAGAACCGGCAAGAACTTAAAGACCGCATCACAAGTGCATTTGACGCTGTAAAAAGTGATGTGGTAGTCTTAAGAAAAGTGCGTCATAATGCAGTGAAACGTGCAAGACTGTGTTTAGAATGGAACGGATTGCATTTTGAACAGTTGTTGAAGTACAACTAAGTTTGAGGTACGTATTCAATATCACTGTTTTTAATAATTTCTTCAGTTCGCAGCACATGAAGTTGATCCTAAACTACAAACTACGTACAGCATTTACGTAAACACGTGCTCATCTCATGAAAATAAGTAAAAGTTTTATAATACCTACACCAGAACTCAGTAGCTAGGGTAGGTAGGTAGGTACCTAACTAAATAATAATCGCGGCCCACCGGTGGTTAGTAGCTTCTTGACTGATCCACCCTAACTTACTGACCCCCACTCAAAAAACTAGTTAAACTGACCTATCTAATGGTGAACGCACACTTATCGGCATAGTCCGCACCGAAATACCGCACCGCATACGAAACCTCGCTCACCTATCCGCGTCGGAATCCGGAGAAATCCTGATGACGTCATCAGATTTGGCGCGGAGTATGCGGACGAAGCATTCTGCCTTCTGTTGCGTGCGACAGAGCAACACACGAGTCGCAGGGAAGATTCCTTAGACAAGGCTTATCCGCTCCGTGCGGATGATGCGTGCCGATGTCGATAAGTGTGCGTTCACCTCAAGAGCGGTCGTTTGCGGGTCGAAAATCCATTTGTTTTGTTTGAAATGTTGACTAGGTAGGCAGGTAGGTAGGTGGTTAGGTAGGTAGGTAGTTAGGTAGTTAGGTAGATAGGTTGTAATCGTAAGGTAGCTAGTAGTTTGAAGGTTTGTTACAAGTAAATCAACGTATTCTTTAGTAGCTAGGCAGGAATCATTTAAACTACAAATTGCCGCGCCGCCGGCCGCTGCGATCGTCTCACCATTACCTACGTAATGCCGAGACGATCGCAGCGGCGACGGCGGCGGCGGCGGCGGCGGCGCTACACAAAGTGAAAGCGCGGCGCTACACAAAGCGAAACCGCGGTGGTTGATAACATCATCAACACTGGGCGGGCGGTAAATATGGCAACAACACTATTTGGGACTAGTAGGAATACTTTGACGGTTGATTACTTAATATTTTACTATGAAAGCAGACGAAAGTAACGAAACATGCATTTTGTACTTTTATCAAGGAATACGCTCTTTTGATATAGCTAGAGGTTTTACAGTCACCCGGTATGAGTCTGTGTGTGTTTATGTGTGTCGCCCGTGTGGAACAGCCGGGCCGTCGGCACGGACGAGTCCAGAGCCAACGGCACCACCGACCTGAAAAGACACTCTGTATATACATCTGAGTGTTTGTGTCTGTGTGCGTCGCCCGCGTGGAACAGCCGGCCCGTAGACTCGCACCAGTCCGGAGCCACCGGCGCCACCGACCTGAACAGTCAGTCTGTATACACCTGAACAGTCAGTCTGTATACACATCTGAGTGTTTGTGTCTGTGTGCGTCGCCCGCGTGGAACAGCCGGCCCGTAGACTCGCACCAGTCCGGAGCCACCGCACAGTGGTCTAGGATTTGGCCTCCATACTCATAGGAAATTATTTATTCTTAATGTCTGGAATAATTATAAAAAAATATGTAATGTCTCTGGTATACCTCCCTATATGTCATATTAAAACATGGAGTGGATTAGTTGCTCCACAAGTGAGAAAAAAAATGTTGATTATTTTTTTGTATGGGAGAAAACACTTAAAGTACATTATTTCGGAACTAATTACAACTGATGGGCTGGTGCTCACATGATCTATTATACATGGCATACTGAACATAATGTTATATAATTCATGCACTTTTCGGTGCAGCTTTGGAAGTACATAGTTATTTTTTGAAATTTTGAATTTTTTGTATCAGCTTTATCATTATAATCTTTGACATAATGAGATGCCAGCCGATCTCTTTGAGAGTGAAAATACCATAAAAATAATAGAAATGCAAATAATAACAAAAACAAAGTTTATAAGTTATTTTATTTTATTCTTTTGATACGGAAATTACAATATGGTTAATATAATAATTAATAATAGCTTGTTAAAAAGTAAAAAAATAAGGCAAAATACATCAATAACAATAAAACTGTCATTAGTCAACAGGCTGCTAATGATCTTTATTAACAATAATAGAGGTAATTTAAATATGTATAGATATACCAAATATTTGGGTAATCTCTTAGAATTAGAAACTATGTACTAATCACAAATATTTAGGTAATCTCTTAATTTAATGACATGATTCGTAATACCTATACAACATACTAAGGACAAAATGAAAAAGTGAGTCTTAGCTT
Organism: Argyresthia goedartella; assembly: GCA_949825045.1. Lineage (NCBI taxonomy): Eukaryota > Metazoa > Arthropoda > Insecta > Lepidoptera > Argyresthiidae > Argyresthia > Argyresthia goedartella. The sequence continues at coordinate 18,759,825 of OX463828.1, forward strand.
AGTCATCATCACAGTCCCCTTTATCCGAGTCCATCAATGATGCATTAACATCAACAAATTCTATGTTTTCTTTATCTATCACTGAATCGTCATTAATTAGGAGAAGTTTCATATCATCAGTCACGAGCGTTTTTTTACCTTTTCTTAACACAGGTCTTATGCTAGACAGGTAGGGATCTGACGACACAAGAAGACTATAAAATATGTCTTCGTTTGTCGCTTCCCGACAAAATTTGCGCGAATGATGTACCCGGATTTTTCTAAAGTCTTTGTTTCTAGCTTCCGATGCCTCTTCTGATAATTTTCCAATGGGAATAACATTAAAGTGTTTGATGATTTCAGCACCATGCAGTAAAAGTTTGTGGACATTCGAAGGCATGTTATACCAGCCATAGAGCTCTACATACATTTCTGCAGTAAGCCGCGCAAAACTTTCAAACGCTTCAATGTTAATGGGTTCCCCACAGGCAAGTACACGCAAAATTGTACCAAATCTTTGGATCAAAACCGAATCCAAGCCTGTGATAGCTGCAGTTTTTTCTGGATTGCTAAAAAAAGTTCTGGCTGTGTTCCCGTCATTTGTGGTCCCCGAGCCTAGAACAAAAAATAATACTGCACTAGGAGAAGAGATATGGCTCAATCTTACTCGTATCCGGGCAAAGGCCTGTGCCCCTCGGTAGGGACATTAAATATACTTTAATAGGTATCAAATTTATATTTATAATATAATAATCAATTTGAAGAAAATAATCGTTATGAAATAATAATTTTAACTCACCTTGTTTGACGATGTCTATTAAAAGGCCCATTTCATCACGGAACTTATGTTGTATTGCTTCTTTTCTACTTTTCATCAACTGCTTACTACTGTCATCTCTGGCTTGCCGTTTCTTAAAGTCCAGTCTGTACGAAATATGGAGCAGACACTCCATACACCTGATCCACGCATGAAGAGTGGACAAACCATATTGGTAAATCTCTTCTGAAACTGGTTTTCTGTAAAGAAAATAAACAAGTTAGTAAAAAGGCAAGTAATGTAATGCAGAACGACAACATTATTTTATTACTTTATTGAATAACTCACTGTGAAACCTTTTCTAACTGATTCATTTCCGAAGGGGTAGCTCGACAAATGTCACAAGTCTGCGTTGATGTGTTTGATAGTGCAGAAGTGATTTTTCCATCTATCATTGTCATAAGCATGGAATGCTTAACAGCGTGGCTCCCCATAATAGAAGGCTCCAGGGCAGCAATCTCGGCTTCTATTAGGGCTTGTTCTTGGCGTATATCTAACTAATTTTCGTTGACAAACTTGAAGAAAAGTGGTCTACACAGCGTTGTAGAAGATGGTTTTGAGTTTTCCCACACCACTTTCTCACCACATACAAAGCGCAAAGGCACAAAGGAGCACATGAATATACTGGAGTCATCATCTCCGTCAGTTGCTTGCTTGTAAAGGCTTTGTCCCGAAGCTCCATCAAAGCCCCATTTGCAAATTAGCAACAGTTCTTTACCAGCCAGCGAATCTTCCAAACGTAAGAATTTTCCAAATCTAGCTACAGTTTTGTCCAAAACTGCTTGAAGCTGTACTCTTGCGCCACTTTTGTTGAATTCTGTGGTTTCTCTTGATGTGTAGACTTCCTTTTTTGCCTCTAGGATGGCATTGTATGCAGGATAAAGTGACACTCCTGCTATTGCACTAGCTCTCATAGTCAGATATTGCCACTCTGATAGCTTCAAAGAGGTCAAAATACCTAAAGCTTTATCTGCGGAATATATGGGCACTGCTTTCTTCGGCTTCAATAATTCCTTTAACTTTGTTGCCTCTTCAGGTTTCTCGATAACAAGTTTTATTATATCTGCTGCATCCTGGCTATCTGCTTTTAAACCTGTTGCGCAAGCAAGGCTTTCCCTACTATTTGTTAAGAGTTCTTGCACTCTCCTTCTCTACTGTAGGGGGCTTAACTCCGAAAACGGTTTCCTTTCAATCATAATTGATGTTGAGGTACTTACACTGCACATATCTGGTTGGCAGGATGTTGATGCATCCTCATTTACACTGAAATGAGAACTGGAACATGGCTGTTTCTCTGCTGACAATAATGGTGTCATCTTTTCCTTCAAATTCTTAGGCCATATTATGTCTTTTCCCAACCATGTTTCAAACTTCTTGATAAATGTATGCCTCGCACGGCTAGACAAGATCCACTTTTGTTTCAAAGCGCATGTATATGTCTGGCAGAATTGTTTCAATTCTTTCTTTTCACTTTCTGATAAGTTAACCGCATTCACAAAAACTTCAAATAATACACTGGGCTCTGAGAAACAACTGTTATTTGCAAAAAACATGAAAATGAAAAAGTATAGTAAGCGCTTACAAGTGCGAGAAACTACTGAATTAACCCATCTTAAATGTCCCTATATATATTGCAATTCCCTTAATTAATGTTTGTCATTAAGCTTGAAACTAAACCATTACTATAACGATCTGGTTAGTCATTCAATGTAATTTCTTTAACTTCATTATTATTCATAAAAGCCAAACACGGGTATTAACACAACAAGTATTAACTAGCAATATCCCCAAAGTTATTACAACGGGCTATTAACTAACGACATCCCCAAAGTTATTGATGATGCACCTACATAAACACAAGTACCTAGTATTCATGTTTGCTGCATTCTACCTATGAACTACTCTCATTATGTCGAACATAAACGAATACGCACATACTAAATATTCAAATTTTTAAAAATTAACTACATCCAAAGCTGCACCGAAAAGTGCATGAATTATATGTCATTATGTTCAGCGTGCAAGGTACAATAGACCATGTGAGCACCAGCCCATCAGTTGTAATTAGTTCCGAAATAATGTACTTTAAGTGTTTTCTCCCATACAAAAAAAATAATCAACATTTTTTTTCTCACTTGTGGAGCAACTAATCCACTCCATGTTTTAATATGACATATAAGGAGGTATACCGGAGACATTGCATATTTTTTATAATTATTCCAGACATTATGTTCCTATGAGTATGGAGGAACAAATCCTAGACCACTGTGCACCGGCGCCACCGACCTGAACAGTCAGTCTGTATATACCTGAACAGTCAGTCTGTATACACATCTGAGTGTTTGTGTCTGTGTGCGTCGCCCGCGTGGAACAGCCGGCCCGTAGATTCGCACCAATCCGGAGCCACCGGCGCCACCGACCTGAACAGTCAGTCTGTATATACATCAGAGTGTTTGTGCCTGAGTGCGTCGCCCGCGTGGAACAGCCGGCCCGTAGACTCGCACCAATCCGGAGCCACCGGCGCCACCGACCTGAACAGTCAGTCTGTATATACATCAGAGTGTTTGTCTGAGTGCGTCGCCCGCGTGGAACAGCCGGCCCGTAGACTCGCACCAATCCGGAGCCACCGGCGCCACCGACATGAACAGTCAGTCTGTATATACCTGAACAGTCAGTCTGTATACACATCTGAGTGTTTGTGTCTGTCTGCGTCGCCCGGGTGGAACAGCCGGCCCGTAGACTCGCACCAATCCGGAGCCACCGGCGCCACCGACCTGAACAGTCAGTCTGTATATACATCAGAGTGTTTGTGTCTGAGTGCGTCGCCCGCGTGGAACAGCCGGCCCGTAGACTCGCACCAATCCGGAGCCACCGGCGCCACCGACCTGAACAGTCAGTCTGTATATACATCAGAGTGTTTGTGTCTGAGTGCGTCGCCCGCGTGGAACAGCCGGCCCGTAGACTCGCACCAATCCGGAGCCACCGGCGCCACCGACATGAACAGTCAGTCTGTATATACATCAGAGTGTTTGTGTCTGAGTGCGTCGCCCGCGTGGAACAGCCGGCCCGTAGACTCGCACCAATCCGGAGCCACCGGCGCCACCGACCTGAACAGTCAGTCTGTATATACATCAGAGTGTTTGTGTCTGAGTGCGTCGCCCGCGTGGAACAGCCGGCCCGTAGACTCGCACCAATCCGGAGCCACCGGCGCCACCGACCTGAACAGTCAGTCTGTATATACATCAGAGTGTTTGTGTCTGAGTGCGTCGCCCGCGTGGAACAGCCGGCCCGTAGACTCGCACCAATCCGGAGCCACCGGCGCCACCGACATGAACAGTCAGTCTGTATATACCTGAACAGTCAGTCTGTATACACATCTGAGTGTTTGTGTCTGTGTGCGTCGCCCGCGTGGAACAGCCGGCCCGTAGAACCGCACTTGTCCGGAGCCACCGGCGCCACCGACCTGAACAGACAGTCTGTATATACCTGAACAGTCAGTCTGTATACACATCTGAGTGTTTGTGTCTGTGTGCGTCGCCCGCGTGGAACAGCCGGCCCGTAGACTCGCACTAGTCCGGAGCCACTGGCGCCACCGACCTGAACAGTCAGTCTGTATATACATCTGAGTGTTTGTGTCTGTGTGCGTCGCCCGCGTGGAACAGCCGGCCCGGCGACACGCACCAGTCTGGAGCCACCGGCGCCACCGACCTGAACAGTCAGTCTGTATATACGTCTGTTCATGGGTGTGTGTATGTGAGTGTGTGTGTGCGCGCGTGTCGCCCGCTTGGAACAGCCGGCCTGTCGGCACGAACCAGCGCGGAGCCACCGGCACCACCGGTTTATGTTTAGATATTTGTAACAAGCGGTGGTTTACAAACCCGCCCCTGAATCTCCACATGTACCAGCAAGTTGAGCAACGAGCAACGGGATCGGCTATGACGCGCCCTAAAATTTCCGATGCGTATTAAGACGTGTAATCAGGAAGTATAGAAACGAGTGGCTGCTCAAGCCACCCCTGAAATTTCACGTAGGTACAGATCGGTTAACTGAAGCTGGCACTCTAAACGCTGGCTAAAGTACTCGCACTAATGCAATTTCACTGTACAGTATGTTCAAAAATTAATGATTTTATTCTCACCTCGAAATAGGTAAACAATCACTATAACGCGCTTCGACTGATATGTGACACGAATGCAAAAAGATCACTCTATAAATATAAGCAGTAGCAAAAGCAAAACAATAACTGTCTTCTTCATACTCAATAGTTTGAACACGCGCGAGAAAGACAGACAGACTATTCTTGATGCTCTGCTTGCAGTGCAACGTCCCGCCCCGCGCGTTTATTTAAAGACACAAGCGCAACGGGTAAATGTGTTGAACGTGCCAGCCTTAGTTAACCGATCTGTAGCAAGTCGAGTAATCAGTTGTGACTGGCGGCTGCAGTAGCCTCTGAAATTGTCTACAATATACCATTGTTATGTGCGGAATCCACAGACCACAAACTGAAATTATAACAATATAATCATAATACCATGGACACTACTTACACACATTGATCTAGCCCCAAACCAGGATTCCCTGTATCTTGGGTACTAGACAACGATACACATACATACTTATATAGATAAATATTATACTTAGATAGATAAACAACCATGACTAGGGTACAAACATCCGTTCTCATCAAACAAATATTTTCCCCCACCGGGACTCGAACCCGGGACTTTTGGCTTCGTAGGCAGGGTCACTGCCGACTCGGCTATTCGGGTCGACGGTTTGTTTACTAATTGTATACTACAAGCGGGTCATCTCGGGTTATCTCAGTGTCGAACATACCATATCTGCGTGTCGAGATCAAAGCAGTGCAGGTCGCCGGGCAGGGTGTTGTCCGCCGCTCCACCGAACACGTAGAGGTGCCGGCCGTGCGCCAGCATCTCGTGCCCGTAGCGACGCACCGGAGCCGGCCCGGCGCAGCGCAGGAGGTGCTCCGTGCACACGCGGCTCCAACTGTAAAATGCATTTTTCACATATCTTGTCCCTTCCTTGTCCCAATGAAATTTCCGTAGAAACTTAATACCATAATCATTTTAATTTCGAGGATATTTCAACGTATACATGCTGTTATTCGTATTAATACAGTATTTACCTGGTATAATATTTTTCTAAAAATATTCATCTGCTAAAAATATTTGCGATAAAATTTCATAGATATTTAGGACGTAAACGACTTATTTTCCGTCTGCTTATTTTGTATTAAAAACTATACTATGTATGATGTTTTTATAATAGAACCACAGTTTATATTGTCTAGTTGCATAATGTCACAAGGAAATTTTAAATATAATCAAGTTTCATTCATCATTTTCGGTATTCACGGAACACAACCAAATTTCTCTTTATTTTTGCAAAGCTATCTGTCTCTGTCCGCAAGGGGCGGCGGCGGCGACGCGGGAGCGGGCTTTGGACATTGCGGACTTACGTTTTTTTTGTTAAATATCAATATTTTATTTATGGCAATCGATAGTCATAATTAAGGCAATCATATGTTCTCAGAGAACTTTTTGATGTAAATGTTATAATTTGCGAGAAAAAAATATTTAATAAAAATAATGTCTTTAGCGATATCTAATTTGTTCTAGAAGTACCAAGTATTAAAGGTGCTCAAGCTGGTTTTTTGTAGGCTGAATCTACGGGTGTTTGTCTATAACATCACAATTATAATCCACAGCGTCGGAAGACAAAAGTAGATTACGCAGTATGTCCTCATTTGACGCATGAATGGAATGTCCTTCTCCATATTTTCTTAACTCTTTGTTTCTCGTTTCTGAAGCTTCCGAAAAATTTTCGATGGTCATTGACCCAAAATGTTCAATTATGCTGATCCATATATAAATATCTTATGGACGCTAGCAGGCCTATTATATCACAGTTATAGATTTATAAACAAGGCTGCTGTTTCTCGGCAAAACTGAGAAAACTTAGTAACATCTACATGTTCTCCACATGCTACTGTTTGCAGTATAACATGAAACCTTTTGATTAAATCTTCATCCCTGTAATATGTGCAATTGTCCAAGCCTTGTTGCCATCATTTGTGGTTCCAGCGTCCTGTTTAACGATATCAATCTGCAAATTGCATTAATTTCGGAACGATTCTTGATTTTGCCTCCTACGAGTCATTGATATATCTTTATTTTCTTTTCTTGCAGTCCATAGATTAAAGCCTCACATGTAAGCTGATTTTTTTTATTGACATTTGCCATCGTTATCGTGACTTCTTATTAATAATTAAAGTGCATTATTAAAGTCATGTAAAGACGAAAATCCGTACTTATACATTACTTTATCTAATGGTCTTCAGTAATTCGCGTTAGGGCCTTGCTTTACAGAAATCGCAGGAAGCAGGCGAAGTGTCAGAAATGTATGTTTTTTGCCATCTATCATTGTCAAGAGCAATTCGTGATTTAGATTCTCTCTCTTTCTGCTGACTCTTTAGTTTCTTTCATGAATTTGAACATTATAGGTCGACAGTAAAATTTAGATGATGGTCGATCGTTTTCCCACATAATAACATCACCGGAAAGAATCCTTAACGATGATGGAAGATGGAACCGAACCAAACCCAATAAAGATATTGAGTCATCCAAACCAGCCTTTTCAGTATTCAGTTTGAAATTATTTGAAATTATGAGTCTGGACACAGTTAAATCAAGCAAAGCTTGTCGTTTTATCTGCGCTCTTTCGTCAGTAACAGTTAAATGTTCTATTGAGGGATAACAATTTTTGCTCGTCCAACTTTGAAATATGAAGGAAACAGACCAAAATGTAATTCATTGGCTGACGGCTGACTCTCTCGGACTCATGTATTGCCACTTTAAAAGTTTAAGTAACACTAACAGACCCAGTGATTTTGCAGCTTAATTTTATTATTTTTAATTTAATCTAGACAGGAGTTTATGGATATCTTCAGGATGTTAGTAAGATGGTCCCAAATTCTGCTTACGTTTACATTACTGTGATGGTCCTTTAACGTTTTTACTGTTGACCTTAACAGTTCTTCTGGAGACAAGGAAGTTTGAACACGTCTTCTTTTTTCTCTTGAGCCCATTCTTCGGGCAGAAGCAGGTGCGGGAGGATCCAGCTTTCAAATCAGGGGAGGAGGGGGTCATACAATCACGGTCTAGACAGAATCGCCTCCAACTCGTCTTAAGGTACAAGTGCGCACACTCCGTTTCTCATGTGGCCGGCACATCGAGTAAAAAGTATGCTACAAGGCGTGCTAAGAAGAGTTGTGCAAGCCGCCCCGGATATTTAACATGGCTATCAAGTCGAGAAGCGAGTGCTAGACAAGAACCGTTATAGAGGCGGCGAAAGCCGTTCCGAAAATAACCCTGGCTATGGGGACGAATCGATTGATCGATGAACATCGAACATATCCTGCTTTAGCAAATTTCATATGTATAACAGAACAGGACATATCCCACCTCCTCCCAACCTCATGCCGACTTCATGTCACAATGAATAGAGTGACATGTCCGTGTGCACGTTTTCAGCATTAGTAGATTTGGTTACTCGCGAGTTATTTTATTGTTATAAGGCCCGTCAAGAGACGACCGACGACGACCACGACTTTTGCGCAGTGATTTGAAACAGTGTCTATCTATGTAAAAAGTGATAAAATATGTGTCATGGCGTGCTAGATGTACCGAATTGCTAGATTTGGCATCGGATTTAGGGCCACCAAGCAACCAACACTGTTTTTCGCCCTAAGTGCGTCAGACATTAATTGGCCAGATATTTGTCGTTTACTAGATCCCGAAACAGATTATTCTAATCTCAGTTAGACTGAAGCTAGCAAAAAAAGAAACGCTCTTGTAAATGACAATCCTGCTATCGTAGCGTGTTTTTTTGCCAACAGGGCGGCCGATGTTTTTTTTAAATCAGCATTAGTACCCAAATCCAATGTTATGATTATTAGTATAGGACTGAATTTTAACAAAGGGGTAGTCCGCACATTCACGGTGTGTTATGGGACTTCTAACATAAGAACCATAGATAGCATGGACAAGGCTGGTAAGGATGCCGTATGCAATTATTTCGACCAATTGGTAACAACTCCCGCCATTCACCCGCGCCCAGTTCGCTATTCAGATGTTTCCGATCTCTATGAGGATTATGCCAGCTTAGTTTATTGTGTAAAGAAAGATCAAAAAAGGGTCCCGTCTTCAGGAATGTAGGTTTAAATTTCCATTCCTTCTGGTTGATAGAACACACCTAAACAAGAGCAGTGGGGATTGGGGGATAGTGACCAAAAGAAATAATCCTTTAGTCAACAGGCATAATAGGTATATTTTAGAGCACTGGAGCGCAAATGTTCGGGCATTGTTAGTGTAGAAGCTATTTTAAATTAGAGAGAGAGAGAAGCTATTATAAAGAGGCACTAAAAACAAATGATGATTTCGCCCAAACGGCCATTCCAAAATTGTTTGTAAAAATGGTAACCGAAAGGGATAGCGCTCAGGAAACGGCCCAAATTTTAATGATGGGGTGGCCGCTTTATCATTTTTCTAGGGTAGGTAGGTAGGTTCATAGGTAGGTTGGTTGCAAAACTCTAAAAAAATTACGACATTTGAAAGGTTATAAGGGCTCGCGTGGACTACTGTTCTCACAGAACTACTAGTGTTAGTAGCTTACATATGCGTCTCATAGTGAAACATCCCCCAATCTCATTTGGGACAATATCTTCAACATTCTCTCAAAACTTCCTTATTCCTAATATCAAGTAGTTCATCAATCACATCACTAGCGGTCGGAGTGAGTGGACTGCTATGGTTCATTGACTTCATTTGAAGTCAAACATTATGTTAACCGCTGGAGACCTGGACCTGGACCTGGACCTGGTTATGAGGCGTCGCGATTTTGAACATCATGCCATGGTAATAAAATTCAAAATTTATAACGGACCCAGGGTTAATGTTCCCCGACTACAGTCACGGGATTTAAAAAAAATAACGAATTGTGTTGGGGGTGTTTACGTGTAATTTCTCCTTGGATATTAGTTTTGAAAAGAAATAAATAAAATTTTAACTCTTAGAAAAATATTGTTATAGCTCGCCTTTGTACACTATTTTCATGTAACTAACTAATGTTTGTATATTATATGTGTGCAATAAAGAAATTATGAATAATGAATTATTTATTTAAATTTCCCGGATCATGCTGCTTGACTGAAAGATAGGTCTTAAGGAAGGATCAAGCATTTATAGTTTGATTTTTAAATTTAATAAAAAAAAATGTTGTTGTATGTAACACATGTCAAACAACCTGTACAAAATTATTAAAAAGAAGTTTCTATTTATTTTGCTAACCCCCAAAACCCATTATCAACTTTTAAATCAAATATATTTCAGTTCCGGATGTCGGGCATGTCCATATTATACCACGTATCGCGAATGTCAAAAACAGCTCCACCTATTCCGATCACTTGTCATCCACTCACGTGCGAGTCTCGAAGTGGAACTGGAAGAGTGCGTTGGTGATCTTGGCGCCGCTCTGTCCGCTGAACACGAACATGCAGCCGCGGGAGACCGCCACGGGGAAGTTGCAGCAGGTCGGAGGACACTCACCCTTCTGTTCCACTCGCTCCCATTGCCGCTGCTCGCCCTGCTGCGGGAGAAAAGGAAGTGGATAAGCATCCAGGAGTTGGATGAAGATAAAGAGTAAGCTCTGTCCTCTGTACATGAACATGCAGACGCGAGAGACAGCCACATGGATGGGGGGACACTCGTCCTTCTGTTCCACTCGCTCCCATTGTCGCTGCTCGCCCTGCTGCGGGAGAAGTGGAAGATGAAGAGCATCCAGGTGTTGGAGGAAGATAAAGAGTAACCTCGGTCCGCTTAACATGAACATGCAGCCGCGAGAGACATCCACGTGGATGGGTGGACACTCGCCCTTCTGTTCTACTCGCTCTCATTGTTGCTGCTCGCCCTGCTGCGGGATAAGAGAAGAATGATGAAGAGCTACAGGGCATTGGCGGAAAATGAAAATAATCCAGAAGTTCGAGGAAGGTAAAGAACATCCGGGAGTCGGAGAAAGATGGAGAGCATACAATTGGACGTAAATGAAGAGAATCCAGAAAATGGAGGAAGATGATGGGCATCCGGGAGTTGAGAGGAAGATGGAGGGCATCCAGGATTTGGACGAAGTTAGAGATCATTCAAGATTTAGAAAGCACCTCCTTTTAGCAAGCGGGATTTGGAGGAAATTGAAGGGCATTGAGTTGGAGGAATGAAAGATGAATGATGAATGAATGCCTTTGTGACGAATATACTAGTTGCTCTGAGAGCTGTAGTCCTCGCGAGCGACACAGGAAATATGCGTTTTTTTCATTATTTTCCACGCCCTCACACCCCTGACTGGCCCCTTCAAGTTTATCGGATGAGCCGGTGGAATTATTATAAAAAAATAACCCTACCGCATTTCTTTTCAATACTACATACAAACTTAAGAATGCACCAATATATGCATAACCAATGGAGTATGACACCAATAACTTTGTAACTCCATAATAAATGATGTTTAAAAAAAACGACAATAATAGTAGTTTATGTGACTGCTACATAATGGAGGACATTAATAATATCACTCGAGAGTTTTAATGCCTAATTATGTAAAGTTACATACACTAGTTTATCTACACACATATCATAAGCTCTCTTTAATGTGTTCAAGAACCGCATGTTGGACCGGCATGGTGGCATTGATATGTAATTCCTTTGCACTTGTTTAGCTTGTTCAGTAGTACCAACATCACAAACAAAGTAGGGGCAGCACGCAGGCGGGCGTCGGCGTTCGAAATTTGAATGTCATAATATGTAGAAAAATTACACATTATGGTCATAATGTGTAATTTTTTAGATAAGAAATGAGTTTTTACCAAGTAGTTTAACATTATGCTGATCGTAACGTGCGGTTTTGTACGCAGTAAAAAGGGTTTATGATATGTGTGTAGATAAAAGCATATAATTATCGACACTGCTCAAAAAAAATCACGAGATTCATTAAACATAAACATATATAACTATCTCATACATTGCTTCTGGCTCCAGACTAGGATGCCCTGTATCGTGGGAACCAGAATAGCGAAATCACACACATATAAACATCCAACTGGGATTTTTTTCACTAACCCCAGCGGGAATCGGTTAAGTAATGCGACCTGTAGAGGAGAACAGACGGAAATACGGACATTACGAAAGTATTTTTGTCTAAGCGGGAACGGAGACGCTTCGCTCGCTCAGTCAATAAAGAAACATTTGTATAAAGGCACATACATTGCTTCTGACCCCACTCTAGGAAACAATTATATATGAGCCATACTCACTGCAGTGTTCAGGTTGATGGTCCACATGTCGTTGAGCCGCGCGTTGCCGTCGTACCCGGCGAATATCCACAGCTTGTCGTCGTACACCGCGGCGCCGTGTGCTGAGCGCGGCACCGGCTCCCTGCGAGTTCACAACTTCAATTATTTGAAAGTACCTGAACCGACAACGGCATCTATTGAAGATGAAGATTTATCGCTTTTCGTCTGTTCCCTTTTCGATTTTAAAAATTTCTCTCTTTAAGAGCCCTCATAGAATAGTTTAAAAAAGTTCATCCTAATCGGTCCAGATTCGCGACAACCGACACTTAGGTGTCATTGTGTCAACATGAACAAGACAAATGGTAATATATTTGCCATGATTTGTGTGCCAGGCTGAAAACAATGTTTGATGATTCGGGGTTCTCCAGACGAATCACATTACTAAGAAACTTGATAGCGACAAGACTTGAAAGTGATAATAGTCAAACCATGATAGCATTCATCACCCAAATCATAGAATGTGCTCAGAAGTTAAACGGAACAGGTTTTCAAGTGAACGAAGAATGAATCGGCTGTTTATTGTTGGCAGGATTGCCAGAGAGGTATTTTCCAATGATTATGGCAATAGAACACTCAGGGATAGCCATAACCGCAGATGCTGTAAAGACAATACTCATCGATTTTCAAAGAATTTAAAGCAATAGTGGATTGGCATTTAGATCAAAAGATTTATAACTGATAATGGCTTAGAATTTTGTAGCAGTGAATTTGAGCGCTACTTACTGCGCATACACAGTTGAACAAAGTGGTATGAGTGAACGCATTAATAGAATCATTGTTGAACGAGCTCGGTGCTTGTTGTTTGATGCAGCACAATCTACGAATACAGCTGTCTATCTTAGACACCGGTCAATTGCATCAAGATTTATTGACCGAACACCATTTGAGCTCTGGCAGGATCAAAACCAGATTTAAGTCGTGTTCGCATATTTGGCAGCCCAGTGATAGTACATATACCCAAACAAAAGAGACTTAAGTGGGATACTAAGTCGAAGAAGCATATCCTTGTTGGATATTCAGAAAATGTCAAGGGTTACAGTATATATGATATTACTAAAAGATGTGTAACCACGAGCAAGGATGTAGATTGACTATGAAGAGACATTTTCACCGGTCGTGCGACATTCCACGCTTAGGATGTTTTTGCACAGTCTGTACAATTGAATTTAGATATTAGAAAGAAAGAAAGAAAGAAGAAAGAAAGAAAGAAGTTTATTTGTAACAGGAAACAAAAATAGGAGTCAATATTGAACAACTAGGTACATAAGAATATTTCCTGTCACAAGCCGGCCTCAACTCAGCATATGCTGAATGCGAACAATCAGCGCTGGTCTTCCGTTGTGACCGACGGGTGACAACACGCACAACAATGTGCACTTTTGTGTAAACATTTATAAACACAGGCAGAAGGAAAAACATTTTAAAAGAGAAACATAGTTAGACATGAATATTCAGACTTTATAGTAGGTAACAGGTTAATTAAAGGTACAAAATAAATCTATATAAATATAAAACAGTATTAATATTAAAGGTCGAATTTCATATGATATATAGTCAGTTATATTGCGCTAGTGTCATTTCGTATACTCTTCGAATTTTTGATGCTCAAAAATGAATTTTCTCAACGTGCATTTAAATCCGTATAAACAACGCAGGTTCCTGATTGGTGGAGGGATATTATTCCAACACTTGGTCGCAGCATAGCGGAAGCTCCCTCTAAAGGCAGCAGAGCTGTGCCGCTCTGTAGCGAGCTGCGTTGAGCATTGGCGGGACACATGGTGCCTCGACTTAAATGAAAGTTTCTCAAAAAGATAACTTGGCTCCTTATATTTCATCACCCCGAACAAAAGACACGCCAAGTGAAGCTTTCGACGATGATGCAATTTTAAAATTGTATGTTTATTTAGGTATGGGGTCACGTGATGCCTTAACGGAATATCAAAATTGAATCGCGCGCAAGCATTCTGTACGCGTTGCACTAACTTTTTGGTTTTTGCCAAAAGTCGCGGACCAATAACCGTATCCATGTAATTCAGTTTAGACAGAACCAGTGACTCAGTCAATTGTATTCGCAACGTTAACCCCAAATACGGCCTCATCTTGTACAGAATCTTCAACCTATAAAAACAGTCTCGCACACAATGGCTCACATGCGTTTCAAAACGTAAGCCACTGTCCATGATAAGTCCTAGGTTTCTGGCTTCGTACACTCTTTCGATAGGCTCTCCCATGAGCTCAACACATGTCGTTGGGTTTATATTATCTACTTGGTACTTGCTACCGAAGATTAGGTACTTAGTTTTTATTGGGTTCAAACGAAGGCAATTACTAGAGGACCAATCAGATATTCTACCAAGATCTTCATTAAGGTTGTATATTGCGTCATTAATATCATGTGGCTTGCTCGATATATATACTTGGATGTCATCCGCGTATATGTGAAACTTACAGTGTCTGATATGCTTAGTAATATCCGCTGAGAATAAAATAAATAAAATTGGCCCCAGAATTGATCCTTGGGGGACACCCCTATTGACCTGACTTTTGTCAGACACCACTTGCGAACCATCACTACGATGTATCTTAACACATTGGGAGCGATTTTTGAGGTAACTATCAAACCAATTAATAGCGTCGTGATCAAACCCATAATAGCGTAGCTTTGACAAAAGAAGGTTTATATTTAAGCAATCGAAGGCCCTTGAAAAATCAAGCAACACCAAGAGCGTGCACATGCCTTTGTCCTGTGCGTTTAGTATATTATCGGTAACGTCGAGCAATGCTGTCGTGGTGCTGCGCCCCTTTCTAAAGCCTGATTGCACCACAGGCAACATATGGTTTCTTTCAAGAAAGTCGGTTAACTGTTCACAAACTACATTTTCTAAAATTTTAGACAGACATGGTAAAATGCTGATAGGCCTGAGATCCTTTAGTTCGGTAGGGCTATTATTCTTCGGGTGTGGTAGAACAATGGCATGCTTCCATACATCAGGAAACGTATTTGAGGAAATGGAGGTATTTATAATAGATTGAATTACGTCTATAGTGTGAGGAAGTGTCATTACCAGCATATCTAGAGTAATAAAATCGCAACCCTCGGCGTTTGATTTCAACTCCTTTATAATTTTAATCAAGCGGTCTAAGCTGACTGGCTCTATTTGAAACTTATCCTCATTATGTCTATGATATTCAAAAAATGTCATGTGAGAAATAGAAGTTACTGCGGCACCTGGTAAACACAAAAAGTGGTTATTTATAACATTTGGGTCATTAAAAAAGGACGGCAGTTCAGTGTCTTTTTTAGGTAATAATGTGCCCTTAAGGTTCTTCCAAAGTCTTTTTGGGTTCCGAATATTATTGTTAATGTTGTGTCTAAAGAATGCAAATTTTTCTTGAGTTATAGCCTTATTTACTATACTTTTCAAGTCTTGAAAATATTTTTTCTTGCCCACCGTTTTACTTTTATGATAGTCTATGGCGGCTCGATCACGGAGTCTCATCATGACTTTAATAGTGTCCGTAATCCAAGGGTAGGAGCGGTCTTTTATAACCACCGACCTAACAGGCGCATGGAAATCAAATATTTGTACAACACATTGGTTAAATATCACAAGCATCTCGTTAACGTCTGAGTGTTGAGCTATCAGATCCCATCGTATAGCTTGTAAGTTACTGTTGAAACAATCCACAGCTATATTTTTTATGGACCTATACGTGACAGTACGTGGGGCGATTTTGGCTCGCTTTATGTTGAACTCACAGACCACAAGCCGATGCCCGTTGAGCCTTCCGACCGGGTCCAGAGTTATGCTTTTTGCAAGCAAATCAGAGCACACCACATCATTTAGCGAGGTACAAGTATCCGTAAAATGAGTAGGTTCTGTAATAAGCTGCTCTAACTGGAAACAAGATAGGAAAGATTTAAACTTGACTGTTTTATTGTCATCTAAGTAGTTCGTATTAAAATCACCTACTAGTATTATATTATCGCATGCCGGAATTGAGCTCACTGAATCTGTAATTGCGTCGAAAAATAAGGTCATATTGACCCAATCCGGCCTATACGCCGTGCCAATCATTATTTTATTTCCGTTAAGGTTCACAGTGAGCCACATTTGCTCAACCACAGCGTGCAGCGGGTCGACCGGGTGGCGCCACGCCCGAACAGTGATCCCCCGTCGTACGTAGAAACCAACCCCGCCACCTCGCGTGCGGTGCTCGCGCGGTCGCGGAGTGTGCCGGAACTGGTAGCCGGGGATGGCAGGCGCTCGACCTTCCTGACCCTCGTGCACCCACGTCTCGTTCACGGCTAAAATATCAATGCCTCTCCGAGTAACTGCCGCTATCGTGTTGTCGTGGTTAGTGCCGAGGGAACCTGCATTGTTTAACCCAACTTTTAAATTTTTGGAAGCCATTACATAAATTGCAATACTACATTTTCAAAACAAATGATTGACACCGAGCGCAATACAGTGAAAGCATTTTTGTTTAAATAATTAACGTTAGTAACAATATTACTTTTTGGGAAACAACACATTCTGTGATGGAACGAATTTATCTCTAGTACATATTTTAATAGTGATAGAATTACACAATTCGCAACCAAAATTTCACGCTTAACGTAACCTAAAATGTTGGTTTGCATTATGGAAAATAAAAAACAATAATTTAAAAATAGAACCTTCGTACTAACGAGAAACATGAACTCATCGAGGACTGCCGACTCTGATGACAATAAAAATATATTTAATACATAAAAAAACATGGCTACTAATTTCCTTCCCCACCAAAAATCTTCTCGAGGTCCTGTTCTGACCGTACCCGGAAAGGCGCTCTCCCGGTCTCGCGGCGTACTGAAATTCGTCCGCCTCTAGTCCATACGTATTTCCACCCGCGAGAGCGAGCCAACTCGCGCGCCTTGAAAAACAGCATTTTGTTGAATCTCGAAAGGCGCTCGTTTATGTATACTCTAGTAGGAGCGGCAGCGAGCCCCATGCCATCTGTCGTGAGGCCGCGACGAACACGAGCAGCTTGTAGCAGCGAGTCTCGTAGCTGCCTGCATGCCACTCTTAGCACCAGCGGCCGTGGGCGCGCCGCCGCGGGCGCACTCTGTATGTCCACGCCGTTACCGCTAGATGGCGTGCGTCGTATACCCACACGTTCTACCGATACGAAATCGCGCCCCTCGCAGGTAACGCCCAGCTTAGTCGCGATGAGTCCGAGGAGATGTCCCACGTTTTCGCCCTGCTCCTCCGGGACGCCTGTTATTTCTAAGTCGTTGCAGAACATGTCCTGATCGCGGTCATTCAGCTCAGACTTGAGTTGTTCGACAGAGGAGCGCAGAATTTCCATTTCTCTATTTTCAGAATGTTCCGGGTTAGACTGCGACTCGCAAAATTTCACCTCTAGGACTGCTAGTCTCGATTCTACGTCCCCCAACCTGGTGTCGAAAGCTCCCACCACAGTCCGCAGGGCTTCAAAACCTTCGCGCAGAGATCTGGTTTCCGCTCGATGCAGACGGACTTCCCGGAGAATCTCCGCAGTTACATCCCCACCCGATAAGGGTTTTTCTTGCGAAGGGCCACAGTTCGCCCCCTCACCTCGTACCGGGTCCTCGGTATTATCCTTCCGGGGCGTCAGCACCTTGCATTCTGGGCATTGCCAACATGGGGATATTTTTCCATCCTTAGGAATGTTGACGCAGGCTCGGTGATAGAAAATGGCACACTTGGTGCATTTAGCGCCCTCTGCAATACTGGTAAACCGACCGCAAGCCCGGCATTTCTGACTCATTGTGTTGATACGATACTCGAACTGTCAGATTGATAAATTCAGGGATATCCGTTAGATGGCGCGTTAAATAATAATACCGTGTTCGGTACCTACCCACTTCTATGGCGCAAAAAAAGCTTTGTAGAAAAACTCCAATTGAAATATTTGCTAATTTATAGCCACATTCGTGATCACAGTTTCACGCAAACACTGTCCCAGTAAACGAATACAGAAAATCACACTACTAAATCGTTCAAAGCGAGTTTAGATTGTTTTTATTATTTTTAAAAGTGAGAGCAAAAATTACGCGCACCTCCACTTGGTCGTCCGTGACGTCACTCCGTACGACGTAAATGATGACTGACGTAAATATTACACATTAAGATGTAAAAACTGATTTCATAAATGGTTATTTCAAAGAGGACATTTACATGGCTCACCCGGAGATGCAAAATAGTAACAAGGGTAAAAATGTCATAGTCAAGTTAAATAAAGCTATCTATGGACGGAAACAGTGAGCAAGCAACTGTTTCAGTATAGAGCCGAAGCCTGGACATGGACGCTCACAAAGCATAATGTGCATACTATAAAAGTAGCACAAAGAGCGATGGAGCATTCCATGTTGGGTATCTCTCTCGTTGACCATATGCCAAATGTCAAAATTCGAAGGAAAACGAAGGTCGCAGATGTCAGCAAACGGATAACGAGATTGAAATGGAGATAGGCGGGACGGGAAGACGGACGGTGGACTAAAGCAGTCACAGAGTGGTGACCACGGGGAGCGACAAGGCCAGTGGGCAGACCACCAGCCCGATGGTCCCACGATATTATCAAGTCGTCGGGATCCCAATGGGTGCGATTGGCACAGGACCGGTCAGATTGGCGCTTTAGAGAAGTGGCCTATGCCCAGCAGTGGGTCGATGTGGGGTGAATATGATGATGGGAGACCCAACACATTTTCTCGTTTACGACCATATTATGTTTCTTTGGTTGTTGTTCATAATAATGGGTACTATCATTAACCAAAATATGATCAGCTAATTAAATGTCAACCTGCATACTTACAAATATTCCTCGTTTCACCCAGGGTCTCCAGATTGGGTTTTTTTTTCGCAATTTTTGGGATTTTTTATAGCTTCGGGGAAGTTTTGGGGAAGAAACTGTTAATACCGGGGAAAAACGTTTTTTCTTTTTGTTGATATTGAACAGCTAGCCTAACGCAATCTCTGATACAAATTAACTAATTATACCTATATTTAGCTACCCATGTAAATATTAATTGGCATTGGTGTCGGATATTGCGCACGCAACTAAAGGACCTGCCAGACGGCAGGCAACATGCTGACAGCAAGTTGCCAACAAGTCGTCGACAAGCGACTACACGGCACACAACAAGCTCACAGCCAACCAGTGTTACGGTAAAACGTACGGTACGACTGTGCCATAAGGTTTAGAATCGCGTGCCATTTTGGCAGTCGGAGTTCGTGGTCGGCAACAAGCGTCTAGACGGTTGACAACAAGCTCGCACGAGGAGTGCGAATGTGGAGCTGTCATGACACTCACAACTCACAAATTAATTAAACAAAAACATAACAAGCTAAAACTATTTACTTCTTTTCGTAACATAACACACAAAAACATAACAAGCTAAAACTATTTACATCTTTTCATAAATAGTTTTAGCTTGTTATGTTTTTGTTTAATTAATTTGTGAGTTGTGAGTGTCATGACAGCTCCACATTCGCACTCCTCGAGCGAGCTTGTTGTCAACCGTCTAAACGCTTGTTGAGAAAACTTTTGAGAAATAAAAATCGCGCCGTGTGCCAGCCCAGTTGTTCAATTGGATGGAATACGATACATACACTAACCAAATCTAAATGTCGAACCTTCTCTATTACTATTATGCTGGTCGGGTGTCTTCGTAAATGATTCGGGAAATGCAATGTTGCTTGCCCCCGCCCCAGAGCGAGTGACTGCAAACGAAAACTAAATTACTAGGTAGGTAACCATATAAAACAGCGCAGTCCACTGCGCAATCGATTGTGACTCCTACCTTAGTCATTATTGATCACGCATTGAAATTCATACATGATCATAATTTCAAAATATTTCTGGCATTGAACCCCGTAAGACCCGGGAATCGAAATATTGCTTGGTACCGGGGCCGGTTTTACGATTTATGAAGATTTTGAAGGCACGAACTGAAACTGCCTTTGGGCAACGGAGGAGTTTGGCGAGCGAGTGGTGAGCGGGGATTCGGTATTGAGTGTGGCGTTAAGCGTGGTCCAGACTGCTGTAAACCAGCTTGCAATAGGGGTCATCTTGGTTGAGTCCGCGGTGGGTGTTTCCGTCCACACTGGTTTACAACAAGGCCCCGACTTCATTGTGCTGTCGACTCCACGTTGCAAACACTTATACATATATTGCGACGGCTCCATATCTAACAAAATTTCAGAAAGTTGTGGCATAAGCGCATTTTAAGGGAAGCTTCGATTGCGGAACTCTCATATTCTTATTTTTGTACCAACAATTTACATGAAGATTTTTTCAGCGATGTGTCTATAAAAAATTGACGACAAATTCCAGAGATAAGGGGGGATCTGTACATTCGTATTAGATTTGTCAGTACATAACGTTTGTTATGTTATTTGGCGCCGCAGTACGCGTGCATACGTCAGCAGCGCTGAAGTGTAACTGCTTATATTACTCTATGGCAAATGCGTAACTTTGACTGGAAACAAGCTGCCACACTGTTGACAATGGCAGACGCCCGACGCCAACCCAACGCGGTTGGCGGCGCGCGCCATTCGACAAAGGAATGGCGCCAATCTGCAGAGGTAACCCCTGCAGAAAGTCTTGTTGGCAGCAGTCTGGCCCACGCTTTATGAATTCGCGCGGCGAGATTGTGTACCTAGCTATATTTAGATTTTTATTGCTTGTGAATCAATAGTTTAATGAAATATTTTAATTTTAGAAGGATTTATGCCTAGGCAGCGCTTAAATTCCTGTATGGGACGCACGCCACTGACTCGTTATGTGCAGTTATACCGCGTGGGTTCGTTCAGCAAAATATGGGTTTATTCAAAAATAATAATCTAATATCTCTATTTATGCCTCTGCGTCATCCTTTTGCCATAAGGGGTGGTATGGCAAAAGGATCACGCTGTATATGCATGTATGTAATAATCGAATAAACTTACTGGCCAATAAATTTCCACTGGTTCCATTGCGCCGATTGGAATTTGTAAACGAAGAGATCATTCTTGTTCGTGAGATTCGAGTTGGCGAGAATGTTGCCCGTGTACCCACCGAACACGAACATCGATGAATTGTGCACCTGGGGTTAAATGCCCAAAATTAGTAAATACAACCTAAAATCAAAACAAACACGGCGTCACAACAAAACCTTTTCCATTTAGGCTACGTCAGATTCAGCGGAACATCGGTCGCTGAAGATCGGACGTAGAACTTCAATACTTATTTATATATAATTGCAGTACTCCAAAATTAGTAATACGTATAAAAATCTTCGCCACTGTTCGGCGAGAGTCTTAATTTCAAGCCTATTTTTTTCATTTCAGGTCACACGTAAAAGAAAGCTTGATCTGATGGTGAAATAAAATCTGACCAACAGGCTTTCCAGAAGGCTTAACCACTGGCTTGAAGAATTACTCTGGAAAGGAGGGGAAGGCGGCTTCGTCGAGAATTCCCTCATCGTTTTCGGAGCCAAAACTGGCAAGGAGGACTTTCATCAAGAGATGAACTCTGATTGTTTTTAGGAGTGTTTCAAGGGGGTATCGCCAAAATCAAAACCAAATGCAGTAGTGGTGATGGATAATACCCCCTAACACTCCCAAAAACTTGAAACATTGCCCAAGATGTACTGAACCAAAAGGCAAAAACATCGAGTTTCAAAGAGATCTTCCTTTGTACTGATTTAGTACTGCTCCGATGGCAGTATTGGAGGCGTCCGTCGTCAAGCTTATTTTCACTCGGCAATCTGGGTGTGCTAGCATAGTTACTTCACACAGACTTTGTTTGCAGTCCTCAATAATTTTAAGGTTTGCTTTTATAATGTGATGGGGTTATTACTTTTAACTGATCCAGCTAGCAGTGCGTTGAGAGGGCCTTGTAGTTGAGCGGCTGTGGGAATTAATCGTCTGTAAAAATTAATAATTTCCAAAAATCTTCTCAGTTCTTTCACTATTTTGGGAGTAGGGAAGTCTTTTATGGCTTGGACCTTGCTGTCCAGAGGTTTTATCCCACTTGTGGATATTGTATATCCAAGAAAGGTAACTTCTGTTTCTCCAAAGGTGTATTTAACGGTATTTATTAGCATTCCATAATCTTTCATCCTCTTGAATATTTGACGTAAGTGGCTTTCCTGCGTCTTTGCGTCCGGTGAGAAGATAAGATGATCGTCCAAGTATGCGAAATAAAAATCTAGCCCTCTGGTAATTTCGTCGACGAATCTCTGGAAAGTCTGACCTGAGTTTCTGAGGCCGAACGTCATATAAGGGAATTCGTCAATGCAAATGGTGTTGTTATCGCCGTCTTTGAAATATCCTCTTCATTTACAGGTACAGATGTAGTGAATAATCCTTTCCTTTCGTACTGTACTGTAAATCCTACTGTAATTTTGACTTATAGTTAGACTTTTGGGGTTCCAATCCTTATAGAAACATTAGATCATCCCAACCGGAATTTGGTTTTTATCAGTGCGTTTTATTGAAATAAAACGTCCTCAGTAACTAGTTATATTTTTGTTTACCTAACGAATTATTTATATGATAGAATCGTGGTGGTTTTAACATCTCATAATTCATAATTTCATAATTTCTTTATTGCACACAACTAATATAGACTTACATAAAAATAGTGTACAAAGGCGAGCTTATCTCTAATAAGAGATCTCTTCCAGCAAACCAAACATCTCAAAGTAATATACGTCAAACGGGCAATTTGACATTTGACATTGATAAATAAAGTATGCGATTTATTTGATACCTACACGTAATTTAATAATACAGTAATTCATAGACACATCGGCACCATTCGGGTGTTATCGTTGTTCTGAGTTTTGCCGATAGGAAAGGATTATTCACTACATCTGTATTCATTGTTAAGTGAATTACTTACTTTGCTAAGCAAACTCTTAGTCTCTCTCCTTTTCGAAATAATAATTTATATTCAAAATTGTTTCGCGAGCTTTATTCAAAATTATTTCGAGAGCGCGGCTATTGATTATTTTTCTACTCATCTTCTCCAGTAATTTACACGTGAACGTAATAATAATATGTAATTCATTAGATAAAGTAGGTTGTCCAATGTCCAGTGACATAACAAATTATCATGGTGGGCTACATCTTTGGAAACTAAGGAGTAATATCTATATGGAATTACACGCCTAGTAATGTGCCCCATTTCCACCTTAATCCTTGCCGTAGGCAGAGTCGGGCTATGCTACACCACTGGTCAAGACAACCAAGAAAATAAATTACGGCATCATTTGCAGACTACGGCGTGATTTTTAATTAAATGTTTGGTTTATAGTCTATTAAAACACCAGTAGTCCTCTAAATGTTGCCATTTTTTTCTAGGATTTCTTGCCAAGGTATAAGTCAATGTATCTGAATAATGTGTAATCTAAAGGGGAAACAAAAGAAAGGTCACCCCAAAATAACGTACTCACGTTCAACGGAGAAAGAGGCCGCCATTGTGAGCTCAGATTGGGCGGAGCTAGAGCAGATGGCGGAGGATCGGAACAAATGGAAATCTGTACTGAAAGCCCTATGCCCCTGCTGAGAGTGACAGGACGAGATGATGACGATGATGATGATGATGATGATGATAACGATATTTTTTGTACGATGGTACGTAACCCGTCACGTGCGAGTCCAACCCACCCCGGCCGAATATTCCAAATGGTGACCAAGATTAAAATTACCAAAAGGATCCGTCCTGGGTCCTGTGCATCATATACACATTTGACCTTCCGATGTGCCTAGAGTGCAATGTAAGCATCTTTGCTGATGACACAAATATATTCGCAAACCCATTGGTGGACTACGATAGACTCCAAGGTGATTTGCATAGAATAGACAGCTGGTCAAAGAAATGGCTTATCAACCTAAATGCCTCAAAATGCAACGTGCTGCACATAGGAAACCGCAATCCACATTTAGCGTAGAAGCTGTGTGTTTACACAACTCAAAACAGCTAAAATCCAAACAGGGAAGAAACTATAACAGCTATTATCAAGAAGGCAAGAAGCGTCATTTACGTTGTAAGAAAAGCCTTCGGAAATCTAACCCCAGAAATAATGTTAAAAATCTTCAAGACCTTTATTCAATATATTTCAAGTTGGGAGTCCATATTTTGTCAAGGACACAACACTGCTACAAAAGGTACAGTGCAGCTTTACAACTGAAAAGACAATCTTATGAAGAAAGACTACAGGTCTTGAGGCTCACATCTTTCAAGGCACGCAGGGAACGTGGGGAACTCATCGAAACGTACAAGATCCTGACAGGCCACTATAACCTACAAGACTTCCAAAAGCTCTTCAAGATAAATGAAAATACTAATCTTGACAAACACATGTTACCATACAAATAATACATAAATCAGAATAATCGGATTCAGCCAACATCAGCTGTCTCAACTGCCTGCCTGTTAAATAAATAATAATAATAATTGAACCGGTACAACTTACCACAGCAGAATGATGATATCTTGGAGCAGGGGGTGAGCCTAAACACCCTGCTCTTGTCCAAGACTTCTCGCTGATGTCAAATCTGATCAGATCATTCAGCATAGACTTGCCGTTGTCACCGCCAAACACATAGATGGCGTCCTTGTAGGCGACTGCTGTGTGTTTACTCCGTCTGCAAATAGAAAATCACTTAATTTTAAATCGAATAGTCAGCTTATACCTAATGCATTGATGACAAATGGCATCAATAACAAAGCCACTACCTAATAGGCCACCAAAAGAATCTACTTAGTCTAGGTGGTAGGTAAAGTTCTTCTTCTTCTCTTCTCTTCTAGTAAATTTCTTTAGTAAATATTGTCAAATCCATTGTTGGTAGGTACAGCTTCATGTCAGACACTAATATTTTTATCAAAATAATAGATATTTGCATTAATTAGAGTTTAGTTCGGTCTTTAGTGCAGGCTTACATTTTTGACCACTTTGATCCACTGACTGATTAGCTGTATCTAATTTTCATAAACCTGACTCAATGTTTACCAGTGATCTGACTAGGTAGAGTGATTTAGGGAGAGTAACCTCAAACGTATATATTAACATGGATATGCCTCAGGGATTCCGGAAATTTTAAAATAATTATGGTTTTTTCGGAATTTCATAATTATTACATGGAACTTGGTATAAACTGCGAATCGAAACGAATCAATATGAGCAAGATTTTAACAACATAAAAGCAGCACCATCAGCATCGGCGTTGTAAGTAAAACAACTGCGTGTCTTAAGGCTTTCAGCAAAATCCAATAAAGTATAAAATGGGTATGGATACCCTTAATACTAATAAGCGGCAAATAGGCTTTTTTACCTGACTGTGCCAGAAGGAAATTATGTTTTTCAAGGATATGTGTGTATTTCTTTGGAATGCTCTGTAGCTGTAATAATTTAGGTTGAGAGATGTCGTTTGATTCGTTTTAATTATGAGAGTGACACTAGGTATATACTTAAATGGCGGATTTTTAGCGCCATATTATGTTTTAACATTTTTTACTCAAAACCTATCTAGTTGGGTATAGCAAGGACAGCGTGTTTCATCAATCGATTATAATTTATAGACAGTGGTATCTATGCCGGGTTATATACATAAAATAATATATTGTTTGTTAATATGATATATTTATTTTACAAGAAATACCTATTACTATGTTTACAGGGGGGTAAGGGGCGAACGGAGCACAACATCTAATCCGGCCCAAATGTCAACCTCTCCTGCACGCGTCGGTGGTTCGTATGAATAGCCGGCGGCGGCGTCTGCCATCCGGTGGCCGCCGTGGTGCTCCCTGCTAGACAACTAACGAGGCTCTGGCGTCCGAGCTAATGGCGGGATAACCGTTCACCCAACCAGGTAACTGGGAGGAAGAGGCTTCAGTGGCCTTGGAGCTAATAACTCCTAAAAGTCTGGTGCAGAAGGCAAGGGGAAACCACTGCACTATTATCCCAAGAAAGTCGTCATGGAAGTACAACCGAATGAATTAAGGTGGCCATGTGATCCGCTTAGCAACCGGCGCCGCGCTGCGTCCGGGGCAGACGCTGGGAAATGTGCTAACGGCCATGCGGATGTAGGAGACCAGGCAACGCATGGAAAATATACTACTGGAGCCTCCCTCACGATGCGACAAATGAAGAAGATAGGCACGTGGAATGTGCGCGGATTGATAAAACCAGAGAAACTTCCTATAGTTGAGAAGGAATTGACGAGATGCGACGTGAATGTTTGTGGCCTTAGTGAAACTCACTGGAAAGGTAATGGCCATCTACTCACTGAAACCCACGCCATATACTTCTCTGGCAACGACAAAACCAGCCAAAACGGAGTTGCTTTCCTGATTCCCAAACATCTAAGGAACTGTGTGTTGGGGTACGAGCCAGTCAGCGATCGAGTGCTGAGTATAAAACTCAAGGCGTCGCCTGTAAACCTCAACATCATACAAGTATATGCTCCTACAAGTAAGGCAAGTGATGAAGTCCTGGAGAGATTCTACACCGAACTGGATACCACTATTAATACAATAGCCAGTAGGGAAATTCTTATGATCTTGGGTGACTTCAACGCGAAGATTGGGGCGGACTCTAGTCAACTGAGCGACAGCGTGGGTAAATTTGGATTGGGTGAACAAAATGAAAGAGGTGAACGTCTAATACAGTTTGCAGCCGATGATAATCTAGTGATATCAAACAGCTTTTTCCAACACCACCCACGGAGACTTTATACCTGGACATCACCGGATGGCAAATATCGCAACCAAATTGACTATATTCTGATTAGGTCGCGGTGGAAGACATCGATTCGAAATAGTCACACGTTACCTGGGGCCGATTGCGGTTCGGATCACCAACTTCTGATCTCCAAGGTTCAGCTCAAGCTGAGAGCAGCCAGAAAACTTGAAAAGCAAAGAAGGATTGAGGTGAAGGATAGCTCAAAGTTTTTAAAGGCAATTGAACAGAATTGGACCCAATGGACAAATGCGGACCCTAATTCCGAGACCCCGGATCAGCTGTGGAACCGAGCAAAAACCCTAATAGAGAACGCCGTCAAGGAGTCCGTACCACCTGAACAGACACGAAAACGACAACACTGGATGGGCGACGTTACTATGGAACTTGTTGAAGAAAGGAGAAGAATGAAAGCCACAGGAGCTGATGTTAGATCTCTGAACGCCATGTCTGCGCAGATTCAAAAAGCATGCAGGCAAGACCGCAGCTTCAGAATATATGCGCAGAAGTCGAAACACACGCAGACAAACATGAATCCAGAGATCTCAATCAGAAGATACGCTTTATCACTAAGTCTCTTACTTCTAAGACATGGGCCATCGAAAACGCTCATGGTGAGACGATCACTGAAATAAAAGAGATATCCGGAACTTGGAAATAATTTTGCCAGTCACTATTTCAGGATCCAAACTCACAATATTTCGCATCAACCGAACCTGGGGATGAAGAGATAGAGCCAGACATTCTCGAAAGCGAAGTGAGAGCTGCGATTAAACACCTGAAGAACAGGAAAGCCACCGGCAGAGATGCTATCCCGATAGAAACCATCAAAGCGTCAGGTGAACATGGTGTTCAGATTTTCAAAACCCTCTGCAACAAGATATGGCAGACAAGGACATGGCCGCAGGAATGGGCTCACACTGTATTTATCCCTCTACACAAAAAAGGTTCGACGAGAACGTGTAGTTACTACCGCCTCATTGCCCTAATATCACACGCGAGCAAGATCTTACTGCACATTCTCAACGAACGCCTTAAGACCTTCTAATCCAAAGAGATTGCACCCGAACAAGCCGGCTTTGTGAAAGGTAAAGGAACCCGGGAGCAAATCCTGACAGTGCGCCAGATCATCGAAAAAGCCAGAGAATTTAACAAGCCCACTTATATTTGCTTTGTTGATTTTTCAAAGGCGTTTGACTCTGTAAAATGGCCGAAACTTTGGAAAACTCTACTGGAGATGGGTACACCAACACACCTTGTGCACCTCTTAAGGCGCCTCTACGAGGATGGGACTGCGTCAGTGAGAACAGACGAGACGCTTTCAAGCCACTTCCACCCTAGCGCGGGAGTCCGTCAGGGATGCATTATTTCTCTGCTTCTGTTCAACACCTACACAGAGCTCATAATGAGAATTGCCCTTGAAGACTGGACGGACGGTGTCGCAATTGGTGGCCTGAAGATCTCGAACCTACGCTACGCAGATGATACCACCCTATTCGCAAGCAGTATGCGTGATATGGAAGACCTGCTGCATAAAATGGAAAGTGTCAGCTTGGAGTTTGGCTTTAAGATCAATCGCAGTAAGACGAAGATGATGATTGTGGATCGTGCCAACAACAACTTGCCCGAAGTCGCGTAAGTAGCGAATTGTGATGTGGTCCAATCATACGTCTATCTGGGAGCGCTGATATCCAACAATGGCGGATGCGTGGACGAAATAAAGCGACGAATGGCGATTGCGAGGTCTTCTATGGACAGGCTCAAGAAAATATGGAAGAACCGCAACATCACCAAAGCCACAAAGACCCGGCTGGTAAGAGCGCTTGTGTTCCCCATATTCCTTTACGCTGCAGAGACATGGACGCTTCGGGAAAACGAGAAAAAGAGGATAGATGCTCTTGAGATGTGGTGCTGGAGAAAAATGCTTGGGATATCGTTGACAGAGTTCCGTATCAATGACTCCATCCTCCAAGAACTAGGCATCAAGCAGCGCCTATCTTCATTAGTCCAGGCTCGTATCCTCACCTTCTTTGGACACGTATCTCGACGCGGCCGAATGTCCATCGAGCGACTGGTGGTGCAGGGCAGAGTAGAGGGCACCCGAATGCGTGGCAGATCACCAATGAGATGGACAGACCAAATCAAGGCAGCACTGGATGACCCCCTGTACCAATGCACCAAAAAAGCAGCCCTCAGAGACGAATGGCGACGAATTGTGAGACGGGTTACTCGACCGAAACGACGACCACGACCGCTCTGTCAAGAGTGCTACGACTGAGAAGAAGAAGATGTTTACAGGCTCCAAAAACGGGGTGCCAAGCCGAAAAGGGTTGTTTAGGACATGATTTTTAACAACTTTCTCAATGAATCTGATTTGATCAGAACAACGTTGTTTTTTACTTCACCATACAAATTAGCTGACCGCTCGGCCCAAAATGTACTGCAAAGTCAAAAATTATGTTGCTCTGATCAAATCGTTTAAATAGAGAAAGATTTTCAGATTGATGTCCTTAACAACCGCCTTTCGGCATATTCACCCTTTCTGTATAATCCTGTACAGTACAATACTACCTATTGACCAGAAAAATGTAAATATTTATTAAAAACTTGGGGTTTTGACAATTTTGGCGTAACATTTTTTGCTAAGTAATGCAGTCTTATATTAGTATATCTTTCCATTAGAGCTTTGATTAGTAATATTAGATGATTACCCAATGGGTTTTGTTCGAGTTGGTA
Organism: Argyresthia goedartella; assembly: GCA_949825045.1. Lineage (NCBI taxonomy): Eukaryota > Metazoa > Arthropoda > Insecta > Lepidoptera > Argyresthiidae > Argyresthia > Argyresthia goedartella. Next base: position 18,789,531 of record OX463828.1, read on the forward strand.
AAAAATATATGTCTTTCTATCGATTCAAAAACATAATTCTCACTATCACTATTTCCATCACTATATGTCGTCTCTGCGTGCGTGTAACAGTTCGCCTCCGTACCTCGATGCATATTTACTTTCGTATATAGATAAGTGAGAAATATACATTGCGTGTTCGCTTGGCAATATGTAGTGAAATTAAAATACAAAACAAGCAATGGATAATAAACCTAGCGAGAACAACATGACATTGTCACTTTAATGATCAACTCGTGACGAATTTTTCGTGAATGATTTATTTCCATAATAATGTTTATTGCTTATGTTTTAAGAAGAAATAATAGTTGGTATGAGACTTACAAGTGATATGTTACTCCGTCGTTCTTGGAGTTCACGCCCCCGCTTCTATTTTTGCACGTAAGTATTGCACAGGTCAGCATTTTCGAAAAACAGCGGAAATTAATTCGTCACTGCGGTCACCCGGCGACTACTGAGAATTTTTAATTACTAGACAATCGGGATTAGATTTGTTCGCAAGTGCGACGCCCCTCAACCTATCTCTCGATATCTGTGGTTCAAAGAGATTTGTCAATAATACTCCCTGACATTTAAGTCGTTTTAAAGCCGCAGGGAGGCGATTTGCAATTAACAGTACTATCGGCCAGAGTGTCGATAAGGGGGCGGAAGCCATTTTGACAATTAATACCGGCCCAGTCGTAAAATAAAAATAAAAAAATTGAGAAATGTCGTTTCCAAAAAATTGCTAATAGATTATGCTATTAGATTAGATAGGTACCTAGTTGAAGTGGTAAAGGCGTTTGATAGGTACTTACCAACATTACAGATTTTTCACACAGCTCACGAAGTTTACTACGAATTTACACTCACTTTTTAATTTAGTTATTTACACTCACTGATAACGGAGCAATTGTTCGAAGTTCAGGCCATTTCGTTCAATACAAAGTCGTGCCCGTTTCACGCAATTACGTTTTAACTTTAATAAAGTGTCTCTGTCACGTCTCACTACATTAAAAGCGTCTGTTATCGCAGTCTTTAATTCATCTCGAGTTTCGTATTCCCGACTGTACATCAGGCGCTTCGGCTCGGACCACAAAAAAGTCTAATGGTAAAACGCACTTGATGAGCACACTCGCGGATCACGTGGGGGTTGTTAAAAGCCCAATAATGTTCATTGCGTTGGTTGAATAGTCCAACACGAGTGAAAGTTTACTCGTCAGTCCACAAAATGTTTGTATCTTGATTTGCCAACAGCCACTGACTAAACGCAATCCTGGCTGGCAATCGTTGTTGTGGTGGGCATGAACACGCCTATAATGGTACGGGTGTATTTTTTCTGAGTTCAACAGCTTCCACACTTAATACTGGCTGACGTTGAACCGAATCGCAGCCATTCGAGTGCTTCGCCGAGGATCGCGTTCGAAGTACTCTATGATGTCCTCAACGAGGTCTGGTCTGTAGATATGGGGTCGACCTCGGGCTTGAGCATGCTCTGGTACCCTAAACAGTCCATGATCAATCAATGGTTGAGTAGCCGCCAGGAAAGTGTATGCCCTGCATTCTGAGATGGTTCAGGTGGTCCGGTTGTAAGTAGAGCCGTCGAAATTCTCCTGTGTTGTAATTCGCAATAGAGTATTGTTGCACCATACTAAGATACTCCAAATTTGAGTATGCGTAATGCCGATCCATTTTCGCGCGTTTTTTAAGCAGCGTCACTAAACTAGACAAATCAAAGGGTTGGGGGCGGGGCCAGATAGCATGCATTGCGGCTTGCAAGTGCGATGATTGGCTAATGGTATGCGCTTGCACTAGGCGGCTAGCTTCTTTGAAGGCCTTTGACGTTGCCGACCCGCCGTGCGTTTTAAAAGAGGGCTACTAATGTTTCTCACTGTTTCGAGATTGTGTCGAGATATTTTTCGTAAATTTTAATTTACGAAAAATATACCTCGATTTAAAAATAAATAAAGACAATATGATACATACTGCTCAAGGCGATTCACCTAGCCTCCGCTTTAAAACCACTAAAATGTCAGGGTATATAATATGTAAATTACTTGTTGCTGTGTATGTGCTAATTGTAAAGTACCCGACAAATCACAGTTACGAAAAGTTTATTTGGATAAGATTTTTAAGAATAAAATCAATTCGATTCATGAAAATAACAGAAATAAGAAACTATGGATATCTTTGGACGAAACCACGGACTTTTTAGGTCGATATATAGTCCATTTTCAATAAAACCACTGAGTCCTAATAGTATAAGCCGACCTTATTTGATTGCATGTAAAATGCTGACAGTGGTCAATGGACAAACTACTTATATCGCAATTTGTTTTGGAATGTTTAGAAAATCTATGGCAAACATCATTCGAGTCTAAAGTTAGCAATGTTTTAATACTATGTACTGACAGTTTTGCGTACATGACGAAATTTAAAGAATTAATTACCTGAAATGAAACACGTCACAGGTTTGGCACACGCTCTTCATCATGTTACTAACTGAGCAAATATGATTATGATATAATCATGTCGATGTATTGATAGCAAATGCAAAAAAATATTTTTGAAAGTAAAATCATAAAAGAAAAATATCCTAACATACCGTTGCCTCCGCAACCAGTCATTACTTGATGGGACACTTGGTTGCAGTGTCTTACTACAGTCAGCGCTTTGAGGCAATAAAAGATGTTTAATCGACGTTAAACAGCTCTGATGCAGTAGCTATTTGAACAGCAAAAAACATTTTAGAAAAACAAAATTTACGGAATGACTGAAATTATATTGAAGAAACATACTGTATTGTACAACAGTCGATAATACAGCTACAGAAAAATGATTTATCAATAGCTTATTAATTACTTGCCTTTGAACAAGTCAGAGCTGAAATTAACGAGCGCAACTCTGAGAATATAAAAAATAAAATTTAATATGTCATGGAACAATACCCACATTTAGACGAACTTAGAAAATATAGAGATAATTTAAAAGAATGAAGCAAATGATTTTATATTATGTTTTAAATATGCTCCACTGACCTCTACAGATATTGAGATATTTTTCAACTTATAAATGGATTTTAGACATCAAAAGAAACAGGTTAAAATTAGAAAATATCGAAAAACTCATGGTTATTTATTTTATTTTGTAGAAAATGAAAATACAGAAATTGTAATGGACGAGGATTAAAATAATTGTAAAAAATTATATGAACAATAAATGATGTACCTGTACAGTATCTTATCTTTTTTTTCAGCTGTACCCGAGAAACTTGCATTTGAATCTATACATAAAATTTGAATAACTGTTACTATACAACTAACTCTGAAATTGCGAAAAAATTCAAACCAACCAACTATAACATATTATTAATTTCACCTGAAATTGCGAATTGGTACCATAGAAAAGTTTTAAAGGTTGTTGAAGGTCTTCATCCTTTTATCAGTGATTTTTTTGAGTGTTTCACAACTCCACAAGTACTGACTTGTAGTAAATGGGTTATCCAGCAAAGCTAAAACTTTACGGTTTTCCACGCAGCAACTAATCACCAAAACTTCAACTCAGATAAATTTATGGGGACAAAAAAAAAGTTTATTTATCAATAGCTAAATAAAATTCAATTTAAAACGTCTTGCTACCGCATCCTTCAATTTTCAAATGTAGTAGCTACTAAAACACTATTTTAATTCTAATTTGTTTAATCCGCAACATTCCAGAAAAAAGTATCCGCAAGTACCAAAAATCACTCTACCTAGTCTGATCACTGATGATTACATAAGCTATTATGATAATAAATAAACAAACCTTGCTCCAACAAACTCATAACATTCTGACATCCGCTTCCATTTGTGGATAGTCTCAAAAGGACCAAATTCCATCTTCAAACTGATATCCAGCTCATTTGTATTCCTTAGCGTTTCTGTGATCATTTTGACTGAATTCTGCATTTAACAACACCTGGAAAGTGTAAGCCAGTAAAACATATTCTAAGAATTGTAGTTTGACCTTGTTACTTAATACTATTTATTCAGTTTCAAGTAAAAAAAACCAGGACAGAATAGCTGGGTATGTACTATCAAACCATCTGAATCATGACCCACCATAAGCTTATTTTGCTAAACGCCTTAAATGCAAGTAGGTCGAAATTCGCTTGAAGGTTTATTTCCTTGGTAACGAACTTGTTATCATTTGATTAGACACTGACATTTTGATAGATCTTACAAGTTTGAAAGTTTCAAACGAATTATCAGGCAAAAGTTCGATTGTAACTTATCTTGTATGCTAGCTTATTATCTTTGAGAATGAGACTATTACACATACAGGTTGCATCTCCTTGTCTATGGAAGGGGTAACCTAGCTTTTTTTGCACACAGTTGCAATAATTTAGAAAAAAAAAAATTAAGTTTTTTCTGGGTGTAGGCAAAATTAATAGTAATTATTATCATAATTTTTATGGGTATATACCAAATGAGGTGCCTTAACACCTAGCACCTTTATAGTATTGGCGCCTAACATTTTTGATTTTGTACAGAAACCCCAAATCACTGTTACTGTGCCTTACTTTTGAACATATTAATATATTTAAGTCTATCATTATTTTAAGTTCTTAGCATCAGCACATAAAATCTACATCCACAGAAAAATATTCACATAGTTTGGCTATCTTTTTAGCTTTCTAGAGGGCTCAATAACTACCTAATGAAATTACTTACCAAAATCATTTACCTAGGTAGGTACTTCACGTAGGCAAGCTAGGTAATGTTAGAATGCTTGGTCAGTGTCGATAAGGGGGCGGAAGCTGTTGACTTACAATAACTAGGGCAAAGAACCTATCAAAGAATTTAGGTTTAAACTAAGCCGGAAATCTCGAAATAAACTTGCACTGATTCTGGAAAATGGGTCGCGAGTTGAGAATATAGGCGACGAACAAAAGGATTTTAAAGTAAAGAGGTGTGACTGGTGAAATGCAATAGCATTATAGAACACGATTAATTGATTAGGTTGATTTTCATATTATCATGTATTTTATTTCCAAAAACAGCCAGACAGAAAAGATAGAAGTCTAAAGAGTAAAGTATTGTTTTGTTTTCACACAAAAATATTTGGTGCAATTTCAATTTCTGTCTGGCTGTCTGTTTCTCTGTCAAAATGAGATACCTTATAAGCACTATTTTTTCTAAATCCAATAGGATACTTTCTGAGCAGGTTGTTTTTCAAAATACTAAATATGATGTTGAAGACACCCCTCCAATTATTTACCTTTGGCGGTTATGAATGTGGTAAATATGGGTAGTGCACTTTACTCATATTTACCATACATAATCAAAAATATTGGCATGTCTTTCGCCAGGCAGAACAGGTATTTGATGCCGGCTTTATGGGTCCATTTTCATCTTGGAGGAACGCGGCCTTTCCTTGCTCGAAGATTTTCATACACGAATACACGATGTCCTAATTACAATTACAGTCGGGTCATTTTAATAGGCAACATTTGACGTCTGATCAAAATTCAACCACGTAACCTTGTAACGGCGCGCATACAATATATTTTATTTTTGTTTTGTTAGAACTGCACAATTGCTTAACTTTTTTCAATTACGATTACATATTTATTGTAATAATGACCGATACGAGTAATTTTACGATTTGCTTTCACTAATAAACCATTCCAAACATAATAAACAATTTCTGATCTAAAGAACTGAACGCCGTTACAATGCTGCGTCAGTTAACCTCTCCTTTTCCGCCGTCAGCATAAGCAGCGCGGCCCCGGTCACTCCCTGTACCGCTGTCAGCATAAGCAGCGGGATGACTAATATTTTTGAAACCGGTATTTTTTATCCAACGGTTGGACCAATTTTTACGGTTCGATCATGTGTGGACACCCAATTAGACAAACTTTATGGTCTGTGTGCTAGTTTATGCTTTTCCGTAGAAAAAAATAATTCAACCGCGTTTTGAAAATCACTTTCTTCCGGACGCTCCCAACGTATTTGGTGGTGAAATTTTATTGGGAGAAAAGTGTAGTTTTTTTGGTGAATTGAGGTAAGTATTTGTTTTATTCATATTTACAACTCTATTTGCGATAAACAAACCACAAATCATAGTAAAATTCATCAAGATGTCCAGAAAATCGGCAAATTTACATGATACGTCATGCAACCAGACGGATTCCCCCCAATGCTATTTGTAATTCCAATGAGAAATACAGTTAGATTTCAATAAAAAATACACATATCTTATTGGAAATCGTATAAGGAATCCATTTTTATAGGTTTCTTTATCAAAATAATGTACCAATTTGCTGATTTTCCGTCAGAAACGTGATCAGGCATCCAATTCACATGCTTCACCCGCACACATAAGCATTCCGCGACGCCATTTTACTCACACACAGACAGAATCTCACTACAGGGTGCGGGTGTTTTCAGTCATATTCGGTGAAACTCCATATCATAGGTTTCGGGGTGATGTGATGATTGAGGTTTCCATATCAAAGGTTCCGCGGCTTTATGATTGGAGTTCAGTGTCGATAAGGGGGCGGAAGCCCCTTTTTTTTATCAATGGAAAAATCCAGCATCCAGCGACTTAGAAAAATTGTGTTAAAAAATATTTTTTTTGACTGTTATTTTTTGCTTCGGAATCGTGTAGTGCTGCTTTTTGCTATCACTTTTGGTTATAAACATTTTCCTCGTGCACCTCACCGATTTCGAGATATACGTCATATTATGTTTGTAGTATCGATATCTCTATAAATATTGGTCCTAGGGAAAACATGCATATGACATAAAATTATGCTCGTAAGACACCCTACACGATGCCCAAGTGAAAATATCAAAATAAAAAAAATAAAAATAATAATAAAATAAAAAAATAACAAATTTGTGTCATATTGTGTTAACTTGTCTTTTTAGGCGGATTCGTTTGCCTGCAAGTTCAGATATGTACTTTTGACAATTTAGTGTAAAATGACAAAAAAATGCAAAATTACACAAATTTGTAAAAGTGCACAGAGTGTACGTTTTGATCCTAATGCCTTAGCTTCTTTTTTCAGAATGGATCATGACTACCATGCCCAGCTTGATGAGAAGCTGGTGTATGTGCGCTCCCGCTCCGGTCGGATGAAGGTAAATAATTGAAATTTCACTCGCATCGTTTTTGCTTCGTTTCCTTTTATATTTATATATATACATATCCATTAATTTGTTCCATTCAGCAGCCTAAACGGTCTGAATATAGTTTTACCAAGTATAATTAAATATTTACCTGGGAAATGTGAAGTTTTATACTAAAAGGACACAAATAATTATACTGCAAATGTCACTGACTGCCAGTCTGGTATTTTGTTTATATTTAATTTGCCTATTTTATTTATGTTATAGATGGTGAAGCAACCAGCTTCTTTATACTTTATACTTTTATTGCACAAAAACAGAAGATACAGATACAAAAAAATGGAAACTAGGTGTACAAAGGCGAGCTTATCTCAAAAAAGAGATTTCTTCCAGCAAACCTAATATGGACAGAATACATGAAATAACAGGTAGACCTATGTGCACAACGTTAAAAATATTAAAATAATAAACTAATTACTAATATGTACATAAATACATAATATCAATACAAATAGACAAAATTATACTACATATATATCAAAGCAATAAACCTACATAAATCTAGTATGGAAGAGAAAGATAGTGTTCTTTTAAGCGAGTTTTAAAAATAGAAAGTGACGGGCTGTCTCTGATGGCGCTAGGAAGTTTGTTCCAGAGCCTGATAGCTCGTAGTCTGAACCCATGTTCATATGCGGCTGTATTGTGTTGCGGAGTTATAAGCAGTGATCGAGCGTGAGATCTCCGAGGCCTATCCGAGGACAAAAATTCAAAACGATCTCGTAAGAAGACAGGATAGCGAGGATTAAATAAGATGTTATAGAGGCAGATGAGAATATGAGAATCCCGACGAAGACGGATAGGGAGCCACTTTAACTCCCTGCGATACTCCGAGACGTGGTCATACTTGCGCAGGCCGAAGACAAACCGAATCCCGAGGTTTTGAAGTCGCTCGAGTTTGTTCAGTTGCTCTTCATTCGCGCTCACCCAGCATACGTCAGCGTAATCGATCAGGGGGAGGAGAAGAGACTGGGCAAGCGTTATTTTTGTCTGACGAGGCAGGAAGTATTGTAGTCGTTTGAGGGAGTGAAAAGTGGCAAAGACTCGCCTACTGACCTCGCTGACATGCGCTGACCAGGAAAATTGGTTATCGAAGAAAACTCCTAGATTTTTGGCCTTAGTACTATATGAGATTATAGTTCCATCATAGGTTATAGGGGCAATGGACAGATTCTGTAACAAGTTAAGGGAAAACCTGGAACCAATAATCAAAGCCTGGGACTTACTAGGGTTGACAAGTAGTCCAAAAGAAGTGGCCCAGTCCCTAATTCGCTCGAGATCGGCATTTAACATTCCCACAGCAGACACCATATCACAGGGAGAAAAATGACGATAAATCTGGAGATCGTCTGCGTAAAGATGGTATGATGACGAGAGAGTATCCGAGACGGAATTTATGAAGACGGAGAAAAGAAGAGGAGAGAGAATACCACCCTGAGGGACCCCCGCAACGAGGTCACACCACTCCGTTGAAGTCACCTCCGACCTAATACGTTGCTGGCGACCTCTCAGATAAGAGTCGAACCAGCAAGCAGAGACGGAGGACACATTCAAGGACTTCAGGGTCTCAACGAGGATATCGAAATCAACGCAGTTAAAGGCGCTGCTGAAGTCCAGCAGTGCAAGCACAGTGAGCTGTTTCTCGTCCATCGCATGCTGAATGTCATCGGTGACTTTAAGCAAGGCCGTGACAGTGCTATGACCGGGCCTAAAACCGGATTGCAGTTGATTCAGCAAGTTGTTTGAGCATAAGTAGGAGGATAACTGAGAATGGACAATGGATTCAAGGACTTTGGATAGGATAGGCAGAATGGAAATTGGACGAAACTCTTTAAAAGAGGAGGGATTTGATGTTTTGGGTAATGGGATAACTAAGGCTTTTTTCCACACATTTGGGAAGGAACTATTGGAGAGAGAGAAGTTTATTATATGTGTGATAGCTGGAAGAAGCTCGTCAAGTACGTTGCTGATCATTTTGGAGCAGATATTATCGTCACCCACGGCTTTGGAGGAAATGGAGAGCACTGCTTTCTTAACCGCATCAATTCCGACAAGTCTGAAGTCAAATGGAGTGGAGGTGGGAGCAGACCTCGAGCGCAGGTGACACAGAGTGGCATTTTTTAAGGTGGGATCCATGACGACAGGGGGAGCTGAGAAAAAAATGTTGAGACCGTTGAGATCAACAATGCCAGCCGCTTGATCCTGAGACTTACCGACACCAAGCGTTCTAAGGAATTTCCATACTTGAGCAGGTGTGTATCTTTCGATACACTCAAATATATGACGGCGCTTGGCATCACGACACATGCGATTACAGCGGTTTCGGAGGCGTTTGAAAGTGGCAAGGTTCTCGGCTGTAGGCTCCTTTTTGTTCAGGCATTTGGCTCTGTTCCTTTTAGTCATCAAACGTTTGATAACGTCGGTGAGCCAGGGTGCTGGAAGGTGTTTCACCTTAACCTTCTTGACCGGTGCATGCTTGTCAAATAGTCCCAGAATAATTGCGTTGAAGTGGTGGATCTTATCATCAACGGTCTCACTAGTGATAATAGGTGTCCAGTCAATCGACGCGGCATCTGATTTAAGGGATGCAGAATCAATACCCTTGAAGCTACGAATGTAAATAAGTTTTGCATTGCTCTTGGGAGTCTTAATCTTATATGAGAGGTAAATCAGGTCATGATAGGAAAAAGGAGAGTTAATTTGTCCATGTGCCGCAACTTTGTCCAAATTAGAAACTATCATGAGATCAAGAAGAGAGGGAGTGCAATGTGGTTGGAAATGAGTAGCGTTGAGAGGAAGAATATGCATATTGAAAGAATTTACAATGGACTGTAATTTAGCAGAGCGGGAATCATTTTTAAGAAGACATGTATTGAAATCGCCGAGAAATAGGGTATCATTATAAAGAGGAGTCAGCTCATTAAGCAAAGTCTCAAAAGAGTCAAAGTAATCAATACGAAGTGAGGGACTGTAGAGGACTCCGAGCAGAACTTTACTATGGTGAAGACAGATTTCGAGGAAGAGATGTTCTGCTGATTCGGAGTACTCATTCGGGGAGGCACTTATAACTCTGCAAGGGATATCCGAGCGAAGGTAAATAGCTACGCCGCCATCCGCTTTCCCAACTCTGTCGTTCCGATAGAGCTGGTATCCAGGCAGCGAGAACATAGTGGATGGTAAAGTTGGCTTGAGAAAGGATTCAGATACAAGAATACCATCTACATGTTTGCTACTGAACGACTCGAGTAGGTCCGGATAACTGGAGTGAATGCTCTGGGCGTTAATATGAACAATATTAAAATTATTCCCCAGGCCCGCAAAGACAGACGTCAGTTCGACGGATAGCGGTCTCTCCACAAAGGAGTTATCGCTCTCCGCACTAATATAGTCATCACTTGAAGAACATGAGAAGAAACTGTTATCAATATTACATAAACTATCCATACCAAATAAAATAAATATATATTAATAATATAATAAATATGCTAGAATGCGTTATCTAACACAAAATAAAACTACAACTACACTACTAAATAAATATTGACCTAGACCCTAACCACACAGGAGTGATGAAAGGAATCTGGTAAATAATAAGATCCCATAATATAAAACACAAAAGACAAAAACACACAGGGCAAAAGTCACGCACTTTTGTTTTGTAGACAGCGAGTCAAGATAAAAAAAAATAATATACAAATGTATAGGTTCGTAGACGATGCGGTTTGGCAGAAATCGGAACACAACTTTATATTTAAAAAGTGAGCCCAGGGTGACATTTCATGACAGTGACAGATTGACAAATGCAAGAAAAAAAAATAGTAATTTATAGTCGGGCAAATGCAAAGAAGTTCGAAGAATAAATAAACCTACCTCCCAAAGCATTGCACAAGAGAATTACCAGCATAGGACTTGTAAAATGAGGTCGTATCGCTGAATAACATGGCACGGCGAGCATCTGAAAACCACACTCCGGCTAACTAACCCCACATCACCAATCACTTCGCAGCCCGAGCTTGAGACGCACCTCTCCTCGTAACGACGCCTTTGACGGTGCCCGCCGAAGTCTGCGCAGTAGGTTTCTTCCCCTTGTCGGCTAACTGTGGGGCATCCTTACTGGGGAACTTGTTCATGAGCGGCCGCAACTCCGTCCAGCATTCGATCTTCTGGCGAGTCTTGTTGGGCAGGTGCAGGAAGATTCGGCCATCGGAAGTCCATGAGTTATTGACCCCGAAGTGTTTTCGCGCTGCCATGAACACATCATGCCGCGACCTTGTGAGGAACTCCGTTATGGTGATGCCGGAACCCTTGAGGGCTTTCTTCGAGTCCCACACCTCGCTACGTGCTTTGTAGGATGCAAAGCGCACTAGGAGGGGCCTAGTCTTGGCCCCCTTCGCCCCCAAGCGGTGCACCACTTTCACATCTCCAAGACATTCATCGGAGGACTTCAAGCGGCCAGACAGAACTGCAGACAGTACAGCAACAGGCTGTTCATCCGGTTCCTCAGCCACGCCATGGACAAGAAGGACCTTGCGCCGCATTACCTGTTCATGCCTGTCAAGCCCCAGACCCAGAAACTCAACTTGCGACTTCAGCACTCCGAGAGCTTTCCAGATCAAGGATTTGAAGTCTGTGAACTGCTGCGCCAGGCTGCTAATATCCTGAGGGCTGGGTGAGGCGGCAGCTAGCTGCAGATCCCTCTCGTACCTGGCCATGCGATCGTTGAAAGAAGATATAATGTCTTCCATACCCTTTGACAGCTCTGAGTACTGATCCATTTTTAGGTTATGTTGAGTAGACTGGTCAGATTGTGGTGATTTTGAATTAGATGTGTGCAGTAAAGGGTCCAGGTCAGTACTTTTATGAACGATTGAACATTAAATTGATTTTACTAATAAAATAAATTAAAATAATACTAAGCAGATTATTTATTGTTGCTTTGTAGGACTACCCACACAAAAAAAAGTCAAGCTTCTCTGGGCCGGAGCGGGAGCGAGGGTGACTCCTCCCCGCAGCCGTCGACATCAAGGCGCTGCCGGCGCTCGCTGGCTGAAGAAATGGTGGTAGGTATTCTGATTAGCAAGCAGATAGATCACCGGTGGTATCATACCATTCTTCTCCTCCAACAGGGTGTGGCCTGCCTGCAGCTGGCCCATTTGAGCGGGGCCTTTGTGCATTTCTCCTGCACCTACTCTTCTATTCCAGCTATCCTTCCATGCTTTCTAGTACCATACCATATACAATAATGTATTTTTCTATTTTCACAGTCATCAGCAGCTGCTAGCTAGACACATCTAAATCAGCCATCAGTGTGTGATTGTAATTCTCCTCCTTCATAGCGTTAGCGATCCGGATGTTTCTATCTTTTTGTGTGTAATTTTTATGTGTGTATGTGTCTAATGTTTATGAGTTTGTGTAAATAACAATTTCTATTTGTGGCCAACTACCTAACTATCTTATAACTTGTATAGAAATTGTTTACTTTAACAGTTGCAATGTTTCTATCTTTTTGTGTGGAATTTTTATGTGTCTAATATTTATGCGTTTGTGTAAATAACAATTTCTATTTGTGGCCAACTACCTAACTATCTTATAACTTGTATAGAAATTGTTTACTTTGACAGTTGCAACAAAATTCTTTTTCATTTTTCCGTAATTGTGTACTTTATTCCATTTTTTATACGGTAAAAGTTACAAATATCAGTCAAACAACTATCTAAAAACTTGTATAGAATTGTTTACCTACTTACTTACTGTTTACTACTTTTCCATAATTGTGTACTCGTGTGTGTGTAAATATAATGTATACAGTTTCATTGTGCATTAGTACTGTCCTGTTTTTTAAACAATTATGTCTCGCCCAGGTTTGCTGGAAGAAATATCTTTTTAGAGATAAGCTCGCCTGTAACCATTTCGGTCAGAGTGTCGATAAGGGGGCGGAAGCCCATTTCTTTTAAGTACATTTTTATGCACAGGGCAATAAAGAATATGAATATATAACTATATAAATTTTGCTGGAAGAAATATCTTTTTAGAGATAAGCTCGCCTGTTGTTATAAAATTTCTTTTAAGTACATTTTTATGCACAGGGCAATAAAGAATGTGAATATATAACTATATAAATTTTTGTTCTTTTTTATTTTTCCAAAACCTAATTACACAATTACACATTAGGTAGGTGGTAGCTAATTACTAATTACACATTTCAAATAATTGTTTATTTTTTACAAATTTGTGTAATCTTACACTAAATTGTCAAAAGTACATATCTGATCTCGCATAACACTAGTTAACACAATATTACACAATATTACACTTTGTAAGAACAGTAGGTATCTGTACTTGCGCGTGAACGGAGCCGCGTGGAAACACTTCATATACACATAACAACTTAATACTAGTTAACTCAAACTTACACCATACCTACACGAACGAAACACCAGTTTAGCTATTTTACCTAGAATCAAATCACGGCGAAACATTTTCTTCGTTCCATCTTTGCACACTCTGTATAAACGCATATCGTACACCTGCCGAGACCTTGAGAAAGCCCAGAAACAACACACCGTGACACGAAATAACATGCATGATTTTGAATTATTTTTGTATGAAAAGGTACATAGTACGATACACTGTTAGAAAGCCTAGTTTGTCTTCTACTTAGAACCACTAATTCTAGAATGATAAGTATCACCTATTGCCTATAAATTCAATAATAGTACAAAGTGTTGATTTCTACCTATTTTATACTTTCCTTGCGAGATATGGCGTCCTCACACTTATCATTTATGATTTAGTGGCAAATACCACTTGTTTTCCTCTTATTGAATAAATTACCTATCCTAGGAACTAAGAAATATAACGCTAGGTAGTCTAGTCTCTTCACAAATAATTTCACAAGATTTGCATAATTCGCGCGATGCGTCAGTTTACTTTCCGTATTTTATGAAAATTTGAAACGCTGAAATATTCGAAAGTTTCACAACACCACCCTAATGTTTTTATTGTTTTGAAAAGGTTATTTTGTGTAGATTACGTAGGTATCAAACAACATGTACATGTTGTTGATAATTTTCTGATGTCGGCTAGATTTGTGTCGAGAGGGAGCATTTTCATAGAAGTCTGTGTTTCTCATGCCAGTACAAAAATAAACTAAGGTCACAGTGACATTTTCTACACATTGTGTAAAAGAGGGTTTCATTAGCTACTCAGATATACAACTCCCATAATTCTAAGTGTTACCATTCCAACAGAATCACTTGATATATTAGTCAAGTGCCGCGCAGCCCGCACGCTCAAAAACACTCCGGTATTTGTCGTTTTTGACGTCTCGAACTCCCGGGAAAGGAGAGGTTAACCCTTTTTCTTTTTAAACACTAGGTATGTTACAAAAAAATCGAAAGCTGATAAGTAGAATCGAATGCAATGATTACTTGTGAAGAAATATCACCATAAATTAATAACCACGTTGTGATTATAATGAAATATAATTATATTTATTTTTATTTTAACTAGCTATAGAAATATAAAAATAACTAAATAGAAAAATCATTGATGTTAGGTTCAATTTAGGTGAGATGTTGCTGGCTAGACTTGCGCAAAGTGTGTCTTTATCAGGAGTAATCATATCTCATATCTATTGATTCGGTGACACATTAATCTCTATCATATCTCACTCATTCAAATCTATGGCTTCTCATAACGCTCCAACTCCCACTTATTTTTTCTTACTCTTTTATCTCACAAGGCTCTTATATTTGTTTGATGAGTTGATGAGTTGGAAGAGTCTCGAAAAATAACCTACTCAATACAAAATATATAACAAACGAATTGCAACAGTTGCATTTTAATTTCACCATTTGAACTATGCCTTAACCAAATTACCTAGAGACCACTTTTTATTGCCCGCTTCGATCCCTTGATCACTTTTGCCTTGGCAGCGAACTGAGGCCTCCATAGCTTCTTCATACATTATTATGAACGTTATATCCCATAGATTTTTTATTGCTTTTCGAGCTTATTGCAATGCGATAAGATTCAAATCAATAAGCAAACTTTTGGAAACATTATGCCTATTATAGTATGACAAACACATACTCTTTCTCGCTCATCTTAATCCAACCGATGATAGCCGAAAAAACCCACGTGTTCGTTTCCGCGAATCTCGCTCTGGTGTGCAGATGAACGCACACCTATCCATGCTTATCCGGTCATGCGTGGCGTGCGAGTGCGACAGAGCAACGCCCGAGAGCAGCGTGGTAGATTCCTTCGGCGCCGTCGATCCGTTCGGTGCGGTTAGTGTGTGTTCGCCTTCGCTGTCGCTACTACTAGATATCCGGCTCAAATTTGGACCAAGGATTAAGGTGATAAGGTTGCTATTCGCCTAAAAGTGACATTTAAGACTGAAATACGTGTGGTTGGTTTGGTCAATTGTGTATTTGCCAACAAGATGTGGACCAAATGTAGACCAAATGTTAAGGTGATAAGGTTGCTGTTTGCCTAATAGTGACATTTTAAAACTGGAAGACGTCTGGTTTTGTTGGTTTGTTCTCACACAACTGTGTTTAGTGTAGCCTGGGCAGAGAGAGCGAGATTTGTTTGGGGAGTAAGATATGATTCATATCGCTGGGATGTAACTATGATATA
The DNA here is from genome assembly GCA_949825045.1 of Argyresthia goedartella. Lineage (NCBI taxonomy): Eukaryota > Metazoa > Arthropoda > Insecta > Lepidoptera > Argyresthiidae > Argyresthia > Argyresthia goedartella. Next base: position 18,805,343 of record OX463828.1, read on the forward strand.
ATGGACGTCAAGCGATATGTGTGTCATATTATATCTTACTCTCGAGTTACCCAAGTCTAACATTAATCTCTATCATATCTCACTCATTCAAATCTATGGCTTCTCATAACGCTCCAACTCCCACTTATTTTTTCTTACTCTTTTATCTCACAAGGCTCTTATATGTGTTTAATGAGTTGATGAGTTGGAAGAGTCTCGAAAAATAACCTACTCAATACAAAATATATAACAAACGAATTGCAACAGTTGCATTTTAATTTCACCTTTGAACTATACCTTAACCAACTTACCTAGAGACCACTTTTTATTGCCCGCTTCGATCCCTTGATCACTTTTGCCTTGGCAGCGAACTGAGGCCTCCATAGCTTCTTCATACATTATTATGAACGTTATATCCCATAGATTTTTTATTGCTTTTCGAGCTTATTGCAATGCGATAAGATTCAAATCAATAAGCAAACTTTTGGAAACATTATGCCTATTATAGTATGACAAACACATACTCTTTCTCGCTCATCTTAATCCAACCGATGATAGCCGAAAAAACCCACGTGTTCGTTTCCGCGAATCTCGCTCTGGTGTACAGATGAACGCACACCTATCCATGCTTATCCGGTCATGCGTGGCGTGCGAGTGCGACAGAGCAACGCGCGAGAGCAGCGTGGTAGATTCCTTCGGCGCCGTCGATCCGTTCGGTGCGGTTAGTGTGTGTTCGCCTTCGCTATCGCTACTACTAGATATCCGGCTCAAATTTGGTCCAAGGATTATGGTGATAAGGTTGTTATTCGCCTAAAAGTGACATTTGAGACTGAAATACGTGTGGTTGGTTTGGTCAATTGTGTATTTGCCAACAAGATGTGGACCAAATGTAGACCAAATGTTAAGGTGATAAGGTTGCTGTTTGCCTAATAGTGACATTTTAAAACTGGAAGACGTCTGGTTTTGTTGGTTTGTTCTCACACAACTGTGTTTAGTGTAGCCTGGGCAGAGAGAGCGAGATTTGTTTGGGGAGTAAGATATGATTCATATCGCTGGGATGTTACTATGATATAATGGACGTCAAGCGATATGTGTGTCATATTATATCTAACTCTCGAGTTACCCAAGTCTATCTGGCAACACCAGTGCCTGTCGATGACGCCATGTCTTGTCGCCATTACATGACGCAGTCTTTTGCGGAAAATCCTGCTAGAACGCTACGATATTATTTTGAAGAGAGTAACATTCTTACGTCAAGTAAATACAATTACAGATTGGGACAATGTGGATGTTGACATATTGATGAAACATGGTTGAATGCGAACCATACGCCACTAAAACTACAAGTGATTACCATGAGGAAATGAACTTTGAGGTTTTTAAAGAGTGGTTTGAGAAGCTGCTAGTCAGCTTAGAAAACCCATCGAAAATTATAATGGACAATGCACCGTATCATTCTGTACAAGTTGATAAACCACCAACTAAAGCAATTAAAAAGCGAAAAATTATCTCGTGGCTGGTAAGAAATGGTGTGGATGCAATTCCAACTATATTAAAAGTTGAGTTGTTAAATCTGGTAAAAGCAACCAAGCCGTCCAAGCTCCGCTATGTAATCGATGAATTAGCCCTAAAGCATGGACACGAAGTTATTCGATTGCCTCCCCACCGTTGCCAGTATAACGCCATTGAGCTTATTTGGGCACAAATAAAGGGTCATGCTGCGCGGAAACATACTGAACCACCCTTCAGTACTGCTAAAATGATGACTCTGCTACAAACTGCTTGTACAGAAGTTACTACAGAAGACTGGAGAAAAGTCGTAGAGAAAAAAAAATAGAAGATTTCGAACGAGATGTGAGAATAGACAATATTATTGAAAAATAATTAATAATATCTCTGAGTGCTGAAGCGATGAAGCTGACAGTACTAATAACAGGTCTAATAGTTCAACTGAATAAATGCATTTTTTTTTTTGTTAAATTATGTACTTGTCTTATTTTGCAGCTTAAATTTACGAAAGAACAAAATAATAATGTGATAGGGATTCGCCTGATAATTTTAAAATTTCACTTATGAGGGATTGTTTGGAACATTAGCCAATGTCAGTTTAGCTTAATTTGGCAGGAGACATTAATCTTGTATGGAAAGTATGAAACTCACCATTTTGACATAAAATATTTTTTATTTTATTTTTGACATTGGCTGTTTTCCAAACTACCACTCGTATCGATTCATTCACTTTAATCGATGTTTTTACGCAGGTCACCTCATATGAAGATAAAACTGACAGACGTCAAATGTTAACTATTAAAATGACTAAAGTGTTATTACTATGCGCCAAAGGAGAAAAAAAAATAGGTTTCTTCAGCGCCATCTATTGGCCCTCTGAAAACTGTCGTGTCGCAAGAAAGTGAGGGACAGAGCTAACATGGGCATAGCTCATTTCTTTCCTTCACTCTCCTACAATGTGCGATATTACTGTTCATCTTCGAAAAATAAAATCAGCCATTGGCTGGCTTTATAATAGTGTTGGGGACTGTAATATCATAGTAAAGTGAGAGACAGAGCAAAATACAGTACATAGCTCTGTCGCTTACTTTCCTACGATATTAGTCGGGTACGCGGCTCCGAACGCGGCACACTGCACTCCGCGTATTTTAATTATTAAAATAGCACAATGACAGTCAAAGAACTCGAGACTTCCGTACGTGAATTGACCTCAACCGTGGCCTCATTAGTAAACAAGATCGGTGCCCTAGAGACGAAGATCGACGCGCAAAATACAATTATCCTGCGCCTATCTAATGCAGTAAACGGACTAGCAAAACCTACAGCTTCTCCATCCACCCTCCAAGCTACCTCGCAAGCTACTCCGCCAGCGCTAGCAGCGCTGCAGCGTCCAGTAAGGCAAACTCGTCCAACAGCGAACAAGAAAGACAGCGCTGCAGCGAAGCAGATTGCCGTGCCAACATCACGCGCGTCTATCACGAGAGCGGTAAACACTCCCGATGCTAGCCAACCGCCACCGACATCGGCTGCGGCCAGGAAACAAGCGAGCGCTCCGAACTCGTCGCTTACATCACAGCAGCCCCCGACATCAGCTGTGAGACAACCTGTGATTATTCGCCAAAACAAGGTACTGAATGCACCGATAACCGCCGCATCATCGTCCAAGCGGACCGAAGCACCTCCCAACCATGACGAAGGACAGAAGACACCTGATGACGAATCCTGGACAGTCGTCACAAGACGATCTGCACACAAGCGACGCCACTCTCGCACTATCATTACTGGTACAGGTTAGGAGAACTCCGTATTGCAAGCAGCCGATCGACTAAAATATATACAAATATGGACACTGAGACCTGACACAACCGAAGACGGCCACTTGCGCACCTCAACACGATTGTGCAATCAGACAAATTTACAGTTGAAAGACGCGTTCTGAATACCAACGACCAAGCATCATTTATAATAGGTGTACCAGAATGTGTACTCGAAGCAGTGAAATCTCCAGCTGCGTGGCCCCCGCGCGTCAAGCTGCCGGCCTGGTTTCCCGCTCGTCCCCGCAGGCAGCGAGGTGAGCAGCTCAGTCACAGCACGTCCAGCGCCCCGCGATGATGACCGCGCGCATAGCGCATCCCACTGCGGTTCCACCGTGAATACTTCCGACGGGAGTTACCACTCCAAAAACTTAACAATTTTTTACCAAAATATACAGTCTCTTAACAATAAAACGAATATTTTAGACGTTCTGTTAAAATCAGATCTGAAATGCGATGTCCTGTCAATAACAGAACATTGGCTTACTGCGGATAATTTACAATGTCTCTCCACCACCTTCGACAATTACACTCTCATATCGAGTTATTGTAGAACACACACAGAACACGGTGGTTCATGCATCTTTGTAAATATTGACATCAAATGTTTAGAAAATAAAGCCTTAGCCGAATTGTCTGTGGAACGATATTGTGAAATATCCGCTGTGAATCTCATAGACTTTAATATAACTGTGATATGTTTCTATAGAACGAACATGGTAGGACATAGCGAATTCCTCGAGTACTTAGAAAAGCTGCTTACACATATAACTGAAACTGGTTTAAACTGTGTTATCGTTGGGGACGCCAATATAGACGTGATTGGAGACAACACCATTCAACGCAAAAACCTTGCAGACTTGTTACTGGCCCATAACTTAACGAACCGCTGGCAGCTCCTCCACCAGCCTCGATCACGTGTACACTAACGTCGCCGCGCCGCTCGACCTGCGTGTGAGTGACCACCATGCCATCCGCGTCGACCTGCTGTGCCATCACACTCCGCCGTCTCAGCCTAGCACGACACTCGTTAGGAACTACTCGCAAATAAACCGCGACAATTTTATTGCATCTATTATATCCGTCGACTGGGAAGAAACCTGGCGTAACCACAGTCATTCAGCTGATGCATTTGCTAAGTCTCTCATTAACATCCTGTCCAATAAATTCAAAATATGCTTCCCCCTAAAAAACAATAACAAAAATAGACGGATAAACAATAGCTGGGTAACAGATGAAATAATTAACTTAAAATGCCTGCTATATGATATAACCGCTCTTAACAAATACCTCCCTGATTAACACGCACTAACTTCAATGATCGAGACCGTAACAGCGCAATACAAAAAACTACTAGGTGATAGCAAGTCAGCCTATTACAGTAAACTGATTCAAAACAGTAAAAACACGAGCAAAACCATGTGGATCGTGGTAAATAAAGAACGAGGAAAGGTTAACAACAGTTCTTCCACAGCGGATTTCACGGACGTACTAAAAAACTCCGAAGGTTTCAAGTTCCCAAATAAGAAGGAAGCGGTCGATACCATGAACAAAAGGTTCATTAACGCCGACATCGCGTGTGGAGCCCCGCCGACGTGCCGCGTGCCTGCGCTGCCCTCGCCGCGGCGCGCGCGCCCGCCGATCGCTCCTTCAGACTGCGACCCTTCCACGCTGATGAGGTAAACCGCATAATCACAAAAGTGATCCCAAAAAAGCCTACAAAAGACATATATGACCTCTCAATGGAATTATTTAATTTAGCAGCAATACCTCTCTCCCCGCTTCTAGCTAACCTGTATAACCTATGTCTAAAGGATAGTAACTTTCCCACTACTCAAAAAAAGAGCAAAATATCACCCATCTTCAAAGGCAAAGGGCACAGGAGCGATATAGATGGATATCGACCCGTGTCGGTAATTCCAGCGGCCGCAAAAGTTTTCGAAAATGGTATCAGCTCGCCACTAGCCTCGTACCTCTCTGAAACCGATGCGCTATCCAAGCAGCAGTACGCATACCGCGAAGGTCGCTCGATAACTGCAATGGCGCGCGAAGTGATAAGGCGAGTCGTGACTGCGCGCGAGCGGAAGCTGCAAGTTGCCGTCCTCTTCTGCGACCTGTCGAAGGCGTTTGACGTAGCGGACCACAGAATCCTATCAGCCAAGCTAGCTCATTATGGTATAGGCGGCCCATCACACGCTCTTCTTACAAAATTTATGCGAGAAAGGACGCAGATAGTGGTAGGAGACCGGGGTTCTGTAAGATCTGACGCACTGCCAAAAACGATGGGCGTCGCTCAAGGCTCTTCCCTGTCGAAAATAATGTTTTCATTGCTGCTCAATGATCTCCCTCAGAACATAGAGACCGCTGACATACTTAAGTACGCTGACGATGTCGCAGGATTAGTGTATGCGTCCAACCTGGATGAGCTAGAGTCTCAACTCAATACAACAGCCGCCAAACTCGCGAAATGGTTCGAAACTAACGGCTTGATACTTAATACAAAAAAGACCCAATTCCTCCATTTCCGACTAGCAGGCATGCCCCCGAGACCAATGGCGGTCAATATCGATGGGAAGGACATTGCGCAAGTCAACGTCGCAGGATTTCTCGGCTTCGAGCTGGACAGAGGCCTCACCTGGGAGCCCGGCCCACATCGAGAAGCTGTGCAAGAAGCTGGGAAGTGCGTGATTTGCTCTCCGACGTCTGGCCTGGAGCGTTCCAATCCAACCGAAGTGGTTCGGACATGCTACTTCGCCACTATACACTCGCTGCTCCAGTACGGTGCCGAGCTATGGGACGCGCAGCGGATTGGAAGCGCGCGTTCATCATGCAAAAAAGGGCCGTACGAGGCATCGCACGGGTTCCATCAGATACGTCTGCGAGGCCTTACTTCAAATCACTTCGCATCTTAACAGTGCCCGCAATAGGCAAAACCTAGTCGAGTTCAAGACTCTAAATGACCTCCCTCAGCAAGTATGCCACGCGAAACGGACATAAACTGGCTGTCATACCGCGTAAATTGGAAAAGTCCAACAAACTGACCCATGTTATGGGTCCAACTACTTATAACAAACTCCCCGACAGCATAAAAATTGCCCCAAGTACAGACACCTTCAAATATAAACTTTAAAACCATCTTATTGACTTGGCACCCTACAGTTACGAGGAGTTCGCTATTACCTTCAAGGGATAATTTGTGACGTACCTTATTACCTAATAATATTGTTAATTGTTATGATCGCATTTATTTTTATAATTGTCATTATGACCACGATTTTAATGACTGTAGCTAATTATTTAAACTGTAGCTAGTTAGCTAATCTACATAGGTAGTAGACCTATTTATATAAATATGACATGTAATTGAAAAAAATAATGTCTTATGTCTTACTGTTCCTGTTCGGAGACATAAAAAAAAGTTATTTTCACGTCCACGTCCCCCATCCAACGATAAAACCAGCCATGGGATTTGGAAAAAAATAATCATAGATAGGCTGGCACAGTTTCATCTACCTGTGACCTCAGCCATAGCCGGTGCTGCGGCTGTAGCAGCAAAGGGTCTCAAATGGCATAAATACGCCACACTCAGCAACGCGTTTTTTTAATGTCGCCTTATGCGTTTTAGGCCGTGGGGCCCTGAGGCTCGAGAGTAATCAAAGACATCTCTATATACTGCTCGTCGAAGCGTCAGGGGACCGCAGAGCTGGCATCTACCTCGCTTAACGCATTAACCAGCCATATACGCACGGATGTACCCATCGGGCGTATCTCGGATTTGATTCGTGAATTCTTAATAGGCAGGCATATAATAATAATAATAATAATAATAAAAATATTTATTCATCAAAAAACTTGGACAGTAAAAAGTTACAATTAAAGGTACTTAGCTAAATAGATTGATACAAAGATAATGTGAACATCTGAGCCTGAGCTAGGTCTAAACCTGTATTTCAGGCTACAGCGCTCTTCCCTTAAAATATGTAAAGCTAGTTTATGGTACACAGAAAGAAACCAACAACAAAAATAGTAACATTTAAAATTAAGAACATGTTGTACCTAAATTAGTAGTTATACTTATACAATTAACATGAAAAAATAAGAGAGTGGGTTAGTGAGTTTGTTTGTGATCCTCTCTGTGTGTGGAGTGATTGTGAATGAGTGTGTGTGAGAGGGTGTGTGAGATTAACACATATGTCAGACTTATTTATAATTATTAAAATAGTAAATATTTTTGTAAGTACTTAGAAATATTATTTGGTTAGCTAGTAATTTTGAGTAATTCCTCAGTTTTGTCATAGTCGAGTGAGTGTAATATTTTATATACCGTTTTTTTTAATCAAATGTTGAGAGAGTATAAATTTCAGCTGTTCTATTTATTCTATTGTATAGGAAGGGACCAAGGAAGCAGGGAAATTTATGAGCAAAAGAGGTTCGAAACAATATATTGTCTAAACAAACCCTATCTTTACGCCGTCTGGTCAGTAAAGAAGGGCTATATATTAAAGATGAGTGTTGTTTTAATATAATGTGATACACAAATAGTTGCCTCACCGTTAGGACGTTGCAGGAATTATAAAGGAAACAGGTAGGGAAGAGGAGGGGACGGAAAGTAGAGACCTTGAGTACAGCTCTTTGAGCAAGTTCGAGAGGCCAGATAGATGTTTTCGGTGCACCTCCCCACGAGGTGATGCAGTAGGTGAGCACGGATTGACAGAGTGCCATATAAACTCGTTTTATCAATCCGGCATCAGCAACATGGCGAAGCATTTTGAAAACATAGATTAGTTTGTGGATTCTGCCAGTGACCAGGTGAATATGAGGTCGAAAGGTGAGATTATTATCGATGAGGACACCAAGGTATTTAATGGTTGTAGTTTTGTGCAGGGCTGGACAGGAGCATGTTTTCCTCTATTTGGATCTATGCAGTTGTGCGCAAATATCGCACCTTCATCGGTAAACTTTGTGTTTCTGATTGAAAAGGTAACGTAAACTGTTTTATCAGGGTTTAAAGTCAGCAGGTTATTTTGAAGCCATTTGGTGGCATTGTTGAAACCTCTCTGGGCAACTTCGTATGTCTCTTGCCAGGTGTTTGTCGAGAATATCAGGGCGGTATCATCTGCATAGGTTATTACTTTGCCATTATCAGGATTCAGATCACACAGATCATTTATGTAAATGAGAAAGAGTGTAGGCCCCAATATGCTGCCCTGAGGAACGCCGTACGTGATTGGTAAGTCATCGCTGCAGTGCTCACCGATTTTTACAAATTGAGAGCGACCAGTGAGATACTCCTCAAAAAACCTCAACTGCACCCCCCGTATACCCAACCTATCGAGTTTGTCCAATAGGAGGGGGACAGAGACCGTGTCAAACGCCTTGGCAAGATCAAGAAAAAAACCTAAAACCTTTCGCCCGGCATCAAGATTTTTCACCACGTAGTCAGTGAGTTCATGGACTGCGTCACTAGTCGAGATATTATTTCGGAATCCGAATTGGCAATCAGATAAAAGGTTGTATGATTCTAGGTATTTTATTAGTTGACGGTTAACAATTCGTTCCAGTAACTTAGAGATTGAAGGCAAGATAGAAATGGGCCTATAGTTATTGACACGGTCTCTGTTGCCAGCCTTGTGAATAGGGATCACCATAGATCGCTTGAGGGGGTTAGGGAAAACTCCATCAGCAAGACACATGTTGAAAATATAAGTAAGGGGTGGAACAAAGAAATCTTTGAAGAGCCTAAGAATACGGTTCGAGATGTTGTCCCAACCAACAGCGCACACGCTCCTCAGACTAACTATAAGTATCTCAACTTCATCCTTATCGGTCTCCAGTAAGGCAAATGAAGTAATAGATCTGCTTGGTGGTAGTGGAGGTTTGCTGTCAGTTTGTCTGGAACCCAACGATGTGTTTATTCTTTCAGCAAGATTCTTACCCACATTTGCAAAGAAATGGTTCACATATGCGCACGGATGTACCCGATAGATCTGCCCGCCAGGCCCGTGCTTGTTCTTGGCATACATTGGTAGTTTTTCCCGCCAGCCACGACTGGCCATTCCCATTCCCAAATGTCAAATGAATACGCTACGGTACCTACATCGTCCCATCCGGATAAATCCGTGCGTCTATGCCTGCCTATTGCGAAGAAGTCCCTTTAGCATTTGTGCCTTTTAGCCTTAGATTATACCAACACTAGATACCGCGTCAGTACTGAATGGCAGCGGTGAAAACAGGCCAACTTTGGCATGCTAGTGTGCGTGTCGACATGTTGGAACGCTCGCGACCTGTTAATCTGTGTGCGTGTCAAATGTTGCCAAAAAGCAATACTACCGGAAAAAGTAGGGAAACTGTACAAGTTGGTGGATTACCTTCGATCATTTATACTACAGTATAACCTAAATAAATAAACTTGGTAAATAAACTAAACTGATTTTAACCATATTATGTTAGCTGAATTTCGGTTAAGTATGCAACTATCTATTTTTTCTTCACAGATTTAACTTAAATATCTATCTTTCGTGTAGCTAATGGTATGGTATGACTAATTTGGTACTACATAATGTATAATATTCATAGGCACTACATAATGTATAATATTCTCAAGTAATTAACTAATTCATATAGTGACTGGTGAACAAATTACTGAAAAGAAAATGACTGAGTATTTATTTAATCCTTTTTCGATAGGTAGCGTCAAAAAAGACCCCGCCTTACATGCGCAGGGTTTTCAGGCCCATCTTTTGATTGGAAATGCAGTAAGAAATGTGAAATCAGACTTCAAAATAATAAAAAATGGCTAGTCTTAAGATTAATGTCGAGCCTCGGCTAATGTTCGCAGTCATGTTCGTTTGTGATAGATAACGGATGACATCTTTAATCGTCTAGATTGCACATTAGCCAATGCGTTTCGGTTAATGTTGGACATTAGTTAGCTAATGTTAAAAACGAAGTATTCGTGCGACTGCGGGGAGCGGGGCGGGGTAATTTTATTCAGATGAGAAAGCTATTTCTAATATCAGGGCAAAACACTGCGGTAGCTTAGGTGAAGAGTAAAGCGGGTGAGCGAAGCGAAGCCCCCTTTATCCTTCGTGTTAGGTTGAACAAGTAAGAACAAAAAAAACGATAATAAGACGAGTATAAGTATTTTTTGTTGTTCTTACATGTTCAACCTAACACGAAGGATAAAGGGGGCTTCGCTTCGCTCACCCCCTTTATCCTTCACCTAAGCTACCGCAGTGTTTACGGCTACATCCCACATCATCACTGATTCCAGATTAAGACGGTAATTTCTCAACATTAGCCTAGATATACTGAAAAATAAACTTAAGTTTGACTAAACTAGCCGACGGGCTAATTTCAACCATATTTTCTCACCTATCTTTAGCCTCAACAACGTCGAGGCTAAACTGCAGTTAAGCCGACTAATGTTGAAATCATTTATCGCAATGAACATTATTTCGGACAATAGCCGACGCTCGAAATTAATCTTAAGACTAGCCGGCTAAACTTAAGTTTAGTTTCACACCTAGCTTTAGCCGTAACATATACATCATTTATTACATTATTATGTTTTAGTTGTACTTGTGTGTTGACTCCAACCGGATTCCCAGATATAGATTTTGAAGCAAATCGGACTAGTAACTACGAAGTATGACTGAGTTTGGTCACAACTGTGATTTTGCCACCCCGTATGGAAAACGGCGATGCTAGTTTATCACCTCATGTTCAAAAGCACTTTGGTGAGAGCATAGTTGTAATTTGTGGGGAAATTTGGCATTGAAAAACTGGCAACACTAATAAAAAGTAAAGTGTGAATCATGTGAAATCAACAAGAAATTTACTTAATCTTTTACGAAATACAACGAATTTAGGTTGACTTCCCGATGAAATGATGGCTTGTGATTTGCTTTTATTCGTCCTTTGTAATTTCTACACACTTTAATCGCACAGCAAGGCAACAACTGTACAACGCGTGCGTCTCCAATGTCAGCTCAAAGCAGACTGTTCTGTTATACTTAGAATGGCGGCCCACTGTTGCGCGCCTTATTTTTCGACGCAATCGCGAAAGTGACACTCCGTCTATTTTAGCATTATTATACAGCGACGGGTTACAAGAGCTCCATGCAAATCTAACTCGTTGGCTTGCTCCCCCGCGTTCGCCTCATTATGACATGAAGTCGGAATGAGGTTGGGTGGAGGTGGGATATGTCCTGTTATACAGCGACGAATCCAAATAGCTGCTGGGCGAGAGGGTGCCCAGAGGTGCCAGCAACTCTTGGGCACCCTCTCGCCCGGCAGCTATTTGGGCAATATTTTTTAGTATTATGTAGTGGAGGCACCAATTATCGGCCCTGTCAACATTTTTTGCTCTTTGACTGCTTGTAATTTTTTCAATAATAGCTTTGGCTTTCTTGCAATGACTTTTTTGGGTAGTGGTATATTAAAACTCTATTAATACATATATAAAATTACGAATTCTTTGTTAGTTTTGATCATATAGTTGTTGTTTTCCGAGTATGCCGATTTACCTTAACATCGGCCTCTAACACCGTAACATCCGCCGCCTGTGACCCAAATATCGGCATACTTTTTCAAAGGGAAATAATAAAACTACGAAAGTTAACATGATAACGTTTTATATTTTCAAATCAGGTACAATCAACTTTTTTTACTCTTATCTATTTATTAATTAGTCTTTTCTAGTTACGTCTCAATCTTAGGAATCAGAATAATTTCTGTTATTATAAACTAAAGATCACATTGAATCAACATTCTTATACCAAATAAAGTAAAGAACTCCAAAAATTTAATATTATAAATAATCAACAAATAAAATCAACCGAAAACGTATCATCAAAACATCTTCAATTCAAATGCACCAAACAGTGATCATAACTCTTGTCTATTTTTCATTTCAGATTAGTACTGTTGATATTTTTATTGTGTATCATTTCTCTCTTTACCGCGATGATTTTTTCAATACTAGTTATTTCTATCCCTGAATCTTTCAGTTCTTTTTCGTAGCTTCTTAACACTTTTAATGTTGTTTGTATGTCAGTTTCAGTTACTGTGTTTTCTTCTTCGTTTATGCATTCTTCATTTTGTTGTAATAATGATTCCTGAATATTCTTTATACATTTGGTACAGTCAACAGCATCGGGGTTGAAAGGGTATAAACCACATTTTCTAAAGCCATTTTTATTGTGTCTGCCGTTATTTGTTTCAAGGTTCGTTCCAGTAATGGGCAGAAAGTTACTTTTGACAACTTTTTATGTGAATTATCTTCATCGTCTAACCAACTTTTGACCGTTTTTCGCCATTCAAGTTTGAGTGGCCTGAAAACACTAACATCGGCCGGCTGCAGGATGTGTGTAGTATTGGGGGGCAATGCATGCAAAACTATGCCATTTTCACTGCAAAAATTGCTCAAATATTGGATTAGATGTGACTTGTGTCCGTCAACCAGAAAAAGAATTGGCTTAGGAATGTCGTTAGAAGACACCCAATCATTCAAGCCATTTGCAACATATTCATAAAATATGCCGCTTCTCATCCACCCACTCTCCGATAAGCCAATGAACCAGGAGGGTGGTACGCTCTTTACTATTTCTTTTGGTAGTCTACGGGTGTAAGGGAAAACAACCATGGGGGGCAAAGGTACTCCTGCAGCAGATATGACCATTAAAACAGTTATAGTTTCTTTCTCACTTCCCTTTGCAATTTCATAAATGTTCTTCCATCCCTTGGGTGCTATATTACTTTCCCTGTCTTTTCTCTTGTAGATCATTAAACCACTTTTTGATATATTCTTCTGTAACTACAGCCCTGGCCAGTGTAATAGCTTCTGGGGCCCTTTCGTTCAGAATTGGGTGTCTTTTTAAAAACAAGGAATACCACTTTTTGCCTGGTTTTCCATCTTTAAGCGGATTGGGTCTTTTATCTTCTTTGATAATATTTTTAACGGTATTTAACACGTTACTCCGTGTTCTGGGGAAACCACAGATAGCCATCCGTATCAACCATTGAACAATTGCTTCTTCTTCATTTTGGTTTAACACGGTATCTCTACCAACTGTGCAGTCTGTGTCTACTCTTCCATGAAGTCTGTCTTGTAGAGTGGTCCTCGGAATGTCGTATAGTCGAGATGCTTCTCTGTTGCTCATCGCTTTGATTTGTTACAGCATTTACTGCATATTTTATTATACTCCGGTCGTATTGCAAACGTTTTTCTTTTTCTTGATCCTTTGCGAGTTTTGATTCGGCCGGAATGGTTTCGGCATGCCTGTTGACGAAAATTTAAATAGGTACCTAGTTGTTCATTTTATACCACTGTCCCTATTTACTGTAAATTTCGAGTTTGTAGAAAATTAGGTACCCAAATATGTGGCCGTTATTACGCATCGATTCCCTTTATATCGGCCATAGCTGGTAAAAATCGTTTTTAGGCCGCCGTCATTAGGATCTAGTGATCAGATTGAGCTGTTATTTCATTTTAAACCTTATCAGTGTTACTGTTAACAGTTAAAATAGCTAACATGTTGTTTAACGTTTTTATGTATTTCCCCAATGTCGGCCACTCGGCCGATATTAAGATTAATAAATAAATACAGATCCCTAATCTTGGCCCTGCGATTATTTCATAAAAAAGACAAATAAATGTCAAAATATACTATCTGAACGGTAATTAGACTCTTTTATCTTCAAGTACAAATAAAATAAAATGGCTTAGGTATCTTTAATTCAAATAAAAAACTTACCAACGCAATGCGTCGCTTCTGGGATTTGACTCGGCAATGCCACCAAACGACGCAGGTCCGTACCTGTCCGCGCTCTATTGCCAACTGAACGTTGAAATATTGAGGCACCCGCACCAAAATATGGGAGGTTATGCGTAAGGATATAGAGCTGCTTTTTGCATAACAACAATACTGATTTTAGGACTATTGTTATAGTTATGTTCTATTTTATCGAAGAGGCCGATATTAGGAGAGGGCCGATACAAGGAGACTCCACCCTATGATATTTAAATTATCTAGAAACTGTAAAAATATATGTTTAATATTTAAATTACCTAGAAACTGTAAATCAGATAAATGAAATAAAAATATAAAAGAAAAAAAAGCTGCTCAGAAAAGATAATCTCAGATATGGTTGCTATAACGTCATAAATGACATCATTATCGCCGCTAAGTTGTGTTAAGATCGCCCACACCACAGACATATAATAAGATACTACGTATGCCCACACTTCTGACAGAGTTTCGTTTATCTGAGCTTCTGACCGTTATCACCGTGGGCGAGGAACAATGAGGGAGCAGCATCAATTCAATATCTTAATTAATGGCGGTCTAACAACTAAGTTAATTTCGCCAATGTCACGTGTTTTTTAAAGATTTCACTGTATTTGAGAACCTGAAAATTTTAGTGTTGATTTGTTGCTCCTTGGCACTACCCGGGAGGACGTGAAGGGCTGTAGGTTCCATTCCAAGTATCTCCTATGGACGTGAGCAACTGTATATAATGTATTCTGTGAGCAACTGCCTCCCGAGGAGTTAGGTCAGTGTTGTTATCGCAAAAATTTGAATTGCCGTATCTTAAGTTTCAAATTGCCGTATTTGTGGGAAAAAAACATAACATTGCCGTATTATTATAATGATTTAAGAAATGTTTATTTTATTAATTGCCGTATTTCATAATAACGGTAGTGAAAACCCTGCCGTATAATCTCAAAAAAAGTCATGGAATGCCGTATATTACGGCAATTGCCGTATGAATAATAACACTGAGTTAGGTTTGTGGCTAGCAATCAAAAGTGACAGCGACATCTGTCAGCCATGCTCGCTCACAGACCTATTCTTGCTCATTAGCCGTGCTACAGACCTACCTAACAAGTTATGTTTGAAATGACGGGTGTCGTTTATAGACCTAAGATAAACGAAACTCTTTGCTTACTTACTCTGTGTATGATGTCGCTAGTGTAGCCATATTTGGGGCGACCAAATGGGGGCTATGCTAACCATTTATCCCAGATGATGCAATTGTCTGTGGAAGTCTGTCAAAGTGTTGATTGGTTGGTTTCGGTGCAGCAAACAAATCTAAAATTGTTTGACAGACATCGAGTTGACAGACCAACACGCACAGAGGCGCTGCCCAATCGGGTAATTGAAGAACTACCTACTCAAATTTGGCACACATGTTCGCCCACATACACTATTCGAATGCAGATCCATCAATGTAGTTCTGAATTCTGATACTTCACAGTAAACTTGGTAGATGTGTATTCTCATTGATAAAGAAGTGATTTCTCAGGGTAAGTAAGTAAATAGAGGACGGGCTATTTTCCATGAACAAAAGTTTATATACCCACACTCTTTTCTCATAAGACCGTTTAACTTTGATAGGACAGATATATAGGACCTGTTTATTGCTATATAGCAATAAACAAATGTCTTAACAAATGAAACACTCATTTAAATTTACACACCATTAATTAATATAGATCCCTAATCACGATTCAATTATACAATACCCTTGACGTACCATGCCGAAGTGAAATATCAGAACAATATATTGAAGAATATCAGCAGAATCTATGAGTAGTCTATTGGGATATTTTGACGAATCGTGAATGTCGGATCCCGTGTGAATGAGCTCTTAAACTGGGCATTCACGATCAGTTTGATCGACGACAGAACTTATTCAATCTGTCGACGATCAAAGACTTTCGATAGATCGGATGAAGCCGTTAGATTTCCCCACTCACTGGCGTAAAACTGGCTTTCTCGGAAACTCGACGGCAGTGCTGCCAGATTGAAAAATCATTCAGCGCTAAGAAGCTCAAAAAAGCGCTTGATTCTATGATATTCAGGATCAAATAAAAATAAAGAAAAAAAACTTTTTTAAAAACAAGCTTTTATTAAAAATGAACTAAAAAGTTTAAAATATATTAACTCCAATAACAAATATATCACTTTATATGTCAATGTCAATTGTCAATTGTAAGATGGGCTGGTTTCCGCAACACGACGACGAAAGCGCCTATTTTGCGTGTGGGTGGGAATGTGATATCATTCGAGCCAACCCAACTCCTCCAGGAACGCCAGCAGGCTCTTTACGTTACCGACTATCCCTGGAAGGTCCCTCGATTGACCGAGGTGTTTAGCCCTGTAGTCCGCTTCTCCTGTGCACTCCATGAGGACGTGAGCAGCCGTTTCTTCTGCCTCCAAGCAGGCTCTGCAAAGGGGGCTGTCGGTAACACCTAGGACATATACTAGATGTTTATTAAAGAAACCATGGCCAGTAAGTGCTGCAGTCACCAGTCGCATGCGCGGCCTACTAAGTCGAAGCAAGGTCTTAGCAAGCCTAGCGCTAGGGGACGGCAAGGCCAGCTTAGCCTATCTGCATTCCTCATGGTTTGTCCAAAGAGTGGCCGATCATTCCTGGTCGACTCTCTCAGAAATGTGCGTACCATCTTGAAGGGAAGAGGGATGATAGGTTCGGGACCATACGCAAGCTAGATCCTTTACGCGCCAACTCATCCGCTGCATCGTTACCTCTTGACCCGCTGTGTCCTTTTATCCATTGAAGGATTACGCGGTTATGTTGACATACCTCCATTAGTCGTTTGTGACACTCGTAGATTAGCCCTAAGTTAATAGTTCACTTTATATGTTCATTGTAACCTTTAACGATAATTAAGCTTCTTCGTGTACGACAAAATAATTAGATACCGTACATAATTATATATTTTTTAACATTAAAACCTGTAATTTCATAAATAAAAGCATGTTACATTTTGATGGTATGATTAAGAACATTTAGATTCTGCTTTTCCTCTCTTCTTCTTTAGCAAGTCTTTAGCAGGTCTTCAAATCGAAGAACTTGACTGCTCGAAGTTGACTTCGAAGAAACCTTGAAATGTTGATGCATTAAAAGAAATGGATAGAATGAGAAACGTTACAAATAAATAACTGGTGATTAAATAACAAATTTAAACATTATTTTACCTTACTACTAATATGAAAAAAAAACATAAGATATAAATAAATAAAATACATAAACTATAAGTGCTCAAAGTAGCACATATTATGTGAAAGTACTACTGACTACATAACGGAAATACGCTACTACGTGCTACGAACTACGTCGTAGTAAATCTCGATTTAAAATACTAAAAAGTTAAAAATAAAAATAAAGAAAAAAAAAACTTTTTTAAAACAAGCTTTTATTAAAAATGAACTAAAAAGTTTAAAATAAATTAACTCCAATAACAAATATATCACTTTATGAGTTCATTGTAACCTTTAACGATAATTAAGCTTCTTCGTCTACGACAAAATAATTACATACCGTACATAATTATATATTTTTAACATTAAAACTTTTACACTTTAATTGTTAAATCTTCCCGTTTTTAACAAAGTCCCAATTTTATAAATAAAAGCGTTTTACATTGTGATAGCGAGAGGAAAAGAAGGTGCTAAATGTTCTTAATCATACCATCAAAATGTAATGTTTAAATTAGTTATGTAATCACCAGTTATTTATTTGTAACGTTTCTCATTCTATCCATTTCTTTTAATTCATCAACATTACAAGGTTTCTTCGAAGTCAACTTTGAGCAGTCAAGTTATTCGATTTGAAGACCTGCTAAAGACTTAACTCGGCTTTGGGGTCGGACATCTAGTATTAAAGTACTCGTCAAAACAAATTAAACTAGCCCAAACACGATGGGGTTGCTTCGTTTAATTATGGAGTTTCTATGGGCCACCTTCCAGCTCCATCATCAGATCCTGGTTACCATCTAGCGTCAAAGTACTCGTCAAGACAAATTAAACGAGCCCAAACTCGATGGGGTTGCGTCGTTTAATTATGGAGTTCCTATGGGTCACCTTCCAGCTCCATAATCAGACCCTGGTTACTATCTAGTGCCAAAGTACTCATCAAGACAAATTAAACGAGCCCAAACTCGATAAGGTTGCTTCATTTAATGACGGAGTTCCTATGGCCACCTTCCAGCTCCATCATCAGATCAGCTCTATGTTATAATAATATTGCATTGTCATCCGATCTATACAAGTATGCAAAATTTCAGCTCAATCGGAAACCGGGAAGTGGATCCGATTGAGCTGAAATTTTGTTGAGCTGAAAGTTAAATTTGATCAAATTTAACTTGTAAGATTTGATTACAGACAGACAGACAGACAGACAGACAGACAGACAGACAGACAGACAGACAGACAGACAGACAGACAGTCAGACAGTCAGACAGACAGACAACGGGACAGGTGAAACTAAATAAAAACCTTGTAGTAAAAAGGGCTAGATTTTGCCCCAATTTTCAACAGTAAAAGACATGATATAACTCTCATTTATTTTATATGAATTTTTTTCTCGTTGTAACTAAAGAACTCGACATAAAATTAAAATATAAACCATATTATCAACATAATAGTAGTTTATGTGACTGCTGCATAATGGAGGGCATTAAAACTCTAGAGTGGTTTTATATCACTCGAGAGTTTTAATGCCTAATTATGTACAGTTACATACATTTATCTACACACATATCATAAGCTCTCTTTTATGTGTTCAGGAACCGCATGTTTGACCGGCATTGTGGTTCTGCAATTGTTTAGCTTGTTCTTTAGTACCAACTTCACGCAGACGGGCGTCGGCGTTCGAAATTTGAATGTCAGTACCAACTTTACAGACAAACTAGGGACGGCACGCGGGTGGGCGTCGGCGTTCGAAATTTGAATGTCATTATATGTAGAAAAACTACACATAATGACCATTATGTGTAGTTTTCCAGATACGAAACAAGTTTTTACCAAGTAGTTTAACATAATGCTGATCGTAACGTGCGGTTTTTGAACGCAGTAAAGAGGGTTTATGATACGTGTGTAGATAAATATATTTTTAGAAAAATCCCCTCCTAGAGATATCCGGCCTCTTAATTCAATAGAGCTTCTCTCGTCTATGCTTTATTTTATACAATCGAACTCGTTTCCTGTGTTGCGATTTATAAAGTAAAAAAGCGCTCTCTAAAATGCGCGCTAAACTTACCAAAAATCCGCTACATCTAGCGCCGAAAGTGCTAAAATGCATAATCGCATAGCTGGCGACTGATGGGGAAATTTCTGGGGAATATAAAATTTGATACCGGGGAAAAAAGTGGAGTTTTTTTGTTGATATTGAACTGCTCAGCTAACGCCATCTAATTAATTAAGTATAATTAGGTAAATATTAATGACCATTAGTGTCGGGTATCGCGCACGCAACTAACCACGACCTAACCCAGCGAGAGAGGTGTCGGCTTGGAGGAACGCGGCCTTTGCTCGAAGGGTGTCGGCTTGGAGGAACGCGGCCTTTCTTGCTCGAAGGGTGTCGGTGTTCGATTCGATCGACGACGGTCGAACAGACTGCCATGCATCTCTCTCGCTCGGATTCGACGATTTTAAATGATCATAATAGTATTTAGTAGTGTGCGGTACAGCCTAAAAATGGAGGCCGTGTTAGATTTGAGCCCAGCAAAAAATGCTCACCAAATTTAATTCAGCTGAAGTTTATAGGACCAAACAAAATGATGAAGATGTGGTGGGTTGATAATATGTTATGTTAAAATGTTTCATTTTATACAATGATAAAGTTAATAAATAGGTAATTCAAATGAATGGATAGTTTCAAGATTCTTGGGGAAAAAATCAGAAATATTATATCTTTGGGGGTATTTTTTCCTCAGGAAAAATTCCTTTCTCTATCTGGAGACCCTGGAACGAAAATGCGCCCGGAAATCCGTGGTTGGCGTAAAAATTTCATCGTATGATTTCAAACTCATGTGGTCTTAAAATCGGCCTTCATTAATATACCAATAGACTTACATAATGCCGTAATAAAAAATATAAAAAATAGTTATGTCTCCGGTATGTATAACTCCCTTTATGTCATATTAAAATATGGATTGGATTGGCTCCACGCGTGAGAAAAAAAAATGTTTATTTTTTTGTATGGGAGAAAATGTACCTACAATTTATACAACACATAAATTAAATGTAATTTTTTTCGGAACTGATTGAAACTGATGGGCTGGAGCTATCTATTGTGTTTCCTACATTTGATCCTTAATTTATAAAAATAATAACTTGACGTTGGCATAAGACCAAGCCGGACAATTCCATATAAAAAGAAATGTGCGCGTACTGCGTTCATCCTATCGTGCGTACATCAGATTAAAATATGTATTGAATTATTAATATTTCTCCAGTTGCTTATCTGTAAATTAAGAAGATTTTGTTATAATTACAATTTGTTTCTTTACCAATTTTAATTTCTATCTCTTGTCATTATCACCGTTTGTTTCTTCGAGTTTTGATTTGGTTTCTTGTTACGCAGATTATTTCAGAACGCAAACAAAATCCATCCACTCTTCACTCTACAGCAAAATTGAAAATCAACGCTCTTCTCTCAATTTTGATTTTGATAGTTTTCTATTTCACCTGTAAACTGCTACATGGTACCAAATTCACGAAAACTCCAAAGTTAAAACTATTATCCAAAGCAGGCTTGATCAAGACCCCAAACAAAATGTCTTCACCAGTAAGTTCCATTTACCTACAACAACGCGTTTGTAGTTCCCATTGTTTCCTTCGGGACTTTTTCCAACTTGTTTTTTTCTGCAGTTGGAGGAGAGTGCTCGGCGTAACAGTGAATGTGATGGAGACGACAACGACAACTCGGAGCATGACCCGCAGTTTGATCCCATCGTGGATCTGCCTCTGATGGATGTCCCAACAAATGAGGAGGATGAGGAGGAAATGGCGAAGATCAGAGCCAGACTGTACCGGTATGATACAGCGGATCATGAATGGAAGGTACGTTTGTACCTACTTAAACATTGTCCATTACATTATTTAGAGAATCAAAATACTTAAGCATGTAACAAACAAATTCGGTCAGAGTGTCGTTAAGGGGGTGGACCCAGCCTTTCGTCTTTCCTTTCGCACCCCCTTATCTTTACTCCGACCAGAAATTCCTGTTTCTGACAGATCATTTATTACTTATCTAGTTAGGGCATAGTCCGTTTTTACTTATGCTTTTTCATAAGCTCCATGGTCTAGTGGGTTTCATGCTTGCTTCTCTCTCATACACAAGCTGCAGGTTAAAATCAGGTGCTAACCTATGTCAAAGCTGATGTACCAATGAGAGATGAAATTTATCTAAATTATTGGACATTCCATGTTTCAGATGACACATTAACCCTTTTGCTTCTCTGCTGGCTGGAAAAGAAAAGATAATGACACAACAATTAAGGCAAATTTTATGTTTTTTGCCCATAAATGCCCACATAGAATAATAATAATAGATTGACATAGAATAATAGAATCTACAGTACTCTAGGTGACGTCTGTCATAAAAGTTCTGTTTTAGGGTTTATGCGAGTCTACAGGTTAAGCTGTAGGTCCTGGCTACAGTTGCTACTGCAGTAGTAGTTGTTGTAAAACCCCTCCAACCTGCACTGAGTCAGCGTGGTGGCTGTCTCGTGTGTGTCTCAATCTCACTCGTATCTGGTTAAAGTATTGTGCCCCTTAATTAATTAATAGGCTACATTTATTTTTTATTGTCTTCATTTACAATTTTATGCCCCAAGACCATAAGCAGTTTTTGTGTTTAATTTTAGGATGTGGTAGGCAGTCCCTTCCATTGGTGGGTTGCCTAGTACAGTTTGAGTCTGATCATATGCTGTCCTATATGG
The DNA here is from genome assembly GCA_949825045.1 of Argyresthia goedartella. Lineage (NCBI taxonomy): Eukaryota > Metazoa > Arthropoda > Insecta > Lepidoptera > Argyresthiidae > Argyresthia > Argyresthia goedartella. Next base: position 18,827,399 of record OX463828.1, read on the forward strand.
GTTACTATTTCAATATTCTTTTTGAAGGGAGAATGCTTAGTGCTGAGGCCAGCCCATTTTGATGTCTATCTATCCTTCCCTTATAGGTTTTTGTCATGCATTTAACTTCTTTCTTGACTGTTGGCATGTGTAGGTACTTGTGTACTTCTTAACTTTTGGTGAACCAAGGTGCATTGATGATGACTGACTTTTAAGATGCTGTTTTGGTATCATTGCAGGATTTCTACATAATGGTGCTTTGATGATGACTTTACTTTTAAGTTGCTGTTTTGGTATCATTACAGGAATTCCTTGTTTATTTGCTTGCTTCTGGATGGTCACATATATTCTGCAAATGCTGTCACTACAGTTTCTGAATTGGTACATCTGAGGTTTATATTAGGTATGAAGAATCAGTCGGGCTCAGGACTGATTCTTCAGGCACTCCAGCTTTGATTTTCACATAATATATTTGGTTCTCAGTATTTCAGTAAAAGGTACATGTAATGCGGCAGTAAATTCTTCAGCTTGAATAGAAGTCCTACATTCCAAACCTCATCAAAAGCTCGCTGTACATTCAAAAATAACCCAGAACAGTATTCTTTTTCTAGAAGTAATGTCCTTAACGAGGGGCCTGGCCTTTACCTGGATATGAGTAAGATTAAACCAAAATTACTCCGCCATGCTGGCTCAGTGCGGCTTGATGGAGGGGTTTTACAACCACTACCATGTGGTGATAGTAGCGGGGACCTAAAGCTTAAGTGTCATCCGAAAAACTAAATATCCGATACTGTACTTAAGATAAATTAATTATCTTATTGGTACATGGTCAGGATTCGAACCTGCATCTCCTGTGTGAGAAGCAAGCTTTATTTGTCGCAAGACTTCAGCGGTGATCAGATCAAATCCGGGCGCCTTTAAAATTCCAGGTTCAGGATTGTTTGACATACTTGCTTACTTCCTTGGTAGAAGTGGCGGACTAAGTTGTACATCACATTCGAGGTAGGATCTGATTTTTTCAACTAAGCTGTTAGTAGGCGATATATTGACTATGTATAGTCAGGGCTATCTAGTATTCTCATCCAACATTGATAGAGCGTTGTTACCGCTAGGGGCCAGCCTATTGTTCTCGTAACCGCGAATATCCATACATTGATTACCAAACGAGAGCCCATAAGAGATATTACTATCACAGATACTATAATACTATACAGTTACTATTAATAAATTGAATTACCTTATTTCATACTTCTATTACCGCTTGGGGCCATACTGGCTAAGTACAGTCGGCTACCGAAACGATGATTTGGAGGTTTTGTGAAGAAAACGTTTTGATAAGATGGTTATAAATGAAAGACGAAATTAGCAATGAGACAAAAAGTTTTTATGTTTGGATACTTTAATCTCAGTCCTGCAACGATATTTTATTCTTATCAGACAGATTTTCCACTTGGGATTTTCTGTATATTAAATAAAGAATAAAAATTTAAACATAACTTTGCCGATAACAAACGAAAACTGCGTTGATGAGCTTGTATTAGCTGCGTTTTCCTCTTAATCGTTCATTTTATTTTACGAAAACTGCACAGAAGCACTTCACACACTACACGCTTATTTGTCGAAACATGAAGTGACACCTGCACCTATGGTTCATATTAAGTTCTATGTCCAAAGCCTAGTATGAGATAAGAAATAACTTTTTTAATGGTTCAACTAAAAATACAACCCTTCCTAATTGGTTAACAAAACAATGACATGAAACACAAAAGAAAATATCAAAAGACCGGTAAGTAATATTTGTAAAATGAAAGGGAAGAGGGTAATTAACCAAGGTCATCAAGCAGGTAAAGCCACTCACGATGACTAATGAACGACATATGTCTGAATGTGTGGACAGAAGTTTCAAGAGCGTTATTACAATACAAACTGTGGCTAACTGTACTTTTTACAATCCTCTCTGGCCAAGTGCGAGTTGCTTTTCATTTAAATAATAATGGTCAAAAAAGGCTGGCCCCTAGCGGCAATACTCTTTGGCCCTAGCGGCAACAACCCATTGGTAATACTTTGTATATGTTATGTATATGTGATGTTATTCTTGATTCGGATCGCACTCCCTGCATGAGCAGTATTATGTGGATGGTGAGCTGCATAAGTGCAATATCATTTCATTAGGTATTTTTTTGTGAGATAAGTCTTTGCTACCATTAACATGTCATGTTTCTTCTTACTTCTTTGATGTTCCATGTGGCAATGCGTAAGGACGCCATTAAGAGACAAGTTTGTTGGTGACTTGTGAGTAGACCTATTAGCATGGTGAGGCACCCATTTGATCAAAGAGGCGGTCCATCTTTTCAGCTTGTTTTATGAGGATGTTTTCTAGGCTTTGAGTTTTGTTGTTCTGTCGTGATACAGCTTGCATAAGTTGTTTTATTGTGGATGAGTTTTATTAGTTTCTTCATTTAGTTCTGGCGTGCATTCATATTCATTTTGGGGTGTTATTATGTTGGTCATTCGTGGTCGGTTTCTAAGAAGACTTTTTATTCTTTTTAATTCGCAGGGTGGTTTTTAAGATATAAAGCACAATTAGCCGGGGAGTCTATCCTTTTTTTTACATTCAGTGGTGTGGTGGTTTTCTGCATATTTTACTCATCAATGTGGCGTCATACAGTTGTTGCGTAGTGTGGCCATATTTGCATTGGGGGATGATGTTCATCCGTTTCAGGTCTTCTATGATAACGATAACCGAGATGTGGTAGATATACTTTAGGTCCTTAACATTCTTGTTATTTGGGCCTGGCTCTAAATTAACGAACCATGTAGAGAGGGGCGGGGCGTTTTGGGGTCCATGTCTGGCATTGCTGATATCCCCATCAGTTGTATTTTCAGTTCTCCCAATTGCTTCTTTGATCGCTTTTGTTGGTGTAAAGAGGAGTGACGTTTGCTAAGTGTTTGTATAATAATATATCTACAGTAATAAAGACATTTTGAATTTTGAATTGCAGATTTCTCATCACAATGCTATAAGATCTTTGAGGTAAAAGTATGACTAATGATGTTTTTTTCACGGACTACGTTCATTAGACTTTTATATGTCTCAATGTTACTGCATGTTTCTCATAGTTGATTTTTAGTCACAACTTTGTATGTATAAAGAGATTTCTCCAGGATTTCCCCTGATAATTCATTTAGTTTCCTCAAAGTCAAATTTATTTATTACTGTAGATATTTACATATACTTAGCAAACGTAATTTTTTGCTTCTTCTCTACATTGGATCACTGTGGGAGAAGCAGGGTGTAGAAACTCCTACAGATTGATGTTTAGATCTCTTTTAAAAATTGCTTGTGCTTAACTAATACAAATATTACAAAATTCATTATTATAATTAATAAGCAGGAATAAATAATTACAAAATTATTAACAGCTAGATTATAGTCCCATAGTTTAAGTCATTTTGAACTTTTTAATATCCCTTTTTCGATAAAGTCACTTTAACTTGCTTTTTAAATTGCTCAAATGACAATTTCAAACTCTCCAGAGGTATCTTATTGTAGTAGAGAATGCACCGACCCTTGACTGGCTAACCTTCGCGAGTCTAATCCGAGGCGCAACTAGTCTGTAATTATTTCTTAGGTTAACATTACAGCTATCGCTATGTTTGGGAAATGTTGTAAGGTTCTTGCATACATACATTATATTTTCGAAAGTAAATTGACTAGCTACAGTTAGTATGTCAATTTCTTTAAAAAGCTCTGTTAAGGAGTCTGTTCGTTTAAATTATAAATTGCTCGAATAGCTCTTTTCTGTAAAATAAAAATACATAGTTTGAATATCCGCTGCTTCCCCCCACAACAATATATACCATAGGACATGACACTATGAAAGCAACTAAAATAGACTAGCATAGATGTAGCTACATCCATGTTTTGTCTGATATTCCTGACAGCGGAAGCCGCAAAACTTAGTTTACCAGCTAATTTATCTATGTGGGGTCCCCACTGCAATTTGCTATCAATGGTTATTCCAAGAAACTTTGTATCATTTACTAATTCCAACGTGTTGCCGTCTAACACTGAACTGGTAACAACTTGCCTGACATTTGGAAGTGAGAATTTAATACACTTGGGATTACCAGCGTTTAACATCGTTTAGGGATCAATCCTGGCACCAACAGAATATTGATTATATGTAAACAATACGTGCAACTTATTCAGCGGCGGGTCTGTGTACCAATTTGATTATGACACCTGTTTGCTATGCACTTAAAGATGTTGCAGAGGCTCAAAATATGCTCCAGTTGAATTATGATGTACTATGTAAATGGGCTCACGATGTTGGACTGGTTATAAACGCACAAAAATTTAACTTATGCATATTCACTCCCCATATCTCAACGACGTTCATACCATAAATCGTGGCCCATGATCACCAGTGAATGCATCAGAGCACTCACAATAATGGGAGTGAATGCATAGGATTATGTAATAACTTAGATTTTGTCGGACATATTTGGGCACGATAATAAATGAACACTTCAACTGGGGTCCTCATATCGAATCTATATGAAAGCGATTGAGGGCTATTATGGGTAAACTAGTATTCATTATCATCATCACCCCACAAAGGCTAAGTATTTACTTAATCTTAGTAGGAAAAACTTAGCAATACTGGCAGGTGTGGTGACAGGTCACTGCAAACTAAATAGACACCTATCATTATTAAGGCTCGCACAGGACCCATCATGCCCTCACTGTGGCTTGGAGGAAAGTAGCCAGCACTTCTTGGGAGAATGCGTAATGTATTCAAACATAAGATGGCGAACACTGGGGATGGATAGCATTAAAACAGATGATTTGTCTTACTAACTTAAAGTTTAGCGACATCCAAGAATTCATTAAACGAACAAGAAGATTTGGGGAGGGACATCTGTTGATCCAACAGTAACCAGTGCCGAAACACTGGGAATTGGGTGAAATAGTCACGATAGAGGACTGATCACCCGCCTGTGGTTCAGCGGGCGTCCCACCTCATAATCATAATCATCATCATGCACAGCCCACATCAACCCACTACTGGACACAGGCCTCTTCTCTATAGCGCCAACCCCTACGGTCCTGTGCCATCCGCATCCATTGAGATCCTGTCGACTTAAGTATATCGTCGGACCATCGAGCAGGTGGTCTGCCCACTGGCCTTGTTGCTACCCTTGACCATCACTCCGTGACTGCTTTGGTCCACCGTCCGTCATCCCGTCTAGCCAAGTGTACCGCCAATCTCCACCTCATTATTCATTAATAGTAATCTAGTAATATTGAAGCATAAAGTACATATAATATACTTATGCCCGATTTAACCAACAGTTAAGGGGCACTTAGCTCTTTTTCTTAGCTGTCTAGCGATTGTTTCGATGGCCGGACTCCTTTATTAAGGGGGTCCCCAAGCAGCCTAGATGACCCTTAAACTTAGGGCAAATCGAAATAACCGCTAGTGGCCCCTGAAAGAAATAAAGTATCCCCTAAAAGATAGGGATCGTTGGTGGAAGCGGCCATTAGACTACTATATTTATCATTAGCAGATTAAATAATAAGTTATGGATTAAGCAGCTATGGAAGAACTTATAAAACAAACATAAATAATATACATAAAATTCAATTAAGTGTGCTAAAAAATATTGTACCAAATAAGATAAAAATACAATACAGAGATGACGACAAGGCACTCCTCGGGTATTGTAAAATAATCGATGTTTATAACAAAACAAATGACTCAATATTTGTGAAGTAATAGATAACATCCATAACTTAAAACGTCTTCGTACGCGACCTAAACAAATGCGCTCAATAGCATACATGCCTACCTATGTTGTACCTAGATTTATTAATTACAAGTAGGCGAACAACACAATGTATAGTTCCACAGCGAGGTCATTAATGCCGTGTGTTTAAATAAAAATAAATGTAAAACTATTCTTTCAATTTTGAAGACCAAGGAAGTATCATCAGCAAACAACACTATGGCAGTCAATTTCTCCACCATGAAAGGCAGATAGTTAATATATGCCACGAATAAAAAAGGACCTAATATGGAAACTTTTGGAACGCCAATTTTTACAGCCGATCCATCAGATTTAACGCCGTTAACTTGTGCCTTTTGAATTCTATTGCTTAGGTATGATCTTAGTAGAACGCTTTATTTCGAACTCCGTAATGATTTAATTTTATTAGTGGCGTGTCATGATCAACACAATCCAATTCCTTCGACAGATCGCAAAAAACTCCGATAGCACCCTGAGTGGCCTCCCAGGGAGAATAAATATGATATATAAAGGTAAAAACCTGCATCCGTAGTCGATTTACCCCTAGTGAAACCGAATTGTTTGCCCTGGAGATGTTTTCTACCGTTGAAGTGTGAGAGTAATTGATTGAGCATGATCTCTTCAAATATTTTACTTAGTGCTGGAAGAACAGACATTTTCTGAAATTTGAAGGATCACCCTTGTCTCCCGACTTGAACAGAGGTATCAGTTTACTGTGTTTCAAGAGGTTTGGGAAAACTCTATCGTCAACACATTTATTGAATATATAAGCTAATTTGGGGGCTATAACTAGAATTACTGAACCAATGACTTTGACTAATACACCCCAAAGGTCCTCGGATTTTTTTTAAGTTATGAAGGTTTTGACAATGATAAAATTTTAAATATACATTACTGACGCTAACAAAGTGTCTGCTTCATATGGAGATGAATTTAGACGCTCTGTCGTGGGTAAGGGTACATTGGTGAAGAATGTTTCGAAAGCACGAGCAACCTCAGCGTTGGCTTTGACAACATCATCAGCTATCTTTAGGCAGAAATCGTTATCCCTTGGTATAACTTTGCCATTTTCACGGTTTATTATTTGCCAAACGGTTTTCATTCTATTATTTGATTTTTGTATTTTTATATTAATGTGTAAAGTTTTTACAGTTCTATAAACCAACTTGAAAGTTTTGGAATATTTTTTAACATGTCATGAATTTTTCTATGAAAGTTACGGGTTTTTTGTTCATAAAGGTCATACAAGATAACTCTTCTTTTACGAATTCCAAACGTTGCCCAGTCATTAAATTAAGATTTACTGTTGTAGTCATTGATTTTCTTGAATTGAAAAACTTTATCGAATTCTGTTTTAATAATGTTGAAGAAGTCTGAATAGCTTTTATTTGGATTCTGTTCATTACTATCCGCTACTGGCAAATTTATATCTAAGTTTTTGTATACGTCTCTAGTCTATGGGATGTAATAGGCCTATAAAATGATGGTTCATCTTAACCTTTAGCAATTGGGAATGAAACTGTTTGACCGCTGTGATCGGAGGTAAGCAGTTAAATACATTTTTACTTGTAAATGCACAATCACAAAAAAACGTTATCTAAGCAAGTTTGGTAAGTGTAATTCTAGTCGGCTCTAGAAATACATGACATAAATTAATTTATTTCGATAAATTATTAGTCGTTGTTTCGTTGTTGTCTCTACAAGAAAATTTACTTTAAGATCGCCACAAACAATTAACTTTTTTCTGTTATTACAAAGCTTAGTGAGGGCTTCCCCTATAATTTTCTCAAATATTTCGAAATTTCTAGGGCCTTTTTCATCTCTTGGAGGTCAATAGACACAAACAATAACATGGCTGTAACTCAACACAGGAGACCTCTATTTGTCTTTCAACAGTAAGTGCAAGAATATCTTTCCGTTGTTTCACCTTCATTTATTTTTACTAAGATATAAAACCACCTCTATCAGCAGTCTTTCTATTGTAATTACTGACAATTTTGTAGTTATTTATGTTAAAAGAAATCATATTATTCCTTTAGCCCAGTGTTCTGTAATAAACATAACATCGACGTCAGAATTTTCTAGAAACAATTCTAATAAATTGACATATTTAGTGGCTCTTGTATGGATTTGTTAGACAGCTTCCGCTGAATCGTTTTCCTGCGCAGTGACTTTCAGCATTCGCATTTTTTCGCGATCTTTTTCTTTCAACTTGTAAAATTTCTTGGTGCGACTTTTATGTTGTAGCGAAAACGTTTAATCGCTTTTGGCCTCGATTGTTAAATTATACACAAGAAGATTTGAGAACTCGCGGTGTTTCTTGATAGAATATTTCTTCTTTTGAAAATGTTAATGTACATAATTTGATTTGATATTATTTATATCTCACGGTAATATTTATCTACCTTTTATCTTCCTACATATTTATATAATTAATAGTATCATGCTAGGACCCTGTTAGCCGCAGCCAACGCATTGGCCGCCGGATCACCCGCCACATAAAGCAACGGTCGCCCGACCTGTCGCCGCTGCGACGGCAAGAGTAGTGTAAAGGCCCATCGGGCGGTTGATGCGGCGGCCGTAGCTCGGTAGAACCTCTGTGAGAATGAGCCTAACCCCTGAGAGCATTATTTCGCGAGTATTCGTAAACAAGCAATCACCGGCAAGTAACTATAATAATAACGCTCGGGTTAACGTCTACGCCACTCGAATATTCGATGCCTAATGCTCATTACACGCGAATGCTCCCATTGAGGACGCTCCTCTAGTCAAGAAGGTTGAATATTGGTCGAATCATTTGATAATTTGGTAAGTATAAAATAAAAAGTGATGCTTCAAATCGTCAAGCCCACCTGTAGACTCGCGTAAACCCTAAAACGGAATTTTTATGACCGACGTCACCTAGAGTACTGTCGAATCTATTATGGGCATTTATGAGCAAAAATCATAAAATTTGTCTTAATTGTTGTGTCATTATTTTTTCTTTTCCGGCCAGCAGAGATAGCTAAAGGGTTAACTAGTAACTCTTGTCTAAAACATAACTAGTAATTCTGTGAGAACAGTAGACCTCAATTGAAATCCGTCTAAATATAACGCTATAGCAAACTCCCCTCCACTCTCCTCTTCTTTTTTTTTTTCGCAACGTCTTGCATAGAGCGGTGTACTTCGTGTGCCTGTTATATTTGATTGAACTCTGTCGATAAATAACGGTACAGCAAACTTCGCCCCTTTTCCCCCAGTCAAAAATTGCTATCGTCTAAATTTGTAATTAAATCAAGGAACTTGTGCGCCAATTTTCGTTCGGCTGGAAAATGCGACCTGTAGGCGAGAACAAACAGACGGACAAAAGCATTTTTGGCCAAGTCAAAGTTGTTTATTACTGTAGATACTCACTAGCAAACATCATTTTTTGCCACTTCTCTACATTGGACCACTGTGGGAGAAGTGAAGTCAATCTCGAAACTGGTTCACTCGCTCGGTCACTTATCTGCCAGACATAGGGTTGATGTTTGAAGAAAAAGATTTGACGCTTCACGAAAACAGTGCAGACTTGTCATCATATCGTCTATCTCAAATTTCTTCAAACAGCACTTTTTAATAAATTAAAAATAAGGAGTCATTCATGGTTGTGTTTAGCAAAAAGACACAATTCACGTAGTGTTTTAAGATTTTAGTTTAAAATTTGCTTTCAGTAAAATAAAATATCTAGTAAAAGCAATGATATAGCAAGTGAAGATATTCCTGTATGTAAATTTTATTAATGAATTATGCAACTAGAAATAAATACGCTAGAAAAAATATGCGAATTAGAATATGACCGATTATAAAAACAAGATATTGAGAAAATTTGCTATAAAAAAGTGCCCAAATGCGACTCGGACTCGTCCATGAAGGTTTCCGTTGTAGCAAGTAATTATGTGACTGGATGTTTGTGTTGTAACTTTGTTTTTCATAGTTTTTGTATAAATGACAAAGTTATCTTTGCGGTTTTAATAAATGTTTTATGTCTTAAAACTGCTTATTTTATTTTGTTCAAACCATTATTGCTGCCACATTTTGAAGTTCCATCTCAAGTCGATATTTTCGATAGCGATTTTTTCTGTTCTAGATCAGTGGCTTTGTTCTTTCCTGTAGCAATCTTGAAATTTCTGAATCTTCAAATTTCTTATTTGAAGATTCAGAAATTCCAACTGTGTCAGGCAACTGTTAAGCTTCTGTAGCCGGTTTTGTGCCTTGTCAATTTTTATTTATTTATTTTTCTGGATTTTGATTGTATTTCTTGTTTTCACCAGCGGTGTAGTTTTCTTATTAGTATCTTGTTAGGGCGATTATTATTGGTTTTGGCTGTTATGTTGGAGTCAGAGGTTTTTGGCCGACCAGTTCATGGTACAGAGAGATGGCTTTTCTGTGTCTTCCTCAGCCTTTTGGTCCTTCAGTTGTTGAATAGTTTGATTCGCTTCTAGTAATTGTTGTAAAAGCGCTGATATTCTCTGAAGGCTCGACTCGTGAGTACGGTAGCACTTGTCACGTTAGTCTTAACAGATTTCTGAACTGATCTCTTTCAACAAGACATCAACCCAATCACTATGCAGCTGGCTCAACTGGCTCAACTGGCTCTTAAGACTATTGTTTGAGATAAGGATTTTCTCAATCTCCAGTTCACTGTCAGTTCTCTCTTGTTCATATTTAGTTTGGTTCTGGAGATCAAAAGATCTTGAAGAGCGTTGTGAAGCTGCAGGGCGGTCTCAGCTGTGCGCGTTGTCATCTTGGACTCCATGCTGGAACCGAGAGACAGGGTACAGCAATATAGTGTTCTAATAAAGAGAGTTTAAGGGAGGCGACTTAGTTATGTGCTTTGTGTTTATATGGTTGTAGTACTGGCAACCCGTTGATGTGAAAACTAATTTACCTAAAAACTACACAAAACGTTAATGTTTCTATAATAACAAATCAGTCAGACTATTAGTGAAGTGAGTAGGTAAAATATAATAAAATTGACTTTATACTTAATAGATAATAAGAAGGTTATTTTTATTCTATAACCTAATTAAACTAAAATAGTGTAATTCTATTAATACTTCACTATCTAACAATAAGCAAGCGTTGATCAGCTCTGAAGTAAGTAGCTAATATGTCTCTAGAATTAGCTTCAAACGTACACTGTATTCATATGAATTGCCAAGGTCTAATCTATCAGTGCACTTGTGTATATCGTGTAATAAATATGAGTGAACGGCTAAAGTTTTATCGTTAAAAGTACTTCCACATATTGTCAAATACTATGCCCGGTTCCTATATTTCAAAAACTATCCGTTTTAGTTACGAATGGTAGTTAATTCTACGAGGCGTAAGCTAAAACCGTTCCTATAAAAAAACGTCTCGTTATGTAACCAACCGACGGCTGGCTACTAACGGATGGGAGGGTTATCGGCAACGGAGCGTAAGCGTATTGTATGGAGATGTCACTTGGTTCCTATAAATATTTTAAACGTCAGTAGACTTTCCAGATAACTATTCGTAATGCCACTTGGTTACCCCTCAATTTCGGTCGGTTAAATTTTATATTTCACTGTTTTCGCTGTAATTTTGAATTTAAAATGTCCAGTTCATCTGATAGTGACAGAGAAGTGTTCGAAATTATATCGAACTCCAGTGAGACTGACTCAGCAGAAGATAATAGGCAAAACATGCAGCCCAGGACCATTAGCTCAATGCCCAGGACAGAACAAATGGGAGATCACTGAACAAGCCTCGTACCAACAACCATGACGGTCACGATCCTCAGCCATGAGGTAGCGACTAGAACGAAAGAACCGACAGAAATATCCCTGAGTCTTAGAGCCCTGAATGAAGATTTAGGTACCGAGGCAAAAAGTTGCATGCCTACTAGGCGGCAGACAAATTTGTAGATAAATCAAATGGGAAGATGATAGGTACTCACCGGCGTAATATACATTTCAAACCTGGTGGTTTGAAATGTATTATACACTTTGTATTTTTTGAAGAATTTGTCGACTAGAAGAAGACTCAAACTTTTTGCAGGATATATGTATACTTATTTCAATTGATGGATGTCAATGTCGAGTCAAATGTCTTTTTCGCGCGATGAACGTTCCGTCCTTGTTATGTATTCTATGCATTCTATTAAGTTTGATAAGGAAAAAAATATGTCACGAAGATGCCTGCGTTCGTGTAGCTCTAATAAACATCATAAGTTTAGAGAACTCTAAGATCAATTCGTATGTAAATCTAATTTGTATCGGCTTGAACTTTATCTTATTACAAATTTCAATCCTGCATATAACGAAACGCACATCTCTGAGTGAAGAGGGCGCGTCGGTATTTCAATGACATCTATGACCAACGGACGTCCGTAGGTAAAAGGTACAGAAAGTAAATTGTGGAACGGTATTAATGACTCGTAGTTGGTTAGGGAAAAACGGACACTTTTACGGATGACGATCCGTTAAATATAGGAACCGGGCATTAGAGACAAAACAAAAGACGCCGCCACGGTGTTTGAGGATGGACGTTTCTCACAATAGTGAGGCTAGAGCATTATATAGTGTATTATTACTTATTATTGGTTAGTTATGGTGTTGTTTCAAGTTGTATACTTGTAAAATATGAATAATAGATAGCAATACTTCCCGGTTTGTAAGTTGGCAGTTCGAATCATCCTTTGTCTGTTGGTCCGTGATCGATTATTTTATCAGAATTACAATTCTGTCCACATTGAGCTCTGGCACACTCTTAGTTAACGAACTATCAACACATTTAACACCATATTAACACAAATAGTCGAATTTAAACAAATTAATTCAGCTAAAACGTAGCACAGCTGTTTTTGACGTCTGTACTACTGATGTTCTGAATGCCCTAAGGCGCTGCTACCTCGTCCGTGCAAAGGTCCCCGTTACTCCAGGCGGAAATACCCGCAGTGTGAGAGGGATGGAGCCGGGAAAAAATGAAAAAACGTAGCGCTAAATCACAGAAAATTGTTTAAAAATAAACGCGCTGTTTTGTTAAAAAGTTATTTAAGGAGATTTTGGGAAAAAATAAAACAATTTAGAGGTGTTATCATAATAAAATTCTATCGAGAAAATTTCATCCAATCGCGTTTTCCTTTAGTGAAAATCTTAATCAAATATTGAGTATTTGATTTAAACGTAAACCCAAAAATCAAATCTGATGGTGGAGTAAATGGATTCGAAAAAAACCCCATTTTTTTTTCGTATCACCTTAAAGCATAATCGGTGGAGGCTTTCTATTTTTTTCTTTTGTATATTTGGGAAGATCAGCATCATCTTCAATTGGTAGGGAGGAGTAAGCATTTTTCAATATTACAATATCTTTAGAGCTCCGTGGTCTAATGGGTTTCGCGCTTGCGCTTGAGATCCAGGTTCGATTAATGACAATTTACCTATGAGATAATTAATTTATCTTAAGTACATTATCAAAAGTTTAGTGTTTCGGATGACACTAAGCTGTAGGCCCCTCTACTATTGCTACATGGTAGTGGTCGTAAAACCCCTCCACCAGCCGACATTGAGTGGTGGACTATGGCTTAATCTTACTCGTGTCTGAGTAAAGGCCTGTGCCTCTCGGTGGGGACATTCATGGGCTACGTTTATATTTATTTATTTACAATATCTTTATTGTAAATAAATAATCAATATCGTATATGTTTTGATTAAGTCAAAATTGTTTGTATCGGTTTTTGGTCTGGGAAAGTATTTCATGGTCTGAATTTTGGTTGTTAGCCACTCGAGCGATCCGCGCGGCTCAGGTAGCTCTATTTTTTAATCACTCGCGTGACATTATATATCGCATGAGACATATGCCACGTTCGACTTACAAGTCGCATGACGTTGATTTTCTGCATTTTTTAATCGTTCGTCATCGGTGTTGCCAATAAATTTGGAAATGTTGATTTTTATCCGCACGCAGAAAAAGTAAAAACCGGTAAATATCGCTTAGGAAACGGAACGTTAAATGCTTTATTATAGGCTGTATGACAGTGTTTGTTCAATTAAGCTGCCTACTAAATCCTAGCAATAATATGGAACAAATCGGGCTGTTCAATCTGTCGCAAATGGCATATTTGACGTTTTGGATTCTAATTTAAAAAAACGCGCGAAAACAGCAAACTCTGACACTTCAAATTGTGATGACACTGTTGACATTAACTTTGACGTATTTGACGTTTATTCTACTATTCGACTTGCGCAACCAGTGGTGCTGACCACTCGTTGCAGGCGAAAGACTGAAAAATACGAGATTTCGGATGTCGAAGGAAAATCAGTATAAAAGAGCGCTCGCGTGACCTAAAAGTCATACGAACGATTCAAAAATAGAGCTCCAGGAGCCGGTCCCTAAAGCGATCGCTACATGTAGAAATTACCAACCGCAAATACCACGCTATGGGTTTGCATAGTTATAGTTATTACAAAAAAACTATGCACGGCATTTAAAAAAGCACAGAATACTTACACCGGCGCATCGAACGGCGACTTTCCGCGGGAGTTTCAGATTTGCGGCATCTAAGTGTTGGAATGATATTCCCCCTCCAGTCCGTTGCCTGAGTTTCCGCCCAAAGGCACACGCCTTTGGGCGGAAACTCAGGGCACATTTGCTAGATCAGCAGAGACTACTCCTCCCCTCCGTACCAACCTCACGCCGCAATAAGTCTTGAGTCTGTGGTCGGTCATTGCCAGTGGGACCGAAAACCCAACACTTAAATTTAATGAAAAGAGGGATTGAAAAGCGCGGGCCATGTTTATTTATTTAACTTTTTGTATGTGTCATATATAACAGCCATATTTATATTTACCATTATTGTTACTTATTTTTTATATATTCTTTATATTTATGTATTTATGGATTGTACCACGCCGCGGTCTGGGGCGCTCGCGAGGTAACACTTGGCGCTGACTGAAAATCAGCGTTGAAGGCCTGGCCTTCAACATTATGCTGAGTCAGACGCCATTTATAATGACAGTGACACACCACGACTGTCATTTCATTTTATATCATGTGTCAATGCAACTATTTATCTCTGTGTTTTGTTTCTTTGTTGTAATTGTAGTGTGTTCACTGTCTTTATAATAAATCTTTCTTTCTTTCTTTCTTTCTTTCTTTCTTTCTTTCTTTCTTTCTTTCTTTCTTTCTTTCTTTCTTTCTTTCTTTCTTTCTTTCTTTCTTTCGTTCTTTCTTTCTTTCTTTCTTTCTTTCTTTCTTTCTTTCTTTCTTTCTTTCTTTCTTTCTTTCTTTCTAATTTTATTATTAATATCATAAAAAAGATTAGTTAGGCGTTATAGTCACATGCATTGCTAAATGAATATCACGTGTTAGATAGAAGTAAATCACGTGACGAAAAAAATATTGTGAATATTTCATTCACATACAAAATACAAATATACAAATATACAAATACGTTTATTTTGCCAAAATAGATAACAATTGTGAAAACTTACTAATACATGCAATAAGTATTTATTTTTTACGAATGTAAACTATAAAATTTTTGGTTTTACTAAAATTTCAGACCCTATTATTAGACTACTTAATCAAATTTAAAAAAAACTTACCGTCTAATAGTAGAAAAATCTAAAGTAAATCTTCGTAGAAATAGGCTATCAAATTACAAGTTCCAACCGAATATTGCAGAGCGCTACGTAGACATAATCATGGATAGCTTTTAAACTGTTCATTTCACACACAAAATATTAATGGAAAACGTGGACCACTCTTTATATACGTAAGATTTGTGAAAATAATATCTGTACTATTCACACATTTTCATATCATATCACTATTATATTATTAAACAGAAAGATGATTAGCACAAAAGAAACTTCATTAAATTGCAAACAAGTTAAATCATTGCAAAATTTAAAATAACAAAAGAAACCTCGGAAAAATTAACTCGCAAAGACGCATTGAAAGAGACCGAATCATACTGAGAGGGGTACGTATTCGTGCTCGGACCGTTTTATACGCCACGCGATAAAGGTCGTTTCACGGTGATATATTTTTTCTAAACCAAACGAAGCTAGAATTGACACAGTTGTATAGGCTTAACGTTGTAAATAAAAACGCGACCGTTTTTTACCCCGTAGGGAAGAAAAACATGATTTCAGGTCTTGCCGAGACCTTTCGGAAATCAGATACCTTCCTTAAGGAACTCTACGAGTCGGATTTGCACATAGAGAGTTCCAAGTTTTTTTTTAATCCTAGGCGGGAGACAAGAAGTAGGTATTTGGAAAGTTTTAAACAGCTAGTCATATAACACTGTCACCATGGATTTATTGTCAATAGTTTGTCCGATATTTTTAAAATCTTTTATTTAACTTGAATGAAAGGTACCTCGACCACTCTTTTTGGTGACAATAGAAATAAGCTTTAGTGGTAGCGGAATAGAGGTTAAATTAGAAATTCCAAGATTATTTCTATCACCTTAAAAATATTATAAAATATTGAATACTTTACAAAGAAGAAAAAATCAATTAGTTATAATATTCACTTTTATGATACCCTAAAAAAACCAAACGTGCAGCAAACACATTCATTTCATAACAAATAAAATAAAACATATTAGAACCCTAAAAAGTGTGACGTAATGAAAGGTACCTCGACCACTCAACGGTGCCAATAGAAATAAGCCTTTCGGACCACAAAGTTGAATTCCTTGGGAAATGAAACCTTTTTGCAACTGACTGAACACGTTGAAAACAAAGTATTTGGTAGTGACTTAAATAAAATCTCTTTTTATTACAATACTACACTGATATCTATGAAACCTCTGCACATGATACGTAAATACCTGGCCACTTATGATATGATGACAAGTGATTGTCATTGTCCTTTACTATTGTTAGTCGATTTTGTTTTTTATTATTATTGTATTGTACAGAGTTGCGGTGAAGCCCAAAGGGAGGGTTATATTTTTCACCGTTATGTATGTATGTATTTATGTGTGTTCCTATGTACATACCATTTCCTTTACTCTTACTCAAAATTATAGGAATTCAACATTTTAGGATTCAACATTATAGGAATTCAACATTTTAGGATTCAACAATATAGTAATTCAACATTTTAGGATTCAACATTATAGGAATTCAACATTTTAAGAATTCAAAATTATAGGAATTGAACTTTGTGGTCCGAAAGGGAAATAAGCTTTAGAGATAATAGAGGTGAAATTAGAAATTCCAAGATTGTTTCTATCACCTTAAAACTCGAAACTCAAGTTTTTTCATATTCGCTTAAGTTGTCAGTAAGCCAAACTTGTGAGTTAGTTACAAGTTCATTAATACATTGCCGAGTTTTTAATTACAATTTAAGGTAAATGTTAGCAAAGAAGCCAAGTCAATGTCCAGCGAACAATCAAATCAAACATTTGAACACATCTTTACACTTTTAATGGCCGACTTGGGGCAACGATTTTTAACGGCGGTTTAGATTACTATTATTTTACCTGAATACAGAATTGACGATAATTCCTAATTCCTGCAAAAACACTAATCTGTAGGGTTAAATGTATGTCTATGAATATCTTAAAGTAGTTGACATGTATTTTTGTTAGTAGAAATAATTTTACGTACTTTATTGACCACGAAAAGATACCAAAAAAAAAAACGATAAATTTTCAGAAAATATTTTCTACCACAATGTCATCGGATTCTTCATATCAAAGCTAAAAGATTTCATAGACGTATTCTGTAGATTTAATTTCTAACAAATATCTATTGAGAAATTACCTACCTATTTCATTGTTAATTCTGCCAAAGAAAACTCGCAAGATCACGCGACGTAAGCTAAACTTCACTGCTCAACAGCTCTTTGTTTTTTCTTTACCACCTCTGGTATTTCGCTTTTCATCAATAGTGCTGTTCACTTAGAATCGATTTGTATTTTAAGTGAAAAAACAATTTTCACCACACTACCGGAATCAGCTGCCGAGCCCGAAGCGGTTTAGGGGCAACCGCCGCCGGGGCAACAATTTGTAGCCCGGATCGCTCAAGTGGTTAGGATCTAGGTTTATATCAGATTCCGCCCCCTTATCGACGCTCTGACCGATTGCTTTTCTGTTTTACAGGAGTAAGCAGTTTTGTTGATTTGGCGGAAAATATTGTCGGGTTTATCAGTTCCGGCGGCGGTTTTGGTTCATGGCAGAAATTATTTTGTTTCTATGGCGAGCAACATTATTCAAAACGTCACATGTCTTTTTTAGCGCGTTATCTTTTTGGGTAGATGAATAAAGTGAATGGTGGTCAACTGCCACTAGTTTTTTTAGAGTGTTTTCCGGTTGGATAATAATCACACAGGTTGCACATGTGTTTTTTTCCAATCAGGCACTGTTTTTTAGGGTTCCGTACCAGAAGGGTTCCAAACGGGACCCTATTACTAAGACTCCGCTGTCCGTCCGTCCGTCTGTAACCAGGCTGTATCTCACGAACCGCGATAGTTAGACAGTTGAAATTTTCACAGATGATGTATTTATGTTGCCGCTATAACAACAAATACTAAAAAACAGGATAAAAGAAATATTTAAGGGGGCTCCCATACAACAATTCTTTCAATACCACATACAAACTTATGGATGCACCTGGTTACGTACATGGAGTGTGAAAGTAACCGCACCAATAACTTTGTAAACAATATTTTGCTGTGTAAAATCCAAACTATTCACTCCACACCATCGCTTCCATTAAACGGTGGTACGGAACCCTTCGTGCGCGATTTAGACTCGCACTTGACCGGTTTTTTCCACGATTTCACTGCTTCAAAGACAGTTGACATCCAAATTTTTGTAAAATTCAATTTACAGGAGCGTGGAACTGGAGACATCAAGTTGCTTCGGCACAAAATACAAAATAGTGTCCGTGTGGTGATGCGCCGTGACAAGACACTCAAGGTGTGTGCTAACCACTTCATCACACCGGACATACGGATGAATGTCCACTGTGGATCAGACCGCGCTTTCAACTGGTCTGTATTCGCCGACTTTGCTGACGAGACTTGCAAACAAGAAATGCTGGCTATCAAGTTTGGAACTCCACAGAGTAAGACCCTTCCTATCGTAGCATTACCTATTTAAAAGTATAAAATTTTACGGTTTACTGAGGGAAAGACCAAGTTTCTTACCTATATTAAAAAAAACACAAGTCTAATTGATTGCGCCAATTGCTCTGGTTGGTTGGTGTTGCATGTATAAATCGACCGGGACCGACAATAAAAGAAAATAATATTGAAAAACAGGGAAGGGACTCGCAAGGTTAGGTTCCAACAGTTCTCGTCTCGAAAATGGTGTAGGAGGTTCAATTAATGCAGTTCACAGAATTATCATAAACACAGACTTTCACCACAATGGTTTTCGTTATTTGATGGTATTAGATTGATGAAAATATTGTGGAGCGATCGCGAATCGCTAGCGTCACCAATGTCCGTAGCCACCTTATTATTTTTCTTTTCGGGGTTCTCACATGTCACCAAGAAAGGTGCGACGCGAGGTTGGTTTTGTAAGGATGCTGTATAGGAAGGGATAGGACAAGGATAAAGGATTGGGAACATATTAACACTCAAATTACCTTTTCGGAGCAATCACACGTACAAAGCAATAACCAGAGACCTTATCATTAATTTGGCCTTAACACTAATAAAGTATAAAATTTTACGGTTTACTGAGGGAAAGACCAAGTTTCTTACCTATATTAAAAAAAACACAAGTCTAATTGATTGCGCCAATTGCTCTGGTTGGTTGGTGTTGCATGTATAAATCGACCGGGACCGACAATAAAAGAAAATAATATTGAAAAACAGGGAAGGGACTCGCAAGGTTAGGTTCCAACAGTTCTCGTCTCGAAAATGGTGTAGGAGGTTCAATTAATGCAGTTCACAGAATTATCATAAACACAGACTTTCACCACAATGGTTTTCGTTATTTGATGGTATTAGATTGATGAAAATATTGTGGAGCGATCGCGAATCGCTAGCGTCACCAATGTCCGTAGCCACCTTATTATTTTTCTTTTCGGGGTTCTCACATGTCACCAAGAAAGGTGCGACGCGAGGTTGGTTTTGTAAGGATGCTGTATAGGAAGGGATAGGACAAGGATAAAGGATTGGGAACATATTAACACTCAAATTACCTTTCCGGGGCAATCACACGTACAAAGCAATAACCAGAGACCTTATCATTAATTTGGCCTTAACACTAATAAACCATACATGATTTCAGATGCAGATCTCTGGAGGACAAAGTTTCTGGAAGCTCAAGAAATAGTCCGAACCAAGTGCAGCCTTTACTGTGATGATGACCTGCCCTCAGATGACGAGAGCAGCATCACAAGGAGTGAAGACTCTTACACACCAGAACAAAAGAGCGCGGAGAAGTCACCTTCAAACGAAGCAAGCAAGACAGCAGATAAAGATTCGGACGGAGTGGTCTTAAAACTAAAGGAACTGAAAGTGGAAAGTGAGAAATCTGATTAGTTAGTCACCACTTGTGATTAGAATAACAATTTTTAAATGATTTTCGTATGTGTAGGTTATGAACTATTCATGCATTTATGGATTTGATATTCCACGATAGGTCGGTGGAGTAAGAATTTGTCACAGGAATAACGTAACTATCAACTCGGAATTCACATTTTATTAAAATTTCTATATTTAAGTAAATCGCAATTACATATCATTTGAAAGTTATTGTGTACTTTTAGAAATATTTTTATTCCATTCCATTCCATGGTCATTGAAATAGTTTTAGTTTTTGTTTTATTGTTTAATACATTTAGTTCTGATGTGTGCGTTTGTGGTATTTTTAGTGTATTTCTCATTAGACTATTTTGCGATATTTTTTAATTTGTTCAGCTGTCAGTCGTTTCAGTTTGCAGTCCTCGTGTGAAATCCTTTATTTTTAATTGACATTTTATTTTTAGATGTAAATATCGCTAAAATATCTGGAACATCTTAAAATTCAAAATGTGTGATCAATTGCCACCGTCACACTAACCATACATGGGATAGGTAATTGGGGATGTAACTGGAGTTTCCTGACATTGGCAATTTTTTATGATTATTTAAGTCCTATTATAAAACCAACAGGGAAAGCAAGGTATTTGACATTTCAATTGAAAAATGTGATTTCATTTGGTGTGTTCAGCTTAGTGGCCAGCATAGCTGAATATTATAGATTGAAATATTAAACTGGTTCTGCTGTGCCTGTCGATTTATGTACTACGCCACCAACACAACTTGGTGCTTGATAGCTAAGCGTTCATTGGAATATGTTTAGTACACATAAACAGTGTTATCGTCACAATTTCTTATCAGAAATTTGTTTTGAGTTGTTAAAATAAAAACCACAGTGACCGTAATCGATTTTTAAACTTGCAATATTGGGAATAGATACATATTTCTAAACTTTTCTTTTTATTTGTTCCTCAACCACCTGTAGCACGATTTATTTGATCTAATGTTCTTAGATGAAGATGACAAAAGTGTTAGGCATGCATGATGGCGGAGATCGGTTGCATATTTACCTAATGTTGAGGTGTTGGCTATTATGGAATGCACTTTTGTATCGAAAAAATCCCGCGAGTTCGGGATCGACATATGTTCTGATTATAGAATCGGTTGTATATTTTTACCTATGTTAAACCTGAGTTTTGGCTAATATGGAATGCACTTGTGTATCGACCGTAAAAATCCTGCGATTCGACAAATCCAGTGTTTTTATGACAAATTGAACGCATATTTACTTATCATAAGATAAGTAAATATGCGTTCAATTTGTCATAAAAACACTGTATATAAATACTGTAACGCATATTTAGAATTATTCATGTAGGTACCTATTAAAACATATTATTAAATATTATTGTGATTAGTCAAATTTGGTTAATTTTCTTTCTTGTATGTTTGCATTCCTGGATTTCCTGGCATCCCGGGATTTATTTTTCCACAATAATAATTTAAGAAGCAACTTCCATAATTTTACAGTCAAAAATAACTAGGTAAATATGCATCCGAATATCCGATCTCGATGAGATTAGTCTTTCTATAACCTTTTGACCGCCCCAGTCAGAACTGGCTAACAACTGAAACTCGTGCCACTCTGGGGCGGCGGCGGCGGGGCGCCACACGTCGTCGGTGCTAACAAGACACACAGACAGACATTTCTTATTGAATTATTTTGCATAGCATAGCAAACATGCTTGGCGTCTGAGTGATGGAGGTCGTTTTGTATTGGATGTGTGGCTGTCAAAAGGTTAAATTATTACAAATAAATTAAAACAGAATATGTGTGTATGTACTCTTTTTCACTTTATTAATATCACATAGCATGTGCATTTCTAACACAATCCCAGTGTAGGTAGGTGCTCAAATCTTGTTACAGGATTTTATCTTTAACCTTTTGACCGATCCGGACTGGCCAACCTCTGAAACTCTTGCCGCTCTGGGGCGCCACGTCGGCGCTGTTGCACACAAATTTTAATATTAAATGAGAACTTATTCTTGTATGAATCAAGTTTTATTTTGCATAGCGTAGCAAACATGCTTGGCGTTTCAATGATGCAGGTCATTTTGTATTTGATGTATGGCGGTCAAAAGGACAACAACATGAATAAATAAAAACAGAATATGTATGTACTCTTTTTCACTTTATTAAAACCACACAGCATGTGCATTTCTAACAACCGCAGTGTAGGTAGATGCTCAATTCTTGTTACAGGAATTAAATTACATTATTGAGTTACAAACTCATTCAAATAAAGTTCCATTTTCAATTCAATACACAGTACACTGTTCATTTTCTTTAGCGTCTTAGGATTGAAAACTATAAATAAATCCATTGCAATCATAAAATTAGAATAGATTAACCTTTTGACCGTCTCAGTCGGCACTGGCCGACCACTGAAAGCCGTGCCACTGGTGCCACATCGGCTATAGACCTTCTCATACGAATTAAGTTGTATTTTATGTATGGCGGTCAAAAGGTTAAAGTCGGTTAAGGAGGTTAAAGGGAAGGTGTAAGGTCAAAAATAAACTGAAAATACAAATGGTGCATTCAACACAATTCAATTCAGCATAGTGAGAAAACCACACAACTTACAACAATATATAGTAATGGACATTCTGTCTAGTGGAGTCAGTGCGGTTTAACCATATCTGCCTGCACACAGAATTTGCTTTGGTGTACCCATCCACCTCTAAATAAAACAAGTTAGAAATTAGAAATAGCTTTGGAATGTAAATGCTTAGCAGAAAAATAATCTTTCTAAATTGTATCAGCTTGAAGTGATCATAGATCTTCTTTTGGTTTACTCTGTTTGCCCTCAAGCAGGAATGTTTGCAAGATGTTGATTCTGGTGTTAAGTTCCTTCTTCTTTTCATCTGAAACTTTGCCACTGAGGATCTTCTGCACTCGCTCATATTCCTTCTTTACAAACTCTGCACCCTTTTCTAGAATCTTCTCCATGATTGTTCTGTAGATTTTGCTGGACACCTTTTCCTGTAATTATTCAAGGTTTTACTGAATTAAAAGTAATGTAAACTGAACAATACACATTTCAAGATCAAGAGTTTCGCTGTGAACAAAGTACCTAGGTGTTTATTTCTGTGGGTAGAGAATCTTTGAAACAAGCCAAATCAACGAAATTAAATGCATAAAAACTGTACACAATAAAAAAATAATACTAAACAGATAAACCGCCCCAGGACATGCCCGGCCCATAGGTACCCATCACACTGGCAGTATTGCCGTGCTGCATGGCGAGTGAGATCCTTTGAATGCTCCAAAACAATTGTCAAAACCTCGGTCCCTCAGGAGTCGCCCAACGTCCTTGACAAACAAAATTAAATACCTTGGTGGAAAGATCCTTATCTACATTTTCAGTCTCTTTCAGGACCTTTTCCCTGTCATCCTTCTTGGACTTCATAAACTTGATAGCCAGCAAGTCCAGCTCCTTCACGCACCCAGGTAGACTCAGGTACAGCCCAGTGTTCTCTCTCACGAAACGACGTATATCATCGCTTGTGAATCCTTTTGTGTCATCAAAAGTGAGCGGCTCATTTATACCTTTGACAAAGAGTTTCACCACAGGGAAATTCTCTTTGGTGGCTCCGTACTTTCGCGCTAGGGCCTCGTTATCTTTTTCGCCGTAGTCCTTCACGCCTACTTCCGCTATGAGCAGGTCATCGGAGTCCCGTGCGTCTTTGGCTAGCGCGAGGAAAGCATCGTGCTTGTCGCCGTATGGAAAAGCCACATCGAACTTCACGAGGGAGGCTTGGAACTTGTTAGTAATCTTTTCGAAGGATAGCTCGTCCAGTTCTACTGAACCGGTCGGAGCGTTGGCCTGGTAAGCCGACGGCAGAACAAAAAGTACACCCAAGATCGACAGAAAACGAAGCATGACTGTGTTTAGAAGCGCTTTCCAACTAGAATATACCGTAACTGAATACTTAACGGCGACCACTTCTTTCAGTTATTAGGACCACTTATTGTCAATTTTATCGGTCAACAATCATTCGAAGCCGAGCCGATCCGAAAAATTCTGTTATAGCTGTTTCTGTCCTGAGTTCTGACGTTAACTTCAAGGTACTCTGTGGTTGACTTGACAGTTTGACACAAAGAGTATTTATATAATATAATAACCAGTCGCCTGTGGCGGCCATTTTGTAACTTTCGCCGTGTCGGTGGGTACCGGAGCGGGAATCCCACACATCAGGAATTCTGAGCGCCGATGTTTAGTTTTTGATGAATTTCTCCTATTCTAGTTAGAATTAAGATTAGTTCTAATTAGAATATTACTCTAATTGGAATTCTTTACCCTTTTTCCTTTCCACAACGCCTTTATTTCAGTTTAATTACAGCTAATATGTGTTACATAATATGAAGCTCCCTAAGTTGTACTTATTTCTGTATTATTTTAATAACAAAGCAAGATTTAGGCCTAATGTTTGATTTTATTAATGCGTTATATTGTATAGAACTCTAATAAACACAAACACATATAGTCTTCATACATTTATTTATCAAAATAAAACTTTTTCAAAAGTTACAAAAATAGGGCCTCATAAATGTCAGCCAATATTAGGTATACAATTTAGGACTGTTTCAAAGCACCCTTGGCAATATTGACCAATATTCTTCGGTTTACAGAAACTAAAGCATATGAGCTATCAGTAACCAAAGCCTCAAACTTGTAAGATAAATAAATAACGAGCAGAGAATCTACTAAAATACCACTGTAATATGACACAAAAAATAGTAGGTAAGTAAATCTTAGGTTATGGTTGAAAGGTAGTAGTTATCTTATTAAATATACATTATCTAATAACTACATAGAACAAAGTATTGGATTTATACATAAACCCAAGACCTTTCATACAAATATTTAGAGTACCATGATGATAAACATTGCAAATAATCATCCACTTTTGTGCCATGGAGGTGAAGATAATATGGATGAGCCTTGTGATTTTTCTCGGGACAAAACTTTTATATTATATTTTGTTAAAATAACATAGGTACCTAATATAAAAAGCGTAACGCCTTTTCCCATTCCGGTGGCAGTGGCACAATGGGCCCACAAAGGATATTTAAAATATGTTCAAATTAGATGAAATTAATACGGCTCAACAAAATCTGTCATTAGACATAGTGCCTTACGGGGTCAAATGCAATGTAAGATATTAAATTAAATAACTTTATTAATATTATTAATTTATTTTGAGATAAAAATACAAATTTTACAATTATAAAAACACAATCAATCAGACAACACCGATATTAAATTAAAATGAAATCAATTGGTAGGTATTATACACAGCATACAAAGACATTAACACATTTTATTATGTTTGTTTGTGTAAGTACATTTTTTTGTTTATTTGTTCATCGATTAATGTTATTTTCATTATTTGCCATGTAATATAAAAAAAAACAACTATATGAGCAATTATACATATCAACATACGGGATCGTGGAGGAAAATTGTTGGTTTGTAATTTTACTAGTGATAAAATTAGTGAACAATACAAAACATTAATAAGAAGTGTTCCAAGCGGCATAAAAAAAACACAAAGCTACATTAAAAACTAAAGAAAGTAGCCTTATTGTTTATCTCGCAGTCCCAGTCGCATAATCCAGCAAAGCAGGGCATTGTCGTATTAAAAGAGAGAGAGAGAGAGAGAGAGTATTCTGAATGGTATTTTTTTCGATTTAACATTATACAAAAATCAGCTCTTGTCAAATAGCGAATTTCGACAGGTATTGCTATCGATATGCAGACATACACATTAAGGCTACAAAGAACAAATAAATTGCGATCCAGATGAAGCTTTAAAGGCCTTACATGCGCCAATTGCCTAAGACATAAAATAAAACGAGGCAAAATTCCGTCAAAATACAGAAAAAAATATACCCATATAGGTATGAGAAAATAATGCATCAGAAAGTACTTTACTTTACTTGATACTTTCTTACACAAAAAAAATATAGTGAGCTTATCTCTAACAAGAGATTTCTTCCAGCAAACCTAGGATAGAAAAGATAAAAAAACACAAACAAGGTTTTCACATAACAAATATAAGGAAACAAAAATACAAATTGACGCATGTTTAGGCCTATACTACTACTACTACTCTACCCTGTATGATACATTCTCACAATTAAATAACTGTCTCATTCCACTGTAGGTAAAGGCTTATTCTTTGAATTAAGTATGAAAGTCTTCATACCACTGTGGGCAAAGGTCTATCTTCCGCTGGAATAAGAAACAAAGAAAACATAAAGACAAACTAAAAGACAATTAGAGAAACAAAAAAACAACAAATGTATGCCGATACCATTTGGATGTTATTGTTATTGTAAATTGTGAATTTAAATGGAATTGAAAATAGATAGAGCTTTTGAATACTAGCGTGTGTGTGTCGTGTTACTGTATGTAGTGTATGTGTTTTGTGAAGTATTATTGGCGGAGAGAACTAATGTGCGGCCTGAAGCACGTGTAGCCACATACCGGAATCTCACACTTTTCACAGTATGTGATTGACCGTTTGCGGCAGACCACACACACTTTGCGGGTACGGTTTTTCGCGCTGACTATTGGCAAGAGCTTGTAAAGTATCGGGATATGGTAGAGAGTTTCGTTGTGTGGTGTATCAGGTGTTTCGACTATGCGAGCGTGGGTTTCAATCAACTGTGTCACCAGAGTTTTGCGAAAACTCCGGTGAACCATTGGATTGGCGGATGTTTCTTTGTGCAGTATGAATGCGTTGAGTGTGCTAGCATTCAAAAGTCTTCGAAACAGCTTCTTGTACCAGACCCTGTTACGGCGGCGTTCCAGGGGGTACATAGACAGCATTTGGTCTTTCTTGTCTACCCCGCCCATGCACACGTTATAATCGGGGACCATGGACGGCTTCAGTGTTTGGCCGCAATTCACAGAGCAGAGTCCGTGGTAAGTGGAGATAAGAGCGACGCGGTTCTTATCTCTCCATACCAGGATATCTACATCGCCTGATGTGCAGCCCACCACCTGACCAACCACCATTTCATTCTTCTTCAACTGCGCCACATTGGTCGGAACGAACTTGCGGTTGGTCCGAAGCGTCCCCACACAGTCGAAACCCCGGCATTTCAACTCGCGTGCAAGGGCGGGGGAGTTGTAAAAATTGTCCATCCAAATGGTATATCCTTTATGCTCGAGACCAGTCAAAAGTCTGAGTACAAGGGCAGGCACGATTCCAGTTATTGGACTTACTTCATGTTCGTCTGTGACATCGTGGCCAGCATGGACCTCAAAGCGCCACAAGTAGCCGGTCTTTGATTCACAGACTTCGTAAGTTTTTATTCCTACGCCAGCTGCTTTATTCTGGATGAACTGGTTAATATCTAACCAGCCCTTCCACATTGTGAGACTTTCATCGAGCGCAATGTTTTGAGACAATTTATATAATTGTGAGAATTTAGCATTCAGGTGGTCCAAAATGGGACGTACCTTAAAAATCTTAGCTTCGGATCGTGTCATTGTTGCCGGATCGCAATTTACATTGTCCTCGAAGTGGAGACATGTGCTCAGCAGCCGGAAGCGGTCATACCTCATCACTTTTGTGAACCCCGGGGTGCTGAAGATATCGACGCATTTATTCCAATATTCCTCTAGCCGTGATTTTGCCACAACTCCTACCGCCAGAATTATGGCAAAATACACGTAGAGCTCATCTACCGTCGTATCAACCCATTTGGTAATTCTGCTGGAGGGACAGATCGATCCGTCCTCCAGCATCCTCGCTGCCGTCTGCTGAGCATACCGGTTTGTCTCCACTGCAATGTGCTCCATAATCGGGCGATCCCATATGGCAGTAAATGCATCATATGGGGTCGCACATGAAACCTGCGGACCACAGTTATTTTCGGAGAAGGGTTCCCTCCTCAGTTCAGGTGGAATCTGAGTTGTTGGGAATTCTCTCCAGTTAAACTTAAATTTATCTATATTTTCGCTCGGGGTCTGGAACTCGGGCTCAGTTTGCGGCTCGGGACGAGGCAGGGGCTCGGGTTCAGGCAGGGGCTCAGGCATGATCACTGACAGACCGTCAAGGTTCACAGCCTGAGCCAGAGCCAGAGCCCGAGCATCTGGCGCCCCTTCATTGTCATCGTCCTCGAACCGCCGCGTGGCCTTTGGGTCCTTTTGCCTTTCCACATCGTCATCGTCATTGTCGACGTCGGAGTCCTCTTCGCTACCTGATTTGAATGGTTAAAATAGAGTTAGACGTCTGAGGTGTGAGTATTACTCGTATCCGATGGAGATATATATTTTTATTCTTACTCGTCTGAGGTATGGAGGAAAAGGTTTGACGTTGAGTTATGACTTATGATATAGGTATTCAGTAAACGCATGTAAAGGAATATTCTTTTAAAGACTGTATTTTTTTTTCGTAAAAATCCGATTTTTTTATCAGATATATATACAATGAAAAAATTATCTTTTAACATCACATAATTAGTTTATACTGACAAAGTGAACAGGTTAAATGATACATTTATAACATAGCGTCACACCTTTTCCCATACGGAGTGGCAGAAGCAGAATCATGCCCACTTTTAGCTAGTTATTCAGAGCCAACAGTGGCCAACACTCCAATCAGCGAGACAGGAGGCTAGCCTTACTATGTTTTCCATCAAATATGAAGGTTTATAATTTAATGTTTATTTTTTTATCAAGAAAAGCAACACGATATTGTCATAATAAAAAAAAGAAAAGCAATACGATATTGTCATAATAAAAAAAATACAACAATAAGTGTCGAAATCGATATGACTGAGTCAAAAAATCGTCAAATCCCATACATTTTTGTTTAGGTAATAAGTTATTTTTGTGTAGTAAAGCCCTTACAATCTGCTAAATTTATAGCCCAGAGCAAACACAAATATCATGACATATGGACCTCTTCCTAAACGGGGTAGCAGAGGCAAAATTGTGCAAATTTTTAGACAGATTTATCCATTTCTTCATAAAAAAATAAAATAAAAATCCATTGATATATATCCATTGAAACATATATCGTGATATTTATCAGCGAACCCTGATTGAAACATATATCGTAATATATCTGCGAACCCTGGTATTTAGCGAGGTTTATTTCACTTACCGTAACAGAGTAGGTTTTCAATTTCTTTCTCACGAAGAGGACGCACGTTCGCCGACGACGACGATGACGATGGGATACTGTAAAATATAATAATGTTATCATCCTCAAAAAGTATGAAATAATGGAAAAATCTAAAAATAATATACTTACAGGCAACGTTTTGCCCTGGGAGGCGGGCACAGCGGCAAGATACCTTCTTCTATCTGCCTGTAAAAACATAGTAAATTGTATTACGTAAATAAATAAAGAAATACTACAATGCAAGTTATCTCGAAATTAAGTATACTCACTCAGGTCTCTTGAGGCCCCTGCGTGGGGTAGGCGTTGAAGCCCCGCTACTGCCGCCACATTCTAAAAATCTAAAAAAAAAAACATTTTAATTATGGTTTATTAGGTATCAATGGACATAAAATATGGTATGATATGAGGAAGGCCTGTGTCAAATTTTAATTAAGTCAATTAAATCAATACGTTAAAGACACAAAGTACTCATTTCAATACTTACACAGAAGGTGACGGAGGTGCTGAGCACGGGGACATGTTTAAAAGCCTGTCTCCCTCCTCATGGGTGACCTCGATTGGCAGCTCTTCAAACAAGGAAGACCAGAGTAGTAGAGATCTAAAAACAAATAAAAATTGATATTTTAACCTTATGCCTTGGAAGTAGAGTCCAAAACCTAAGAAAATCAATATGGGGTGGTAGAGCTAACAATATTTTGAAAATATTTACCCTGGTGACTGCCTGGCATCGGGAGGCAACTCTCTGGTCTTCCTTGTATGAAGGCTGCGCTCCAGCGACTGCACTTGAACCGGCAAGTCGGTAATATTTCTCATTGATCTGAAATACATGATCCTACATTAGTTTTATTTCATTTGAAAACATGCAATTATTAGTAAAGTTAGTTGTTAGTAAAAGCTGTTATTTACAAAGAAGATGCAGATGGCCTCTCCACGGCCCCACCGCGAGTGCGGACTCCGCCCCGCGCTCGTGCGCCGCCGCCACGCGTGCGCCCGCCGCTGCCACGCGATCGTACAGCGGCTCCACGATTGCCCACGCCGCCACCACGAACGCCCAAACCATCAGCACCACTCTCATCCTCCGCGTTCACACGCCCTCGGCCTCTTCCAGTTCTTGCAGCACTTACAGAAAGAAAGAAAAAGCATGCAAAAAATGCCAACCAAATAGTGCAAACCATAATATATAAAAACACACAACACATAAACAAGCTCGAGCAGTGTATGCAGCATCAACATTTATTTTTTATGAAATCAGTGAAGGGTGCATTGCGTTAATTAATACAAACATATTTTGTGAAATTAACTCTTTCCCGTGTTTCATTTTCATATTCTTTATTGCACAGAAACATTAAAAATACAATCACATATTCGAGTGTTTCTTTGACATAATTGTTTATTTGAAAATTATTTTTTCTTTATTTCCTGAAATAATTTAAATCTAGGGCTGATTTGGTAAAATAATTTCGGCAAAATTATTGACTTGAAAGAAAAGTTTATATGACTAGAACTTATTTTATTTATTGATCTTTAAAAATCCACTGTTATTTATTATTTATTTACGACCCATAATAAAGTCCCATCAACAAAAGAACAAATATACGAAATAACAAAAATGTTTCGTTTTTGTCCGGCTATCGTCATGCACACACTGTTGTTAAAATATGCAAAAAATCACCCGTGTTAATTAAAAAACATCAAACCAATCAAGGGTCAGAGTGTCGATAAGGGGGGGGCTCAAAACAAAATAAAAGTAAAAAGGTAAGATTATATCAAAACACGGAAAAGCTTGTCGACATATCCACACCGGAAGGACTTTAGCGGATGACCTACTTTTGTTGACCCTGAGGGGGGGAGGGAGGGTTGGGGGAGGGGGGTAGATGCCCCCCCTACTACTCCCCCCCGCGGAAATGCCTAGTTTCTGAGATATGATTTTTTAAAGTTTTGAGGTTATGTTGTTAAATTAAAACAAAATTTAGACTGACCTTGATCTTTAATTAGGAAGGGGGTAGATGCCCCCCCCCCCCCTACTACTCTCCCCCCCGCGCGGAAATGCCTAGTTGCTTTCTTCGAAAGGGTAATTTTTCTGCCTCGACACCTTTCTCCTCCACAAATGCTCCATAATGCTACTCTAGCCAATCGTTTTTGTTTGCATACGCTGCGCTCCGCTCCGCTCCGCTCCGGTTTAGCTTCTTCAACGTTCTAACATAACCTATAACCCGATTGAAAAGTAGCCACAATAACCTACTCTAGCCAATCGTTTTTGTTTGCATACGCTGCGCTCCGCTCCGCTCCGCTCCGGTTTAGCTTCTTCAACGTTCTAACATAACCTATAACCCGATTGAAAAGAAGCCACAATAACCTACTCTAGCCAATCGTTTTTGTTTGCATACGCTGCGCTCCGCTCCGCTCCGCTCCGGTTTAGCTTCTTCAACGTTCTAACATAACCTATAACCCGATTGAAAAGTAGCCACAATAACCTACTCTAGCCAATAGTTTTTGTTTGCGTACGCTCCGCTCCGCTCCGCTCCGCTCCGCTCCGGTTTAGCTTCTTCAACGTTCTAACATAACCTATAACCCGATTGAAAAGTAGCCACAATAACCTACTCTAGCCAGTTGTTTTTGCTTGTAAATATCGAGAGAACAAGAAAATAGAACATTCGCGAAACTACTAGAAAAGGGACTACTACTTTGCCGCCCAACCAAAAACGCGGCAAAACGCCCCAACAAAATGCGTTCCGTTTTAAACAAAAATGACACCTTTTTTATTATCAAAAGTGATATTTTACAGATAAGGGGGCAAAAAAAACAGAGCGCCGAAAAAAATATTTTTTTTTTTTGAAAAAAAGACTTAGAAAAATTTCGACTCGTCATCCAGCGACTTAGAAAAATTTCGTGAAAATATTTTTTTTACTGTTTCTTTTTACCTCGGAATCGTGTAGTGCTGCTCTTTGCCATCATTTTTGGTCATATACATTTTCCTCGTGCACCTCACCGATTTTGAGATATACGTCATAACGATGTTTGCCATATCGATATCTCTATAAATAATGGTCCTATGGAAAACATGCGTATGACATAAAATGATGGCCGTAAGGCACCATAAACGATGCGCAAGTGAAAATATCAAAATTAAAAAAAAAAAATTTAGTCAAAAATTTTCTAAGTGTTTTGCCCCCTTACCTACAATACCACCGCTTTCAGCGACTTAGAAAAATTTCGTGAAAATATTTTTTTTACTGTTTCTTTTTACCTCGGAATCGTGTAGTGCTGCTCTTTGCCATCATTTTTGGTCATAGACATTTTCCTCGTGCACCTCACCGATTTCGAGATATGCGTCATAACGATGT
Organism: Argyresthia goedartella; assembly: GCA_949825045.1. Lineage (NCBI taxonomy): Eukaryota > Metazoa > Arthropoda > Insecta > Lepidoptera > Argyresthiidae > Argyresthia > Argyresthia goedartella. The sequence goes on from OX463828.1 coordinate 18,860,221, forward strand.
TTGCCATATCGATATCTCTATAAATAATGGTCCTATGGAAAACATGCGTATGACATAAAATGATGGCCGTAAGGCACCCTAAAAGATGCGCAAATGAAAATATCAAAATTCAAAAAAAAAAAAAAAAACGAGTCAAAAAATTTCCAAGTGTTTTGCCCCCTTATCTACAATACCACCGCTTTCAGCGACTTAGAAAAATTTCGTGAAAATATTTTTTTTTACTGTTTCTTTTTACCTCGGAATCGTGTAGTGCTGCTCTTTGCCATCATTTTTGGTCATAGACATTTTCCTCGTGCACCTCACCGATTTCGAGATATGCGTCATAACGATGTTTGCCATATCGATATCTCTATAAATAATGGTCCTAGGGAAAACATGCGTATGACATAAAATGATGGCCGTAAGGCACCCTACACGATGCGCGAGTATCAACATGCATAGTTTGTATGGAGAATGTTGCATATTTTTCGCGCGGACATTATCCAAACCTTGTTTTTCTAATGCAGAACAGAGAAACGAAAAAAGTTACGAACTTTGAGCTCCTTTAACTCACTGTGTAGACGTATACATGTCGAGCTAAATTTTATTCGTTACACTATATAGCACTAGAAAAACAAGGTATGGTTATCCATACCATACCATATGGATAGCCGCGCGAAAAAAAAGCACCACTCTTAATCATTGTACTTTGCAATTCAAACAAAAAAAAGATTGTTACGGTTGACGCGACGGGTTAATATAATAATTCAATAATTGGGACAGGTACCTGCGCCATTGCGCATAGATAAACCGCCTGCGTATAGAAATACCTATATAACATTGCGTTCTTAATAATTAACATTGATGTATTTCTTCAAACAATGCATTCCACCTTTCCCTTCATACTTACCGGCTTAGGACGGTCAAAATTACGACAGGTATGTTTAGATTTAATAATAAATATTTTCCCACTGTCGTGACTTTGGCGTATTTAAAAAGGTGGAATCATCATTATGTACAATAATGTCTGATTTATCGCTAACAACCTGTAACAAGAAATACCAAAATCACAGTAAAAAATACAAAATAAAAGTAAAAGCAAATCGTGCAAAATCAAATTCAACATAATAATATAATAAAAATCTGAAAAATCAACACTTAATATAACTATGATTTGACTACTATATTACACAATCATCGACGGGCGAACTCAAGTATCACTCATTGCCTTGGACAATTAGGCGAACAGCGGCAATTGCTAGGCTTGATGCCGCGTTTTCCCAAGCCGGGATAAACTCTATGAATATCCCGGAGGAGACGACGAAAACGAGCGGCTTTAGATGGTAAGTGTTTTAAAACATTACTGCGATACATGAATTCGCCCATGTACCACTTCAACCTACGGTCACTGCGGCAAGTCCGACATTGACGTTTCAACTCCAGCCACTGGCGCTCCAATGTGTTAGTGTGGACTTTCACTAACACATTGGTAGTGCCAGGTACTGAGTTGCCTAATGTAGGGTGGACTGGGAGCGACCTAGTGCCTGCCACGAAGTTAAGGCTATGGTTAACGTATGCGTGTCCACGCATCCCTAGGCGAAGGTCTACCCCCAAATAAGATCGATGCATGTCGGACATTATAAAGGTATTTTGACGCACGTTGGCCGCGATTATAGCGTCTAAAGTTGCCCGGGTTTTATCGGGAATTAACTCAACGTGTAAACGTTTCGTAAGCCGACTCATGCAACCAAACGACCACGTTTGACGTCGCAAGAGTCGACCACGGTGATATTTACGTGTATACAAGTGCGTCTCATCTACCTCTACAATGTCGTCATCACCGCCTATCATTTCGCGATCATGCGCCTCAGCCACTTCGCACACCTCCCTTAAAAAATGATACACTTGTATCGCCGATTTCCTGGTTACCCCGACGTGTTCGGCGGCTGTTGTTACTTTCATCTTTTCGAAAAAATACATGATTAGCCTCAGGGTATCCAGAAAACTGACGCGACTGCGTTCAAAAAAAGTATTTTTTAAAGGATTTGCCGAACGGTTGCAATTGTTCCTACGACAACGCCAACGGAAGCCCAGTTTATAACTGGTCTTCGATTCCTTAATCATGGTGCTTCTGCAACTTTGACAGCGTATTGTCCGAGTTGGAATCAGCAACCAATCCTCAGCTGCTCTTTGGGCAGTCTCCTCGTTAGAAATCATAACCATGAAAGTTATGAAATTAAATTTTCTAGCAAGAAGTAGCTCTCTAGGACTCATTGGCATTGTCGTTGAAAACAGAAAGCAACAAGCAAGAAATAAAAAATAGAACGATACCGCCAAACTCGTTACGATCCGATCACGTGCACACTTCACAAACACTGATGACTGACTGACTAATGCGCAGATGCGCAGGAAACTGCCACATATGGTCACAATGAATACTATCTCAATATTCCTACGCCAGGAAAACAATACACTTATTCTAAGAAAAAAGGCAAACTATAACGGCGTCTTTGACTCGGCTTATCTTTAGTTCGCAGTTCTTTATAGACTACAGTTACTCTCATCCCTATGTGAAAACAATAGACTCCTATCCTGCGCATGAGTGCGACAAAGAGATAAGATATCACTCTCTAGCTCCTATGATTTATCACCGAGTTCGGATAGACGAAAACATTCTACTATAGTATACGTCGCGTCACACGTTGTGGACGGTTTTTATTGTGATTTTGGTATTTCTTGTTAAATGTTGTTAGCGATAAATCAGAAATTATTGTACATAATGATGATTCCACCTTTTTTAAAGTCAAAGTCACGACAATGGGAAAAAATATTTATTATTAAATCTAAATATACCTGTCGTAATTTTGACCGTTCTAAGCCGGTAAGTAAGAAAGGAAAGGTGGAATGCATTGTTTGAAGAAATACATCAATGTTAATTATAAAAAAGTGGTGCTTTTTTTCGCGCGGCTATCAACCATACCTTGTTTTTCTAGTGCTATACACTATATAACTTTTTTCGTTACTCTGCATTAGAAAAACAAGGTTTGGTTAATGTCCGCGCGAAAAATATGCAACATTCTCCATACAAACTATGCATGACTCGCGCATCGTGTAGGGTGCCTTACGGACATAATTTTATGTCATACGCATGTTTTCCCTAGGACCATTATTTAGAGAGATATCGATATGACAAACATCGTTATGACGCATATCTCGAAATCGGTGAGGTGCACGAGGAAAATGTATATGACCAAAAATGATGGCAAAGAGCAGCACTACACGATTCCGAGGTAAAAAGAAACAGTAAAAAAAAATATTTTCACGAAATTTTTCTAAGTCGCTGAAAGCGGTGGTATTGTAGGTAAGGGGGCAAAACACTTAGAAAATTTTTGACTAAATTTTTTTTTTTTTGAATTTTGATATTTTCACTTGCGCATCGTTTAGGGTGCCTTACGGCCATCATTTTATGTCATATGTATGTTTTCCCTAGGACCTTTATTTAGAGAGATATCGATATGACGAACATCGTTGTGACGCATATCTCGAAATCGGTGAGGTACACGAGGAAAATGTCTATGACCAAAAATGATGGCAAAGAGCAGCACTACACGATTCCGAGGTAAAAAGGAACAGTTAAAAAAAAATATTTTCACGAAATTTTTCTAAGTCGCTGAAAGCGGTGGTATTGTAGGTAAGGGGGCAAAACACTTAGAAAATTTTTGACTAAATTTTTTTTTTTTGAATTTTGATATTTTCACTTGCGCATCGTTTAGGGTGCCTTACGGCCATCATTTTATGTCATATGTATGTTTTCCCTAGGACCTTTATTTATAGAGATATCGATATGACGAACATCGTTGTGACGCATATCTCGAAATCGGTGAGGTGCACGAGGAAAATGTATATGACCAAAAATGATGGCAAAGAGCAGCACTACACGATTCCGAAATAAAAAGAAACAGTAAAAAAAAATATTTTCACGAAATTTTTCTAAGTCGCTGAAAGCGGTGGTATTGTAGGTAAGGGGGCAATACACTTAGAAAATTTTTGACTATTTTTTTTTTTTTGAATTTTGATATTTTCACTTGCGCATCGTTTAGGGTGCCTTACGGCCATCATTTTATGTCATATGTATGTTTTCCCTAGGACCTTTATTTATAGAGATATCGATATGGCAAACATCGTTATGACGTATATCTCAAAATCGGTGAGGTGCACGAGGAAAATGTATATGACCAAAAATGATGGCAAAGAGTAGCACTACACGATTCCGAGGTAAAAAGAAACAGTAAAAAAAAATATTTTTACGAAATTTTTCTAAGTCTTTTTTCACAAAAAAAAAATTTTTTTTTTGGGGCCGCCCCCTTTTCTACACCCTAACGCTAACGTATGGCGGCCTCAAAAAGTTATAATTTTCGAATATTTTACAAGTGGGGGCTTCCGCCCCCTTATCGACACTCTGACCGAAAGAAATACTAAATTAACTTTAATTGACGTAAAATAAATAAACAAACAAAAATTGCAAGTTAAATGAACGTTTTTATTGAAATAGGTATTATTATAAAAAGATTACACATTTCCTCCTTTTTTTTATAGAATTCTCATCTTTTCAAATATGCGGACAACGAAATGTAGGTAATGTATTTTGACCACAGACAAGATTTAAACATATTATTTGCGTTGCGTTACATCATTTTACAAAGTATTTTCAGATTTTACAAAAAATCATATCTTAAAAACTATTGAATTCCGCACCCTGAAACTTTCAGGAAGTTTATCAAATGACCCCAACATGATGCTAAAAAAGTTTGGACGCCCCAGCGAGTAGGTCATCCGCTAAAGGTGAGCCTCCACACCATTGTGTCGGCCATGACCAACCGCAATTGCCCGATGTGTGAAATTCCGTCTGCGGTACTGGGACTCCCCCGCATTTGTTTTGATGAAATTTCGCATATTTCTGAATGAATACATGTTTTGAATAGTAACCAATAGGAAATAAACAATATGTAGAGTCCTAGGATGATAAGCACGTTCGGTTTCTCTAATGAAATTTGTCTATTCAGATGAAAACCAAAATCATGTTCCGTTGAGAAGAGCGAGGTGAAGTTGTTTTGGACAGTTTTTTACTCACAATGGTATAGATAATCGACATTAGTATTAGTTAAAATTAAACTTTACTTACCGTTGCATATTGGATAATCAGCAGCAGGCACTCCACTTAGCACAAATAATTAAAATATCTATGTGAACACTGAGAGACACAAACGCGAAGTAGCGGTTGGGATGGCGTCTTTGAGTGAGTTTTATTGTGCAAACAGTGACCACAGAGTATAAAACCATTCATTAATTAGATAGCCTGTTCTTTCTTGTGCAATTTTAATAGGTTAGAAAGAGATCGGACTAACATGAATGCTGCAACGGAAGCAAAATAAAATCCTTTACAGCAGTACCGGAGACGGTCGCGCCACACACAGGCGCCAGAATGACAGTACCGGAGCGGGAATTTTCACACACAAGGGGATAATAAGGGTTTGACTTGCCGCAGCACAGCAGACTTAATCATAATGATAAACGAAACGTGAATTTGATAGCATCCATCCATGGACGAATTACCCAACCGGTGAACGAAAAAACGTGCCGAAGCCGAAGTGCCGGCCGACAGACAAAGACAAACAAACTACAAACTAGACTTGGGTAACTCGAGAGTAAGATATAATATGACACACATATCGCTTGACGTCCTTTATATCCTAGTTACATCCCAGCGATATGAATCATATCTTACTCCCCAAACAAATCTCGCTCTCTCTGCCCAGGCTACACTAAACACAGTTGTGTGAGAACAAACCAGCAAAACCAGACGTCTTCCAGTTTTAAAATGTCACTATTAGACAAACAGCAACCTTATCACCTTAACATTTGGTCTACATTTGGTCCACATTTTGTTGGCAAATACACAATTGACCAAACCAACCACACGTATTTCAGTCTTAAATGTCACTTTTAGGCGAATAGCAACCTGAACCAACCAACCGGATACCTAGAAGTAGCGATAGCGAAGGCGAACACACACTAACCGCACCGAACGGATCGACGGCGCCGAAGGAATCGACCACGCTGCTCTCGCGCGTTGCTCTGTCGCACTCGCACGCCTCGCATGACCGGATAAGCATGGATAGGTGTGCGTTCACCTGTACACCAGAGCGAGATTCGCGGAAACGAACACATGGGTTTTTTCGGCTATCATCGGTTGGATTAAGATGAGCGAGAAAGAGTATGTGTTTGTCATACTATAATAGGCATAATATTTCCAAAAGTTTGCTTATTGATTTGAATCTTATCGCATTGCAATAAGCTCGAAAAGCAATAAAAAATCTATGGGATATAACGTTCATAATAATGTATGATAAACCTATGGAGGCCTCAGTTCGCTGCCAAGGCAAAAGTGATCAATGGATCGAAACGGGCAATAAAAATTGGTCTCTAGGTAAGTTGGTTAAGGCATAGTTCAAATGGTGAAATTAAAATGCAACTGTTGCAATTCGTTTGTTTATATATTTTGTATTGAGTTGGTTATTTTTCGAGACTCTTCCAACTCATCAACTCATTAAACAAATATAAGAGCCTTGTGAGATAAAAGAGTAAGAAATAAGTGGGAGTTGGAGCGTTATGAGAAGCCATAGATTTGAATGAGTGAGATATGATAGAGATATAATGTGTCACCGAATCAATAGATATGAGATATGATTACTCCCTATAAAGACACACTTTGCGCAAGTCTACTACAAACGTGTGTCTCTTTCTAAGTAGGGTGACCAAAGGTGTCATTCATTTAGTTAGGGATTTCAGTCGAATCGAATGAATCGAAAAAAATATTTCATCCAAATATTTACTTAAAAGATAGAACCAATATGCGTTTAATAAGAAAGCTAAAATTTTTTTTTGTTTGTTACGTACGATTTTGATCATTCCTTCTCTAAATATCGCTATATTATCTCCTATGAGCTTAGGGTACAGTCCGCGCCTAACTTATCTTGCTCTGAGCGATGGCGCAAGGAACTAAAAACATGGCGCGGACTCACAGACTTGAATGTAGAAGAATCTTACTTACTTCTACTGCCACTATTACTTAAGGCGCCGTAGTAGAACAATATTATGTCAAAAGAAGATATAAAGAAGACGGTGAATCATATCCTGTTTGGGCGATGGTGGGTCAGGGTATATTGATGCGCGGACTGCACATTTTTGATTTGTCGATATTAAAGAAGGATTATCCAAATTTTATTGTGTTATTATTATTATATTTCATTTTGGTTATATTTTAATTTTGGGTCTCATTATATACATATTCATATTTATACATAGTGTCTTTTAAGTAGCTGAACCACTTTCCCAAAGGAACATTGTATACAGTGAAAATAAATGTCGATTTATTACGTGTTAATATATGATACCCAAATTACTTTTTCACCCAAAGGTTCCGAAAATTTGGCCAACAAATTAAAAGTCACCCTATTTAGGATATAACAACAAAGCAATTATGAAGAGTAAGATTAAGTTTTCTTTTTAAAAATGTCGGCTGTAACTAACAGGATTTTTCGAAGGTCATATATCATCCCTCAGCGTACCAACCATTTTAGTACATAATATTTTCATCTTTCGGAACACTGCAAAGATATAAGAATGTCTTACTGTAGACGTGCACGAATAAAAAAAAAGTCCACTGTGTAAAATTTCTGCACCATTAACCATCGCATCGAGTATAAACGTACTGAAACACGGAGCCGCGGTGGTCTTCATAGGCATTTTACTGTAAATTAATTCAGTAAAAAATCAGTGGCGCATCAGTCCTTGCGACGAGTGCACGTTTCTAACATAATTCCGTGTGAAGCAAGTGTGACTCACCAAAACCAGTCCTGCTGCCTTGCGCTCGCCATCACATACTCTAGTGATGGGAACGCCGTCGATACCCGGGCTATCGATAATCCCGTCATATAACCGAGATGGATAAATATGTTACAAGAACATACTCGGCTGAAAGCCTTACAAGTGTAGGCAAAAGACCTGCTGACGATGACGCGGATACCTGGCGTTATCCCAAGCGTCATGCACCACCTCGAGCCCAGCAGATGAAGACCCTAAACGTTCCTGTAAGTAATCGTTTTTCAAATCTCCGATTCGAACAAAGTGAAGCCACGTCATCAAATTTCTCCCGTGTGGCGCCCGAAAAGAAGACTAAGTCACCCAAAATTCCACCAATTGTCATTGAGATTCCGGTAGATTGGACTCATGAAACCATCAAAACCATGATACTATCCTTCACCAAGAACTTCCATCTAGCATATAAAGGTCGCAATAAGGTAGCAGTTCACTGTTACACCGCCACAAGTCACCAAAAAATCAAGGACGGACTCATTACTAAAGAAGTTGCCTTCCACACATACAGTCGTAAGGATGAAAAACTATCTAAGGTCGTCATACGTGGCCTTCCAGCCTCTGTCGAAAGTCTCATCCCTGATGAACTGGCGAGTCTTGGCTACAAGGTTGCCTCAGTCACGAAAATGAAGTGTAAAAATACAGACTCACCTTACCCACCATTCTTGATCCAGTTGCCAGCTGGCACTGACATGACAATATTCTGTCAGTTAAAGCATTTATGTCATTGTGTGATTTCGATCCAACGTTACAAGCCCAACTCAACTAGTGGGACTCAGTGCTACAGATGCCAACGATTCGGACACGCTGCAAAAAACTGCAATCTAACTGCTCGTTGCGTAAAGTGTACCGAACTACATTCCTCGAAGGATTGTCCAAAGACGGATCGTGCACTCCCAGCCCGCTGTTGTAACTGCAACGAGGGACACCCTGCTAATTATTCAAAATGCAAAGAGCGTGTTGAATACTTACAGCGCACTCAAAGAAGCCGAGGAACCAATCTCACCCGTGTTAATAGTGTACCCGAAACAACAAAAGCTCCGCCCACATCTCAATTGAATTACAGTCAAGCATGGACAAATACTATTACAACGCCAAAACAGAGAACCTACTCGCATGTAACCAGTCATCAAGATCCAAACGAGTTCTTAAGGAAGAAAATAGGTTACGAAGATCCTAGTCAAAAACCCGACCCGATACTTCAGAGATGCTACAAATACTTTCAGTGATTAAGAAAATAAAAGATCAGTTCACTACATGCGACTCAATGGTTGACAAAGTCGTACTTGTACTGACAAATCTTGGGCAATACATTTAGTGCAAACGCTCTTAATCTAATGTACTGGAATGCAGATGGCATTCGGTCTCAAATTCATGATCTTCTTGATCTACTCCTAGACCTATCAATAGACATTCTTGCGGTAAATGAGACAAGACTATCCACTAATGCCCTGCTAAATACTCCCGGTTATGTGTGCTATCGGCAGGACAAACACCCCAATAACGGCAAAGGTCAAGGCGTAGTCCTACTAATTAAGTCGGACCTTCAACATACACGAATATCCATTCCAATTACCCAAACGATGGAATCCATCGGTGTTCGAGTAATATTGTCAGGTTATGAGTATTCAGTAATTGCAGCCTACCAGTCACCTAAATCAGAGATCTCTACTTCTGACCTGGATATTTTATTGAAACTAGGCCCAAGAGTTCTTACCATGGGTGATCTCAATGCGAAGCATACACTTTAGAATTGTCCCTCCTCCAACAATCGCGGCAAAACGCTTGTAAACCACATGCTAGATAATGACTTTATAATTCATGCCCCGGATAGTCCAACCCTTGTACATTATAACCCAGATAATATCCCATCTACCCCAGATTTGTGCTTAGTGAAAAATGTTACAAATATCTCCGGCCTACTTACGGTACCTGCCCTCTCCTCAAATCACCTCCCCGTGGTCTTTACCCTCGAAGGCACCCCCTTACGTGAAACTATGAGGCTTTTTAACTATCCCAAAGCTGACTGGACCAGCTTCCGCTCATTTCTTAACGAAAAAATTTTCCTTTCCGCTAAGGTGTATGATTCTATCACCGACTTAGATGATGCTGTGAGTGATATTACTAACATTATCTCAGAAGCTAGAGATAGATTTGTACCCAAAGTGAAAATTTCTGACAGCCCTACTCCTTTGCCCCGGTTTATCAAAAAATTAATAAGAAACAAAAACCGCCTTCGCAGACATGACCAACGTGAAACAAACCTAAATGTTCGCAGATCCCTTAGAACAGCCATGAATAATCTCCAGGAACAGATTAAAATAGCTATCCAAGCACACAACGACAAAACATGGAATAAAAAACTGAGTAAAGTCGATAATCCCAGCTCCGACATTTGGAAATTAGTTCGTTCCCTAAACAGGAAATCCTGTGTAATACCTCCCCTTAAAAATATTGATGGCTCGTTAACTAAAGATATTCACGACCAATCCAATGTTCTTGCAGAAACTTTCCACAATAACATGCTCCTCACGACCAGCTGGGTCCCTTCTTCCGATACTGCTGGCATCGTTAATGGATCTGTTAACATTTTAAGTAATTACAGTCCTAATGATGACCCTATCTTGCATCCCATCCGTCCTAAGGAACTTTGGAAACACGTCCGTAGCCTCAAAAGTCGCAAATCCTCTGGACCCGATAGCATAACCAATATTCTGTTAAAAAATCTGCCTCAAAAGGGTATTGTTTCACTGACGAAAATTCTCAATGGATGCTTACGGACTTGTTACTATCCATCAGCCTCCACATCAAAAGTCCCACCAGGGAAAGGTGCCCGCCTTATTATTTGTCACGCAGGCTCAGGTCAAAGCTTCATTTCTGATTGCCTCCTCGCATTTGTTTAAAAAACAGGCGATTACCATGAGGAAATGAACTTTAATGTATTTAAAGCATGGTTCGAGAAGCTGCCTGCTATTCAGCCTTGAGAATCTATCTACAATCATTATGGATATTGCATCGTACCATGTACAAGCGGATAAACCACCCACTCAGTCAAGCAATAAAGAAGGCATTGTCTTTTGGCTGAACAAAAATGGTGTGTGTGCCAGTGCTGGTAAAAGCAGAACTACTCAGTTTAGTCAAAGCCACTAAGCAATGCAAACCAAGATATATAATAATTGAAGAATTTGCCCAGGAGTATGGGCACGAAATCATAAGATTGCCGCCCTACAACTGCCAATATAATGCCACAGAGCTTATTTGGGCTAATATAAAGGGCTATGCAGCTCGACACAGTATGCATCCACCATTTAGTACGGCGAAAATGATGAGATTGCTAGAATGAGAGCGTGTGCAGGTGTAACAGTAGATGACTCGAAGAAGGTTGTGGAGAAAACGAAGTCAATAATACAATAAGATTTCGAAGGAGATAAACACATCGACAATATATGTTACGGCTAAAGCTAGGTGTGAAACTAAACTTAAATTTTAGTTTTCACAAGAGCATGTATATAAAAAACTTCTAAGGAAATAAAATATGTTGTTATGAAAAGTCGGAAGTTGGATGTCAAAAATGCTATCTAGATAGCGTGGAACGGAACGTTTCCATGTCTTATGGACCGTGGGCGACTCTGATTGGTGAATGAAAAATACACTTCAAAGGCGGCAAAACTTTTTAATTTTGATTTAAAAAATCTACGAACTCTCTTGGGTACGAAAAAACCCGGCTAAGAGCGATTTTGACTCGCGTACGCAGGGTTCCGTACCACCGTACAATGGTAGGGATGGTGTGGAGTGAATAGTTTGGATTTCACAGCAAAATGTTGTTTACAAAGTTATTGGTGCGGCTACTTTCACTCTCCATGTACGTAACCAGGTACATTCATAAGTTTGTATGTGGTTTTGAAAGAATTGTTGTATGGGAGCCCCCTTAAATATTAATGTTATTCTGTTTTTTAGTATTTTATGTTATAGCGGCAACAGAAATACATCCATCATCTCTGAAAATTACAACTTTCTAACTATCACGGTTCATGAGGTACGGCGAGGTGACAGACGGACAGACATACAGTCAGACAGCGGAGTCTTAGTAATAGGGTCCCGTTTTAACCCTTTGGGTACGGAACCCTGAAAAACTGTTCGTTGGAACGCGAGGTGGACTCGCAGACGCGGGGTTGCGTACCATCTTACGAGTACTTTTGAAATCGATCAAAAACAAAAATAAACACTCTCTTGTATCTCTTAGGGCCACTAGCTATAAACTATTAATCGCTGGATTACGCTAACTCGAGCAGAAATTCTCGGGATTCATTCCGCGTTTCTAGCTAGTGGCCCTTAGAATCAGTCTCATTCTCATTTTTTTTTTGGCGGCAGACTGCAGTCGTTTACGGCTAATGAAACCATATTTTACAAACTGTGAAATATGGTTTCATTAGCGCTGCTTGTGTAACGGCTTCATTCCGCTGGCTAGGCTTCACATTGATTTAAGTGAGTTAGGTAAGTGTTATTGAATTGTGTTTGAGATTTGAAATTGATTTAATATTTATAGGTAGTCGACAGGCAATAAACAATGTAACGGTCTACATGCAATTTTGCAATTTAGTCGTGATACTACGAAGTTGTCCCAGAAAATGCATAAGACTATCAGAGCTTTTCTTCTTATATCAGTCATTATTGAAATATGTGACGGAAGATTTAGACCGCTTAGGCCGCCAGGTATGTTGCGGAGGTATTGCAGTCGCACTTTGATCTATTTGTGAAATGGCCGGATGCTCTCACATTCGCTTGTAAATATCGGATCCGATTGGAGCATATCATTATAGTTGCATCGACTTACAGTTATGCGCAACTTGTAAGGGTACGATGTGACATTGTATGTATTTGTGTAAATATGGTATTTTTCTTGATGATGTTTTTTACACCTGCCTTTTTAGGGTTGGGTACCCGTAGGGTGCTAAACGGGACCCAAGTCTCCGTGGTCCGTCCGCCCGGTCCGTCTCCCAGTCAGTGAGCTGTATCTGGTCGATGGCTATATCTCATAAACCATAATAGGTTGACCGCTACAGCTACAAATGGGTATATGCAAATATGTTTTTTTTTATATGGTCTCCAAACAAGAGGGAGAGGGACGGAATCGGGAAAAAATGCCATAACTAGTGCTAAACCACAGAAAAATTGTTTAAAAATAAACTAATACTATATTTTGTTAAAAAGTTTTTTAAGGAGAGTTTACGAATACATAATATCAACATTATGAACGCAGTTGGACAATAAAATTCATTAGGATTTAAGAATAACAGGAAACAATATAATAATTCAGAGGTATTTTCGTAATTAATTCTACCGAGAAAATTTCATCCAATCGCGTTTTCCTTTAGTGAAATGTTAATCAAATAATCAATAAACGTTAACCCAAAAATCAAATCTGTAGATATAAATGGATTCTAAAAAAAAAAACATTTATTTTTCGTATCACCTTAACTGATTTTTCATTGACTGAAATCGGTGTGAAAAGGAAATCCCAAACGTGCGTTGGTTTTGATATATACAGGATGTAACATAAATGTCTAGTTATGACTATCAACTCCCTAATATATGTATTAATATTAAGGAGTTGATATGGGCATCATTCTGAAAAACTTTCACTATGAAACCGATTTGATCAGAACAACTTTATTTTTCACTTCTTCATACGAAACAGCTGATTGCGCGGCCCAAACTGTGTGGGGAAGCGAAAATTATATAATGTGAGAGTTTAAAGTAAAGCCCATTTCCATCAAATTGAATCCTATAACATACTATCCGATAATTAATGGGTTTATAGTGATTTAGGTTGCTGACTTTTTCCAAAAAAATGTCAATGTAAAATTAATTTCGAAAAAAAAAAAAAAGTTTGTTTAACTTTTTGGCTGTCGTTTGTTAGCTACCTAATACTTGAATTGAAAACTTAAAATAATTTTTCAATTTATAACAGTAATAAAAAAAACGGAATGAGCGTAAAAATAGATTAAAAAATGTGCTAGTTTTATCAGCTATCCGACTTGTAAAAATGTTTGCAATGATTTTAAGGCATATAAAAGTTACTGCAAAAGATACCTGTAAAGTACTCTAGAACGATAAGGGATTACTTTTGTATGGAGATTTTTTTTTTTTCTCCCAGTCGCTACAAAGTTTTTGCCTATTTTTTAAAAGATCTTTCTCCCGATATACCTCACTAGTTTGTACAAGGGTAGGTCTAAGTCAATACAAAAGTGACTCTTATTCTTACTTGGGCTCGCCCCACTACTTTGCAATGGCCAATTTCAGCTCATAAAAAAGAAAATAAATTAGTTTCAAATTTGTAATTTTTTTTTCATGTTCAAAGTTCAGTTCAAAGTTCTTTATTACTGTAGATATTAACAATATTCTTAGTACACGTCATATTTGCCACTTCTTTACATTGGACCACTGTGAGGAAAGAAGGGCAAGAAACTCCCACAGATTGAGTTACGAGATAACTTTAAAGGTATTTGTATAATCTTAACATTGAGTTCAGTGTTAACTCCATGCGTTTTTATTATTAACATAATGTTGGACATCATGGTATCCCTTTTCACACAAAGATGTTTTTATAAGGTTTTTGAATAGCTCAAAAGGCAAATTCAAAATCTCCAGAGGCATCTTTTTGTAGAAGATAATGACCTTCAAAGGAATTGGTAACCTTCGCGAGTCTAAACCGGGGTGTAACAAGTCGGTGATTATTTCTTAGGTTAATATCACATCTATCGCTGATTTTGGGATATGTTCCAAGGTTCTTACGTACATACATTATATTTTCGAAAATATATTGACTTGCTACAGTAAGTATGTATATATAACAATTTCTTTAAAAAAATCTCTTAGGGAGTCTCTGCATTTTAAATTAAGTTAGTTTAGGTTCATAAAATGTTATATATCTCTAGTTTTTAAGGTGAAATAAAAAGATTTATTATTATTATTATTATAAATTATATATTGCTCGAATAGCTCTTTTTTGTAAAATAAAAATATTTTGAATATCTGCTGCCTTCCCCCACAACAAGATACCATAGGACATAACACTATGAAAATAACTAAAATAGACTAACCTAGCTGTAGCCACAGCCGTGTGCTGTCTAATGCTCCTAACAGCGTATGCCGCCGAACTTAATATGCCCGCCAATTTTTCAATGTGGGGTCCCCACTGCAATTTGCAGTCAATGGTTACTCCAAGTAACTTCGTGTCATTTACATATTCTAAAGTCTTGCGGTCCAACACTAAACTCGTCTCAACCTGCCTAACGTTTGGAAGAGAGAACATTATACACTTCGTTTTACTAGGGTTTAGTAATAAATTATAAACTGTAAACCAATTCAAGGTTAAAGAAAGAGGAAGAGATTGTTGTCAGTTCAAAAAATATGTATGCCTTGGCCGGAAATGCTATTTTAATGGTAATTGAGTTAGGCAAGCCAGGTCTTTGACGAAACTAAAGAACAACAAATGTCACTTGTCAACAATAATCAAAACAAAACTTATTTTTTAAAATTTCTTTTCGTCGTTAAATTCTGTAAAACAGTGGTACTGACGTTTTCAATTCCAATTTTAATTTCATTTATTCAATTACGATTATTTACATCATATTTGAATCATACTTAAAACTAAAACGCAAAAACAATAATTTAATACGATTCAATAATAAATCATTCCAAAAATAATAATATAGTAATGAAGGCAATTTCCAATTTCAAAATAGGTTTCCCGAGTGATCAGCGTCGAAGATTTCTTGGGTTCAAGTAATCTTCGACGAAGTTTAAAGGGGCCTTTACCCTTCCTATCGCAGTGTTTTGCCCTGATATTTGCTATTTTATACAACGAGTCTCAATTTGCCTTCGGTATACTACATAGCAGCGCGCGGTTGTAAACGGACGACGCCATTTGTAAAATTCGGAATCATACAAATTGCCTGCTATTTATACGTATCAAATAACCGGTCATCCTGTAGAGTTTAACTTCGTGAATACCACGAGCTAACGCCACTTTTCCATTTTATAGATTTAAAATTTTATTACCATGGCATAGGTATCCAGTATAACAATGCCCTCAGGGTACTATTGGGGCTACCACGATTTTGTAGTGCGTCAGGGAAGTTTGCGGAGGCGCGTGTTTAGTCTTGAGCAGGATGTTTGCGGAGGCGCGAGTTTAGTTCTGACCACGGGCCGTAGCCAAGTGCTAAGGATCTATGGACATCCTAAAAAATTTCGAACTATCCTACATGTATTAAGAATCACGGCTTTTTGCAGCAGGATGTAGGCGGATGGTTTTATATTTAGCAAATTAAGACTATTGTTTAGTGTCTTCGGTATAATTCCAGTTGTTGAGATTATGATCGGTATTGTTAGTACTGTGTTGACTTTCCAGTGAGTCTTCAGTTCTATGGATAAATCTGTATAAATGGCTAGTTTAGTTGAGAAGTCATATGCATTTTATTTGCAAACATGTACACGGGGGTTGGTTACAGGTGGGTGGGGGGGTGTGTGTAAATATAGAGTAAAAGTACATGCACCCTGAAAGGGTATCACAATTGTTCGCTTAATATCTAGATAAAACATTTCACAAGTATTTAACATTTCAATTAAAATATACAAAATATCTTGTTTTAATATTCTTAATTATTGTAACGCTGAGATCCTCTATATAACTTATTTAGAATCAGTCATAAATTCGTCTTTAGTGTAGTAGCTTTTGGAAATTAGCAGATTTTTTAGTTTTATGCTGAACGAACTAACGGTTTGTTCGTTTTTTATATTGTTTGGTGGGTTATTGTATATTAAGATTGACATATAGTATGGGCTTTTATTGTAAATTTCTAGTTTAGGTTCTGGTAAAACTAAATTATTTCTCCGTCTAGCGTTTATGTAGTGGTGATATTGTTCGGGGTGTTTTTTACGTAGGTGGCTATTTCTAATATGTACAGCGATGGTAGAGTCAAAATCTTGTCTTTTTGGAAGTGGGGTTTGCAGCTGTCTATATGCTGAATATTAACTAAGATCCTGATACATTTCTTTTGCATAATAAACAAGTCGTTAGCATCGACGCTATTACCCCATAGCATTATCCCGTAACTTAACCACGAATGTGCGTAGCAGTGTCTCCAACTCTATTTGTCAAAATTACGGTGTTGCTAGTCTAAAAATACGGTATAGGGCGGAAAATTACGGGAGATAATAAATTAAAAATACGGTAAATTTACGGTAACTTTATTAAACAATTAAACAATAAATTTCGGGTGTTTCAGCCTTTTTGTACATCGAAACATTAATGCTTTTAATCATTTTATCAGTAGGATGGAAATCTGCGCAGTTTTTGGCCGTTCTCTTAATAAGTTGCTGCGTAAACAGATTCCCTGCAATAGATTTTGTGGACAATTGGTTCCTTTTTTTTGTCTTTAGGTCTGCAATGTGGCTGAAAATGCGCTCGCAATCGGCGTTTGAGTGGGGCAATGACATCATGTGTTAAGTTATAGAATGGCCGCGAGTCTTCTTTAGTTTTGATTTCAGACACCTTATGCCAAAATACATCTGGAGAATCGTTGAACGTCTAAATCACATTTATTTTATTCAATGCAATTCGGGAAATGCCGCCATTCATCATCTAAAATTTGCTGGACATCAAGTGTCTTTGGAGAGATTCGGGGCAGTAAGTCGAATATGCTGGCCAACGATGTTTGTCTTTTCTCGGTTGCTAACATGCAGTTTTCGTTATTTAAATTGGAAATTTCTTTTAACAGTTTGTCTTGGAGGCTATATCTTTTTCGTATGCCAACCGCTGCCCGGACAACGAATCTCTTACAATTTTCTCGCAACTGTTTCACAGAATTGATATCAGCATTAACTTCAGGAAGTGACAATTGTTTCTGAACACCAAGACCTAAATAAATATCTTCTAGTCGTATATGTCTGCGTTCGTCTGTGGGGTCAATACTGTCGAGCGGTGTATTATTTACATAACTTGGGGGCATAATTAACAGAAGCAGCTCTCTGTACAGTTCTTCCATTTTCAAGTGCATTTCTGGTAAGACTGTAGTTTCACTTTGAAAATATGCGTTAGTCCTAGTGAACTTCGGCAACATCCATGAAAGAAAATGATAGTAAGCCTTCTGAATGGGGTCTCTCAAAGCAGAGTGTATTTCACGGCATTCATGATCTTCAAGCCATTTATCATCAAAGTAAAGTTTAAGAGCCTCCCATTGTTCTAGGATCCTATCAACAACGGCTGATAAAGATAGCCATCTAGTTTGGGCTGGTCGCAACATTTTATGTATTTTTGCATCGCAAAACTCTTGGAAAGCTTTTAGTTGACTTTGCCGCTTACTGCTGGTTTTAAAGTGGTTATAGATGTTGCGTGCTAATTTTTCGGTTTCGGGTGGCAGTTCTTTGCAACCGTCGCTCGCGCATATGTGTAACGAATGACAAACGCACTTTATAATGGTTATTCCTGGACATAACTGCCTGAATCTTGATGAAACCGAATTGTTACAGCCCATCATGGTATTGCAACCATCTGATCCGAATCCAACTATATTTTTTTGGGGCACACAATTTTCTTCGAATGATTTAATCAGGACTTCGAATAGGCGTTTTGCAGTTGTAGTGTGATCTTTATTATCTTCGCGAAAAAGGTCAATGAGGTCCCAAAGCCGACTGACCACACGCCCTATCTTCGGGTCACAATGACGTACAACCACACACATAGTTTTTGTAGATGTAATGTCGGTGCTTTCATCTGTTAGTACGGAAAATTTTTGTGATTTTAAATCGGCGCTTAAAGCTGCTTTTTCCGTATCGCCCAAGACATTGTTTATTACAACTTGCAGCTTAGTATGTTTCATTTTCACATTTTTAGCAATGTCTGAATCAGGGAAAGCATCAACTAACAAATCTGATAAATGGTCCATACTTGAATGTGGTATCTTATGTTCAGCCATAAATGCTGCTAGTTTGAGCTCTGCATATTTTGCTTTTTCTTCTACTGTATTCGATTTTGAAGCTTGCAACAATTTGACAATTGGTGGTTGAATAGATGTACTCTTTACCTTACTTTGATGCTTTGAACCTGCGTTATGACGTTTCAGCACACTTATATCAGCTTGCATGGTGGTATCACAGAGCGAACACTTTGCTATATATGGGTTTTTTGGGTATTCGCGAAGCCACGAAGAAAAGTCTTTATTTTTCAGCTACTCTGATCGAAATTTTTGTTTGTACGACCTATTTTTAGCGCGCTTACAACTGGAAGGTCCAGCGTCGCTCTCGTCACTTGTCGCCTCAGATGTCATTTTTTATAATTATAATTGCGATCTATGATCTGACGCAGCAAACTAATGTGAAAAATTGCGAACAGAACAGAAATTAAAGTTGATGTTCAATAACTTCGTAATTTGGTCGCATAAGTTTCGTCTACTTGTCTATGCACACAAGTTGATTGTGCGGGGAATACCCCAGGGAACGATAGTGTTGGCATTTTAAAACATTGTTTTGAAATTAAAATAGACTGTGTTGTGTATGGTTGGGTACCAAATTTTAAGGCGCTACTCATAAAGACGAAATTACGGTAGAATTGAACATGTCTACGGTAGGTGGTAGATGTGTTCAAATTACGGTAGGTTTACCGTAATTACGGCGTGGTTGGAGACGCTGGTGCGTAGGCGTAATAAGCTGACAGAGCACATTCTTTATTGGTGTTTCTTTTGAGGATAGAGAGGGCATATATTAATTGTGACATTTTGGATTTTATTGAAGAGATTTGCGATTTCCGGTTTAAGTTAGAGTCTATTGTCAGGCCTAATAATTTGACGTCTGTAACTTCTTCTATGCCTAGGTTTAGGGGTTGTTTTTGGTAGGGTTTGAATTGTATAATTTTTGTCTTTTTCGTGTTTATCTCTAAGTTATGTTCGTATAGCCAATTTTGGATAGTTTCGAAAGAATCTTGTATGTAGGGGTTAATGTTGTAATCTTTGGGACATTTGAACAATAGTGATATATCATCAGCAAACATAATACATTTAGGTTTTGAAATTTTGGGGAGGTCGTTGATGTAGGCTAGAAATAAAATACAGCCTAGTACACTACCTTGTGGTATGGAACAGTTAGTAGTTATTGTTTGGGATGCTATGGTTTTGTGTTCCAATGTATCATTATTGAATTGGTTAATTTGCACATATTGTTTTCTGTTAAGGAGATATGATCTTAGCCATTCGTGAGCATTGCCTCGAATACCTAGTTCATGCAATTTTTGTAATAGAATTTTATGTGATACTCGGTCATATGCTTTCGACATATCTAAAAGTAATCCAATGGCATGGTTTTTATTTCGTATATATTCTAGGGCTTTTTGTACATATGCGAAAACTGCAAGTGTCGTGGAGCGATGTTTTCGGAAGCCATATTGGTTGGTGTCAATATAGTTGAATTTTTCTAAAAAAATATATATTCGGTTAGCCATTGCTTTTTCGAAAATCTTTGAAAAGGTTGGTAGAGTAGCTATAGGACGGTACTGCGATGGGTCTGTTTGTTTGCCGCCCTTTTTTAGGACTGGTGTTATTTTTGCTATTTTAAGACTGTTTGGGAAACAACATTCTTGAAAAGATTGATTTATAATGTCGGTTAATGGGACTGTTAGTTCATTGATACAGTATTTTAATAGTTTTGGTGGAAAGTCATCAAATCCTGCGCTAGTTTTATTTGGAAGATTCCGAATTAGTTGTGACACTTCGTTTATGGATACTGGTGATAGGAATATGGTGTTTGTTGAGTTTGCTGGAGGAGGCTGCTCAGGAGGCTTATTGGCTTTTACCGCTTTGTTATAGGTCTGTGGCGCGGGTAGTTGCATTATACCGACCGAGGCAAAAAATTTAAGATATTTGCTATCTTAATCGGACATTTTTCAATTATATTTGTATCTGTACTTGTTAGTAGTATATTTTTGGTTAATTTATTTTGTGTAGGTTTGGTTGTCTGTTTAATTACATGCCACATTGTTTTTATTTTGTTATTTGACTTATTCATGTCCCCTATGAAATTAAGTTTTTTCGATCTTTTTATGCATTTTTTTAATATTTGTGTGTAGAATTTGTAATGAGTTTTCAAAATATTGTTTTTAGATTGGTTAGTTAATATTTTAAGTTGTCTTTTATTTTTACATGAAATTTTAAGGCCTTTGGTGATCCATGTCTTTTTACAGTTTAATTTTAATTTAAGCCGCTTTTGTGGTATATGTATGTTCAATAATTCTTGTATTTTTTTATTGAATACAATATAGTTTTCATCAATGGTATTTTCAACTTTAATTATATCGTTCCAATGAGTTTTTTGTGATACTTGTTTAAATAGGGTCATATTTTGGAGTGTAAAGCATCTTTTTTCTATGTATGTTGTTTTAAAGATTTGTAAGTCTTTGATTAGAGGTGATTTATACATTACACTTTTGTGGTCGGAAATTCCTCATTCCTCTACACTTACTTCATTATCTCTGTTATTGGTGAAGAGTAGATCTATATATGTGGAGCTAGAGTTAGTAACTCTAGTCGGCTCTTTTATTAGTTGAAGGAGATTAAATTCTTTTAGTTTGTTTGTTTGTTTGTTTGCTTTTCAGAGTCTTTAGATTTTTGAAGCATATCTATATTAAAGTCTCCTATTATTATGATGTGTTTCTGTGGTTTGTTTTTAAGTTTATCAACTAATTTGTCTAGGAACTCAAAGAAAGTGTCTATTTGATGGTCTTTCCTATATATTGAGATTAACGTTATATTAGGTTTAATATCGACGGCACAGCATTCTATTACGAATTCTACTGACAGATTTGGGATGTCTGTTAGTTCCTTATATTCAATACCATTACGAAGGAATATTGCAACACCTCCTCCCTCTCTTACACGACGATAGAAAGCGGCAGCAAATATATATCCATTTATATGTATGATATCTTTTTGGTGATCACCGATCCATGTTACTGAGAGTTCTGGCTTATTTTTTAGACTTTGCACGTTTTGTGCTAATATCCTAAAAAAACATTCTGTGAATTTTTTTGTCTAGGTTTTTCATTTGTGGGTTGAAAATGTGTGTGGCTTCTTTGATAGGTTTGATGTTTCTGGTTTCTGATAGTGTCTTCAGTAGCCTTTGCGTGGGATTTTATTGTTATTGTGTTTAAGTAGTTCTGTATTTGTGGTTGTTGTTGCTTGTGATGTTGTAGGTTTATTTGTTGTTCATTATCTTGGGAAGGAATTAGTTGTTCAGATCGCACTTGTTGTTTAAAATGTCCGTTGTAAAGGTTACTGTAAAAAGGGGGTACAGTGGATTGCTTCCCGTATTGTAGTTCTTCTTCGATATTGTACTGGCCTGCAATATGTTGCTGGTTAAATTGACTACTTCGTTGCTGATAGTTCCTGTATTCATTTTGATATCGATGTTTTCCGTAGTATTCCTGTTTGTTTCGTTGTTCGTCTTTCATGTTGTGATATCTCTGTTCTTTTATTATGAGTTTATTATTTCTTATCACTGCATATTTACCGGCTTTCCTTGCTTCCTTCAAATCTTCTATTAGTATGTTTCGCATTTTTATGGCGTTTTCGTCTAAATGCTCGGTAATGGAAATATGGGAGCTTTTCACCCTTCAAAAAATACTCATAAGGATATTGGTCAACATAAAATTGACTGATACTTGTAAGCCTTACTTTAAAAAACATGAAATCCTTGCCTTATCATGCATTTATAAACTCGAGATTTGTAAATTTATTCGAAAATACCCTGAATCCAACACCAGACGCGACAATATACCATCCAATCATTCGCTAAGACCTACACGAAAAAACAAGTTAATATTACCCATTTCCAACTTAAAACTATATTCATCAGGATCTTTAGTAATGTCAATAAAAATATATAATAATCTGCCAGAAACTTTATTAAATGAACCAAAAGATAACATATTTATACATAAAATAAAACAAATGTTATACTATATTATACAGTTAATGAGTACTTAAATGACAAATGTAAATAGACAATAAATTCATTTGTAGGATAATTTTTCATGACCGATATTTACTTTCCACTGACTTTTAGTAAATATTATACTTAATTATAAATTAACAAACTTTGTTTCCCTCTCTTCTATTGCAATGCCTTTTTTACAAGGTCCATTAAAACACATGTATCCTTCTAACATCCTATGCAACATCAATTTTATGGAATACAATAAATATATTGAGTATTGAGTGATTTAGCGAGGTCTGCTGCTATAAACTGTGTCAGGAGATTCCCATCGAGATCCTGCCTACCCAGAATCTCGCTTCCGGTGCCAATACTATGACACTTAACACCGGGTCCATTTGCACCCCGGCCGATGCGTGGTCGGAGGCTATACCTACAACTATTACCACGATGCGCGTCCGCCCACCTCATAAACGAAGGGCTAACCGACCATGACGGGCCGGACTGGCAACACGAGCCCGGCCTGCCGCGTGCGGTGAGGGATTCCCCGACAGTGTCGGGACCCTCCTGAGGACCCGTATTTTTTAACGCGTCCCATGGCTTATCCCTTTTCCCTAGGAAGGAGGTTTGGGAACCTTTGTTTGGGGAACGTGATATGCCAAGCTGGCATAGGCGTATAAGTGTCTCCTTTAAAAGGGTGTATCGTCAAGGTGTTCGGACAAATTTTGTTCTACTTCCCCGTAAGCCCCCCAAGTCAATTATAATAATAATTATTATTATAAGGTTAAACATCGCGACCCGTCCCAACTACCCTCGGTATTTGAGAGGTTAAGAGACCCTAGGCAAAGTATGAAAATCTGTAGCGCGCGCTACAAATCGGTAATCACACCCTAGTTCTATCAGATATTCACGAAAAAGAGCGATTCGACGACCATTCGTGAGGCCTCATCTAGTATGATACTGATCTGGGAACCCGTTTGCAATCGCTGAGGACACGCGTCCCATAATCAAGGGATTTTAATTGTAACTTTAATAAAATTTTGGAGACTTATCATAATAATATTATATATTTTTAGCTGTTATTGGAGGAGGTAACGAGTTTAGTTCTTGCAATGAAAAAATTATCTTATGACACCAGTTTCATAGAAAATAAAATGAATTAATTCTTGATACATAGGTGCACGACAGATTATAATTTCTGATATATCGAAGAACGGGTAGTCTTTTTACATGTCGTGATTGATTAATTATTTTAAAACGCTTTTATTAGGTTCACCCGTACCTAAAGAACTTAGTAACTAAGTAAACAAATCTCATTTAACAAATTAACAAAACAAATTATGATACCATCGAGCTGATCTGATGATAGAACCGGATGGTGGTCAGATGAACTCTCTCTGTCTGTAATAAAATAACGCTATCCTACCGAGTTTGGGCTCTTTAAGGCGATGGATTAGTAAGGGTATCGAGCTGATCTGATATTGCGACCTGGACGTGGATAGTGAAACTCTTCAACGGCTACTAGTAAACCACTCGTGTTTGGACTCATTTGGTTTGTTTTAACGTCACAAATACATGCGTGTTTTTTAGTTTTTTAAACTACCTACCTAATTATTATGACACAGAGCATTATTTCTTATATTTCATTATCTGGCATCTTTGTTAAAAGTTGGCCTTATCCGGCTCCAAAAGCAAGCGAACTATAACATTTTCTTACTACTCGACATATTGTAATTTCTGACATATAGAAGAACGGCTATTCTTTGCATAAACCTTTGTTATTAATTCCTCGCACCCTAGAACCAATAAAGTGGTATATCTCAAGATATTGTGCCTAATAGAAGCCCATCTATTAATAATCACCAAGTTAAAAACTTAAAAAAAAACCGACTTCAAGTTCAAGCCCTTTTCTTCCCCCCCTGTCGGGATATGAATGTCGTCTTTGTACAAGATGATGATAAAGCTATTGGTCTGAGGCTAAAAGATAGAAACGGTGGCATACCCATAGTACCATCAAGTACTACGTTTCAGGCAACAAGGGGTTACGGAGATGTGGAGCGTGGTATGTTGCCTCTTATATTGAGCTGGGCGGTCACAGTTCATAAACTACAGGATAGAACCCTTGAAAGAGCTGTGATTGACCTTGGCAAAATAATATTGCAAAAGGACAAATATATGTTGCGTTAAGCCGAGTCAGGAGTTTGGAAGGCATAGTCTTGTCAGATTTGGACGCCCAAATGATTAAATCACGATAGATCGTTATCGGAAACTATGAGACTACGAAATCTGTCTTCTGATAATCAGTAATGTAATAAAGCCCACTTTTCTCTATGGCATATAATGTAATACCTACATATTATATCCCACAGAGAAAATTGAGCTTAATACAATACAATAGAATATCCGGCACACACCACACATAAAACACCGAGAAAAAAAAACCTAGCCCTATTTTTTTCTCCCCGGTCGGGATGCGAATGTCGTCAAAATACACTAAAACAAGGCTACGGAACCTGTCTGTCTGACAGTCAAGTCCACACATATTAAATGACATAAACGAATATACGGTACTTATAGACAGAATTCATCTTATGACAATGACCTAAGTCACCACTGATAAGTAACAATAAAGCAATCATACGCAATTTCATTTAGCTGTATGACACATCATTATTCCGGTATTTTTGCTTTATAAACCAAACATCTAGACCGATTTCTAATTAAAAAAAAATGGGACCAGGACTTTTCAATTAAAAAAATTTTTTTTTAATCGTTTCATAAAACATACTTAGGGCGACCATATTGGATTTATAGGAAACTGGCCACCAGAGGTCGCACTTGCGGTGGTTTCCTAAATTCTTAAGACCGTACCAAATTTCAAAGACTTGGCACAAAGTGCACGATTCTTATGAATTTTTAACAATTCCTTCTCAGCTGTATGATGGTCCAAAATTTCGGCGAACAGCAAAATTCCGAAACGCATAATATTACGAAATTATCTAATAGCTTTATTAATTAAATAGAATACTAAATTTCCCATGAGACAGCATCCATCACTTTTATGAGATTCAATAATATTAGGTTTCAAATAGATCTTGAAAGTAGTATTAAATTTTTTGCCTCTAGCGCTTCCAGTGCCAATATAGGAAGCCTCGAGGAGAGTAAGGGGGTTTAAGAGTTTACACTCCCATTTTACGAACATCTTCTTCCGTCTTCCGACCATCTTCTGAACAACTTCTAACTAATTGTATTTTTTTGGCAGAGTTGGAACTTGAATTGACGTTTTCGGAAAAAGTAGCGAAAGTGAACAAGGCGCAAGAGAAAATTGGATCGTACTGGCCTCTAGGAGTGGTACATTATTATCTGAACAACTATGATTACGGTATGTAATAGTTTTAAGATATTACTTTAGTCAATCTGACATAAAATGACCCGGACATGACATAACCGAGACATGACAGTGTTACGTATTGTAGCAAACCCACACTGAATTTTCGCATCATACAGACCCGTCACGACAATACAGTCCTCCCGCACTGCTTCACTACAGTTAGTTAAGCAACAGTAAGGGTTTTGATAAAATTAACATAAACTTTTCAAGCCAAGACTTTACTTAGTATGCATTTTCTGATAGTATGCCCTGTGTAGTTTATGAAACCAATTGTTTATTACCAGATTACCTGGTCGGGCGAATCGTGCGCAGCGTTTTCAACTACATCGAGACGGTGTCTTGCGTGAAATTCGTGCCACTTATTAACAAGCCCGACCAATATGAGGGATATTCATGGCTGCACTTTGTAAACCCGACAAAAGAGAGGAAGTGTGTGCACGCGCCTATTTATAATGGCGACGGAGAGACTGTACGTAGTAATTTTTGAATAGGACTCTAGATAGCGCTGGCTGCATTGTATAACAAAAATAGGCTTGATTAGATAACTCGAGATTATGACCTGTTTTGCGTGATTTTCATACTTTTCGCATATCCTTCATTAGGTCCTCCGTTAAACATTCTAATCAAACCTTGTTATGCATATCATAGTTAATACCCTTCGGTTACAACTGCCTTCAAAAGAAGGAGATTCTCCACACTATACTGCACGGTCTTGGACTGAGAGACGAGGTGACACATCCGTTTCGCGACCAATACGTCAGGATTCTGTGGGAAAATATACACCCGGGTAAGTACCCCGTTAAGCACTCGTATGCCCCGTGCACACGATCCTCTTACACTACGAGTTTTTCCACATTAGGTGGTTCAATATTACACCAGTTTTGTTATCTTGAATGTACATATTGTACAACGGATAGCCTTTGTACATATAACTGAAGGAAAGAAGCACATATAGAAGTGGAAATAAACGTCCTCCTCTATAGGTACTTCACCCATGAATATTAATGAAGCCTGTGTGTGACAAAGGAACATCGATAGTAGTTGTACATAGAACTAGAGAAAAGAAGAACTTATAGAATATATAGTGGAGGTAGGTATAGGTAAACCTTCACTTCTATAAGTGCTTCACCTACGAATGTTTATGAAGGTATCAGTAACATAAACATAAACATTTACATACAGGCACATACATTGCTTTTGGCCCCACACTAAGATACCATGTATCGTGGGAACCAGAAACAGCGACATCACATAGAAGGAAACATCCTATTTTTTTTTTACCGCAGCCGGGGATTGCACCCGGGACCTCTCGTATGGTAGACAGAGCCACAACCGCTGCGCCACAGAGGTCGTCATTTAAATCGTATTATGTTGAAGTTCACGCACCAGGAACCCGTGAATAAAAGAGCAATTTATTGATTTGCAGAATACCGTTCCCTGTTCCGCCTCAACACAGCAGAGGTGCAAGCGAAGACCGTCTCCGAATATGATCCATTGAGTGTGATGCATTTCCACGATCGAGCGTTTAGCAGAAATGGAAGGGCTACCATTGCACCATTGGTTGGTACTACTTTATTTGGTAGATATTGTTGAATAGGATACTTGCTTAGATCTTGAATAACTGGCTAAACGTGGATACAACTGTGCCGCTGCCACCCGGTATGAGAAAAAGCTATGTTAAGTTGTTAAGTTAATTTTATAAAAGGATGTCGATTGTGCTTTCTGTCACTGTCCAAGAATTTGCAAGAGGCTTAGTAGTCCGACCATATAAACTTGTTTTTCACCATTTCGGGTTCGAGTCCCGGTGGGGGCAAATATTTGTTTGACGAGAACGGATGTTTGTACCCTAGTTATGGTTGTTTATCTATCTAAGTATAATATTTATCTATACAAGTATGTGTATCGTTGTCTAGGACCCAAGATACAGGGAACCCTAGTTTGGGGCTAGATCAATGTGTGTAAATGGTGTCCAAGGTATTATAATTATTATTATTATTATTTTAGATGCCTGGGTTACTAATCCAGCCATCAGTGGAACTTTCTCAGCTGGACCAGCTGAAACTTCGTATGCTATTCGGCCACGAGTGCAATAAGCGTGAAGTAGGGGAATTACTGGATACCTGCAAGATAGCTCTTCATAACGGAACCAAGGATGAACAAGGTGATAACAGAACCAAGGATGAACAAGGTGATAACGGAACCAAGGATGAACAAGGTGATATCGTAGAACTTGAAAGTGGAGATGAGGGAGTTGGTAATAACACCGTTGGAAATGGTACCGATAAAAATAGAGGAGATGGCAAAGGGGCAATTGCGAATAATACCGTTGGAAATGATACCGATGTTAATGGAGGAGACGGCAATGCAGACGTTGGAGGCGGCGGAGTTGGAAATGTTGCCGATGGAAATGGGGGAGTTGGCAATGATGTAGATGGAAATAGGGGAGTTCGTAATAACACCGTTGGAAATGGTGGAAACGCGACTGAAAGTCCTGATAAAAAAGCAGATGGTGTACATGATAATGTTGACAAAGGACATAATCGTCGGTCACCACCAAAATGGTGGTGAAGTGATGGTATTCAAGAAAGTCGACGATTGAAATGAAAATGGAGAGGATGATGATGGCTTTGTTCCACAAGGTCATAGCGATCACAATAAAGGAAATTCTTAATGTAATGACTTTCAATTCAACTTTTTTTTTTGTATTGATGAGACGTGGCTTGGTCATACGTAGTAAAGGTGGGATGGAGTGGCTTAACAGCGGGATTCCCCATGTCACCTCACAGTACACACGTCACGTGGTCTGATACAGTATGTAGTAGTAGCACAGATAATGTACAGCCCGTCACAGTTATTTTACCTCGCATGTTTCATCAAAATACAGATAGTAAGGGATACAGATAAGTAAGTAAATAGAGGGAAGGGCTATTTTTCATGAAAAAATATTAATATACCGACATTCAAGTCTGTGATACCGACACTCTTTACTCATTCGACTGTTTTACTTTGTATGACTTAAACCAATATTGAGTTTATTTGAGTGACAACCAGCAATGGAGTAAGTATCCATAAGTATCCTTATAAGTACGGCTATCGACAACAATGATAGATAGTTTACCTACTTTGTTAATCGATATTTTAGAAGACTGATACCTATGAGCTAATTCTTGTGGTGGGGCAAGAATGATGAACACTAGTTATAGATAGCACAGAAGTTTATTTTGTATAAATGAACTTCACATCGAAAACATTGTAACCAGGATTTTTGTTGTTGACACAATAGACGGACAGGAATACAATGACAGATTTTTCACAAAAAATAACAAACGAATACCATATTCAAAATAACATTTTCAAATGTGACACAGATGCTCAATTAGAAAAAAATAAAACATCAACGAGGTTTTACACTTCAAGAAATATAAAACTCCAAAAAGGTTTTACTCTTCAACACTCCTCCTTAATTTCATCTTCCTCATACTCTGTCATTCATCCATCATTTATCATACAACACCCATATTGTTCGCACACCAATTAAACTTCCCTTTCAGTAGAGGCTTGGTCAAGGCAACAGCAATCACGCGAGTCGTCTCAATAAACTCTTACTTAACTGATCCCTCCTCAATTGCATCTCTCACAAAATGGTGGCGCACATCAAAATGTTTTGTACGTTGATGGTGCACAGGGTTTTGTGCAATAGCTATAGCAGACTGACTATCGCTATAGATATTCACTGACTCCTCAGCCGTGTCAGTGACCTCCGCTATAAACCTCCTCAGAAATATTGCCTCTCTTGCAGCTTCGGACATTGCATGGACGTTCTCTGTTTCTTGCACTCCCAACTTATTGCTCCTCCGTTCCATAAGAACACCACACCTGTATATGATTTTCTATCATATGTTGAGGCATAGCTCGCGTCTGAAAATCCTTCTACCTTTTGCATTGTAGATGTTCTGGTGTACTCCAGTCCATGTTTTTTGGTAGCCTTCAAATATCGGAGTACACTTTTTGCAGCTATCCAATGCTGCTCTGTGTAGCAGCAGTTAAACTGACTCAAATTGTTTACAGCGTATGCTATGTCTGGCCTCGTGCAGACACACAGATACATTAGTGATCCAATCAGATTTTGTTCAATTTCAAGTTCAAGTTCAAATATTTTTTTTCTTCATAATAGCACAAAAATTGAGACTTAATGAACGTCATAATATAATCAAGCAAGCATTATATAACATTAAGAAAGTGCCTAATTATTACATAATATATAGGGTGCAATGAACTGGTTTAATTCCAGATGTCGGCGTCTTGTAAAAATAATTTATTTTGTAGTAGGCCTTTGTGCACAAAGTGTGCTTTATACATTTTTTGAATCGAGCTTCAGTTAAGTTTTATATTTCAAGCGGAATTTTATTGTAGAAAAGTATACAGTGTCCCATAAAAGAACTACTAACTTTTGTGACCCTGAACATTGGAAAAGAAAGTTTATGTTTATTTCTAGTTTGCACATTGTGGGGCCTATCAATGGTTTATAGGCTAATTATATTTTTCCTCATATACATTATGTTTTCATAGATATATTGACTTGCAACTGTTAGGATGTTGGTTTCTTTGAAGAGATCTCTCAGAGACTCTATATTACCTAGCTTGAAAATAAACCGGATCGCTCTCTTCTGCAAAAAGAAGATGCTCTCAATGTCAGCAGCCCGTCCTCGTAGTAGTATGCCGTAGGAAATAATGCTATGGAAATAACTATAATATACAAGCCTAGCAGTTGCAACGTCAGTCAATTCCCTGATTCTTTTAACTGCATATGCTGCGGAGCTAAGTCTATGTGCTAATTTCACAATATGGGGACCCCACATTAATTTGGCATCAATAGTGATGCCGAGAAATACAGTTTCATCTACTAGTTTTAGTTTGTCTTCCCCCAATACAATATTACTCTCAACTTGCCTTACATTAGGTAAAGTGAATTTTCTCGAATATCTATGAATTTAGTTCTTCGGACACCTAATCTTATAGAAGAGGTAGATGAGATCGTGAAAGGAGAAAGGAGAGTTAAGTTGACCGCTAGAGGCAACCTTATCCAAGTAGGAGACGATTATGATGTCTAGAAGAACGGGAGAACAATGCGGCTGGAAATGAGTGGCCTCAAGTGGCAAAATGTGGAGATTGAATGAATCAACTATGGACCTGAGTTTGGCTGAACGGGAATTCTTTATGAGGAGACAGGAGTTGAAATCCCCAAGAATGAGAGTGTCGTCGTAAATTGGGGTCAAATCATTAAGAAGGGATTCAAATGTCGAAGTAATCAACACGAAGAGAGGGGCTATAGAGCACCTTATTGTGATGAAGAACAATATCAAGGAAGAGGTTTTCAGCAGACTCGTAGTACTGGCTAGGGGATACATTAATCACCTTTCACGCAATTTCCGCACGCAAGTAAACAGCGACACCTCCGTCTGCCTTTTCGGTTCTGTCGTTCCTATATAGCCTGAAGCCTGGAAGAGAGTACATGGATGAAGGGAGTGAAGGCTTAAGGAACGACTCAGAGACAAGGATGCCGTCCACACGTTGCTCACAAAAAGCCTCGATGAGATCGGGGTAGCTAGTGTGAATACTCTGAGCATTGATGTGCACTATGTTCAGATTTTTCCCTGACCCGCCAAAGACAGTCCTAAGTTTGACGGAAAGCGGTTCTTTCACAGTGGAAATATCGCTTTCCGCACTAATAAATTCATCGCTAGAAGCACACGACAAGAAGCTATCGTTATGGATATCCATACTATGTATAGGTAAATAATATAGATATATGTATAAAAATATATACTACAATAATGTGAATATGAATAAAACAACAAAAAAAAAACGAAGTAAATAACTTAACGGGATAACCTAGACCCCTTACCAGACAAAGATTGCTGTTAGTAATCAGAAAACCTGCTTCATTCAGTAACGATTTATTTTTGAAGCTGACATCAGTTTTTTTTACCAAGGGACAATATGACCCATCAGTCTTGAGATTGGTGACATTTTAACAGTTTCATACATTTTTTATGATTTTTGTACATTTCCTGAGATAAATAAAATATCGGTGAGTAATTAACTGAGATGTAAATAACAACTAGTTATCGTATAAACTTAACGAGAAACCTATAGACTAAGAATTATTGGGCATGGCGTAAATACACGGAAGAGAAAACTCTTAGCGACTTTTCTCATGGAGCGATGTAAAAACGCAGGATATCGGTACGACTGCCGTTGTAAATTGCTATTAAGTCATTCTGTATAGCTGAATTTTCTGAAATATCTTCACGATGATGACCCTTCGGAACTACTTCATCTACAGTCCCGTCGAGGTACAAAATGTGTTGTCGCTTCCAACAGATTAATCAAATGAACTTTCATCGTCGTCCAGAAACTCACTGATTTCATCTTCCCTTAGCCGTATGCAGGTCTTTTACGTTGTGAAGACATTCTGAAACAGATACGCAACGTAATTAAAACTAAACAACAGGCAGAAATATTTCTATGTACCTACTAATATTTATTCTCTTTGACAAAATCCATGATGAAATGCGGGACGGATGGGACATGACATCCCACTGACTGTTAGTATTTTGAACCATTAAACGAGTATATTTTGTTAACACGATACGGCGCGGTAACTGGGTACGAAGTTTTGCCTGCATACTGTGATTTGACAGTACGGTGACGCCCGCACTTTTTAAATCCTTTTCCATATGCTGGTACGGTTACCTCCGTGAAATTCCTTTGAAAGCTTCATACAAAACACTCCCACCGGCATTCAACAGGGATACATCAACGGTCTACTGTCATTCTAATCATCTCACGCACCCCTTCTGGGGCGTGGGGACTCGGGGTCAGGGTCCTCTTCCCGAGGAATCGCCTCTTTCCACTTCTGTGGACAGGTCATCGGGTGGCCCTTGCGGGCGGTGATCTTCGTGTGGCGTTGGTACGCAGTGGATGATCGCCGGCTAGGCAATCAGACCGCGTGGCAGGTCGGGCGGGTGCGCGTGGTGCGGCGCCAGTTCGAGGATGTGCGGGTGTTGTGATGCATCCGCACTCGCGAACATGCCCTTCGCCAGCCTCTGGACGGTAGGTCCACTGTTTCCCATCGTAGGTCCCTGAATTGTCGCGTTCCTCATGTAGCGTAACTGACGTAGAATCATCGAAAAGATTCTTCATTCGGATCGGAAGTCGGATCCCGTGTGAATGAGCTCTTACTCTTATGACAGATGTGAACGAGAGATTAGTGTTGGTATAATATTTTGTATCAAACTGCGATTTTTTTATTGCTGGTAAAATTATTCTTCAGTAAAATCTTCTTGAGAATTCGAGCGTGTTTTTGCCGTCCATCTGGATCCGCGAGATACCACTGCAATCCATACATTACCCCTTTCCTTTTAGTTTTTCACCAGGAAATCTAAAAGGAAAGGGTAATATTTAATTACACATAATTTTTCCCACTTTGTTACTTTGGAAAAAAGGTTCATAAATACAGATCAAATCATAGCAATTAAGCACTAATATTTCTTACTATACAATTTATCGATAATACATTTTTCATCCGTTTATGCCTAATACTCGTAACTTAGTAAGTTATCATATTCTTTTCATCAGGAAATCTAAAATTATTTCTTACTATACAATGTATCGATATGTATTTTTTTCACGTCACTATCGATATTCTTGTGTAACATTCATTGTACATACATTGTCATTTGGTTGTAGTAAATTATAAGTTCCATCCATTTGTTTT
This sequence comes from Argyresthia goedartella, assembly GCA_949825045.1. NCBI lineage: Eukaryota > Metazoa > Arthropoda > Insecta > Lepidoptera > Argyresthiidae > Argyresthia > Argyresthia goedartella. Next base: position 18,894,288 of record OX463828.1, read on the forward strand.
GGCTGTCATCGAAAACATCAGCAGTTTTGACAGTTGGATTTTGTGTGGAACTCGCACCGAGCCGAATGGCTAAGTTTGAACGTAGCCATTCGTCTCGAGAATGACCAGAGAGCGACTGAGCCGGGATGAGTCATCCCGGCTCAGTCGCTCTCTGGCTGTTCGAATGTAAGCCGTGTGCCGTTGTGAATTTCAAAAACTCAAGCAATGTTGTTTCCAAAGAAAACGACGGCGTTACCTTTCATACGTAAGTAATTTTATTTCTGAAGTTAGCCTAATTTATTTAATAATCAATTATTTTTAATTTCGAGTAGCGTCTCCCGTTTTTACTGAGATAGGTTGAACCATAGCGTATATTTCCCATGGACTTCATCCACTGCTGCTTCCACTTTACACAATTCATGGATATCTCTTTCGTAGCCCTCAATGAACAGTGAAGCAAACTATACTTTCGTTAACCTTACAGTTGCATGGTACTGTCGATTTGCTCATTTTTCTGTCGATTTATTCAGATAGTGTTGTACAATGCGACGATTCTTGCAAAATCGCTGGACGATTCGATTTTGTTGACGGAAGAATGATAATTCTGAGTTGCATTTTCATTGCAATCTATATTTTAGTATTTGGGAAATCTGATACTATTCCACAGTTTGAGATCGATTCGAGTTACTGAATAAGGGGGCTGGACGGATTTACACATGAATAATAAAAGGTAAATAGGTACTACAGACAAATACATACTTTAACACTCTATGATGTGATATCCGGGTGCGATGCTACGATACGATCTCCCGCTCGAAACACTGCCGGCTTACTGAAAAAAAAGGCAACGCGGTAGGTACGTGGTCGTGGTAGGTAGGGGATTCCCGCAGCAGCGCTCATTTTGAATCGATTTGGCGGCGCGCCTTTGACTCGACGACACCTTTGACGATTAACATGCCAACCCATCACTAAAAGGCGCTCGTGACGTCACAGTAGGTAGTGACAAAGTTACACGGTTGGTTCTCATACATTCGACCGTGTTTGCTGCGTCTATCTCAATATCTGCAGCCTTATGGCGTAACTCTCTGAAGTTCAGAGCGAGTGTCTATGGTTCATCTCATGCTCATACTATTTCATCGATTGAGGGGTATTACCGAAGGCTTCTATCAGCTCTGAGCATCGTGTGAACGAACTAAATAGGGACGTGCATCGTTGAGCGATGTTTTGATGTTGCGTTTTGTTGCGTAATGTCATCGGTTGCATAGATTCTCATAAATATTGAGGAAATAATTGAAATTAAAGTTAAAAACCTTTATTGTATCTTGTTAACCTTTTTTTGTGTTTCTGTCAGTCAAATACTAAAAGTATTGGCTTAAAAAAACATTGATTGCAAGTGCGTTTTGATAACGCTAAAAGCACACTGTTTCCTTGTTGACATGACAGTTCAAGTCACAGAGTACATTATTAGGTTCAAATTTCTCTTTGTTTACAATTTCAAGCATAAGCACTCCCTAAGCTATGCTATTTTGGCTAATCTATTTAAATCTAAATCAAAGTATTCTTTTATTTCAAGATCCGTGAGGCGTTATACAGATGTCATGTTCTTGGCATCAATATTGTCGTTGCTTGGTATCGGACATTCTGGCATTGTTGGTAACGAGGCGGGTGACTCGCTAGCAAGGAATGCTGTGGGGACCGGTGATCCTTCTCATTTTAAGATCCACTCTCATGATCTCGCTGCTGTAGCTAAATCTCGACTAGACAATTCCTGGCACCATAAATGACAAATTTCAAAAAGTGGGGGCTTCCGCCCCTGACCAAAACTTTAGAAGGTAAACACTACGGTACCATTCAATCAATAATTCTGAGACGTCCTTGGATCTTTAAGTTTAGGGACCTATATAAATCAGTCATTTCTGTCATCTGTCGTCATCGTTTGGGACACTCTTGTCCATCTCGCAAAAATTAGGATAAGGGATTCATCATTGTGTGAATGTGGCCTGGCTGACGGTACTCCTGATCATTTGTTCTTTGAATGAAATAATATTCGGGTTACATAATGGTATACTCAAATGATATGAATAGATACTTTACAAGAGTTCGACAACGTGGCTATTTATATAATGACATAACGAATGTGATTTCATAGGAGAGTGATGAGTTAGTATGATTTTGTACAGTTGGGGATGTGATTCCCCTTCTATTGATGTAAGTGAACGTGATTTTACTCGGTTCATTGAGGAATTTGTACAGTTGGGGATGTGATTCCCCTTCAGTTGATGTATAAACTAAGTGAATGTGATTTTACTTGGTTTATTGATGATTTTGTATAGTTGGGGAAGTGATTCCCCTTTTCTTACTTGGTTTATTGAGATGTGAATGAGGTTCACATATGAAATGCTTATAAGAGGATGTGATTCCACTTGATCAGGTTAATACTATTTCATATTGTTAATTTACTTACGTGAATGTGATTTCACGTAATCTATGCAGAATGTGAATATTAAGTTGTCTATACCACAATATAAGAGATTATGAATTGGGTTATATACTATGAAAATATGGTTTATTGTATAAAATTCCTATGAGGATTTGATTAAGTTAAATAAGTAAATAGAGTTCATAAGCAAGTATGATAGTAAAAATCTAATAAATTCCACTGGGCATTTCGAACTGTAACTGATAACCTAATTCATGCTTAGAATTATTAATTTTGATTTGTTATTGTAATATAATTATGATCAGCATAACAGTTCACGAGATGTGAATAATCAGGAAGTCCAAATGTTAGCTTTCTTAGTTGCCTAATATCAATCTGAGCGAAACACGGTTGTAAATCTTGTTCGCGCGCATTTAGTCTAGTGCGCGCGAATAATATAAAATATCTTGACAATTATCTTGATGTTATATTGTAGTTATTATTGTCGTATTAATTGCATGGTCAAAAATTCAAATAGAGTTTCTAGTTTTAGTCGAATAACATCAAATCTGTAAAACACGCAACTGCCACGCGCGCAAACTTTGACAAGCGCTCTAACTTTATCTATAAAAGACAACTGCTGCCGCGAGGAATCGAACCCGGATCTCTTGCGTGACAATCAGACTTTGCCGTGTGCGGTATTAGTATTGATGATATGTAATTAATTAGTGAATATCGGATAACTCATAAGTTGGAAGCGGATTAAAATTGTAATTAAATAATGAAAAGATAAATTAGATTAGTGAGGAATATTGAGTCGGGCATGAATGGCGTATGAACTCGCTGCCCAGGATTGGCTCAAGTTCCATGATTAGTTTAAGGACAGTGAGGAATATTGAGTCGGGCATGAATGGCGTATGAACTCGCCGCCCAGGATTGGCTCAAGTTCCATGATTAGTTTAAGGACAGTGAGGAATATTGAGTCGGGCATGAATGGCGTATGAACTCGCCGCCCAGGATTGGCTCAAGTTCCATGATTAGTTTAAGGACAGTGAGGAATATTGAGTCGGGCATGAATGGCGTATGAACTCGCCGCCCAGGATTGGCTCAAGTTCCATGATTAGTTTAAGGACAGTGAGTAATATTGAGTCGGGCATGAATGGCGTATGAACTCGCCGCCCAGGATTGGCTCAAGTTCCATGATTAGTTTAAGGACAGTGAGGAATATTGAGTCGGGCATGAATGGCGTATGAACTCGCCGCCCAGGATTGGCTCAAGTTCCATGATTAGTTTAAGGACAGTGAGGAATATTGAGTCGGGCATGAATGGCATATGAACCCGCCGCCCAGGATTGGCTCAAGTTCCATGATTAGTTTAAGGACAGTGAGGAATATTGAGTCGGGCATGAATGGCGTATGAACTCGCCGCCCAGGATTGGCTCAAATTCCATGAACAGAGACAGTGTGGTTGTGAAGGAAGTAGTTATCACACTGCCTACTGACTAGTGAGTATTGAGGATGTTTGGGACCAGGCATTATTGGTGAATGAACTCACCGCCCAGGAGTGGTTCCAGGCATTACGGTCATGACAGTGAGATGGTTTGAGAGCCAATTAACTATCTCACTTCATGGCCATAGTTAGGAAGATAGTATAGTATGAAATTAGAAACATGTACATGTGAAAAGATTTTGGATTAACGAATACACCTAACTTTGTTTAACTCTATGAATTAATTGTTTGGAATTAATCGATTATGAATCTTTATTTTTTTTGTATCATTGTTAATAATAATAATTGTTAACTAAAGCCTGATTAATTTATGACTGTCATACATATATATGTTATGAACTTATAGTCTAAATATAAACCAAGAACAGAAAAATAAAAAAAATTGAGTCGAAGTGTCAGGGACCGTATCGCATTAAAAAGATTCTGCCGAACGACCGATTCCTGGTGGTAGACACACCATTGACGCGAAAAGGGAAAAGTATGAAAATATCGTATCAGTTGACAAAATCTTTCCATGGATGTGTTTCGATGCACCTGCTTGTTCTTCAAGTGAAATAGATTAAAACAAAAATATAATAAATAGTTAATAAGCTATGCAATGTAATAATAAATGTTAAAGTAGAAATTATATAAGTAAAAAAAAAAAAAAAGTGATCTAACTTAATTGATGAAAAATATATTGTACTGGTTACAAGAAAAGTTATGAGAAACGGAGACATGATACATTTATTTATATGAGTATGTAATTAAGGTAGATAAATAATTAAAGCCGACTGTTTTGAAATAATATTTAGTTGACACTGATCTGTGATTAATGAAATTGTATTTTATTTATGATAAAAAGAAGTGAGGGAGTATTAATAAGGGATGTTAAGTGAATTGATTAACATTGGGGCAGGAATGGCGAAGATGCCGCCCGCTAGATGTGAAATATGAAGTTGGACAAAGAGAGGTGAAGGAAGTAGCCCCCCCCCACATTGTTCAACTTGACTCACTTGATTGTTATGATGAACAAGTGAATTGAGGTGTCTGCAACTATGGGCTGGATTGGGAGGATACCACTCATAAGTGAGCAATGCACGCGGCTATATTCTGTAAGGTGAAGGAAGTAATTTTACAGCATATAGCCATATTTATTACTGATAAATTGAGGTCTCTGCAACTATGGGCAAGACTGGCAGGTTGCCGCCCATCAGAAGCAATGCACGCAGCTAGACATGGGCAAGTGAAGGAAGTAGCATTCCAATGTCTAACTATAGGAACATACTTAGTTAATGGAAAAGGCTTGAATGAGATGTTTTTTTTTTTTTTTTAATCTTATTTATTTTATAAGCCATACATCTTATGATTAAGTCAGCTTAAAAATAATTAACAAAGTTACAGTGCTTACAGTATTACTTTAACAAAAGAAAATAACATTAAATAAATCTAAAATTGGTTAGTTACACAAGTATTTTGTAGTGTTCCCATCTGAGATTCAAAGAGGTTATCAAGAAACTTAAGAATCTGTTACTATACTCGACAGTGAACTCTGAGCTTAGAATTCGATGGAAAAGGAAGAGAAGATCCCCCTCAGAGCACGGAGTTTCTTCGAGGAGGTCCAGCCTTGGTTGTTCATTTATTTTACACTCGAGAACTAAGTGAAGGAGGTCTTCCTCCCTCTCACATCGGGTACAATTAGGGTCGTCACTTTTATTCATAATGAAACTAAATTTGTTAAGTGGGATGTGGTAAGTTCGGGTTCGGAAGCAAAGAACTAGTTCTCTTCTGTTGAAGCTTCGTGAGGCAAACCAAGGTACGCGAGGTGGTTCGTCTACAACGGTTCTGTACCAGATGCCTTTGTTTTGAGAGCAGTCATTGAAATAGGATTTAAATCTAAAGTAGTTGTCGATTTTCAATTTTGGAAGATGATCAGTGTAGTGCGGTACCGTGTCGAGAGGTATGCCGTTCCGAAGAGCCTCGGATGCAAGTGAGTCTGCTATCTCATTACCCTTGATGCCCACGTGTGAAGGAATCCATTGTAAACGAACTTCAACCCCGTTACGTATCATTCTATGGATACATTTAATAATGAGGTAAGTTTCGTGTCTACCGACGATACTGCCCTTAGCACATCCCACTAAATGTTGTAGACTGCTCTTAGAATCTGTGAAAATTACAATTTTATTACGTGTGGTCGACTCAATGTAGTGTACTGTTTCTTTAATTGCTGTTAGTTCAACCCCCATTATCGGTATACATGGATCTTCAATTAGAAACTTCACCCCAAAATTCTCAGCTTCATCATAAAATGCGCAACTAGAGCCGTGTCTAGTTTTGGATCCGTCAGTATATATTTTAGAATGGTCTGAGTACTGCATGTTTATCATATCTTCGCTAAGTTGTTTAAGGTCATGAGTGGGTAGTTGAGCTTTAGGTTTAATAATAGTGTCCACTCTATGCAATATGATTTTGTCCCAAGGGAGAGTCTTAATGTCGTGAGAAAGCAAGAATTGGGGTAAAATTTCAGATTTTGACACAAGTAGGTTGGAGTACTTTCTGAAACATTCAAGCAAAAGAGGAAGTTGGTTTTTACGCCAATAGCTAGCGCCTGTATTTAATGTGTTGTCAAAAACTTCTAACTGTTTTCTCAAGGGGTCGGATGCTCTGGAAGAGAGTTTCAGAAAGTATTTGTTACTTAAATAGATTCTTCTCAAATTTAAGGGTAAGATACAAAGTTCGCTTTCCATGGCAAAAATTGGGGTGTCTCGAATGAAACTTCCACAAAGGCGAAGACATTGGTTTTGGATGACGTCTAACCTTTGCAAAAGTCTAGAGTTGGCGTTGCCATAAATAATGCATCCGTTATCGAGTCTAGATCGTACCAGTGTTAAATACAGTCTTCTTAGGTGTATCGGATGAACACCCCACTTTGAACTGCTTAATGAGCTAAGGATATTAATGAACGCAATACATTTTTCGGCAGTTTCTAAAACATGGCGAGTCCAATTCAAGCGGCTATCCACCCAAACGCCTAAAAACTTTGTACAATGTATCACCTCAATTTCAATGTTTTTTATTCTTATATTTATATGAGGAACTTTGTATTTTCTAGTAAAAAGGCAAAGTTTAGTATTTGAGAGCGATATTTCTAAACCAATTTCTTCTAACATAGTTATAAAACTGTTGAGACTTGATTGGATAGTGCTAACACAAAAATCAATTCTTTGGTTAACACAATACAAAGCGAAGTCATCGGCATATTGAGAGACCTTAACTGACTTCATGAGTGTGTTGCATACATTTGTTGTGACTATATTAAATAATATAGGTGACATTGGGTCACCCTGAGCTATACCCTGTCTACTTATTCTTATTATTTCCCTCCCATCCCGAAGCCTGTATATCAAATATCTTTCTTTTAAAAATTCTCTTATATATCTACATAGAAACGGATCCACATCAAAATCAAGTAAAGAGGTAATAAGAGGTTCAATTGCCACATTGTTATAAGCGTTACTTATGTCTGCGTAAGCGCATAAAAGGTATATTTTGTTGATTAAAGTAGTTTCGGTGTCTACGATAAATCTACTAAGATTGTCCTGGCATGAAAGTCCACGACGGAAACCCAAAGTGCTATCATTAAATAATTTGTTGCTTTCGAAATGGTATTCAAGGCGACGAGTTATCACTAAGTTAAAGGTCTTACAAATACAGTTAATAAGTGAGATGGGACGATACTTAGAAGTATCTGAATTTCTTTTTGGAATGGCAATCAGTTTGATCCTACGCCATTGTCCGGGTATCTCACCTTTTTTATAGATGGAGTTGAATATGTGTAACATATATTCTTTCGCATTATCGGGTAAATGGTTAATAAAATAATAATGTTATCTAAACCAGCTGATGTGTCTGCTCTTTTAAGAATCAAATTAAGTTCTTAAAGTGTGAAAGAGAGCGGACTGGAATTATTAGTATTAAACTCTAGGGGTTGGAAGTACACGCTATCAGGAGTGAGTTTTGTTACAAAGGAGAGTGCGGCGCTTTCCGGTAAGTATTCTTTAGGACTTCGGTAACCCTTAAGCCATCTGAGTTTCCTCCAGATCTCACGACTTGGCATATTGCAGTCTATGCTATCACAAAACTGTTGCCAGGAATTTCTTTTAGCAAGTTTTATTACTTTTCGAGCATAAACAACTTTTTCTCTGTACCTTAAGTAATTTTCAACCGTGCGTGATTTCCTGAATTTTTAAGAGATAATCTTCTCTCTGCTACTGCCTTCGATAAATCATGATTCCACCAAGGTTTAGGCTTGAATTTGTTAGGGTTATGACTTAATTTAGTACAAGGAATATATTTGTTAGTACTTTCTTCAATTATTTCTATGAGTTTATCGTAGCTACTCTGTACATTGTCTTCAAGGTGAAGTTCTCCACAAGCAGACTTATTGTGTTATGTATACTCTGCCCAGTTGGCCTTTTTGATGTTTCTTTTCGTTTCTTGGCTGTTTTGTGTGTTATCTAACGTTTTAATAGAAATAATAAGATGGTCGCTGCCAAAAGATTCGTTAGTAACGTTCCAGTCAAAATCGAATGCAAGATCATCACTACAAAAGGAGATATCAGGTGATGTACATATTATATGACCATTGAGCTGAGCACAGCGGGTAAAATCTCCATTGTTAAGAAAGACGTAATTATGTTCTAAGATAGTATCTGATAAGAATCTACCCCGTGTGTCAGTTGTATATGACCAAGCCGTGTGATGAGCGTTGAAGTCTCCGACGATTAGAGTTTTCTCAGAAAAGTGGCTGAAAAGTTCTTGGTAGTCTCTAACGCTTACTGCTATGTTTGAGGAAGAGTAGACACCTATGATGTGTTGGAGTTTAAAGCTATTAAGGACTTCAAGACACAACATGTCAATATTATTATTATTATTTCTTGGAAGGGTTTTGAGTGTACAGTTTATAGATTGGTGAACCAGGATAGCTAAACCTCCGTATCCATCTGCTCGATCTTTTCTGAAGACAGAATAACCTGATAAATTAATAAGATTTTTGCATTTTGCAACCACGCTCTGCCACCAAAAATGATTAATGTCCACGCCTACCGAACGGCGTGGAATCTTGAGGGGCTGGATTGATGCCAGCACGGGAGAAAAGATCTTGAATTATTACCTTGTCGTCGTAGACCGGAATTCGAAGGCTCGATTCGAGGTAGGAATGCGGGATAGGAGACAGTTTTGGGATAGGAGAGGAACCGAACCTTGCCGTCGCTGCCCGACGCTGTCGCCGGCGTGCTGCCTGCCGTCACGTGGAGTCGCCGTCCAATACGACGATGTCCAATCAACACGGATCACTTAACCGCTGACGCGAATCTACTTATTTCCCGACGATGTGGTAGATTTACACTCCGACCAGGCCCGACGCCTGTATTTGGTAATTGTTACACCGAATTACAATCAATGGCCCGATGCCTGAGCAGACATGTTTGTTCTCCCGACGAGAAAAGATAACCTCCAATTTCTCATCTCGTTTCGATACGAGTGACAGCTGCGGTCCGTTTCCGCTTAGTGATGTCCCGATTACTCGCGGTCGATCCGCGCAACAAAAAACCGGCAAAAATATTAAACAGTCACCCGCCCGGACAGGCCCGAACCTGTCCCTAATCAATAGGAAGGCGAGAAAGTGTTGCGACCGCTCTCTTGAGGACCGAGTCCCCCACCTTGACTTCTGCTGATCGAGGCGTGCCATCCCGACCCGTGTACAAATTGACGATCCGTCCTCGTCTCCAACTCAATGATGGCAGGTTCGCATCCTTAATCAGCACCAAATCACCGACTTGAGGGGGGCTCATCCGGTCAGTCCACTTAAGGCGCTGCTGCAAGATGTGCAAGTACTCAAGGGACCACCGTTTCCAAAAATCTTGAGCCATCTGCTGCAACATCTGCCACCTAGTTAACCGACTTAACTTAACATCACCGAATGGGTATTCTGGCAGGGCGTTAAGGGGCTGACCTATCAGGAAGTGACCCGGCGTCAACGCTTCCAAATCATTTGGATCCGAACTGAGCGGGCACAACGGACGCGAGTTCAGTGTCATTTCAATCTTACAGAACAGCGTCGCAAGCTCTTCAAAGCGTAGAGAGGTCTCACCGATGATCCTCGTCAGGTGCGACTTAGCCGATTTAACCGCAGCCTCAAATATTTCTCCCCAATGAGGACATCCCGGCGGACTGAAAACCCATTCAATCCCTCGTCGGGAGCAAGCCGTACCGATGGCATCCTGGTTACCGTTCAGGAATTGAGTGACCTCCTGCAGATATCGCCTGGCTCCGACAAAATTTGTGCCGTTGTCCGAACGGATTAATGTCGGGAGGCCCCTTCGTGAGACGAACCGATCTAGACTTGCGATAAATGCCTCTGTAGTGAAGTCACTGACCACCTCCAAGTGGACTGCCTTCGTGGCCAAGCACACGAAGACGCACAGGTATACCTTCACTAATCTGGCGTTCCGTAGCTGTGAAGACTTGACCATGAATGGTCCCGCGAAATCCGTTCCGACACCCGCAAAGGGCCGGATTTCGTTAACCCTATCCGAGGGCAAATCGCCCATCTGGGGCTGCATCGTAGCCGCCTTGGCCCGATAACAAGGCAGGCACCGAAATACGATGCTACGCACTAAGCGTCTTCCCGATAGAATCCAGAACTCGCGCTGGAGAAACGCCATCAAGGCGTGGCATCCGATATGCCCATTCCGAATGTGTCGATCCTGTATCAACAGTTCGACCAACTTCCCTTTCCTAGGGAGTAACAACGGGTGGCGAGCCGCATAAGGCAGGTTGGCATTCCGCAGCCGACCTCCTACCCTCAGCAATCCTTGAGGGTCAATAAACGGGTTGAGCCGAGCCACAGCTCCCTTCAGTTGGACGCGTCCGCGTCTCAGAATGTCCAATTCGGACTTAAAGTGCACCGTCTGCACGTTCCGTACCAATGCGAACAACGCATGGTTCCGTTCCCGTGGTGTCAGGACCTGTGTCCGCACTCGTTGCGCCTCAGAATTCCGACAATTCCGCGCAAATCGGCAGATCCAGGCGGTCACATTGACCAGCTTGTCGAGCGAGCTGTACCGTTCCAGCAGGCTGAACTCCTCTTCCGGCTCTGGTTGCGTCGTACAGACACCGACTGTCAAGGCGCCGTTCGTCGTGGTAACGCGTGGACTCATTGGCCAATCCGATTCGGCTTGAGTCAACCATTTTGGACCCCACCACAAGGGATGTCCAACCAACTCCGGAGCGTGACACCCACGAGACGCACAGTCTGCTGGGTTCATTTCCCCTGGAACATGTCTCCAGATTAAGGGAACCTCCGAATTCAAAATCTGCGAAACCCGATTCGCCACAAAAATCTCCAGCTTGTGAACTGAAGCCTTCAGCCAGCATAACACGATCTGGCTGTCCGTCCAAGCGTAGACCGTATCTTCCAACGCTATTGACCCACGAAGAACCGTCATCGTGTGGTTGAGCAGACGAGTCAGGAGAGCCGCTCCCGAAAGCTCTAACTTGGGAATGGTCAGGCGAGTGCGCAACGGCGCAACCTTGCTCTTGGCCATGACCAACCGCACATCAACCTCCCCCGAGGAGTCGACCGTACGCAGATACACCGCAGCTCCGTAGCCCTTCTCCGAGGCATCGCAAAACCCATGCAGGGTGGCGGTGTATCGTTTGGTGGGGACCAACCTCCGTGGCAGTGAAATCCGATTGATGTCAGGGAGGGTCGAAAAGAACGAGTCCCACTCTAAGCTCAATGACCCGCCGATCGGGTCGTCCCATTTCAGCTCAGCAGACCACAATTGCTGCATAAAACACTTGAGCTGAAATGTTACCGGGGTGATCCACCCGTTTCGATCAAATGTCCTAGCCACTGTTGAAAGGACATTCCGTTTCGTCCAGACCTTCGGGGAGTCCAACTCGACCCGATACGAAAACATGTCTGACACCGGCTGGTACTGGACGCCTAATACCGACAACATATTTGGATTTTCCAAATTTTCAAAAATGTGGGGATCCTGCTGGTAGTCATCCGGAAGACCAGTCAGTAACTCTGGAGAGTTCGACATCCATTTCCGGAGCTCGTAACCTCCACCCCGTAGGAGCTCAACTAGCTCGTCCCGACGAGCGAGCGCCTCCTCTACGGAATCTGCACCGGTACAGATATCGTCCACGTAGAGATCCTGCTCCAGGATTGCTGCTCCTCTAGGGAAGTTTAACCGTTCTCGATCCGCTAACTCCCGCAGAGTGCGAATCGCCAAATAAGGACTAGACCGTAGCCCGTACGTGTTGGTGTTCAGCTCGTACACCCTGATGGGCTGATTTGGGCTCTCTCGCCACAGTATCAGCTGATACCGTCTGTCGTCAGGGTGAATGACCGTCTGTCTAAACATCATCCGGATGTCAGCTACAAACACAACATTGTGTCGACGGAACCGTGTGATAACATCCGCGATGTCATGATTCAACTTCGGCCCTGAATGCAAACACTGGTTCAGGTTCATGCCGTTAGATGTTGATGCCGATCCATCGAACACTACCCGTATTTTGCCCTCCGGGGTCCTCAAGACCGCGTGATGGGGCAGGAAGCAGTGGTCTTCACGCTTCCAGTCGATACCCGAAACCGACATGTGGCCGAGCGACTCGTATTCCCGCATGAAGTCGACGTACTTCTGCCGGAAAATCCCGTCACGCTTCATGCGTCGTTCCATCGACAGAAGCCGCGTCTCGGCTGCATGGTGTGAACTGCCCAGCGGCGGGCGATTACTCCGAAATGGAAGACGTGTGAGAAATCGACCTGACCGAAGGCGACCAGTATTGTTCCGATAAAACTGTTCACACTCTTCTTCAACCGGGTCCAACCGGCGGACCGTAGGTGGTTCCTCCACCTCCCAAAACTTCTGTATCACCTCCGAGAGTACAGAACCGAATAAGGGACTACGAGTCGCTAGGCGTGGGGCAGCCGGCATGACCGGACCCATTACCGCATGGCCCAGTCTGGTGTTGACCGAAACCAGACTAGTCGCCTGCAACACGTGGACACCTGGCACTAACAGGTATCCCAAGGCATCGACACCCAATAAAATGTCTAGTGGGCCCGGAATATCGAACGCCGGGTCAGCCAGTGACAACCCAGCGACCAACTGTCGCACCGAGGGCGACAACCGTACGTGAGGGTGTGAGCCCATCACATTAGGCATGACTAATGCCGTGACCGTCAGATTCACCGATGAATCCACCCGTGACGAGAGAGTAATCCGACATACTCCCTTAACAGAACCGACTTCCGTGTTCCCAATTCCCCGAATGGAATGTGGATACTCCCTTACCGAAATGCCCAACCGTCTTACAAGGTTGCACGAGACTAAGGACCCCTGGGCCCCCGAGTCCAATAGTGCTCGTGCCACACAAGATTTGCCGTCCGAACTCCACGCTATCACCGAGGCGGTGGGGAGCATGACCGTCTGTGGAGTGGCGGCACCCTGTAAGTGGGCGGCGTGTCCCTAGCGGGAACCTCCGCGGGATCCGAACCCGCTGGGACCCCCGTCGGCCTGGTAACTCGGCTGCTGATATGCCACCGGTGGCATATCAGACCGTATGTACATCAGGGGGTCCCAACCCGCATAATAGGCCCCTCGCTGTCCCGGTACCCGACCATACCGGACTGTGAACGGTGTGCCCGGTGGCCACCGTGGATGGAGGGGGGAGAGCGGATCCAACCTGGGGCGCTCTAGGAATGGGGGCGACATCCGACTGTTCGCCTCCCTGTTCGCCTCCCAGAGCGACAGGCAGGGTGGCACAGAAGGTGGTGGGCTCCCAGCCTTCGCGCCACTCATAGGTGCCATCTGACACCCGCCCGTAACACGCGATGAGCCAGCGGCCCGAAGTCCTCGCTGACCCTGGACGCGGCGACCGAACCCCGGCTATCCCGCCTGTGACCCCCCGCGCTGCCCCCTTCCCCTCGGGGGGGGGGGGGGGGGGGGGGGGTACCCCAGTCACCCCGTTGGTGACTCCCGGTGCCCGGAGGGGGACTGGGTCCGGCCCTGGTTGGGCCCTGTGACCGACCAACCTGAGTCCGGCCCTGTTGACCGTCCGAAGGGCCTGACCGGTTCAGGCACAACACGATGTGGTGCTTGCCACCGCAGCACTCACAGGGGGACGCCCGTGAGCACTCGCTCAGCGGGTGCGGCCCCAAACAACCGAAACACAATCGGTGGCGGAAGACCACCTTCCTGCGGGCAGCCACACCGAGCGCCTTAAAGTTGGCGCAACTGGTCACTTCATGACCGGCACTGTCGCAGTGCACACAGCCGTCACCCGACGGCGCGGCACTCAAAACGCCAAATTGTTTTGACCGCCCACCCCCCGTGGGGGTGGGAGGCGCGGCCCCTCCCGCATCCGCGCGGGTTGACGCTGCACACTGGCCTCCGAATCCAATGTGTCGCATCGCCTGCATTCACCCTCCAAAAAATCCGTTAATTGGACGAGCGTGGGCAGTTCCGAGCTACTGCCCCCATGCAGCTGTTCAAACCGACTTTGAACAGCTGCAGGCAACCGTGACAAAACCATATATAACACGATATATGACCATTGGTCTACCGGCAGACCAAGGTTCTGAAGGGCCTTAGTGGCCACCAGCATAGGGTTGAGCACCTGTACCCGGATGTCAACATCCCGGGTTACTCTTGGGATGCTAAACAGCTTCCCCAGCTGCGCATCAACCAACCGTCGTTTGTGTTGGTAGCGGTCAAACAATATGGCCCGGGCAATCTCATAATTGCCCGCCGTGACCGTTAGGTGACCGACCAACTCCTTCGGTTCACCCCGCAGTGCCATCAATAGTTGGGCCAACTTGTAGGCGTTGTCCAGGTCGTCCCGACCGTGGACCAGACTATCGAATAAATTGATGAATGCCGGCCACTCATCAATTGCCCCACCGAAGGCCGGAATCTCCAGGTGTGGCAGCCGTCCAACAACAGCCTTAGGGGGCGGGTCTCTGCTACCCTCCCCGCGGTCATCCCGACGCGACCGCTTAATTTTTTTGGCGCGACGCTCGATGTCGCCCAAGCACTCCATCGCTTGGTCAGCATCCGCGCAGAGCTGCTTCACTGCAGCCACCGAGGCCTCATCCGTAACCCCGAGGGCTTCAGCCTCCGCAGCCAGCCGACACACCTTCCCGACGCGTGTCATTGCGTCCTCCACACGCTTGAGCAGGACATCGTCCATGTCAGGTCGCTCCACATACTTGTGAGTATGGGCGAGCCATCTCATCTCCTCACGGACACCATACCGCAGTACCGTCAAGGGCGAAGGTGCCATGGTTACCGATTCAATTGTTTCTGGTCCTATGCTTCACTACCGAACTAAGCACAGCCAGAGACCAGCACTTGCCCGTCAGCGCTGGGCACAGAAATTAAAACTAAGTTATAAAAACCAAGGCAACCACTAAAACAATGAAATCCTAAACAATATTTAATATGGTCGCCCTGTGGACATACACCTTATAAATATACACTCTAAATCAATTAGAGAATGCCACCATAAAACACAATACAAATAACACACAAAAAGGTATTATAAAAAAAAACTATTTTTCTAGAAGTGGCCCCTCCGATATGACCCACACTTCTTTTGAGGTCAGCAAAATCAGCTTAATACCCCTTAAATAGCCCGACCCTGCTGTGTAAACCGAAATAACACTGCAGTACTATAGAACCCGACGTTCTACAGTAGTTTCCGACTACAAATTTTTAATAATTGTTAACTAAATTGACACTTATACTTTCACTAACCGAAAATGAACTTTAATTGTGGTGTACCGGCCACAGACTCACTCACAAACAGATTGCCGGCCAATCTGAGATATTCTTTTCTCCCAACTACAATGTGGCAAAAGGCAACCCTACAACCGTGAATCGATGATTTCCCACTAGGAAACCGCGCCTGCTACCAAAATTATTAATTTCCACGCCTACCGAACGGCGTGGAATCTTGAGGGGCTGGATTGATGCCAGCACGGGAGAAAAGATCTTGAACTATTACCTTGTCGTCGTAGACCGGAATTCGAAGGCTCGATTCAAGGTAGGAATGCGGGATAGGAGACAGTTTTGGGATAGGAGAGGAACCGAACCTTGCCGTCGCTGCCCGACGCTGTCGCCGGCGTGCTGCCTGCCGTCACGTGGAGTCGCCGTCCAATACGACGATGTCCAATCAACACGGATCACTTAACCGCTGACGCGAATCTACTTATTTCCCGACGATGTGGTAGATTTACACTCCGACCAGGCCCGACGCCTGTATTTGGTAATTGTTACACCGAATTACAATCAATGGCCCGATGCCTGAGCAGACATGTTTGTTCTCCCGACGAGAAAAGATAACCTCCAATTTCTCATCTCGTTTCGATACGAGTGACAGCTGCGGTCCGTTTCCGCTTAGTGATGTCCCGATTACTCGCGGTCGATCTGCGCAACAAAAAACCGGTGCGTTCCGAAGCATAAATATTAAACACTAGCCAAGTTTCAGACAGAAAACATATATGAACTTTTTCATTATGTAAATATGAGTCCAACTCGCTTAATTTTGGTATTAGGCTTTGACAGTTCCATTGAATAATGTTAAACTTGAAATTTCTCATGAATGCAATAAAAAAAAACTAAAAAAAAAACTATATATATAATTTTAAAAAAAATAGGGGGGGGAGGGGGGGCTTGTCTACTTACCTAAAACTAACTTACTTATTTGGTTGGTGGTTTTCTTTGCGAGATAGCACTTTGAGTTTACTTACGAGACGTGAGAGTCTGTTCTTAACACTGCGACATGGAATGCTAGGTATCATGTCAGCGAACATTTCAATCAAAGCATCAATTTCTTTTGTATAACTGTAAGTGATGTCTGATATGTTTTTAACTCCATAAGTATGTTTAAGGTATTCTTTAACTTCTTTTGTAGACAATGGGTAAGTTTTACGAGAGTTGGTTACATAGCTTTCCAAGTGGTCCCAATCGATTGAATCCAGATCACTGTGAGGTGTTCTTTTAAGTTTCTTTCCACTCTTAGATTTGTAAACTTCGTCTGAGCTAGACTGGGAGGAGCTCTCAAAGTCTTCGTCGATGTCCACGTTGCTGGGCGTGTTGTCTTTGGCTGTTTCGGACTCCATAAAGTCGGAAGTAGTCGTAGATTCAGTGGGTGGATGTGGGCGTTTGAAATTTTGTGTCTCCGTAGCCGTAGCATCCTGTGGTGTTTGGTCGTTGAAAGCATTCATCTCGACGTAGTTGTTTGGGCATTTAGAAGCTACGTGACCGTCTTTTTTGCACACAAAACAAGTCATTGTATCCGATGAAAAGTAGATCCAGTAATTTGTATCTTCAAAGTCGATAGAGATTTTTTCTGGAATTCGGGTGAAATCCTCAGGAGTCACGTAAACTTGTCGTCGGAAGCTGAGAATGTGGTTGTAGCCCGTTTTATTGACACCAGCACGTAAAAAAGAGATAGGTGACATCGGCGTAATATGCATATCGTGGAGTTTCTTTTCTATTTCGGTGTGCGGTATAATGGGGCACACATTAGATATAATTATGCGTTTGTTTCTACTGATCAACGGTCGAATGGGTAGTTTTTGGTTTAGTATAATGACACATTTTTTGTTGTCAATTATGTCATCGGCGATTAACTTCGAGGAAACGTAGATACAAATTCTATTGTTTGATATTCTGGACAAAAAGCGAATTTGGGATGGTTCGATTATTCTTCCTAAAGCTTGGGCATAATCTTTGATTTGCACATTTTCTAATGCGTCGATAATAATTGCCTGGTCTTTTTTAGGGAACATTGTGTTTTGTGTCACAGTAACATAACTAGGGTTATTGGTTAACGTTTGGGAGTTCATTCTGTTCCTGTAATCAGAAACGCTTCACAAGATTGCTATATTGCCACTTAATGTAGGAACAAAAAGTACGATTCCATCATTGGACACTTTAAACAAAGAGGGTAAATATCACACTCGTGAAAAGATAGTTCACTGGCGCGTGCGAACCGTCCTGCGTCGGTGTGTGAGATGCTTTATAATATTAATTATTTAAGTGTGTATATTAATAAGTAATGGTGTTAGGACTAAACGAGAGGACTCGTTCTAATGAAGATGGCCGACTGTAACATTCATTGTACATACATTGTCATTTAGTTGTAGTAAATCATAAGTTCCATCCATTTGTTTTGGCTGTCATCGAAAACATCAGCATTTTTGACAGTTGGATTTTGTGTGGAACTCGCACCGAGCCGAATGGCTAAGTTTGAACGTAGCCATTCGGCTCGAGAATTTGTTATCTGTGAACTGAGTTTTTGTGAGTTGTGCGGGCCGTAGTTTCTTGTCGTTTGATGCGAACGGTCGATGTATCTTTTGTGATACGAAATAAAATCATAATCAGAAGAATCTCAGTAGTTTCCATATATTCAACCAGTGTTCCACTTGGATAAGTAAAAAATAAATTATTGTAAATACCCTACTATAAACGTATTTCTGATATTTCTGGGCTGAAATAATTTGGGAAATCTTCCGCTATCCTAATGTATCCAATAAAATTATAAAATACAATAAAATCTACAAATAACATCGATCTAATATTAACCTGTGGTGGCTGATGAATTGGCCTAAGTTTTTATGATTTCTCATGTAAATTTTACTCTGTATGATAATACATTACATGACAAATTACTTTCTAATGCAATTATATAATTTATCTCACTGATATGATTAAAACACTTATAATTAAAATAACGTTTCCCGAAAGTTTCGATTTGAAATATTCCGTCTTTGGTCTTTGTTTATGTTATGACTATGTCAGATAGTGTGAGGCAATTGAAGAGTTCGTTGTTGTCTGATAAACTATACACATGGCGAGTATTACCTAATTCTGTACAGCAAAAATAAACCAAATGAAACCAAATCATCAACAAAACTGTACGCAATCCAAAACTGATGCTACATCTATTTAAGAAATTCATTTATCGGAGATTTTAGCCCACCGTCGTATTCAGAACATATTTCAAGAAAAAAAGTCATGATTCACACGCTTGAATTTATTCCCATAAAATCTTATTAAGCCTTTTCACTCGGAACTAAAGAATTTAGGTTCTTAGACTTTTTTCTTTAGGCTCTAGTCTAATTCCACACCCTTTTTGGTCCCGATTCTCCTTTATTTAACCTGTTTTTTTCTTTCACTGCATTGCTTGGAATACACCAGATTCAGCTTACTGACGTCAGTTGAGCTCAAGCCTTGCCAGTGACCCATAGCCCAGCCGTCGTTCTGAGGAATACCAAAGGTTAGGTTAGTTAATTACGATCTAACCGTTGGAGGATGGAGGTCAGTTTTTATCGTTTCAGTATCTTTGTTGTTTGAGCATTTATTTTATATAGTACCTGCCTTCTCATCGGAGAATTTGGAAGGCGCGCAAAAAGTTTTTTTTATAATTTGCGTGATAAATCAGAGTTCTCTTTATTTTCTTAACAAATCATGACTTTTTTATGTGTAAGCTGTGGCTTCATCGCTACATCAGAATGGGAATGATAGCTGCCCTTTTACATGGGGTAAATCGTAAGGATAGCAGGTATCCTTTGCACTAAATAACGTTATCATAATAAACCCCAAACTTACCCAAATGGGATACATGATGTTTGTTACTCCATTTTTGATCTGAAGCCATGGATAGTGCATCACACTCTGATAATCATAAGAAAACCCTGCAGACGCTGCTGGTGGGAGCTTGTCTTTCATTTCCTCTTTTATTTCTGAAAATGAGCAAAATGAAAAAGAACCAAAACTTGAAGAATAAATCTGTTCCAGTTAACTGTGGACGGACATCTGACACTTATATCATTTAAATACTTTTCACTTGACTCATGTTCCAACAAGAAAATTGGTAAGATTTAAATTAATCATAAATTAATTGAGATAAATGATATACCGGGAGTGAGTTTGTCCCAAACGATATGTAAGTATGAATCACGATCGTGCATGTTGTGTTGATGGTCCAGGCCTAGCACATGAACGAATAAATGCAGAAGGTCGTTTACAGAGTTGAAGCAATCGGTGTTGATTTGAAGAACCTGTAGAAGATTAATAACATGCACAAGTTAATAATATCATGATTCTCTCATCGAGTACCTACCTATATTATTACGCTGTGATATCGCACTAAAAGTAATCTAGAAACTCTGGATCTCATTGCAAAAATGTGTGACTAATTAAAAGTAACGGTTATTCATTAACAACAATGGATTTGAGTGCGTAGCTATAGATATTTACCGTTTCACCATTTGGTTTCCCTGGTTTAGGACATTTGCATCCAGATTCTGCTGAGCGCACTAAGGTCAAAATGTCCTGTGCGTAGCGTCTCGAGGGTGATAGTACAGATCTTTTAGATCTGTACGTATGTTGTGCAGGAACATGTATATTGAAGGATACCTTCTTCTTCTGTGTAGGTTTATAAGGATTTACCTCTTTCTGGAGTTTAGGTGTCGGTTTTAGATAAACCTTTTTAGAATTTTGAATCTTTGAAGATTTTTTGGTTTCAGCGGAAAACGATCTTTTTGCTAATATATTTTTGTTGAAAAAGCTCTCCTTGGATTGTGATTTAAATTCTTCTTTATTCTCCGATAAATTCTCTCTAAAAATATTCTCCTTGGAATGCGAATATTCAGAATCAGCTACTTCTTTAAGTAACATTTTGGGAGGATCAATTGTCTCAGTGTTATCATGTGATACAACGTTGTTTTCAATGTCACTTTCCTTATTATCTTCAGCTAACATGTTTGATTTGGAAAATGTCTCTTTTTCTTTAAGTAGCATTTTTTGGGGATTAATCGCTTCAGGGTTATCATATGATACAACCTTGTTTTCAATGGTACTTCCCTTATTATCCCGAGCAAACATGTTTGATTTGAAAAATGTCTCTTTTCCTTTAAGTAGTAATTTTTGGGGATTAATCGTTTCAGGGTTATCATATGATACAACCTTGTTTTCAAAGGTACTTCCCTTATTATCTCCAGCAAACATGTTTGATTTGAAAAATGTCTCCTTTCCTTTAAGTACCAATTTTTGGGGATTAATCATTTCAGGGTTATCATTTGATACAACCTTGTTTTCAATGTTACTTCCCTCATTATCTCCAGCAAACATGTTTGATTTGAAAAATGTCTCTTTTCCTCTAAGTAGCATTTTTTGGGGATTAATCGTTTCAGGGTTATCATGTGATACAGCCTTGTTTTCAATGGTACTTCCCTTGTTATCTCCAGCTAACTTTTTTCCGAAAACATAGATCCATTGAAAAACTTTTCTTCGGATTTCGGACTTAATTCTCTTACCTTAGTCATTTGACTATGAGATATAATCTTGCCCGCAGAGATAATTTCTTTATTTTTAGTTAGTGATTGTGGATGTGTGCTTTTCGCTCTATGAGCTGGCGCAGAATCTTGTTGGAATACCCAGTGCCTGTTATTAAACATGGTATGAGAAACAGGTTCCACAAGGTTCTTGAGGACTGTATTTTGATACACAACTGCATTCGTTTTTACGCCTTTCTCACAAAAATGTACCTCAGTTAAGCCCCAATAAGAGACTCCCAACCAAACCATGAGCGAGGATGGAAAATGACCTCGTTGGACACGCGGAATACGGTTGCTCGCTTCTTCACTGCTGTGTGCGTACACCTTATCATTTTGTTCATTGTAGCTCTCTTCCACGGTGAAAATTTTTTCATCCGAAAAAAGAATTTCCCGATGCTTTTTTCCCGCGTACCGCTTCAACAAAGTTCGGCATCTCTTCAGTCTCAGGTCCATTAAACGAGCGTCCAAACGATGTCCTGTTTTTCTTCGATATGCCCTAAGCCCTAAGTCTTCCTTTAACACCCTTTTCACCGTGGTCCTGCTTAACCCCATCTGAAGGGTCAACAGTTTCTGCTTACGTATGGGATTTCTTTGAATTCGCGCCTTCACAGCTTTTATCACTGCTGGAGTCCTAACAGAGCGAGGGCGACCACTTCTTGACCTGTCATCTACACTAGAGTCTTCATTGTATCGTTTTATGGTCTTCTTTAAGTGTCCACTTCATATTTAAAAATGAGGAAAATTCTAAAAAGTACACATTTTTATTTTCATGAAAAATTCGAAATTCGAATTCAATAAACTTTTTTGTGGCCAGCTTTCTAAATTCAAAAGTTTTTATTGTGTGACAGAACTTATGACCTGACTGTGTACATACCTACTTTATTAAGTGAATTTTAACTATGTTAATTAAGTGTCCTTTATTAGGCTGGGAAGATGTACGATCTCACATAGTATATTTTGCTTAGCGCGCAACCTAGTTGTAATAAAACTAATGTTATTTTATTTAGAAATGCAGTGTTGTACGAGACTCGCTCAATATACATATACTTACTATATCGGTGTTTACCTACTCTACTTTTACTATTTTCTACAAGAGTCACGTGTGAGTGTCGCCGTCCACTAAGCACACTCTACAGAGACTACGAAATCTGTCTTCTGATAATCAATAATGTAATAAAGCCCACTTTTCTCTATGGCATATAATGTAATACCTACATATTACATCCCACAGAGAAAATTGAGCTTAATACAATACAATAGAATATCCGGCACACACCACACATAAAACACCAAGAAAAAAAAACCTAGCCCTATTTTTTTCTCCCCGGTCTGGATGCGAATGTCGTCAAAATACACTAAAACAAGGCTACGGAACCTGTCTGTCTGACAGTCAAGTCCACACATATTAAATGACATAAACGAATATACGGTACTTATAGACAGAATTCATCTTATGACAATGACCTAAATCACCACTGATAAATAACAATAAAGCAATCATACTCAATTTCATTTAGCTGTATGACACATCATTATTCCGGTATTTTTGCTTTAGAAACCAAACATCTAGACCGATTTCTAATTAAAAAAAAATGGGACCAGGACTTTTCAATTAAAAAAATATTTTTGTAATCGGTTCATAAAACATACTTAGGGCGACCATATTGGATTTATAGGAAACTGGCCACCAGAGGTCGCACTTGCGGTGGTTTCCTAAATCCTTAAGACCGTACCAAATTTCAGAGACTTGGCACAAAGTGCACGATTCTTATGCATTTTTAACAATTCCTTCTCAGCTGTATGATGGTCCAAAATTTCAGCGAACAGCAAAATTCCGAAACGCATTATATTACGAAATTATCTAATAGCTTTATTAATTAAATAGAATACTAAATTTCCCATGAGACAGCATCCATCACTTTTATGAGATTCAATAATATTAGGTTTCAAATAGATCTTGAAAGTAGTATTAAAATTTTTGCTTCTAGCGCTTCCAGTGCCAATATAGGAAGCCTGGAGGAGAGTAAGGGGGTTTAAGAGTTTACACTCCCATTTTACGAACATCTTCTTCCGTCTTCCGACCATCTTCTGATCAACTTCTAACTAATTATATTTTTTTGGCAGAGTTGGAACTTGAATTGACGTTTTCGGAAAAAGTAGCGAAAGTGAACAAGGCGCAAGAGAAAATTGGATCGTACTGGCCTCTAGGAGTGGTACATTATTATCTGAACAACTATGATTACGGTATGTAATAGTTTTAAGATATTACTTTAGTCAATCTGACACAAAATGACCCGGACATGACATAACCGAGACATGACAGTGTTACGTATTGTAGCAAACCCACACTGAATTTTCGCATCATACAGACCCGTCACGACAATACAGTCCTCCCGCACTGCTTCACTACAGTTAGTTAAGCAACAGTAAGGGTTTTGATAAAATTAACATAAACTATTCAAGCCAAGACTTTACTTAGTATGCATTTTCTGATAGTATGCCCTGTGTAGTTTATGAAACCAATTGTTTATTACCAGATTACCTGGTCGGGCGAATCGTGCGCAGCGTTTTCAACTACATCGAGACGGTGTCTTGCGTGAAATTCGTGCCACTTATTAACAAGCCCGACCAATATGAGGGATATTCATGGCTGCACTTTGTAAACCCAACAAAAGAGAGGAAGTGTGTGCACGCGCCTATTTATAATGGCGACGGAGAGACTCTACGTAGTAATTTTTGAATAGGACTCTAGATAGCGCTGGCTGCATTGTATAACAAAAATGGGCTTGATTAGATAACTCGAGATTATGACCTGTTTTGCGTGATTTTCATACTTTTCGCATATCCTTCATTAGGTCCTCCGTTAAAAATTCTAATTAAACCTTGTTATGCATATCGTAGTTAATACCCTTCGGTTACAACTGCCTTCAAAAGAAGGAGATTCTCCACACTATGCTGCACGGTCTTGGACTGAGAGACGAGGTGACACATCCGTTTCGCGACCAATACGTCAGGATTCTGTGGGAAAATATACACCCGGGTAAGTACCCCGTTAAGCACTCGTATGCCCCGTGCACACGATCCTCTTACACTACGAGTATACACCCGGGTAAGTACCCCGTGAAGCACTCGTATGCCCCGTGCACACGATCCTCTTACACTACGAGTTTTTCCACATTAGGTGGTTCAATATTACACCAGTTTTGTTATCTTGAATGTACATATTGTACAACGGATAGCCTTTGTACATATAACTGAAGGAAAGAAGCACATATAGAAGTGGAAATAAACGTCCTCCTCTATAGGTACTTCACCCACGAATATTAATGAAGCCTGTGTGTGACAAAGGAACATCGATAGTAGTTGTACATAGAACTAGAGAAAAGAAGAACTTATAGAAGTGGAGGTAGGTATAGGTAAACCTTCACTTCTATAAGTGCTTCACCTACGAATGTTTATGAAGGTATCAGTAACATAAACATAAACATTTACATACAGGCACATACATTGCTTTTGGCCCCACACTAAGATACCATGTATCGTGGGAACCAGAAACAGCGACATCACATAGAAGGAAACATCCTATTTTTTTTTACCGCAGCCGGGGATTGAACCCGGGACCTCTCGTATGGTAGACAGAGCCACAACCGCTGCGCCACAGAGGTCGTCATTTAAATCGTATTATGTTGAAGTTCACGCACCAGGAACCCGTGAATAAAAGAGCAATTTATTGATTTGCAGAATAACGTTCCCTGTTCCGCCTCAACACAGCAGAGGTGCAAGCGAAGACCGTCTCCGAATATGATCCATTGAGTGTGATGCATTTCCACGATCGAGCGTTTAGCAGAAATGGAAGGGCTACCATTGCACCGTTGGTTGGTACTACTTTATTTGGTAGATATTGTTGAATAGGATACTTGCTCAGATCTTGAATAACTGGCTAAACGTGGATACAACTGTGCCGCTGCCACCCGGTATGAGAAAAAGCTATGTTAAGTTGTTAAGTTAATTTTATAAAAGGATGTCGATTGTGCTTTCTGTCACTGTCCAAGTATTTGCAAGAGGCTTAGTAGTCCGACCATATAAACTTGTTTTTCACCATTTCGGGTTCGAGTCCCGGTGGGGGCAAATATTTGTTTGACGAGAACGGATGTTTGTACCCTAGTCATGGTTGTTTATCTATCCAAGTATAATATTTCTCTATATAAGTATGTGTATCGTTGTCTAGGACCCAAGATACAGGGAATCCTAGTTTGGGGCTAGATCAATGTGTGTAAATGGTGTCCAAGGTATTATAATTATTATTATTATTATTTTAGATGCCTGGGTTACTAATCCAGCCATCAGTGGAAATTTCTCAGCTGGACCAGCTGAAACTTCGTATGCTATTCGGCCACGAGTGCAATAAGCGTGAAGTAGGGGAATTACTGGATACCTGCAAGATAGCTCTTCATAACGGAACCAAGGATGAACAAGGTGATAACAGAACCAAGGATGAACAAGGTGATAACGGAACCAAGGATGAACAAGCTGATATCGTAGAACTTGAAAGTGGAGATGAGGGAGTTGGTAATAACACCGTTGGAAATGGTACCGATAAAAATAGAGGAGATGGCAAAGGGGCAATTGCGAATAATACCGTTGGAAATGATACCGATGTAAATGGAGGAGACGGAAATGCAGACGTTGGAGACGGCGGAGTTGGAAATGTTGCCGATGGAAATGGGGGAGTTGGCAATGATGTAGATGGAAATAGGGGAGTTGGTAATAACACCGTTGGAAATGGTGGAAACGCGACTGAAAGTCCTGATAAAAAAGCAGATGGTGTACATGATAATGTTGACAAAGGACATAATCGTCGGTCACCACCAAAATGGTGGTGAAGTGATGGTATTCAAGAAAGTCGACGATTGAAATGAAAATGGAGAGGATGATGATGGCTTTGTTCCACAAGGTCGTAGCGATCACAATAAAGGAAATTCTTAATGTAATGACTTTCATTTCAACTTTTTTTTTTGTATTGATGAGACGAGAGATAGATAGAGATGAGATGTATTGCTTGGTCATACGTAGTAAAGGTGGGATGGAGTGGCTTAACAGCGGGATTCTCCATGTCACCTCACAGTACACACGTCACGTGGTCTGATACAGTATGTAGTAGTAGCACAGATAATGTACAGCCCGTCACAGTTATTTTACCTCGCATGTTTCATCAAAATACAGATAGTAAGGGATACAGATAAGTAAGTAAATAGAGGGAGGGCTATTTTTCATGAAAAAAGAATAATATACCGACACTCTTTACTCATTCGACTGTTTTACTTTGTATGACTTAAACCAATATTGAGTTTATTTGAGTGACAACCAGCAATGGAGTAAGTATCCATAAGTATCCTTATAAGTACGGCTATCGACAACAATGATAGATAGTTTACCTACTTTGTTAATCGATATTTTAGAAGACTGATACCTATGAGCTAATTCTTGTGGTGGGGCAAGAATGATGAACACTAGTTATAGATAGCACAGAAGTTTATTTTGTATAAATGAAATTCACATCGAAAACATTGTAACCAGGATTTTTGTTGTTGACACAATAGACGGACAGGAATGCAATGACAGATTTTTCACAAAAAATAACAAACGAATACCATATTCAAAATAAAATTTTCAAATGTGACACAGATGCTCAATTAGAAAAAAATAAAACATCAACGAGGTTTTACACTTCAAGAAATATAAAACTCCAAAAAGGTTTTACTCTTCAACACTCCTCCTTAATTTCATCTTCCTCATACTCTGACATTCATCCATCATTTATCATACAACACCCATATTGTTCGCACACCAATTAAACTTCCCTTTCAGTAGAGGCTTGGTCAAGGCAACAGCAATCACGCGAGTCGTCTCAATAAACTCTTACTTAACTGATCCCTCCTCAATTGCATCTCTCACAAAATGGTGGCGCACATCAAAATGTTTTGTACGTTGATGGTGCACAGGGTTTTGTGCAATAGCTATAGCAGACTGACTATCGCTATAGATATTCACTGACTCCTCAGCCGTGTCAGTGACCTCCGCTATAAACCTCCTCAGAAATATTGCCTCTCTTGCAGCTTCGGACATTGCATGGACGTTCTCTGTTTCTTGCACTCCCAACTTATTGCTCCTCCGTTCCATAAGAACACCACACCTGTATATGATTTTCTATCATATGTTGAGGCATAGCTCGCGTCTGAAAATCCTTCTACCTTTTGCATTGTAGATGTTCTGGTGTACTCCAGTCCATGTTTTTTGGTAGCCTTCAAATATCGGAGTACACTTTTTGCAGCTATCCAATGCTGCTCTGTGTAGCAGCAGTTAAACTGAC
The DNA here is from genome assembly GCA_949825045.1 of Argyresthia goedartella. Lineage (NCBI taxonomy): Eukaryota > Metazoa > Arthropoda > Insecta > Lepidoptera > Argyresthiidae > Argyresthia > Argyresthia goedartella. The sequence continues at coordinate 18,921,975 of OX463828.1, forward strand.
TCAAATTGTTTACAGCGTATGCTATGTCTGGCCTCGTGCAGACACACAGATACATTAGTGATCCAATCAGATTTTGTTCAATTTCAAGTTCAAGTTCAAATATTTTTTATCTTCATAATAGCACAAATATTGAGACTTAATGAACGTCATAATATAATCAAGCAAGCATTATATAACATTAAGAAAGTGCCTAATTATTACATAATATATAGGGTGCAATGAACTGGTTTAATTCCAGATGTCGGCGTCTTGTAAAAATCATTTATTTTGTAGTAGGCCTTTGTGCACAAAGTGTGCTTTATACATTTTTTGAATCGAGCTTCAGTTAAGTTTTATATTTCAAGCGGAATTTTATTGTAGAAAAGTATACAGTGTCCCATAAAAGAACTACTAACTTTTGTGACCCTGAACATTGGAAAAGAAAGTTTATGTTTATTTCTAGTTTGCACATTGTGGGGCCTATCAATGGTTTATAGGCTAATTATATTTTTCCTCACATACATTATGTTTTCATAGATATATTGACTTGCAACTGTTAGGATGTTGGTTTCTTTGAAGAAATCTCTCAGAGACTCTATATTACCTAGCTTGAAAATAAACCGGATCGCTCTCTTCTGCAAAAAGAAGATGCTCTCAATGTCAGCAGCCCGTCCTCGTAGTAGTATGCCGTAGGAAATAATGCTATGGAAATAACTATAATATACAAGCCTAGCAGTTGCAACGTCAGTCAATTCCCTGATTCTTTTAACTGCATATGCTGCGGAGCTAAGTCTATGTGCTAATTTCACAATATGGGGACCCCACATTAATTTGGCATCAATAGTGATGCCGAGAAATACAGTTTCATCTACTAGTTTTAGTTTGTCTTCCCCCAATACAATATTACTCTCAACTTGCCTTACATTAGGTAAAGTGAATTTTCTCGAATATCTATGAATTTAGTTCTTCAGACACCTAATCTTATAGAAGAGGTAGATGAGATCGTGAAAGGAGAAAGGAGAGTTAAGTTGACCGCTAGAGGCAACCTTATCCAAGTAGGAGACGATTATGATGTCTAGAAGAACGGGAGAACAATGCGGCTGGAAATGAGTGGCCTCAAGTGGCAAAATGTGGAGATTGAATGAATCAACTATGGACCTGAGTTTGGCTGAACGGGAATTCTTTATGAGGAGACAGGAGTTGAAATCACCAAGAATGAGAGTGTCGTCGTAAATTGGGGTCAAATCATTAAGAAGGGATTCAAATGTCGAAGTAATCAACACGAAGAGAGGGGCTATAGAGGACACCAAGCAGCACCTTATTGTGATGAAGAACAATATCAAGGAAGAGGTTTTCAGCAGACTCGGAGTACTGGCTAGGGGATACATTAATCACCTTTCACGCAATTTCCGCACGCAAGTAAACAGCGACACTTCCGTCTGCCTTTTCGGTTCTGTCGTTCCTATATAGCCTGAAGCCTGGAAGAGAGTACATGGATGAAGGGAGTGAAGGCTTAAGGAACGACTCAGAGACAAGGATGCCGTCCACACGTTGCTCACAAAAAGCCTCGATGAGATCGGGGTAGCTAGTGTGAATACTCTGAGCATTGATGTGCACTATGTTCAGATTTTTCCCTGACCCGCCAAAGACAGTCCTAAGTTTGACGGAAAGCGGTTCTTTCACAGTGGAAATATCGCTTTCCGCACTAATAAATTCATCGCTAGAAGCACACGACAAGAAGCTATCGTTATGGATATCCATACTATGTATAGGTAAATAATATAGATATATGTATAAAAATATATACTACAATAATGTGAATATGAATAAGACAACAAAAAAAAAACGAAGTAAATAACTTAACGGGATGACCTATTTTTGAAGCTGACATCAGTTTTTTTTACCAAGGGACAATATGACCCATCAGTCTTGAGATTGGTGACATTTTAATAGTTTCATACATTTTTTAGGATTTTTGTACATTTCCTGAGATAAATAAAATATCGGTGAGTAATTAACTGAGATGTAAATAACAACTAGTTATCGTATAAACTTAACGAGAAACCTATAGACTAAGAATTATTGGGCATGGCGTAAATACACGGAAGAGAAAACTCTTAGCGACTTTTCTCATGGAGCGATGTAAAAACGCAGGATATCGGTACGACTGCCGTTGTAAATTGCTATTAAGTCATTCTGTATAGCTGAATTTTCTGAAATATCTTCACGATGATGACCCTTCGGAACTACATTCGGAACATCTACAGTCCCGTCGAGGTACAAAATGTGTTGTCGCTTCCAACAGATTAATCAAATGAACTTTCATCGTCGTCCAGAAACTCACTGATTTCATCTTCCCTTAGCCGTATGCAGGTCTTTTACGTTGTGATGACATTCTGAAACAGATACGCAACGTAATTAAAACTAAACAACAGGCAGAGATATTTCTATGTACCTACTAATATTTATTCTCTTTGACAAAATCCATGATGAAATGCGGGACGGATGGGACATGACATCCCACTGTTAGTATTTTGAACCATTAAACGAGTATATTTTGTTAACACGATACGGCGCGGTAACTGGGTACGAAGTTTTGCCTGCATACTGTGATTTGACAGTACGGTGACGCCCGCACTTTTTAAATCCTTTTCCATATGCTGGTACGGTTACCTCCGTGAAATTCCTTTGAAAGCTTCATACAAAACACTCCCACCGGCATTCAACAGGGATACATCAATGGTCTACTGTCATTCTAATCATCTCACGCACCCCTTCTGGGGCGTGGGGACTCGGGGTCAGGGTCCTCTTCCCGAGGAATCGCCTCTTTCCACTTCTGTGGACAGGTCATCGGGTGGCCCTTGCGGGCGGTGATCTTCGTGTGGCGTTGGTACGCAGTGGATGATCGCCGGCTAGGCAATCAGACCGCGTGGCAGGTCGGGCGGGTGCGCGTGGTGCGGCGCCAGTTCGAGGATGTGCGGGTGTTGTGATGCATCCGCACTCGCGAACATGCCCTTCGCCAGCCTCTGGACGGTAGGTCCACTGTTTCCCATCGTAGGTCCCTGAATTGTCGCGTTCCTCACGTAGCGTAACTGACGTAGAATCATCGAAAAGATTCTTCAATCGGATCGGAAGTCGGATCCCGTGTGAATGAGCTCTTACTCTTATAACAGATGTGAACGAGAGATTAGTGTTGGTATAATATTTTGTATCAAATTGCGATTTTTTTATTGCTGGTAAAATTATTCTTCAGTAAAATCTTCTTGAGAATTCGAGCGTGTTTTTGCCGTCCATCTGGATCCGCGAGATACCACTGCAATCCATACATTACCCCTTTCCTTTTAGTTTTTCACCAGGAAATCTAAAAGGAAAGGGGTAATATTTAATTACACATAATTTTTCCCACTTTGTTACTTTAGGAAAAAGGTTCATAAATACAGATCAAATCATAGCAATTAAGCACTAATATTTCTTACTATACAATTTATCGATAATACATTTTTCATCCGTTTATGCCTAATACTCGTAACTTAGTAAGTTATCATATTCTTTTCATCAGGAAATCTAAAATTATGTCTTACTATACAATGTATCGATATGTATTTTTTTCACGTCACTATCGATATTCTTGTGTAACATTCATTGTAGGTACATACATTGTCATTTGGTTGTAGTAAATTATAAGTTCCATCCATTTGTTTTGGCTGTCATCGAAAACATCAGCATTTTTGACAGTTGGATTTTGTGTGGAACTCGCACCGAGCCGAATGGCTAAGTTTGAACGTAGCCATTCGTCTCGAGAATGACCAGAGAGCGACTGAGCCGGGATGAGTCATCCCGGCTCAGTCGCTCTCTGGCTGTTCAAATGTAAGCCGTGTGCCGTTGTGAATTTCAAAAACTCAAGCAATGTTGTTTCCAAAGAAAACGACGGCGTTACCTTTCATACGTAAGTAATTTTATTTCTGAAATTAGCCTAATTTATTTAATAATCAATTATTTTTAATTTCGAGTAGCATCTCCCGTTTTTACTGAGATAGGTTGAACCATAGCGTATATTTCCCATGGACTTCATCCACTGCTGCTTCCACTTTACACAATTCATGGATATCTCTTTCGTAGCCCTCAATGAACAGTGAAGCAAACTATACTTTTGTTAACCTTAAAGTTGCATGGTACAGTCGATTTGCTCATTTTTCTGTCGATTTAATCAGATAGTGTTGTACAATGCGACGATTCTTGCAAAATCGCTGGACGATTCGATTTTGTTGACGGAAGAATGATAATTCTGAGTTGCATTTTCATTGCAATCTATATTTTAGTATATGGGAAATCTGATACTATTCCACAGTTTAAGATCGATTCGAGTTACTGAATAAGGGGGCTGGACGGATTTACACATGAATAATAAAAGGTAAATAGGTACTACAGACAAATACATACTTTAACACTCTATGATGTGATATCCGGGTGCGATGCTACGATACGATCTCCCGCTCGAAACACTGCCGGCTTACTGAAAAAAAAGGCAACGCGGTAGGTACGTGGTCGTGGTAGGTAGGGGATTCCCGCAGCAGCGCTCATTTTGAATCGATTAGGCGGCGCGCCTTTGACTCGACGACACCTTTGACGATTAACATGCCAACCCATCACTGAAAGGCGCTCGTGACGTCACAGTAGGTAGTGACAAAGTTACACGGTTGGTTCTCATACATTCGACCGTGTTTGCTGCGTCTATCTCAATATCTGCAGCCTTATGGCGTAACTCTCTGAAGTTCAGAGCGAGTCGAGTGTCTATGGTTCATCTCATGCTCATACTATTTCATCGATTGAGGGGTATCACCGAAGGCTTCTATCAGCTCTGAGCATCGTGTGAACGAACTAAATAGGGACGTGCATCGTTGAGCGATGTTTTGATGTTGCGTTTTGTTGCGTAATGTGATCGGTTGCATAGATTCTCATAAATATTGAGGAGATCATTGAAATTAAAGTTAAAAACCTTTATTGTATCTTGTTAACCTTTTTTTGTGTTTCTGTCAGTCAAATACTAAAAGTATTGGCTTAAAAAAACATTGATTGCAAGTGCGTTTTGATAACGCTAAAAGCACACTGTTTCCTTGTTGACATGACAGTTCAAGTCACAGAGTACATTATTAGGTTCAAGTTTCTCTTTGTTTACAATTTCAAGCATAAGCACTCCCTAAGCTATGCTATTTTGGCTAATCTATTTAAATCTAAATCAAAGTATTCTTTTATTTCAAGATCCGTGAGGCGTTATACAGATGTCATGTTCTTGGCATCAATATTGTCGTTGCTTGGTATCGGACATTCTGGCATTGTTGGTAACGAGGCGGGTGACTCGCTAGCAAGGAATGCTGTGGGGACCGGTGATCCTTCTCATTTTAAGATCCACTCTCATGATCTCGCTGCTGTAGCTAAATCTCGACTAGACAATTCCTGGCACCATAAATGACAAATTTCAAAAAGTGGAGGCTTCCACCCCTGACCAAAACTTTAGAAGGTAAACACTACGGTACCATTCAATCAATAATTCTGAGACGTCCTTGGATCTTTAAGTTTAGGGACCTATATAAATCAGTCACTTCTGTCATCTGTCGTCTTCGTTTGGGACACTCTTGTCCATCTCGCAACAATTAGGATAAGGGATTCATCATTGTGTGAATGTGGCCTGGCTGACGGTACTCCTGATCATTTTTTCTTTGAATGAAATAATATTCGGGTTACATAATGGTATACTCAAATGATATGAATAGATACTTTACAAGAGTTCGTCAACGTGGCTATTTATATAATGACATAACGAATGTGATTTCACTGGAGAGTGATGAGTTAATATGATTTTGTACAGTTGGGGATGTGATTCCCCTTCTATTGATGTAAGTGAACGTGATTTTACTCGGTTCATTCAATCAGGGTCGTCTCTTTTATTCATAATGAAACTAAATTTGTTAAGTGGGATGTGGTAAGTTCGGGTTCGGAAGCAAAGAACTAGTTCTCTTCTGTTGAAGCTTCGTGAGGCAAACCAAGGTACGCGAGGTGGTTCGTCTACAACGGTTCTGTACCAGATGCCTTTGTTTTGAGAGCAGTCATTGAAATAGGATTTAAATCTAAAGTAGTTGTCGATTTTCAATTTTGGAAGATGATCAGTGTAGTGCGGTACCGTGTCGAGAGGTATGCCGTTCCGAAGAGCCTCGGATGCAAGTGAGTCTGCTATCTCATTACCCTTGATGCCTACGTGTGAAGGAATCCATTGTAAACGAACTTCAACCCCGTTACGTATCATTCTATGGATACATTTAATAATGAGGTAAGTTTCGTGTCTACCGACGATACTGCCCTTAGCACATCCCACTAAATGTTGTAGACTGCTCTTAGAATCTGTGAAAATTACAATTTTATTACGTGTGGTCGACTCAATGTAGTGTACTGTTTCTTTAATTGCTGTTAGTTCAACCCCCATTATCGGTATACATGGATCTTCAATTAGAAACTTCACCCCAAAATTCTCAGCTTCATCATAAAATGCGCAACTAGAGCCGTGTCTAGTTTTGGATCCGTCAGTATATATTTTAGAATGGTCTGAGTACTGCATGTTTATCATATCTTCGCTAAGTTGTTTAAGGCCATGAGTGGGTAGTTGAGCTTTAGGTTTAATAATAGTGTCCACTCTATGCAATATGATTTTGTCCCAAGGGAGAGTCTTAATGTCGTGAGAAAGCAAGAAGACATTGGTTTTGGATGACGTCTAACCTTTGCAAAAGTCTAGAGTTGGCGTTGCCATAAATAATGCATCCGTAATCGAGTCTAGATCGTACCAGTGTTAAATACAGTCTTCTTAGGTGTATCGGATGAACACCCCACTTTGAACTGCTTAATGAGCTAAGGATATTAATGAACGCAATACATTTTTCGGCAGTTTCTAAAACATGGCGAGTCCAATTCAAGCGGCTATCCACCCAAACGCCTAAAAACTTTGTACAATGTATCACCTCAATTTCAATGTTTTTTATTCTTATATTTATATGAGGAACTTTGTATTTTCTAGTAAAAAGGCATAGTTTAGTATTTGAGAGCGATATTTCTAAACCAATTTCTTCTAACATAGTTATAAAACTGTTAAGACTTGATTGGATAGTGCTAACACAAAAATCAATTCTTTGGTTAACACAATACAAAGCGAAGTCATCGGCATATTGAGAGACCTTAACTGACTTCATGAGTGTGTTGCATACATTTGTTGTGACTATATTAAATAATATAGGTGACATTGGGTCACCCTGAGCTATACCCTGTCTACTTATTCTTATTATTTCCCTCCCATCCCGAAGCCTGTATATCAAATATCTTTCTTTTAAAAATTCTCTTATATATCTACATAGAAACGGATCCACATCAAAATCAAGTAAAGAGGTAATAAGAGGTTCAATTGCCACATTGTTATAAGCGTTACTTATGTCTGCGTAAGCGCATAAAAGGTATTTTTTGTTGATTAAAGTAGTTTCGGTGTCTACGATAAATCTACTAAGATTGTCCTGGCATGAAAGTCCACGACGGAAACCCAAAGTGCTATCATTAAATAATTTGTTGCTTTCGAAATGGTATTCAAGGCGACGAGTTATCACTAAGTTAAAGGTCTTACAAATACAGTTAATAAGTGAGATGGGACGATACTTAGAAGTATCTGAATTTCTTTTTGGAATGGCAATCAGTTTGATCCTACGCCATTGTCCGGGTATCTCACCTTTTTTATAGATGGAGTTGAATATGTGTAACATATATTCTTTCGCATTATCGGGTAAATGGTTAATAAAATAATAATGTTATCTAAACCAGCTGATGTGTCTGCTCTTTTAAGAATCAAATTAAGTTCTTAAAGTGTGAATGAGAGCGGACTGGAATTATTAGTATTAAACTCTAGGGGTTGGAAGTACACGCTATCAGGAGTGAGTTCTGTTACAAAGGAGAGTGCGGCGCTTTCCGGTAAGTATTCTTTAGGACTTCGGTAACCCTTAAGCCATCTGAGTTTCCTCCAGATCTCACGACTTGGCATATTGCAGTCTATGCTATCACAAAACTGTTGCCAGGAATTTCTTTTAGCAAGTTTTATTACTTTTCGAGCATAAACAACTTTTTCTCTGTACCTTAAGTAATTTTCAACCGTGCGTGATTTCCTGAATTTTTAAGAGATAATCTTCTCTCTGCTACTGCCTTCGATAAATCAGGATTCCACCAAGGTTTAGGCTTGAATTTGTTAGGGTTATGACTTAATTTAGTACAAGGAATATATTTGTTAGTACTTTCTTCAATTATTTCTATGAGTTTATCGTAGCTACTCTGTACATTGTCTTCAAGGTGAAGTTCTCCACAAGCAGACTTAATGTGTTATGTATACTCTGCCCAGTTGGCCTTTTTGATGTTTCTTTTCGTTTCTTGGCAGTTTTGTGTGTTATCTAACGTTTTAATAGAAATAATAAGATGGTCGCTGCCAAAAGATTCGTTAGTAACGTTCCAGTCAAAATCGAATGCAAGATCATCACTACAAAAGGAGATATCAGGTGATGTACATATTATATGACCATTGAGCTGAGCACAGCGGGTAAAATCTCCATTGTTAAGAAAGACGTAATTATGTTCTAAGATAGTATCTGATAAGAATCTACCCCGTGTGTCAGTTGTATATGACCAAGCCGTGTGATGAGCGTTGAAGTCTCCGACGATTAGAGTTTTCTCAGAAAAGTGGCTGAAAAGTTCTTGGTAGTCTCTAACGCTTACTGCTATGTTTGAGGAAGAGTAGACACCTATGATGTGTTGGAGTTTAAAGCTATTAAGGACTTCAAGACACAACATGTCAATATTATTATTATTATTTCTTGGAAGGGTTTTGAGTGTACAGTTTATAGATTGGTGAACCAGGATAGCTAAACCTCCGTATCCATCTGCTCGATCTTTTCTGAAGACAGAATAACCTGATAAATTAATAAGATTTTTGCATTTTGCAACCACGCTCTGCCACCAAAAATGATTAATGTCCACGCCTACCGAACGGCGTGGAATCTTGAGGGGCTGGATTGATACCAGCACGGGAGAAAAGATCTTGAATTATTACCTTGTCGTCGTAGACCGGAATTCGAAGGCTCGATTCGAGGTAGGAATGCGGGATAGGAGACAGTTTTGGGATAGGAGAGGAACCGAACCTTGCCGTCGCTGCCCGACGCTGTCGCCGGCGTGCTGCCTGCCGTCACGTGGAGTCGCCGTCCAATACGACGATGTCCAATCAACACGGATCACTTAACCGCTGACGCGAATCTACTTATTTCCCGACGATGTGGTAGATTTACACTCCGACCAGGCCCGACGCCTGTATTTGGTAATTGTTACACCGAATTACAATCAATGGCCCGATGCCTGAGCAGACATGTTTGTTCTCCCGACGAGAAAAGATAACCTCCAATTTCTCATCTCGTTTCGATACGAGTGACAGCTGCGGTCCGTTTCCGCTTAGTGATGTCCCGATTACTCGCGGTCGATCCGCGCAACAAAAAACCGGCAAAAATATTAAACAGTCACCCGCCCGGACAGGCCCGAACCTGTCCCTAATCAATAGGAAGGCGAGAAAGTGTTGCGACCGCTCTCTTGAGGACCGAGTCCCCCACCTTGACTTCTGCTGATCGAGGCGTGCCATCCCGACCCGTGTACAAATTGACGATCCGTCCTCGTCTCCATCTCAATGATGGCAGGTTCGCATCCTTAATCAGCACCAAATCACCGACTTGAGGGGGGCTCGTCCGGTCAGTCCACTTAAGGCGCTGCTGCAAGATGTGCAAGTACTCAAGGGACCACCGTTTCCAAAAATCTTGAGCCATCTGCTGCAACATCTGCCACCTAGTTAACCGACTTAACTTAACATCACCGAATGGGTATTCTGGCAGGGCGTTAAGGGGCTGACCTATCAGGAAGTGACCCGGCGTCAACGCTTCCAAATCATTTGGATCCGAACTGAGCGGGCACAACGGACGCGAGTTCAGTGTCATTTCGATCTTACAGAACAGCGTCGCAAGCTCTTCAAAGCGTAGAGAGGTCTCACCGATGATCCTCGTCAGGTGCGACTTAGCCGATTTAACCGCAGCCTCAAATATTTCTCCCCAATGAGGACATCCCGGCGGACTGAAAACCCATTCAATCCCTCGTCGGGAGCAAGCCGTACCGATGGAATCCTGGTTACCGTTCAGGAATTGAGTGACCTCCTGCAGATATCGCCTGGCTCCGACAAAATTTGTGCCGTTGTCCGAACGGATTAATGTCGGGAGGCCCCTTCGTGAGACGAACCGATCTAGACTTGCGATAAATGCCTCTGTAGTGAGGTCACTGACCACCTCCAAGTGGACTGCCTTCGTGGCCAAGCACACGAAGACGCACAGGTATGCCTTCACTAATCTGGCGTTCCGTAGCTGTGAAGACTTGACCATGAATGGTCCCGCGAAATCCGTTCCGACACCCGCAAAGGGCCGGATTTCGTTAACCCTATCCGAGGGCAAATCGCCCATCTGGGACTGCATCGTAGCCGCCTTGGCCTGATAACAAGGCAGGCACCGAAATACGACGCTACGCACTAAGCGTCTTCCCGATAGAATCCAGAACTCGCGCTGGAGAAACGCCATCAAGGCGTGGCATCCGATATGCCCATTCCGATTGTGTCGATCCTGTATCAACAGTTCGACCAACTTCCCTTTCCTAGGGAGTAACAAAGGGTGGCGAGCCGCATAAGGCAGGTTGGCATTCCGCAGCCGACCTCCTACCCTCAGCAATCCTTGAGGGTCAATAAACGGGTTGAGCCGAGCCACAGCTCCCTTCAGTTGGACGCGTCCGCGTCTCAGAATGTCCAATTCGGACTTAAAGTGCACCGTCTGCACGTTCCGTACCAATGCGAACAACGCATGGTTCCGTTCCCGTGGTGTCAGGACCTGTGTCCGCACTCGTTGCGCCTCAGAATTCCGACAATTCCGCGCAAATCGGCAGATCCAGGCGGTCACATTGACCAGCTTGTCGAGCGAGCTGTACCGTTCCAGCAGGCTGAACTCCTCTTCCGGCTCTGGTTGCGTCGTACAGACACCGACTGTCAAGGCGCCGTTCGCCGTGGTAACGCGTGGACTCATTGGCCAATCCGATTCGGCTTGAGTCAACCATTTTGGACCCCACCACAAGGGATGTCCAACCAACTCCGGAGCGTGACACCCACGAGACGCACAGTCTGCTGGGTTCATTTCCCCTGGAACATGTCTCCAGATTAAGGGAACCTCCGAATTCAAAATCTGCGAAACCCGATTCGCCACAAAAATCTCCAGCTTGTGAACTGAAGCCTTCAGCCAGCATAACACGATCTGGCTGTCCGTCCAAGCGTAGACCGTATCTTCCAACGCTATTGACCCACGAAGAACCGTCATCGTGTGGTTGAGCAGACGAGTCAGGAGAGCCGCTCCCGAAAGCTCTAACTTGGGAATGGTCAGGCGAGTGTGCAACGGCGCAACCTTGCTCTTGGCCATGACCAACCGCACATCAACCTCCCCCGAGGAGTCGACCGTGCGCAGATACACCGCAGCTCCGTAGCCCTTCTCCGAGGCATCGCAAAACCCATGCAGGGTGGCGGTGTATCGTTTGGTGGGGACCAACCTCCGTGGCAGTGAAATCCGATTGATGTCAGGGAGGGTCGAAAAGAACGAGTCCCACTCTGAGCTCAATGACCCGCCGATCGGGTCGTCCCATTTCAGCTCAGCAGACCACAATTGCTGCATAAAACACTTGAGCTGAAATGTTACCGGGGTGATCCACCCGTTTCGATCAAATGTCCTAGCCACTGTTGAAAGGACATTCCGTTTCATCCAGACCTTCGGGGAGTCCAACTCGACCCGATACGAAAACATGTCTGAAACCGGCTGGTACTGGACGCCTAATACCGACAACATATTTGGATTTTCCAAATTTTCAAAAATGTGGGGATCCTGCTGGTAGTCATCCGGAAGACCAGTCAGTAACTCTGGAGAGTTCGACATCCATTTCCGGAGCTCGTAACCTCCACCCCGTAGGAGCTCAACTAGCTCGTCCCGACGAGCGAGCGCCTCCTCTACGGAATCTGCACCGGTACAGATATCGTCCACGTAGAGATCCTGCTCCAGGATTGCTGCTCCTCTAGGGAAGTTTAACCGTTCTCGATCCGCTAACTCCCGCAGAGTGCGAATCGCCAAATAAGGACTAGACCGTAGCCCGTACGTGTTGGTGTTCAGCTCGTACACCCTGATGGGCTGATTTGGGCTCTCTCGCCACAGTATCAGCTGATACCGTCTATCGTCAGGGTGAATGACCGTCTGTCTAAACATCATCCGGATGTCAGCTACAAACACAACATTGTGTCGACGGAACCGTGTGATAACATCCGCGATGTCATGATTCAACTTCGGCCCTGAATGCAAACACTGGTTCAGGTTCATGCCGTTAGATGTTGATGCCGATCCATCGAACACTACCCGTATTTTGCCCTCCGGGGTCCTCAAGACCGCGTGATGGGGCAGGAAGCAGTGGTCTTCACGCTTCCAGTCGATACCCGAAACCGACATGTGGCCGAGCGACTCGTATTCCCGCATGAAGTCGACGTACTTCTGCCGGAAAATCCCGTCACGCTTCATGCGTCGTTCCATCGACAGAAGCCGCGTCTCGGCTGCATGGTGTGAACTGCCCAGCGGCGGGCGATCACTCCGAAATGGAAGACGTGTGAGAAATCGACCTGACCGAAGGCGACCAGTATTGTTCCGATAAAACTGTTCACACTCTTCTTCAACCGGGTCCAACCGGCGGACCGTAGGTGGTTCCTCCACCTCCCAAAACTTCTGTATCACCTCCGAGAGTACAGAACCGAATAAGGGACTACGAGTCGCTAGGCGTGGGGCAGCCGGCATGACCGGACCCATTACCGCATGGCCCAGTCTGGTGTTGACCGACACCAGACTAGTCGCCTGCAACACGTGGACACCTGGCACTAACAGGTATCCCAAGGCATCGACACCCAATAAAATGTCTACTGGGCCCGGAATATCGAACTCCGGGTCAGCCAGTGACAACCCAGCGACCAACTGTCGCACCGAGGGCGACAACCGTACGTGAGGGTGTGAGCCCATCACATTAGGCATGACTAATGCCGTGACCGTCAGATTCACCGATGAATCCACCCGTGACGAGAGAGTAATTCGACATACTCCCTTAACAGAACCGACTTTCGTGTTCCCAATTCCCCGAATGGAATGTGGATACTCCCTTACCGAAATGCCCAACCGTCTTACAAGGTTGCACGAGACTAAGGACCCCTGGGCCCCCGAGTCCAATAGTGCTCGTGCCACACAAGATTTGCCGTCCGAACTCCACGCTATCACCGAGGCGGTGGGGAGCATGACCGTCTGTGGAGTGGCGGCACCCTGTAAGTGGGCGGCGTGTCCCTAGCGGGAACCTCCGCGGGATCCGAACCCGCTGGGACCCCCGTCGGCCTGGTAACTCGGCTGCTGATATGCCACCGGTGGCATATCAGACCGTATGTACATCAGGGGGTCCCAACCCGCATAATAGGCCCCTCGCTGTCCCGGTACCCGACCATACCGGACTGTGAACGGTGTGCCCGGTGGCCACCGTGGATGGAGGGGGGAGAGCGGATCCAACCTGGGGCGCTCTAGGAATGGGGGCGACATCCGACTGTTCGCCTCCCTGTTCGCCTCCCAGAGCGACAGGCAGGGTGGCGCAGAAGGTGGTGGGCTCCCAGCCTTCGCGCCACTCATAGGTGCCATCTGACACCCGCCCGTAACACGCGATGAGCCAGCGGCCCGAAGTCCTCGCTGACCCTGGACGCGGCGACCGAACCCCGGCTATCCCGCCTGTGACCCCCCGCGCTGCCCCCTTTCCCTCGGGGGGGGGGGGGGGGGGTACCCCAGTCACCCCGTTGGTGACTCCCGTTGCCCGGAGGGGGACTGGGTCCGGCCCTGGTTGGGCCCTGTGACCGACCAACCTGACCAGGCAACCGTGACAAAACCATATATAACACGATATATGACCATCGGTCTACCGGCAGACCAAGGTTCTGAAGGGCCTTAGTGGCCACCAGCATAGGGTTGAGCACCTGTACCCGGATGTCAACATCCCGGGTTACTCTTGGGATGCTAAACAGCTTCCCCAGCTGCGCATCAACCAACCGTCGTTTGTGTTGGTAGCGGTCAAACAATATGGCCCGGGCAATCTCATAATTGCCCGCCGTGACCGTTAGGTGACCGACCAACTCCTTCGGTTCACCCCGCAGTGCCATCAATAGTTGGGCCAACTTGTAGGCGTTGTCCAGGTCGTCCCGACCGTGGACCAGACTATCGAATAAATTGATGAATGCCGGCCACTCATCAATTGCCCCACCGAAGGCCGGAATCTCCAGGTGTGGCAGCCGTCCAACAACAGCCTTAGGGGGCGGGTCTCTGCTACCCTCCCCGCGGTCATCCCGACGCGACCGCTTAATTTTTTTGGCGCGACGCTCGATGTCGCCCAAGCACTCCATCGCATGGTCAGCATCCGCGCAGAGCTGCTTCACTGCAGCCACCGAGGCCTCATCCGTAACCCCGAGGGCTTCAGCCTCCGCAGCCAGCCGACACACCTTCCCGACGCGTGTCATTGCGTCCTCCACACGCTTGAGCAGGACATCGTCCATGTCAGGTCGCTCCACATACTTGTGAGTATGGGCGAGCCATCTCATCTCCTCACGGACACCATACCGCAGTACCGTCAAGGGCGAAGGTGCCATGGTTACCGATTCAATTGTTTCTGGTCCTATGCTTCACTACCGAACTAAGCACAGCCAGAGACCAGCACTTGCCCGTCAGCGCTGGGCACAGAAATTAAAACTAAGTTATAAAAACCAAGGCAACCACTAAAACAATGAAATCCTAAACAATATTTAATATGGTCGCCCTGTGGACATACACCTTATAAATATACACTCTAAATCAATTAGAGAATGCCACCATAAAACACAATACAAATAACACACAAAAAGGTATTATAAAAAAAAACTATTTTTCTAGAAGTGGCCCCTCCGATATGACCCACACTTCTTTTGAGGTCAGCAAAATCAGCTTAATACCCCTTAAATAGCCCGACCCTGCTGTGTAAACCGAAATAACACTGCAGTACTATAGAACCCGACGTTCTACAGTAGTTTCCGACTACAAATTTTTAATAATTGTTAACTAAATTGACACTTATACTTTCACTAACCGAAAATGAACTTTAATTGTGGTGTACCGGCCACAGACTCACTCACAAACAGATTGCCGGCCAATCTGAGATATTCTTTTCTCCCAACTACAATGTGGCAAAAGGCAACCCTACAACCGTGAATCGATGATTTCCCACTAGGAAACCGCGCCTGCTACCAAAATTATTAATTTCCACGCCTACCGAACGGCGTGGAATCTTGAGGGGCTGGATTGATGCCAGCACGGGAGAAAAGATCTTGAACTATTACCTTGTCGTCGTAGACCGGAATTCGAAGGCTCGATTCAAGGTAGGAATGCGGGATAGGAGACAGTTTTGGGATAGGAGAGGAACCGAACCTTGCCGTCGCTGCCCGACGCTGTCGCCGGCGTGCTGCCTGCCGTCACGTGGAGTCGCCGTCCAATACGACGATGTCCAATCAACACGGATCACTTAACCGCTGACGCGAATCTACTTATTTCCCGACGATGTGGTAGATTTACACTCCGACCAGGCCCGACGCCTGTATTTGGTAATTGTTACACCTAATTACAATCAATGGCCCGATGCCTGAGCAGACATGTTTGTTCTCCCGACGAGAAAAGATAACCTCCAATTTCTCATCTCGTTTCGATACGAGTGACAGCTGCGGTCCGTTTCCGCTTAGTGATGTCCCGATTACTCGCGGTCGATCCGCGCAACAAAAAACCGGTGCGTTCCGAAGCATAAATATTAAACACTAGCCAAGTTTCAGACAGAAAACATATATGAACTTTTTCATTATGTAAATATGAGTCCAACTCGCTTAATTTTGGTATTAGGCTTTGACAGTTCCATTGAATAATGTTTAACTTGAAATTTCTCATGAATGCAATAAAAAAAAACTAAAAAAAAAACTATATATATAATTTTAAAAAAAATAAGGGGGGGGGGGGGAGGGGGGCTTGTCTAGTTACCTAAAACTAACTTACTTATTTGGTTGGTGGTTTTCTTTGCGAGATAGCACTTTGAGTTTACTTACGAGACGTGAGAGTCTGTTCTTAACACTGCGATATGGAATGCTAGGTATCAAGTCAGCGAACATTTCAATCAAAGCATCAATTTCTTTTGTATAACTGTAAGTGATGTCTGATATGTTTTTAACTCCATAAGTATGTTTAAGGTATTCTTTAACTTCTTTTGTAGACAATGGGTAAGTTTTACGAGAGTTGGTTACATAGCATTCCAAGTGGTCCCAATCGATTGAATCCAGATCACTGTGAGGTGTTCTTTTAAGTTTCTTTCCACTCTTAGATTTGTAAACTTCGTCTGAGCTAGACTGGGAGGAGCTCTCAAAGTCTTCGTCGATGTCCACGTTGCTGGGCGTGTTGTATTTGGCTGTTTCGGACTCCATAAAGTCGGAAGTAGTCGTAGATTCAGTGGGTGGATGTGGGCGTTTGAAATTTTGTGTCTCCGTAGCCGTAGCATCCTGTGGTGTTTGGTCGTTGAAAGCATTCATCTCGACGTAGTTGTTTGGGCATTTAGAAGCTACGTGACCGTCTTTTTTTCACACAAAACAAGTCATTGTATCCGATGAAAAGTAGATCCAGTAATTTGTATCTTCAAAGTCGATAGAGATTTTTTCTGGAATTCGGGTGAAATCCTCAGGAGTCACGTAAACTTGTCGTCGGAAGCTGAGAATGTGGTTGTAGCCCGTTTCATTGACACCAGCACGTAAAAAAGAATAGGTGACATCGGCGTAATATGCATATCGTGGAGTTTCTTTTCTATTTCGGTGTGCGGTATAATAGGGCACACATTAGATATAATTATGCGTTTGTTTCTACTGATCAACGGTCGAATGGGTAGTTTTTGGTTTAGTATTATGACACATTTTTTGTTGTCAATTATGTCATCGGCGATTAACTTCGAGGAAACGTAGATACAAATTCTATTGTTTGATATTCTGGACAAAAAGCGAATTTGGGATGGTTCGATTATTCTTCCTAAAGCTTGGGCATAATCTTTGATTTGCACATTTTCTAATGCGTCGATAATAATTGCCTGGTCTTTTTTAGGGAACATTGTGTTTTGTGTCACAGTAACATAACTGGGGTTATTGGTTAAAGTTTGGGAGTTCATTCTGTTCCTGTAATCAGAAACGCTTCACAAGATTGCAATATTGCCACTTAATGTAGGAACAAAAAGTACGATTCCATCATTGGACACTTTAAACAAAGAGGGTAGATATCACACTCGTGAAAAGATAGTTCACTGGCGCGTGCGAACCGTCCTGCGTCGGTGGCAGGTAAACGCAAACTGTTGAATGAGATGCTTTATAATATTAATTATTTAAGTGTGTATATTAATAAGTAATGGTATAAACGAGAGGACTCGTTCTAATGAAGATGGCCGACTGTAACATTCATTGTACATACATTGTCATTTGGTTGTAGTAAATCATAAGTTCCATCCATTTGTTTTGGCTGTCATCGAAAACATCAGCATTTTTGACAGTTGGATTTTGTGTGGAACTCGCACCGAGCCGAATGGCTAAGTTTGAACGTAGCCATTCGGCTCGAGAATTTGTTATCTGTGAACTGAGTTTTTGTGAGTTGTGCGGGCCGTAGTTTCTTGTCGTTTGATGCGAACGGTCGATGTATCTTTTGTGATACGAAATAAAATCATAATCAGAAGAATCTCAGTAGTTTCCATATATTCAACCAGTGTTCCACTTGGATAAGTAAAAAATAAATTATTGTAAATACCCTACTATAAACGTATTTCTGATATTTCTGGGCCGAAATAATTTGGGAAATCTTCCGCTATCCTAATGTATCCAATAAAATTATAAAATACAATAAAATCTACAAATAACATCGATCTAATATTAACCTGTGGTGGCTGATGAATTGGCCTAAGTTTTTATGATTTCTCATGTAAATTTTACTCTGTATGATTACATGACAAATTACTTTCTAATGCAATTATATAATTTATCTCACTGATATGATTAAAACACTTATAATTAAAATAACGTTTCCCGAAAGTTTCGATTTGAAATATTCCGTCTTTGGTCTTTGTTTATGTTATGACTATGTCAGATAGTGTGAGGCAATTGAAGAGTTCGTTGTTGTCTGATAAACTATACACATGGCGAGTATTACCTAATTCTGTACAGCAAAAATAAACCAAATGAAACCAAATCATCAACAAAACTGTACGCAATCCAAAATTGATGCTACATCTATTTAAGAAATTCATTTATCGGAGATTTTAGCCCACCGTCGTATTCAGAACATATTTCAAGAAAAAAAGTCATGATTCACACGCTTGAATTTATTCCCATAAAATCTTATTAAGCCTTTTCACTCGGAACTAAAGAATTTAGGTTCTTAGACTTTTTTCTTTAGGCTCTAGTCTAATTCCACACCCTTTTTGGTCCCGATTCTCCTTTATTTAACCTGTTTTTTTCTTTCACTGCATTGCTTGGAATACACCAGATTCAGCTTACTGACGTCAGTTGAGCTTAAGCCTTGCCAGTGACCCATAGCCCAGCCGTCGTTCTGAGGAATACCAAAGGTTAGGTTAGTTAATTGGGATCTAACCGTTGGAGGATGGAGGTCAGTTTTTATCGTTTCAGTATCTTTGTTGTTTGAGCATTTATTTTATATAGTACCTGCCTTCTCATCGGAGAATTTGGAAGGCGCGCAAAAAGTATTTTTTATAATTTGCGTGATAAATCAGAGTTCTCTTTATTTTCTTAACAAATCATGACATTTTTATGTGTAAGCTGTGGCTTCATCGCTACATCAGAATGGGAATGATAGCTGCCCTTTTACATGGGGTAAATCGTAAGGATAGCAGGTATCCTTTGCACTAAATAACGTTATCATAATAAACCCCAAACTTACCCAAATGGGATACATGATGTTTGTTACTCCATTTTTGATCTGAAGCCATGGATAGTGCATCACACTCTGATAATCATAAGAAAACCCTGCAGACGCTGCTGGTGGGAGCTTGTCTTTCATTTCCTCTTTTATTTCTGAAAATGAGCAAAATGAAAAAGAACCAAAACTTGAAGAATAAATCTGTTCCAGTTAACTGTGGACGGACATCTGACACTTATATCATTTAAATACTTTTCACTTGACTCATGTTCCAACAAGAAAATTGGTAAGATTTAAATTAATCATAAATTAATTGAGATAAATGATATACCGGGAGTAAGTTTGTCCCAAACGATATGTAAGTATGAATCACGATCGTGCATGTTGTGTTGATGGTCCAGGCCTAGCACATGAACGAATAAATGCAGAAGGTCGTTTACAGAGTTGAAGCAATCGGTGTTGATTTGAAGAACCTGTAGAAGATTAATAACATGCACAAGTTAATAATATCATGATTCTCTCATCGAGTACCTACCTATATTATTACGCTGTGAAATCGCACTAAAGGTAATCTAGAAACTCTGGATCTCATTGCAAAAATGTGTGACTAATTAAAAGTAACGGTTATTCATTAACAACAATGGATTTGGGTGCGTAGCTATAGATATTTACCGTTTCACCATTTGGTTTCCCTGGTTTAGGACATTTGCATCCAGATTCTGCTGAGCGCACTAAGGTCAAAATGTCCTGTGCGTAGCGTCTCGAGGGTGATAGTACAGATCTTTTAGATCTGTACGTATGTTGTGCAGGAACATCTATATTGAAGGATACCTTCTTCTTCTGTGTAGGTTTATAAGGATTTACCTCTTTCTGGAGTTTAGGTGTCGGTTTTAGATAAACCTTTTTAGAATTTTGAATCTTTGAAGATTTTTTGGTTTCAGCGGAAAACGATTTTTTTGCTAATATATTTTTGTTGAAAAAGCTCTCCTTGGATTGTGATTTAAATTCTTCTTTATTCTCCGATAAATTCTCTCTAAAAATATTCTCCTTGGAATGCGAATATTCAGAATCAGCTACTTCTTTAAGTAACATTTTGGGAGGATCAATTGTCTCAGTGTTATCATGTGATACAACGTTGTTTTCAATGTCACTTTCCTTATTATCTTCAGCTAACATGTTTGATTTGAAAAATGTCTCTTTTTCTTTAAGTAGCATTTTTTGGGGATTAATCGTTTCAGGGTTATCATATGATACAACCTTGTTTTCAATGGTACTTCCCTTATTATCTCGAGCAAACATGTTTGATTTGAAAAATGTCTCTTTTCCTTTAAGTAGCAATTTTTGGGGATTAATCGTTTCAGGGTTATCATATGATACAACCTTGTTTTCAAAGGTACTTCCCTTATTATCTCCAGCAAACATGTTTGATTTGAAAAATGTCTCCTTTCCTTTAAGTACCAATTTTTGGGGATTAATCATTTCAGGGTTATCATTTGATACAACCTTGTTTTCAATGTTACTTCCCTCATTATCTCCAGCAAACATGTTTGATTTGAAAAATGTCTCTTTTACTCTAAGTAGCATTTTTTGGGGATTAATCGTTTCAGGGTTATCATGTGATACAGCCTTGTTTTCAATGGTACTTCCCTTGTTATCTCCAGCTAACTTTTTTTCCGAAAACATAGATCCATTGAAAAACTTTTCTTCGGATTTCGGACTTAATTCTCTTACCTTAGTCATTTGACTATGAGATATAATCTTGCCCGCAGAGATAATTTCTTTATTTTTAGTTAGTGATTGTGGATGCATTTCAACTTCTGGATCTGCCGATTCATCAATGTGGCCATTGGATACAGTGTCTTTATTCTTGAATAACATTAACTTGTTAATAACATTTTGTTCGTCTTTAGCAAACAAATTATCTTTAAAAAAAGAAGTTGTACCCGAAATTGTACCAGTACCAGTTGTTTCAATGTTAGTGTCTGCAATTTGTTTGACCTTTCGTCCTTTCGTGGCAACATCACTATTTTCTAGTGGAGGAGGAGTTGTAGGATCATTATAATCTTCATCTAGTTTTTTCATTTTCGTTACTCCATCTATCGTACTGCCACTGTTTTCTGAAGAAATAGTTTGGTCTGGTTTGTTTTCTTTCTGTGTTCTGGTAGTTTCTTTTCCCTCTAGCTTTTCTCTTTTAGTATTGTTGTAATCAGTCAAATCTCTAAATTCTATACAAGTTTCTTTCTCAATGTGACGTATAACAGATTTTATGTTCTCCCTTTCCTCAATTGCTGGAAAAACAATAAATAATTTTTATTGGTACATGTTTGACCTTAGACTAAGCCTATGAAATTAGTTAACTTACAAAATTCAGCAAGGTCCCTTAACTTGAAGTTGACTATTCCATAAGGCCATAGTCTTTTATCAAAATAAGACGAGATTTCTTCTTTACCAACATTGGTTTCTGGTTTATCGTTTGACTTTACGACACTAGGACAAGTGCTTATAAGATACTGTCGGTTTCGATCGACGCATTCGTAGCCATACACTAGGCCTACTTTCTCAACGTCTGTCTCACTGAGTCCGTCCCGTTGTCCTACTTTTGCACCAGACTGAAAAAAATAATACGATAATGTGGAAGGTACTTAAAGATGATCTACTAATACCAATATACATAACAGGACAAATGTTGGAAAAAAAGGATTCATGTTTGTGTGGATAGATTAGCATCACTTAAAAAACTTCTTCGTCATAATAAGCATTAATTTAGCATCGGTCAAGAAACTCCTTCGTCGTTGACGCTGATAAGTGGCAGGTTTACACTACCGTAATTTGGTAGTTTTGCCTGGAAAGTGATCCGAGTGTATTGGAAATTGGTGATTTTATAGATTTTGATGGGCTCTTTGTGAATATTTGCTTTGCCACCTTATAATATCTTTGCCGCTCACGCATTTTTCCAATATGGCGGATATTGGAAATATTGCGCCTACAAAAATTTTGACAAAAACTCCTATTCGGCTAATTTGATTATATAACAGTATATGCAATATGCCTGGTCTTGAATCGCTTAAAAAATACCAATCCGAACATTGCATCCAAATTCCAAATTCCAAATGTCTTTATTACTGTTGATTACATTTGATTACATTACAAATGTTGATATTTACATATACTTAGCAATCATAATTTTTTGCCACTTCTCTACATTGGACCACTGTGGGAGAAGGAGGGCGTAGAAATTCCCACAGATTGATTTTTAGATCTCTTTTAAAAATTGTTTGTGCTTAACTAATACAAAATATATATCATTATCATAATTAATAAGTAGGAATAAATAATTAAAAAATATTAACAGCTAGGTCTGTGTTGAGCCAGATTAATCCCATACAGTCCCGTCATTTAAGTAATCTTGAACATCCCTTTTTCGACAAAGTCACTTTAACATGGTTTTTAAATTGCTCAAATGGCAATTTAGGATCTCCAGAGCTATCTTGTTGTAGTAGAGAATGCATTGATCCTTGAAAGAATTGCTAACCTTCGCGAGTCTAAACCAGGGCGCAAGTAGTCTGTGATTATTTCTTAAGTTAACATTACAGCTATCGCTAAGTTTGGAAATTTTTGTAAGGTTCTTGCGTACATACATTATATTTTCGAAACTAAATTGACTAGCTACAGTTAGTATGTAATTTTTTTTAAAAAGCTCGCTTAAGGAGTCTGTGCGTTTTAAATTATAAATTGCTCGAATAACTCTTTTCTGTAAAATAAAAATAGTTTGAATATCCACTGCTTTCCCCCGCAACAATATACCATAGGACATGACACTATGAAAGTAACTAAAATATACTAGCCTAGATGTAGCCACATCCGTGTTTAGTCTTATGTTCTTAACAGCGTAAGCCGCAGAACCTAATTTACCAGCAAATTTATCTAATTTACCAGCTAATTTATTCCAAGAAACTTCGCGTCTTTTACTAATTCTAACGTGCTGCTATCCAACACTAAACTGGGGGGGTTACCACAAAGTCTTATGCCGATTCAGATTGGGAACCTAATTTGATCCGCAAAATTACCGTGACCGTCTTAAAACCAGTCTTGGTATTAGGTAAATAAAGCCCATTATGTCGAATTGTAATGGAAATGGTTGCCATGGTGATGATCTTGTTTTGAACCTAATTTGAATCGGAAAAAGATTGTGGTTACCCCCCAGGTCCCAACTTGCCTGACATTTGGAACTGAGAATTTGATAAATTTAGTTTTACCAGCATTTAACAATAAATTATTAACTGTGAACCAATTCAAGGTTAAAGATAATACTCCATTAACATCATCAAAATCTTCTTTTTGTCTATCAATTTTGAAGACCAGTGAAGTATCATCAGCAAACAACACTATGTCAGTCAATTTCTCCACCATAAAGGGCAGATCGTTAATGTATACCAGGAATAAGAAAGGGCCTAATATGGATCCTTGTGGAACGCCAATTTGTTCTCCCGATCCATCAGATTTAACACCGTTAACTTCTGCTTGTTGAATTCTATTAGGTATGATCTTAGTAGATCTAACGCTTTATTTCTAACTCTGTAAAGATTTAATTTCATTAGTAGCGTATCACGATCAACACAATCAAATACCTTCGACAGATCGAAAAAAACATCGATAGCATCCTGTGCGGCTTCCCATGCAGAATAAATATGAGATATAAGGGTCCGTAGTCGATTTGCACCTAGGGAAACAGTATTGCTTGGCGTGGAGTTATTTTGTATAGTTGAAGTGTGAGAGCATTTGATTGAGAATAATCTTTTCAAAAATTTTACTTAGTGCTGGAAGAACAGATATTGGTCTGAAGTTTGAAGGATTGTGTCCCGACTTGAACAGAGGTATAAGTTTACTGTGTTTCATGAGGTCTGGGAAGGCTATATCGTCAACACATTTATTAAATAGGGTGATTGGTAGATGGGTGCAAAGCTTTAAGGCGATGTTAGTATAGACAATTATGATCAAATTAAGCCATAGTTGTCTCAGACAAAGTCTGAATATTATTTTTTAACAATTTTTTCAAGTTTTTCGTGAAATTACCCAAATTTTGACAGATAAGCGTAAGAGCGCACTAAATGTCAACTCATCATAATTTAATAGTTCAAAATCAATACTTCCATGCACGTATTGACTTTGAACTATTAAATTGTGTGTGCTTTACAGCTACAACTGGATGCGGTGAGTGAAATGAAAACATCCAATACTAACTCAATCAACACACAAAACGTTAACTCTAAAGGGCAGTAGTTACTCAACTAATAAAAAATGTATCGGCCGGCTCAGAAATCTTTTTAACACAGATTGAATGATTACCTATAAAAACCAAGATCGCCAAGGCGAACTTATCGCCTTCTTCTAATGGGCGAACTACCTGGTTAAGCTGCCGTCTGCCGACCCGTCGTCACACGGCGGCGTGAGGCAGCTTTTGTTTGGGTACCTAATCCCCTCAGTTTCATTTTTAGTTCGTGCATGTGCACGATAATTATTAAAATTAACATACAATAATTTAGAACATCCAAATTTAGCAAAAAAATCTTTTTAATAAGTCTGCCCCAAAATATGAATTTTCTCCCTCAATTTGGTTTTTAGGTCCTTATTTCAATTGCTCGCGCAAAGCCTTCGACAACCCAGTGGAGCCCGTTTTTGGTTTGTTCTATGTCAATTGTCAGGCGTTGTTGATCTGATCAATGCTGGATTGGAACCTTACCTTAGCCACGATATTCTGCCGCCTTTAATTAGTATCCGCCGTTCCTCGCGAAGCAAAATGTCCTCGACACCACGTGCTGGCGCCACGTGGACTGTGTCCTGCGACCCTCCAAGGGCCACAAACCGCCGATCCTCAGTGCAATCCTTGCACTGAGAGTTGCATACACACTGCACAATTGTTGTAACAGAAGCACAGAATCCGAGAGTCCATAAAACCGATTAATTTGAATTATTTTCCGGGACCGCAATGAATCGCGTTCCGAGTCCGGCGACCGAGAGAGGGTGTCCGCTCATGCGTACACTAGCGCCACCGTAGGCGCACACGGCCAGGCAGGGAAACCAATACATCAAAGAATCAGAACCACAACGCCCGACCATAAACCAAGGCCCCCTTGGTTCCTATACCTCTAAGGGTAACAGACACAACTTAGAAATGGGCCAAAGAATTGTCCCATTCTGAGTCCTTACTTCCGCAACCCGAACAACACCGTCTTTTCCGGGTAATAACTTAACTAACCGACCGCGCCGCCATTGTAAAGCAGGATAGTTATCCTCCTTAATTAAAACTAAATCATCCAACTTCGGTGGATCCGTATGATCAGTCCATTTATACCGTTGTTGCAACGTATGAAGATATTCCGTTCTCCATCGCGACCAAAAATGTTGAGACATCTTTTGGATTTGTTCATACCGTGATAACCGAGTCATTTTAACCTCTTCATATGGATATTCCGGAAGCGAAACCAACGGTTGGCCGATCAAGAAGTGGCCCGGGGTTAATACTTCATAATCAGTTGGATCCGTACTAAGTGGACATAGAGGCCGAGAATTCATAACCGCTTCTACCTTAGCAAAGAAGGTAGCAAGTTCTTCAAAGGTTAACCGAGTTTCACCGAGCACGCGCCGAGCGTGAGTTTTTGCCGATTTGACTGCCGTCTCGAAAAGCCCACCGTGATTTGGACTTGACGGTGCGTTAAACAACCACTTAATATTATTTTTCGTAAGACTACGTTCTAATTCCGAATGATTATCCCTTAAGAATATATACAATTCTTTTAAATACCGATCCGCAGCACTATAATTACTACCGCAATCAGACCTGACTAACGTAGGCAATCCCCTACGTGACGTAAACCGAGTGAAGCATGCCACGAACGCCTCTAGTGACAGGTCAGCCACTATTTCCAAATGCACAGCCTTTGTAGCTAAGCACACGAAAATACAAAGATAACACTTTAGTATCTTTACATTCCGTAGTGAACTAGACTTTATATAGAACGGCCCACAAAAGTCTGTTCCCGTTCCGAGAAATGCACGCACGCCCTTACCCGATCCTCTGGCAAATCTGCCATGAAAGGTTGCATTGGTCGCGCCCTAGACCGAAAGCACTGAATGCACTTGAATGTGATATGACGACATACACGCCGTGCCGAAACTATCCAGTAGCCCCGAGAAAGAATACCCGCAAGCGAGTTTGCCCCGACGTGGCAATAAACCTTATGATAGTGTGTAACTAATAAGTCCGTAAATTTACTCTTTCCTGGTAAAAGGATTTGATGCCGAGAGCTATACGGTAATTCCGAAGCCGATATCCGACCGCCGACCCTAATTATGTCATCCCTATCAATGAACAAATTAAGCCGTTTACATGAAGTTCTTATAATCTTGCCTGTTTTTAAAGCATTGATTTCTTCCGCAAAGTGTTCTGATTGTACCATCCGAGTTAAACACAGTAATGCATTTCTACGTTCCAAAGTAGAAAGGTTTTTTCCAAGTGACCGATCGGCTGACTGAGTTTTACAATTTTTTCCGAACCGCAACAAGTAACCTGTCACATTTAATAGCGTCTCATAAGAGCTATACCTATCTAGTAAATTAAATTCCGATTCTACTACTCCGACATTAACCACCTTAGACTTAAGACCGGGCAGCATATCCGATGGAAAATCCGTACAATCCGTAGGCCATTGTTCCCGTGAACAATGTAACCACCGCGGCCCTCACCACAGCTGGTTCTGCAGCAGCTCAGTAACCGACGTACCGCGTGACACTACATCCGCACAGTTCATATCACTGGGAACATGTCTCCAGTTGATTTTAACCTGCGAGGCGTTTATTTCAGAAACCCGATTTCCTTTAAACACCTGTAATTTGTGAGCCGGTGTACGTAGCCACGCCAGTACTATAGTACTATCGCACCACCCTACTACCTCATCAAACTCAATAATGTCCGCCATCGAAGATACCACATGATTAATAAGTTTAGTTAACAATGCGGCACCATTAAGCTCTAATTTAGGTATTGTCTGTTTTGTCCGTAACGGAGCTACCCTGGACTTGGCCATGAGTAACTTCACGCATACCCTACCCTCCGTGTCAACCGACCGCAAATAAACCGATGCCGCGTACCCTTGCGACGAACCGTCACCATAACCGTGCAGTGAAAACCGAGCGACCCCATCAGGTTTGATACACCTAGGAATCGTTATTGACCTTAAATTATTTAAGTCCGCTATAATATCACGCCATTTGCGTACAATATCATCTGATGCTGGAGCATCCCATTCGACCTTGCTCGAGTTGTCATTGCTGGCGAGTAGTGATTGTAACAATAATTTAATTTTGAAAACCACCGGAGCTATCCACCCTAATGGATCATATCACCGAGATACCATGGACAATATACTACGCCGAGTCACCGTTTTATCATTTGGTAGATTTAACCGATATGTAAAACTATCATCCCGAGGATTCCATTGTATACCGAGAACTTTTATGAGTCCTGTCTCATCCGTGTCATCAAATGTATGAAGCGTTTCTAAATGGTCTAAAGGTAAGCCTTCTAATAGTTCAGGCACGTTAGATGACCATTTCCGAAGTTCGTAACCGGCCGTGTGCATAAGTTCTGTCAACTCAGTTTTTAATGTCAATGCCTCTTGAATAGAATCCGCCCCACCGTTCAAGTCATCAACATAACTATTTGACTGAAGTAACCGAGCCGCCCGAGGGTATTTAGCCTGCCCATCATCAGCCAGTTGATGAAGGCTCCGTATTGCAATAAAGGGACTTGACTTTAAACCGTAATATTTGTAGTCAACTCGTAAACAAGCAGGGGTTCCGTAGGAGCCGATCTCCAATACAATAGTTGATATTTCCTATCAGCAGGATTAATCCATGTTTGTCTAAACATCATTTTTACGTCCGTCGTAAATACAACCCGATACCGCCTAAAATTTAGAATTGTCTGAGTTATATCATTTTGTAACCGTTCACCCGAATATAAACAGTCATTCAGAGAAGCGCCCGAGTTCGCCCGAGTTTGTTTGTACGCTGCCGTCAAATACAACGCGAATTTTTGCCGTATCGCCCGATTTTTTAAAAACTCCGTGATGTGCAAGAAAATAATGTTCCTCTTCCGAATGTATGTTGAAATTAGAAACCGCCATATGCCCGAGTGCTAAATATTCCGCCATAAATTGTATGTATTTTTCCCGATATTCAGATTGCCATTCTTTTTTCAAGAGCTGAAAACCGCCGTAATGCCGTTTGCCGAGAGTCACCCAGCCGAGAGTGACCTGGGATAAGTGGTAGCCGGACCACATATTTGCCGTCCTTATCCCTATACGTGGTTGAAACATACAAGTTTTCACAATCCACGTCCGCCGGATCCCTAATTTTGCTCATAGGGGGCTCTTCTGTCCGCCAGAACCTCTCTACAGCTTCCACTAAAGTCGTTGCCGCGATTTTTCCGATATCACTCGACGCCGCCGAGTCACGACATGACGTCACAGGGCCGAATACTGCGAAGTCAAAAATAGTACCCAACGCATGGGGTCCGCCGCCGCCGCCGACTCCTAGATTAACCTTATAACCAGTAAGGATCTGACCTAAGATGTCACAACCGAATATGACGTCTATCCCAGACGAATAATAACCGTCGCTATCCAAATCCGATATTTGTATATCTCCTTGGGATATACACAGCTTCCGAGCTAAATATGTCGTTGGCTTCTTAAGAACCGCCGCCGTAACCGATAATATTGGTTGACCAGATTTTTCTGGTCTAAAACTAAATTTCACAACATGTTGACTACCGTTAGTACTAATACCGCCTATACCTATCATAGGTGTTTGAGTGTAATACCGTTTCAAACCTAGGTTAGTAACAAGATCACTCCGAATAATAGTTAATTGCGATCCGAGATCTAACATCGCCCGAGCCCGTACAAACTCACCGTGAGCCGATTTAACCTGAATAATAACCGTAGATAATATTACATTATCCGATAACCTAGGTACCGCCGAAACAGTATAACATGCTAATTGCTATTGTTGTGATGAGCACTGAGGCTCGCCGATATTTGCCGCATGCCCCGCTAAGGCCTGCAGCCGCGTAGCTACCTTGCCTGTCCGCGAGTCATTATTATTATTACCCTCCGCGTAACCGCGAGGATATCCCAATCGCTGTCCTCCGCCCGACATCCCCATGCAAAGCGCGCGATGGTGTCCCGTATGACCACAGCACCCGCAAGGTTCATTTCGTGTACAAGACGCCGCCCTATGTTGTCCGAAACACCTAAAACACATGCCGTTTGTCCTTACCCATTCTTTCCGTTCGAATGGCATCATTTTATTACTGAAAGTATAACACTCCGTGATAGCATGGCCCTCCCGTGTACAAAACGCACAAGTTGGGACCGAATTTTCCACAATCTTAGTAGTTTTACCTACGTTACTTTTTGTTACGATTTTTACGTCAGCTACGTGCACATTTCGTACCGGCTTGGTTTGACTATTAGTCCCGGTGACCGCCGTATCAATAAGCCTACACTCGTTTTGTAGAAACTCCGTTAGTTGCGCAAACGTAGGTAATGTTTTGTTGCCGCTGCCGTAAGTACGTTCGAATCTGCTCTTTACCTCAAAAGGCAGCCGTGATAGCCCTATATGTAAGAGCATGTAACTCCATTCATCGACCGGTAAATTCAAACACTTTAGAGCGCGAGTTGACTCCAGTAACGGGTTCAATATTGCCGTCCGTAATTCCGTAACCTTAGTTAATACCGGCAAGTTTAAAATCCGCGAAATATGTGAATCCGCCAACAACCGTATGTTTTCGAACCGACCTTTCAAAATCTCTAGACCCGTGTCCAGAGAATCATCCTCCATGGGTAAATGTTGTAACATAGATTTAGATTCCTTATCAAGATGCGTTATCAAGTAATGATATTTTTCCGTCCGTGAGATATCTTTCCGAGTCATGACTAACGACTTATACAAGCTAATAAAACCTGTCCACGTAAAAATGTCACCATTGAACGTGGTCAGATATATAGTAGGTAGTCGTGGACGAGACTGACTGGTAGATTTAGCCGCACTATCTTCTGTTGCCTCATTCGCGAAAACCAAAAATGCCGCATCCAACCGATTATACATCTCCGTGGCGTTCTTGTATTTGTCATCATAGCCCCGTATCTTTTCCGCATCCGAATCATCCTTGAGAACTAATAGCAAGCCCTCATATGCCTCGGTTAACACAGTAAAATGATCTTCCAGTTTTCTCAACCTAGCAGAAAGCACAGATCCCGACTGTGTTGCATTTTATAACAACGCAATAGAATTAGTTAGCTAATCGTATTGAATTTTGAATTTACATTCATTAGCCTTAGTGGCCATAGTTGCAAACAAATGCGAACCGCCCGAACCGAGACAACTGCCGAATTTTTTCTACCTACCCTACAAGAATTTTATCCGCAGAACTACTGAATTAATCCCGAGTACCAATGTGATATTGTTTTATATCTAATTTCAGAATTTAGTTGACCGACCGCCGTATTACCTATGACCTGCACTGAGGTAATAATCAGAGTAAACAAGGTCCGATTTTCACTCGCGCGCTCGCGAAGTAAATATGAACAATGGCCGCCGAATTGCTCACTTGCCGACACGACACGACAATGAATGAATATGGCGCCGCAAAAATACGTAACTAAACCGAACCGAAATGGATTACCGTACCGAAAAATTGATGGTTATGATTCCAACGAACAATTATCGACTATTAGAACTGTAAATCCGGCTCGAAGGACCAAAATTATGCTCGCGCAAAGCCTTCGACAACCCAGTGGAGCCCGTTTTTGGTTTGTTCTATGTCAATTGTCAGGCGTTGTTGATCTGATCAATGCTGGATTGGAACCTTACCTTAGCCACGATATTCTGCCGCCTTTAATTAGTATCCGCCGTTCCTCGCGAAGCAAAATGTCCTCGACACCACGTGCTGGCGCCGCGTGGACTGTGACCTGCGACCCTCCAAGGGCCACAAACCGCCGATCCTCAGTGCAATCCTTGCACTGAGAGTTGCATACACACTGCACAATTGTTGTAACAGAAGCACAGTGTCCGAGAGTCCATAAAACCGATTAATTTGAATTATTTTCCGGGACCGCAATGAATCGCGTTCCGAGTCCGGCGACCGAGAGAGGGTGTCCGCTCATGCGTACACTAGTGCCACCGTAGGCGCACACGGCCAGGCAGGGAAACCAATACATCAAAGAATCAGAACCACAACGCCCGACCATCAATAATTAGTAAGATATCTCCTTGAATTATACTTTAAAAGAAAGTGCGATGATTAGGCATGTTTTCGAAATGGTTTGAACTAAAAACCACTTTTGTTTTTTTTTAAGTGAGGTCTGAAAACAGTATTTTTAATTTAAGTTTTTTTTTTTATCAACTTTAGATGAGTTATCAAAAAAAGTCAAAAGACAGATATGCTTAGAACGTGTTTTGATGATTGGCTTCACATTATTTCAATAAAATAAATTAAATAATCAAAAAAATACCAATACCATTTATTTTTTCATAAATTTGCCAAAATTTGGGTAATTTCACAAAAAATCTTGAAACATTTGTTAAAAAAAATAGTCAGACTTTGTCTAAGACAACTTTGGCTTAATTTGATCCTAATTGTCTATACTGCCATCGCCTTAAAGCTTTGCACCCATCTACCAATCACCCTGTAAAAGCTAGGTTTGGGGCTATAACAATAATTATTGAACCAATGACTTTGACTGATATACCCCACAGGTCTTCAGTATTTTTTAAGTTAAGTAATCTAAACGTCTTGACAATATCCTGGGGATATACCTACATGATAAAATTTAAAATATACATTATTGATGCTAGTGCTCTTTTTAACAAGGTCTCTGTTTCATATGGAGATGAATTTAGAAGCTCTGTTGTGAGTAAGGCCACATTGGCAAGAATGTTTCAAAAGCTCGAGCTACCTCAGCGTTGGATTAACAACATCATCACCTATCTTTAAGCAGAAATCGTTGTCCCTTGGTATAACTTTGCCAGTTTCACGGTTTTTGATTTGCCCAACCGTTTTCATTCTATTATTTGAGTTTTGTATTTTTCTATTAATATGTAAAGTTTTTGCAGTTCTACAAACCAACTTGAAAGTTTTGGAATATTCTTTAACATCGTCATGAAATTTTACATCGAAGTTATAGGTTGTCTAGCTCTACTTTTGCGAATTCCAAATGTTGCCCAGTCATTAAATTTAGATTTATCGTTGTTGGCACTGACATTCTTTGATTTAAAAACTGTATTGAATTCTGTTTGAATAATGTTAAAGAAGTCAGAATAGATTTTGTTCGGGTTCTGTTCATCAAAATCCGGTACTGGCAAATTTATATCTAAGTATTTCATATACGTCTCTAGTCTATGGGATGTAATAGGCCTATAAATGATGGATCAGTCTTATTTTTACTAGCAATGGGGAATGAAACTGTTTGACCACTACTGTGATCGGATGGTAAACAGTTAATTACATTTTTACTTGTGAATGCATAGTCTCAAAATACGTTATCTAAGCAAGTTTGGCTGGTAAGAGTAATTCTAGTCGGCTCTAGAAATACATTACATAAATTAAATGATTTGAACATTTGAACAGAGTTATTAATCGTCGTTTCATTGTTGTATCTACAAGCAGATCCACATTTAGATCGCCACATATAATTAACTTTTTTCGGTTATTATTTCGGTTTTTCATATACGTTTCTAGTCAATGGGAAGTAATAGGCCTATAAAATGATGGATCAGTCTTATTTTTACTAGTAATTGGGAATGAAACTGTTTGACCACTGTGATCGGAGCGTAAACAGTTAACTGTTTACCATCCGATCAATGTAATTAATTTCATTATTACTTGTGAATGCACAGTCACAAAAAACTTTATCTAAGCAAGTTTGGCTGGTAAGTGTAATTCTAGTCGGCTCAAGAAATACATGACATAAATTAAATGATTTGAACAGAGTTATTTAATTTAATTTAATCGTCGCTTCAGTGTTGTATCTACAAGCAGATCTACATTAAGATCGCCACAAATAATTAACTGTTTTCTGTTATTACAAAGTTTAATGAGGGCTTCCTCCATAATTATCTCGAATATTTCAAAATTGCCATGGCCTTTTTCATCTCTCGGAGGTCTGTAGACACAAACAATAATATGGCTATCCAATTCAACACAGGAAACCTCTATTTGTCTTTCTACAGTAAGTGTAAGAATATCTTTCCGTTGTTTCACCTTAATATTATTTTTTAATAAGATTAAAGAACCACTATCAGCAGTATTTCTATTATAACAACTGACAATTTTGCAATTATTTATGTTACAAGACATCATATTTGCCAATATCCCTTGTCTGTGCTCAATAGAAGCAGTCAGGTTAGCCAAATTCTTGGCTGTAATACTAAAAAAATAAGATCACGCGTCACGTTTGTAAAAATTTGAAAGGTAGTAACTACCTTTGGACAAATAAACATTATCACTAACGTAATTGTTAGAGTCAATCAGATGAATCAAACTATTATTATATGACATTGTATGTAATGTTATATTTAGCATAAGCTAAAAATGATCTTAGATATAAATCTAAGATCATTTTCAGCTTGTGGCAAGCTTTTACTGTATGGGAATGTAAACATAACAATTTTATTAACATTCAGTGAGCAAAGTGTTTCAAAATATTTAATTAGGTCCCATTTGTTTACTTCACCCCTATTTCCAAACATTAGTAATAAGTTTGATTCAGGTGTCAGATCAAGTGTCTTTGTTATTTTTTGCATACATCATGAAAACTGGAGTTTGGTAAACAGTTATTTATGACTGTTTCATCAACAAGCAAAGTTGCAATAAAAGAAAGCTCGTGTCAAATAATCGTATTGTGATTGGTAGGTGATGCAGGATTTTCGATCACTTTTGAAAAATGTTTCAAAAGTGATCGAAAATCCTGCATCCAGTCAGAATTCAATCAATCAATAAAAAAAAAAAAAACTTTATTTTCTGTAAATATTTAACCCCTTAAATGGCAAAAAGCCGAAATTACGGTTTGTAAAAAAAACCGTAGTGTGTCAACAAGTCGAAATACGATTGCTGTGAATATTTCGCGGCTCTTACTAACGTTCACTTTAATGTTATCTCTTTCTAGGATATTTAAAAATGTACAGAAAGGACCAGGCTAGCTAATGAATGAATAACTTTATGCGCTTTAGTCACTAAACTAAACACCTCCGCTACTCAGCCCAAAAGTGTCGATTTCGTTGGAAGACAACGCTTTTCGACGGAAGATTTGATTGTTTTTGCGTGCTATTTTGGATGGTTTGGCGATTTTCAACCATGAAACGGTAATTTATGTTTCATTTAAACTAATAAGAACGTCGATATCTATAAGAATGAGAGTAAAGTTTTGTCCGAAACCACGATGCTATGCCTTTACCAACGGAACATGATCCGGGTTTCCGTCTAATTTGAACAAACCTTCTTAGTAAAACCGATAGTGTTTATCACCGTAAGGCACCAAATAATGTGTATTGTTAGGTACAACGAAAAACGTGTTCCCAAAAAACCCGAAGTACGGTTTGATTGACATACGGAGTCTGTCAGACGGTTGGCTTTAGGAGGATACGAGAGCATGGATACGGCTTTTCACTGTTTTAATCTAGCATCTATCTAGATTTTTTATGCGACCAAATCTGACAGCTCGATAAGTGAATCGTTAGGGTTGATAACCAACAAATTTACATTGAAAGCAAAAAAATGTACTTACCTGGATTTGTATTTTAATCTAGAGTAATGGCGGAAGCTTATTTAGCGTAGGACTTAAGTGTGCTCAAACATCGACACGAAATGCCCATCGCCGCAGCTATGAAGTAATGAAGGTTTCCTCACGATGTTTTCCATCACCGTCACAACGACCGTATAATATACTTAAAGATAAATTAATTATCTCATTGGTACATGGTTAGGAATCCAACCTGCATCTCCTGTGTGAGAAGCAAGTGTGAAACCCAGACCACGGAGAAAATTATGACAATAATTTCGAATTAAAATATTTTCCGTGTTCTTGTAAAATATTATTATTTTTACTTGCACTATGCTTGGTACCTTTTGTTTGCATTTGGTGCCGGCCGTGGGCGAGGGCGTGGAAACGCGGAGAGTGAGAGATGATGTTTGCACGCGAGGCGGTGTTCGAGTGCGAGGCGGCGCACGCGCGCGAGGCGGTGTTCGAGTGCGAGGCGGCGCACGCGCGCGAGTCGGTGTTCGAGGGCGAGGTGGCGCACGCGCGCGAGGCGCCGCATGCGCGCGAGGCGGTGCCGGTGGTCGCATGCGGCCGGATGTTTGGGGGCAGAAAGCCGACTGCTTCTAACTTGGTATAACAGTTTTATTAAATACTAACACAATGCTCAATATTTAAAATTTCATAATATATTTTATAATAACAAATGTATTTCAGAACTTAAAGTTGCATAAACAACATTACTGTGCAGGACCAGTTTTTGAAGCGGTATTTGCACTATAGAAGAGTCCTGGTGTTGCCTCCGTCTGTGCTTGCACTAGGGTAAATATATAAACATTCTGTTTGTTTGCTCTACCACCACGTATGGGAAAAGGCGTTTCGCCATGGTTTTTTGTTTGTTTTATGATGGTTTTGTTTTTAGATTCCACCATTTTGCTTTTCTATCTAGATCACAGCTGTAGGAGTGGTGCTCTTAGGCTATTGAGAATGATGAGGAACAACAGCCAGAACTGGGAAGCTGGGAACTTGGACGCAGTAAATAGGGTTTATGATAGGTTGTCGTGTGAGGATACGAACCTAACCAGAACCTAACAGAAAACAACCAGGATAAAATTTAGTAGTAACAGTTTATTAGAAGTATAGTATTTACAGTGAAGATGATAAAAAAATGATACGAAGATGAGAATGAATGAGATGAGAACAGGTTTTATAAAAGACAAATTAAGTATAAAAAAGGAAGCGGAGGACACGAAGAGTAGAAGACCGGTGGGGTTTGTGACCAGGATGCAGGTGTATTTGTTGTTGTAGATGTTGTTGAAATCGTCGTTGTAGGAACGGTAACGGCGTACTTGTAGCTACGGCTCGCTGGATCCCGTTGTAGAAATCGTCGTTGTAGGAACGGTAGCGGCGTACGTGTAGCTACGGCTCGCTGGATCCCGTTGTAGAAATCGTCGTTGTAGGAACGGTAGCGGCGTACTGGTAGTTACGGCTCGCAGGATCCCGTTGTAGAAGTCGTCGTTGTAGGAACGGTAGCGGCGTAGGCACGGCTCGCAGAATCCCGTTGTTTGAAGATTTATTTGCAGGTTTTGAGGGAGTTTGAAGGCTCGCAGGATCCCGGGGTTGAGCGACCCCGGGATAAGGCCTTTAAGTGGTACTTCCAGTTCAGAAGCTGACGTGAGACTCCAGAATTTCAGAAATGTTCCGCTTTTATACCCTATTTGGAGAGTTCTAAAAATTATTTAAATTAAACGTAATTTTTGTGAGTGGCCAAGAGAGAAAGAGTATTTTTGTAAAAGTATTAAAGCAAACATATCAGACCGCTAACTAGTTTGAATGGGCATTGCCATGACAACCAGATAAACAAAGGCATCAACAGATGTCAAAGTTTCATTTCAGGCTCGTAATACGGTAACCAATACGAAAACCATGCAGTAAATTACATAAAAACGAAAGGAAAAAAAGTAGCGCACCAGCGCGCACGAAGCCCGAGATTGTAGAGTTTCGGAGAAAGCTAAAAACAAGGTCACCAAAGGTAAACCGCTTCGCCATCGATTTAGAAGTGCTGATAGCATGAAAATGCAGAGCGAAAACGATTTGTTACTGTATTCTTATTGTTTAAAACATTACAGGATCCTATGGAAATAAAAGTGATGACCAATAATAAGCCGCACAGCTCACCAAGTATCCAGCGTAATAGAGCAAGGTACCCTGAAGGACAAACAAAAAGGACTGATGATGGAGCTGGAGCTAAGAGATAGGAAGCAAGAATAGCATGTAAGTAGCATAACACTACATTTTCCCCCCGACCCTGGATTTTTTTTTTGACTCAGCGACAGGAGCAGTTACCAAAGCTTCTTTAAGTTTCTGGAAAGCAGCTGCAGCCCTGGAATTCCATAAAAATTTAGGAGCGTTCTTTCCGGAACAGGTTAGTTGGTTGAGCGGGGAGGCAATAGTGCTGAAGTTTGGATTGAATCTTCTAAACCAGCTGCAAGTGCCTATGAATCTTCGAACTTCTTTTCTGCAAGTAGGTACAGGTTATTCTAGAATAGCCTTTATTTTATCTGGATCAGCACGTAGACCATACTCGTCCACTAGAAAACCAAGGTATTTCAGTTCTTTCCTGAAGAATTGACTCTTTTCAAAGTTAATAGTCAGATTAGCGTTTGAAAGTTTTTCCAGAACTTTCATGAGAAGCGATATGTGCTCATCAAAAGTCTCGCTAATAATAATGATATCATCCAGATAGCAAAATACCTTGTTCTCAAATTCAGGAGAAAATAGCGTATCCATTAATCTTTGTTGAGTTGCAGGTGAGTTAGTGAGACCAAAAGGCATTACTTTGAATCTGAACATACCTCTTCCAGGAACATAAAATGCTGTCTTATCTCTATCAGCAGTATTCAAGGGAATCTCCCAAAATGCTTTCGCAATGTCGATGCTTGATAAGTGTTTGGCATTTCTCAGGTTGTCCAAAATTTCGCTTATTAGAGGCAGACTATAAGCATCACGACGTGTGACTGAGTTAAGCTTCCTGCTATCTACGCAGAAACGCCATTCCCCATTCTTCTTTGGAGTGATGAGGACTGGAGATAACCATGGACTTTCGCATTGTTCAATGACGTTCCATCCCAGCATCTTGTCAACTTCATTAATTAAAGCCTTTTGTTTTTCAGGAGACAGTCTGTAACCTCTTTGTTTGATCGGAAGAGAATCACCAGTGTCAATCTTGTGGGTGATTAAGTGTGTGTTTCCCAGAACACCGTTTTCTTCAAAAGAGATTGTCTTGAAGCGTTGGATGATGTCATTAGCGATGTTCTTTTGATTAGGAGTTAAATGCTCATAAGGTAAAACTTTAATATCTTTAGTGTCGATAGCCAAGCATTTAGGATCTGTAAAGTTAAGAGAAGTTAAAACACTAGGTAGAAGATTAAATTTTCTCCAAAAGTCGATACCTAGTATTAGAGAAGGGAATATTTCAGGGAAAACATAAGCTTTAATCAAGTGAGTTTCGTTATTGAAATGGACAGGTAAGTCAAAATAACCCAAGGAATTAATTTTTTGATTATTAGCAGTAGAGACAGTAATAATATCTGACTTGAAAAGTTTGCAGCCCAGTTTAAGAATTTCCAAATGAGAATTATTACCCAGAATAGTTACTGAGCTGCCAGAGTCTAGTAAACCAGATAAATTTAAGTCACAAATTTTGACATTAACGAATGGACGAAGAAGATCTTGTTCTTTGGAGTAGAGTGTAGGAGAGATTTTGTAGCAAGCAAAGAAGTTTTGAATTATTTTGAGCCAATTAGTCCACTCGTCCTTATCAAAATTTGAGTTACTCTTCAAGTCAGCAGTTAGTTTTTTGTACTAGTATTAGGTTTGGGAGAACAAGTAGGGCACTCTGCAGTTTTAACACCCTTAAGACCACATCTGAAACAAATCACGAATCGTGGTTGAGTGCAACTGTTCAAAGTATGACCCAGTTTACGACAGCGAACGCAAAAAGAACTTCCTTGGGGAGCTGCAGTTTGAGAGAGACTATTAACTTGTCTAGAAGGGTATTTGTAGGTTGGAGTGAATTTATTCATGAAGGGAGGAGAAGGTCGTGAGTTATTAGAAGAGTTTGGAGAGTCAACTGAACTTGAAGTGGAATGCTTGTAGTTGAATTCCGAAACATGAGGACTTTGTTGCAAATTTGGTTCTTTAAATTGTTTGTCTCTGTCTAGGAACTTTTCATAGTTTTGGCAAGTGGCCAGAAGAGAATCGATAGAGTCAATGTCCTTTAGAGCTACGAAGACTGAATAACATGGGCGAATATTTCTCAAAATAATCTCCAATTGTTCTGTTTCAGAAAGTCTTTTTGAAAGGCGAGCGAACATTCCAGACATGATGGATATAAAGATGACGATAGGTTCATCACGACCTTGAGTACGATTCCTAATCGCTTCTAGAAGTTTATGATCATAATCAAAACCACCAAAGTCTTTGATTAGTAAAGAAGAAAGTTCGTTCCAAGTTAAATTTGGATTCTGATTATATTTAAATCTGAACCAATGAAGGGCATTGTCGGTGAAGATTTCGAACGCCTGAGAAATCAATAAGTCCCTGGACAAGCCACGAGCCAAGCTATATTCTTCAAGTTTTTGAAGAAAGGATCTTGGACAGCTTTTACCACTGAAGGTGTGTCTTTTCAGATCCTTGAAGACGTTAGTTGGAGGGAAAGATTGAGGTGGTGGTGGAGGATACGGGGTATGGGTCTGGACAGAAGTTTGAGAGACAAGAGGGGGTTCCGTGACAGTCGGTTCAGCAGGAAGGTCCAGTGATGGAGAGTGATTTGCAGTTGAAGGTGGAGCCAAGGATCCGAACTGTTTAGAAATATCGTCAAATTTCAACTTCAAAGTATCGAAACTAGCTTTAGAGTCTGGATATAAGTCCGTATCTATTCGCTCCAATCTGTAAAAAACATGATTAATAAAAGTGTCTATTAATCGTAAGTATTTGGTTTCCCCTTGTAACAATTTTTCTATTTTACAATCCAGGTAAGTTAGAGTAGAACCAATTTGAGATAAGTCATCCTCAATCGGAACTGGAGAAGTCAGAATATCTTCGGGGTGAGAATTCGCAACTAAACCCAAAACCTGTTTTTTAAGAAGCAAAACAGTATTAGCTGGTTCCTCACATCTAATCTTTACTTCGTATTCGAGCTCGGCCTTGTTAAGGAATTCGTACTTAATAACCCTTTCCATTGTTATAGTTAAGTGTAGAGTCAAGTGTTATAGTTAAGTGTATAGTTAAGTGTTATAGAAGTGAAGTGAAGTGAAGTAATGTAAGTTAAATGTAGGCCTAAATATAATCCAGATAAGTTGAAAAACTAGATGAAGTTTTGTTTTAGAATTTGGAAAATGTGAAAAGGATGAATAGATAAAGATTTAAGAGTGAAAGAGAAAGCAATTCAAAGGGAAAAAGACAAGGCGCAGAAAAGGTGAAGAGTGGAGAAGAGCCCCACGTTGGGCGCCAAAATGTCGTGTGAGGATACGAACCTAACCAGAACCTAACAGAAAACAACCAGGATAAAATTTTGTAGTAACAGTTTATTAGAAGTATAGTATTTACAGTGAAGATGATAAAAAAATGATACGAAGATGAGAATGAATGAGATGAGAACAGGTTTTATAAAAGACAAATTAAGTATAAAAAAGGAAGCGGAGGACACGAAGAGTAGAAGACCGGTGGGGTTTGTGACCAGGATGCAGGTGTATTTGTTGTTGTAGATGTTGTTGAAATCGTCGTTGTAGGAACGGTAACGGCGTACTTGTAGCTACGGCTCGCTGGATCCCGTTGTAGAAATCGTCGTTGTAGGAACGGTAGCGGCGTACTGGTAGTTACGGCTCGCAGGATCCCGTTGTAGAAGTCGTCGTTGTAGGAACGGTAGCGGCGTAGGCACGGCTCGCAGAATCCCGTTGTTTGAAGATTTATTTGCAGGTTTTGAGGGAGTTTGAAGGCTCGCAGGATCCCGGGGTTGAGCGACCCCGGGATAAGGCCTTTAAGTGGTACTTCCAGTTCAGAAGCTGACGTGAGACTCCAGAATTTCAGAAATGTTCCGCTTTTATACCCTATTTGGAGAGTTCTAAAAATTATTTAAATTAAACGTAATTTTTGTGAGTGGCCAAGAGAGAAAGAGTATTTTTGTAAAAGTATTAAAGCAAACATATCAGACCGCTAACTAGTTTGAATGGGCATTGCCATGACAACCAGATAAACAAAGGCATCAACAGATGTCAAAGTTTCATTTCAGGCTCGTAATACGGTAACCAATACGAAAACCATGCAGTAAATTACATAACAACGAAAGGAAAAAAAGTAGCGCACCAGCGCGCACGAAGCCCGAGATTGTAGAGTTTCGGAGAAAGCTAAAAACAAGGTCACCAAAGGTAAACCGCTTCGCCATCGATTTAGAAGTGCTGATAGCATGAAAATGCAGAGCGAAAACGATTTGTTACTGTATTCTTATGGTTTAAAACATTACAGGATCCTATGGAAATAAAAGTGATGACCAATAATAAGCCGCACAGCTCACCAAGTAGCCAGCGTAATAGAGCAAGGTACCCTGAAGGACAAACAAAAAGGACTGATGATGGAGCTGGAGCTAAGAGATAGGAAGCAAGAATAGCATGTAAGTAGCATAACACTACATGGTGTGTGGATAAACCCTCTTTACTGCGTCCAAAACCACACGTTACGACCAGCATAATGATAAACTTCTTGTAAAAACTCATTTCTTATCTGAATATTGATCATTATGACCATAATGTACCAAAATTTGTCAAATTATGACATTCAAATTTCGAACGCCGACGCCCGACTGCGTGCCGCCCCTAGTTTGTCTGTGAAGTTGGTACTACAGAACAAGCTAAGCAGCTGCAGAGCAATGATTAATGCCACAATGCCGATCGAACATGCGGTTCCCGAACAGTGTATGTAACTGTACATAATTAGGCATGAAAACTCTCGAGTGATAATAATAATTATGACCCACTCTCGAGTATTAATGCCCTCCATTATGTAGCAGTCACATAAACTGCTATTATCAGCGCGCTGCTTTAAATATTTGTATTAAGGGTATTGTTTTATATTTAAATGCAAAACTGTTTTCTATACAGTTATTAGAAAATAAATAATTATTTTATTTTATTTTATTTTATTTTATTTTTATTTTACATTTTTAGGAGAGGTAACAGCTTTACTCACTAAATACAAAACACTATATTAACTAAAGAGCTAATAATAACCTCCCACAATTATTTTACTACACGCAAAACGTTCTTGCATTGAAGTTTTAAATTAATGTAAAGAATCACACAAAGAATTTGTAAAAATACACCTAACTTTTTAGTCAGAACTATACGCTGAAATACAATTACATGATTTAGGGAAATATCTACTTACAGCAATATTAGCAAATAATAATATGAAGATATCATTATTAATTAAACAGTAATACAATCAAGTGTCAAACACACCACTACTTCACCCAGCATTGTCCAAAGATGTTAAAAATTTACGAATCATTTCGATATCTACCACCTTTCTACCAAAAAATTGGATTTTCTTAACTCCTAATTTTGTGCCTTAGTGAAGTGCTTTATTTGTACATCTCCTACTCGATATTTGTTTATCTTACAACTGTGAGGCTCTGTTTACCCATATCAAAGCTGATATGCTCAAGTTACTGTTAACATTAGAATATTTATTCCTAAT
The DNA here is from genome assembly GCA_949825045.1 of Argyresthia goedartella. Lineage (NCBI taxonomy): Eukaryota > Metazoa > Arthropoda > Insecta > Lepidoptera > Argyresthiidae > Argyresthia > Argyresthia goedartella. Next base: position 18,964,687 of record OX463828.1, read on the forward strand.
GCCAAAAGTAATGTGAAACACTTGTAAATAGAGTAGGTACGTAGGTAGGTTGCTTACCAGAGAGTCCATTTTTTGTATGAAATTAAAAGACGGATTTTGAAAAATAATTGTATGAAGACATCTTGTGTATGAGTTCAATATAGTTTAAGGCATTATTAACGCATCATTTAAACCAAACTTTATGACTAACTATAGCTTTTATTAATATTTGAGTAAAATAACTGCAATTTAGGGTTCTGCAAATTGAATTACATATTTGAGGTGGGATCTAGAATATAGGTGCACTTGGAAGAATAAAGTAAAGCATTCTAAAATCTAATTAAAATCGGAAATATTCAATCAAAATTAAACATTGGCGCTCTAAAACCCATGTGTGTCAAAAAACCGAAATATGGGTTGGCATTGGCACACAATTGCCATCTTTAAAAAAATGACTGGCCGCGGAAGGGTATTGGATGTTTGGAAAACGTAACTTTTTGCCTCATCTCTATGAGACATTGTACCACTGTGGAAGAAGGAGGGCGACACAGATTGATTTAAAGATCTCTTTTAAAATTGGTTGTTTTAAACAGGGCATGCCGGGGCCGCGTAGGTGAGGCGGGATCTCACGTAGCACTTGTAGATACCGAGCTTCGCCCTCAGAGGGAGGCTGAGTTGAGAAGTGGACGCAGCTTGGCGCGTGCCACCTTGACCTGCTTGACTACGTTGTCGACATGTTGCTTCATGGTGAGCCGGCGATCGATGGTCACTCCCAGGTACTTCACCCGCGTAGACCACACGACGTCCTGTCCTTGGAGCTGGAGCGATGGTGGAAGGGGGGACTGGCCTGTTATGAGCGCCTGCGTCGTCCCAACGTTGACGCACAACCAACACTTGGCGAACCAGTCACAGTACAAATATAACATTATCAATTATTATTGACCGAGCGACCGAAGCGAGCGACTCGTCTTCGTTTAGGATTGGGCAAAAATGCTTTTGTATCTCCGGATGTGTGTCCGAATGTTATCCTCTCCAGGCCGCATTTCTCAAATGATTCTCGTGAATTTTTGTGAGCAGTTTCGATAATATTTTTTTCGAAATGGCGGACACTCTGTATAATTGTTGTGGAAAGTCAATAGGTTGAATTTAAGACCGCAAAATGTAGTTAACAAATAATTGGCGGCTACTTTCATTGTTAATGATGGAATATTAAAATTATAAAATTTTCAATTTTTTCAATTGACTAGCTACAGTTAGAGTCAAAGTCAAAGTCAAGGTACTTTATTACTGTAGATATTTACATATACTTAGCAAACGTCATTTTTTGCCTCTTCTCTACATTGGACCACTGTGGGAGAAGGAGGGCGTAGAAACTCCCACAGATTTATTTTTAGATCTCTTTTAAAAATAGGTTGTGCTTAACTAATACAAATATGAACATTTTAATTGTTATGATTAATAAGCAGGAATAAATAATTACAAAACTATTAACAGCAAGGTCTGTGTTGAGCCAGATTAACCCCAAACAGTCCTGTCATTTAAGTAATCTTGAACATTATTATATCCCTTTTTCGACAAAAATTGCTCAAATGGCAATTTCAAAATCTCCAGAGGTGTCCTATTGTAGTATATGCACTGACCCTTGAAAGAATTGCTAACCTTCGCGAGTCTAAAACGGGGCGCACATAGTCTGTGATTATTTCTTAAGTTAACATTACAGCTATCGCTAAGTTTGGAAAATGTTGTAAGGTTCTTGCGTATATACATTATATTTTCGAAAATAAATTGACTAGCTACTGTTAGTATGTCAATTTCTTTAAAAAGCTCTCTAAAGGAGTTTGTTCGTTTTAAATTATAAATTGCTCGAATAGCTCTTTTTTGTAAAACAAAAATAGTTTGAATATCCGCTGCTTTCCCCCACAACAAGATACCATAGGACATCACACTATGAAAGTAACTACTAACTAACTAAAATATACTAGCCTAGATGTAGCCACATCCGTGCTTTGTCTGATGTTCCTAACAGCGTCAGCCGCAGAACTTAATTTACCAGCCAATTTATCTATGTGGGGTCCCCACTGCAATTTGCTATCAATGGTTATTCCAAGAAACTTCGTATCATTTACTAATTCTAACGTGCTGTTGTCTAACACTAAACTGGTCTCAACTTGCCTGACATTTGGAAGTGAGAATTTGATACACTTGGTTTTACCAGCGTTTAACAATAAATTATTAACTGTGAACCAATTCAAGGTTAAAGACAATACACCATTAACATCATCAAAATCTCCTTTTTGTCTTTCAATTTTGAAGCCCATTGAAGTATCATCAGCAAACAACACTATGTCAGGTAATTTCTCCACCATGAAAGGCAGATTAAGAAAGGGCCTAATATGGAACCTTGTGGAACGCCAATTTTAACAACCGATCCATCAGATTTTACGCCGTTAACTTTTGCCTTTTGAATTCTATTGCTTAGGTATGATCTTAGTAGATCCAACGCTTTATTTCTAACTCCGTAATGATTTAATTAAATTAATAGCGTATTATGATCAACACAATCAAACGCCTTCGACAGGTCGCAAAAAACTCCGATAGCATCCTGTGCGGCTTCCCATGCAGAATAAATATGAGATATAAGGGTAATACCTGCATCCGTAGTCGATTTACCCCTAGTGAAACCATATTGTTTAGCGTGGAGTTGTTTTGTACGGTTGAAGTGTGAGAGCATTTGATTGAGTATAATCTTTTCAAATATTTTACTTAGTGTTGGAAGAACTGATATTGGTCTGAAATTTGAAGAATCGCACTTATCTCCCGACTTGAACAGAGATATCAGTTTACTGTGTTTCATGAGCTCTGGAAAAGCCCCATCGTCAACACATTTATTGAATATATAAGCTAAGTGTGGGGCTATAACTAGAATTACTGAACCAATGTCTTTGACTGATATACCCCACATGTCTTCCGTATTTTTTAAGTTAAGTAATTTAAACGTTTTGACAATGTCCTGGGGATATACATGATGAAATTTTAAATATACATTACTGACGCTAGTGTTATTTTTTAATAAAGTCTCTGCTTCATATGGAGATGAATTTAGACGGTCTGTTGTGAGTACGGGTACATTGGTGAATAATGTTTCAAAAGCTCGAGCAACATCAGCGTTGGATTTAACAACATCATCACCTATCTTTAGGCAGAAATCATTGTCCCTTGGTATAACTTTGCCAGTTTCGCGGTTTATTATTTGCCAAACTGTTTTCATTCTATTATTTGAATTTTTAATTTTTCTATTAATGTGTAAAGTTTTTGCAGTTCTACAAACCAACTTGAAAGTTTTGGAATATTTTTTAACATAGTCATGCAATTTTCGATCAAAGTTATAAGTTTTTTGATCATAAAGGTCATACAAGATAACTCTACTTTTACGCATTCCAAACGTTGCCCAGTCATTAAATTTTGATTTACCGTTGTAGTCACTGACTTTCTTTAATTTGAAAACTTTATTGAATTCTGTCTGAATAATGTTGAAGAAGTCTGAGTAGATTTTGTTTGGGTTCTGTTCATTAAAATCCGGTACTGGCAAATTTATATCTAAGTTTTTCGTATATGTCTCTAGTCTATGGGATTTAATAGGCCTATAAAATGATGGGCCAGTCTTATCCTTAATAGCAATTGAGAATGAAACTGTTTGACCACTGTGATCGGAAGGTAAGCAGTTAATTACACTTTTACTTGTGAATGCACAGTCACAAAAAACGTTATCTAAGCAAGTTTGGCTGGTAAGTGTAATTCTAGTCGGCTCTAGAAATACATGACATAAATTAAATGATTGGAACAGAGTTATTAATCGTCGCTTCAGTGTTGTATCTACAAGCAGATCTACATTAAGATCGCCACAAATAATTAACTTTTTTCTGTTATTACAAAGTTTAATGAGGGCTTCCTCCATAATTTTCTCAAATATTTCGAAATTGCCATGGCCTTTTTCATCCCTCGGTAGCCTGTAGACACAAACAATAATATGGCTATCTAACTCAACACAGGATACCTCTATTTGTCTTTCAACAGTAAGTGCAAGAATATCTTTCCGTTGTTTCACCTTAATATAATTTTTCACTAAGATTAAAGAACCACCTCTATCAGCAGTCTTTCTATTGTAACAACTGACAATTTTGTAATTATTTATGTTAAAAGACATCATATTTTCCTTCAACCAGTGTTCTGTAACACAAATAATATCAATGTCAGAATTTTTTAGAAATAATTCTAATACAAGTTCTTTGCCAGGTAGCCCCTGGATGTTTTGATGGGCAATATTTAACTGGGGCTTACATTTTGATATATTTAGTGGCTCTTGTATGCTAGAGATTTAGTCTATTGTGTTATGAACTAATTTAAATTACTTGGAACAGATTCCAATGTTGCATGCAAAGTATAATTAACAGGTGAATTCCCAATAGGGGTGCATGTCATATTACTCTTAACATAAACTGATGTCAAATTGAACTTGGTTAAACCAACTATAGCTGCGTCGCATATATTATAAGCTAACAATGTAGCTACTAATTTTCTATATTTATTAGACAGGTACAATGTATCCTGTGTCAGAGTAAAGTTATGAATAAATTTATTCATGTCGAAATATAAAATAGCATCGCTGTGATGACATGTTAAATTAAATAAATGAATATTCATTCTATGCACAGATTTGTTCTGTAGTTCTGTCAAATTACAGGCATATGGAAAATTGCATAGTATAAATTTGCATTTCATCCTACTATGTAAGTCTAGAAGTGTTTCAACACTTTTATTCAAATCATTCCGACTAATGTTTGAATGATTTCCTACCATAATTACAATAGTGCTGTACTCATCATAGATACCGCGACTAATCATCTTCACTAGATCTACAAATGAACTATTTGGACAGCAAATGTTCGTTACTTTTTGGTTAGTTAGTTTAAGTATAACAATATAGGTCTGTATAGGTCCGCCACTCTCCAGGTGCGACTCCATAAACTCTCCAGCCCTGTTCGGATAGAACAGTGCGTCCGCTAAGGAGATACTCTTCCGCAAAAGCTCTTCACCAATATCCTGGAGGACGCATTGAAGACAGTAGACTGGAGAGAAAGAGGTGTCAATATCAACAGCGTGTATTTTTCGTACCTGAGGTTTGCCGATGATCTGGTCTTGGTGGCTGAGAACGTTGCTGATCTCCAGATAATGCTCGTAGAACTGCACGAAGCATCCCTGTGGGTCGGCCTTAAGATGAACATGTCCAAGACGAGATTATGACGGACACTCCCACAAGCGACGATATAAACATTGCTGTTGATAATTGTCCCATAGAAATAGTTGAGAAGAGAACTGTCGACCAAAAGATAAATATCTCTGTAATTGTTTATCTTTTGGTCGACATTTCCAGGTAAAAGAGTTCGCAAGACGAGTCCAGCTTAGATGGGCCGCTTTCGGCAAACTCCGGGATGTTCTATCGTCGAACATCCCTCAATGCCTGAAGACCAAGGTTTTTAACTAATGTCTGCTGCCCACTCTTACTTATATACTAACGAAACTGTGCACAATGTATCAGTAGAACAGAGAGCCATGGAGCGTGCCATGTTGGGTATTAGGCTAACCGACCGACGCAGACGCCGAACTAAGGTGGCTAACGTCGATAAACGGATAACATGGCTCAAGTGGAAGTGGCCGGAAACTCTTGTGCAGACCGATCAGACCAAAAAAAAAACATTTAAAAAGTCTTTACAAAGTAGCTCACCTACTCAAAATAATACTCAAAAAGCGAATGATCACTATACGGACTTATTCAACAAACTTTCAGATATTATTAAGAAAAAAAAATTAAATTACATAAACTTACAAATAACGATAATAAAGTAGGGTTTAGTAAATGGGCAACAAAAGGAATCCGTAAAAGTACACAATATGACAAAAAACATTTACACATGGCAATTTTTTTATTCAACATGTAAAATTAAATACAAAACTATTAAGGGCCATCTGCCATAAAGTTAAATGCGAACACTTAAAAACGAAGATTCTTACATCGTCGATGAAAACTAAAACAATTTGGAATATCATAAATAGAGAAGCAGGTCAAACAAAATCAGGAGACCGTAGCTTTTTACCTAAGGTTGAAGATAAACTAATAACTTCTAACGATGACATCGCGGCCGCATTTGAACAGTTCTTTACAAATGTTCCGATTGTTTCTATGGCTTCTTTATGCTCGTTTCCGGATCTTGCTGCATAATTTTTAAAAGAAAATGTTCCAAAGTGAAATCAAGATTTCTCATTCGCATATATTGAGCCCTATGGCATAATTAAAGCATTTAAGTTGTTAAATATGAAAAAATCTGAGGATCTCTGGGGCATGACAGTAAAAATTATTAGCTCAGTGATAGATGAATTTGTCCCTCATTTAGCTTAAATCTTCAATAAATGTGTCAATGAGAGTACTTTCCCAAATCTCCTGAAACACAGCCGGCTAGTACCTTTATTTAAAAGCGGCAATAGGGGTGACCCCACAAATTTCAGATCACTCTCGATTCTACCCGCATTAAGTAAAATATTTGAAAAGATCATACTTGGTCAGTTGCTGACGCGCTTCAATGAGCATCAAATTCTCCATAGACATTTTTGAGTTTGGATTTACAAAGGGGCGGTCGGCAACAGATGCTGGAGTCATGTTAGTTAAACATATTTTTAATGCGTGGGAAGATTGTAGGGCCGCTATAGGTGTTTTTTGTAACCTGTCCAAGGCATTTGAATGTGTAGACCACGAAACATTGATCTTAAAGCTAAAACGGCATAAAAGGCAATAGCTCTAAGCCTATGAAATCGTATTTAGAAGGGAGGGATCAAAAAGCTATAGGACGAAATCGTCGGCTTCTCAGGTGAAGATGGGAGTTCCACAGGGATCTATTCTCGGTCCGTTCCTTTTCCTCGTGAATGTAGATGATTTGCCATTCATGGTACAAAAAACGTCAGAGGTTATTTGCAGATAAGTCACATTTTTTTTGAATTGTGAGACAAGAAAATGACTTACAGGACACAAATAATGCTCTCTCGCGAGTACTAGACTGGTTAACTGCCAATAACTTGCTTCTGAATTCAAAAAAGACAAAGTTATTAAAATTCACTTTACCTAATGTAAGGCAAGTTGAGAGTAACATTGTATTGGGGAAAGACAAACTAAAACTACAAAATGAAACTGTATTTCTCGGCATCACTATTGATGCCAAACTACAATGGGGTCCCCATATTGTAAAATTAGCACATTTGTAGGCTTAGCTCCGCAGAATATGCAGTTAAAAGAATCAGGGAATTGACTGACGTTGCAACTGATATGTGCATAGAAAAAGACTACAATGAATCTCGCCACATTACACATTACATGAATCTATCCAACAAGAACTAGAAGTAGCCAACCTAAGCACTATTGTTCAAGCCATGCAGAAAAGCAGCAGAAAAATTAAAATTTATTTTAAATTAAATAAATTCATGAAGAAAACTAGAGGTAATATAAAACTACTGAAATTAGCCTTGAAACGGCAATCAAACAGAATATTAAGAATCTCCTTAATGCAAGAGCTCCGGGGAAAAAATGTAGGTTTACAGTCGGACCTTCAACATGCCCGAGTAGAAATCCAGCATCTACATGACCTGCTAGCAAATACAATGTTATGCCAAAGAACAAAGTGAGTTAGCAGAACTCAGAGCCGCGACGTCTGAGTTAGTTCAGCTACCAGAATGCGGAATTGGTGGGCATTCTAATCGAGAATGAGGAGAATGAGAACAGCAAGGACGACGAGCCCACATCACTAACTTTGGTCTCGATCCCCCTCAACGAGAGTGTTGCAGCGTCCACCGCTGCCCTAACCAAAAAACAGCGTCGTCGTCGTCGACGAGGAGGCACCACGCCACTCGCTGTCCCTGCTGAGGCGTGTGTCATGCCGCACGCTGCCCCGAGGGCCGCGCCGTTCGCCGTTGCGCACGTTGCGACGCTCGCTGCCGCGAATGCCGCGCCAATCGCCGCCACGTGCATCAAACCGCACTCCAACACGTGTGTCCCGCCACTCACCTCCACTCGTGTACCGCCAGCTCCCAAAATATGTGCTCAGAGAAAAACTCTGTTGTTCTCCGACAAAGTAGGTGCAGGATTTGGGCCCCTATTACATAACCGGCTTAACCAAAAAGTAACGAACATTTGCTGTCCAAATAGTTCATTTGTAGATCTAGTGAAGATGATTAGTCGCGGTATCTATGATGAGTACAGCACTATTATAATTATGGTAGGAAATCATTCAAACATTAGTCGGGATGATTTGAATAAAAGTGTTGAAACACTTCTAGACTTACATAGTAGGATGAAATGCAAATTTATACTATGCAATTTTCCATATGCCTGTAATTTGACAGAACTACAGAACAAATCTGTGCATAGAATGAATATTTATTTATTTAATTTAACATGTCATCACAGCGATGCTATTTTATATTTCGACATGAATAAATTTATTCATAACTTTACTCTGACACAGGATACATTGTACCTGTCTAATAAATATAGAAAATTAGTAGCTACATTGTCAGCTTATAATATATGCGATGCAGCCATAGTTGGTTTAACCAAGTTCAACTTGACATCAGCTTATGTTAAGAGTAATATGACATGCACCCCTATTGGGAATTCACCTGTTAATTATACTTTGCATGCAACATTGGAATCTGTTCCAAGTAATTTAAATTAGTTCATAAGACAATAGAGGAAATCTCTAGCATACAAGAGCAACTAAATATGTCAAAATGTAAGCCCCAGTTAAATATTGCCCATCAAAACATCCAGGGGCTACCTGGCAAAGAACTTGTATTAGAATTATTTCTAAAAAATTCTGACATTGATATTATTTGTGTTACAGAACACTGGTTGAAGGAAAATATGATGTCTTAACATAAATAATTACAAAATTGTCAGTTGTTACAATAGAAAGACTGCTGATAGAGGTGGTTCTTTAATCTTAGTGAAAAATAATATTAAGGTGAAACAACGGAAAGATATTCTTGCACTTACTGTTGAAAGACAAATAGAGGTATCCTAGGTTGAGTTAGATAGCCATATTATTGTTTGTGTCTACAGGCCACCGAGGGATGAAAAAGGCCATGGCAATTTCGAAATATTTGAGAAAATTATGGAGGAAGCCCTCATTAAACTTTGTAATAACAGAAAAAAGTTAATTATTTGTGGCGATCTTAATGTAGATCTGCTTGTAGATACAACACTGAAGCGACGATTAATAACTCTGTTCCAATCATTTAATTTATGTCATGTATTTCTAGAGCCGACTAAAATTACACTTACCAGCCAAACTTGCTTAGATAACGTTTTTTGTGACTGTGCATTCACAAGTAAAAGTGTAATTACCTGCTTACCTTCCGATCACAGTGGTCAAACAGTTTCATTCCCAATTGCTATTAAGGATAAGACTGGTCCATCATTTTATAGGCCTATTACATCCCATAGACTAGAGATATATACGAAAAACTTAGATATAAATTTGCCAGTACTGGATTTTAATAAACAGAACCCAAACAAAATCTACTCAGACTTCTTCAACATTATTCAGACAGAATTCAATAAAGTTTTCAAATTAAAGAAAGTCAGTGACTACAACGGTCAATCTAAATTTAATGACTGGGCAACGTTTGGAATTCGTAAAAGTAGAGTTATCTTGTATGACCTTTATGATCAAAAAACCTATAACTTTGATCGAAAATTTCGTGACTATGTTAAAAAATATTCCAAAACTTTCAAGTTGGTTTGTAGAACTGCAAAAACTTTACACATTAATAGAAAAATTAAAAATTCAAATAATAGAATGAAAACAGTTTGGCAAATAATAAACCGCGAAACTGGCAAAGTTATACCAAGGGACAATGATTTCTGCCTAAAGATAGGTGATGATGTTGTTAAATCCAACGCTGATGTTGCTCGAGCTTTTGAAACATTCTTCACCAATGTACCCGTACTCACAACAGACCGTCTAAAGTCATCTCCATATGAAGCAGAGACTTTATTAAAAAATAAAACTAGCGTCAGTAATGTATATTTAAAATTTCATCATGTATATCCCCAGGACATTGTCAAAACGTTTAAATTACTTAACTTAAAAAATACGGAAGACCTGTGAAGACATATTAGGCCCTTTCTTATTCCTGGTATATATTAATGATCTGCCTTTCATGGTGGAGAAGTTAACTGACATAGTGTTGTTTGCTGATGATACTTCAATGGTCTTCAAAATTGAAAGACAAAAAGGAGATTTTGATGATGTTAATGGTGTATTGTCTTTAACCTTGAATTGGTTCACAGTTAATAATTTATTGTTAAACGCTCGTAAAACCAAGTGTATCAAATTCTCACTTCCAAATGGCAGGCAAGTTGAGACCAGTTTAGTGTTAGACAACAGCACGTTAGAATTAGTAAATGATACGAAGTTTCTTGGAATAACCATTGATAGCAAATTGCAGTGGGGACCCCACATAGATAAATTAGCTGGTAAATTAAGTTCTGCGGCTTACGCTGTTAGGAACATCAGACAAAGCACGGATGTGGCTACATCTAGGCTAGTATATTTTAGTTAGTTAGTAGTTACCTTCATAGTGTGATGTCCTATGGTATCTTGTTGTGGGGGAAAGCTGCGGATATTCAAACTATTTTTATTTTACAGAAAAGAGCTATTCGAGCAATTTATAATTTAAAACGAACATACTCCTTAAGAGAGCTTTTTAAAGAAATTGACATACTAGTAGTAGCTAGTCAATTTATTTTCGAAAATATAATGTATGTACGCAAGAACCTTACAACATTTTCCAAACTTAGCGATAGCTGTAATGTTAACCTAAGAAATAATCACAGACTATGTGTGCCCCGTTTTAGACTCGCGAAGGTTAGCAATTCTTTCAAGGGTCAGTGCATTCTCTGCTACAATAGGATACCTCTGGAGATTTTAAAATTGCCATTTGAGCAATTTAAAAAGCATGTTAAAGCGACTTTGTCGAAAAAGGAATATTACAATGTTCAAGATTATTTAAATGACAGGACTGTATGGGGTTAATCTGGCTCAACACAGACCTTGATGTTAATATGTAGTTTTGTAATTATTTATTCCTGCTTATTAATCATAACAATTAAATTTTTCATATTTGTATTAGTTAAGCTCAACCTATTTTTAAAAGAGATCTAAAATTCAATCTGTGGGAATTTCTACGCCCTTCTTCTCCCACAGTGGTCCAATATAGAGAAGAGGCAAAAAATGACGTTTGCTAAGTATATGTAAATATCTACAGTAAGAAAAAAAAACTGCTAAGCTTGTATATTTTAGTTATTTCCATGACGTTATGTCCTACGGCATACTACTATGGCGACGGGCTGCTGATATTGAGACCATCTTCATTTTTCAGAAGAGACTGATCCGATTTATTCGAGATTTCTTTGAATAAACCAGCATCCTAAGACAATAGACTTGCAATTGTTATATGTTATGTTATATCTACGAAAACATAATTAGGACATCCACCGGACAGACTTACGAAAGCATTTTTGCCCAAGCTGAAACGGAAAGGCTTCGCCGCGCTTTGCGCTCCCTTTGTCAATTATTCTGCATCTTTGACTTTACCACACAGCTAAAGTGAAAAATGTGATACAAATACAACACACCGAAATAAATCGATCAGCGCCAAGCTATTTGTGATCGATATTATACGTAAAAATAAAAAATAAAAAATAGTTCGATTATAGGATATGCACGACTATAGTCTTAATATCGAGTTATAATAAATATTAGGAGAAATTCATAGTATAGTTATTTGCCTAAACATTCAGTATAATATCTTGCCTGTAATACTGATAATGGAGTGACCTCTTATATGTATAGTAAGTTTATATATATAAATAAGTAAAAGATGCAGATTTATTAAATATTTTTAGCATACTAAAACTTACTTAATTGCGATTAAAACACGAAATCGAAAATACCTTATTAATAGGAGCCGATTTTGACCTTGGTGCATAGTCAAAATCGACTCGAAATCTGGGAAAAAATACTTATCGCAAAATGAGATGGAGCGGAGATATTATCAAAAACCTAACTGTTTTTAGGCGCCATTTTTCGGATGTAGCAAGCAAGTGAGCGCCAAAGATACGAGGTGGCAAAGTACAAATTCGGGAACAGCACATAAAAATCATAAAAATCTATGAAATCACCAAATTTAAAAACTCCCGCATACCGTCCTAGTGCGCCATATAATCTGTCGCACCATATGACTGGGTTACTACTCACTACCTAGTCGATGTAGTTTTGAGGGCCACCTGACTTACTTCGATGGCATTCAGCCCTATGAAGCATAAGACACTAATAAGAAAGATTGGTATATAATTGGATAGGTTAGTTACCTCTGCCATAATTGTAAGTTGTCCGTTTTTAGAAAAAGCTCTTGGAGGGTAATGCATCACACTGGCATAATCATATGGGAGGTTCATGAGTAAGTCTTCCGAGCGAACCTCAAAATATCTTTTGTATCCTAAAAAAAGTTAAAACCTTTATCATATGAGGGGAGATGTCCTGGGGTGGATTGTTTAGTTAGTTTTTTACATATAGATATATTATTTTATTGTTGATAGAATATTATTTATCATATTAGCAGCTGATAGTGCCGAATGATGTCACAAGTTGCTAATGCTATTCAAATGGACTGGGTTTCTAGACAATATTCGAAAAGCTTGACAAGACAAAATTAAACGCAAACTGCAGTTGACTTCGGAATCCTAAAGAGGTTAGATTCTATTAAGGCAAGCAGAAGAATTAGAACTTGCCTGGTTTGATATTATCCCACAGGATGGAGATATGCTCGTTGCGGTCAGGTCTAGTGTGCTCGTGCGAGAATCCGAGGATGTGCATGATCTCGTGCACAATGTCGCCGACGCGCAGGCAGTCGTAGCCGAAGATCACCATCTGGATCAAGCTCAACCGAATTACTGACAAGATGATGATGTCCAACCGAATTTGGTCGCGTCGACCGCTTCAATTTCTTTGTACTAGTCGCTTGTGGTGTCGCATGTGAAAAGATACAGATGTGCTGTAGTAAAAAGGATATCTATAGGTCTAACAGAAGGTGTTTACAACCACAACAAGTCAAAAGGTGTCCACAACACAAAGTTAATCACTCTACACCTTGTTGTTTTTCCAGGTTAGAGGCATATGGCAGCTGCTCGTTTCTTTCAACAAAAAGCAGAACCGATTATTCCAAGTATGCAGAATGTTTTGTTGGTTTTGGACTTTATTACCAAATCATGAGGTTAAAAAATTGTTCGTTAAAAATTAAACATATAGTGCACATCCTTATGTCAAGTTTGTGTTACTGGAACGAACGGACCTGTCTATGGTGCTCCTCCAACCCCGAGATCTCGCAAACGCATTTAGATAAACAATAGTTCACAACCCCGCCGCGCGCCTTTTGTTTTGACTGCAGACGCCTTAAAACGGGCCTGCCTTACAGGCGCAATACTGCGCGTTTCGGTGATTGTGGTAATATCAGCGCGGTCAATTGTAGTGGATACCCAGGGAATGTGCGCGATCCGCTTAGGCACGCTTAGAATTATTTTCGCGTACAATTTTAGTGACAACCAGCGATGTGATAAGATCGATATATGTACAGCTATCGACAAAAATGATGGATAGTTTACCTACGTTGATTATCAATATTTTATAAGACTGGTATTTAACTATGAGATAAATACTCACTGTTTAAATAATATCGACAAACAAAGTCGAAGTGATAATTTATTTACATACTACGAAATAAAGAACCACAGTCATTAAATGAAATTATATGGTACTCAAAAAACAATTTCAAATACCTTGGTCATATTTTAGTGAGGACTGAGGACCTGTGAGATGACCTAGTCATAGAGTGGGAGCGCAGCGCTTTGGCAGTTCGGGCGAATGTGTTGGCTCGTAGAATTGCACATTATTACAAATCCAGTAAAAATCTCACTCTTCAAGGCACACTGTCAATCAATCTATAGTGTGCTGTCACGCTAATGTAGTGCATCGGGCATGTTTGTTGAGGTATCTACTGATGGATTCCATGCCATCGTAGGTAAGAGAACGGCCTCCTTTCTGAAGCAGAACGTGTGGCAGCATCCTAGATGTAATTGCAGGTCGGCTCGACAGCCCAATACTCATACACTGAGTATTGTGACTGCTTGTGACAGGTCATGGAAAACTGAGCCGTGCCATAGGCAGGTTATATGAAATAGATTAAGTGTGAACAACCAGTTTAAAACAATAATTCTCTGCATATAGCCAATATAGCACATATAGGAAAAAAGGAATATATATTATGAAACTTGAGGATACCACTTATGACTCGAACACTTTAACACCGCGATGTAGAAATTTGCTCAATCCAAAATCCTCTTGTGGAGAGTGGACGAAACTAGCAATGTTTGTGGACGGTCACACAGAGTGTGATATGAAGAAGCTAACAAAGATTAAGTAGTTTGTCTGTTATAAACATAATATGAATCCTTTTGTGCTCTGAAATAAAAATATTATTATTATTATCTATTCTTATAAAAATGAATTACTGTACGTTAGCCCCTTGAATACCACCGGAATTATATTACGCCACTTTTCCGTTATAGGATTTAAATTATATTACCATGGCATAAGGTACAAAATAGAGACCCGTGCGACGCGACACGATCTTACTAAATCTCTAAAATAGCCCGACGGGTTTCAATAACTCCTATTCACTGAGGAGAATTCCTCAGTCGGGAGGAGGTTTAAGTAAAAGAAAGTAAGGAAAAATGCAGAACTACAGCCAAAAACCCAAAAAAAAATTTGTATGGGAACTGGAGAAGTCTCTACTTCCTAACGCTAGATGGCGTTGGTAGCCATAGAACATATAAACTCCATTGTCTAATACATTTGACATTTTTGTTGGCGGACAAATGTTCCACACTCAGATAAACGAAACTCTTTGCTTAAAATACTCTGTGATCCCACAGCAGTGCGATGCATATAGTTACTATGAAAAATATAGATGACGATAGTATGTAGCGGATCTCTTTCACTTACCTACATGTAAACTACTAAAATCCATTTCAAAAAAAAATCCTCCAATTTTTCATCTCGTTGATACGAGTGACAGCTGCGGTTCCGTTTCCGCTAGTGATGTCCCAATTACTCGCGGTCGATCCGCGCAACAAAAACCCGGTGCGTTCCGAAGCATAAATATTAAACAGTCACCCGCCCGGACAGGCCTGAACCTGTCCCTAATCAATAGGAAGGCGAGAAAGTGTTGCGACCGCTCTCTTGAGGACCGAGTCCCCCACCTTGACTTCTGCTGATCGAGGCGTGCCATCCCGACCCGTGTACAAATTGACGATCCGTCCTCGTCTCCATGTCAATGATGGCAGGTTCGCATCCTTAATCAACACCAAATCACCGACTTGAGGGGGGCTCGTCCGGTCAGTCCACTTAAGGCGCTGCTGCAAGATGTGCAAGTACTCAAGGGACCACCGTTTCCAAAAATCTTGAGCCATCTGCTGCAACATCTGCCACCTAGTTAACCGACTTAACTTAAGATCACCGAATGGGTATTCTGGCAGGGCGTTAAGGGGCTGACCTATCAGGAAGTGACCCGGCGTCAACGCTTCCAAATCATTTGGATCCGAACTGAGCGGGCACAACGGACGCGAGTTCAGTGTCATTTCAATTTTACAGAACAGCGTCGCATGCTCTTCAAAGCGTAGAGAGGTCTCACCGATGATCCTCGTCAGGTGCGACTTAGCCGATTTAACCGCAGCCTCAAATATTCCTCCCCAATGAGGACATCCCGGCGGACTGAAAACCCATTCAATCCCTCGTCGGGAGCAAGCCGTACCGATGGCATCCTGGTTACCGTTCAGGAATTGAGTGACCTCCTGCAGATATCGCCTGGCTCCGACAAAATTTGTGCCGTTGTCCGAACGGATTAATGTCGGGAGGCCCCTTCGTGAGACGAACCGATCCAGACATGCGATAAATGCCTCCGTAGTGAGGTCACTGACCACCTCCAAGTGGACTGCCTTCGTGGCCAAGCACACGAAGACGCACAGGTATTCCTTCACTAATCTGGCGTTCCGTAGCTGTGAAGACTTGACCATGAATGGTCCCGCGAAATCCGTTCCGACACCCGCAAAGGGCCGGATTTCGTTAACCCTATCCGAGGGCAAATCGCCCATCTGGGGCTGCATCGTAGCCGCCTTGGCCCGATAACAAGGCAGGCACCGAAATACGACGCTACGCACTAAGCGTCTTCCCGATAGAATCCAGAACTCGCGCTGGAGAAACGCCATCAAGGCGTGGCATCCGACATGCCCATTCCGAATGTGTCGATCCTGTATCAACAGTTCGACCAACTTCCCTTTCCTAGGGAGTAACAACGGGTGGCGAGCCGCATAAGGCAGGTTGGCATTCCGCAGCCGACCTCCTACCCTCAGCAATCCGTGAGGGTCAATAAACGGGTTGAGCCGAGCCACAGCTCCCTTCAGTTGGACGCGTCCGCGTCTCAGAATGTCCAATTCGGACTTAAAGTGCACCGTCTGCACGTTCCGTACCAATGCGAACAACGCATGGTTCCGTTCCCGTGGTGTCAGGACCTGTGTCCGCACTCGTTGCGCCTCAGAATTCCGACAATTCCGCGCAAATCGGCAGATCCAGGCGGTCACATTGACCAGCTTGTCGAGCGAGCTGTACCGTTCCAGCAGGCTGAACTCCTCTTCCGGCTCTGGTTGCGTCGTACAGACACCGACTGTCAAGGCGCCGTTCGTCGTGGTAACGCGTGGACTCATTGGCCAATCCGATGCGGCTTGAGTCAACCATTTTGGACCCCACCACAAGGGATGTCCAACCAACTCCGGAGCGTGACACCCACGAGACGCACAGTCTGCTGGGTTCATTTCCCCTGGAACATGTCTCCAGATTAAGGGAACCTCCGAATTCAAAATCTGCGAAACCCGATTCGCCACAAAAATCTCCAGCTTGTGAACTGAAGCCTTCAGCCAGCATAACACGATCTGGCTGTCCGTCCAAGCGTAGACCGTACCTTCCAACGCTATTGACCCACGAAGAACCGTCATCGTGTGGTTGAGCAGACGAGTCAGGAGAGCCGCTCCCGAAAGCTCTAATTTGGGAATGGTCAGGCGAGTGCGCAACGGCGCAACCTTGCTCTTGGCCATGACCAACCGCACATCAACCTCCCCCGAGGAGTCGACCGTACGCAGATACACCGCAGCTCCGTAGCCCTTCTCCGAGGCATCGCAAAACCCATGCAGGGTGGCGGTGTATCGTTTGGGGGGGACCAACCTCCGTGGCAGTGAAATCCGATTGATGCCAGGGAGGGTCGAAAAGAACGAGTCCCACTCTGAGCTCAATGACCCGCCGATCGGGACGTCCCATTTCAGCTCAGCAGACCACAATTGCTGCATAAAACACTTGAGCTGAAATGTTACCGGGGTGATCGTGGATGGAGGGGGGAGAGCGGATCCAAGCTGGGGCGCTCTAGGAATGGGGGCGACATCCGACTGTTCGCCTCCCTGTTCGCCTCCCAGAGCGACGGGTAGGGTGGCGCAGAAGGTGCTGGGCTCCCAGCCTTCGCACCACTCATAGGTGCCATCTGACACTCGCCCGTAACACGCGGTGAGCCAGCGGCCCGAAGTCCTCGCTGACCCTGGACAGCGGCGACCGAACCCCGGCTATCCCGCCTGTTACCCCCCGCGCTGCCCCCTTCCCCTCGGGGGGGGGGGGGTCCCGTCCGCGGGTACCCCAGTCACCCCGTTGGTGACTCCCGTTGCCCGGAGGGGAACTGGGTCCGGCCCTGGTTGGGCCCTGTGACCGACCAACCTGAGTCCGGCCCTGGTGATCGTCCGAAGGGCCTGACCGGTTCAGGCACAACACGATGTGGTGCTTGCCACCGCAGCACTCACAGGGGGACGCGTGTGAGCACTCGCTCAGCGGGTGCGGCCCCAAACAACCGAAACACAATCGGTGGCGGAAGACTACCTTCCTTCGGGCAGCTACCCCGAGCGCCTTAAAGTTGGCGCAACTGGTCACCTCATGACCGGCACTGTCGCAGTGCACACAGCCGTCACCCGACGGCGCGGCATTCAAAACGCCAAATTGTTTTGACCGCCCCCCGCCCGTGGGGGCGGGGGGCGCGGCCCCTCCCGCATCCGCGCGGGTTGGCGCTGCACACTGGCCTCCGTATCCAATGTGTCGCATCGCCTGCATTCACCCTCCAAAAAATCCGTTAATTGGACGAGCGTGGGCAGTTCCAAGCTACTGCCCCCATGCAGCTGTTCAAACCGACCTTGAACAGCTGCAGGCAACCATGACAAAACCATATACAACACGATATATGACCATTGGTCTACCGGCAGACCAAGGTTCTGAAGGGCCTTAGTGGCCACCAGCACAGGGTTGAGCACCTGTACCCGGATGTCAACATCCCGGGTTACTCTTGGGATGCTAAACAGCTCCCCCAGCTGCGCATCAACCAACCGCCGTTTGTGCTGGTAGCGGTCAAACAATATGGACCGGGCTATCTCGTAATTGCCTGCCGTGACCGTTAGGTGACCGACCAACTCCTTCGGTTCACCCCGCAGTGCCATCAATAGTTGGGCCAACTTGTAGGCGTTGTCCAGGTCGTCCCGACCGTGGACCAAACTATCGAACAAATTGATGAATGCCGGCCACTCATCAATTGCCCCACCGAAGGCCGGAATCTCCAGGTGTGGCAGCCGTCCAACAACACCCTTTGGGGGCGGGTCTCCGCTACCCTCCCCGCGGTCATTCCGTCGCGACCGCTTAATTTTCTCCGCGCGACGCTCGATATCGCCCAAGCACTCCATCGCTTGGTCAGCATCCGCGCAGAGCTGCTTCACTGCAGCCACCGAAGCCTCATCCGTAAGCCCGAGGGCTTCAGCCTCCGCAGCCAGCCGACACACCTTCCCGACGCGTGTCATTGCGTCCTCCACACGCTTGAGCAGGATATCGTCCATGTCAGGTCGCTCCACATACTTGTGAGTATGGGCGAGCCATCTCATCTCCTCACGGACACCATACCGCAGTACCGTCAAGGGCGAAGGTGCCATGGTTACCGATTCAATTGTTTCTGGTCCTATGCTTCACTACCGAACTAAGCACAGCCAGAGACCAGCACTTGCCCGTCAGCGCTGGGCACAGAAATTAAAACTAAGTTGTAAAAACCAAGGCAACCACTAAAACAATTAAATCCTAAACAATATTTAATATGGTCGCCCTGTGGACATACACCTTATAAATATACACTCTAAATCAATTAGAGAATGCCACCATAAAACACAATACAAAATTAATCCACAAAACTTGATTATGAAAACAATACAAAATAATAAGTGGTGGGCTCCGAGACTATAAACCTAAACAATATAGCACCCTAAACCACACTGGATTCCGAAATCCAAGCTATTTTTAATATAATGAAGGTAGCTGTGACCTTCTAGAAGTGGCCCCTCCGATATGACCCACACTTCTACTGAGGTCAGCAAAATCAGCTTAATACCCCTTAAATAGCCCGACCCTGCTCTGTAAACCGAAATAACACTGCAGTACTATAGAACCCGACGTTCTACCGCAAGTAATACAATCTAGTTACTTCGCAGAATGACTGTTCAATCTTTTATGCGCACAAACAGTAGTTTCCGACTACAAATTTATAATAATTGTTAACTAAATTGACACTTATACTTTCACTAACCGAAAATGAACTTTAATTGTGGTATACCGACCACAGACTCATTGCCGACTTGCCGGCCAATCTGAGATATTCTTTTCTCCCAACTACAATGTGGCAAAAAAAAAACAACCCTACAACCGTCCGTGAATCGGTGATTTCCCACTAGGAAACCGCGCCTGCTACCAAAACTGTTTAATTCCACGCCTCAACCGAACGGCGTGGAATCTTGAGGGGCTGGGTTTTTGCCAGCACGGGAGAGAAAATCTTGATTGTTACTTTACCTTGCCGTCGTAGACCGGAAATCGAAAGCTCGATTCGAGGCAGGAATGCGGGATAGGAGAACAAGTTTGGGTAGGATAGGGACTGAATCTCACTATTCACTGCCCGACGCTGTCGCCGGCGTGCTGCCTGCCGACACGAGGAGTCACCGTCCGATACGACGATGTCCAATCACAACATGGATCACTCAACCGCTGACGCGAATCTACTTATTTCCCGATGATGTTGATGATTAACACTCCGACCAGGCTCGACACCTGTATTAGACAATTGTTACACCGAAATACAATCAATGGCCCGACGCCTGAGCAGACATGTTTTTTCTCCCGACAAGAAAAAACAAACCTCCAATTTTTCATCTCGTTGGTACGAGTGACAGCTGCGGTTCCGTTTCCGCTAGTGATGTCCCAATTACTCGCGGTCGATCCGCGCAACAAAAACCCGGTGCGTTCCGAAGCATAAATATTAAACATATTTAAAAAAAACGTTACTTCATTCACTGTCCCTGTCCTGTGTCAGTGGGTATTGTTCCGAGTTCTCTGCGTTTTTCCATTTCCAGTAATTATCGACGAATTTGCTTCTTGTATTTTGGATTAAGGACATTTTCTTTGCGATTTGGTTGGATTTATTATTGAAACGACGACATCTGCTTATAATCACGTATAAAAGCACAGTTACTCACAAAATTCGTAAAGGAAAAGAATAGAACAAAATATGTCGATGATCTCGCCGCATCTAAAGGAGTAACTCTGTTGCGCCTTCCTCCATATCACTGTGAGTTGAATCCAATAGAACTGATTTGGGCACAGGTCAAGTCTTACGTAGGAAGAAATAATAAATCTTTTAAAATGGCAGTAATAAAAAATTTGCTAAAAGAAGGATTGGCGAGAGTCGGAGCAGACCAATGGGCAAAATGCGTCGGTAACGTTCAAAACGAAGAGGATAGGATGAAAAAATTAGACGGCCTTATGGATGTGGCTATCGACGCTGTGACTCAGCCTTTTATTATAAATGTGACCGATGATGACACATCAAGTGATGATGAATCTGTCACAAGCGAATGACGCGCGTCAGGTTGGGATATTTCTCTATCTTCGGTTATTTTCTATTCTACTAAATTTTCTAAAACAATTAAATTAAGTTTTTTAGTATGATGCTAGAGCTCGTCTAAGCTGAAATTACGCGCCCCACTTGGTTTTGTACTAGTAATAGAAAAAAATCGATCGAAAATCGACAGCGAACTATATCTCTTTGATCAATGCCTTTGACATCAGTGTAGGTACAACACTCAAATCTCGCTCAATCATAGACAACTGTCAACTGACATTCTGTTTACATTATTATGAAATGCTATTGAAATGGTGTATAAAGACTTTAATTTAACGACCAACTATTGTATTTATTAATAATTTTCTCGCTAACGCGACGCTTTAGAGTATGCAGCATATTACTTATTTTGCAATAAAATTTTAGGTGAAATAAGCTCATCGGGGTATCTAGTAATTTCAAAAAAACAATAAAAATACACATAACTAAATCGACAATTATACAGGGTGTCTCATTTAAATCGGTCAGTATGGGAAAGTCTGAAACTATAACACATACGAAAATCTGTTCGTAGGAACCATGTCATCGATTTTAATAAGAAGTAAAACTGCATTCATACATTTGAAAAAAAAATCTGTACTCGGCTCGGGAATCGAACCCGGTGGTTTTAAAAAAAAAACTTAAGACTATTTCTGTTTAGATATCGATTTCTGTAGGTCTTAAGCAGTAAATAGGTCTATGAAACATGATGGCTTAAATGAATAAAATGCATTGTTTTCACATACTTTAATTTATTTTTGAAGGTGTTCGAAGTGACCACCGTTTTTTTCAATACAATGTTCAACACGTTTAGGTAACGATCTTATAATTGCATTTTGTATTTTCATGTGGTGAATTTGCGTTAAAATTATCTCTATGGCTGCTTTTAGGTCTTCAACGGTGATATATATTGTTTTGTACACTTCATCCTTAACGTAACCCCACAAGAAATAGTCAAGAGGCGTTAAATCACAAATAATAAAATAAATTAAACTATGTGAAAATAATGCAATTTATTCATTTTAGACATCATGTTTCATAGAGCCATTTACAGCTTAAGACCTATACAATCGATATCTAAATAGAAATAGTCTAAGTTTTTTTTTTCAAAACAACCGGGTTCGATTCCCGGGCTGAGTACAGGTTTTTTTTCAAATGTATGAATTCAGTTTTTCTTATTATTAAAATCGATGACATGGTTCCTAAGAACAGATCTTCGTATGTCTTATAGTTTCAGACTTTCCCATACTGACCGCTTTAAATGAGACACCCTGTATAGCAATAAACAAATGTCTTTACAAATCAAACACTTTTTTTTGCATTAACACACCATTCATTAATATAAATCGCTAATCACGATCATTTATAGAGCCGAAGTAAAATATCAACAAAATATATTGAAAAATATCAGCAGCTTCTACGAGTGTAATGTCTATTGGGAATTTTGACGAATTGTGAATGTCGGATCCCGTGTGAATGAGCTCTTACTCTAATTACAGATGTGAACGGGAAATTAGTGTGGTATAGTAGTTTGCATTAGTCTGCGACTTTTTTTTTATTGCTGGTAAAATCATTCTGCAGTAAAATCTTCTTAAAAATCTTGCGTGTGTTTTTGCCGTCCAGCCGGATCCGCGAGATACATGCAATCCCGACATTTTTTCACAGTTTTTCACCAGGAAATCTTAAATTAAAAGGGAGTATTTAATCACCCATCAAGGTAACTTTGTGGAAAAGGTTCATAAATACAGATCATATATCATTGCAATTAAGCACTATTATTTCTTGTTTTACAATTTATCGGTAGTATTTTTTTCACATCGCTGTCGATATTAATTGGACAAATTGGTAAAAGATAAATTATTGTAAATATGCTATTTGTGTATTACGTATAAATAAACGTATTTCTGATATTTCTGAAATAATTTGGGAAATCTTCCGCTATCCCAATGTATAAGTACAATGAAATATATAATCCAAAATTGACGCTACATCTATTTAAGCAAAGAGTTGCGTTTATCTGAGGTGCTACTAACATATTGTAAGACGCCCCCAAAACATATACTCCACGCCACCCAGAACTACGAATCTAGTAAGAATAAAGTCAGTCGACACATTGACACCTTGAAAGAACAAACACGATTTTAAATACTACGGAAAGAATCCTAGCACACAAAATGGGATGAAGTTAGGGTCGCCTCAAATCAATTATACCAGGTCCCGGAAGCAGACAGCGAACTGAAAGCACATTGGACAACCCTGATGGGTTGTCCTTCTCTGTTCTGCTGAACAGAATGGTGAAAATCAACCAACAACACATGAAACATAAGATCAGGAAACATTTTGCTGCTCTCTCATCACATATCCTCCCCTGTCCAAACTTCCTATATTGCTTAAAGGTTGCATTAATCGGTCGATTCTATTCATACTCATCCCCTCTCCCCCGAACAGTCACTCCCCCCCCTCTCAAAAAGCGGGCCCTCTGGTATGACGGCCTTTTGACCGGACTGCACATAGCCATATGTAGGTAAAGCGTTAATATTGGGTGGGCAACTTCATAAGCTTTTTAAACTTCACTCGTTCACCTACTGTATCTACGACTACTGAATCTTTAACTTCCTGGCCCTACCCTTTAAATTAATACAAAACGAGAGCTTTGCATAACTTATTCCGATACTTTACCTGTACTCCCTTATTCGTCTTCTTCTCGTTGCTGTGAACGCACTGTCGAATACCAGAAGGATTTGTGATGTAGAGCCACTCGACGTTAGTCAGTGAGTCTTGGTCTACTGGCCTCTCACGCAGCCGCTGCAGTCTGATGCAGGTAGCCTTCTCGATGTAGTCGAATGCCTTGATTATACTCTCGGATAACTCGTCGTCTGTTGGTAAATGCGTGGTGATCAACGACGAAGGAGTTCCATAAGTGTTGCTAGATCTACAGTGGCGTATTGTGAGATCCGTGAGGGGATGGTATCGCTAAATTAAAGGACAGAGACAAAAAGGGAGAGAGGAAGTGAATGTCATTGAAACATCTTTGGTTGTTTGACGTGACGTGACATAACGACCTCTGTGACGCAGCGGTTGTGGCTCTGCCTACCATGCGAGAGGTCCCGGGTTTGATCCCCGGCTGGGGGTAAAAAAAAACCCAGGTCTTGGATGTTTATATGTGTGACGTCGCTGTTTCTGGTTCCCACGACACAGGGAATCCTAGTGTGGGGCCAGAAGCAATGCAAAAAGCTGAAAAATGAGCATAGGATAGAAGAGACTCATCATCATCATCATCATGGTCGCCCCACATTGAACCACACAGCTGGATATTGGCCTATTTTCTTAACCTTAACCTTCCTGTGCCGACTGCAGAGAAGAATAAGAAGAAGGGAATAAAGAAGAAGAGAGTAAGGACTAGAAATCTTTGCTGTCAATACCCTCAACATTACCATAAGTTTTCGAGTCAATAAAGTACGGCACTATCCCGTGCTTCCACTTCTTTGGCCATGGTAACGGTTGGTTCGCCGGCTTTTCTATAACGTCATTTGTTCTGTTGGAAGCACCATCATCATCTCCTGGACCATCGAGCAGCGCCGGGGCGAAGTTGAATCGTCTACTAGGCTTATCACGGACGCTTTTCTGTTACATTTATACAATGAGAATGATTGACTGAATACAAGTTGCTTATGTATTATTTAATTCTACGCGTTACTGATTGATGACGACCATCTATCTATATGGTCTTGTTCGAGACTAGGGGAAATAATTACACAAATGATGTCTTGGGGGCTTAGTGGGCGGAGCTCCACGTAAGTAGTATTAAAAGATCACCTTGGTAGTAGTTGTTTCAAGGCGCTTTGTCCTATACGGCACTGGTTCGCCATCCTTAGTGACTTCGTCGTATAAGTTGTCCACAATTCTCTCCACCCTTTGCGCTTCATCGAAGTCCAATCCTTCGGTAAGCAATACATCGCGCTTGGCTCGTTTCAACCTCATATTATTCTTAAATGAGACTGTAAGGTTATGACGATTAGTCCGTTGTGTATTGGCTGCCAGGTGGTTTCGGATAGGTAGGTGATGGTTTTCAGCTGTAAACATTCTGCACAAGTCCAAAGTGTCTTGTCGGCTTCTGTCGATGAGTTTTTGGTCGACTGCAATAAAATAAGCAGATACTTATTGAAAAATCGTTACAGTTTATTTGATTTTCTTTTAACCCTTTAAACAAACGCGAGCCATTTCGAACAGTAGATGAAAATCGATCGCTTTGCCGGGGTAATTCAGGGTCGGCGATTTCATTTCTTTGACTCGTTTTATAGGGTTCCGTACCCGAAGGGTACCAAACGGGACCTAAAAAGGATCCGGCCGACTTTTTATTTTATGTGTACTCAAGTTTATGATTTAAGTATTTTTTGATGTTCTTACATGTTCAACCTAACACGAAGGATAAAGGGGGCTTCGCTTCGCTCACCCTCTTTACCCTTCACCTCAGTTACCGCAGCATTTTGCCCTGATATTTGCTGTGCAAATAGGTATTTTTGATGTGCAGTTTAATATTTTCCATTTATTAAGGGTAGCACTGCATACGTTACGCGATGGTTGGAGACGCAATAACAGATTGTCAATCAATCATCTCCAGTCAGCTCCGCCTATCATGCCATGTTCAAAAAGTTTTCAAAAATTATTGATTATGCATACCCACTTTTCACTAGCACTTAAGTACCTACTCGTATCTTATGTGAAGTAGTTGGTTCCTGCTTACCTTTTCTGACACTTAGATCATGTTGTATGCGGCAAAGCACGAAAGCAAAGTGTAGAGCTATGTATAGCGCCAACTTGTTAGCTGCACTCATTTTCACCAAAACTTTAGTCCACTGAACAACTATACACCATATTTTACAACTCTGTAGGTGGTTATGATTTTTTTGATAAGAAATATACAGGTTGTCATTAAATTAGCTGACCATATTTTGGGGAATTATAGTACCCATCATTATGAACAACTTTCCATCTGGTCGCCAACGCATTTTTTTTGTCAACAAATATAATGATCACCAAAATATTTTTTTCCTACCCAAAATGGATAAATGAACACCAAAAGTTGCAAAAAATATCAGGGCAAAATACTGCGGTAGCTTAGGTGAAGGGTAAAGGGGGTGAGCGAAGCGAAGCCCCCTTTATCCTTCGTGTTAGGTTGAACATGTAATAACAACAAAAAATACTTAAAACATAAACTTAAGTACACAAAACATAAAAAGGAATTTGGTGATCATTTATCCAACCAAAATTTGGTGGACATTTATCCATTCTGGCAGTCATTTCGAATTTATTGGTAGTAAAATATGTAGGTGCGTTTTTGGTAATCGTTTAAACATAAGCCATTTTTTTTGGTTACACGTAATCCGCTGATCGGGCCAATGCACTGAGGGATGAACAATATTTTTCATATGCAACCATGTTTCTTGGGGAAAATTATTTATAATGTACTATCTACAAAGGTCCAAAATATGGCAAATAAATTAAATGCCACCCTGTATATTTAGTAATATATTTACAGGTTTATGGTCTACTGAAAGTGTTTCGGCGATGATTACGCAAGCAAATGAAAATCTCATTTGTTTTTAACATCTACCTACTTTTCATACATTTAGGGTAACTTGCACCAGAATTTTTGACAGCTGCTAAATACACTTTAAATGCAATTTCAGAACAGTTGTATTAAAGTTGTGCTCAAGCTGAATTTTGCGGCTGTCAATACTCAAGTGCAAGTCAGTCTTAAAGGGTATAACAGAAAGGTGCTATAAGGGATATCATTTTCCTGATGTCCCATATATGTAACTACATACTGATAACTACATATATCCCGACTACTAACCCGTCGATAGTAAACTTTGTTGACACGATGAATTCATGTCGCTTGAGACAGTATAATAACGAAGTTAATCACTATTGTCACCTTTTAGACCTAGTTTTATCGAATGACTGTATCAATGTAAAAACATGTACTGCACCACTAGTTTCAGAAGACCTATATCACAAATCACTCCATATTAGGGCCGACTTTGTCCAAATTCATACACTAGAAGAACCAGTTAGGTATAGGCATATCTACAATAAGGGGGACTACTCCAGTAACACCAAAGCCTTGTCTAATATCGACTGGCCAACTACTCTTGGTGGGGGGGCAGTGTAGATGAAGCCCTTAACACATTTTATCAGATACTTTACGCTATTAGATACAAATCCCATGAAACGGCTCCAGTCTAATTCACATCCTCTCTGGTATAACTCGGCCCTTGTCAAACTAATTAAAGAATAATATAAATTTCATAGTAAATACAAAGTATATAATAATTTATGACACATTCTCAAAGCTAAGACAGCGTGAGATCGCGGTCGAACAATTTACTTTCCCTGAGGCTTTTTGTTCTTATGCCAAAAGTAAATATAAATCTACATCATTCCCTAGTATTATGAAATATAAAAATACCACTGCGAACACAGTTGAGTCAATAAGTTACTTATTTTCGACTTATTTTCATTCCACCTTTCTTAGCGGGGGCTCTTCCGATACTCAAGGGTCATCTGCTTCCTCTTCTTCTTCTACATCGAAATCTCTCCAGCTGAAGTTTTTAAAATACTTAAGTCTCTGGCTAATATAAATCAGGTGGGCCAGATTTTATTCTACCGATCTTCATTGTTAAATGCGCTTCAGAACTTACATTACCTCTTTGCATTCCTGGAATATGGAAGTAAGCCTTTACTTCACTAACTCATAAAAAAGGAGATAAAAGTTTCGTAGAACTAAATAAATTCTTGAAAGGATTATCCACAACAGCTATACGCGGGGCTTGGGTCTAACTTCATGGAGGAGCAACATGGTTTTCTTAAAAAGCGGTCAACTACATCTAACTTATTGCTTACCTCAGAGTTTATTTCAGAAGGAATGGACAATCGTAATTAGGTCGATATCATATATACAGATTACAGAAAATGTTTCGAACCCATTGACCACAAAATACTATTAAACAAGCTCTGAAACGCTGGTATCCATGGCGATCTTCTCCGTTGGTTCTCTTCCTATATTTCGAGTTTAATCAAGCTGTGGTACTTGCGGGCTACACATCTAACTGGATGTTTATTCCTTCTGGTGTTCCTCAAGGCTCGTTATTGGGCCCTTTATTATTGATTATATTTATTAGTGATGTTAACACCTGTTTCCTACATTCTAAAATACTATTATAGGCAGATGATATGAAAATTCTGAAGAAAATTAGGACTAGTAACGATGCTGACAATCTACAGTCAGATCTAGATCGTTTTGAGACCTATTGCTTAAATAATAAACTTGATTTAAATATTTCAAAATTATTTTATACCTCCTTGTCACGGAAACAAAATCCAATTAATAACAATTATTCAATCAACAGTCAATCTGTAACCAAAGTAAGTAGTATGAGAGGCTCGGGGTGACTTTTGATTCCCATTTATTATTTAGCACGCACACAGACAACAGTAGCCAAATCACATAAGGCCATGGGTTTCCTAATGAGAACATGTACTTACTGACTTTAAAAACTTAAAAACGAACAAGATTTTATTCTGTGCATTTGTAAGGAGCCCCCTCGAATATGCATCGCAAGTGTGGAACCCCAGGTATGATCTCTCGTATTGAGGTTATAAGGAAAAAAATCTTACGTTATCTTGACTACAAGAGTAAGCAAATACTGTCAGGCTACGAACAGCTATGTTTAAAATACCACTTCCTACCTCTAGAGACTATGCGAAGAATAAATGACATATGCTACATAATGAACATAGCCAATGGGATACTAGATAATAGTGAATTGCTATCATATATTGGCCTACGTACAGGTACACTACGATATAGACAGCGTCCTACTATTCACGTTCAACTTACACGTACCAGTCAGACATACCATACCGTATCATAGACAGAATTAGTTTCTTATACGTGCAGAGATATAGACAGAAATCGTTTCTTATATGTGCAGAGATATAGACAGAATTAGTTTCTTATACGTGCAGAGATATATACAGAATTAGTTTCTTATACGTGCAGAGATATAGACAGAATTAGTTTCTTATACGTGCAGAGATATAGACAGAATTAGTTTCTTATACGTGCAGAGATATAGACAGAATTCGTTTCTTATACGTGCAGAGATATAGACAGAATTCGTTTCTTATACGTGCTTGCGACGGTTTCAATCGTCTACCTGCCCACTTGAATATACCTACCTGTTTTACATTAGTACTCCCTCAGTAAAATGACTGTTGGCTTGTGAACACTTTGCCAATAGATCATATACTGTACCCACTCTTCCCGAACGCGCCCCTCTTAACTAATTTGTTTTCTAAATTTTATAGATAGATAGATAATCCATTTATTCACTGTAAGAATACACTTAAATACAAGCAATACAGATTCTAACAAAACTTAAGATATAAAGATAGAAAGAAACTATACATGTGCCACAGTGAATAGGCCCTGGCTCAGCATGTGTTGCAGATAACTGCAACGCTGGTAATTCTGCCAGAACCCATTTTACAGAGTGAGTGGAAGCTTCAGCTCATCTTCAGGAATTTTCTATTATCCTATCTTACAAATCGCTTCTTAAAATATAAGCTTGCATATTGTACGACTATTTTCATTTTATCTATGTAATCTGTTTTTCCAGTATTCGTGTATGTTCTATGTCTCTGTGTGTGTGTGTGTATGTGTGTGGATATGCATGTGTGGTGTATATGTATGTAAGTGTTATAATCTAAAAGTATAGACCTCGCTAACAGGGGGACTGTGAACCAATTTATAGGTAAGTAATTTAGATTCAATCAAAATCAATAAAGTAGCCGCACCAATAACTTTGTAAACTACATTTTGCGATTTAAAATACAATCTTTTACATTTCACGAAAATAGCTATAGTCTTTTTCACTAACTCTCATGGTCTGTATATATCCTCTTTACTAATCCGTCCCCTATTTCGAGGAGTCCTAACTTGGTATGTTTTGAAAATATTTCTTGGGTTTTTAGAAAACAGGCAGCCGAAAGGTAATGATGTAGTGTATTTTTAGAACCGGCTCATGAAGCCCTTTAATTTGATACCCCACACGATTGGTTTCAGAAAGGAAAAAAATACAAATCCCATACAAAAAATTAATGACGTCATAACTCCCCCTCCCCCTCCCCCCAAGGGGAAAATCTTTCTGATCATCACTGACTGAAAAGTGCTACGTAGTTCACGGGGTCTGTTAGTGATTTTATCTACACGCGTATCATAAACCCTCTTTACTGCGTACAAAAACCGCACGTCGTCGCACGCTGATCGTAATCAGCATAATGTTAAACTACTTGGTAAAAACTCATTTCTTATCTGAAAAATTACACATAATGACCATAATGTGTAATTTTTCTACACATTATGACATTCCAATTTCGAACGACGACGCCCGCCTGCTCGCCGCCCCTATTTTGTCTGTGAAGTTGGTACTGACATTCAAATTTCGAACGCCGACGCCCGCCTGCGTGAAGTTGGTGGTAGAGAACAAGCTAAACAACTGCAGAGCCACAATGCCGGTCAAACATGCGGTTCTCGAACACGTCAAGGAGAGCTTATGATATGTGTGTTGATAAACTAGTGTATGTAACTGCACAGTTGAATACACTAGTTTTTAATGCCTAATTATGTACATAATTAGGCATTAAAACTCTCGAGTGATATTATTATGACCCTCTCTCGAGTATTAATGCCCTCCATTATGTAGCAGTCACATAAACTACTATAAATGATCATATTCCTATGATATGTTCTTTCTCTCGCACCTTTATGAGTTAATAGTGAAAATGATGATTAGATTGACGACCTCTGTGGCGTAGGGGTTGTGGCTCTGCCTATCGTGCCAGAGGTCCCGGGTTCGATCCCTGGCTGGCGGTAAAAAAAAAAACAAGTCTTGGATGATTTAATGTGTGTGATGTCGCTGTTTCTGGTGCCCACAACACAGGGTTTCCTAATGTGGGACCAGAAGTAATGTATGTGCCTGTATGTAAATGTGAATGTATATATGTATAAATGAACATGTACACTGTTCGTCTTATAATTACAGACACTGAATGCGCATTAAAATAACTAAGCTATTCCTCTCTATATTTTTATCAGACTAAGTATTATTGGAACTTGCTACACAATTTGAAACTATTTGTGTAAGTATTGTGTAATGTTAAAACGAAATATTATCAACAAAACTTGTCTGTGTTTTATTCGGTGTATCCTAATTGTAAGCTGTATACATTTAACAAAGTAACGGCCATATAATAAAAGACACTACATGTGCTTAGAAGAAATAAAAAATATTGTTATTATTGAAATTATCTTTATTAGGAGCTCCGTGGTCTAATGGGTTTCACGCTTGCTTCTCATACAGGAGATGCAGGTTCGAATCCTGACCATGTACCAATGAGATAATTAATTTATCTTAAGTACCTTCTAACGGTAATAGAAAACATAGTGAGGAAACCTTCATTACTCCATAGCGGCGATGGGCTAGCCCCGTGTCACGCAAAATGGAGTATTGAATGACTGGCTCAAAGTGGGCACAATTTTGCCTCTGCCACCCCGTATGGGAAAAGGCGTGACGCTATGTTATGTTATGTGAAATTATCCTTATTTCACAAAATTCCTAACACATTTATAAAACATTCATCAACTTTGGCAGAAATGTCAGAACGTACAAGCTTCTACCGGAATGTGCTCCCATGCTTCTGCAAAACGTTGATCGACGTTTGATGTCCGCTTTGTCGTCACTATAGAAACATTGTGGAACCAGGTGAACAAGACGTTCACCTGGTTCCACAATTTTTCTATAGGATTTGAATCCAGGCTGTACGGGGGCCAAATACTACTTTTGCAGTGTGTTTCGGATCATTATCCTGTTGGAAAGTCCAAATGACCGGTAAAATTTGCTCGGTATAGGGCAGTATGGCTTGTTATAATATATTCTTGTACTGGAATTTAACCATGTTGCCTTTTATTTCCCTGACAGGTCCAACAGCAAGTTCTAAAAAAAATCACCCCCATGTTTGACTACTTTCTTGGTATACTTTGGATCCATTTCTTCGTCAAAAAAATTGTTTTCCGTCAGAATTAATCATGTACATTTTTGTTTCATCGGAAAAAAGCTCATGTTTCCACTCTCGTTCAGTACAGTGTTAATATTTTTAAAAGTGCTTCATTTTGATTTTTCAAAAGAGCTTCATTTTGCTTTTTCAAAAAAGACACCTTCCAAGACACTCTTCCGTAAGTTTGCCTCCGTCTAATTGTTTTTGCATACACACCTTATTCGACCCTCCTGCACCAAACAACTCCGAACATATCATTTATGATCCCTCAAAATAATCTTTTTTGCCAAAAATAACATTATAACATTTTTTACATACAGGCACATACATTCCTTCTGGCCTCACACTAGGAGACCATGTGTGGGAACCAGAAACAACAACGTCACACACATATTAACATCCATGACCTGGGGATTTTTTTCTTCTTTATCCCCAGCCGGGATGGAACCCGGGACCTCTCGCATGGTAGGCAGAGCCTTAACCGCTGCGCCACAGAGGTCTTCAATACCGTCTTAGAGTCTTGTCCCGCGGAGTACTTGTCCTTGGTCTCGGTTTTCTAGGTACGTTTTCGGTCGTGTTGACCTTCATGATATATTTTATGGCATTCATCACCATGTCCTTAGAACAGTTCCAGTGGTTTGCTATTTTTCTGTATTACCAATCTTTATTACGAAAGTTAAAATTAATCTTCCTAGTGGACGAATCGCAACTTTTGTTTTTTCCCGTATTTATTGGTTTATCTACACACGTATCATAAACCCTCTTTACTGCGTACAAAAACCGCACATTACGATCAGCATAATGTTAAACTACTTGGTAAAAACAAATTTCTTACAAATTACACATTATGACTATAATGTGTATTGTGTGTGTGTCTAGTATATTATAACATTCAAATTTCGAACGCCGACGCCCGACTGCGTGCCGCCCCTCCTTTGTTTGTGAAGTTGGTACTACTGAACAAGCTAAACAAGTGCAAAAGAATTATCAATGCCACCATGCCGGTCGAACATGTGGTTCCTGAACACATTAAAGAGAGCTTATGATATGTGTGTAGATAAACTAGTGTATGTAACTGTACATAATTAGGCATTAAAACTCTCGAGGGATATTATTATGAAACTCGCCTTCGGCTCGTTTCATAAACACACTCTCGGGTATTAATGCCCTCCATTATGTAGCAGTCACATAAACTGCTATTACAACGGATTAATTTTAACGAAAAAGTTAGATATTGTAGGTAATAGTAATCGCAACTTTTGTTTTTTCCCATATTTATTGGTTTAAAACATATTAATTTTATAGAAAAGGTAGGTTTTATAGGTAATATCGACGTTTCATGAATTTACCCGACTAAACACAAAAAAACAGAAGGTAGTTTTCTTTTATTTCTAAAATTCAGAACACAGCCTTTGTTGTCTTTAATTAGCTGGCCAGCTACAAGTACGTTCAAAAAGTTTGTGTTACGTCCCCACGGTGAGCAGCGTCTAAACTACTAACGAACACAATTATTTTCGTCCCACATTTTAAGAATACAACGTCTTGTATGGTTGAATTACAATTACACTAGATTGAATACCTATTTTAGCTAATGTTAATACTAAGAAAGTTTTTGGTGGTCAATAAGGGGTGTCTATAATTGTGTGACCACCACTGTATGTATATGGCAGTAGCTAAGTAGATAATTATATCGATATTGATTTTCTAGTATAAACTAGATATATATTCGGCTGCAAAGTGCGTCCAGTTTTCAGCAGCGTTTTACGCAACTTCAACGGTATGAACACTTCAGTTGCATGTTTACATGTCTATTGAAACATTTGCAGGATGTTAATTTATCGACGGATTTTCGTAACTGTTGTTATAACCGACACCTTGCATTGCACTAGATTGATCCAAGACGGAATTAGTTTTGCAATTATTCACAAACAAAAGTGCTTGCAGGATATATTTATAATGGCTAGTAATTAATCACACATCAAAAATACTCATTTGCACAGCAAAAAAGGATCAACAAACACACTTTTTACGTTTTAAATATTTAATGAGTACTTAAGTTTATGTTTTAAGTTTGTTTTTGTTGTTCTTACATGTCGAACCTAACACGAAGAATAGAGGGGGCTTCGCTTCGCTCACCCCTTTACCCTTCACCTAAGTTACCGCAGTATTTTGCCCTTATATTTGCTGTGTAAATAAGTAGGTATTTCTGATGTGCAGTTTAATATTTCCATTAATAATTAGTCAGTGTGTTACAGTACTGATTGCATTAGGGCTGAAAGATAGACCGAGAGTTAAGTTTAGTTCAGTCACCAGTGCTAACTCGCTTTAACTATAATATTTGGCCCCTTGTTTTTTTTTTTAATTATTATACTCGTAAAACGGATAAATAAATTTTAGAATCGGTCATCATTTGGGAGCTAAGATTTATCACCAGATACATAATATAACATGGGCACATTTGAAAATAAAAATAAACCTCTTTCCGTCGCATTGTGTCGTGGTTCAACATAGACGGTTTGCTCACTGACTATATATAATTAATTAAAATAATCAAATGCTGAAGAAGTCTCAAGTTCAAATAGAGGTAAAAGAAGAAGTTTTTGAACGTCCGGCACTTGCTCTGAAAGCCAAATCCTTTAATTAACTTAAAGTACTTACATATAGTCTCAATTGGATCTGTCAAAGTAGAATTATCCTGGGAATCACATATTAATTACATTGAAGGTGCAAGCTAGGTGACACATTTCGCAAAAGGCAGCTAAAAAGGGTAAAATTCGATACATAAACTATTATATTATAATCCTTATCGTGTCCCCGATGAAAGCTAAGTACTTATCTCTTCCTACTAATAGGCAATATGCAATGCATGCGCTCAGTATGGCAACGTGTGCCGATTCATCCACCATGCGAACACCGTCTATG
This sequence comes from Argyresthia goedartella, assembly GCA_949825045.1. Lineage (NCBI taxonomy): Eukaryota > Metazoa > Arthropoda > Insecta > Lepidoptera > Argyresthiidae > Argyresthia > Argyresthia goedartella. The sequence continues at coordinate 18,999,922 of OX463828.1, forward strand.
AATGAACGATAGCTATCTTCGATCCAAGTTCGTCTCCACCTGCACACTGGCTGGCCGACCTGCTGTTTCGCGGATTTAGAAAGTTAATATTTTTATTCCGGCACAAAGTTGGACAAGGTTGTGTGGCCAGGCCCAGGCAGTCGCGGTTTGTATGTCAGTGTGTTCAGACGTGCTGTGAAAGCAGGTGCGTTCGCCTGTCAAGTGAACTGTGCTCCCGTGACTAATATAACGGCTTCTTTTATCTGAGTAAGTTTTTGCTGATATACAGACGTACCTTTAGAGTAGTAATAAACAGGTTGCAACAGAAAGGTGTGCACATATGTAAAGGGGTTGTAAGGGACATAATTATGAACAGCTTTCACTATGAAACCTATTTGATCAGAGCAACTTAATTGTTTACTTCTCTATACAAATCAGCTGACCGTCCGGCCCAAAATGTATGGAGAAGTGACAATAAAAATTGCTCTGATCAAATCGGTTTCGTAGTGAAAGATGTTCAGAATTATGTCTCTAACAACCCCCTTTAAATATGTCTACACCTTTCTGTTGCCCCCTGGAGATCGGGTTTGGAATGTTTCGATGTCGAATATATTCTATAGAAATGTGACATATTTTGAGACAAACATAGACATACTTCTATGTAAGTAGGTTGATAAAGGTATAGTTTTTAATGGAATGTCGTGGCCAGGCAAGGTACGAGGCTCATCATTAAGTTTTGTCAAAGTTGGAGGCTCCGACCGCACTTTTGCCATACCTACATCGATGTTGATATATGCTGGGTATTGTCAACTGTCAACCCAACCTTAAAGCGCCAGTCCTCAGAGGAGACCCAAAGCCCGAATAAATATACAATTTGTATAAATCCATGTCCTTCAATGTTTTAGTTTGAAACCATTATACTTTCTTCGGAACTATTCGAAAAAAAAACTAAATAGATGTTTTTCACCTGAAACTAGCTATCTCTTGGGATCTAAAGAAACATTGATATGATTATTGGGTCTTGGGTCAATATATCTTGAAAGTGTTAGTTTGAAAATAAGTGCAATCAGTGGTTTTTGAAACATAAATTAAGCACACAATTTATTAACGTTTCTGCCGCAGCGACTGACTTAACAGCCATGTTACACTGTGAGCTATTATGAACTTTATTTCAATATGGTTGTGTCTAATATTCATCCACCACGAATCGAGTTTCTAATTGTACCGATACACGCGCCTTAACTTAGTGATGGATGGCACAAACCTAAGAAACATTAAGATCCTGACACTCTCTTGAAGAGTGTCAGGATCTTATATTGTTTTGTTATCAAAACGGATGCGGATCTGATCTGCGATTGGTGCTCCCGGTTGTATTTATATGCAAACCGTTTTATAAAAACATTAACTATATATCAGCTAAATTTCTGTTGTCAGAGTCATAGAACCCCACTTTATCTAGATAGATTTATACAGATAATATAACACAGAGAACGCATTCTATTAGCAGTCAAATTCATAATGGCTAAATACAAACCGCTGAAGTTAAGAGATGTCATAATGGCGCAGTTATATTGCCCTAACAAGCCTACGTCTGCAAGTATTTCAGTACCAGTAAAACGATTTGTGTTTGCAGTATTGCATCCGAACCGAACCTATCTCTACATAATAAAGTAAGGATCATAAAACAAGATTATAGTTCCTATGGCTTTCTTTGAGAGAGCTAACTAACGTTCAAATGTATTAGTGAGAATGTAATATGGGAAACAGCGCGACTAGACACTAACTGAATACGTGGTTAACGGTACATATTGTAGGTAACAACCTTTGCTGAACCAACGAAAGTTATAAAGAGCGGGAATCAGCTACATTCCAGTTATAATTCCAACGATTAGAGAATGAAAGTGGTGCGGTGACTATTAGCTGACGCTGACTAGAATTTTCATATTTTTTATATTAGATGACAATCTTACACAAATCGAACAAGGCCCATAGTAAGCTCAATGGCTACTACTGGTACTAGACGACGATATATTGAATAGAGATAAATACTTATGTAAATACATACAAAACATCCAAGACTAAGAAACAAATATTCATGCTCATCACACAAATATTTGCCCTTACCAGGATTCGGATCCAGGAACATCAGCTTGGTAGACAGGGTCACTACCCCCTAGGCTGAACCGGTCGTCACGAGAATGATCACTATGTAGGTAACATGTTGGTCATTCTAATCTGCACCCTAAATACTGATTTGATCTCATCTACTACCAAAGCAAGGTATATATCTAGGTCTAGTCAAAACCACATAAATCATTTTACTAACATTTTCAAAAAAAAATAACAGTTCTTTAGCTTCAATTTTTTTATTAATCTGTTTATTAATTTTGAGTATTTAACTGCAGCTTTCAACCAGCAGTACATGCATTATTTAGGGCATATCATACATTGTATGGCAATAGAAAAGATTTCATGTAATGTTGTTTTGCCAAACTCTGTGCTTTGAATACATCTCATATTGATCCGTGTCTAGAATTATCTATTTACACGAGCGGAAATAATCATGTAGTTTTTAGCCAATGAACGAGAGTGCCTGATAGAGATAAATAATCGAGAAAAGTATTATGTAAAGAATGCAGAAGCCTCTGCCACAATGATTGTATAAATATTCTTTGGGTACGGAACCCTAATGATTAAAACTGTGTCTGCCCGACTCTACACTGTTCCTTGCACCTATTTTGAATATTTTATTTTTACATACTACCAAAAATGCCAAAGGACGTATTACGAGAACAATAAATGCAGGTGTTTTTGTCACATCATTGGCACTGGCACTGCCCTATCGCTGTAGTGCATAACAATTAGTGCATAATCGCATTGTGCATCGTGATATGGAAGAATAAATAACCATACATTACAACAGAGTGATTAAGCAATTCAGAAACAGCACATTACCGTGATATTAGCCTGTACTTTTTACATGCGGCCACCCTTAAACAGCATTATTTAATTCTCAAAGGGTCATGGGGAAATGATATATGTGGGAATATATCGGTAGTTAATGCAAAAACCAATGAAAAATTACATACTTCCAGGCGTTATTAAGGGTTAACTGGACGGTTAGCTTACTGATTGCGTATGCGGTTACATACGTTAAGTAATAGTGCTACCGGTCAGGTGCTGAGATAACCTGAGTTCGGAATTGTAGCTGGCACTTGAGTGTTTATAACAACTAGAATCTATGGACATACACTAGGCCCCCTTCTTCATATGCTAGTCAACACTTTTCTCTGAGCAACTTTGAAAACTCCATAAAAGAGGACGCGGTTCTATCTCAACCAGCAATAACGAAATTTCATTCATCGTTGGAAAGGTCTAATTGAGACTATTAATGATTACAATGACAAATGGTCCAAAACATTGTGTGAAAATAATTAGCTTTAGCAAAAACATAAATAATAATTTAATTCATCTATCTATAACTTTTCTCATACAGTGTATTGAGACTTCCCACCATAATAATAGCAAATAATAGATTTGAAATTATCTTTCTAATGATATACGTCTGGTCTCGGGGCCAACACGCCCACCCTCCTTTGGATGGATTTTTATGGTTTATTGGAAGAAATCTCTTGTTAGAGATAAATTAGCCTTTGTAAGTTATCTGTAACTCTGTTTTGAACAATAAAGAAATTACGAAATAACGAGTGGATTCAGAGAATAGTGTTGAATGTACTATACAATTAGGTCCGCAGAGATGATCGATCCGTTTTGTATTTGTTGAGCGTCCTATCTGTTACATGTGTATACCTCTTTTAGAGCTAGCGGTTCATGTTTTAAAAATGTTAAAAATTAAGCAAGTGACTGAAATGTAATGTGTCATTTAAAAAAATTGCTGCCCGGTTTCCGAAAGGCAACTTAGCTGTTGACAACTTGTTAAACTCTTGTCAATCACATTTCAGGCAATCACGCGCCGCTATTTTGAGTTAATCTTCGATTAATCGGCTGTTACGTCTGACCACTCTTCCAGAAACTGGGGTAGGTAGGTAAGCCATTTAAATTGATACCACCACGATAGTTTTTATAACAAAAAGATTTTTCCCAGCCTCTGTACTGTCAAACCCAAAAATGCAAAATGGCCGCTTCTGTCACGGGGTCGCACGCGAACTCCGCGCGCTAACGTCCCGTTTCATTAAAATGACGATATCTCTATTTTTTCTATGGGAGCTCTCTAAGAAAGTTATATCGTTGGAATGGCTTTTAAATAAGCTACCGGATAAAAAAGAATATTCCAGTTTTACCTAGCAATATATTTTAATTTTAATTTTAAATCTATTTTTTTTTTCCAATTATTGTAGAAAGGTCGTTAAAAATGAAAAAATATAGCATTATTTCAAAATGTTTGTAGTTTATTTACATCTAAATACGTTATCGCACATAAATAAATAACAATAACATGCCTCCCCATACAATAATCCTGGAAAGCAATCACCACAACCACACCACCACTCAACAAGCGCTGGCACGTGACTGAGGGCGCGATATTTCATTGCCTCGGTCAACCACTAATGCTTGCTTTAGAGTAGAAACAAAGGATGTTATGCCTTTCTCCTTCTTTCGGCCACGTTTAGTGGAAGTTTGAGCAAGATAGACAAACGCTTTGATTAAATAACTGTCCTTATTTACCGCCTTTTACGCATCGGTCAAAATATGTCCGCGTGACAGACTGGGGTATTTTGCATCGGTCAAAATGTGTCCGCATGACAGTCTAGCGGGAAGATGACGTCATAAACTCCTGTCCTTTTTCTCTTTTTTTCGTGCTTAAGGTCAAAATGATTTACATGATATTTCTTTTAACACTTTTATCTACACACGTATCATAAACCCTCTTTACTGCGTACAAAAACCGCACGTTACGATCAGCATAATGTTAAACTACTTGGTAAAAACTCATTTCATAATGTGTAATTTTTCTACATATTATGACATTCAAAGAAGAATGGCAGAGACCCATGTAGTTTCAGTACCATTGTTAGGCTTAGCGTAAGGTATTGAAAATATTCAGAAATAATAGTTCTTGTAATTACTAAGAAAAAAGGTAATCGCAGTATATTTTTAAAACTTGGGGTTTATTTGTTATTTAATGATATCAGAGCGCTAAGAATATGACGCGTTTTGACATTTTACCTAGGCATAGGTACTTTATTTGGAACAGGCCATAAAATAAACATATCAGACAATTGTACCTACTAAAATAAGAGTTTCATTACCTACGTATTAAAAAGTAAAAAAATATTTTTGAATTTCGCGGGCACTCACTTTAGTCGCGTTAACATATTTGTCTAACATTGTATGTACCTACGCTGACAGCCGCCATTTTGGGCCAAATTACGTGCCGCGATCTGTACATAGTATGTTTCTATTTGTAAGCATAGCTCTTCTTCCGCTCAATCTACTTCTCCTATCTAACGATGGTTTGCTGAAAGAAATCTCTTGTTAAAGCTCGTCTTTGTACTCTTCTCTCCTAAAAGTTATCTGTATTGTTGTACAATAAAGAAATTATGAAAATCGATACAACGCTGATCCGATAATCCATCGCTCGATTTCAGATTTGAAACAACGATGCGGTAATGCGTTTGATATGGTAACACACGGGTAAAAAAGAGGCTTATAGTGAGCGGCTACGTTCCATTATTGCAACTGAGATACTACGAATCGCGTTTTGTTACCTACACATAATGATTATACTTATTTTTGTTTCCGAAGTTCTAAAAATGTATTCTAAACTGAAATATTACACTCCAAACTTGACCTTTAAAACACAGAAACTTGAGTCTCCAACGATGTCTTATTAGTTGGGTACTGAGCCTGCCATTCTTCTTTCGAACGCCGACGCCCGCCTGCGTGCCGCCCCCCACCTAGTTTGTCTGTGAAGTTGGTACTACAGAACAAGCTAAACAACTGCAGAGCCACAATGCCGGTCAAACATGCGGTTCCTGAACACATCAAAGAGAGCTTATGATATGTGTGTAGATAAACTAGTGTATGTAACTGTACATAATTAGGCATTAAAACTCTCGAGTGATATTATTATGAAACTCAAAGAGAGCTTATGATATGTGTGTAGATAAACTAGTGTATGTAACTGTACATAATTAGGCATTAAAACTCTCGAGTGATATTATTATGAAACTCGCCTTCGGCTCGTTTCATAAACCCACTCTCGAGTATTAATGCCCTCCATTATGTAGCAGTCACATAAACTACTATTTTCTTCTACTTACTGAATTTCGCGTTGTGCCGTTAGCATTATTGTTGATCTGAGTTTCCGCGTGGGAAACAGAACCGGGAATTTCCGTTTGCGTTGAGTAGTAAATATTCCTAATAAGCATGCTTTTGCTGAGAGTGACTTAATACATCGCAGTCGTGATGGTACAACTGGTAACGACGAGTACCTGATAACGTATTCTTAGCGTTTTTAATTCTCTAATTTCCCACGTGGGACACTTATTATATGGCAACATTGCTAGCAATCAACGAATGACAAAAAAAATAAAAAATACGGCTGCAATGATTTGGTTTCATTGGATTTGGTTTGGCATAAAAATATAGGCATTGTCATAAGCCCATTTGTCAACAGTCAAGGCCTTACCATGCCCTACTAAGACGACTGCGTTTTGTTAACAGTATTTTGTTGAACGATGAGTCGGTCATCGATCTACAGATGACTATGACTATGTCAAGACTAATTAAAAACAAGTTTATGGCAATAACATTGATTACAAAATTTAAAGGGTTAAAGGGTAACAAGACAATGCATATAGCCCAAGGTAGGGCCACAGTATAATGCATTGCAATTAGTATTGATGAGTAAATGACTAATATAAAATACAAATGATACATGAGTTCAATGTTGCAGCTGTTGACATTCTCTTTGTAGTACAATAATTTATAATTTGGTGTTAGTTCTTCGCAAGAGTTATTTAGACTAGCCTCAGGCTGATCAATCCAAATGGGTCAGTAGGGAGAAGTCAGAAACTATGAGAGATAGTGACATCTGTTCTTAGGAAACATGGCTTCGATTTTAGATTTAATAATAATGGCATTCATTTTTTTTAAATCTACGAGAGATTCATAACCGGGAATCGAACCTGGTCGAAGTCTCGATAATAGTAGTTTATGCGACTGCTACATAATGGAGGGCAATAATAATCGGGAGTGGGTTTATGAAACGAGCCGAAACGACTAGAGAGTTTTAATGCCTAATTATGTACAGTTACATACACTAGTGTTTCTACACACATATCATAAGCTCTCTTTGATGTGTTCAGGAACTGCATGCATGTTTGACCGGCATTGTAGCATTGATCATTGCTCTGCAGTTGTTTAGCTTGTTCTGTAGTACCAACTTCACAGACAAACTAGGGGCGAAAGGCAGGCGGGCGTCGGCGTTCGAAATTTGAATGTCATAATTTGACAAATTTTGATACATTATGGTCATAATGTACAATTTTTCAGATTCTTTCTGAGTTTTTATCAAATAGTTTTACATTATGCAGGTCTTAAAGTGCGGTTTTTAGACGCAGTAAAGAGGGTTTATGATACGGGTGTAGATAAACAATATTAGGTATAAATTCTGCAAATTTATTTGTTGTTTTTGTTAATGGTGCGAATCATAAGTCACAAGGAACATTTTTTAATATTGTTTGGGTGGCATTTAAACGCATAACGAATTTAATAAATACCATTATTTAAAACAAAACAATCCAAAATGGCATCAAAAGTACTGATTGGACACTAAATTTGCACATACCAAAAAATACTGATTTTGCAAACTTTTTATACACTAATGTAAATATACACTGTTATTCTACGTGATGATCTAATATTTCGAAAGCATACCTAATATTTTTTACTTACCACCAATATCGTAACCCTAATTTATTAGAACCAAGCACCTAATAAACTTGTAACAACCATCTGTTTTTATAAATAAAACACAATTTAATCAATCACGTATATCTAATTATGCAAACTAAAAAACACTTTTATCTACACACGTATCATAAACCCTCTTTACTGCGTATAAAAACCGCACGTTACGATCAGCATTATGTTAAACTACTTGGTAAAAACTCATTTCTTATCTGAAAAATTACACATTATGACCATAATGTGTAATTTTTCTACACATTATGACATTCAAATTTCGAACGCCGACGCCCACCTGCATGCCGCCCCTAGTTTGTCTGTTAAGTTGGTACTGACATTCAAATTTTGAACGCCCGAATTTGGTGCTACAGAACAAGCTAACCAACTGCAGAGCCACAATGCCGGTCAAACATGCGGTTCCTGAACACATCAAAGAGAGCTTATGATATGTGTGTAGATAAACTAGTGTATGTAACTGTACATAATTAGGCATTAAAACTCTCGAGTGATATTATTATGAAACTCGCCTTCGGCTCGTTTCATAAACCCACTCGAGTTTTAATGCCCTCCATTATGCAGCAGTTTTAATGCCTAATCGAGTTTTAATGCCTAATTATGTACAGTTACATACACTAGTTTATCTACACACATATCATAAGCTCTCTTTGATGTGTTCAGGAACCGCATGTTTGACCGGCATTGCGGTTCTGCAATTGTTTAGCTTGTTCTTTAGTACCAAATTCACGCAGACGGGCGTCGACGGCGTTCGAAATTTGAATGTCAGTACCAACTTCACAGACAAACTAGGGACGGCACGCGGGTGGGCGTCGGCGTTCGAAATTTGAATGTCATTATATGTAGAAAAACTACACATAATGACCATTATGTGTAGTTTTTCAGATACGAAACGAGTTTTTACCAAGTAGTTTAACATAATGCTGATCGTAACGTGCGGTTTTTGAACGCAGTAAAGAGGGTTTATGATACGTGTGTAGATAAACTACTATTATGTAAAAAAACCCTTGTATACTGATTTGTGTGCAGCCCGGCTCAGCCATATTCTTTGCTGTCTGCGCCCGATCGTAGAGGAAGGGGGTGTAATTAGGCCCCCAGTTTGTTTTTCTTTATTAAATATAGTTTTTTTATCTCTAAAGACTCAATTTTGTTTAATAGTGCAGTTAGTCTAATAACTAAACGATGGTGTTAAGGTACAATAAATAATACCAAAGATTATGAAAATATTTTTCTATTTTTGTGTAAGTACCAGTTTTAGTTTCTTCAAAAAACTGGTGGTTATATAGTCCCCTAGTAAAAGTCACTGTAAAATTGAAACTGATCAAATTAAACCAAAACCAAATCAAAGAACGCGCAACATGTACTTTGCTAAATATAATAATAATAATATCTTGGACACTATTTACACACATTGATCTAGCCCCAAACTAGGATTCCCTGTATCTTGGGTACTAGACAACGATACACATACTTATATAGATAAATATTATACTTTGATATATAAACAACCATGACTAGGGTACAAACATCCGTTCTCATCAAACAAATATTTGCCCCCACCGGGACTCGAACCCGGAACCCTTGACTTCGTAGGCAGGGACACTGCCGACTCGGCCATTCGGGTCGTCAAGTTTAGTCAAGTATCAAATATAGTGTAAATATGTTAAATTTATTGAGTCAGCTGAGTGGGCAGGCACCGCATCATAATTTTGGTTTAATATAAGTTTAATTGACTTATTTGCAAATTAGCACACATATTCGTCCCCGTGGTCTTGATCTTCTTGTTTCTGGGCGAGACAAAGATGAAAACGTTCCAAATAGGTGAAATAAAGCAAACATACTTGCAAATATCGATAGCCCGATTGTTCAGCTGAGGATGTGTCGCAGCAGCGGCTTCCAAATGTTCAATGTTTCGCCATCTATGAACATTTTAAGTCAAGATAACAGCCACTTCTAAAAGGCGATGAGGAGCATCATGTTCGATTAAATGGCGTGACAGATAAGTAGTATGTTTTTCGATAGGGGACAGGTTTGACACCATGGGGCTGCATTACCACCTTCTCCTCTACGCCATTTAACTTATAAGGCTGATATCGCTTGTAAGCGAACGGTCTCTGTCACTATAAACCACTTTTGTGTTATGTACAATGAACAGGTCAGGGTCAACATATCTCAGATGACTGTTTTATAAGCTGACTTTAGGTAATGATAAAACACATTATTATTAACAACGTTTGTCGAGGCCCTCTGTTATATAAAATATCAACTTATCATATCATATATATATCATTTATATGTATGTGATGTCGTTGTTTCTTGTTCCCACGACACAGGGTATCCTAGTGTGGGGCCAGAAGCAATGTATGTGCCTTTATGTTAAATGTTTATGTTAATATGGTTTGGTATACTTATTAAATTGAGAACAATTTAATAAGTGCTAGAAAGGTTTCTTACCAAGTTTCTTTCATAATGTAATAGGTAGGTAAGTATGTAGGTCTACTTAATTATGCATAGTCTAATCTATAACTAGTTTTGTACAAGCTCTACCTAGATTAGCTCCAGTCAATAGTCAAGGCCTTACGACGACGAGGACGTATCGTAAAGCGCATTTTTTGAACGGTGGGTTTTATGTTACGTTAGTTTGACTACTCTCAATAAAATATGATTAGTGCTACTGAAAATAAAATGCATGTTTTTATAAGAGTTTTAACAGATCAGCTGCACCATATTTCGGGGTAAAGTAGATCACATATTTAAGAAAAACATAGAATCATGTTTAACAATAGTATAAAACGTTCTTTGTGGTCCTTGGTCTAGTAGGTTTCACGCTTGCTTCTCAAGCGGTAGATGCAGCTTTGAATGCAGGTGCTGACCAAGTGAAAATGAGATAAGTCATTTATCTTAAGTAGATTCAGTGAAACATCGTGAGGAAACCCTCAACATTCCATAGCTGCGGCGATGAGCTAGCCCCCCATCACGCTAATTGGAGTATTGAATAACTGGCTAAAAGTGGGCATAAATCATGCCCCTGCCAACCCGTATCGGAAAAGGCGTGACGCTGAGTTATGTTGCTGTGTTAATAAGTTCCTGAAATATTATTATTACTCTAGATCAGTGTTTTTCAATCTTTTTGTATACGCGACCCCTTTACAGGATGTAAAATTCTCACGACCCCCTTAAGACAAATACAGACAAAACTTTATTAATTTAAATGAGTATGTTTACGATTTTCTCTATTTTGATACCCATCTATAAGTGGAAATAAGTAGACTATCCCTACGGGAAAGAGACGTGATTTATATGTACGTATATATGATACCTACTTATTAATTATTTATTAGTATGAAATGGAGCCGCAAAAGCTTTGAAAGTAAGTAGCTACGAACAAACTTGGTTAAACTTGACATTTAAACTAAGAAGAGAAACAGACTATTCCTAGAAAATGATTTAATAATAAACGTTTCTAAAATAGCACCACGCTTTGAATATTTTTTGAAAAATAAACAAGCACATCCTTATCACTAATATTGTACTTTTATTGTAGTATAGAACCTTGTCATTTCTCTTTTGCCGCTTCGCGACCCCCTTAGGAAGGCTTCACGACCCCCCTAGGGGTCGCGACCCACAGATTGAAAAACACTGCTCTAGATAACAGAGATACAGTTGCGCTGTTTAGCCGAAAGTACTTAAACTTAGTTAGTCTATCTTACAGCAAAGCATAGCAAAGCATAGCAAACTTTCTTTCGTTGAAGACACAGACATAGAAAGTCAGGTTGGTCTGACTACTGACTTAGCAAATAGCGGAGGTGACTTGATATGTTGCTTAACAACAACGTTTCATATAACATTTGGTAAGCCTTTCGCCTCGGCTGTCTTGTTGAACAAGTAGACGTTGCTTAGACATGAGACTTATGATACGTTCGACTTACAAGTCGCATGACGTTAATTTTCTGTATTTTTTAATCGTTCGCCATCGGTGCTGCCAATAAATTTGGAAATGTTGATTTTAATCCGTTGCACGCAGAAAAAGTAAAAACCTATAAATATCGCATAGGAAACGGAACGTTAAATGCTCTCTTATTATAGGCTGTATGACAAGTATCTGTTCAGTTAAGCTGCCTACTAAACCCTAGCAATAATATGGAACAAATCGGGCTGTTCAATCGTGGTCGTGACCACGTAGTACTGTAAGGTTCGATATTTGTTTATGCGATTATATTGTATACGGGCCTCTTTAGAGTGGGTGTCACTTTGACACTGTTACTTATTTTGTAGTTTTAAAAAGAAAGAGGCTTGGATGTGAGAAGTCAATGTGACACACTTCACCTTAGGCTTCGGCCAGCGACTGAGCTAAAATATAGTGAGGATTAGCGTAATGGCTATCGAGCCAGTTGTGGTTCCCTTAAACAAAGTGTAAATAACTATAAACCAAATAAAAACAGAACAGTCTAAACTAAACAGTCATCATCTTTACAAAGTAGGCCGTGATAGTATTGTGGTTAGGAGTACTACAGTACTTAATAATGTTGCGAGACCCCCAAGGGCGGATCCAGCTTTCAAGTCAGTTTAGTGGTGACCTAATTCGACACCAACAAATAATTTAACGTGTCACACAAGTCAACTGAAGATTTACATGCCTAGAAAGTTGAGTGATGAGTAACTAAGTCATGGTATGAGCTTCTTCATCACAACCCTCCAAGGGGTGGCGACCAGCGGTTGAAATCACTGACCTAGTTGATCAAGCGAAGCGAAGCGAAGCCCTCTTTATCCTTCGTGTTAGGTTGAACATGTAAGAACAACAAAAATACTTAAAACATAAACTTAAGTACACAAAACATAAAAAGAAGTTTGGTGATCATTTATCCAAACACAATTTTGGTGATCATTTACTAATTGTGGCAGTCATATCGAATTTATTGGTAGTAAATTTTCGAATTTTTTGGTAATAGTTTAAACACAAGCCATATCAATATAGGCGGTTACGGTGTGCAACGTCAACTTTATATATACCAATGTGTCTGCATGCACGCGTTGTGTACTGACGACCTTCTTCGCACTGGAGTCAGCACACTCAGATGAGCGCGGGTCTATTGTACCGTTTGATTGTCATCGACTACCTACACCTTAACTACACAGTAAACACACATTTACCTGAATTTGACTGGTCGCGTCAAAGATCAATCTCTTGACTACCGGCAGTAAGGTATTGCGACTTAAGACACCTGTCAAAAATTATGGCATCTGACAAAAATTATAATACCTGTTGTTGTTGTTGTTTTAAGTATTTTAATTTTAATTTGGTAGGAAGCCCTTTACACTGAGGTGAACCACGGGTTGTGACAAAATTGTATACATAGCAAAATATGCAAAGTGACATGCATGGGAACAGATGAAGTTGATGTTTACATTTATTTACCGTTGTACATATCCGGGTAAAGGCTTATATCCCTCGGTGGGTACATTAATGGGCTACACCTATTTATTAATTTATATCTCTCCATTTACATTTGTGTTTGTCGTGCGAGCCGGAAACGGGGACTTGACAAATATACTTATCTCTATAAACAAATGACATTTACGGTCAATTTATGGTAAAATTCATTTTGATGACCACCGATTTTGATCATAATGCTTGTGGTCATATGGAACTACAGTCATGTTCAGTAGAGTTGTCCATTCAGTGCGCTCGTAATCCCTATGACGCACGAGTAAAAGTACCTACTTGCATTCCAGCCATCACGATTTCAGGGTTCCGTACCCGAAGGGTGCCAAACGGGACCCTATTACTTAGCCTACGCTGTCCGTCCGTCACCGGGCTCTATCGGATCAACCGAAATAGGTAGAGAGCTGAAATTTTCACAGAATGTGAATTTATGTTGATGTGTAACAGCAACAAATAATGAACCACACGCAATTTTGAAAATAAAAGGGGTTCCCCCCATACAAGCGACTGTTTTTTTTTTAAATCCCTGCCCCTGCGAAATACCTCATAACATCATGATTCAATATCACTGCTCCTAATAACTTGAGATGGCTCAGTCGGTTTCGCGATCTGGAAGTTCTGGGTTTTCTATTCCGAGAGAAAACATTTTTTTTCTTTTTCTTTTGGTTTTATTATTTAGGGTTTAGTTTTTTTTTCCCCTTTTTCTTTTGGTTTTATTTATTTTTATTTATTGGATTCGTGTGCGAGTCTGACCCGCACTTGGCCGATATTTATTTTCTATCTCTACCTCACTCTTACGTTAATCAATATCGGCTCATGGGTATCTCTTCTTTGGTGACGCTGTCGCTTCAAAGATATAGGCTTTCGTTACTATTCTAGGCTAGGGGCTCAGAACTAGACGAGATCGCGCCTACAATTTCGGCAGGTCTACTGTATTCGCCCACTCTCTAATTTAGTTAATTAGCTGGTGATTATTTGAAGAAAGCGTAGAGTTCGCGTGCGCAGGTTACGTGAAGCACAATAGTAACAGCAGAACAGTTATGCTCTGTTGAGTAGTGGTGTAATCGCGGTCCAAACCGCTGTCAGGGAAACGCGGAGCGAGGAGCGGTTTCGCTAGAACAATCTAGGGGTCATGGTCCCATGCCCTGAATGGCAGAAACGGATGGTACGGCCTTCTTTTTTGATTTGACGGGGTCTTTGCTGTGCGTCCAGATTTGGTAAGCTGGCTTTGCCTGACTTGAACATGGCCTACGTGTTGGGTAGAACAGAAAAGTGTGGCAACATTTGAAGTGGTTGTTAGGAGCTAATTTATTAACAGCTTCCACTCGGTACTTCGATGAGACCTCTGTCGCACGCGGATCCTAAAGTCATGTCATAACTATCGCATCGTCCGATCGCTATAATAGTATTTCGCTGTATATCCGCTGCTCTCACCGCCCGCCCCGCCGTAGTCCGTAGCACAACAGAGCATAGCCGTTAGAATTCGGACCGCACCGACTGCTCTCATATTGCCTCACAGTAATTATAATGACTTCTTTAAATGTATTTGGCGAACTGGGTCGAATTTCGCCGGTTTTGCTGATATTCGCGCGTGTGGGTGATAATATGGCATAATATTATTGTTTTGAGGTTCAACTATGTTTTTTTTGTAGTATCACACAATAATTGTCTAAACTTGTGCACAACTGCGCTTCTGCATCATAACATATTTACAGGAAATAGCTGAGGCTGGCACAGCTGATTTCTATGAGTATAACTAACTAATCTATTTATACTAAGGCGATTAATTAAAATCGATTTTGTCAATAAATCTCTATATGACAGATTCATCTGTCAATTTACACACAACATGTATTATTCTTAACAGGGATTTTTTAAACTGGCCTGTTTTGTGTCGTTAGGCCTTTTTAACAAATTTGCAACGACGTGTTGAATTTTTTTTAAGTGCGAGTTTATTGCCCGGTTTCCGAAATTAAAATTTGCTGTGACTACTTGTTAAGGCGATACCTCGTCCGTGCAAAGGTCCCCTTTACTCCAGGCGGAAAGATCCGCAGTGTGAGAGGGACGGAATCGGGAAAAAATGTCATAACGTAGCGCTAAACCACAGAAAAATTGTTTAAAAATAAACTACGCTATTTTGTTAAAAAGTTTTATAAGGAGAGTTTACGAATACTTAATATCTACATTTTGAACGCAGTTCCACAGTAAAATTACTTAGGATTTCAGAATTACAGGAAAAAATAAATCAATTTAGAGGTATTTTCGGAATTAAATTCTATGGAGAAAATTTCATCCAATCGCGTTTTACTTTAAGTAAATGGATTCGAAAAAAAAAACCATTTTTTTTAAATCTCGTTAAGCTCTTGTTAAACTCATTTCAGCCAATCACCTGCCGCTATTCTGAATTAATATTTGATTAATCGCCTGTTACATTTGAACACTCTTTCAGAAACTCGGGGAATGTCTCATCGGATGGGCCCGTCTCACCCCATGGCCCATTAACTTATTCAACCTATGAAATACAGGCTATCATTTCTAAGAGTCAATGAGCCAACAACTTATACGGTTTAACTGATTGGTATGTATATTTAGAGAAATCTGCCAAATATGATTCTAGTACAAAAACTGGCCCTGGCCGGAACTGAAGCTATTGGCGGAAATTCTTTAATCAGTTAATCACATACGCATGTATTTATAAACAGTATAATATCATGAAGACCCCCAAAAATAATGTTTTTGTATGAATAACTCGCCGAAACACTATTAAGCCAGCGCCATTATGAATAACATTGCAGCAGATAAAAACACAGGATATATTCAGATACTAATTATCTGCATAACGGTTGTAGGAAATTGTAATTTTTAACTTTAAATGGTTTATTTCCTAACTTCAGAATAATTCATAAGGTCCAAATTTGAATCAATCTAATCTATTGATGATTATGTAGCTAAGCTATACAATATTTTTTCCATGAACATGGACAATTATTATGTCAAATCTTATTTTATTTTATTTCTGATAGTTCCATTTTACGATACAGACCTTCTTTCGACGCCTGTAACGCGAGAGAAAAATAAAACCAGTCAAGTGCGACGGGACTGTATGGGGTTAATCTGGCTCCTGTGTTGAGCCAGATTAACCCCATACAGTCCCGTCATTTAAGTAATCTTGAACATTGTAATATCCCTTTTTCGACAAAGTCGCTTTAACGTGTTTTTTTAATCCTTCGGGTTCGGTTAATGATTTTGCTGTTAATGATTTTGTAATTATTTATTCCTGCTTATTAATTTTGATAATGATAATATAAATATATTTTGTATTAGTTAAGCACAAGCCATTTTTAAAAGAGATCTAAAAATCAATCTGTGGGAGTTTCTACGCCCTTCTTCTCCCACAGTGGTCAAATGTAGAGAAGTGGCAAAAAATGGCGATTGCTAAGTATATGTAAATATCTACAGTAATAAAGACGTTTGGATTTTGGTTTCTTACCATTGTACACGGAAAAACGTAAAACGACAGTCGAGAAAAATAAAATATTAAATACTTGGTAGGACTACATTCAAGGCTGTACATCGCAACATTGAAAAAAGTGTTTTGTTTACGTATTATGTATTAAAGTATTGAACTATGTACTCAGGCTAACGAAACTTTTTGCTCATTGAAACCGGAAGTGAATAGAAATTGACTAACTTATTAACAGAAATAAGAACTTATGTGATAAAAACTTAATATTATTTATTTTAATTCGAATGAACATAACTCGATACCCGCAATTAAAGATCTTTTCCGATAAGATCGGGAGAGTGCAGCTCAGTTCACCGCTAGACGAATAAAACAAAATGGCCATACAAATAATCTCTTGTATGGGTACTACTTTTAATTCTTAAAAACGCTTAGTTAAAGCGGCAAGCGAAATACACCCTCTGTGAAAATTTCAGCGTTCTATACGTCGCGCCACACGTTATGAGCGGTGGCCTTGAATGCGCAATAGTCCTGTTCCTTTTCAATACCTGTACATATGCGCAGTAAATCCCGCCAACGTCGCCCAGCGCTCTTAATTCGTGGCGCGAGGTATACTTATTTCGTTTGATCCGGTAGAGCCCGATGAGAGATAGACGGACGTGACATATAGCGGCGGCTCAGTAATACGCTTAGTTCTGTACCCGAAGGGTGCCAAGCGGCACCCTTCGGGAACGGCATCGACTTAATTGCCAAAATCAGCATAGGTACTGCGTTCCTTCTGTTCGTGCCATAGCAACATAATGATTTCTAACCTAATTTCCGAGTATTTGCCTTCTACAGTCGGCGTGAGGGTGCGCGCGCAGTCATGGCGGCGACCAAGTACTCACACCCCTTCATGAGCGGTCTGAAGCCGCTGCCCGAGGACCACGATGAGGATATCCAGCAGATCAGGGAGTGGTGAGTACCTCTGGCCCTTCTATGGTTCACTTCTCGGTTTTAGTCGCTGAAAGAGATCAAGATGTCCTGGAAACTTGAAATTTGACACAGAGGTGTATCATGAACATTAACATTAAGGAAAAAATCTGGAAACAGTTAATTTATTCACAATTAACACCTTCAGCGCCGCGTGAAATAGCGCATTAAGCGCCCCGCGAGAAATAGCGCATTGAACGCCAGAGATGAGTATTTCCATACGATATCGCCCACCGTTGTGCCGCATGGCGTTCAAGTTAAAAAAAAAACAAAAAGCCAAGAAGTGTCGGGAGGTAAAGTTAAAATAATAACTGTGCTGAAACAATATTGAACTCTGAACCATGGGAACAAGAAACAGCACAACCTACAGATCCTACTATCATCGTGATCATATATAAGGTCTGCGTGTAGGACGGTGCTAGGGTGTACGGGGTTGCATTTATTTATTTAATTTATTTATTTAATTTATTTATTTATTTCATCTTTCTGTTAACTAATACACTTGGAATATAATGTGCTCTCTAACCACTACGTGTTACTACAAAAAATATTAAGCATACCTAGCTTAACCTAATAAATAACGTCAAATTCCATATATTTTTTTAAAATCTAGTCTTGAACAGGAATTTATTTTTTATGGTAAGATCCCTATGGTTAATCTCCGCAGATAAATCGTGGATGTCCTGCAAATAATACGTGATAATAGATAAGTAGCTATGCATATACAGATTATACAGGTTTTGGGGGTGGCTAGGACATAATTCCGAGTAACTTTAACTTTGAAGCAACTTTATTTTTCACTCCTCCATACAAAGCAGCTGACCGCCCGGCCCAAAGTGTATGTAGATGTCAAAAATCAATTTGCTCTGATCAAATCATGTTTTTTCTATTATAAGTTATGTATCTGTATGTCTGTTTTGTGAAGTACAATCAAGAAATTGCGAAATTACGAAATCGGTTTCAGGGTGAAAGCTAAGACCCCTTTGACAGATCACCACACCTTTCTGTTACAACTAGGCATTTAAGCATGTTGTATGATTGTAGGTAGTACAGTGCGACAGTATGGTAAGGCACTCACATCACTTCTGGCCCTACGCTAGGATACCCTGGGCCGTGTGGGAACAAACACAGGGAATTTGATTCCCCGGCTCTAATTCGAACGCCTAGCTTATAATCGGAGGCCGAGAAGTGTGACAAAATCTTTCCCAGCAGCCTTGTCTTCATCCTTTTAGAGAAACGTGAACATATTTTAAGAGTATTTTAAGCTATATTTATAAATCCTTCGTAATATGTTTCGTGATGACCCTCAAAAAGAAGAAAGACTTGACATAAAGCGTTTAAGAGTAATAACATCCAACCACAACCAAAAATTGATAATTTATCTTTAAAAAGTTAATTGGTATACTCTTCAGTGAAGCGATGCCCAATGTTCGAATGCTATATTTAAACTGGACAAGGATCGAAACAAGTTATTTACGTAATGCAAGGGTTTCTTCAAGGTTATCTTGACTTATTGATTGTTAATCTTCAAATACGGGTTTCAAAATTATCCTTTTTAAATAAATTAAGGCAGATTTACATGTTCAAATAAAATAAGATAAGGTTAGTTTAAAATAAAAGTTCAGCAAAGTTTTTAATCTAAGTAGATACTTCGTACTTCGACCCAGGCCCCTTATTTAGAAACTCTACTCCAAGCTAACGTAATTAAGATCAAATTGGAAAAAATAAGTTATCTCAGTTATCCACATTTTTCGATCGATTTTAGTTAGTGAATAAGTAAGTGGGTTGAGCTACCCCATCTCACTGCGAATGTTCTTGTAAATGGAATACTATCTTGGTAGTAGGTAGTAAAGTACCTTAGGTTGCAATAGCAATGCAATCTCGATGAGGTAAGGGTTACGAGGAAGTGCTTCTTGAAGCCACAGTCACGTATTACCAAACTGGTGTTTCTCTACGTGAGGTTAAAAGTCCAGCTTTGAATTATGCACGGTGAATACATATGAACAAACATGCATATATTGTTAAATATTTCTTTGGGATCATCGGCGTTGCCAATTATGTATAGCCGACTGATTTGATAGGATTTTAGTAGTACAAAAAGACTCGTTAATATCATCATCGTTATTTGCAGCTATTATGGTTTATTTACTTTATTTTGTGTAAATAAGACCAACATTTGACTTCAAAATATTATGTCGCTTCGTCACTAGCAATTATTAGCATACAACTCACGAACAAAAAATAGGTATCTGTTTTGACTCGTCAGGATGTAACCGCATTGAAATGCCAACGTGGAAGATTACGCAAAACCTTTAGTAGAGGACACTGTATATTTATAACTTGATAAGCATTGTCAACAGCAACAAAGAGTTTAATTAATCTGAAGATCTATGAATATTGACAATTAATTTCTCTGAATAACGAAACTCTTTGCTTTACTTACTTTTACTCTGTGATTAATTTGTAAGTAACCTCAGATGAATCAAACTCTTTGCTTACTTACTCTGTGTTTATTATCTACAAACTTTTAGCGCCCTCTATGTGGAACTAATTTGACAGTTTGCATCCCCATTGATGGTCATAGACCGAACACGGTTAATTTACCTCTGAGCAATACATAGCTCAGGCTAGCCAAGCCTTACAGCTAGAGGTAAAATAACTGTGAATGGTCTGTAAGATGATGCCTAGAAGATATCTAACACACTCAGGCATAACCACTATTACAGCTATCCTCACTGCATCAACTACTATCAATACAGTTTTCAAAAGGCCAGAGACACATTTAGCGGTGACCCATCCGGCACCGACGACTTCAAGTGGGAATTTCAATTCAAAATCTTAGTAGTTATATTGTTAAACTAGCTGATGCCCGCAACTTCATCTGGGTGTTATTATTTCTTATTAACCCAGGAATTATTATTAACCGAGATAACGCTACCCTCCTTCTGGTGCAGTCGGATAAAAAGTATCCTATATGCTAATCTAGCTCATAAACTACCCCTGTGCTAAATTTCATTCAAATACGTTCAGCCGTTTTAGTGTGATTGAGGCACAAACACACAAACATTCAAACATCCAAACATCCTAACATCGCTACTTTCACATTTATAATATTAGTTATATTAGTTAGATAAATTGACAGTGCTCCGACGATGGATTGACTTTAGTGTAGACCATAGAAGGTTTCAAGTATAAAACAGGTTCAAATCGGTAATATTTGATCCGCGGCACACATGGTTTGTTCATAACACGACACTGGCGGAAATTGTGTCAAAAAAGACAGATTGTAAAAAAATAAATTTGCAATTGAAGTTGACCATATAAGACCAGTCTACTCATCAGCAAAGACTCGTTGTATTCGCGTCATAGTTTTTGAAAATATACCTAATCTCAAAATGACAACGGTCGTTTAGCGAGCATGTGTTCATACGAAGCTTTTTCTATAACTTTTATCCTGAAGTGCGTTTTAGATAACTTGTCCTTTCGCCATTTAGTTGGTAGGAATGAAACCAGGGTTTATAGCTAAAAAAAGTGTTACCAAACCCACACTTTACTGCTGTTATATTATGCTATGACGTTTGCGAAGATGCACGCACACATTCATGCCGTGAGCTACAAGCTTCTATGCAGACGACCTACATACCTATACATACACACCTTGGAGATTTCTGTACGTTGCCTCTTGGTGATAAGATTGAAAGTGGACAATCGCCCGCCTCAGCTGGTTTGGTTGGTACTCGCTGGTGAGTAGGGTTTAACTCAAAGTGGATGCATATTATCATTCACCACACCACAAGATTGCTGCGAAAGTTACGATTCGTTATGTTATGTTATACTTGCGGGCACGGGGTCAAATGTCATGCGAATTGTATGGGAATTACCTAGGTATGTTAACGTAGCACGTTATGTATTAGCATGTATTTACTTAGTTTTTGTAGTAAGTCTTGGTTTTTTGTCCTCGAAATATTATATTTACAATATTTCGTGGGTATTCACCTGTCAGAGTTGTATAAGTAAGTTTCTCATGTCCCTGTATGGCTCCAGAAGCCAGATGCACTTTTGTGCAATGATATGTAATAATAAACTGTCTTTGGTTTGGATGAGTAACAACATTCCATTCACTGACTAAACTCCCGGATTCCAGGATGAAGAGCCAGCCGCACCTGCCGTACATTTCTGACGAGTACGTGATTCTCTTCCTGCACTCCAACTACTACAAGGTGAAGGAGACGAAGGACACCATCGAGTACTACTTCACCCTGCGGTCGAACACCCCGGACCTGTTCTCCAACCGCGACCCTCTGCAGGCGAAGAACAAGACTATACTAGATATTGCGTAAGTGTATCTGTCGCAGTTGGTTGGTTAAATCAGACACTTAACTACTCTCTAGACCGTTAATTAAATTCCGACGTTTAACCAAGTCACTAGCATTTTGATTTAAATATTATATTATAAGCATCGTCGAAAACGTTTAACAATCTGTCTTACCGAAAGCCGGCGTGTTGGAAAACAAGATGGCGTCACGACAACAGCTATTTGCACAGCTTATATCAGGGCAAAATATTGTGGTAGCTTAGGTGAAGGGTAAAGCGAAGCGAAGCCACCTTTTTCCTCCGTGTTAGGTTGAACATGTAAGAAAAATAAAAAATACTTAAAACATAAACTTAAGTACACATAAAAAATAATTATATTTGACAAGTCTTGTTGCCTAGGAACGTTTTGACAACTCGTTAAACGTTTCGTTCACTCTCTTGTCTGTCGGAAGTTTAGTGACTTGGTTAAACGTCGGTATTTAATTAATGGTCTAGAGAGTTAGTTATGTGTCTGATTTAACCAACTAACTGCGACACCACCTCCACCCTCTAAAAGCCCGACTTCCCCTGTACAGAGCGGACCCATCGGACTCCCTTTGAATTATGTACAATGGTAGTCTCATACGGCAGCGGTAGTAGCTTTTGTATGAAAGGCTACCGTTATATATGCAGGTTGTTACAGAAAGGTCTAGTCATAGGGGTTGTTAGGAAGATCATTCTGTTTTTTTTCCTCCATACGTTTTGACCCGGGCGGGGCGGTCAGCTGATTTGTAAGAAGTGCAAAATAAATTTTCTGTGATTGCCTAGGCCTTAAATAGGATGTAACAGAAAGGTGTAGTCATATTTTAAGTGCTTGTCAGGGACATCATTCTGAGCAACCTTCCCTATGAAACTGCTTTGATCAGAGCAACTTTATTTTTCACTGCTCCCTACAAATCAGCTGACCGCCATGGCCAAAACTTTTGTATATACTTGCGTGATAACCACGAATTTTATATGGCCAGATAAACGTGGGTCTTATCTCACTTTGATCAAACTGAGTCCGTAATGGGTCCGTTCTGCTGGCAGTACTAAGCGGGCAATAATCAGTGCTAATGGCTGCTTGTGCGGGTAGCAACATCTGGCCGAGGCGGGAACTGGATGGGTGTCCGTTATATGTGGTATTTGTTTCGGTTGCTTCCGTGTTTCGGATGACACGTTAAGCTGTAGGTCCCGGCTACTATCGCTACTCGAGGTATTGGTCGTAAGGCTGTGTCAGAGGCCCTAAAAGGGCAGCTTGATAACTTCTGACGGTCGGGTTGGCCACTAGCCCGACACCCCTCCATGAACCCGCCCTGGGCCAGCGTGGTGGAGTATGGCTCAATCTTACTCGTATCCGGGTAAAGGCCCGTACCCCTCGGTGAGGACATTAATGGGCTAAGACAAGGGTGGTCAACATAGATACTTTTTGCTACTCGGGCGAGCTAAGTTGTCACCTGGCTTGAATGATGTTTTTGCAAAGTACTGTGTACAAAAAAAAATTGGTTTCCATTAAAAAATATTTATCAAATTATATATTTAGTACATGTGTAGTTACCCAATACTTATCACTAAATCGAAATTCGAATATTGATATTTGGTTTAGGTTGTGCGTCTATCAGTTTAGCATTTTTTTAAGTAGATTCTAATGTCGTGAATGTATTACGATTTTGGGATTAAGATTCAATATCGACATATTAATTATCGTGACAACCTCTGTCGCGCTGCGGTTGTTGCTCTGCCTACCATGGGAGAGGTCCCGGATTCAATCCCCGGCTGTAGATAAAGCAAAAAAAACCCGTGGACTTGGATGTTTATATGTGTGTGATGTCGCTGTTTCTGGTTGCCACGACCTAGTGCGGGGCCAGTAGCAATGTATGTGCCTGTATATAAATGTTTATGTTTACGTTATTTTTAGAAATTTCGTATCGTTTTGCCTTTCATTTTAGTCGTTGGAAAACATCCAAACTTATCAATGATAACAAAAACTTAACAAAAACCCAACAATAACAGCAAAAGAATAACTCGAAAACTCTAAAGCGCGCATTCATTTAAGTCGTTGGAAAACATCCAAACTTATCAATGATAACCAAAACTTAACAAAAACCCAACAATAACAGCAAAAAATAACTCGAAAACTCTAAAGCGCAGACTCGTGCAACGATAATTGTGATGCTATCGCTACTGGTCTAGCCGGGCGACTGCGGGGCCACACGCGGGGAAGTGGGACGAGTATCGAGTACCAATCCAGGTGCCAACTTAACTCACCCGCGTAGTATGTACTGTCACAATGCTTTTTAGGGTTCCGTACCTCAAAAAAAAGTCAAAGTACTTTATTACTGTAGATATTTACATATACTTAGCAAACATAAATTTTGCCTCTTCTCTACATTGGACCACTGTGGGAGAAGTAGGGCGTAGAAACTCCCACAGATTGATTTTTAGATCTCTTTTAAAAATAGATTGTGCTTAACTATTACAAATATGAAAAATCAAATAATGATTAATAAGCAGGAATAAATAATTACAAAATTATTAACAGCAAGGCCTGTGTTGAGCTAGATTAACCCCATACAGTCCTGTCATTTAAGTAATCTTGAACATTGTAATATCCCTTTTTTGACAAAGTCGCTTTAACATGCTTTTTAAATTGCTCAAATGGCAATTTCAAAATCTCCAGACGTATCTTATTATAGTAGAGAATACACTGACCCTTGAAAGAATTGCTAACTTTCGCGAGTCTAAATCGGAGCGCACACAGTCTGTGATTATTTCTTAGGGAACAACAATGAAACAACGATTAATAACTTTATTCAAATCGTTTAACTTATGTCGTGTATTTTTAGAGCCAACTAGATTTACACTTACCAGCCAAACTTGCTTAGATAACGTTTTTTGTGACTGTGCATTCACATGTAAAAGTGTAATTAACTGCTTACCTTCCGATCACAGTGGTCAAACAGTTTCATTCCCAATATTGCTATTAAGGATAAGACTGAATGTAGTGTTATGCTACTTACATGCTATTCTTGCTTCCTATTCCTTAGCTCCAGCTCCACCATCAGTCTTTTTTGTTTGTCCTTCAGGGTACCTTGCTCTGTTACGCTGGTTACTTGGTGAGCTGTGCAGTCTGATATTGGTCATCACCTTTATTTCCATAGGTCCCTGTAACGATTTAAACCATAAGAACACATTAATAAATCATGTTCGCTCTGCATTTTCATGCTATCAGCACTTCTAAATCGATAGCGAAGCGACTTACCTTTGGTGACCTTGTTTTTGGCTTTCTCCGAAACTCTACAATCTCGGGCTTCGTGCGCGCTGGTGCGCTACTTTTTTTCCTTTCGTTGTTTTGTAATTTACTGCATGGTTTTCGTTTTGGTTACCGTATTACGAGCCTGAAATGAAACTTTGACATCTGCTGATGCCTTTGTTTATCTGGTTGTCATGGCAATGCCCATTCAAACTACTTAGCGGTCTGATATGTTTGCTTTATTACTTTTACAAAAATACTCTTTCTCTCTTGGCCACTCTCAAAAATTACGTTTAATTTAAATAATTTTTAGAACTCTCCAAAAAGGGTATAAAAGCGGAACATTTCTTCAATTCTTGACAGTCTCACGTCAGCTTCTAAACTGGAAGTACCAGTTAAAGGCCTTATCCCGGGGTCGCTCAACCCCGGGATCCTGCGAGCCTTCAAACTCCCTCAAAACCTTCAAATCAATCTTCAAACAACGGGATTCTGCGAGCCGTGCCTACGCCGCTACCGTTCCTACAACGAAGATTTCTACAACGGGATTCTGCGAGCCGTGCCTACGCCGCTACCGTTCCTACAACGACGATTTCTACTACGGGATCCAGCGAGCCGTAGCTACAAGTAGGCCGCTACCGTTCCTACAACGACGATTTCTACAACGGGATCCAGCGAGCCGTAGCTACAAGTACGCCGCTATCGTTCCTACAACGACGATTTCAACAACATCTACAACTACAAATACGCCGCAACCTGGTCATCACCCCACTGGTCTACTTCTCTTTGTGTTCTCCGCTTCCTTATTTCTATCCAGACATCTGTATTTTATAAAACCTGTTTCACCTCATTCATCTTCATCTTCTTTTCATTTTTTAAATGAATTCATTGTAAATAACCAATA
The DNA here is from genome assembly GCA_949825045.1 of Argyresthia goedartella. Classification (NCBI taxonomy): domain Eukaryota; kingdom Metazoa; phylum Arthropoda; class Insecta; order Lepidoptera; family Argyresthiidae; genus Argyresthia; species Argyresthia goedartella. The sequence goes on from OX463828.1 coordinate 19,026,212, forward strand.
AACTGTCACTCTAAAATTGTATTCTGGTTGTTTTCTGTTAGGTTCTGGTAAGGTTCGTATCCTCACACGACATTTTGGCGCCCAACGTAAAAGTTCTTCTCCACTCTTCACCTTTTCTGCGCCTTGTCTCTTTCTCTTTGATTTGCTTTCTCTTTCACTCTTAAATCTTTATTTATTCATCCTTTTCACATTTTCTAAATTCTAAAACAAAACTTCATCTAGTTTTTCAACTTTAGGCCTACATTTAACTTACATTACTTCACTTCACTTTACTTCTATAACACTTAACTATACACTTAACTATAACACTGGATTCTACACTTAACTATAACAATGGAAAGGGTTATTAAGTACGAATTCCTTAACAAGGCCGAGCTCGAATACGAAGTAAAGATTAGATGTGAGGAACCAGCTAATACTGTTTTGCTTCTTAAAAAACAGGTTTTGGGTTTAGTTGCGAACTCTCACCCCGAAGATATTCTGACTTCTCCAGTTCCGATTGAGGATGACTTATCTCAAATTGGTTCTACTCTAACTTACCTGGATTGTAAAATAGAAAAATTGTTACAAGGGGAAACCAAATACTTACGATTAATAGACACTTTTATTAATCATGTTTTTTACAGATTGGAGCGAATAGATACGGACTTATATCCAGACTCTAAAGCTAGTTTCGATACTTTGAAGTTGAAATTTGACGATATTTCTAAACAGTTCGGATCCTTGGCTCCACCTTCAACTGCAAATCACTCTCCATCACTGGACCTTCCTGCTGAACCGACTGTCACGGAATCAAATCAAATCAAATCAAAAATCATTTATTTCCATAGGATGTTGTTACATCACTTAGATCCGTCATTACATTTTTTTGGGTGAGTTCACTAACCCAATGGCGGAATCTGTGGAGAAGAGCTCACCGAAGAAACTCCACAGTCGTCGCATCTTTTGCGTTTCCTTTTTTAAATAAAATATTGTCAAATTACAAAATGAATGCTAATTATATATCGAAACAGCCTGTTACTCAAACAATCTATTCCCATGGACATCTGTCCTCTAAGTAATCAGATATCCTGTAGTAACCTTTTTTATACAATTTCTGTTTTATTATTATTTTAAACTTGTCTAAAGGTAAGTTTTTAATATCAGTAGGGACCTTATTGTAATAGCGTATACAATTGCCTTTAAAAGAATTACTAATTTTATGTAGTCGGCTTACATAAGCAACCAACTTGTCTTTATTTCTAGTATTAAAATTGTGTATATCACTGTACTTCTGAAAATTAGTTATATTTCTTTTTACATACACAAGATTGTCATAGATATATTGAGACACAAATGTCAGAATATTGATTTCTTTAAACTTTTCCCTCAGTGACACTCTAGGCCCTAATCTATAAATTGCACGAACAGCCCGTTTCTGCAGAATAAATATACTATTAGCATTCGCAGCGTGACCCCACAATAAAATACCATAGGTCATTAGACTATGAAAGTAACTAAAGTAGACTAGTCTAGCGGTGTCTACGTCGGTAAGAGCTCTAATTTTTTTAACTGCGAACGCTGCCGAACTCAGTCCGTTCGACAATTTATTTATATGAGGATCCCATTGTAGTTTGGCGTCTAAAGTAATGCCCAAAAAGACAGTCGACTGCACAAGGTCCAATCTCTGTCCTTTTATAAATATGTCTGTAGTTACCGGGTTCACATTGGGTAACACGAATTTAATACATTTAGTTTTCTTTTCATTAAGTAATAAATTGTTAACAGTAAACCAGTTCACTATACTAGAGATAGCATTGTTTACCTCGTCATAATTTGATTGCTGTCTTTTAACTTTAAATATCAAAGAAGTATCATCGGCAAACAATACTAACCCATGTTTTGCTTTAACAAGGTAAGGTAAATCATTAATATATACTAAAAACAAGAAAGGACCAAGAATTGAACCTTGCGGTACGCCCATACTTATTGAAGACCCAGGTGATCTTTTCCCATTAACATCGACCATCTGAACCCTATCTGTTAGATATGACTCCAGAAGGCCAAGTGCCTGATCTTTTACACCATAATGGCGTAACTTCCTGACAAGAGTGTCATGATGGACGCAATCAAAAGCCTTGGATAGATCGCAGAAGACACCTATTGCATCCATTGCGTCTTCCCAGGCATCAAAAATATTGTCGATTAGTTCAACACCAGCATCGGCTGTTGAACGACCCTTTGTGAAACCAAACTGAGCAATATGAATAAAATTATTGAGATAAAAATGACTTTGCAATTGATTAAGTATGAGTTTTTCAAATATTTTGCTAAGCGTTGGTAGTATCGATATGGGTCTAAAATTGGTGGGGTCTGATGTACTACCAGCTTTGAATAAAGGTATAACTTTACTTAGTTTCATCAAGTCAGGAAACACACCACTATCTATACATTGATTAAATATACAACAAAGGTGAGGTGCAATACAATCTACAATGGAACTAATAATTTTTACTGATAGACCATGGGCGTCAGCTGTCTTTTTCATTTCCAGGGATTTAAACGCTTTTACAATGTCTTCATTATTTACGTGCCTAAATTTAAAATCTGTTTTACATTCCTCAAAGTTTTGTTTAAGTATAGATTCAGCAGCAGCGGGAGATGAATTTAAAGACTTGGTTGTTGAAACTGGAATGTCCGTAAAGAAATTTTCGAAAGCTTTTGCTACTTCTAGGTCTGTACTTAGCAATTGATTATCTATCTTAAGCTTGAAGTTATTATGTGTAGCTTTGGCCTTTCCAGTCTCTCTGTTTATAATTTGCCAAGTCGTTTTCATTACATTGCTACTAGATTCAATTTTGTTTTTAATGAAATTAGATTTAGCTACGGCACAAACGCGTTTAAACATTTTTGAATAACTACGAACATAATCTAGAAAGGCCGTATTTTTGTTATATGATTTCTCTTCATAGAGTTCATATAATCTTCGTCTGCTCCTATGAATTCCAACTGTCGCCCAATCACTAAACAAAGCTTTGTTATTAACTTTTATAGTTTTTGATTTAAATACCGTATCATATTCATTTTTGACAAGGTTAAATACTGAGTTGTACAACAAATTTGGATCGTCACTGTATGGTATTTCCCATAATTTATCTAAAATATTATTCCTGTAGTGTTCAAGCCGAGTGTCACTAACGGGCACACATGTAATATCCTCTTTTTGGTCCTTTTTTATTTTAATATTGAATATACCTATCTGACCAGAGTGATCAGAGGTTAATTTATTGATGACCGATTTGAAAATGGGCGTAATGTTAGTAAATATATTGTCAATGCAGGTAGCAGATGTTGCAGTAATTCTAGTAGGCTCCAAAAACAGATAGTTCATGTTGTGACATAAAAATAAAGATTTTAATCTAGTACAAATATTATTATCCTCTAACAGATTAACATTAAAATCACCACAAATTATAAAAAAATTGTTTTTATCGCTGATTTTAATCAACACTTCATCCATTTTCTTTTCGAATAAATCAAAGGATGAATCTGGTGGTCTGTATACGCTCATTACAATAAGTTGTTCAAGTTCAATACAGGCTATTTCCATGGTACGCTCAACAGACAGGCTCACTATGTCAACTCGTTCCTTATATTTAAAACTATTATTTACAAGTATTAAGGAGCCACCGCGATCAGCTGTTTTTCTGTTGAACGAACTAGCAACGTGGTGGTTATTAAAGTTGAACATGAACTGATAACTCTTTAAAAAGTGCTCTGTTATACATAAAATATCTATATTATTACAGTTCATGAATAACTCAATTTCCAGTTCTTTACTTAACATGCCCTGTATATTTTGATGAACCACGTTTAAAATATTCTTACTTTTACATTTTTCATTACTAGTAACTTGATTTAATGGGCAAGATGAAGGTATATTTATACAAATATTAATATTACTGCCAGAGTTACTCTCTGTTGTCCTATGGGTTAATTTAAAGAGCTTGGAACAGATTCCAAGGAGTACATGTCATTATTATTACACTGCTCAATAGAAGCAGGCGTTTCATTAGTCAAAAACTTGACTGAGTTCAAAATAAAATAAGATAGTGACTGTGCTATCTGTTTTGTATAAAACCTAGATAGGTAATACCTATCCTTAGTCAAATAAAAATATTTTCCAATACAAATATTGGTGTCTATGAAATGAAATTTTTCAGTATGACGACATGTCAATGTGTGTATAAATGTATTATAATCATGTCTTATATGATTTTCATGTTGTGACAAAGATTGGCTGAAGGGAAACGCAAACAAGATTATTCTATCTACATTTTGTAAAGAATTTAATTTGGAAAAGTATTTAGTAATTAGTTTTTTAGATACATTTTCCCTTCTACCAATTAAAATAATTAGGGTGGTTGGTTCTAAAAACTGCGATGACAACACTTTGTTTAATATTTGTGAATATGTGGCACCAGGCATACAGTTATTTAATATTGCCTGGCCCACGCGCTGACTAAGTTGTAAACCCATATTTTTTCCAAGTTCATCGCTGTACATTATATACCTATCCTTTGTCCGAGAGAAGGAGGCGTTATTGATAACACTATTAGTACTCAAGTCGACTGACGGCGGCGCCTGGGTCAGTATCAGCTGTTCGGCCGGCTGCTCGGCGGGACACACGGTCGGCACGGAACAGTCCGCTGGAGCTTGTTTACAATCACAGATGTGATTGTCGGTCAAAGATATGAAAGTGTCATAATTATACTTACACGTCTCCAACAAACTATTCATAGCCGACACATGTTCCTTAATTTCGTATTGTGCTGACTCATATTTACGTGTAATACTTTGTAATGATGAGTTTAAAATATGCATATCTGACTGGAGTCGCCGTGTGTCACATTCGTACTTTTCTGTAGTTTTTTCCAAACATAATCTACAATCATCGATTTCCTTAATTAATTCGACACGTTCCTTGCTACAATTTACATTTTTACAAAATATTTTATTTCTATTAGCTAGTTTTTGGGGTTTTTTTTGTATAATTATTCAATTTAACATATTTCTTTAATTTATTTTTACTACAGCTCATAGTGGTTACTGATTGCGATCTATTAGGACTATCACACGTGAGATCACAAGCTGTTAGGTCAATAGTTGGTATGCCAGTTTGGCTCATGACCTCATTATAGAAGGCCCTGGTTGTAGCACTGTCTCGCTGTTCCTCCCGCTCGCTGAAAACTTGAAGCTCGTGGTGTGCCTCTGCAAGCTTTTGTTCAAGTGATTTTATGTGTTGCAATGCTACGTGGTGGACATCATGACACTTGTAAAATGAGTCGACTTGGTGTTGTAGTTCATCTCTCTGGGCACTGAGATCCTGGCATTGGATGTCCAACTCACTGAGCTCTTCTTTTAGCGCCGAATTTTTCTTAATTTGCTTTTCTATCTCCTCTTCACACTCATCTCGCTCTCGTAGAAGTATTTCACAAAGCTCTTGGCTTCTCTTCTCTCGGCAGCAAGGTCGCTTTCAGCTTCAACTCCACATCGCGTGTGCTCATCTTGCTTCGGGTCAGCATTGCACCCTTTTTCGCCTGAAAAAAAACCGCGAATAGGTGTCAGTGTATGACCGGGTGGAATACTAGCGAACACTAGGGAGTTTATTGCACAATGAAGGTGTTAAGTGTGTGTTTTTGTTGAATGTGGCAGAATGTTGCGTCTTCAACTTTGCTTCCGCTTTTGCCAAATAAAGAGAGACAAAACTGTACCTGAGTGAGTGTACGGCAAGTGTTTCACTTATATGAAGGTTTGTTTAGTTTGTTACGGGTGTGAAAGGTGAGATTATTGATATAAATACAGAAATAAAACGATACTTCCCCCGTTTACGTCGTTGTTATTTGAACTGATTTTGACAGTTCAATCAGCCGGTACAATCGGTCTTGTTTTTTCCAAAGCTTGTATGTTTGCACAGCTGTTTCTTATCTACACATTATTTAATCACTAATTACTACTTAAATTAAGTTTACTCGTGCAGAAAAGCAATTTTGACTAATTTAATTGAAATAAAAACTACAGAGCTGTTTACATCGTCAGCTATTCGGTCTGGGGTTGCCAGCCGAAACCCCCTCTTGTCTCTCAAACTTCTGTCCAGACCCATACCCCGTATCCTCCACCACCACCTCAATCTTTCCCTCCAACTAACGTCTTCAAGGATCTGAAAAGACACACCTTCAATGGTAAAAGCTGTCCAAGATCCTTTCTTCAAAAACTTGAAGAATATAGCTTGGCTCGTGGCTTGTCCAGGGACTTATTGATTTCTCAGGCGTTCGAAATCTTCACCGACAATGCCCTTCATTGGTTCAGATTTAAATATAATCAGAATCCAAATTTAACTTGGAACGAACTTTCTTCTTTACTAATCAAAGACTTTGGTGGTTTTGATTATGATCATAAACTTCTAGAAGCGATTAGGAATCGTACTCAAGGTCGTGATGAACCTATCGTCATCTTTATATCCATCATGTCTGGAATGTTCGCTCGCCTTTCAAAAAGACTTTCTGAAACAGAACAATTGGAGATTATTTTGAGAAATATTCGCCCATGTTATTCAGTCTTCGTAGCTCTAAAGGACATTGACTCTATCGATTCTCTTCTGGCCACTTGCCAAAACTATGAAAAGTTCCTAGACAGAGACAAACAATTTAAAGAACCAAATTTGCAACAAAGTCCTCATGTTTCGGAATTCAACTACAAGCATTCCACTTCAAGTTCAGTTGACTCTCCAAACTCTTCTAATAACTCACGACCTTCTCCTCCCTTCATGAATAAATTCACTCCAACCTACAAATACCCTTCTAGACAAGTTAATAGTCTCTCTCAAACTGCAGCTCCCCAAGAAAGTTTTTGCGTTCGCTGTCGTAAACTGGGTCATACTTTGAACAGTTGCACTCAACCACGATTCGTGATTTGTTTCAGATGTGGTCTTAAGGGTGTTAAAACTGCAGAGTGCCCTACTTGTTCTCCCAAACCTAATACTAGTACAAAAAACTAACTGCTGACTTGAAGAGTAACTCAAATTTTGATAAGGACGAGTGGACTAATTGGCTCAAAACAATTCAAAACTTCTTTGCTTGCTACAAAATCTCTTCTACACTCTACTTCAAAGAACAAGATCTTAATCGTCCATTCGTTAATGTCAAAATTTATGACTTAACTTTATCTGGTTTACTAGATTCTGGCAGCTCAGTAACTATTCTGGGTAATAATTCTCATTTGGAAATTCTTAAACTGGGCTGCAAACTTTTCAAGTCAGATATTATTACTGTCTCTACTGCTAATAATCAAAAAAATAATTCCTTGGGTTATTTTGACTTACTTGTTCATTTCAATAACGAAACTCACTTGATTAACCCCTCGCACCCCCAGCCACTTGGCGCCGACACAGCTCGTCCCCCAGGCACACTTAAGCCCGCGCGGCGCGCGACACTTGACTGACGTATCAAGTGATTATGTTGAAATGGTAACTCTTAGAACTATGAGAGTGCTAAATATGAGTAGCTAATGAAACCCTCTCTTAGTCAATGCAAAACTAATGTCACAGTGACCTTCCTTTATTATTGTACCGACATGAGAATCACAGACATCTATGAAAATGGTCCTTCTCGACACAAATCTAGCAGACATGAGAAAAACATCAACAACATATACATGTTATTTGATACCTACGTAATCTAAATAACATTACCCTTTCAAAACAATAAAAACATTAGTGTGTTCTTATATAAACTGTTCAATATTTCAGCGTTTGAAATTTTCCAAAAAAAAGTCCTCGAAAAAGTGTTTTTTTTGAGGCACGTTTGGAATATTTTTTTCTATGAATGACCATAGACAATTATATCGGATTATAGACTTTGTCTTATTGAGCGTCTGGAAAATCTTTAACAGTACCAACATGACAAAAATTGGCCAAAATATACCGGTTTAAAAAAGCGCGGGAGCGAGAGCGTCATATGACGCTTGGGGGACGGACGGTACTCGAGGCGAGCGTCATATGAGGCTTGGGGGATTGTAAGGTTAAAGCTTATGTTTTCCCTGAAATATTCCATTCTCTAATACTAGGTATCGACTTTTGGAGAAAATTTAATCTTCTACCTAGTGTTTTAACTTCTCTTAACTTTACAGATCCTAAATGCTTGGTTATCGACACTAAAGATATTAAAGTTTTACCTTATGAGCATTAACTTCTAATCAAAAGAACATCGCTAATGACATCATCCAACGCTTCAAGACAATCTCTTTTGAAGAAAAAGGTGTTCTGGGAAACACACACTTAATCACCCACAAGATTGACACTGGTGATTCTCTTCCGATCAAACAAAGATGTTACAGACTGTCTCCTGAAAAACAAAAGGCTTTAATTAATGAAGTTGACAAGATGCTGGGATGGAACGTCATTGAACAATGCGAAAGTCCATGGTTATCTCCAGTCCTCATCACTCCAAAGAAGAATGGGGAATGGCGTTTCTGCGTAGATAGCAGGAAGCTTAACGTCGTGATGCTTATAGTCTGCCTCTAATAAGCGAAATTTTGGACAACCTGAGAAATGCCAAACACTTATCAAGCATCGACATTGCGAAAGCATTTTGGGAGATTCCCTTGAATACTGCTGATAGAGATAAGACAGCATTTTATGTTCCTGGAAGAGGTATTTTCAGATTCAAAGTAATGCCTTTTGGTCTCACTAACTCGCCTGCAACTCAACAAAGATTAATGGATACGTTATTTAGTCCTGAATTTGAGAACAAGGTATTTTGCTATCTGGATGACATCATTATTATTAGCGAGACTTTTGAGGAGCACATATCGCTTCTTATGAAAGTTCTGGAAAAACTTTCAAATGCTAATCTGACTATTAACTTTGAAAAGAGTCAATTCTTCAGGAAAGAACTGAAATACCTTGGTTTTCTATATATCTTTCGAAATATCTTGGCTGATCCAGATAAAATAAAGGCTATTCTAGAATATCCTGTACCTACTTGCAGAAAAGAAGTTCGAAGATTCATAGGCACTTGCAGCTGGTTTAGAAGATTCATTCCAAACTTCAGCACTATTGCCTCCCCACTCAACCAACTAACCTGTTCCGGGAAGAACGCTCCTAAATTTTTATGGAATTCCAGGGCTACAGCTGCTTTCGAGAAACTTAAAGAAGCTTTGGTAACTGCTCCTGTCCTTGCTTGCCCTAACTTCTACCCTTCTCTGTACATTGTGATGCATCAAATTATGGCATAGGAGCAATGCTTACTCAACATCAAGATGACAAAGAAGTCGTGATTGCTTACATGAGTAAAGCACTAAACAAAAATCAACAAAACTACTCAACTACTGAAAGAGAAACATTAGCTGTAATAACTGCGCTAGAACATTGGAGATGTTACCTAGACAATGGTAAGGAATTTACAATATATACTGACCACGCTGCACTTAAATGGTTTCAGAACTTATCGAATCCATCTGGAAGACTTGCTCGCTGGACTCTACGCTTATCATGTTTTAATTTTGTCCTGAAACATAAAAAAGGAAAGGATAACGTTGTTCCTGACCTTTTATCAAGGCATAAGAATAAAGAACGTCCTGATACACAAGAAACTCCACCTCAAGGTGTACATCCTATTACGATTGAAGAACCACCTGATCGTGAACTTGAACACTATAACAAGATTTTTCTCGGATGCTCCAACAACCCAGACGCATATCCCAACTACACTATCAGGGATAACAAACTTTACCGCTGCATCCATTCGTCCGATTGTCTAAACGACGACTTTATTTGGAAAGAAGTTCCACTGCCACAAGATAGACATGCACTTATTGAAGTTAGCCATGGTTCCACTTCAGAACTCCACCTTGGTATATTCAAAACATTCAAGAAAATATCTTTAAAATACTATTGGCCGGGTATGTTTAAGGACATTGCCAATTTAATCTCGACATGTGAAACCTGCTTAACCTACAAACACCCTAATCATTCTCCCTATGGTCTTATGGGTAAACCTAAACTTTGCTCCAGACCTTTTCAAACTATATCCTTGGATCTTATGGGTCCATTGCCTATGACCCGGAGAAGAAATCAGTATATTCTGGTAATTAACTGCAATTTTACTAAATATACTATTATTTTTCCCCTTAAACGGGCTACTTCAGTTATTATCATTAATGTCTTAGAAAATTCAGTGTTTCTAGTTCATGGCATTCCCCAAACTATAATAATGGACAACGCTGTTCAATTTCAGTCGCGAGAATTCCACTCATTCTTAAATTCTTATAACGTTCCTTGTATTTTTCACACAGCTTTATATTGTCCCCAGGTTAATCCTACAGAGAAATTTAAAAGTACGATTATTACAGCTCTAGCATCCCTAGTAGGAGACGATCATAGATCCTGGGACAACCATCTTACTAAGATTCAGTTCGCAATGAACAGCGCTACAAACGTTGCTACCGGCTTTACTCCAAACTTTTTAGTCTTTGGTAGGGAAACAATACCTTGTGGTTCCTTCTATACTCCAACTCAGAATCTCGAGGAATTGATATTTATGCCTCGTGATATTTACGCGTCTTATGCTGGTCTCCTCTCATCTATCTTTCACAGAGTTCAAACTAAACTTCACATAGCTCACGCTAAAAATAGCACTCGCGATCTTCACCGTACTTTTAAATAATTTAATGTGGGAGATACTGTTTGGCGTAAAAACCATGTTTTAAGCAATGCTGGCGCATACTTTAATGCTAAACTTGCCCCTAAATTCGTTAAGTGTAAAATAATAAACAAACTTTCGCCATTGGTATACGTTCTAGAAGACCCTAACGGAGTTAGAGGCAAGTGGCACATTAAAGACATTAAATCTTAAATTTTCTTAACTTCTATTAACTGTTACTTTGTATATATGTATAAATATCACCATCATTTTCACCTTAATATTTTATTTCTTCCTTTAATCCAGTGTTCTTCAACACATTTTACGCTAGGACCTCGAATTTTCGTTGGTTAGTCTTCACCTATTTTTTTAAATCTTTATTTCAGACACATCTCGTTGGCGATGTGGCTGATCTCTGGCTTCGAGCTCTACCGCTCTGGCCGTTCTTAATCTTTTCTTAAGGCAAAGCGACTAAAGCTACCTTGGGATTAATTTGTTTCTCTTTACCTCTACTTATTTTTTTTTCCACGCAGGAGCGGATGACAACTCCTTAAGTAAGCCTGAATGTCCTTACGAAAACACACTTTTAGAGTGGTAGTCATTGAATGTGAACTCCACCCTTACCGGAATGAAGATGATGAATGTAAGAGAGGGTATATCTGATTTTGCCTGGTGATGTCTGTTTCTGCAAAGCTGTGTTTTTATGGTTTATTTTTGTACATATCAAAATTTTTGCTGAATCAAAAATTTTTCCAGGTTCGGGGGGAAAATGTAGTGTTATGCTACTTACATGCTATTCTTGCTTCCTATTCCTTAGCTCCAGCTCCACCATCAGTCTTTTTTGTTTGTCCTTCAGGGTACCTTGCTCTGTTACGCTGGTTACTTGGTGAGCTGTGCAGTCTGATATTGGTCATCACCTTTATTTCCATAGGTCCCTGTAACGTTTTAAACCATAAGAACACATTAATAAATCATGTTCGCTCTGCATTTTCATGCTATCAGCACTTCTAAATCGATAGCGAAGCGACTTACCTTTGGTGACCTTGTTTTTGGCTTTCTCTGAAAGTCTACAATCTCGGGCTTCGTGCGCGCTGGTACGCTACTTTTTTTCCTTTCGTTGTTTTGTAATTTACTGCATGGTTTTCGTTTTGGTTACCGTATTACGAGCCTGAAATGAAACTTTGACATCTGCTGATGCCTTTGTTTATCTGGTTGTCATGGCAATGCCCATTCAAACTAGTTAGCGGTCTGATATGTTTGCTTTAATACTTTTACAAAAATACTCTTTCTCTCTTGGCCACTCTCAAAAATTACGTTTAAATAATTTTTAGAACTCTCCAAAAAGGGTATAAAAGCGGAACATTTCTTCAATTCTTGACAGTCTCACGTCAGCTTCTGAACTGGAAGTACCAGTTAAAGGCCTTATCCCGGGGTCGCTCAACCCCGGGATCCTGCGAGCCTTCAAACTCCCTCAAAACCTTCAAATCAATCTTCAAACAACGGGATTCTGCGAGCCGTGCCTACGCCGCTACCGTTCCTACAACGAAGATTTCTACAACGGGATTCTGCGAGCCGTGCCTACGCCGCTACCGTTCCTACAACGACGATTTCTACAACGGGATCCAGCGAGCCGTAGCTACAAGTACGCCGCTACCGTTCCTACAACGACGATTTCTACAACGGGATCCAGCGAGCCGTAGCTACAAGTACGCCGCTATCGTTCCTACAACGACGATTTCAACAACATCTACAACTACAAATACGCCGCAACCTGGTCATCACCCCACTGGTCTACTTCTCTTCGTGTTCTCCGCTTCCTTCTTTCTATCCAGACATCTGTATTTTATAAAACCTGTTTCACCTCATTCATCTTCATCTTCTTTTCATTTTTTAAATTAATTCATTGTAAATAACCAATAAACTGTCACTCTAAAAATTTATTCTGGTTGTTTTCTGTTAGGTTCTGGTAAGGTTCGTATCCTCACACGACATGGTCCATCATTTTATAGGCCTATTACATCCCATAGACTAGAGAAATATACGAAAAACTTAGATATAAATTTGTCAGTACCGGATTTTAATGAACAGAACCCAAACAAAATCTACTCAGACTTCTTCAACATTATTCAGACAGAATTCAATAAAGATTTTAAATTAAAGAAAGTCAGTGACTACAACGTTAAATCTAAATTTAACGACTGGGCAACGTTTGGAATTCGTAAAAGTAGAGTTATCTTGTATGTTACCTTTATGATCAAAAAACCTATAACTTTGATCGAAAATGTCATGACTATGTTAAAAAATATTCCAAAACTTTCAAGTTGGTTTGTAGGACTGCAAAAACTTTACACATTAATAGAAAAATTCAAAATTCAAATAATAGAATGAAAACAGTTTGGCAAATAATAAACCGTGAAACTGGCAAAGTTATAGCAAGGGACAATGATTTCTGCGTAAAGATAGGTGATGATGTTGTTAAATCCAGCGATGATGTTGCTCGAGCTTTTGAAACATTCTTCACCAATGTACCCCTACTCACAACAGATCGTCTAAATTCATCTCCATATGAAGCAGAGACTTTATTAAAAAATAACACGAGCGTCAGTAAGATATATTTCAAATTTCGTCATGTATATCCCCAGGACATTGTCAAAAAGTTTAAATTACTTAACTTAAAAAATACGGAAAACCTGTGGCGTATATCAGTCAAAGTCATTGGTTCAGTAATTCTAGTTATAGCCCCACATTTAGCTTATATATTCAATAAATGTGTTGACGATGGGGCTTTCCCAGACCTCATGAAACACAGTAAACTGATACCTCTGTTCAAATCGGGAGATAAGGATGATCCTTCGAATTTCAAACCAATATCTGTTCTTCCAACACTAAGTAAAATATTTGAAAAGATTATACTCAATCAAATGCTCTCTTCAACCGTACCAAACAACTCCACGCCAAACAATACGGTTTCACTAGGGGTAAATCGACTACGGATGCAGGTATTACCCTTATATCTCATATTTATGGGAGGCCGCACAGGATGCTATCGGAGTTTTTGCGACATGACGAAGGCGTTTGATTATGTTGATCATAATACGCTATTAATTAAATTAAATCATTACGGAGTTCGAAATAAAGCGTTGGATCTACTAAGATCATACCTAAGAAATAGAATTCAAAAGGCAGAAGTTAACGGCGTTAAATCTGATGGATCGGGTGTAAAAATTGGCGTTCCACAAGTTTCCATATTAGGTCCTTTCTTATTCCTGGTATAAATTAACGATCTGCCTTTCATGGTGGAGAAATTAACTGATATAATGTTATTTGCTGATGATACTTCAATGGTCTTCAAAATTGAAAGACAAAAAGCAGATTTTGATGATGTTAATGGTGTATTGTCACAGGCACTTTTCTCAGGAACTATAAGAGATAATAATAATAATAATAATAATAATAATAATAATAATAATACCTTGGACACTATTTACACACATTGATCTAGCCCCAAACTAGGATTCCCTGTATCTTGGGTACTAGACAACGATACACATACTTATATAGATAAATATTATACTAAGGGGCGATTGCTCCATCCCCAGATAAACAGGCAGATAGTCTATCTGTCTGTTTATTCGACAGTTAACAATAAACTGAATTTTTCAATCGTCGGGTAGGATATAACAGTGAAATAACTTTGCTATCAGAGGAATAAATCTATCCGCCTCTTCAACGGCCAGATAACTGTATTCAGTAGAATAAAGTAGTTGTGTGTCACCAAAAGTCATATGTCACTTGGTTTATTTGGTTTGGTTTGAGCAGTTTGAGGTTATTTCCATTGGTTATTTCTAGTAATTTTTCTGTTACTGATTATTATACCACGTTCCTACGGATTTGGCGAATAGCTATGGATGTATTTGATACAATTGACGACTTGGCTCTCTTTTTAATACACTTTTTTGAGATTCCATTGCAAATTTCAGTAAATAAAATCACAATATCGACGATCCAAACTAAATGTTACCAAACAATAACCTCAGAGGAAGTAATCACCACGTTGATTGAAATCAGCTGTTGCTTGAGACGCCATCTTGCAAATGAAGGGAAATTATGACGATAGTCTGTCCTGCTCCACTACCACTGTTTTCTATATATTTGTTTCATCTCTCTGAGTTCGGATTGCCAGGATTGAAATAAAAAGGTCAGATAGCTAACTAAGGAATAAATGACCATTGAAAAATGAGCGACTTACTATCAGACTGATAAACAGCTAGGTAAAAATGTTCGCTTGATAGTTATCCGACTCTTTATCTGGGGCTGGAACAATCGCCCCTTAGATAGATAAACAACCATAACTAGGGTGCAAACATCCGTTCTCATCAAAAAAATATTTGCCCCCACCGGGACTCGAACCCGGGACCCTTGGCTTCCTAGACAGGGTCACTGCCGACTCGGCCATTCGGGTCGTCAAATAATCGGATATTCTTGAAATCTTCTGTAAAAATACTTATACTGACAACCATACCATATTTCAAGTCTTAGTAAGGGGTAAACTCATTTCTTCGTCTTGGTCCAATTTTATGTTGGGGATTTCAACTTCCAATTTTCTGAGTACGTCGTCCATTAGGATGGTAAAAAGTCTTGGTGACAGTGGGCACGCTTGTTTGACCCCATGACCTTTATTAATACATGCGCTTTGCTGCCCGAACCATTTGATACGCGTGCGCTCATTCATATAGGCTTTAATTACCATGTTAGTTAGGATCTTATTCGTCCTTGACAGGAGAATGTCTCTTAGCACAGTTAGGTCAATTGTATCAAATGCTTTTGCAATGTCAAGGGCTAATACACCCACCTATCTTCATCTAGTACTTGCGTAATGAGAAAATGTGGTTGTCTATGGATCTATTGCGTAGAAAAGCTGCTAGGTAATTCGAAGTTGCTTTATTGTTTCGTCCAGTTTCTTGAGTAGGCGTGTGTCATAGATTCGATATCCTGTATTGCACATTGTGATACGGCGATAATCGTTGGTGTCCTGCAGGTTTCTGGTTTTTGGAAGTGGTACTTGGGCCGTTTCGTTTCATGTTATCTCATATTATCTCTCCATGCCTTTTTCATTGTTTTCGCGATAATCATTAACAGTTGGTTCAGTATCCCTTTGCATAGCTCCGGCACTACCTGGTCCGTACCAGGTGCGGTTCCGTTGCGCATTTGGCTAATTATTGTATAAATTTTGGATGTCGATGGGCCGTTATCAATACACTCAGTGTCTGTGGGCTCGTTGTGGATAAAGTCTATATTCGGGCCTTCTGAATTTTTAGTTCCTGTTCCCAGCATGTCACGTAAAGTACCGTTGTTTTTTCAGCCGTCTCGCTTGTAGTTGGTGCTTTCTATAGAAGTGATATACTATCTGCATACGTTTGCTTGGGTGATTTCTATCCATCCCGTCAAAGAATCGTCGGCATTTTTGTTCTTCTTCTGTCTCTTTAATTTTGTCAGGGCGTCGTCGGCACTCTTTGAGATGTCTGTTTATGTGGGTATCTGTTGGTTGGAGTACTTTGGCGAATTTTGCCTTTTGTATATTGCCTAAGGCGCAGCGGTGTTCTCTCGTTCTAGCAGGTGTTGTGATAATTATTTATTGGGCCGCTATTTTCTTAGCTCCTGTGTTAGAATCCCACGGGATGCTCGGGATGTTTTCGTCATCCTGAAGGTCGATATTGTGGATCCCTAGTGTGTCCATGATTACGTTTTGCTATTTTGTTTTTGTATCATTTGGTTCATCTTGTGTTATTGACCTGTAAGTGCGCTGTTTATAATTAAAGATAATGGCTGTGATAGGATTCCTCTCATTTTGAGGTGTTTTATTTCCTAATTTCTTGCAGGTCACGGTGTTTCTCTGAAGCAGGCTTAATAAGTCTGTTTCGCCCCAGATTATTTTGTGGTGTGTCCTTTTCCTAAATTCAACTGAGTCTTTTCGTCCCACGTGGGCATTGATGTCGCCTAGCAACAGTATTTAAGCATTATTTGGTTTCCTTTTAATAGTATTTAGGAGTTTGGTGAACGTGATTGTTGCTCTCGTGTTTGAACTTCGGATGTGTGCATAGATTACGTGTAGTGTATTGGTGGTGAACTTTATTGTAGCTGTCATGATATCCATGTCACGTTTGTCCTGTTAGATTTAGGTCTTTTCTAATAAGTATTGCTAGCCCCTGGTGAGATTCGCAAGATCTGCCTGATAAATACCAGAAAAAGTGTTACGATTCGTATGACCCGGAGGTCATGTTCGTTTCTTGAATACATGCGACGTGTATATTTCTGTAATAGAGTTCAGAGTCGATCTTGCGTTTTTTTTATCTATGTTTAATTCCACGCCTCAACCGAACGGCGCGGAATCATGAGGGGCTGGGTTTTTGCCAGCACGGGAGAGAATCGTGAGTGGCACTTTACCTTGCCGTCGTAGACCGGAATTCGAAAGCTCGATTCGAGGCAGGAATACGGGATAGGAGCACAAGTGTGGTAGGAGAGGAACCGAATCTCACTCGTTTCGCTGCCCGACGCTGTCGCCGGCGTGTTGCTTGCCGACACGAGGAGTCGCCGTCCGAATACGACGAGTTGGGGACCGTACAACTTCAACCTTCACAACACGAATCTCTGACGCGAATCTACTTATTTCCCGACGATTATTATGATTAACACTCCGACCAGGCCCGACACCTGTGTTAGACAATTGTTACACTGAAACACATTCAAGGCCCGACGCCATGAGCAGACATGTTTTTTCTCACGACAAGAAAGTAACCTCTAATTTCTCATCTCGTTGGTACGAGTGACAGCTGCGGTTCCGTTTCCGCTAGTGATGTCCCGATTACTCGCGATCGATCCGCGCAACGAAAACCGGTGCCTTCCGAAGCATAAATATTAAACAATCTAATTTCGCACACCCTCTAACATTCACGTGGATATGCGCATGTATTCACATGTGATTTTTGCTTTGTATGAAGGATTGTTGCATAACAGAGTGCAGCCGGTCGCGTCGGGGATCTCATCCATTGGTGTCGTGGTTAAAGCAGAGGAGGTCTAGTACCCGGTTGTACCTGACCTGGCGGAGGGGGATGAATGTGTTTGTGGCGTGTCAGTGTCTGTGTCGGTACGGTAAGTATCAAACAAGGTCAATGATTATCTTTTCTTGAGTTATGGCATTTTGGGTAGGCCGGGAGAAGATGTGTAGATTTACCGCTATCATATTATCTGTTTTAGGGGCGGGGGTGTATCTTGAGTGTACGTTGAGTATCGCGTTGTATTTTGGTATGAGAAAGATGTAATGCTCCAAATTTGACTGATTGTTGATAGGTTGGTGAATGGGTGTTGTGGGTCTATTAGCAATGCGCTGTCGTAGTGGCTATCCAAAAAGGTCAAGTTGATAGTTTTGTATGAGTAGTTAGTTTAAAGTGACAGCGTTATAATCTTGTTAGGGGCTGTATACGATTGATGGGCCATTGTATTTATGGATCGCTACACTTATTACGTAGAACTCCGTGGCTGCTACGATAGTTTCTTCACCTCTCCACGTGCCCTGTTTGTGAAGATTCTTTATTTACTCAGTAAAAGCTTTTTCGTTTGTTGTGCATCAATAGCAAGTTTGATAAGAGGATAGTTGCTGATATCTTCCTCGTATCTGGCTAAGTCGCTTCTGATGTGGTTATGGTTAAATGTCGCTCCAAACAGATGGTTGATTTGGTCTGCAATTCAATAGAACAGATAGTTTCCATTGACAGAGTTTCCTTTGTAGGATGTTATAGGAGAGAGCCTGGTGCTGTTGTAGCTAATGTGAATGTGTGGTGAGTTGTTTGTAAGTGGTCTACGGCCGGTATGGTGCGAGACGCTGTTTGGCCTTTTACGATCTATTTTTATTCTAGTGTACTTCCCAGTATTTCCAAGATAGGCTGGGTCCGGAGACCATATAATGGGTGCCAGATGTGTGAGGGAACGCTGTGGGCCTTTTATGCGGGTGGCATCAAAGCTTTCTATATTGTTCCTAAATAGCAGTCGTTTGTTTTGATTAGTTTCTGAGAGTTTGGTGAGATGGCCTTTTTATGGCATGCACATGTTTAGTTTCTGTTTATTATATAATAAACCCGACATTAAACAGAAACTAATTTAATTATATAATTATAAGTATATATAATATATAAAGTATATATATAATTATAAAATAATAAGAATTATTTTTAAGTAGCTTAACTGCATATATATGCAGTTAAGCTATGTAAAAATAATTCTAGGACTGTTAAGTTTTGGGTTGACTTATTCATAGAGTTTCAGGGTTCAGTACAAGCTTGTTATTAATGACTGTTTTGTATGGTCTTTAGAAGATGAGGAGAAAAGAGATACCGAGGATAATTTATTTTCAGGCAAAGCAATATCAGTATATGAAGCTGTAATAATGTTTTGATAGTTGATTTTGATAATTTGATATTAGTTAGGTAGGGAATTAATATACCCTGCCTATGGCGCACCTGTAAATGTGAGAATGGCTTAGTCAATAGGGGAGACCGCGGCCGCGGTGAGTGGTGGTGCTGAGAGAAACAAAGTTAGAGGTAGGACATCAATATCAATGATGTCCTAATCGTATTGATCTCACCAGGTTGGTGTGTTTAGCGGCGGTGGTGGTAGAGACAGTAGCGCTGAGGGTGTCTCCAGCTGTGTTGCAGTAGGTGTCGCTCGCTGCCGGCCTGTAACTGCGTGGCTGAGACGTTCATCTGGCCTAGACTTCTAGGGCTTGCACAGATGGGGTGCCTAAGCGGATCGCGCACATATTCATTACATTTGACCACACTGATACCACCACAATCACCGAAACGCGTGGTATTGGGCCTATAAGCCAAGCTCGTTTCCGGGCATCCGGAGACAAAACAAAGGGCGCGCGGCAGGGTTGAAACCTATTGTTTGTTTAAATGCGTTTGCGAGATCTCGGAGGTGGATGGGCATGGGCATGATAACTTCAAAAGTTACGATCAAAAAAGTGCAAAAAAATGAGATTTCCCCCCTTATTTTCGAACCAGAGTATAGAACTTAAGCCAAAAATTAAAGGAAAATCTACCCAGAATTGCCAAGGTTTGTAATTTATCTGTAAACCATATACAAACTTATGAATGCACCTGGTTATGTACATGGAGTATAAAAATCCAAACAATTTACTCACCACCATCCCTACCATTGTACGGTGGTACGGAACCCTTTGTGCGTGAGTTTGACTCGCACTTGACCGCTTTTTTTAATTCTTCAGTTGTATGGAAACATTGTGATAGGACGACATTCAACACATTGTTGTCAAATGATGGTCTTTTATTACACAACATTATGGTTGTAAAATATAACTGTTTAAAATTTACAATTCGAGTCTCTTACAAAATAAAATCAGTTCAGCCAAGAAATTGCTATATTTACAATTGACGGATAAAGATAATCATTTCAAAGATGTATAAAACTTCGTCCTATTTTCTGAACATGCCAGGGGGCGTTGAAAGGCTTTTCTTTCAACAACCTTGCAGTGTCAAGGGGCAGATTTTGCTAAAGGACCTTCTCATCACTCCTCCAGCTGTCCTTACATCCACCTTTCGACCGATACCATCAGGTCCCGGGTAGACGGAGACGATTCTGTCGAGCTTACATTGAAGCGGCGGAAGATTGTCTTCCTTTAGTAGGATGAACCAGCGTCTCCATTGAAAAACTAACTCTTTCTCCTTCTAATCTAGTTCGGGTTTGACTCGCTCATGGAAATAAGAACGGATTTTAATAACTGAGGTGTTGCCGATGACATTTTTATTATTTCCTGTTGTAAAACTAGCAATTGAGTCGTGGTTTACTCGGTACCGTAGTTAAATGTTCATTCGTGACAAAATCTTATTAAATAAAACATTGTTTATGACTCATAATAACAAAGGGATTTAATAAATCTCTTTTATTTCCCGAGATTATATAAATACCTATTATTTATAAGGCAACAAATGTAATGGTCACCAAAATATTTTTTTCTTACCCAAAATGGGTAAATGATCCCCAATAGTTGCAGAAAATATCAGGGAAAAATACTGCGGTAGCTTAGGTGAAGGGTAAAGGGGTTTAGCGAAGCGAAGCCCCTTTATCCTTCGTGTTAGGTTGAACATGTAAGAACAACAAAACATACTTAAAACATAAACATATGTACACAAAACATAAAAATAAGTTTGGTGATCATTTATCCAAACAATTTGGTGATCATTTACTAATTCTGGCAGTCAATTCGAATTTATTGGTAGTAAATTTTCGATTTTTTTGGCAATCGTTTAAACACAAGCCTTATTTATAATAATTACTGAAAAAATCTAGAAACATTTGTAGTGCCGTTATATTCAATGTTGATGATATTTGGTATAGATGTTATACAACATTATGTAAGTATAACGATTCAAAGCTCTCAGGCCATGCCAGTCATAGTCATAGCTCATCACGATGCTCAGGCCATGCTAGTCATAGTCATAGCTCATCACGATGCTCAGGCCATGCTAGTCATAGTCATAGCTCATCACGATGCTCAGGCCATGCTAGTCATAGTCATAGCTCATCACAATGTTTAGGCCATGCTAGTCATAGTAATAGCTCATCACGATGCTCAGGCCATGCTAGTCATAGTCATAGCTCATCACAATGCTCAGGCCATGGTAGTCATAGTCATAGCTCATCACAATGCTCAGGCCATGGTAGTCATAGTCATAGCTCATCACGATGCTCAGGCCATACTAGTCATAGTCATAGCTCATCACGATGCTCAGGCCATACTAGTCATAGTCATAGCTCATCACGATGCTCAGGCCATGCTAGTCATAGTCATAGCTCATCACAATGCTCAGGCCATGCTAGTCATAGTCATAGCTCATCACGATGCTCAGGCCATGCTAGAGGCTTACGATAATGTGCGCTTACAATAAAGCTGACATGACTTAGCAAAACTACAGCTAACAGTTCTTTGAGAAGCATTGCACCCTCCCTATACACTGAAGCAATACATCAAGCTTATGCCGATAACCATCTGATTGACTGCATGCAACATGAAATCACTCGACCCTTTCATTAAGTGAGTGAACTGTGCCTGGACACGCAAGCTTCTGGAGACACATCACAGACCATCAGACAGAGCAAATGTGTTCGGCATCTATGAACCGCTCAGCTTTCAGTCGTTTTTTGATATGAAATATTTAAAAACGGTCAAGTGAGAGTCGGACGCGTACGAAGGGTTCCATACCAACATACGATACAAGGAAAAACGCAAAAATCACATCTTTTTAAACGGCTTTAATTTTTAACAACAAACTAAAATTATCAAATATAGGAGACCTATCTATAGGCCGTGAAAGTAAATATTTAAAAAAAACATGTCTTTTAAGTCTTTTACATGAGCTATGTATGCATGACCGGAGTGGGCAGAAATTTAGTTACAAATTTACACAAAAATAATTAAATCTGATAAGGCTATAAGGCAGCCTTTGTTTTACTTACGGAAATATCTTTAATTATACCAAGCAAACTTAAATTTTTATTAATATTAAATTAAGAAGACTCATAAAATCACACTCGCCGCTCAATCTCATCTTCGAGTTAGGTATTATAAAAGACAACACGTGCAAAACTAATTCAATAAGCTAACTTTGCCAAATCATCTTACACTTACAACGACGAAGGAGTTGCTTGAGTGATGCTAGATCGATGCTTACAACAATATGGAGGCCTCTGCCCCGAGAGGGTTAGGATTTTACAGTATGACAGCAAAGTGGTCACGAGACTATTTGGCTATATTCTTTTAGGGTTAGCATAGCAATAGCAGGCATTAAGGCCTACCTACCACTGTATGCTCATGATTGGGTTAGCGATACTGACTTATTACGCGCTACGTTATAAATGGCTAACGTTTAGCTAATCACGGTAGCGGTCGCCGATCGATAAACAAAATCGATGAAATGGAGAGAATCGTGGAAACCAGACATTATTTTAAATAACATGACAAAGCACACACAAAACAGTCATAAATATGCAATGTTGACATTTCGCAGGAAGCCTCAAGGTTCATAGAAACGTTTAATAGAGACGTCTATACATGGCCAATCTCAATAACAGAAATGGCCGCCCAATGAAATGTGACGTTCATAGTGTTGTGGAGATAATTTAATGAACTGCCGAGATCTGACAGAATTGATTGTTGAATAAATTAAATTAATTTTATACTATGTATTACGTGGACAGACATTAGATTACGTCTAATGTCTGTCCACCGTCTACGATAAGAATGATTCGTAGATTGATGAAGGTCCCGGTTCTTACGGCCGGTTTCCTGGGCGCCGATTAATTTAACAAATTGGTTTAACTGATTTGAGCCAATCAAGTGCCGCTAATATTCAAATAAGCGGCTCGTGATTTGCTGAAATCAGTTAACCAATTTGTTAAATTAACCAGCGCCCAGGAAACTGGGCGTTATTATTCAAATCTAAATTAAAGACTATTTCTATTTCAAGCAACTGAATTTCGACCGGTAAGGTTTCGTTAGTTCATAATAAAAAATACATTTAAAACAAATAAAATAGAAACAACTTCAGGGTTAAAAAAATATGTTTATTTTATTATTATCATCATAATATTTGGACACTTTTTGACCAGGTTTTTTCAAAATCAAAAAGATGGCGCAATGGTCGCCCCAACTAGTTTTTCTTTCGTGCATGGCATGGCAAATGTGGAGGTTGTTTGAATAATTTGAAAGTGCGTGATTGTGGGATGCAAATGCGAGAGTTAGATACTTGTCGAAGAGTCTTTTATACGCCGATGATCAAGTTCTTATTACTAGTCGGTGGATGAGTTGCAGGAGATGGTAACTTTCATGAAATAATCAGTTAAGAAAGCAGGTCATTATAATTTAAAATATGGACACCTGTCAAAAAAGTGACAGCTGTCAAAAATTAAGACAGCTGACTAATTAGTGACAGTTGTAAAAGGTTTCATGATAGTAGGAAGGTAGGAAGATATTATGTGCTAAAAGACATATTGTTATTAATGATTTGCATGGCTATGCTGTGCATCTGCCACCCCATCTGCCCCTTCCATAGAAAAATATTTGAACCCACTATCTTGCCGACCGCCCCTGGCTATGTGTCAAAACCCTACCTTTTTCCATTTCTGACGACACTACGAATCTGACCTAGTCAGAAATTTACTAAAACTTACAATGCCATCGATCTGTATCAAACTACAGATTTTGAATTCCCCTAAAGGAAGGAAAAAATGTGAAATGTACGACTTACTTTCCAAAATTTAATTTCGAGTAGCTCCAATCGTATGCAGAATCGAAGCCCTTGAAGGGTAAACAATAAGTCGTCAGTCGAGGAGAATAACGGAGTACAAATCACAGAGCATACAGAAGTCCAGAAGAAAGACAGGTTTTTCAAAATCAAGGAACGCAAGAGCACACCAAAATGTACGAAATGGATCAAAGCTCAGAAACGGATGTGCCACAGAGTTCTGTAGATTAAATTTCATTCATTCTTTCCTTCATTCACATCATGCCCATCACTAAAACGAATTATGACTTTTTTGCTAATCTGTGTTTAGTGATGTTGCAAAAGCGATAGTTTCGCTATCGATGGCTGACCTTGAAAAACAGGTCGATAGCGCGATAATCCTATCGAAAATATCGATAATCGATAATATAGTATCGATAGTGAAAATTAGGCGATACTATCGAACTTTGTCAATTCTATCTATTCTATTGATACTCCCGAAGTACGACACTATCAATACTATCTATGATCTATCGACGTATTTTCGATACTATCGGCT
Source organism: Argyresthia goedartella (assembly GCA_949825045.1). NCBI lineage: Eukaryota > Metazoa > Arthropoda > Insecta > Lepidoptera > Argyresthiidae > Argyresthia > Argyresthia goedartella. The sequence goes on from OX463828.1 coordinate 19,050,748, forward strand.
GGAAATAAAACTGATAAATCTAATAAAACTACTAATTAATTAATGAACTGCGAAATACTGTGAATGTATAATAAAAAGATGGGATAGATGATCTTTGTAATCATCATCTATATTAACTTTTAGGAGCAAGCAATAGTATCGTAAAGTGTTCGACTATCGATAGGGCAAAACTATCGATCCTGTAGATACTATCGATAGTCTCGTTACTATCTACACTTCCTATCGATAGTATCGATACTATCGATAATGTTTGTACTGATACTATCGATAGCATCGATACTATTGGTCATTAGCAATAGCATTATTTATCTTCATCAATCGATACTATCGATAGTATCATCAAGGGTCGATTTAGATAGATTTGATGGTTTCGATAGGAATATAAATAGTAAGACTGATTTTCAAAGTCACTAAAGTATCACACAATAGTAGAATTTTGGGAAATAATATTATTTCTAAGCTGAATTGAGACCAGTGAAATTTAGTGTATTTGTGTTTAAAGTAGTCTCTACAATTGAATGTGGTAACCAACATCGAGAAGTACCTCTGGAATATCGAGTTTTGTGATCACGTGACATTTATTAACATTATTGGCCAAGTTAGAACGCCCAGCTTACACCTTGAATTTGACAGTTCATACCGTCATTCGATTGAGAAAAAATCTCAAGTCCAGCGATTTTTGACAACTGAGCATACCAATCGAGTTAGGTACTACATATTAGTACCGCCTTATTAATAAAACTTATCAAACCTGTGATAGCTAAAAAATGTGCTTTGTCCTTTTCTCACAAACACAAATTTCAAAGTGACTGACGAATTATAACGCCATTATAGTTAAAATAGGTTTATAAGACGTTTATGAATAAGGCGGTTAATCTGTGAGTTGAGTCGAGGTGAAGTCGAGTGGACGAAATGACTTAGCACACCGGTGTATCTTTTAAACAAATCCTTTTAAACTTTCAAATTATATTTCCAAATGGAAATACTCGCTATTTGATATCTAATTTAATTTTAAAAACTCTCAATAAATTGTTGCAGAAACATGGTAGCCCTTCCAAACCAAACTGCGGAGGGGTACCACGTGCTCCTCTACCGGCTGTCGGACTCCGACTACAGCAAGCTGAACTTCGCCGACGCTGTCCGCGTCTTCTGCATGTTCAACGACGTGAAGTTGTCCGAAGATCGACTTTCTGACGGATACATTGTGATATTCGACATGAGGGGCTGCAGTATCGGGCACCTGACGAGGGTGACGTTGCCCGCTCTTAGGGGATTCATGAATTATATTCAGGTGAGTGCTACTGCGTTGGGCTAGGCCCCTGTGTAACAAAGGAGAAAACATTACCTTCTGGAATTTCCAACCTCAAATAATAATAATAATAATAATAATAATTATAATACCTTGGACACTATTTTACACACATTGATCTAGCCCCAAACTAGGAGCGAATAAATTAAATCTGTTTTAGGCGCCCAAAATGGGTCTCCCCTTTTAGGCGCTTATGTAAAGTTACATAAATAGAGAGGTCCTGTTTTAGGTTTAACTTCCTGTCGGGGAGGAACAAAATAAATCCCCGGGTCTGGTATTTTTATGTTTGTGACGTAGCTGATCTGGGTCTCACTTTCCCACGACACAGGTCGTCGTAGAGTGGGGCCAGAAGCGAGGGTGTGCCTGTGTTGTATTGTAGATATACAGCAAGAGGATAAATTTCTGTTTCATGTGACGGGCGCGATATTGAATCTTAAATGTAATGATGGACTCCAGAATTTATCTCCCGAGCGTAGCGAGGTTAATTAGAATCAAGGCTGAGTCCTGAGTGCAGTGAGGAGTTCATGCAAACCTTATATTATAGCTCAAGGCTTTAGAGGTTACATAAAGATGTAATGAATTTCATTATAACCCGCTGGTTAATAATATTTTTTCCCTTTCTCATGGTTGGTTGACTTGCTTTACGTTAGGTTTGCGTGATATATAATGTGGCATTGTCGGCCAGGTGGGGTGGAAATGTAAATCTTTATTCTGGCGGACAGAACATGATTAAAATCCCACAATTTTCCATTCCAGTCCGCGCACCCGTGCCGTCTCAAGAAGATCCACGTGGTACACACAGTCTCCTTCATCAACCAGGTGATGTGCCTCGTAAAGCCGCTCATCCACTCGAACCTCCTCAACCTGCTCAACTTCTCCTCCGAGGGTCCGGAGGCGGTCGTCGACAAGGACCTCCTTCCAGAAGACTACGGCGGCGCCCTGCCCACCGTCAAACAGTTACATGCGGAACAGAGGAAGAAGATGGAGGAAGTGTATAGGGACTGGCTGATAGAAACCGAGATATTTAAAGTGGACGAGAAGAAAAGAATTAAGAAGCCGAGCAGAGGAATGTTTGCAAGTTTCACGAGTAGCTTCAAGAGCCTCGATATTGACTGACGAAGACGGTTGTGACTTATTTGATTAAACAGTGGGATAGATCATGAGCTTCATGTGTCTGTCGGAGAGGTCAGTCCCACTGTTTAATTTACTTTGTTATGATGTAGTTCCGGGGACCTGAGAGGCCAGGTCGGATTTTATGAAACGAGCAGAGCTCTGTGACAAACAAATCTGAGTTGGTCCTTTGAAGATTTCCTGTCTGTTCTCTACTTTTAACCGACTTCATAAAAGGAGGAGGTTCTCAATTCGTCTGTTTTTTTGTATGTTTGTTACGCGATTACTCAGTCAATTATGAACCGATTTTGTTAATTTTTTTTTTGATCGTTAGGTAATATTTCAGAGATGGTATTATATGAATTTTATCAAAGTTGGATTAGCGGTTTTTGAAAAAATGCGAATTATGTAAACACAGACGACGTTTTGGTTTTTGGTGCTGTGTCGTTTTTTTAAGTTTTTAATTTGGTGATTATCGTTTGTTTATTTTGTGTCTGTTGTTTCTATCTTTAGCTGTATTGTTATTTATCGGTTTACCTTCTCTTATACGTAATTGTTTCAAAGACTTAAAAAATAAAGTCTGTAAATGTTATTGTAAGTGTAACTTATAAGTTACATACGTCTAGATACGGGTGCCAAACATATTGTTTGTTACGCGGCTTATATTTTTGATAGTATTGACTCTCAGAGAGTCAGTAGCTTATATTATTGATCGAATACTTCTTTAGTGACAGTATAGAGTTACCGTGTTATAAATATAAATTGTGCATAGGTTATATGGTAATCTTGAACAAGTTGTACATAAGCACGAAAATATGTAAAGCATGGACCACTTTTTGTATAAGTTAGCTAATGTTTAACATATTACCTGAATATTTTGTAATACAGTTGACTGATATTATACTGCTTAGGAAAATATCTACCTTTATGTCGTATTTTTGTAGTTTAGATACTTACTAAATATTTAAATATTTTTGAATTCTAAAGTATACAATATGTATACAGTTCCAGACTATACATGCTGCTCTGTAAATAGTATGTTAACAATAAACTATTTTTCTATAACTTGTATTACTGTACTCTACAGTCTAGGCTTTTCATTAATGCGATTGAAATCAAAACAAATAACCATCGGAGTTAATTAACTTGATTATCAGAAATCAACGCAATAAAATGATAAGCGGGTACATAGTGAAATGATAAGCGGGTACATAGTGAAATGACAAGCGGGTTTATAGTGAAATATTATTATCCTTAGTATTTTGTTATTCATTGTTTTGAAACTACGTGTCCTTTCAGTAAAGGAAGGTAAAAAAACCCAATGGGGTGAGATTGGTATTTTAAATTGTCTACAATAATTTAACATGAAGTTCGCATTGATTTCTACTATTTGGTCTGCATTTGTGGGTATACCAGAAAAAGTAATTAGATTCGTTTCATGTAAATCCAACAGTGATATTTCTCGCGCGAATACTATGCCAAGTGTTTGGACTTCCGGACGTGACTTTAATGACCCCATTGGTGTAAGTGACCCTAAAGAATTACGTATTATTAATGAGGCACCTGAAAATTGTCGCAAGGAAAACTGTATTTTTGTTGTTGGTGAACAAAAAGTAAATTCTTATAAAAACTTAAATATTAAAAGGCACCACCCTATATATTGTTGCCAATCAGTGGAGGGAAGACAAATGCCAATTCTAGATGTGCCAATATATATTTGTGACAATGAAGTGACAGTGATAAAAGTGTCAAGGAAGACGTCGGACAGCAGCGAGGAGCAAGTAAGAAATGATGATGAAGTATTAATTAAAGGGAAATATTAAACTGCACATCAAAGTACTGATTTGCACAGCAAATAGCAGGGCAAAATGATGCGTTATCTTAGGTGAAGGGTAAAGGGGGTGAGCGAAGCGAAGCCCCCTTTATCCTTCGTGTTAGGTTGAACTTGTAAGAACAACAAAAAAATACTTAAAACATAAACTTAAGAACACATAAAATATTTAAAACACAAAGTGTGTTTTTGCTGATCCTTTTTTGCTGTGCAAATCAGTATTTTTGATGTGCGATTAAATACTAGCCTGAATTAAATACATGGCGTGCTGTTACTAAGATTTTTACAGTACCTATCGCTTTTTTTTAATTGAATACTTTATTGCACCCAGATAAATAGCATGTAAAATTCAAAGAAAACACATGTAAACAGGCGAATTTTATGCCAAAAGTTTTGGGCTCAGGATCAACTCTACGTCATGCTTCCCAGCAATGCCATTTTCAATTTCGGTACTTATTTTTTTTAATCAAGGTTAAATTTTACATAATGTGTACCAACTTAATTAGTACTTACCACAAAAAAATGTACTTCAATAAATAATGAGTACTTTAGTATTGAATTTGGGGCAGTTGGATAGCATCTTCCCAGCAACCCCACTTACTGTTAACTGTGGTACTTTAAGGCATGTATGAATTGTACATAAAATATACTTAACGGACTTAACTGACGAATAAAAATGCGAACTTCAAACACAAAGGAGTACTTGCGATTAAATTAAAATCGATCCCCAGCTTCGTGGACTTACCGATTTAAATCCGCCTATGGCTCTTCGTAACATCATAAGGTATTGTCTTTTTGTACCAAAGCTTACTTACCTCCTTCGACGCTCTCCTCTTTGGAAATTCCGTTCTCAACCTCTTAGATGTTTTGGACCCAAAAATCACTAACCAAAACTATAAACAACAATTTCGATCGACGAAGCTGGACGCGAGTCACCCTCGCGCAAGTGGACCTGGTCCCGTCACGCCAGCCTGAATGACGTCATTCGACAGGCCTTCGGCGCAACGTGGGCACTGCCCCCCTACCGGCGAATATTTATGCCGTTCGGCATGGAGACCCTCGGGCCGTGGGGCCCCGACGCTCGACAAGTCCTTAAAGACATCTCTGAGCGACACGTCGAAGCGTCAGGAGACCGTAGAGCTGGCACCTACCTCACTCAACCTGCCATTTTGCCGATATAGCGAGGAACTGATGCCCGCATACTGGCCAAATTTTAGTTTGAGATTCGTTTTTAAGCTTTATTATATAATTTTTTATGAATCCCATAATGTATATAATATAAATAAAATATGTGATTGCTACTTAATTAGTACTAACCACAAAACAAACTTCAGAAAATAACGCGAACTTAAAGACTGCAGTCTATCCACTATCCCCAATTTAAATGTTAAAGTACTCGCCATTTTATGACGTATTTTTTTGTGGTAAATACAAATTAAGTACTCATTATGCACAATTTATTAATATATAAAACATAGCAAAATAGAAAATGGGGTTGCTGGTAAGATGCTTTCCAGCAACCCCAAATTTAATTTTAATTGCACTCCTTAGTCTGATGATGATGATGAGGTGGGACGCCGCTGGACCACAGGCGGGTGATCGGTCCACAACTGTGACTATTTCACCCAACTCTCCTTAGTTTACGAAGCACGCATTTTTTTCGTCAGAATTATTAAAGACATATTAGGAACAATTCATAAATGCCTTAAAATACCAAAGTAGATAATGGTGATGCTATCCGGCAACCTCAAATTCAATCTTTAATTAAGACATGTTTTATGTTAAGTTCTAATTAAGTACACACAATTTAATCATTAATTAAAATGCCAAAATTGAAAATGGGGTTGCTCAAGGTGTTGGGCGTTAGGCTCATGAATTGACAGAAAGCTGCTGAAGAAACCTCCTCATTTCTTACTAAGTCCAGCTTGAGTTGAGTCCGAGGTTTGAGTTGATTATATGCATACTAAGTCCAGCTGTCCGAGGTTTGAGTTGATTATATGCATACCTACACATCGAACTCGAGCGAGTAGATAATGACTTTCGATACAATGCATCCAAAACAACATCCATTGAAGTTTATGAAAGAGACAGCTTGTCATCTCATCAGTCAATGATGTTATCAAACGGAACCGAGATTCCGCCAATCAATTTGTTATATTTGTGTCCGAGCGGTCACCCATCAGCCTGATTACTGCTGGCTTAGAGTGGCGTTAAATGGTTGAATAACACAGGGCTCGTGTGTGGGGTCCATTGAGGAGGTCGGTCGGGTTGCGCGGCGGCGCGGCGCCTGACGTCACGCGGGGCCGCTGCGCGCGCATGCGCCCGACTATCGAGCGGCATGTGCCCCGAGCTGCCGGCCCTCGCTCCGCCCGCGTGAACACACTTTTTTATTTTCCCTCTGAACGCGGCGGTCGCTGTGATACCCGCGATCACAGACCGAACACCGGAGCAGCCCGCGAGAGGTGGGGACGCCGCCACGCCCGGCCGCCGCCCCGGGCCCGCGAGGGAAATCCAATATGGCAGGGCTCAGCCAGCGGCCGCGATGACCGAACGGTTCTCACAGGATGTGCCTATAGATGTGACGGTTACGGACGTGGTGAGAAGGTGCTTTTGTACGAGGGACATCGCGTCCGTGGTGGAGTGAACCAGCGAGCCCATGTAACGCCAGCGGCCGCCCAACGTAAGTACTCCATTTATGGACACTATCTCGAGGGCAGCTATCTAAAGGGCCCATATCGATCGGGTCGTTATCCCTTCCTCGGGCGAAATTGCTTAAACATATTTCCTGTCGGAATAAAAAGTAGTGCGAGATTAGATTAGGCTAATGCGAATATAACGAGCATGAGTGTGGTGTGGCCCGTAGCGCCATGTTGTTGTTGCGGGCAGTGGCCGCCAGGAGGCGCTGTGCTCGCTCAGCTAGAACCCGCTCGCATGTGGGAAACACTTTTATTGATCAATCTTCATATTGTTTTTGGATACCTTCTATATTTGATGAACTTGGCATTTGTTATGAAACACTTAGCTTTATGTAACCTAAGGTAGTTTGATTACGCACTTGTGTCGTTGAGGAGGAGCGAAAGTTTCATGATTTCAGTGGTGTTATTGATTATTTTATATTATTCGTCGGTCGGTTTTTTACTATAATTGGTCAGGGTTCTTATGTTAAGTGAACCAGGTATTGGCTCTTTCAGGGCGTAAAAATTTAGTCACATTTTATATGATTATGCGAGACATAATTCTACCCACACCTAAAGGGTCAGACTCTTCTCGCTATGAAACCGATAAGATTAGAGCTCCGGTGTCTTTATCTACACAGAACTCCCTCAAGGTGATATGAAAAAATATCTTTAAAAGGACTACGAAAGTAAAAAAGTGAACGTGTTAATTGCTTCCACTTAAGTAAGAAAAGAGAGCGCAGACAATGAGCTCGACTCAAACTAAAATAACGTAGCGCCAAACCACATAAAACTTGTTTAAAAATAAACTACGCCATTTTGTCAAAATGTTTTCAAGGAGAGTTTACAAATACATCATATCCACATTTCGAATGTAGTTCCGCAATGAAATTAGTTAGATTTCAGAATTATTAATTTAGAAAAAATAAAACAATTTAGAGGTCTTTTCGTTATTATAATAATAATACCTTGGACACTATTTGCATACATTGATCTAGCTCAAAACTAGGATTCCCTGTATCTTGGGTACTAGACAACGATACACATACTTAAATAGATAAATATTATACTGAGATAGAAAAAAACCATGACCCTAGTCATGGTTTTTCACAAACATCCGTTCTCATGAAACAAATATTTGCCCCCACCGGGACTCGAACCCGGGACCCTTGGCACGCTCACTGCTCACTCGGCCATTCGGGTCTTCTATTCAATTAAGAAAATCCCATCCAATCGCGTTTTCCTTCAGGGAGAATCTTAATCAAATACTCAATAAAGGTCAACCTAAAAATCAAATCTGTAGACAACTTTATAGTGGAGTAAATAAATTCGAAAAAAAAATATTTTTTACGTATACTTAACCTTAATTTTCACTATTCAAAATATCCAGTTTTACCCGTAGTAGTCCCTACTCCTTAACCTTTGATCCCACCTTTCCGTGACATGACACCCTGCAGAGTATATCTGTATACTTTCTTTCTTTCTTTCTTTCTTTATTCTTTATTGCATAGATAGTATAAAGTTACAGACAATTAAAAGTAATGTAATAAGCAAAGGCGAGCTTATCTCTAAAAAGAGATTTCTTCCAGCAAACCTAGGCAGGACAGGAGAGTTAATTATACAGGAAAGTCCTAGTTCGCAATAACACTATACATACGGACGCAAATTACTTTCAAAATATATATAAACTATACCAAATATAAAATAAATATATATATATATATATATATACTTCCACTACATAAAATAAAATGTATAGCATGAACATACATAAACTATAATAAATCATACATATACCTACATAAATATGGTACCATTTACGGAAGAGAAAGGAAATGCACTTTCAATCTTTTCTTAAAAGTGAAAATTGAGGGACTTTCCCTAATAGCGCAGGGAAGTGCGTTCCACAGTCGGATTGCCCTTAACCTAAACGAGAGTTCGTAAGCGGCAGTGTTATGCCGAGGAGTTGAAAGGAGAGACACCGTGTGGGATCTCGGATACTTATAATGAACAATGACATATTGTATACTTGTAATGAACAATGACATATTGTACCTAATTGACAATGTTACAAATAATCACAATAAGTACTCGTTACTAGTAACTTCACCTAAGTCATTTAGGACGGAAAGTTAGAAATCGACTAATCAGCACTAGTCTTGAGTTAACTTTAACATTTATATAGAAAATCCATGGCATATCAAAGTTGACCTGAGATTGGATCTAACTAGCTTTGATCAGATAAACTTTATTTTTCATTTCTCCATACTTACTAATCAGTCAGGGCAAATAAAATAAAGTTGCTGTGATCGAATAGTAAAAGTTGCTCAGAATGATGTCTCCCCCTTAAATATGAATACGCCTTTCTGTTAGACACCATTAGAACCATTCCTCAATTAACTCCCTGTATATTTCGGCTCTTCTAAGTACATACAATGTAGAAATAGCTTATCAAAAGAGGAAAATTTAATCAGCAATTGGGTCCGGAAGCGCGAGCAGTTTTTAGAGAGCTCTCTAAGCGCCTGGTCGACGCCTCAGTGACCAGAGGGCTGGAGCCTTCCTTGGGCAACGGCTGAGTCTCGCCATACAGCGAGGCAACGCCGCCAGCCTTCTCAGCACCCTGCCCCTTCGTGTTAGGTTGAACGTGTAAGAACAACAAAAAATACTTAAAACATAAACTTAAGTACACATAAACTAGTTTATCCTAGGCAAAACTAGTTTGTCCTGAAATCGGGTTTGGCCGAGTTTTTTCTTTTTTATTTATTTAATTATTTTTTCATATATACATTTGTAGACAATATATATATTCATAGATATATTTGAAAGCCCTTGTAATATACTACAACTACTATGGTATATACTATAATACCAATATTGAATTGCAGATATTCGATCGTAGCTTAGCGAAGTAAAATTTCAATATAGTACGTGGGGCGCACCGTAAGTTTCCGGAATGAATATGAAAAAATACTATTAAAGGTACAAAATTAATTTATTGTTTTTCAAAATAATAGTCCCTTGGCGTCTATGCACTTTTTCATTCGATGAAACCAGTTTTGAAAACTTTTGTGCCACTCCTCTGTGGTGACCTCTGAATCGTGTTTTTCATACTCCTCGACAGCCTCTTCTGGTGATGAAAATCGTTGACCGCGTAATTGGTTCTTAATTTTTGGGAACAGAAAAAAGTCACAAGGTGCCAGGTCGGGACTGTATGCAGGATGACTCATGAGTTCTACATTTTTCGCCTTCAAAAAGTCGTTTGTCTGTCTGGCCGTGTGAGAACTAGCATTGTCGTGGTGCAGGATGATACGGCGTTTACGGTTATTTTTACGGAGTTCGTCAATAACTTCCGGCAAACAAATGGTCGTGTACCAGTCACTATTCACTGTACGACGATTCCCTAAAGCAACAGTAGCCACGTGTCCAGTTTTATTAAAAAAAGAAGCAATCATCCGCTTAGATGCACTTTTCACGCGCGCCACTTTGGTTGGTTTCGGCTCATCTTGAAAGACCCATACGCTCGATTGCTGCTTTGTTTTGGGATCGTAGCAATAAATCCATGTTTCGTCACCTGTTACTATGTCCCACACCAAATTTGACGCACCTTCGTTGAATCTGGTAAGCATGGCACTGCACCAAGTGACGCGGTCCGTTTTTTGAGCCTCGGTCAAGTTGTGTGGGATCCACCGCGAGCACAGCTTTCTCACACACAAATGTTTGTGTAGGATTAATTGTATTTGACTCATGCCTATTTCTAAGGATGCACGAATTTCATGGTAGGTCACATGCCTGTCTGTTTCAATCATACGGCGCACAGTCACTGAGATTGATACGACCACGCTTGAATTCTGCAAACCAGCTATAAACAGTTGTCTTGCATGGTGCTTCATTGCCAAAAGCTGTTTCAAGCCGAGCGATGCTCTGTTGAGCTGTCAAATTACACTTAAAATCGTAGAAAATCATACTACGAAAATTTTCCCGAGTTAAATCCATGTTGATGCAGACACACAATTTTTTAAATGGCGCCACAAGGTAAAAACAAAAGGCAGTCAGATGAAACAAACTGCATTCTACAGCCAAAGAGTTCTATTTTCAAATGTTGCAATACATTTTTAAATATTGTTTATTTAAGTGGCCAGTTCCGGAAACTTACAGTGCGCCCTATGTATAGCAATCAGGAATATAAGTTATAACTATCGAAACTGAATTGTTCATGACGTAATTTCTTTATTGTACTACACAAAACAGACATACAGATAAGGCAGGCAAGCTTATCTCTAACAAAGAATTTCTTCCAGCAAACCATGACGGGCAGGAAAGGTGATGGTTGAGCGGGGGAAGACCAGCCTGAACAATAAAACTCTATACGAGTATGTAATATACACGACAAACTGATAACCATAATTGCTACAAATAGACTGCATACACAATTACTTAGAACCAACTTATTACTTACTTACTTATTTACTCATTCAATTTGTTTATTTTAACATTAGATAACTTTTCCTCTCCTACCCAATATGGGAAAAGAAATTCATGAACTTCATCATCATGATGATAATGTATTATTTATTAATGTTACAGTTGATATAAATTATGTTTTATCAGTATCGACTCGTATTTGTATAATTAAACATTTTTTTTACAAAAATGCCATATCAACTCTTAGAGCTCTTTCACACTATGCAGCGCGATAGCCGCGCGATTGCCGTGCTGCAGTCGCGCTGTTCAGAAGCAACTGATTTCTATGAAGGCTGGGCACCTGACAGCGGAATTTACAATTCCATCTTCAGCTTACTTTTGGGGTAAATAAAAAGAGACCGCTCTTAGCCCGTGTATAGAGGGCTAACTGAGCCACATACCTGAATATTTTAGTAATGATTAAATAAATAACAGTACCTACATTCAAATCCTGTGCAAATTGTAAAAATACATAAAGAATATGAATATGAATATGAAAAATTGTAAAAATACATACTGTGAAAAACAGATTTTGTAATAACTTCAGGAGACTTTTCTATCGAGCAAAAATAATCAAATTACATTTACATACACGTTAGCGAATGCAAGCTGACACTCATCATGATCAAGAAGCGAGTGAAAATTAAAGCGTAACTTGAGATTTACAAAAGGCTACGGCGGCGCCTCAATGACAATCGCGCGGCAGTCGCGCGCCTGACTTAAAGTGTTGCAGGATGTACGTTAGTACAGACACACTCCCCTGACTATCAACTATTAACCTCTTGAATACCACCGGCGTTAGCTAACGCCACATTTCCGATATAGGTTTTAAATTTTATTACCATGGCATAAGGTTCAAAACGCGACCCGTCCCAACTACACTCGGTTTTTGAGAGGCTAAGGACGGTCAAATAGACGGAGGAAGAGATCACACCGACAGAGGAGTAGTGGGAACTTGCACTCGAGTTAATCAACCCTCAAAAGACTCGGTGGGCAATCAACAGATTTAACTCGATTAAATCGCCGGGACTGGACGGCATGTTCCCGAATTTGCTAAAGTGGGGAGGAGACCAACTAGTTCTGGCATTAACCAATGCCATGGTGGCATGTCTGGCACACAGATATATACCGAGACATCGAGATATGTATAGACGGTTATAGACCCATTCCTTAATTAACAAATGTCAGACTACCGTTAACAGCAGGAACAACAAGCAATGATGTTTCCCTGTTGGAATCTATTTTCAAAATGAAGCGTGCGACGCCATGTCGCGCGGCTGAAGTGTAGTGTGAACGTAGGTGCGGCTGCTGCGGCAGCGCAATGTGAAAGCACACTAACTAGTAACTGCAACACGCCATCGCCACTCCAGTTCGGCTCACGGAAGGATCAACATTTTATAGCTGCAATGCTGTTTTTTTTATAAGCTTGTGCCCGTCTGCTCTCTGGTCTAATGGGCTTCACGCTTGCTTCTCACACAGGAGATGCAGGTTCGAATCCTGACCATGTACCAATGAGATAATTAATTTATCTTAAGTACATCATCGCCGTAGCGGGTAGGCAGTGGATGCGGGAGGCTCAGGACCGGAGTAGACGACGTGGTAAAGAAGAGCCCTATACCCAGCAGTGGGTGAATGTCGGCTGATTGATAATCATGAAGATGAAGTTATTATATATATATATATATTAGAAGATTATCTGACGTTCAGTTTTCGGATGACACGTTAAGCTGTAGGTCCCAGCTTCTATCGCTACGGTGTAGTGGTCGTAAAACCTTACTCGTATCCGGGTTAAGGCCTGTGCTCCTCGCTGGGGACATTGACAGGCTACATTTAAGTTTGTGCCCACATGGTACAAAAAGACGCGACAATATGAAAATCGTATATTTCCAGAACTCGTATTATTTTATAAACTAACTTTGTATTTAACATAGATTAAGATCGCTTAATAAACACCTTCTAACGTAAACCAACATTTGTTTTGAAAATGCTTTGATTACGCCACTAGATATCGACACTAAAAAAGCCTAACATCGCAAAAATCTTGTTGTAGTTCTGGTGCTTTAAGTTTTATGTTCAGCTAACTACCCTAAGGTAGGGTTAATCCAAAATTCGCAATGTGCGAAAACTACAAAACTTTAGGACTTTTTTGCTCTTAAATGCATGTGTGAACTGTGGGTTTTTTGACAACACATCTTAATATTATCGAAATTTAATTAAAATTTTAATAATTGAAGCCTAGCTCTATAAAGCATGTAGAGTTATCCCAAAATTTGTCAATTTATAGATTTGCTCCCGTGCGGATAAAAATATTGGCAAAATGGCTCGTTCTGTGACACAACTCATAAAAGTAGTGGTTGTATATTTAATTAGCTTTCATTAAAGCACAAAATAAAGTCTGTGAGACCACTATAAATCTTGAAATAACGAAAATAATGATAATGATAAAAAATTGTCGAAGAAAGGAGAAAGCCATAGCTTTTTGGTGGAAGGTACAAAAAAAAAAATAAAAAAATAAAAGTAGACTTCCAGCAATTTAAAACGTTGGTACAAATTATTTTTTTTGAGTTCGGTGCCAGGCTTTGAGATACTGTAAGTAGTTGTAATTTCAAAACGATACGTAGGCATCTTCCTAAAAAATATCTCTACGTTTGAATTGGTTTGGGTGGTTAATTTGGTGTATATGTAAAAATTATATTTCATACTTTTGAGTTAATTTAAAGTCAACTTAAATTTTTAATTATTGTTTTTTATCTCCTGTTATATCCACAACTTCAGAAAGGATTACACACCGCCAATTTGTCAAGTTTTCCGCTGTTTGAAAACTATTGAACCGATTTTGATAAAACTTGAATTTTTCCCTAGTTTTCTATTATCTCTTTGCTGACCTGCTCGTATTTAAGCTAGATTACTACACTTACACGTATAGTCCACATCTTAAGAATGACTAAACCGATTTTGATAAAACTTGTATTTTTCCCCAGTATCTTTGTTGACCATCTGGTATTTAAAAGCTAGACTATAATACTTACACAATAGTCCATATCTTACAAACGACTAAAGCGATTTTGATAAAACTTGCACTTTTTCGTAAGTTCGAATAAATGTAACCCCAAAAAATATAGTTAAAATCCGATAAATAGCTTTGGAGAAACACGAAAACATACATACAAACATACCAGTTCTGGCCATAAGTTTTTTCACATACAATAAATGAAATAAATGATACAAAAATATCTGTAATACAAATATTTATATATAAAACGAAAGGTTGCAAAATGAAGATTTAAATGACATTTAAACTTTAAAAAAATACCTCCCCCATTTTCGATAAGAGCTTTTGATCTGCGTGCTTCTATCGGGGACTGGCCATGAATAGAAGTACGCACGACATCCATATCAATATTGACAACTGCTTTAATCAGGGTTGCTTAGAGAAACTCCAAATTGAAATAAGGTTTAAGTAAGTGCGCCATATTTTGTAATCCAATAGATTCAAGTCCGGACTCGAGGAGAGCCACTCTTGGTGTCTGATAAAGTCGAGTCCACGGGAGGAGAGCCAATTTTGAGTGTTTTTTTGCCTTTTGAGCTGGTGCAGAGTCTTGCTGGAATACCCAGTGTCTATTTTTGAACATTGTCTGTGGGAGAGCCAACAGTTTTTGCTTCCGAGCCGGATTTCTTTGTATTCGCGCCTTCACTGCTTTGATCACTGCTGGATTCGGAACAGTACGAGGATGACCGCTCCTCTGCTAACCTTCTAATCTCGAATCTTCCCTGAATCGTTTGATACTACGATAAACGCACCTAAATGTTATTTTTATTTTTTTCAGCAGTTGTGAAATCTCAGTTGACACGTGACCGCAGCGACGCAATGCAATTACCGCGACTCTATCGTCTTTTCGCGTCCACTCCATTTTTGAAAATAAAGATAAAAACAGAAAACCTAACAATTCAGTTTCTTAAAATATTCGTATTATATTTTTTTTGGTTCTCGTTCTAAATTCAAAGTTTGAGGTATGTTACAAAACTAATGGCCCGACCCATGCAATATTGTATACTTGCTCGGAAGCCCTAAAAGACTGTGTGAATATTTTGCATTTCTGCGTAATACATACATACATACATAATTATAAAATTGCGAACCTCTCCTTTTTACCCGACTACGGCGACCGCCAAAAGGAAGGGTAATGATTTTGGCAGTCTATGTATGTATGTCCACTCGTAGCGCCTAAACTACTGAACCGATTTTAGTAAATGAGGTGTCAATAGATTTGTAATAATTCTGCGGGTGACATAGGCTATGTAGATCTGATGTGGCGCCCTCTAGCGGCCATGAAAAACTCTGTTTAGTTAGGTAAATGTTTGGTACTCATGAACTATGATAGCTAGAGAGTTGAAATTTTCACAGATGATGTGTTTCTGTTGCCGCTATAACAACAAATATTAAAAACAATAAATAATAAAATATAAGTAAAAAAAACTATAACCCGACTACGTGAGTTAAGAGGTTTAAAAAGTGCGAAACAAGGAAATAATTCAGAAAGAAGTCAAGAAATGCGAAGGTACAAAAATGGTCGAGGTAGAGCCGTGGTCGCACCTACTGTATTCTCATTCGTCACTAGATTTTTAATCCAGTCGGTCCATTGAAACTACCAGCACCGGCAAACTCAAAGCGAATAGGTAATAATGTACCTAACGATTCCACCAAGTTTGTTGTTGTGTCTACTTAATCTTACACAGATGTTGGTTAAAAGTGATTAACGTGAGTCAAAAGTCTAATGGACTTCCAGCAGCTGTACACGTTCATTTCAGCCCTATCAAAATTGAGAGAGCTGAAGAGTCGGAGTAGTCGCCATGACATGAATCGGTCGGGTATATCATAGTCATCATCTCAAAATAGATTAGATACCATGTAAGAAAACACTTTAGTTAAGTTCTAATATACTGAAGTGCTGTGATATCCTACATATAATGATTGTAAAGGACTTTTTATTTATTTATTACAACACTTAAAAGTTATACCTTGGAAAAGGCTGTAGTTACAATGGTAAATGATTTTTTGCACATTTGTGAGATACAGTAGGTGCGACCACGGCTCTACCCCGACCATTTTTGTACCTTCGCATTTCTGGATTTCTTTCTGAATTATTTCCTTGTTTCGCACTTTTTAAACCTCTTAACTCACGTAGTCGGGTTATAGTTTTTTTTACTTATATTTTATTATTTTGAAGACGGTAAAAAAGAAAACGTATAAAGTCATGTAAAAAGGATATTAAGTCGGCAATTAAAAAAGTAAATATCCTTTTGACATGATTCCATGACTTTTTATTTGGTACTATGCAAAATATGGAGTCCGACCAAGTTTCTGAATTCAGATTTTGAAAAAGTTGTTGCCATTTTGAACTTTTTAGCTACTGGTCCGATTCGCTTCAAAATCGTTACATGAGGATCCGGTTGGAGTCCGGCCATGATTCCTAGCTCAGATTTTGAAAAACTCGCCGCCATTTTGAACTTTTTAGTAGCTGGTCTGATTTCCTTCAATGTAGTTATCTGAGCATCCGCTTGGAGTACGACCATGATTCTGAAGTCAGATTTTAAAAAAGTGACCGCCATTTATAACTTTTTTTACTGGTCCAATTTGCTACAATATTGGAGTCCGACCATGATTCTCAACTCAGAATTTTAAAACGTCACCGCCATTTATGTAAAAATAAGTACCTATTCAAGAATATCTGACAATATAACATAAAATGGCGTCACTCCTTTTCCTATATGGGGTGGCAGAGACACATTTGTGCCCAAGTTTTGCCAGTTAGCCAGCACGGAAGCAAAATCTAATTTCGAGAAAAATGGACCATCTTTGAAGGACCATAGCTTAATCTCTAGAACTACACATGCATAAAAACTGAATACATTAAAAACACACAATACTAAACAAATAAACCGCCCCAGGCCATGCCCGACCCAAAGGTACCCATCACACTGGCAGCATTGCCGCGCTGCACAGCGAGTGAGATCCTTGGGATCAGGAACGCTCCGGAACGATCCCTAGAGGGCTTTATAAAGTTTCAGTTAGGCTTTAATTTTTGAAAATGTAATTACCTTTATAGGGTATCTTCTAATTACGATTGTCAAAAAACGCACAGTTTATGACTTTTAGACCAAAATTTAAAAAGTCCCAAAATTTGGCAGTTTTTCGCGTGGTGAACAGCGAGCACAAGTTGTTCGTAGATGCAAATTTGGATTAACACTACCCTGTTGCACTACACTACACTCTACACTATCACAAAGCACTACTACAATGCTTTGCGATGTTAATGTAAAATTTACTGTCAGAAGCAAGATATTAAAATCCCAAACACAAAAAAAAACTTTGACTTTTGTGGTCTTAAAAAGTATCTCTTACTGCCCCGTCAAATAGCGTATATAAGCTTAACGTAGGGTGCTCTTGTCCGAAAAAGGAAATATTAGGTTCCCACCGCCCTACGCGGTCATCCTAGGTAGTGCTCGAGCAACAAAGCAAACCTAAAATATCCATTTTATCGAAAGAGTACCTGTCGAAATACAGTGCGATCTATAACAGCACGTGATATCAGCGAAATTATCATAAGTTGTTTGACCGCTATCAATTAAGAAATTAAAACGCGGGTGAAAATCTGTACATATTTTACCCCTATAAGAAATGAGGCGTGAAAACATTTTCTTACCAACTTTACGGATACATAATAGTCATTTATGTGACTGCTACATAATGCCTAATGATGTACAGTTACAAACATTAGTTTATCTACACACATATCAGCTCTCTTTGATGTGTTCAGGAACCGCATGTTCGACCGGCATTGTGGCATTGATAATTGCTCTGCACTTGTTTAGCTTGTTCAGTAGTACCAACTTCACAGCACACATGACAAACTAGGGGCCGCACGCAGGCGGGCGTCGGCGTTCAAAATTTGAATGTCACAATTTCTCGAAAATTTATATATTATGGTCATATAACTCATTATTATATTAATATTGATATTAAGATAGAAATTAGTTTTTACCCAGTAGTTTAACATTATTCTGGTCGTAACAAACGGTTTTTGGACGCAGTAAAGAGGGTTTATGATACGTGTGTAGATAAAACTATATAATACTTACGCTATTCCCCAGTGAAGTACCCCTTGATTCGAAAAGCCAGTTCCTGCTGAATTTCAGCAAGTATTCTGGCCGAAGGAGCTGTACGTGCTTCATAGTAAATTCATAGCGCGAACCAACGCTATGTCATACTTGCTTTCTGCTCGTATCTGAAAATTGGAGCTTTATCTCTCTCGTGAAATACATAAAGTATAATGTCTACATTGGTCTACATCTAGTTCTACAACCGTTGCTAAAACTACTCCAAACACACCATACATACATACACATATATCGTGTGATTTTGAATGGAAATCACTCGATATCCAACATTTTGTGACAGGGGGGGTACCAGTACCACTTCAAACATGTAATATACCCTTACGGCCTTACTAATAAAAGATGTCATTCATTGTGTAACTTAAACAGTGTTTTGTCTTGCTTTGACATTTGACATTGACTCGACGTATGAAAGGGACACAACACTGTATAAGTTAAACAGTGTATAACTTTTTTATTAGTAAGGCCGTTACATTACAAATATACTAAGTACTGTTGGGCGCCAAACATAAACATGTAGATACAAGCACATATGGTATGCCCGGGGCCTTTCGCTTGTGAGTTTTTGAGGCTGTATCTGGACTGCTACGAGACGGAGGTCGTCCACAAAGCCAAGATATCATATGGCAAGAAATATATTGTTTACCAACCAAAACTAGTGGCTCTGTGAGCTGTAGACCTCGGGGCGAAACAGGAAGTTTTTTTTTTTCTATATTTGCGAACACCACACGGGTCGGGCCCCACGAAGTTTATCGGATGTACAAGTGGAGTTATTATTCTTGGTTAGGAGCCTATTTGCAGAGTTAAGATTAAGAGAAACGACGGTTTAGTAGTTTAACTGAATTCCTTATATTGGCGGGAATTTACGTACTTGGAAGGCTATACGACGGCGACCTATCAGCTTTGAGAACACACCAGAAACAAGGAGGATTTGGGCGGTTGCAACGTCTTTTATAACACAGCTATTAACTAACCTTTTTAAATACAGTGTGGCCAAACAACAAGTATGGCGGTTTCACAGATTAGTTTTTGTACAATCGATTCTCAATCGAATAAACCAACACGCCCCCTCAAAAGCTAATCAAAAACAAAATAATTTTATAATTCAAGTATACATCATATTGCAACACCTAAACAGAACATATTACCTTCCAAGTAACTGCTGGGAGTAATTACATATAGTTCATGATCCAACATTAATTGCAAGGATTAGGGAAAACCCAGAAAAACCTAATCAGATCATGTCATAATAATTTAACTTAATATTATCATTTTATAACAATGATTTTGTAAATGTTCATATTAATTAACTCATTAAACACATTGTAGACCCATTTCCACTCTTAAATTGTGAAAACTGATTGTAGGTAGAGGCTTCGTCATCGTATCTGCCAGTTGTGCACCTGTTGGAATGTAATTTAATTTAATTATATTTTTCTCTACTTGTTCACGTGTGAAGTGATATTTAATATCTATATGCTTGGACGTTTTGTGGCTGGTAGGATTCTTTGCAATACTGTTACAGCCGTTATTGTCTTCAAAAATGGTAATGGGTGTTACAATTTGTATGTTAATGCTTAACGCTAGTGATTTTGACCATAAAGCTTCCTTTACAGCCTCGTACAATGCCATATATTCCGCTTCTGTCGAAGAAGCTGCAACGGAGGACTGTTTCTTTGTACACCATGTTATTGTACAATTATGGAAAGACTGAAATATATATCCTATTGTACTACGTCTATCACTTGTATCACCACCCCAATCGGAATCTGCATACCCACACAGTACATTCTCAAAATCACCTCTTTTATAAACTAATTTTAAATCAATTGTGCCCTTCAGGTATCTAAGAATTCTTTTCTGACATTGCCACAAATCCTTATTATTCTTATTTGTGTATCTGCTCAATATATTTACACTCGCACTTAGATCTGGACGAGTACACAGCATAACATACATTAAGCAGCCTATAAGGTTTTTACAGGGCGCATCATATTTATCGTCTGAATTCAGAGCCTCATAATTAGGTTTACTTTCTAGAGGAGTACCTGCTGGGTTGCAGTCCTGCATATTATATTTACACAATATTGATTTTATGTACGAACTTTGATCTAATGTTAGAGTACCATTTTCTCTAGTTATTCTTATACCTAGAAATAATTTTATCTCATTCATATCAGTCATTTTAAATTTGCTCATTAGATACATTTTAAAATTATTCATTGTTTGGACATCCGCACACGCGACGACTAAATCATCAACGTATAGTACTATGTATATATTTTTATTAATTTCACCTTTATCTAAAACATATATTATCTAAAACATAACCTATCAACATCCGAATTTTGAAAACCTTTCTCTTTTAGAGATTGCTCAAAGACTTCAAACCAACATCTTGCAGCCTGCTTCAACCCGTATAGCGCTCTATTTAGCTTGCATACTTTGTTGCCTGTATAACTTACCCCTTTAGGAATTTCCATATAGATCTCCTCTTTTAATTTACCATTTAAAAAGGCAGTTTTGACATCTAAATGATGAACCAGTAAGTTATTTTGATTTGCAAAACTAATTAGCAACCTAAAACTAGCAATCCTAGCTACTGGCGCGAATGTTTCTTTGTAGTCTACGAGATATTCTTGACTAAAGCCTCTAGCTACAAGTCGAGCTTTATATCTTAAAGGTTTTCCATATTCGTCATGTTTGATAGTGAAAATCCATTTACAATCAACGACATTTCTATTGGGTATTCTATCCACAATTGACCAAGTATTATTTTCCTTAGGGGAGTTTAATTCATCTTTTATTGCACTATCCCAATGAATTCTATCATCTCTAGTTTTTATCTCTTCAAATGAACTAGGTACTTTACAAAACAATGATTGAGCACAATGTAAATATTCATCATCAGTTTCATCATAACATACACCTGGTCGACCTCTGAGTCTATCGCTCCTTCTCAATTCATAACTTTTACTTTCATCTGTGATTTTAATAGGTATGTCATTGTTTTGCGTTTTCGGGTCTGTATTATCACTGCATAATTTACGAATTTTGTTGGGACTGTGGTCAGATTTCACCTGATCTGCATCAGAGTTATTGCAACACTGAGACTTTGACACTGATTTAGATAGACCCTTATCAGTTTTGTCGTGAGAATTTTGAACATTCTCTTCAGGCTTAAGCTTAGGCCTGGATTCCAGAAAATTCGTCTCAGCCATAATAACATCTCTCACAGTCACAAACCTTTCGCATTCTACACTCCAAACTTTATATCCGTTTGGTTCATAGCCCACCAGTATTCCTTTCCACGATTTGTCGTCAAACTTTGCCTTACTGGTTTTATTATGGACATAGACTGTAGCACCGAAAACCCTTAGGTATTTTAGAACCGGTTTTTTACCATGCCATAACTCATATGGTGTCTGAGATTGTTTCAATGCCCACGTAGGTGTTAGATGTATTAAATGCACTGCAGTTAGAACTGCTTCGCCCTAAAATACTTTATCTTACTTTGCCCGGGCACGGGCACGGGCTTTCTCAGTTATCGTTCTAACAATACGTTCTGAAACACCATTGAGTTGAGGCGTTCTTGGAACCGTTAAATGATATGATATACCTTTTTGTACGCAATATTCTTTCATCTCAGAGGAGAAGTACTCGCCACCGTTATCACATTATAGATTTACTAATTTGGAATTGAATTTAGCTTCACACTTTGCAACAAAGTCTTTGAAACAAGCGAACACATCTGATTTATAGGTTATCAGGTAAGTTACGCAATAGTGTGTGAATTGATCGACAAACAACACAAAGTAATTTTTGTTATCAATTGTTGGAGGAGTGTAGCCCACATCCGAATGCACAATAAACAATGGTCGCTTGACATAAGATTTATCCTTACTCTTATTAAAGGGCAGTCGCGTCTGTTTCCCATTAATGCACGGTTTACACAATTTTTCATTAGGAACCACAGATTCAATTAATTTTATATCTTCCACCATATCATTGCCTTTTAATTCCTGGAATTTATTTTTACTCATATGACCTAAACGTTGATGCCATAATTCATAGTCATTGTTGTTCGTGCACATTTGGGAAACAGAGCGATGCTCTATTACAGATAACGTTATAGCAAATAAGTTGTTTCTACACATACCAGTCATCAGCTTCTTACCGCCGCAGTCAGTGACGTGAGCTCCATGTTGGTCGAAGACAACGTTCAGGCCGGCTCGCTGCATTTTGGACACCGACAGCAGGTTGTACGGCACTTCGGGGCAGAATAGCACATCCTGCAGGACGCCCGGAGTACCTGTGTCGCTCACAACTCGAATGGATCCCTTCTTCGTAGCTGAAATAAATTGTCCAGTTTTAGCAATTGAAATTTTAACTGGTGTGGTTAAGTTTGAGCAGGTGCAGAAGAAATCTTCCCTGTTTATTATATGGTCCGATGCACCAGAGTCCAACAGGAACGTTATCCTGTTCTCCGATTGCTCGTCCTCTTGTTGGTAGTCGCCCGTCATGAACGCGAAGCCTGAGAACTCGTCTGGCGCGGGCCTCGATTCTTCGTTCAGCTGCGCCGCATGAACTGCTTTGGACCTTGTCTGGGTATTGTGATGATTCTGATTCTTTTTGTAGTAGTAGCAGTCATTTTTGTAATGTCCCTTACGTCCACAATGATGGCACTTGACAAATTGGGATTTCCTCGTCATCTTGTACTTATTTTGATGCCTTTTCTGATCGTAGTTAGTCGACGATTTAGAGTGATTCAAATTTTGTTGTTTGAACTGTTCAGCATGCAAAACTTTAGTGCTCGTGTCGGTACTGTCAGACTTCAATTTTACTTCATGGTCAAGGTGTCGAGTTTTCACGAATGCCAGAGTTAGGTTGTCCTCTGACAATGTCTCAATCGCCGTAATTACACCGTCGTAGTTGCTCGGTAGTGTGAGTAACAAATGCGATACCTTGTCAGTCTCATCAAGTTTTGCGCCGGCCGCCAACAACTCCGAAATCAGCTCGTCGAATGTGGTGAAGTGGCTCACGAGGGGAATATCACCTTGAAGTTACAGGGCAAGTAACTTTTTACGTAATGCTAACTGCGTTGCAAGGCTTTTTCGCTCGTACAGCGCGTCGAGACTTTTTATTATAATTTTGGGGGTAGATTCATCTTTCGCGAAACAAAGGAATGAGTCCGATAAGTATTCTATGATAACACTTTTTGCGGTTCGACAGTTTTTAATCCATTGTTCATTTTGTTCTATCGGGGGTTCTTCGTCAATCACTTTAATTAAGTCCATCTCACTTAGTAACGCGCGAATTCGAAACTTCCATACTGCGTATTTTTCGCCAGCAAAAGGTTGGATGTTACGTTTGGGTCTTTTCGTTTCCATTTTTGAAATTTCGTTAATATTTGCACAGTAGATTTATTTCGCGGCACACTGGGCCCATAACCTCTTGGTTAGGAGCCTATTTGCAGAGTTAAGATTTAGAGAAACGACGGTTTAGTAGTTTAACTGAATTCCTTATATTGGCGGGAATTTACGTACTTGGAAGGCTATACGACTGCGACCTATCAGCTTTGAGAATACACCAGAAACAAGGAGGATTTGGGCGGTTGTAACGTCTTTTATAACACAGCTATTAACTAGCCTTTTTAAATACAGTGTGGCCAAACAACAAGTATGGCGGTTTCACAGATTAGTTTGTGTACAATCGATTCTCAATCGAATAAACCAACAATTATAACACCAACAAAACAAATAACCCGACTGCATTCTCTTTCAAACAAAATACAAACTTATGAATGCACCTGGTTACGTACATGGAGTACGAAAGTAGCCGCATCAATAACTTTGGAAACCTTTTTGAAAAAATAAATAAACTGAATCGACAAAAAAAACATATATTTATCGAACCTGCTCACAAAAATTCACGAAAATCTAACGAGAAATGCTAACTGTATAGAAGAACTCCGGACATACGAAAGCATTTTGCAAAAGCTGTACGGAGCCGCTTCACTGCACACTTTAAAAGGTTTCCCCTTTTAGCATCACATAACCGTATTGGTTGCTATATGTCAATTTCTGTCCGAATACTAAAGACAGGTTTGTAGGTCACAACTTTATAATATAATACAACCTAGAGCCGAAGCAAAGCGGAGCAGAGCGAGGCGACCCAATGTAATTTGTTACAGTATACGATGTAAAATTTTGATGTCCATTTGGTATATTTAAGATAAAAATGTTTTTTCTTGGATGTAACTTTTTAGTCATTTTGATAAACCGTCAAACATAATACATAAGTATCATTCAGGGTAGCGAATGCCACCTCAATTTGACACCTTCGTAGACAGCTAACTAAACAGACGAGACGAGACAATAGATGCAACAATCAGATAACAAAAGGGCAACATACCACGCAATCTCTGCAGTACATTCCGCCCACCATGAGGCAAAATTCTGATTCCGCCCACGCGTCGCCAGCTAGGGTGGGCGGGGACGGATCGTTATACCTTCAGGATAGTGATAGAGGGCGGAGGATATGAAGGATGTTCGCCAACCTCAAACAAACGTTTGATCAATCAGAACGTGATTACTTCAAACGGGCTGTCATTTTAAAACTATTGTGATTTGAATTCTGTAGAAAAGATGTCACAGGTCAGGGAGAAAGAAAAATAGTACTCGCATTTAAAATGTGTATTTCTTGATGCAATGTCTGTTCCTGCTCATAAATGTTTGTTATATTTTATGACATCTCTTGGCCCATTGTCCTTCACTATAGACCACATGACAGCTATTTCACTGTCCGCCTGTCACTGCTCAGCCGCTGGTAATGTATGCTTCACGAAATTAACCACATATCAACGGTTACGGGCACATTCGTATCGCTGAAGTGCTTGTGCGAGGCAGTTTCGGTATAAACATGCATGTTCTAAATGTAGTAAATAAATAAATAATAAATATTAGAGGACAATCTTATGAAAATCGAACTAGGCTCATACTAAGCTCAATAAGGCTTGTGTTATGGTTATGGGTACGGGGATGACGATATATTTATTAGAGGTTAATACATAGAAAACATCCAAGACTAAGAAACAAATATTCATGGTCATCACACAAATATTTGCCCTTACCGGGAATCGAACCGCTAGGCTGAACCAGTTGTCTAATGTGCAGAGCGACTCGCATAATAACAGAAGTATAGTGTCTTTATTAACGCAGTATTTTTGTGTAATCAATGTATGGGACAGACAAAACATATGAATAGAGTAATAATAACATAATAATAATAATAATAATAATACCTTGGACACTATTTACACAAATTGATCTAGCCCCAATCTAGGATTCACTGTATCTTGGGTACTAGACAACGAGACACATACTTATATAGTAAAATATTATACTTAGATAGATAAACAACCATGACTAGGGTACAAACATGCGTTCTCATCAAAAAAATGTTTGCCCCCCGGGACTAGATCCAGGAACACTTGGTTTCGTAGGCAGGGTCACTGCCGACTCGGCCATTCGGGTCGTCAAGTGTTGAAACGTGGGTCAATTGACACCTTTGGAAGTATTGTTAAAAACTCACAACTCTCCCCGCCTCCTCCACCTGACGCTTCACCCCCTAACCGTGTCCAAGTTAAAGGTATTTTTTTTCTTTTTTCTGGGAAAACGCAAAAACGAGATGGGAATTACGTTAAAAAAATATATCATGCATACATATGCATATCAAGCCCCCAATTCAATTCAATTCAACTAACTAATTAACAAGAGGCTAAATAGCATGTGAATATAATCTTACTGTCGCAGTACGACATTAAGGGCTTTTTAGTATCGTGCTGCTTTCGTGCCACGTGTCACAAAAAGCAAAGGAAAATAACATAAAACTATAACAAGCGGTGAAAAATGAAAACACGAAAATTGTACCAGGTTGAGTTTAATATGACGGCGGCTCTGATAGCCATTCATTGTGTCTATAGATCGACCAATCAGGGCTGGCCTAGTGTCGCATTACACAGTATAAACCAATCATCAGCCTATCAAACTTTTCAGTATCTGGTACCGTTTTCTGATGTAAATTTCTTTTTAGTTCACCGTTACAATATGTACTCATGTAAAGGACACTTGCAGGCATTACGCTTGGGGACTGATCCTGTGTGAAAATGAAAATGATAATAGCAGCCGACTTTAAATAGACTTATTTAAAATAATACAAATTTAAAATATCGTGGCAGAAGTGACGTTACAAATATAACGGTGGGGTAAAATAATTCCAAAGAAACAACTCCAGAATTGTTTCTTTGTTTTTTTTAAATAATACAAATAATTCATTCGAAAAATGACTTGAAAAATAAGTATAAATTTTTTAATAAGAATAAATGAGCCTACAAGAATAAACCAAAGACCGGCATCGATATTTTACCACAAATTCCAATAATTTTGAATCACATGTTCGCTCAGATCATAAGGTAATGTATCATATATCATAGCAATATTTTACATATTCCAGTTAAAAAGCGATTAACCGATACTCCAGAAGTAAAATTCGCAAAAAACACACTTCTCCAAGGAAAATATATCTAATTTCATATGCTCTCGAAATTTTGTCATTTGGTGAAAATGTTGAATCCATAAACATAAAAATTTACATACAGGCACATACATTGCTTCCGGCCCCACATCCCCAGCCGGGGATCGAATCCGGGACCTATTGCACGGTAGGCCGAACCACAACCGCGGCGCCACAAAGGTCGCCATCGAGGGAGCCGATGCTTTCGATAAACTACTGGAAATAATAATATTATTTTTGAACTGTGGGCAACAGAATAGGCCTTATTTACCTAATAATAAGAGTTTTTTTTATGGTGGTCATGGCAATTTTTCGGATCAGTTTACGTTCCCAAACTCAATCGGCATAAGACATCGTAGTAACTTCCGAGGTAGAGTTACAAAGTAACAACATTTCTAAGCTCAAACCAAAGCAATCAAAAATAAAAATCCATATTTATGTTACCAACAGATAACACAGGAATTTTAACACCTTAAGAAAAATATTAAAAACACTAATATGGACATGACGGCATCAGTACTAAAATACTAAAAGTTTGCTCCCATATAGTAGCCCTCCCTCAATATTTTGTCATAAATTTATATTTTGTGCAAGGCATACACCCGGAAAACTTCCATCATAAAACCTATTCATAAATCTAGAGAAAAAAGACGTGACTCTGATTCCTATAATATCTAAGATTTTTGAAAGGTTTTAAATAATAGACTGAATTCTTATCTAGAAATGAATAAAGAAAATGTAGCGGTACTTAATGCTTTTAGAAAAAATAAATCTACCGTCGTAACATGACCTCGAACATTCATCTCATTTCGACATTCTTAAAACATGTTTACGACAGCATCAATAATAGACAATATATCTCAGTGATCTTCGTGGATATGACCGGGGCTTTCGACTTGGTTCATGATAAACAGCTACTGATGAACCTTGACAGCTTTGGTGTAAGCAGGCTTACACATAACCTATTAAATTAATATCTGAAAAATATAAAACAGTTTTGCATTATTTATAATAAAGACCAGACCGAACCATAGTTCTCACTCTTAATTCATCCACATGTCACGCACAGAAATGTATTTTGCGCTTAAACCTAAAGCACTGTGGCGTCACCTATCAGGCAATCCACATACTACACATCCAACACTAGGCCCGTTAAGTATGGAGTGCCACAGGGCAGTATCTTGGGGCCTCTACTATTCTTGGCCTCTAAATGATCTACCAGAAATTGTCCCACATATAACGGTATTATTTGCGGATGATTGCTCGGTTGTCATAAAATGCACAGAGACACTAAACTTTGAATCTGAGATAAATAATACAAAAAGTGGACTAACAAAATGGCTACAACATATTTATCTAATTATTAGCCTAAAAACTAAAATGATATTATTTCAGCAGCCTCATGCAAACCTCCCAACCACACAAATATACTTTAATAACCTAAACATAGAAATAGTAAAAACAATAACATTCCTCGGACTACACGTAGATCAAAGTTGTGGATGGAAACTTCACATAGAGAAACTATGCTGTAAAATAAATAGTCTTGTATACCCCCTAAGGCGACTAATACAAATTGCATCCACAGAGGCGGCTATTAAAGCATGCTTTGGCTATACTCTTTCATAAGCCACGGCATTATTTTATAACTGAGATAAAGGTTTCAAAACTCAGAAAAATGCATCAGGGTCATTGCAGGCATCAAACCCTTTGAAAGTTGCAGACCTTATATCAAAAAATTTGACTAACATTTCTATCAATGTTCATACTAGAATGTCTAAAGTTTATAAAGGAATATTATACTCGTTGTTGTGAACGCAATTCAGTTCATTCTATAGAAACTTACGTAATAAAAGCGACCTAAAATAACGTACTTTATAGGAAAAGCGAATGTAGCCATTAAAATCGTCCTTAAGTCAAGTTATGGGGCGGGCTTCCCTGGGTCTTCTTGCCGTTTCTTTCCCGACGAAGAAACCTGCAAGGAGTATCATGTCCCGATACGAATAATACTATTCTTAATAAAAATCACGAACGAGCTCCGTTTGGGTTTCACGCTTGCTTCTCACACAGGAGATGCAGGTTCGATTCCTGACCATGTACCAATGAGATAATTAATTTATCTTAAGTGCATTCTTCATTAAGTGCATTCTAACTGTGATGGAAAACATTGTGAGGAAACCTTAATTACTCCATAGCTGCGGCGATGGGCTAGCCCTCTGTCACGTAAAATGGAGTATCGAATAACTGGCTCAAAGTGGGCACAATTGTGCATCTGCCACCCCGTATGGGAAAAGGCGTGACGCTATGTTATGCTATGTTAATATAAATCGAAATAAATACAAATAAAGTAAAATACCTATGAAATCAGCGTTTTGTATGGAGATATTGAAGGAAACTCAAATTTCAATACAAACATGTTTGCATTTTTTTTGGGAATGACAAATGCAAATTTTATTAAACTTTATGTGTATGAAAAAGACAACTTTTAGCTCATAGCAATTTGATTTAATTTTTGAAAAGTGTCTGCTGTAAGACACATTACGAATCTTATCATGAAAATGGATGACATTTGGGACGAACTGATTTTGAAGATTAAATTTTAGTTATCAAATGGAAAATTAAAAGAAAATTTAATATGTAGATGTAAAACTTGGAATTTTACTTTTAAACAATAAAAAGGAATAAAAAGGATTATATCATGTGAAACTGAAATTACATATTTTGGACCTAATGCTTTTATTTCTTATTTATATGACACAAAGAGAGCCCTAAGGCCCGAAAGATGAAACGCGTGTTTTCCATACAGAATTTGAATAAAACGTCAAAGTTGAACGTCTAGCTCACTCACGTTCCGCCTGTAGGGCCTAAGTTAGACCAACAACTGGTTTAGAGTTAGAAATCCGTCAAATAATACAAAAAAACCGGTTAAGTGCGAGTCTAACTCGCGCCCATAGGGTTCCGTACCACAGTACAATGGTAGGGATGGCGTGGAGTGAATAGTTTTGATTTTATATAGCAAAATGTTGTTTACAAACTTATTGGTGCGGCTACTTTCACACTCAATGTACGTAGCCAGGTGCATTCATAAGTTTGTATGCGGTACTGAAACAATTGTTGTATGGGAGCCCCCTTAAATATTTTATTTATTCAGTTTTTGAGTTTTCTGATTTGTTGTTATAGCGGCAACAGAAATACATCATCTGTGAAAACTTCATCTGTCTAACTACCACGGTTCATTACAGACGGACAGACAGACAGACAGACGGACAGGCGGACAGCGGAGTCTAGTAATAGCGGGACTATTCTTTTTTTATTACTATAACTTTTTTTTACCATTTGGGTACGGAACCCTAAAAACAACAAATAAAATAGATCCATCGGGGCGTGTATCTTACGTAGCTCTCGTAATACTCGTAGCACATGACCAACCGGAATAGGACGTGGCGTAGCACTCGTAGCGCATGCAAATCGCGTAGCGCGTAGCAGGACTACGACGAAATATTAGACTGGGGTAAAAGTTGATATAACTTATAGGTATCTAAGATCTTACATATGTATGTATGTAGTCATATTCTAAAGGATAATTTGGGACATCGAATTTGAACGAATTTCCCCATGGAGCGCGACGAGGAACACTAGGAAGGAAGGAAGGAGGAAGGAAAGATCGAGGAGATATTTTTGGGAAAATAAATACCTTGGACTTTAATATTGTGACACGCGGATTTTTTATTTATTGAGACTTTGAGTATTTTTTGAATTGTATGCCAAACTATTATTATTAAGATGCCATCATCATTGACAATTTTGGGACATCATTAATGTAAATAACTATACTAAGGGATGTTCTGACCTCTAACATCCCTCAATGCCTGAAGACAAAGGTATCTAACCAATGTGTACTGCCCACTCTCACATACGGTGCCGAAATATGGTCGCTCATGAAGGAGATTGTGCACAAAGTCACGGAAGCACAAAGAGCCATGGAGTGTGCCATGCTAGGCAACAGACAGTATCCGTAATACCGAAATCAGACGCCGAATCAAGCTGGCTGATGTGGGTACCTAAGCGGATAGCACGGCTTAAGTGGAAGTGGGCAGGACACTTGGCAAGGCGAGAAGACGGAAGATGGCCCAGATCGGTGACAGAGTGGTGGCCAAGAGGAGGCCAAAGATCAGTCGGCAGACCATCTGCCAGATGGCCCGACGATGTGGCGAGGGTGGCAGGAAAGCAATGGACGCGGGTTGCGCAGGACCGAATGGCGTGTTTATGAGGAGGCCTATACCCACCAGTGGGACCCCTGGCTGATGATGATGATGATGACTAATGTAATTATTTGAATTGAATCTGTATTTATATGGCTGAAATTGAATTGTAAATATCTTATCTTATAAAATCAAGGGATGAAATGAGTTTATTCGGATGATACACGAAACAGAACTCAGAAGGTACGACAAGTAGGCATAGAATCACAGATATCTCAAAATAGGAGATAGGGCGTTCAGCCTATTTTGTATGCAAACCGATTGTCGCAAGCTGAATTCACGCACACAACGTATCATTAAATAAACACAACGAACACGCACACATAATAACCACTTACACATTTATCCCTACTCTCGTATTGGTAAACACAGGCAAAGCAGTTACGTGGCTGTATACGTGCGCATGAGGCGCACATTGTTTCATAAAGCACGCACACAGCATTAAATTTATTTCCTGTCTCTCTCACTAGTAGGTAACGCTAATGAGTATGAGAGAGACGGAATCTGGATGCGACTCAATAGCATTACTTCCTCGGAATATTTCGTTAATCATGTTGTTTTATTGAAGAAATATTGTATTTTCAGTATTTACCTGTGAAATGTTATACCCTTGTTAAGGAAATTTGTCGAATCACTGCTATTTTCATAGGACAACTGCACAGGCCGGCATTATAGAAAAGAAAGCTAAGTGTTGTCAGTTTGCACTCGGGAATTCTCGCTGAGAGCAAATTAATGCACTGTAGGCACACTGGTCATATAACGGTCAGCCGCTACGCGGCGGCTTGCCCTCTCTCTGATATTCAATATTCAATGCTCTGTGCATAGAATATAACATCATTACAGAAATTTGTAAAAAATATTAAAACATATGTAGGTATTTCTGTTTCACGAGATCACGCTGTCACCAAAGTATTCCTGCTCCATCTTCGCATTGTTACTTTACGCTTATTTACTTTAACTTCATCTCAATCCAAGGGAAATATTATTTTTTGCATTTTCTTAGACCGTATTTATAAAAATACAAAATATAATAACCGTTTCTAACCTAATTGTGACATAATATCTTTAGGTTGGTTGACCTACAGGATGGACTTTTTCACAACTCTAAGGAACCACACTTGACTTGAGTAATTAATTTTAATTTCAACTTAATTACTCCACGCGTTCCTGAAAAAAAGGGTCTTGACAGATAGACAGACGGACGGACAACGAAGTGATCCTATAAAAAAACGGTCAAGTGCGAGTTGGACTCGCACACGAAGGGTTCCATATCGCCGTACAATGGTAGGGATGGTGTGGAGTGAATAGTTTGGATTTTACATAGCAAAATGTTGTTTACAAAGTTATAGGTCGGCTACTTTCATTCTCCATGTATCTACGTAACCAGGTGCATTTATAAGTTTTCACGCCACTGCTCGGAAATATGGCCAAAGATGGATTGAAATGAGAGTAGAAAGTAGTTCTTAGTAGTACAATTCAAAAACAGTCAAACAATGTACGACGACCTCTGTGGCGCAGCGGTTGTGTCTCTGCCTACGATGCGAGAGGTCCCGGGTTCGATCCCCGGCTGGGGGTAAAAAAAAAACCAGGTCTTGGATGTTTATATGTGTGTGACGTCGCTGTTTCTGGTCCCCACGACACAGGGTATCCTAGTGTGGGGCCAGAAGCAATGTATGTGCCTGTATGTAAATGTTTAAATTTTTATGTTTAATGTAGATTTGCAAAGTAAAATGTAGTGTTTATTGGCCTTTTTTACTTTCTACTCTGCTATTGGTCGATTATTTTCGGTCGGCATCACACTCCATACCGGCCGAAATGACACAAAATACTAATATAAATGTTCCGGGAAAAAACATTTCCTTGTCATTCCACAACCGCCCTAATGCGAATATCAATATTACTTTTAATTAAACTTTGTATTATACTGTGTACTCAACCTGTTTTATTTCCTTACATTAGGCGTGAAAAGCACATAGTAAATGCCTTACCACTGTATGTGGTTTACAGATAAATAATAAATCTTGGCAATTCTGGGTAGGTTTTCCTGTAATCTTTGGCTTAGGTTGTATATACTGTATTTTTTCCATAACTTTAGGCTCTATACTTTCGTATGTGGGGGGGGGATGTCATTATTGCACTGTTTTGATCATAACTTCTGAAGTTACCAAAATTAAAATTAAATAATATTTTTTTGTAAAGTTTGTAAAGAGCGAGTCGCGAGTGATCCTATGAGGTTTCCTCTTTTTACCTTTTGAGGTACGGAACCCTACACTCTCAAAAAAATATTGCCATTGCAACAAAAAAACTTTGATGCTGGACAGCCGTCAAAGGTGCATAGTTATGAGGGCAGCGTTTTTATTGTTACTCTTTAATTGCTAATCCAACAAATTTACCAATTTTGATGTAATAGCAATAAAACAATTGTTGAAATAACAATGCTAAAATTATTCCTGTCACTATATGATTTCTTGTCCTTTTGTTCCCATGCCAAATGCCTTTAGCTATCATATCAAAGGTGTACTGTCCAGATGACAAGGGATTTTGCTAAAAAGTAAAAGGTTTACTGTCCGTGGATCTAAGTTTTTTTTGTTGAATTAGCTATCTTCCTTTGTGCTTTTATCAATTCACCGTTGCATCTCCGACAAAATAACTTTTTCTCGTATATATTTTGCTACTCTAGCAAAGTAACATAGCTAGACTTGATCCCTGCACTTTTTAATGGTACACTATGAAAAAATATTATATACTCCCCGAAGCTTCTGACTATTATTCCAGAGGTATGCGTACATTGAACTATGTTTACTGTACACCATACATCTGTATGGCGTATACATAGAGAACTCCGGTCAATGTACGTATACCCGTAACAATATATAGGCAGAAGCTTAGGGCTTTTTTTTTTCAGTGTACCATTTACAAAGTGAAGGGATTGAAATCTACAATGTTACATTGCTTGGGTAGCATAAAGAGGATAGAGGTATAACTAACGGCAAACTTCTTGAACATCGAGCTTGACTGTGGAAGCGAGATGAAGGCGTCTCTTTGGGAGTAAGTGAGAGAGCTGGAGAGTTCCCCCACTAAGTCAAATCATGCTCAAGTACTTTATCGCGATCTATATTTGAGAATCCTAAAGGAAAATACGAAAATATTTATATCAAAAGTATGTATTAATCTCTACTTTACTTATTTAATCCTATTTCATACCAAATTACAAGATAATATTAATCACGAATCTTGCGGTGCAGTACCAGCTAGATGTTTTTAAAAAGGGAGAGAGCGGTCCAGGGTGACGCCAAGGTAC
Source organism: Argyresthia goedartella (assembly GCA_949825045.1). NCBI lineage: Eukaryota > Metazoa > Arthropoda > Insecta > Lepidoptera > Argyresthiidae > Argyresthia > Argyresthia goedartella. Next base: position 19,085,447 of record OX463828.1, read on the forward strand.
TTAGGAGTAAAGTGCTGGTTTAGTATGGAACCTCCGAGTACCACTTTAAGCTCACGTTTGGCTAGTTGATTGTGTAGATGGAAGTGTCTGACCTCTGTTTTGCATGAACTAGGTGTTAGTCGCCAATTTTGAAGTACTTTCTTAATTCTTCTATGTGTTCAGTTAGTGTGCTTTCCAGATTCCATTAGTAATTGAAACGTCAGTTCTTGATCTGAAAAAGAAGAACGTTGTTATTTTATGCTTAAGCTATCTGAGACTTGTGATAATTTGGCCATATGTTAGGTTAGATTATTTTAGAGGCTTTAAAAACCAAATGCTTACTGTTCACCGGGCCGACGAAGGCCAACGAACGGCCAGTGTTGCCATCTTGAGTACTTTGTAGCTAGATCTAGCAACTTTATGGGGTAATTTAGTTAAGTACTCAAATTGTTGGAAGTTTCATACATTTGGCTACTTTTTGAGGATTGAACTATTTGTAATTTTCGACATTTGTCCTGACTAATGGACGTGATCGGAGCCGTAATATACCAAACTATGGACAAAGGCACTTACGGCCGGGCGCTGATTATGTTAAAAAATACGCAGTCACCCCCGCCCCAGGCGCCAGTTGTCGCTCAGCGCTCATAACTCGTGAGGCGAGGCATACCTACTAAAATGATTGCAATGAAAGTAAGTAACCCTGAGAAAAAAAAGGATACTTTCATCCTGCAAAATATAAAATTCGCGCTCCCAACAGCTGCAGTCAAAGGTCCGAAAACATTTCGAAGATATTTGTTTGAAGTGTGATTCGAAACAAAGCACAGGTTACAGCCAATATCACAAAGCAACGACATGAATCTCATAATTTTATTAAGGCACTGTTACTCACGGACCATAGACTGCAGCGGATGCTGCAGTTTGTTTTCTGTTAAAAAACTCTCCATTGCTATATTTCATATCACTCTTGAGCACAAACACTACTTCTCTGCCCGACATCCACGTTGAAACTGGCAGAATAGGAGAAACAGTTTGCGCTTGCGAGAACAAGTATCATACGTCACTTTGTAATTTTATCTAAGAATACTTTGTCAAAACATCTACTTCGTATTTTGTTAGTATATGACGTTGCCGTATCAACAACACCATATAGCCGCAGTAACAACTGTTATTTTGATAGATTAAACTTTGCTGTAACATCACTAACTTCATAACGTTGCCGTGTCAACAACACCATTTAGCCATAGTAACAATGGCTGTTTTGATACATTAAACTTTGCTACAATATAACTTCATAACGTTGATAAGTTGACTACGTACCGTTGTTATCCCGTTTAAATATTTGTAACATAGTTACCGTATCTACGTTTCTTTAGCTAAAATAACAAAAATCATTCCAACAAAAAAAAAATTGCCACAGCAACTATGGGCCTATAGCTGCAGCGACGATGCACTTACGTGCAGTAACAATAAAATTCTAACAAAGCTTTTATTGTCGCTTTGTTAGCCGATTTTTCTCTGAGTGTAAGAATAAATAAGAAATTCTTAAAATATATCGCTAAATGTCTCACCATAGCAGGACCGATTTGGATGTATTAATTTATTATACAATTTGTTGAAGTCTCAAGAAGGTTCTACCTAGAGAAAAAGAACACGAAATAAACAGCAGAGGCTTCGAAAATCTTTGATTCAGTTCATGCTTTTGTCGTTGTTACCAACATAAACGTGATGAGCGCCGGTTTGACCTTTGCCCAGATCAAAGCATTTTCCGCTTCAACGCTGAAATATAACCCTAGGCATATGGCATATTATGAGATATTAATAATGGGATTGATAGCAAATACATATATCAAAGTGGTTGATTAACCTTGTTTATCTATGGGTTAACTACTAAGCTAGCCTTCATATTATTTCCGGTTATCATTAGCATCGGTTAAATGCTAACTGCTCGAACAACGTAATTGAATCAGCTATGAAGATCGGGAACTGTGTGCCTACGGACTTGCAAATTGCGGATAAACACAACTAGTCGAAAACTGGCTTGGGTTCAATTCCATTATGTATCGTAAAACATGTCAATATAGAATCTCACTAGAGTCTCAGTCGTCGGCCCATTCTCAGGTATCATCCATATGGGCATAAAGCCCGGTCGCACTATATTATGCGCACCTCGCTGATATGTCATACTTAGAATACATATTACATTGTCAGGACGCTGTAATGGCTTCACGGGTGCATGTAAACAGATAAATGCGATCGCGGAGCAGGAAGAATTTCGGTCAGTAACCTGTTATTGCCTGTCTCTGTCACTTCCGCGTGAATATATTATCGTCACGCTCGCTCAGACGACGGTCATTGCACCCGTGCGAGCGTGACGTGAATATATTTACGCGAGAGCGACAGAGACAGGTAATAACAGGTTAATGACCGAAATTATTCCTGCTCCGCGATCGTAGTTTATGTTAATGTAAATAAACCTGTAGTAACCTAGGTCCTCTAGATCTTAATCTAAATCTAATAGAAATAAAGATCTAAAAATCAATCTGTAGGAGTTTCTACGCCCTACTTCTCCCACAGTGGTCCAATGTAGAGAAGGGGCAAAAAATGATGTTTGCTAAGTATATGTAAATATCTACAGTAACAAAGAACTTTGACTTTGACATAGCGTCACGCATTTTCCCATATGGGGTGGCAGAGGCCTAGTTGTGCCCACGTATAGCCACTCACTACTCAATATCCTATTCAAAAAGATATAAAATACGTGCAAGTGAATATGGCAATAATGTTAGAGGATAGTGCCCCTGGTTAGTCAGTCGTAGGTATTCTGTGGTTCGGCCCCGCGTCGCGTGCCGGTTCCACAAATTGTGCAAGTTATTACTGTTGCAGTCGTATGCGGGTACCAAGCATGATATTTTCAGCTTATGATCCTAGTAGTGGCTTTTGGTGTGAATATTCCGCTGTATCACGCTTTTGTGCAGTGGTTTTTGGTGCATTGTTCGGTTTTTGGTGTATTTAAAAGTGTGTGTGTGTGTGTGTGTAATTGTTACATACCGTCGCTTCAGAGTGCTGTAGTTTTGGTTTTGTTTTTAAGATCTACTTGCGCGATTCCGTTAACTCAAAGCTATTAAAAAGTTTGCCATATTAAGAGTTCGCGATCCAGACATTGTATATATAATATACATATCATATATACACAGTCAGGTTATAAGTTCTGTCACACAATAAAAACTTTTGAATTTAGAACGCTGGCCACAAAAAAGTTTATTGAATTCGAATTTAGAATTTTTCATGAAAATAAAAATGTGTACTTTTTAGAATTTTCCTCATTTTTAAATATGGAGTGGACACTTAAAGAAGACCGTGTCGCAGTTATTGCGTTGCATCGTTGCGGTTACGCGCCAATTCAGATTTTCGACTTACTGAAAAATATGAATATAACCAAAAGATTCGTTTATCGTACCATAAAACGATACAATGAAGACTCTAGTGTAGATGACAGGTCAAGAAGTGGTCGCCCTCGCTCTGTTAGGACTCCAGCAGTGATAAAAGCTGTGAAGGCGCGAATTCAAAGAAATCCCATACGTAAGCAGAAACTGTTGGCCCTTCAGATGGGGTTAAGCAGGACCACGGTGAAAAGGGTGTTAAATGAAGACTTAGGGCTTAGGGCATATCGAAGAAAAACAGGACATCGTTTGGACGCTCGTTTAATGGACCTGAGACTGAAGAGATGCCGCGCTTTGTTGAAGCGGTACGCGGGAAAAAAGCATCGGGCAATTATTTTTTCGGATGAAAAACTTTTCACCGTGGAAGAGAGCTACAACAAACAAAATGATAAGGTGTACGCATACAGCAGTGAAGAAGCGAGCAACCGTATTCCGCGTGTCCAACGAGGTCATTTTCCATCCTCGCTCATGGTTTGGTTGGGAGTCTCTTATTGGGGCTCAACTGAGGTACATTTTTGTGAGAAAGGCGTAAAAACGAATGCAATTGTGTATCAAAATACAGTCCTCAAGAACCTTGTGGAACCTGTTTTTCATACCATGTTTAATAACAGACACTGGGTATTCCAAAAGATTCTGCGCCAGCTCATAGAGCGAAAAGCACACAAGACTGGCTGGCGGCGCGTGAAATCGACTTCATCCGGCACGAAGACTGGCCCTCCTCCAGTCCAGATTTGAGTCCGTTAGATTACAAGATATGGCAACACTTGGAGGAAAAGGCCTGCTCAAAGCCTCATCCTGATTTGGAGTCACTCAAGGCATCCTTGATTAAGGCAGCCGCCGATATTGACATGGACCTCGTTCGTGCTGCGATAGACGACTGGCCGCGCAGAATAAAGGCCTGTATTCAAAATCGCGAGGGTCATTTTGAAAAAACTTTATTACCATAAGAATCTATGTTTTATTAAGTTCATTTTGCTATATAAATGTTTACATAAATAATAAACATGTCTAAATTATTTCATATTGCACATGTGACAGAACTCTCTGCCTATTATGCGAGAGGTCCCGCGTTCGATTCCCGGCTGGGGATAAATAAAAAAAAACCTCAGGTCTTCGATGTGTGTGACGTCGATGTTTTTGTTCCCACGACACAGGGTATCCTAGTGTGGGGCCAGAAGCAATTTATGGGCCTATATGTAAATGTTTATTTATTATTTATTGTTTTTATAAGTAAATACGTATATTTTTAATTTAGAATGTATACATTAGAAACCGAATGGTAGCCGAAAGAGAAAAAAGAGCGCGCGTCGACCAGCAGCCAGATGGGTCGATGGCATTGCGGGGTAAACCTGGATTCTATTGGCACAAGACCGGACAAGTTGGCACAAAAAGGAAGAGGCTTATACCCAGCAGAGGGCGGAGACTAGGTGGCGCTGATGGTGTTGATGAGGAATACGTATTTAAAAATAATAGGCAATATTATAATAAAATTATAAAAGCCATCTACGTACATGACGACCATTGACGACCCGAATGGCCGAGTCGGCAGTGTCCCTGCCAACGAAGCCAAGGGTCCCGGGTTCGAATCCCGGTGGGGGCAAATATTTGTTTGATGAGAGCGGATGTTTGTACCATAGTCATGGTTGTTCTATGTATAATATTTAACTATATAAGTATGTGTATCATTGTCTAGTACCCAAGATACAGGGAATCCTAGTTTGGGGCTAGATCAATGTGTGTAAATAGTGTCCAAGGTATTATTATTATTATTATTATTGTTATTATCATGCCTCGGTCTTGCTGTGGATTTGAATTGGCAAATAAGTGGACTCTGTTGATTTCCTCATATCCCAGATGGTCGCACAATCTGTGCCCTTTATTTAATATCGTCCAAGTATTAGTTATTATTAGTGGGACACCTTAATGGCTAAATAAAAAAAAAAAGTATTAGTTTACGAACGCGCTCAGTATTTCGAAGCGGAAATTAAAAACGTTCTTCCCGCACGCGACTTGTTCTTGTTCAATTAGTTTAAGTTCGCTTTAGAGTTCAGTGTGACCGAATATGACATTTTATCAGTCTTCAGCTCTTTGTTTAGAGGAGGAGAGGCGATAGAGGGCGCTGTAACGTAAACAACCACTTTCAAGTAGCTCTGTAAATAACTTAAATTAATATTACAGTTTCAGTATAATCGAAAATAATAAATTCATATAGTACTAGTGATAATAGTCCCACATAAGTGTTATCTTAACTATAAAATAGACAGTTTGACCAAAATAAGCGAATAAAAATCCAGTGCCTATAGTAAAAATAAAACAATAAACTCAACATACACAGTGCGAAACATTATTAAAACAGTATTAGAATACCAAGTGCAGTGACATAAACATTACTCTCTGTGAAAATAAGCAGTGCAAATACCTTATTTTAGCAAGAATCATTTCTTAATTCGGTACAAATTAAAATCAGGAGGACTCGAAACGTTTTAATTCGGCTTCGGCGACCGTAGATGTCGCCCGTGCAGCGTAAATAAACCGACGACGCTTGTATGAGTACCACTATTTCACCACAGTCTCAAAAAGCTGCACCACACAGACGGTAGTAACCGTCTGTGTGTTGCAGCTTGTTAAGACGGCGCGATGTTCTCATCACAGAGGTCTATAGATCAAATCCTGAAGATTCCAATAAAATTGTTGTTTTTTATTTTTTATTTTTAGTGATTTGATATTAAGTATAACTAATTAACATAGTATTAGTGACAATACAACCCTGAAAGTGTTATCTACAACAAAGAATAGATAATATGCCAAAAAGCAGTAAAAAAATAACCAGTGCCTAAAATAAAAAAATAGCAAAATCCTCAAATAGAACCAGTGACATTGAAGGTGCAAACAGTTCCATATTACAAATCTAAGTGTTAAAAACGTTACTCTGTATGTTAAAAATCAGTGTTTCTAAGTTAATTATGCAAAAATAGCTAAAAGTGAAGACGTTAAAAATCAAATCAAAGGACCACCCAAGAACAACAACAACAACATCATCGCCATCTGATATTTGTACTGCAGTACTACCGATATCATAACTGTATACCTAATGCCTCCTAATTGATTCAGCGGAAGGCAGTACAGATGTCGCCAGTGCATCGCATAATTTGAGGATCGGCGCGCGATTGTAACTAAGAATTTCGCAAGGATTAGAAACTGTTCTAGTGGCGTGATCGGTACGTCGCTGCCTCTCAATACAGAGGTCTAGGGTTCAAATCCAAAGTGTAACAAAATTATTTTTCTCATTAGTATTGTTTTTGAGACTACCAAAAATGGAAAATAATGTAACTGAGAGAAAACACTATCAGATGAGACGAGCTAAGTCAATAGAGGACATTCACGAACACAATTCAGGCTCACTTTCAAACCACTCATCCAGATCAGTGATGCTGGATTCCACAACAAGGAGTTTGCCTAATACAACTTGCTTGGATAGCTCGGTTGTAAATCTACTAAAAAATCAAATAGAAGTATTACAAATAGAATTAGACAGCGCACATCAAGAAATAAGCAACTTGAACGATGATAACAGGATGCTAAAACAACAAATTAAAGAGATGAGTAAAAAATAGACTTACTGATAAAAATTTCAACACAAACCACACCAAAAATTACTCCAAAATTAAACCAAAACAAAAAGCACACCCGGCAGTACTCCAAAATTACGACAACATACTTCAAGAGTAGCACAAACACTGCAACGAAACCTATTCGTTAATAGCACACCCACTTCTACTAGCAAAACGGTAATACGCCAGGAACCAAAGCTGAAAAATCTGTCACCAGACGAAAACAAGAACGCCATTACACCTTTAGCTAAGATACAGGCAGAGAAAAAATAAAGAACTCGTCCGACTCGCTTCTAAGTTCTAAGTTAGAAGATAAAATGAAGCAAAGACATATATACATCGTAGGTGGTAGGCAATGTGCGGGAATGGCATCAAGACTGATAGAATCAAGACAAGACAGCTGTTATGGAAAATATAATATAACTTCCACGGTCAAGACGAAGGCTTCAACTGCGGAAATATGCGAGTCAATCCATGGCATCAAGTCAATCACAGAAAATGACAAGATTGTCCTATCAGTGGGAGAACATGATTCAAACCCCATGATGGTCAAGATAGAACTTAGCGCGGCATTGAAATCTCTAAAAGATAAGCAGGTCTTAGTTTTAGGTATACATAAGAGCGATTACTTAAATGAAGGAAATTAAATAGCACTTTAAAACTGATATGTAAAAAATTTCCGAAATGCACTTTCATTGATGCGGAAACAAAGTATATGCATTTCAAAAACACTTGTAGTAAAATTAATGCTGTGGTAGACCAACGAGACTATGAAGAACTAATAAAACAAAAAATGTCGTGTAGAACGGTCAATACTAATATTAATACAAAAACACAAAGCCACAAACAACAAACAAACCAGAACAATGTCCCTAAAAAAGGCACGATACCATTTTATTTCAATAGATCAAACGATAAAGAAATAAAAGATACTATTCATAAAAATTATTCAACTACAATAGCAAACATCTGACAATCAAAACATGGGCCCAAAAATTTAAAGTTTAGTGTATTTCACCAGAATATACAGAGTATAAATTCCAAGAAAGTGATAGTAGAATTAACGTTGCAAGAAATGAACGAAAGGAAAGAGGAACCAGGCGTAATCTGCTAATCAGAAACATTTTTTCAAGCGGGGCAGGAACATCTCGTAAAACTTATAAATTACAAAATGGCAGCATCATTTTCGAGAAATAAAAAAAGAGGGGGAACCTGTATCTTTACAAAAAAATAAATAGAAACTAGGGAACTATCTTGGGTCCAAAATATGGCTATACCGAATATATTTGAATGCTGTGGAGTTGAAATATCAAAACATAAACTGATTATTATCTGCTTGTATTCATTTAGAACTCAGAAATTCAAAATAGAAATGTTTTTCGAAAAACTAAACAACCTTCTACACGCTTTAAGCAAGAAAGAAAAATATAATGTAATTATTACAGGGGATACAAATATTAATATTTTGGTACACAATAAATATACCAAAGAATTATTAGACATAATGGATGGTCATAATTTGAAAACACTAATTAATACACCGACAGGAGAGAACTCTTGTCTGGACCTTATATTTAGTAATATTAAAGACTCGCAGGGGCAAACACTGCCTCTAGCTTTATCAGACCATGACACAGCGCAAATGATTACCTTCAAAGTAGAATCAAAAGCTTCTACAAGAAAGTCTTGCTTTATTATAAAAAGAAACTTTGACAAAGATAATCTCAGGAAATTTCAGGACGCGTTAGCACAATTATCGTTTAATGAGGTCTATGATAAACCAGAGATCAACATGGCATTTAAAAGATTTCATGAACTGTATTGTTTGTTTTATGAACTATGTTTTCCAAAAATAAAGGTTAAAATAAACTCAACAACGAAGCTGAAATGGATGTCACGAGGATTGAAAATAAGTTGTAAAACAAAAAGAACTCTACGTTATAAATACTATAATAATAAATCAATAGAAAATAAATTAGGATACGATAAATACACTAGACTGCTAAATAAATGTATATCGCATGCTCAAAGAGTACAAAACAGTAAAGTGGTTTTAGGAAATAAGAATATATGCAAAGCTTCGTGGAGAATAATAAAAGATGTGACACATAGGGAGTATGAAAATATAAATAGCATTAAAGAAAACGATAAGATCTGATAAGAAGACTGATCCACTCCAAATAGCGAACTTTTTTAATAAATATCTTATTGACATGACAAATAAAACCAACACTAACATTAAGAAGAAATGCTTACAAAACTGCAACAATAATGGTTCCAGTGTTTTCTTAAAACCAGTAGACGAACTAGAGATAAGGAAGATTATTGTTACACTTAAAAATACTCAAGCAACTGGCTATGATAAAATAAGAACCCAAATTATTAAAGATTGCCGCTACTCTATAAGCCCGGTTCTTGCTCACATAATAAACCTATCATTCGAAAAAGGTACCTTTCCGGAAAAATTCCTTAGCGCTCTATAGTTAAACCGCTTTATAAAAAAGTTGATAGAGACACAGCTGAAAACTACCGTCCAGTTACTCTAATCCCAATATTTTCTAAAATCTTTGAGAAGGCAATGGCGAGTAGACTTAGTGACTACTTTTACAAACAGGGAACTATCAAAAAAGAACAGTTTGGTTTCCAAAAACAGAAGTCGACTACCCTAGCAGCTTTCAATTTAGTAGCAAGTGTAGCTAAAAGTTATGATTTAAAACAGAACACCTCAGCCCTGTTCTTCGACATGACTAAGGCATTTGATTTTGTGTCTCATGAGCAGTTGCTAAACAAACTGGAGCAATATGGTATACGGGGACCACCGGGACAATGGATCCAAACCTATCTACAAAATAGACAACAAAGTGTTCACATAAATAGGCTAGACGATAAGGACATAGAACGGAAATATGAGTCAAAATATAAAAAAATAACTAAGGGGTGCCTCAGGGAAGTGTTCTAGGGCCACTGTTATTCATTTTGTATATAAATGATATTCCTGACGTGACATACCACCAATCAATTTTATTTGCGGATGACATATCTATCATTGTGACTAATACAAAGAACAGTCATTCGAATCCCAATTATAATCTCATTAAAAACTATCCCCGTTCTAATATCAATTCAATTGACATCCACAAAACGGACATATATATACAACAAATTTCGATAATAATCTTAATAAAAATAATCATTATACGAATAATAAAAATAATCATAATACGAATAATAATTTAATTGACATTCACAAATCTGACATACATATAACTATAGAAAAGGTAGTTGACTGGCTTAATGATAATAATCTACAAATAAATGTTAATAAGACAAATCTAATGAATTTTAATAATGTGAATGACATGATTATAAACTATAAAAATCAAATAATTAAAAGTGAAGATAATATTAAATTTTTAGGTATTACAATTGACAATAACCTAAATTGGAAACCCCACATTGCACAAGTATGTAACAAAATTAATCGGTTTGTATATGTACTCTCCAAGTTGAGAAAAACCACGACTCAACAAACAACACTGTCTGCATACCACGGTTATGTTGAATCAATACTTAGGTATGGTATAATTATATGGGGAAATAGTACAGATTTCAGCAGAGCGTTCATCATCCAAAAGAAATGTATACGGGCCATCGTGGGAGCTGAACCGCGGGAGTCGTGCAAGCCGCTATTCCCTAAACTAAATATACTGCCATTACCGTGTTTATACATATTTGAAATCTGCAAATTCGTCCATCAAAACATAACCTTGTTCACAACAGCTGAACAAAAGTACCCAAGAAATACTAGGAAACCAAACAGACTAGTTCTTGATCACAAGCCACGAACCGCAAAATATCAAAATAAATGTTACGCAATGAGCGTCAAAATATATAACAAAGTACCAGATGACCTAAAACATCTACCAAAAAATCTCTTCAAACATAAGCTCTTATCGTGGTTACTGCAGCATAATTTGTATTCATTAAGTGAGTTTTTTATACTAAGAAATCAAAAGTAAATGACTAAAGTGTACTGTAAATAATAATAATAATTTTATAACTAAAATATTTGCATGCTATAATATATAGTTGATTAAGGAACAACATGATATTTAAGAACTCTTACCACCTAAATCATAAGCAAATAAATGAATCTGAATCTGAATCTGTTTACTCAGTACAGAAGAAAGGGAATATGCTGGAATGGCCTTCATTTAATTAACATTAGATTCACCTTTTCCTTAAGCCAGTTATTCAGTACTCTATTAGATACTACTAGTACATGCAGTAAAACTAATTTAAAGTTGGATGGTCGCATTTCCTTGCAGTCATTACTCATTCGGCGTATCTGCAAAGCGGAACTGAACTTGAGATTTGTGGCTTCAAGTGTAGTTGTAACTTGCGAAGTACTATGTGGACTACGGATCTAGGTGTATGATATTTTCTGCAAATTTTTAAAAAAAAAATGCTTGCTTCTCCAACCAAAAAGTTCGAAAACGTATGAAACCTATTAAGCACCTGACAGCCAATATGCTACTAACTATTCAACTAAATGCAAGCAAAGCAGCGGGCAAGAGATAGAAATTGGAGATAGGCCAAAAACGCATTTGTCTTTCGGTCTGTCTGTCTGTTCTCGCCTACAGGTCGCATTTCTCAACCGATTCTCGTGACATTTTGTACATTTTTAATTGTACATTTTTTTGTCGACTCAACTTTAAGATTCTTTTTTAAATGGCGGAATTAAGGCGTTACACAGTTATTGGTGCGGCAACTTTTTTTTTTTTACTTTATTACTGTAAATATTTACATATACTTAGCAAACGTCATTTTTTGCCTCTTCTCTACATTGGACCACTGTGGGAGAAGGAGGGCGTAGAAACTCCCACAGATTATTTTTTAGATCTCTTTTAAAACTAGGTTGTGCTTAACTAATACAAATATGAAAAATTTAATTGTTATGATTAATAAGCAGGAATAAATAATTACAAAACTATTAACAGCAAGATCTATGTTGAGCCAGATTAACCCCATACAGTCCTGTCATTTAAGTAATCTTGAACATTGTAATATCCCTTTTTCGACAAAGTCGCTTTAACAAGCTTTTTAAATTGCTTAAATGGCAATTTCAAAATCTCCATAGGTATCTAATAAGATACCTTTTTACTACTACTTTTCTCTACTATAATAGTAGTAGAGAATGCACTGACCCTTGAAAGAATTGCTAACCTTCGCGAGTCTAAAACGGGGCGCACATAATCTGTGATTATTTCTTAGATAAACGTTACAGCTATCGCTAAGTTTGAAAAATGTTGTAAGGTTCTTGCGTACATACATCATATTTTCGAAAATAAATTGACTAGCTACTGTTAGTATGTCAATTTCTTTAAAAAGCTCTCTTAAGAAGTCTGTTCGTTTTAAATTATAAATTGCTCGAATAGCTCTTTTCTGTAAAATAAAAATAGTTTGAATATCCGCTGCTTTCCCCCACAACAAGATACCATAGGACATCACACTATGAAAGTAACTAAAATATACTAGCCTAGATGTAGCCACATCCGTGCTTTGTCTGATGTTCCTAACAGTACGCTTACGAGCCGCAGAACTTAATTTACCAGCCAATTTATCTATGTGGGGTCCCCACTGCAATTTGCTATCAATGGTTATTCCAAGAAACTTCGTATCATTTACTAATTCTAACGTGCTGTTGTCTAACACTAAACTGGTCTCAACTTGCCTGACATTTGGAAGTGAGAATTTGATACACTTGGTTTTACCAGCGTTTAACAATAAATTATTAACTGTGAACCAATTCAAGGTTAAAGACAATACACCATTAACATCATCAAATTTTCCTTTTTGTCTTTAAATTTTGAAGACCAGTGAAGTATCATCAGCAAACAACACTATGTCAGTTAATTTCTCCACCATGAAAGGCAGATCATTAATCAAATCAAATCAAATCAAAATCATTTATTGAACAAAACGGTGGGTACATGTACATTACATTTTGAGTCTGTGTTAGTTATACAATGGTTGAGCATAGCAGTAATGTAGCAATAGTTGATGCCTTCATTGCTAGGCTAGTTTAATAGCCTGTATTAATGATAAGCACGCTCTTGCCTTCTGGAGGGGGGATGGCGGATGAGTACTACAAATGTACACCTTTAGTTTTTAAAATGAAAGAAGTTAAAATAATAAAATGAAAGTATTTATGTATGGTATGTGAGGGTATGTGTGTGTGTGCGTGTGTATGTGTGTGTGTGTGTGTGTGTGTGTATGTGTGTGTGTGTGTGTGTGTATGTGAGATGAATATTACCTACCTAACAGGAAAAAGGTGAAATAAGCTTTTCAGTATCGCTATACGTTAGGTTAAACAAGTATTTGCGTATGTTGTGCTTACATTCATGAAGTGCCAGTGGATAGATGTATTCAGTATTGTTATACTGATTATAAAGAAAAGGACCAATATATAGATTAAAGCGTTTTGTGAATGTTAAACGGGGTAGGGGAATATTACATATTTTGTCATTGCGTCGCTTGGTGTTCGGATTGTGTGGTGTTAATAGGTGTTGCAAGATTAAAGTGTTAAAGATGAATAGTTGACGTACTGATAGTACTTGACAGTATTTATATAGTTTAAAGGAGGGAAATAGGATAGGGTGTTTCGTTGCGACTTTAAGAATGGCTCGTTGTGCTATTTCTAATGGTTTCATTGTGGTTTTAGCTGTACCTCCCCAACAAGGGATACAATAAGATATAATAGACTGACATAGGGCAAGGTAAGTATTTCTGACTATGGTTGGATTTGCTATGTTTCTCAGAATTTCAAATATATATATTAATTTTCGGACTCTATTGGTGAGGTTATCTATGTGGTATTTGAACTTAAGGTGATTGTCAATGATTACACCAAGATATTTGATGGAGTCAGCAGAGGAAATCACCGGGCATTGGCATGTCTGTTGATCGGTACAGGCGTGGGCACGAAGAGTGATTAGTATATTAGGCACAGTGGCCGAAGAAACAGAAAACGGTATAAATTTTGTTTTTGTTGTATTGAGTGTAAGGGCGTTAGATAGAAGCCAGTTTTGAACTGTATCAAAACCACTCTGGGCAACACTGTGTACATCAGACCACGTGTCAGCAGTAAAAGTTAATGCTGTGTCATCGGCATAAGAGGTTATTGAGTCACTTGGTATTGTGAGGTTGCAGAGGCCGTTAATAAACACCAGAAAAAGGGTTGGACCCAGAACACTACCCTGTGGTACTCCATAAGTTATGTCGAGTTCTTCGCTAAGGTGATGCCCAATTTTAACGACCTGTGTGCGGCCCGTGAGGTATGTACGAAATAGGTTAAGTTGGGTGTCTCTGACTCCTATAGACGACAGTTTCCGTAAGAGAATGGGGATAGAAACTGTATCAAAGGCCTTTGTTAGATCTAGAAATATTGTAAGAACTTTTTTATTATTATTTAGGCTTTGTACAATATTATTAGTAAGTTTAAGCACAGCGTCAGTGGTAGATTTGTTTTTGCGGAAACCGAATTGTTGTTGGGATAAGATTTCTTTGTTTTCCAGGTATGTAAGTAACCGGTTATTTATAATCCGTTCCAGTATCTTTGAAAGTGACGTGAGAACAGCAATCGGCCGATAATTTGTTGGGGAAGTCCTATGTCCACTTTTGAAGATAGGATGAATTATAGCCTTTTTAAATGCATTTGGAAAAATACCCGTTGCAAAACATATATTAAAAATATGGCTTAGAATGGGAGTTAGGGTGTTAATATATCTTTTCAAAATTGATGTTGATATTCTATCCCAGCCGATTGCAGCAAATGGTTTTAGTGATTTTATAACACTTGAAACTTCACTTGGATCGGTTTCGAGCAAAGCAAAGGAAGAAGATATAGAGGATCTAGAATATAATGCATGGTTACTATTTGTATAGGGGTAAATTTGTGTGATGTTTTCAGCCAGTACTCTTCCAATATTCACAAAAAACGTATTCACTTCATTGCATGATTGCTTAGGTGATATATGATCTTTTAGTAGCTCAGATGGTGGGTTAACAGATTTTGCACAGTTTGTGAGTCTTTTTATAGTATCCCATAATGTTTTAATATTTTTGCTAGCTTTTTGTATCTCAGTTGTGTCAAATTGTCTTTTCGTTTTCTTTAGTATTTTAGTACAGAAATTTCTGTATCTAATGTATGTTATTTTTAATATTTCGTTATCAGGGTTGGATTTATATTTTCTGTGAAGGCGGTCTCTATTGCGCATACATTTGATAAGACCTGGAGTTATCCAGGGTTTCAAAGGTCTGCGTTTTTTGGGAATATTCAAAGTGGTCGTATTCTTTTGAATAATCTCTGACAGGGTAGAGATCAGCGTGTAGGTTGCAGTATCAGGGTTAGTTATATAAATAATGTTGTTTAGGTCAGCATTTTTTATATCAGCGTCAAGAGATTTATAATTTATTTTGGAAATAGTGTTGTTATTTGATTTATAGCAGGGCTTATTATTTAAAACTAAGAGAGTTGAAAAGTGGTCTGTTGTGTGCGAGTCAATTAGTAAAGTTTGAGAAGAGAATTTAGAATTTATAAAAATATGGTCTAAGCAGCTGGTACCTCTGGTAGGTTGGTCATGAGTGGGGAGGAAGCCGTGGAACGCTAGGCGGTTCAGGTAGTCATGAGAAAGTGCATTAAGTGATGAGGGTCTAATATTTATGTTAAAATCACCCGTAAGAATTTTTGATTTATAATTATTGAGTTTAAGTAGTATTCGATCAAGGCATTGTAGGAAGGGATCAATGATATAGTGGGAGGGTGATCTGTAGACACATAGTACTGCTATTTCTGTGCCTAGTTTTATCAATAGTCCAGAGGCGGTACCTGACCAGTCAAGTTCTTCGATTGAGTGCGCAAGATCACATCTAATGTAGACAACCACCCCGTCACTTTGATTGATATGTTTCGTAGTTTGCACAGCAGTATAGTTATGTAATGTAGGTAGGTATGTATTATATGTCGTGCTTTGTCCTTTGAGATTAGCAATGACACTTGTAGTACCGCGTAGTGTACGCCTTTCACACACTATGTTTTTGGAATCCTTTATTTGAATCCATTTTTTTTTTTTTGGGGTAGTTGTGTATCACCTCACCCGCGCGCATTTTGCAACCTCCATTCGCGTTCTAGTGCTCCGCCTTTCCATACGTTGCGCCCGCGTTCCGACCGCACCCCTATTCTAGTAGCTGTTGTTGTGAATTTTGAACTCTTGGTGAACTGTTGGAATGCCGCGGAAAAGAAAACACCGCGACGACGACGACGATGTCGCAGTTGAACGAAAAAGAAGAAAGCTGCAAAGAAAACTAGCACGAAGACGGCACCGGCGAAACAAGGAAGATTCCGACGATACGTCGTCATCGCGAGGTTCCACGCCTTCGAGGTCATACCCGCCAGGTACGCACGTCCAGAATAGGGACGTGACCTACTTTTTACGCATCGCATCTATGGTGCCAACATTGATATTGCAATTTGAACACTATTTTCGTTACAAGAGGATTGTACTCTAATTAACGATTACATGATTATACCAACCAAATTATTCAATTTCAAATAAATAAACACTGTGTTTTTACTTTATTGGTTTTGTAATCATGCTAAAGTAGATAAAGCGGACAGCACATTGGGGCTGTTTCATTCTACCTATGTACCTATATAGTCTATAGGGGCCAGTACAATGGGACTGGTTCACAGACTAATTACGTACATACCTACAAGTTAGGTGTTGTGTTGTCGAATTGCAAGATCAATAAGTTAGCAAAGTAGTAGAATTAGCGAACAGTACTGTTGGGGACTGTTTCATCTGCATACTTGCTAACGTCACAGTCTTAAGCGGCCATTACTAGCGGAATTGGAATGGTTCATGACTGATGTTACCTGAGGACTAGCTCCTTGTTTCAACTATAGGCATATATTGATATCCTCAGGCTGGCTATAGCGATTAGTACTAGGGACTAGTTCAAGTTAGACTGAATTATCATTGCTTTGGTCTCGTTATTTTCGGACATTGAAATAGTACAACCAGCATTCAGCGATTATGAGCCTGACGAGCTAACAGACCCAATCCTACCGGTCGAAACCAGTCAGACTGATGAAACGACGGTGCCGCTATCTACGGACACGGCCAAAGCTGCCATCCCAGACGAGACTAATACAATTGATTTTGACATATTACAGCTTCTAAGAGATGATCCCACGGTTTTTAACACTTACGGGAAGGAGATACAAAAGGACATAGCAGTTCGGCTTGAACACTACGCCACAACAGGGCTCACTAAAGAAGCCCGAAAAGTATTGAAAGAAAAGTATCTTACACCTAGTAACTGTAAGTTAATCGACCCGCCTGTCCTTAACGGAGAGATCAAAGCAGCGGTTAGCGATACGATGACCAGGCGTGATAAATCGATTGAAGAAGGACAAAAAGATCTGACGCTAGCTATAGCATGCCTGAGCGAAGTCTTATCCAATTTGATTTCGACAAAGGACAAGGACATGAAAATGGTAAAAACTTTGATGGATGCGTGCAAAATTTTATGTGACTGCCAACATGCACAGTCGAAAACACGTAAACAATTTATCCTAACTGCTTTGAAAACTGAGATGAAATCACAACTTCAAAACACCAAAATTGACCAGTACCTCTTCAGTGAAAATTTAGCTGACACTTTAAAATCAGCTAAAGCCATAAATAAATCCGGCGCAGAACTGAAGTCCAGTCAAGTACCCAAGCCTCAACCAAGCAAAAAGCCAGCGCCAGCGAAGGGTTTAAACTGGAAGGGTCCTCTTCCGCTTCGCAGGCAGCAGCGAGTTCAAAGGACGAAGGAGCTTGCCACGACTTCGATGAAGAATCGGCCGGGTCCTTCATCGAAACAATCGTCGTATCGGCAACCCAATCAGCAGTACCATCGCAGATAATCCCGGTAAACTATGCCGGTAGGCTTGCGTTACATTATGACATATAGATTATTAACTGAAGATCCGCTTATTCTTTCATATATTGAAGGATATTAAATACAATTTTCTCGTCCTGTGACACAGAAGGCTTTACCAAAATTCCAAAATTACTCTGTAGCTGACAAAAAACAATTTAGGATAGCGATTGACAATCTGTTATCAATAGGCGCAGTATCAAAATGTATTTTTTGTCATGATCAATATCTATCAAGTATCTTCTTGATCCCAAAGCCCAATGGAAAAATGAGATTGATATTAAACTTAAAATCTCTTAATAAATTCATTGACACAGCTCACTTTAAAATTGAGGATTTGCGTACAGCATTAAAATTAATATCGAGGAATAGTTTCATGAGTACGCTCGGTTTGAAAGATGCATATTTCTTGATAAAAATCCATCCTCATTTCAAAACAATATTTGAGATTTCAGTGGGAGCAAGATACTTACGAATTCAACGTTTTTACCTTTCGGCCTTAGTACGGCACCGTTCGTGTTCACCAAAATCTTGAAACCGGTTGTAAAACTTCTTCGCCTTAAGGGTTATCTATCTACGGTTTATTTAGATGATTTTTTGCTAATTGGCCAGTCTTACGATGAATGTGTTGTGAAGAAAATATGCGATACAAAAAGACTATTGACAGCATTAGGCTTTATCATTAATGAAGGAAAAAGCTGCCTTACTCCCTATAAAATTTGTAAATTCCTAGGATATGTAATTGACTCGCAAAAGTTCCAGGTTAGTCTTCCTGTAGAAAAGGCAAAATGTATCCAAACTGAGATTACTAAGTATCTTAAACTCAAGAGATGCAAAATAAGAGATTTTGCCAGTTTTGTGGGTCTTTTAGTTTCGGCCTGCCCTGCCATTGAATACGGTTGGCTTTATACAAAGCTCTTTGAACGCTGTAAATTAAGCTTGATCAAAGATAATGATTATGACAGCTACATGACGATACCTGATAACATAATTTCGTATTTACGTTGGTGGAAACATGCAATTTCCCACTCGGTAAAGACTATCAAAAATGACGAATTTTGCCTGGAAATCAATTCTGATGCCTCTAAAACGGGGTGGGGGATTGCGTATGGAGAAGAAACCGCAAGTGGACTATGGAGTGAGGAGGAACGATTACAACATATTAATTATCCCGAAATATTGGCTGCATATTTTGCAAAGAGTTTAACAAATTGTCAAATCTTACTACGAATAGACAACACCACTGCCATATCATATGTGAATAGAATGGGTGGGATTCAATATCCAAACTTAACAGATGTTACGAAACAGTTATGGCAGTGGTGTGCACGTCGAAGCCTAGATGTTTATGCTACATATATTCGATCATCTGATAATGTAATCGCTGATGCCGAATCAAGACGCATACACCCAGATATAGAATGGGAGCTAAGTGATTATGCCTTTAAAAGGATAATTACAAAGTTTCAACCACCTGTTGTAGACTTATTTGCCAGCAGAGTCTCATGGCATAAAGATCCGGACGCATTTGCAATCAATGCTTTCACAATATCCTAGTCCGATCTTTATTTTTATGCGTTCCCTCCTTTCACCATGATCCTTAAGTCGTTGCGAAAGATAATCACTGATAAAGCTAGGGGCATCATGGTGGTACCGTACTGGCCCACCCAACCATGGTTCGCTCTATTTAAGAGGTTATTAAAATCAGAATTATTATTATTCAAAGCAGATGATAACTTAATCGTTTCTCCTTATTCCAGCTATCGACAAATCCACACCCAGATTACCCTGGTAGCAGGAATACTGTCGAGCAAGCCATGTTAAGAAGAAATATTCCATCAGCCGCAATGGACATTATGGCCTCTTCCTTATCGGACAATACCATGAAACAATACGAGGTCTATTTTAAGAAATGGTTTCTGTTTTTCAATCAAAATAATCAAAATAATATGTATGAAACACCTATTTCTAACGCAATTATTTGAAGCTGGTGCCCAGTATGGTACTTTAAATACTTGCCGTTCTGCATTATCTTTGATAATGACAGCTTTGGACTAAACGATATCGGAGATGATTGTAATTTGAAGAGGTTCTTTAAGGGAAAATTCCGTTTAAGGCCTCCTTTGCCAAGGTATAACACTACTTGGGACACTACCTTGGTTCTTAACTACGTCGCTATATTGGTATCCAAATGAAGGCTTGACTATCCAAAAAAAAAAAAATATACTTTTAAACTAGTTACGCTTCTCGCCTTAATTACGGCTCACAGATCTCAAACAATGTCAAAAATTAGAGTTTGCAACATCGAGTCACAATCCACAAAGGTCATCATAAAAAATCCAGACCTGATTAAAACATCTCGCGTTGGAGCGTCCTAACCGATATTATCGATACCTTTTTTCGATGAACGGCCCGAAATATGCCCTGCAAGAACATTAAATGCATACTTAGATTTAACAAATCCAATGCGTGCGGATATTGATAATTTATTCATTAGTATAAGAAAGCCCTATAGGGCAGTAGGTTCACAAACTTTGAGCCGTTTGGTTAAATCTACCCTAGATATGTGTGGCATAGATGTGTCTGTTTATTCCGCACATAGTACGCGGCATGCCGCTACACTGCAGCTCGTTCCTTAGGTGTCAGTCTTGACAGAATAAGAAAAACAGCTGGCTGGAGTGCTAACTCCTACACTTTTGCCAAATTTTATAGCAAAACGGTAGATAATTATTGTAATGACGATTCTTTTGCTAGAACATTATTAAGTAAATCGAACAATTGAAAGCAATTGGTCTATTGTTATCATGTCTTAATTATATCTGGTTCCATCCGAAAGTGATATATTTCACGATTAGCTCTAAAAGTCTACAAGTGTCATTGCTAATCTTAAAGGACAAAGCACGACATATAATTAATGATTAAACGAACTTACCTGTACGTGAAGTTCTATCATAATTATAGGAGTGCTTTGTCCGAAGAGATTAGCAAACCCTCCCACCCTTGCTTCTACAAATCTACACCCTCTGAAGTAAGATCGTGAAATACTTTTTTATTGGAATGATATAAATACGTATCTCTGAACTAAATGAAGGTTGCAAAATGCGCGCGGGTGAGGTGATACACAACTACCCAAAAAAAAAAAAAGGATTCAAATAAAGGATTCCAAAAATATAGTGTGTGAAAGGCGTACACTACGCGGTACTACAAGTGTCATTGCTAATCTCTTCGGACAAAGCACTCCTATAATTATGATAGAACTTCACGTACAGGTAAGTTCGTTTAATCATTAATTAGACATGCAATCAAGCCAGCATTCCGTTAGTACTATTATGTGATAATTAATTGAAATTCTAAGCAATAAAGTTTCTAGACTTAAGAAATTACAGTTAAGTGAGCGGATGTTAAGCGTTAGTATTTTTAGCTGATTATCAGATAGGGTGGTGTGTATTTTACAGTCTTCTGGTATACAAGAAATGACATTTGACACGCTGTGTTCGTCTAAACTGGTTATTATGGATCTAATGTTATTAGCCATTTGATTGAGTCAGAGCTGAGTTCGGGTGGGGTGTGTTGACAGTGGTAGGATATTTAATTGTTATGGCATTCAAATAAACCATATTGTAGGTGGGATGGGATACTATGTTAAATACTATTGTAATAAAAATTACAAGATACTTGTGCGTTATAAGTTTGGCTGTAAGTTGCAAGTAGGTATTTGTAGTTGAGAAGTAGGTTGTGTAAGTGTGAGTGCGGATTGTTTGTGTTTATGTGTTTGTGATATGTAGTTGCCGTGTAAATGAAGTATGTATAGTAGTGTTTAGACAAATTGGGTAACATACAGTCGTTAAGCGAATTGCTAGTCAGACAGTCTTTGGGTCTATTAAAGCTTGAAGTTGAGATTCGGATTTTAGAACAATGTATGGACTATCAGTTTTCTTTCTTAAAAGAATTTCTCCGTTTGAAATCCAGCAAAAATCATAGTGGTGTTGTTTGGCGAAGTTGCGTGCGAGATAGTGAAGCTTCTTGGCGGTTGCATTTAGCTGTTCTGAGATGTAAATAGCGGAATTTTCACCAGAGAATCCTAGATGTGACGAGTTCAGTTTATCCTTATCAGTTCTATTTTTGTTGAACAGCTTAACGGTATCCAGCATTGTTGGTTTGGAGAGGGTATTGTTGAAGTCTATAATGACCGTAGAAAATTTGCTTTCTTTTCTCGATGGCAGACGGGTTACATCTCGTATGTCAGCAATTGGAACGCTAATATCGAGACTATTTGATAGAGCCTGGACTATCTGGAAGAGATCCTGCTTTGTTTCTTTAGCTCTCTTTGGGACTTTCCGTATTTCGATGGATGTCTTTAGGAGAGGATGATCAAAGCGGTCAACTCTGTCCTGGAGTTGAGTCAGGTGTTTGGCCATAGTTACACGTTCCTTATCAAGAAATCCAATGCTGGACTCTATGGATGCTACTTGGTCGGACATGAAGGTCATCGCTTTCTCAATTTCTATGTTTGTTTCACTTATCTTCGTATTTTGTGTCTTAATGTCCAAGATGTGCTTTTCCAGCGTGTCCAATCTGGTTGTCTGGGAGAACACAAACTCGGATATCATATTCTTAATTTCCATTTTGAACTCGTCTAATTCCGCGCCAGTGTCATTAAGGGCGGAACGAGGCCTTTTTGCTCTTTGTGTGATGTGATCAGGCGGGTGGAGCTCGCTTCGCTGTAACGCGGACAGGTCTGACTCAGAGTGAGATACATTCATCGGTGGTGATCGCAGGACTTGCGACATGACGATGTTGAATTGTCCGGTTGATTCCGGCCTCACCTGAGACGGGTGTGCGAGCAGGATCGAATTGGGCCGTCCCTTACTGGCGAGGGGGTGAGGGGCACACCGCAAGCACTGCTGCCGGGCTCCGGCTCGCTGCTTCTATCCGTGTGCGAGGGAAAGGTGAATTATGTTGCGTGTGCTTCTCACTTACTCGGGGTCAAACGTAGCTGGTTTGGTCGACAGTGTCCAATGAATTTGCGCGTCACAATTTATTGAAAAGGTGGATAGGTATAAGTAATTTAGACTCACGTTAAGAGAGTTTATGCACTATAGTTGCTTGACGACTTGATGAGAGGACCGAGTACACGTCTATTTGCGAGTAAAGCACGAAGGCAAGAGGATTAATATATACCAGGAATAAGAAAGGGCCTAATATGGAACCTTGTGGAACGCCCATTTTAACACCCGATCCATCAGATTTTACGCCGTTAACTTCTGCCTTTTGAATTATATTGCTTAGGTATGATCTTAGTAGACCCAACGCTTTATTTCTAACTCCGTAATGATTTAATTTAATTAATAGCGTATTATGATCAACACAATCAAACGCCTTCGACAGGTCGCAAAAAACTCCGATAGCATCCTGTGCGGCCTCCCATGCAGAATAAATATGAGATATAAGGGTAATACCTGCATCCGTAGTCGATTTACCCCTAGTGAAACCGTATTGTTTGGCGTGGAGTTGTTTTGTACGGTTGAAGTGTGAGAGCATTTGATTGAGTATAATCTTTTCAAATATTTTACTTAGTGTTGGAAGAACAGATATTGGTCTGAAATTTGAAGGATCACCCTTATCTCCCGACTTGAACAGAGGTATCAGTTTACTGTGTTTCATGAGGTCTGGGAAAGCCCCATCGTCAACACATTTATTGAATATATAAGCTAAGTGTGGGGCTATAACTAGAATTACTGAACCAATGACTTTGACTGATATACCCCACAGGTCTTCCGTATTTTTTAAGTTAAGTAATTTAAACGTTTTGACAATGTCCTGGGGATATACATGATGAAATTTTAAATATACATTACTGGCGCTAGTGTTATTTTTTAATAAAGTCTCTGCTTCATATGGAGATGAATTTAGACGGTCTGTTGTGAGTAAGGGTACATTGGTGAAGAATGTTTCAAAAGCTCGAGCAATATCAGCGCTGGATTTAACAACATCATCACCTATCTTAAGGCAGAAATCATTGTCCCTTGGTATAACTGTGCCAGTTTCGGGGTTTATTATTTGCCAAACTGTTTTCATTCTATTATTTGAATTTTGAATTTTTCTATTAATGTGTAAAGTTTTTGCAGTTCTACAAACCAACTTGAAAGTTTTGGAATATTTTTTAACGTAGTCATGAAATTTTAGATCAAAGTTATAGGTTTTTTGATCACAAAGGTCATACAAGATAACTCTACTTTTACGAATTCCAAACGTTGCCCAGTCATTAAATTTAGATTTACCGTTGTAGTCACTGACTTTCTTTAATTTAAAAGCTTTATTGAATTCTGTCTGAATAATGTTGAAGAAGTCTGAGTAGATTTTGTTTGGGTTCTGTTCATTAAAATCCGGTACTGGCAAATTTATATCTAAGTTTTTCGTATATGTCTCTAGTCTATGGGATGTAATAGGCCTATAAAATGGTGGACCAGTCTTATCCTTAATAGTAATTGGGAATGAAACTGTTTGACCACTGTGATCGGAGGGTAAGCAGTTAATTACACTTTTACTTGTGAATGCACAGTCACAAAAAACGTTATCTAAGCAAGTTTGGCTGGTAAGTGTAATTCTAGTCGGCTCTAGAAATACATGACATAAATTAAATGATTTGAACAGAGTTATTAATCGTCGCTTCAGTGTTGTATCTACAAGCAGATCTACATTAAGATCGCCACAAATAATTAACTTTTTTCTGTTATTACAAAGTTTAATGAGGGCTTCCTCCATAATTTTCTCAAATATTTCGAAATTGCCATGGCCTTTTTCATCCCTCGGTGGCCTGTAGACACAAACAATAATATTGGTATCTAACTCAACACAGGATACCTCTATTTGTCTTTCAACAGTAAGTGCAAGAATATCTTTCCGTTGTTTCACCTTAATATTATTTTTCACTAAGATTAAAGAACCACCTCTAACAGCAGTCTTTCTATTGTAACAACTGACAATTTTGTAATTATTTATGTTAAAAGACATCATATTTTCCTTCAACCAGTGTTCAGTAACACAAATAATATCAATGTCAGAATTTTTTAGAAATAATTCTAATATAAGTTCTTTGCCAGGTAGCCCCTGGATGTTTTGATGGGCAATATTTAACTGGGGCTTACATTTTGACATATTTAGTGGCTCTTGTATGCTAGAGATTTCCTCTATTGTCTTATGAACTAATTTAAATTACTTGGAAGAGATTCCAATGTTGCATACAAAGTATAATTAACAGGTGAATTCCCAATAGGGGTGCATGTCATATTACTCTTAAAATAAGCTGATGTCAAGTTGAACTTAGTTAAACCAACTATAGCTGCGTCGCATATATTATAAGCTAACAATGTAGCTACTAATTTTCTAAATTTATTAGACAGGTACAATGTATCCCGTGTCAGAGTAAAGTTATGAATAAAATTATTCATTTCGAAATATAAAATAGCATCGCTGTGATGACATGTTAAATTAAATAAATGAATATTCATTCTATGCACAGATTTGTTCTGTAGTTCTGTCAAATTACAGGCATATGGAAAATTGCATAGTATAAATTTGCATTTCATCCTACTACATATGTAAGTCTAGAAGTGTTTCAACACTTTTATTCAAATCATTCCGACTAATGTTTGAATGATTTCCTACCATAATTACAATAGTGCTGTACTTCATCATAGATACCGCGACTAATCATCTTCACTAGATCTACAAATGAACTATTTGGACAGAAAATGTTCGTTACTTTTTGGTTAAGCCGGTTATGTAATAGAGTCCCAAATCCTGCACCTAATATAAACTTAAGTACACAAAACATAAAAAGAAGTTTGGTGATCATTTATCCAAACACAATTTGTTGGACATTTATCCATTCTGGCAGTCATTTCGAATTTATTGGTAGTAAAATAGGTACGTTTTTGGTAATCGTTTCAACATAAGCCTTAAACATCCTCCCCACCAACACCTTATATATATAAGTCGCTAACGCCATATCCCTTCTAAACCTGAGTTCGTTATATCCTACCATACCTAGTAAAAACAGTGTTGAATAATTTAACGGGTAGAAGGGATACACCCCAAACTGCTGCAAATATAAATATCTTATAAATTTATTTTGAATGTGTTCGGACATGATACAATATGTCCTCTCATGCGGTGTCCATATGATTGCGTTCGATTCCAGGCGTGACCTAACAAGAGTATTATACAAAGTTTTCATCGCAGTTATGCCCTTGAAGGTGCACCCCATACGC
Source organism: Argyresthia goedartella (assembly GCA_949825045.1). NCBI lineage: Eukaryota > Metazoa > Arthropoda > Insecta > Lepidoptera > Argyresthiidae > Argyresthia > Argyresthia goedartella. Next base: position 19,111,739 of record OX463828.1, read on the forward strand.
AAGACAAGACCTAAATTCCAATATGGTTTTTTACACATTCCTTTAATATGTACCCGGTATTTCAGGTCAGATGTCAACACAACTCCTAAGTCCTTGAAATCATTAACACGCTGGATTTCCCTGCCACCTACTATATAAATACCCACTACTGGACATATCTTGTGAGTAAAACTAATAATTGCACATTTGGATATATTTAACTCCAGCTTGTTAGTTTCGCTCCATTGCACAATACTATCAATGTCCTCTTGAAGTTTCTCACAAACCAGAGTACCACTTATTGTCCGCGAAAGTTTCAAATCATCCGCTAACAATAAGCAGTCTGAATTCTTCACATGGTGAGTGAGGTCATTAATCATTATTGTAAATTTCAATGGCCCTAAAGTACTCCCCTGACTTACCCCGGACCTGGTAAAAAATGGTTGTGACCGATATCCGTTGTACTCCACGTACTGTGATCTATCGATTACGTAGCTAACAAAAAACCTAAGAAGTTTGGGAGTACATCCCACATTCGCTAGCTTTATAAGAAGCACATCATTATCCACTAAATCAAATGCCTTCCTATAATCAAAATAGGCGGCGTCTACCTGTCCTCCACCATCCACCACGGGGATAACATGGGACATAAAATTAAGCAGATTGCTCCCCGTACTTCGAGCTTGCCTAAACCCCTGTTGGGCACCTGATAGCTGCGGCTCCACCTGCGCCAATACTATCTTTTGGATACCCATTTTTTTAAAAAAACATCTCTCTATCTCGAAAGGTGGAGGCCAGGGGATCCATGGCACGGGGTTAACCTATTTTGGACTCCTGTCTCCTACTGCTTCTTAGTCTGCATGATTACTAGTTTGACCTACCTACTATATGTAATGTGTTCTTGGGAGAAAATATATTTTTTTCATTCATTCTTAAATTTGGATAGCCGACTCCAGTACTTTAGCCATCGTACAAAGTACTGCTACAGGTCGATATCCCTCTACACTTGGACCTGAAATGTATACCTAATCAGAGACGAACTCGTAGAGCGAAGCTACGGTGGGTAGCGGATATATTCCTGAAGCCTTTTAATCTACACCACCTCACCAGAATAGGTACGATGAAACTTTTTCTTTTAAGGAGGAAGAAAGATTAAATAGGCTGGCAAATATGTAAAGGATGGTGGGTGAGGGGGTTTTGGTAAGAAGGGGGAATGGGAAAATTGGTGAATGGGCGAATTTATGTTTATGGTAAGTGGCATCATTACTGCTGTAGTCAAAATCTCACTATATTATCGAGGTACTTTTGTTGTCGTGTTTCATTTCTTGGGTTTGAGTAAGTTTAAGGAGACCGCAATTAAATACATATAACATAACATATAACCAATGAACTAAAATATCATAGCAAACGCTCCAAAAATAAAAAACAGCAACTAACTAAAATTAATTAATCAGTGCCGCGGTGGCAATGCGGAAAGCCTCAGGTAAGCACAAGCGTAATTTTAGGCAAAGATTGTAATGTGTAGATACCGCTTAAGTTTGTACAAATTATATTTATAGCTGTCTTACGTTGTAATGCTTGCTTTATATCATATATGAATGTCTTGTCCAAAATCCAAAATCTAAATATATATATGGTGATAGGATATGTATTCTAGAGATTGATCCCAAAACCGCGTTACCATATTTGCCTACAGATTACAGTATAATATCTTTTTATCTAGTATGAAAAATGAAATAATGATGAATCTGACATTTAAAAAAACGAATCTCCGTTGTATGTTTTAGGCATTTGAAATAGTATTATATAAATATAAATAGATAAATCTAACTGCTGAGAGAAAAGGTCGCTTTCCTAGAGAGGTGAAAAAATGAGATACATTTTGATAGGTCGAGAAAGCAGTAGTAAACATTTCCACATAATATCTGCTTTCTCTTACGTATCTTGAGTCTTACATATATTAACCGTATTTTCCTAACCCCGTTGTAAGAAATTTCTGTCCCACAGTAATAGGCTTTATGAGCTCCTATTGTCGTGGATATGCATATCATTACTAGTTGCGGGTTCCGTAATGTAAAGTTACTAGAAATATAACCAAATGTTAATGCTAATTTCCATTTATTATGTATAGACCTCTCTGATCATTTCCACTAATCTAATATTTGAGAGGTTTTTTAATCAAATAATTAGTAAATGTTAAAAAATATTAATGTTTAATATTATTCATGATAATCTTTACTGCATCGTAACGTTTAACATTTGAAGGTTAAAAGTTATTAAAATAGCAGGTACATTCACAGAATATAATTCACTGTATGAAACCACAAAATGTTCAGTTTTCACTCGTGGTATTAGAACACGACTTTCGCGGTAATAAGTAGGCACAAACCTTTCATACCCAGGTAATAAGGCAAAGCGACTTAAAAAAAACTCTTAAAAAAGAAACATGGCTTATGAAGTAATATCAATTAAACTTGATATTACTTTATATACTATCATGTCCAATCTTGCCAAAAATAAAATTTCAGCCTGGCATGACGCGCAGAAATGCTTATTTTTCTCTTTTACTTTCCAATGGCGCCATTTACCTTATATATTTTTGGAATGTGCTGAATAAACTCTTGCATTCGATTCCCAACACGGTGCTAGGGCCCCGTACAAATTTTTTCAATCCATGACTTAGTAGCGCTCTGTGAGTTTAGTGTGACGTCACATAACTTAACTACTATAATAACCAGCGGACAATGAAGGCGCTCTAACGTTACCGCATTTGTCAAATTTTAACAAGTAGTTTTGACGTTCTGGGGGAACAGATAAACATACAAACATACTGATCACAATCATAACCCTCCGTTTGGCTTTGCCGTAATCGGGTAAAAAATAGATTGTTCCTGCCCTGCAACTTTGGTCTCTTACTGCCCTTCCATTCATTATCACGGTACCGAAAGCAGAAGGGGCTAAAATTAAATAAAGTTGACGGTATTTTTGTAATTATGTCAATAAGAATCGGGCATTTCTTCAGCAAACCCCTGACCTACTTGTATCTACACAATAACACTTCCGACTCATGATTCTAAGCAAATTCGGCAAACAAATCGAAAATTGCCATGAATATAAAATATCCAGACAAAAGAGCTTCTCTAGCCTTGATGTGATGTCTAGTCGGCTCCAACTTTAGCCAAAAGTAATGAATGATTGTTCAACGATTACACTGACTTTTAGGAATTTTTCTCACTTCGAGAGCAAAGATATTAACCGAAATATAGGAACAAAGATATTCACTACAACCATGGTTCAACTATAGGTCCTAGCAGTATAGCCAAGACGCCCAAGAACAAATGCACGATACGTCTTCACACCTTTGTTATTAGTGAGACGAATAGTCGAATCATGACTACAACAAACTTAATATCTCTCCATTACACTGATGAAATTAATTCCTTTAGGAGTTTTGAGCTTGTGACACGTAAGTGAATAGAGATATTTTGCCACCCACCTACCACCATCACCATCAATGATTACATCAGATCAAGGATATCCACAGAAATGCCTTCTAACCTTGCTGTCTAGTCGTCTCGTCTAATCCAATTCTCTTGGCGTCGGGGCGTCTACCAGGCGCCGGAGGTGGGCGGATCGGCTCGCGGGGGAAAGAGGCGGGGGGAGGCCTGAAATCAGGTCGCCGCACTTTTGTATGGTCGCGCTGAAAGCGAAACCCGCGATAGACTGTTTGGCGACGGAAGTCTGTCAGGCGAAAAAGTAATAGGTACTAGTACCTACAAGATTTATGACTGTGTTGTGGTGTCTGGAGCGGAGTCTCCGACTATTATTAAGTTATCAGTCTGGCTTTTACGTATTTTTAATGGGGAATATTTAAATGTAGCTCAAAATAAAATTATGCAAACGAATTATCTTTACTGATTAACCTACCGCATACCAAAAAACTGACTACTCTACAAATAAACCATTTGATTAACAAAACAAGCAACACCAACAAAATCATAAATCCTAACAAAACAAGCTAATCTTTCTTACACAGTTCACAACAAATATCTGGCTTGTCGAATACAAATTCCGTTTTCAATACAAACATATTAGTCGCTCTAAAATACTGACTTGCGCTCAAAATTCTCCATCCAAATAACAGAATTTCTAAAACTCGTGTCTTTTGCACCGCACTAATTAACGTTTACTTTACCAAATTTATATATTTAAAAATTCTAGCATTCTTTTACATAAAAGCTTACTAAAATTGCTATATTAATTTTTTATTATCTTTTTAATGAAAATTATGTATAAAACATCCCTTTTGGCTGAAAGCGAAGACGCGGACGCCCTGCTAAAGAGACCTGCCTTACTTACCATGAAAATGTTGAGGCTATAATTAGATTGCATTGGGAAATATTAAACCGCACATCAAAAATACTGATTTGCGCAGCAAATATCAGGACGAAGTGGTGCGGTAACTTAGGTGAAGGGTAAAGGGGTTGAGCGAAGCGAAGCCCCCTGTATCCTTCGTGTTAGGTTGAATATGCAAGAGCAAAATAAACATAAAATGTTTGAACACGTAAGTGCATAAGAAACATAAGTTTTTTTGTTGAACATTTTTGCTATGTAAATAGGACATATTTGATATGCGATTAATACTAACCGTTTTTTTTTAATTTGTAATATTGCAATTGCAAAAAAATATGTTTCAAAATCTGATTGATCGTTCTTTGTCGTTATTATGTTTGCATTCAGGTGATATTTTGATTGATTGATTTGATAATAATGATTGATTAAATAGTGTTTTCATTATTAAAACTTATGGGTCCCAACGATTAATAGGTGCTTGGTTCAAGTAAAGTTGGGCTTATGTGTTTGTAGTTAATAAAATAATTGTTAGGTTTACATTCAGATATCACAGAATCACTTAGTATAACGGTTTTACATAAGTAGTTAACAGTTTGCAAAATTGATTTTGTTTTGTGGGTAAATTCTGAGGTGCAGTCAGTATTTTTGTTGCAGTTTTGAGATATTTTGATAAAAAAATCGGGTATTTTTTGTTTAGCGTTTAAATACATGCCTTCTTTAATGGCAACAAATAAGTATATGATCACCAAAATATTTTTTTCCTACCCAAAATGGTAAATATCAGGGCAAAATACTGCGGTAGCTTAGGTGAGGGGTAAAGGTGGTGAGCGAAGCGAAGCTCCCTTTATCCTTCGTGTTAGGTTGAACATGTAAGAACAACAAAAAATACTTAAAACATAAACTTAAGTACACAAAACATAAAAAGAAGTTTGGTGATCATTTATCCAAACACAATTTGGTAGACATTTATCCATTCTGGCAGTCATTTCGAATTTATTGGTAGTAAAATAGGTGCGTTTTTGGTAATCGTTTAAACATAAGCATTTTTTAATAACCTATTTATGTATTTTTCTGGAGGTCTACGAGTCGGATTTAGTGCACTAACTGCCGTTACACTTTCCGACGCGGTAGTAGTTATTCTTGCATTATATAGATACAAATGACATTCAAAAAGTACGTAAGAATCTATTTTGAAATAAATATTTTGAAGTTTGAAGTTTGCATAGCTTCATGAGTTTTCTCAGGTGGGCACAGATTAGGGTACAAGTTTACCTAGTGATTCTACATATTATTATGTTTATCTACACACGCATCATAAACCCTCTTTACTGCGTACAAAAACCGCACGTTACGATCAGCATAATGTTAAACTACTTGGTGAAAACTCATTTCTTATCTGAAAAATTACACATTATGACCATAATGTGTGGTTTTTATACATATTATGACGTTCAAATTTCCAACGCCGACGCCCGCCTGCGTACCGCCCCTACTTTGTTTGTGAAGTTGGTACTACTGAACAAGCTAAACAAGTGCAAAGGAAATATCAATGCCACCATGCCGGTCGAACATGCGGTTCCTGAACACATTAAAGAGAGCTTATGATATGTGTGTAGATAAACTAGTGTATGTAACTGTACATAATTAGGCATTAAAACTCTCGAGTGATATTATTATGAAACTCGCCTTCAGCTCGTTTCATAACCCACTCTCGAGTATTAGTGCCCTCCATTATGTAGCAGTCACATAAACTACTAATATGGTTTTCTGTCTGGGTTATTATTATCCATTGTCATCACTGAAATATTTTTAAAGTTCGTTTACCCTTTATCCGATTACAGAGAAGCTAAAAGGAGGGTTACCTATATGTTTGACCTATATGTATATTACTTCATTTGTGTCACCAGAACATCTAAACTACGTCAGAATTCGACAAATAATACCGTAAAACAATACCTCATGAGAAGTGTCTTGATTTTCCACTGGTTATAGGCTATTGACGTCACAATACATTCAATATGGCGTCCTCTAGTAGTAGTAGAGGGCATACTCATGTCTCACGTCAAAAGTATGCCCAACACTAAGATTAATTAACAAATGCTACTTATCAGAATTTGACAATTGAGTTAGAAGCGCCTTTATCTTCCACTACTTACACTACCTTTGAGACGTGACACTTAATTCAGTATAGCGCCCTCTAGATGGCAATAAATCAGGGATTTATAAAAATAGTTATTAAACGGAGCCGTGTTGGGTATCAAATTAATGGTTTATTTAAATTAAATTTAAATTAGCTCATTACAAATATATAAGGTATGACATATTACATGAATTTAGTTGAATCGTTAGAAGTCTATTGACCGCCAGGTGGTAATTGGTTTCATATTCTATAAAGCGCGATGCTTACTAAACTTTTAACTCGGGTTGAACTTATTGTCTTGTTCCATGTGGGACGGATGAGACAGATCTGAGTACTTTTTCCCAAACATGGTTGGAAATGTGAGCATTATTGTGACAACCTTCTTTGAGATAAATCGAACATTCTGTACTGCATTGCTATCGGGTCAGTAGTACGTGTAGTTGCCGGTTATACATGAACGAAAATCCTTAACCTCGTGTTAAGATGCCTGTTTTAAGTAAACTGTAGGGTTTTCAAAATGGAACGATCTTTTTCCTCGGAACTGTGCCAACCAAGAAGGTGGCTTATCAAAGGTTTTATTGAATAGTCATATGCTGTCTTTTAAACACAAGTTTATAAAATACAACTGCTGAAAATATACTATTCTGATATTGTCAAAGTTTTTGTTGAAATAGGTTCAGCTTGAGACACGTTTCTAGATTTATTGGACTACCTTGTCAAATACCGTATTATATCGTACTTATTTATTTGTTAGAATTTAAATACTGTACAAGCCTTGGCCACAACCAGTAATTGCAGGACTTACGTATGTGGGCCTCGGTTCGCGCCTCCGTCCAACATCAAACGTACGTTCTGCAAGACCTTGTTGCCGGCCGCAGCATTAATGTATTACTATAACATGGACTTTTTTTACGTGAAAAAACCAGTCGCCGAACGGGCGGTATTGGTATGTAAAGTATCATATCTATCCCATAGTACCTACGTTCAGTACAGTATGACGTCAAACCTTGATAAGGGACGCTGTAGTTGGATCGAATGCTGAAATTATCTTGCCACGAGAACGAGTATCACGTTTTACGGGCTGTTGAACGATCTGAGATAGTGTTAAAGCAATGACAATGATATTAACTTAAGGCCCAAATAAAAATGTTACTTGCTGGATTAGCCATTTAGAAGGCATGATCTGCAAGCAGTCATTTAATTAAAATATTTTTTAAATCTGCTTGCCTCATAGTTTCATAGCGTTTATAACTTTGAACAGTGGCTAGGTTCACCGTTTTATAGATATGTAAAACAATGTCTTATTTATTACTGTTTACAACATTGAGTAAAAAGTTGCTTCTAAAAAATACATTTTCTTCCCAAATTTATTATTTTTTTACCAAAATGTAACACCGTATTTTATACTATACTACATGGGGTTGCCTCGCTCCACTCTGCTTCGCTTTAACCTAATCACACACACACACACACACACACACACACACACACACACACACACACACACACACACACACACACACACACACACACACACACACACACCTTTTCCCATACGGGATGGCAGAGGCACAGTTTGGCACCCATTTAGCCAGATCTACATGCTCCTATTTAGCTTGTCAGGGGGCTCGCTATATCGCTATCTCAAGTAATATCTTTTTAATTATACCCCTCTGCCCCCCAGAGTATGACGAGTTACGGCGGCGGCGGCATCGGCGACACGGACAACGTCTCGCGGCGCCTGCGCGAGGCCGAGAGGGCGCGCTCGGACGCGGAAAGAGCGCATGCAGACGCGCTCGCGCAGCTGAGCCAAGCGCGCCGGTCACAGCACGACAGCCATAGTGTGGAGCAGCTGCAGTCCCGGGCCAGGGAGCTGGAGAAGAAGGTATAGTTGGGATTCTGAGCTGGGTATAAGATGGTATTCATATCTTATATTCTTTCTTTTTATGCCAACTTAAATCAGGTTCTGTGCCAAAATAATCTAGGCATTCTCCTCGATATTGCTTCTCTTAAAACCACAACAACACCATAAATCTTGACCGGATGGGAGATTAATGCTTAAAAATGGGTATTAATTGTGACTGATTTCTGAAACTGCTGAACATGATACCTACCTGCGAATTATCAATGGCGTTGAGACCGCGCTAATAATAAATTTATGACACAGGCGGCTTTGGAGACGGTGCGATGCGAGGAATTACAGCTGGAGTTGTCATCTGCACTGCGGGCTCGTGGAGCTTCCACCGGCACGACCTGGAGCTCGCAACCGCTGCACTCCTCACACACGCAGCCCGCCTCCGAGATCGAGCGCATCATGGCCAAGATAGAGCAGGACAACCGCATCCTCGCTGAACTAGAACACTCTAGGTCCACTACTCATGGTACGTGAAATATAGACTAGTAGCTTGCTGCTTGTGGAGGAACAGATGTGCTTATTTATTTTGTTATTCATCCAGGCATGCAGTCAAGTGGATCGAACCAGGCGCTCGGTGAATACTCACCGGCGCCATCGCCGCTGCCTCATTACTCCAGCTCGGCAGGCCACGCGGCCATCTGTCAGAGCAGCACCATGCCAACCCTCTCATCATACCACCACACCAATCAGTTCTCAGCCCCGAACTCGAATACATACTCGATGAGCGCGCACAACCCCACGTCATACGCCAACCCAGTCTCCGCTTACTCGACTAACTCGTACGGTCTCAGCAACCCTCACCAAGTGACCTTCACCAACCCGGTGACGGCGCCGCTAGTCAACAACATCAGTCAGATCTCGAGCACTTTAGCGGGACTGCAGAGTAACTTGCACAATATGAGTGGTAACGTATCGGGTATGAACTTAGGGAGTGCTTATACTGGACAGACCGGGATGACGGGAACCATGGCGGGAATGTCAGGAACGGGGCTGACCAGCTGCTTGAACAATGTACAAATGTCTGGAGGCTTGAGCACGCTCGGTGGAGTGCATTCAACGTTGACTGGCGGGTTAGGAAACACTATTGGCAACCTCACCAGCGGAACACAGTACGGAGGAATGAACACTAGTTTGACGAACACCGCTGCCTATGGAACGGGTGCTGGCACGTATACAAATCCACTGCTTTCGAGCGGCTTAGGAACTAATACCATGAACATTAAACTAAAACCTCTAGATGACATAGATATTGGGATGGGTAGATATGGCGCTACTAGTTCAGGAGTAGGCCGAGTAGCCACCCCAGTGACACCCCATCATCAGCCCTCGTGGAACTTAGGATTAGATAGTCAATTTGGAACTGATAGGCTAGGAGGTATAGACTCTGGATTCAATTCAAGAGCTTTGGTGAGAATTGGACCGAATACTGGAATGGAAATGGATGGTGAGTTGAAAATACTCAGAGAAATATCACATTTACCTTTTACAGCTAACAATATGATTAATAACTGGTAACTTTCTTCCAGTTCGGAACTCACATTACATGAATGGAGGGGCACCGACTGAGGGTCAAGTTGATATGCTCGATATACCCGGAAAAGGTCGTTGCTGCGTCTACATCGCCCGTTTTTCATATGACCCACCAGAGTAAGTATATCATCCTTGCGCTGAATTGTGAAATATTTCTCTCAGGTATGGTGTAGTTACAGGTGTGCAAATGATAGTAAGAACAGTAATTTGTATTATCTTAGTATATCTCTAAACCAAATGTGCTGAACACAATAATCATTTATTTTTCACCTGGTAGAAGACGTAACTTAATAATGTTATTGCAGTGTTGAAAGTGCAGAGGGCGAGCTATCAATTTGTTCCGGAGATTACCTACTTGTATGGGGACCTCCAGATCCTAACGCGTCCATGCTTGACGCTGAACTCTTGGATGGAAGACGTGGCCTAGTGCCAGCCAACTTCGTACAAAGATTGATTGGAGACGACCTTTTGGAGTTCCACCAGGTAATGCGCCAGGATCTTTTTTCAGCCTTCTTCTCCCAACCGCAGTGATACCGATAGACATCTGCGGTCGTGACTGTACAATTCTGGAGTGGTATTCCCGTGTTTATCGGCAAGTTCTTGAATCTACAAATTCCGTTTAATTTCAGGCTGTAGTTGCAACTTTGAGGGATGCCGATGAATCAGCCACAACGGCTATTAGCGACATGTCACTAAGTCGGGATGTGGCTCGCCTCAGTGAGGTCGCTGACCTCAGTGAGGGACCAGAAGACGATGATAATGGTATGATCACGTTACTAACTTATTTTTCTTAGTATGATTTATATCTTTAGAATAGTATTCTAAACTAGACCAAACTAGAGTATTATAGGGTTAGAACCTAAATTAATACTAAGGATATTAAAATTGGTAAGATCTCTCATTGTCATGCTCGATAACTAAACTATATTTCTAATAACTAGGGGCCTGTTTCAAAAAGTCCCGACAAGCGCTATTGAACAGATATATATATATATATATATATACAATATGACAGATTAATCTGTCACATAGAGCTTATCAGGACTTCTCGAAACAGGCATTACAATTAAAATTACAACTGCCACAAAACTTAGCATTTTACTCGCATGCACAATTTATTTTTCTCTCAAAACACTCTCCCTACACCATGCCAAGTAAGTAAGTAAATGAGTCCACTTGAGTTTGGATGGAGAACTTCTAACACAAAGTTTGACTGCCACACAAAATCACATTGGCGCTATCTCTAGAGAAAAGACTGCGGCAGCAGATGACAGCACGGTGAAAATACCTGTGTGGAATGCTTCAACCATTCGTTAATCTGAGGTTTCAACACTTGATCGCCTAAGTGACGTCACAAAACCGTGAGCACTGATATGAGCAGTTTGTGCATTTGGCCTTTAGCTCATATAACCCCAGGGAGACAAAAACGACCGAAGTCTGTAGTTATTTTTATACCAATTAAGTGCAAACTAATTATCAAGGATGCTTATATGGGCAGTAGAAGCAGATACCACACAATAGATTTACAAGTAGCCATAGAGATCTATAGCCGAGCCCTCCCTTCCCCACTCCTCATCCTTCCCGTCTGCTGCACGCTTCTTCGCATATCACTCACGCCTGCCACGAGCCACCTCGGACCACCACTGCCTGAACAGCCGAGCTGTTTTTCTCGTCGCTAGTGCCGGCGCCACGCCAGCTGACACTCGAGCGGCAGCTGAACAAGTCGGTGCTGATAGGCTGGACGGCACCGGAAGGTGTGCAGCAAGCTAACATCGAGAGCTACCACGTGTACGTGGATGGAGTGCTGAAGACGACCGTCAAGGCTTCGGAAAGAACAAGGGCGCTGGTTGAAGGTGTAGACTCTAATAGGGTGAGTTGATTCGAATTATGTTACTGCAAATTATTTTATGAGTTGAGTCCTTGTATCATTGAGCACCTGTAAGCTAGAGACCACCTTCTAGTACTTTCTCTGTTTCGCTTATTAGTAAGCTCATCTTTGTTCATTTATTACAAGTTTGATGTGTAGTGTATTTAAGAATTTACCAGTCTTACGTAATATAATATTAACATGGTCTAACAGAGGGGTGTTTAGTCTATATGTATGCTAGGATAGGAGTGTTGTACTCGTACAGATAACCCTATAACATTCTAAGTACACCTTTCTGTTAAACCCAGTAAGTGTAGTTGTTGAAACATGCTCGTGGCTTCTACTGCGACTACTTCTTCTTCTTCTTGATTTTCACAATCTCTTCTCTATTCTAATAGCGGTTTGGTTCTTACATCCAGCCGCATCGCATCAGCGTCCGCTCGGTGACGGTGACTCGACGCACGTCAAGAGATGCGGCCTGCACGATGGTGATTGGCCGAGACACGGCCAATATGGGACCAACATGCGTCCGGGCCAGTGGCGTCACCTGCTCCCAAGCTGTCATATCTTGGCTGCCCGCCAACTCCAACCACCAACATGTGGTCTGCGTAAACAATGTTGAGGTAGGTACCATCCAGCTTTTACGGATGAAACACTTGGACACTGCACACATATTCAATAAGTATATTTTTCCAGGTCCGGACAGTAAAGCCTGGCGTTTATCGCCATACGATAACAGGGCTATCCCCAAGTACTCAATACAGAGTAACAGTAAGAGCAAAGCACCTGAGAGCTGGTCCTCCTTCAGGCGTACCAATCGAAGAGGCTCCCGGAGCGTACACAGATTTTAGGACGCTGCCTAAAGGATTGCCAGATCCGCCAAACGAGATAATGGTAGGTGAATTCACAATAGAACGCAATTCATCACAAAAGCATGTTTCCACCTGCCCCAGATTTTAACATGCCAAACACCCACTCACAAATCCTTTGCGTGTAAAGATTTTCGGCAAGGTTGAACCAAAATAAAAGCTTCCTGAAACAATCTAGACCCTAATTTAAGCACATTCAACCCACTTGACGACAGCTTCCCAACGCTTCACAAAGTGTGTTCTATCTTTACTCACTGAAATGAACACCCCTTTGAATTGACACGACCAAAGCACAAGCACCTCCGTTCGAGGAAGTCGCGTCAATCGCAACCATAAATCCAGCTCAACGACAAAATTATGGACCCCCTGATCGTAGCTTAGTGTGCCCCTCGCCTGTTGTCGCATTAGGAGAAGCTGGTCGTTTGCTGACTCTACTGATTGGCTAGTTACTCGGCTGGATTGTTGGTGGTGATTGGTGCGGTGTCGCAGGTGGAGGCTGGCCCACAAGACGGCACTCTCCTGGTGACGTGGCAGCCGGTGCTGAGACCGCCATCCTCCGGACCGGTCACCGGGTACGCGGTATACGCCGACGGGAAGAAGGTCACGGACGTGGACTCGCCTACTGGAGACCACGCGCTTATCGACATCGGGAAACTGATCGGCTTGAACCCCAAATGTGTAACAGTGAGTATTGGTGTTTGAGAGCTTGATCCAGCTTCCAATGCTAAATGCAATGTTAGCTGTCTAATAGTCGGCCTATTCGTTACCTTTTTGGAAATTCTTTGGAAATAACATTATCATGTACAGGAATCATGTTCGTTTCTTCTTTCCTATCTTCTTCCAGGTTCGTACAAAATCGCGAGACAGTCAGTCGAGCGACAGCGCGCCGACCCCAATCCCTCCTGCTGTATTACGTGGGGTCGCTTCTAGAATGCCAAGAGGTCCGGGGGGGCAGATGCAGGGCCCCATGCAGGGCCCTAACCAGATGTACCGGGGACAGCAACAGCAGCAGCAGCAGCAGCAGCAGCAGAGGCCCCACGCCTACCAGCAGCATCAGCAAGTGATAGAGCACGACGAAAACCTCTCGGATAAGGAGATCTTCCCTTCTGTGAACCGACACGACCCGCATGCCGCTCAGGTGACCACTCATTTTCTGTTATACATTGTACAGTATGTTGCCCTTTTTGAATTGCATAATGAATGAAGCTGGTCCCCTTTAAACAGACCAAATTCAATCTTCATGCTCCCAATTACGAGCACTTAGTCGATCGATTACCTATTCATATTTATGGCTAAATTATGGTCAGCGATATTCAGATGCTACTCAAATAAAATATGAATTGATTATTCAATCTTGATTTCAAGCCGCCATTTTTCTGTTGTAGTGTTGGGCCTAGCAACATTGAGCAATCAATGTCAATCAACAAAATTCCCGTGAAAATTATAAACTAAAATAACCATAATTTCGTAGGAAATTGTATGTCTAAAGCCATGTTGTTTCTTAAATAATTTTTAATTGATCATTAAAGTAATTGTTGTCACGGTATTTTCTCTCAATTGGTTTGCAAATCAGTGTTGTAAATTATGTGTGTAACTTCATATTTGATTTTGCGTTTAATTCTCTAACGAGATGATATCTAACTGAGCTTTATATTTTGATTTCGTGATGATCTATAACTTCGTATTTGTCTTCTTAGCTATCATTATAACGATCAGTGTCATCTGCTCTTGTTACTTGAGAAATGTTCTATATTGTCAGCAGCATCACTTTTCTATTCTCAACTTCATCGACTACAGTAATTACCTACTTCGATGCTTGGACAGACCATTTCTCAGGTGATATCGGTGTTGCAAACTGCACTCTTTATACTATCTCCTGTGGTTCTGTCGCTGACATCTTCCAAGTGCCCACTAGTGGTCCTCTGCCAACCGAAACAACACAGTTACCACTCGCGTCATGAATTAGCTCTGCACTCGGCTCGAATAAACAAAATTCAATACTGCATATTGCTTGCAACTAGATCCGTAGACCTAGTGCTATTGGCCGAACCCGATACAACGCACGACACCTTACATTATATACTTTCTAACAGAATAAAGAAGTTGTACTTTGTGACACAGGCGGCGACACCATCTATGGAGATCATGAACTAGTATCATACTCTCTAGCATCTATGACTTGACCTCTCTCGCTCACGTAACTGTATACACCTTTCCCTAGCCAACAAGTGGATTCGGCACAGGCCTACTAAAGAGTATATTCGACAAAATAACCCCTTCGGTAAGGAATTTTAACACGTCTTTTCTTATATCTTCTTTTGTTTTCTATGGATTTCTCGAACTTGACTTTTGTTTCATTTAGTGCGTTCAGATATTTTGTTTTTCGAGAGTGCCTTTATATTTTGGTTTTCTTAATTAGTTATTTTGTAATATTTTATACTATTTTATCATTTGTATTTTATCTTTTTACACAGTGTGCCCGTATTTCAATAGCATCACAATATTAACTATACGTATATACATAATTTTCTGAATTTAATGTAGTCATATAACCAGCATAAAACTATTGGAATTTATTATTTGATTAATTGAGTATGCTTTTATAAAAGTAGTCCTAAAAATAGTAGTATACAATAACATAAAAAAACCTAAAGTGACGGATAGATTTTTTAAACTTTGATTTTCTAGAAATTACTGTCACTCTGATCAGATTTATATCTAAATAGAAGTTAGAAGATGAATCCCTAAAGTTTTATTAATCAAAGCGGATTCATCTATTATTGTTACTAGATTGACATACGTGTATTACATGTCTAGAAATCAAGAACCAGCTATCTAGGCTTGTTAGTCTCGTAATAGTGTTACATCACAAAGACACACATCCGTTGACTCACTCATCTCTTCTTTACCATCACTAAAACCTCCAAGTACGTACGATAGGTTCTTTACACTAGATACTTGTACATCTAATCAAATTATATGCAAGGAGTTAGATATATTTTGCGTCGCACCATGGACGCAACGTAAAATCTACGTCAAAGTCCGAGAGTTATGCTCACACGGCAGTGAACTTTCTGATTTCCACTTCAGCTTTTTCTGTATATAAAAGCTTTACTTGCTCTGAGACTGTATCTGTTACTGTGTAATTGTCGATTAGATGAGATACTATACCATCTCTCTGTATGCTTAATGTTGTGACTAATAGATAATCAACATGAAATGTGTAATGCACTTAAAGTCCTTAAAATCCTCAAGGAAATTATATGAAATACGAGTAATCACGTTCACCCATTTAGTGATTGCATCTAAATGGCTTTTCAGCACCTCTATATACATTGAATTTGTGACACCAAATATGTGAAAAAGATGTGTGATATAATGAATGCCCCTATGGTAATCAGCAATCGGGGATACCAGCCATCGAAATCACTAAAGAGGGCGCCACGGAGCTGTGTAGCGAAGACGAGGAGGCCCCGCCGCCGCGCCGCCGGCCGTCGTCGCAGGTCTGCGCATCATTCTAGCTGTGACCTCGATGTGCTATTCACTCTCTCTATCTCTCTCAACTTTGTGCGGAGTCCTTCACGAGTTTCCACTCTTCTCAGTGTTTCTGTGTTGTCATCTTCACTTGTTAGCATCCTCGATGTTGGATCTGCAATACTCCACACCACCCCTAGTCGACCACGTCACGTCCAGGCGTAAACACAATTAACCGATTGAGCCAGCACGGGATGAGTCCCCGTTGAGTTAGGTTGACACTCCAAGCTACACGATACGGCCCACAACGCACTCGAAACATCATCCACTCGAGCATGCCAGCCCGTATTGTCTCGTTGTTCCTGCATGATGTCTTGGCTTCGAAGCGTTCACTCAATTCCTTTCGACCCCTCTATAATGTCTAAAAATGACAATTAGGATCTACTTATAAATGTAAAAAATGTGTTTTCTACTCAAATTTTTCAAAATACAAAACTTTATATTCAAAAATCTTTAAAGCACTTCTGGAAAATGATTTGACTAATTCTATCTGCTATTGAACGATGTGATTTTCAAGTGTATCCGCTGCACGCTAGCTTACGTTATGCATGGGGGTTGATAGTGCTACGACGGAATGAGTTTCTTTATTTTAAAGCCAATGGAGAAGGTAATATAACTAACGCTTCCAAATGCAAAAAGCCTTAAAAAAATATGGCTACGAGCTTACACAATTGCTATTGGCTTATTTATGGAAAATCTAACCTTATTAATGTGTTGGTTCGTACGGACGTCAGCAGCAACAGTCCCAACCAGTACCAGCGTCGCAGCAGCCTTCGGGTCAGCCGTACCCGAATACACCAGCCTACCATGGCACGCAGCAACACCCCTTTCAACAGCAAGGACAGTTCCCAAATAGCCAACAGCCTTATCCTGGATCTCAGCAACATCAACAGCAACACCAACAACAACAACAACAGCAGCAACAACAACAGCAACAACAACCGTATCAAACCAACGCACCACCGAGGAACCATCACGAGCGTGGCCGCCCTCCTAACCCTCATCAGGTTCATTTTTTCTCTTTTCATTACTTTTAATCCCCGTAAATATTTTCTATTCTTTATTAATGATCCCCTTAATCACTCTGTCTCATTAAGATCTAAGAAATGCGATAACATGAAATATTGTTAGTTAATTCAATACTAACCTTGGTTCTTCATACAGCAGGGTCAGCAGGGCATCCAGGCTCAGTATGGGCCCCGGCCCGGGCCCCCCGGTGGGCCTCGGGGCCCGGGGCCCAGGGCCCATGCGCCTGGCCAGGCGCAGCAGCAGATGCAAGGGCACCCGCAGTCCCAGAAGAGGAGTCGCTTCTTCGTAGCCTTGTTCGATTACGACCCGGTCACCATGAGCCCCAATCCGGAGAGCTGTGATGAGGAGTTGCCGTTTAGCGAAGGAGATACAATAAAGGTTTGTTGTTTTACCTCTTCAGTAGAATCGTACATAAGTTGGTTACTACTCACGAAACAGTATTGTTCGCATGAGCCGCCAGGGGGGTTCGGTAAGTTAGCCGAGTGTGTATGAACAATGCACACGAGTTTCATACGATTTCAATACACTTGCGAGGAAAAAAACATATATCGATACCTTAAAAAATATTTAAGGAAAATAGCGCGCTGGTTTTGTTATTTCCGAGGGCCGCACTAAACAAAGGCATTGGCAAAACAGCTAAACAGCCTATAAAAATAATGTTTAAAATATGTAACTACACTAGATCTGTAATGTAAAGTAAAAAGCACTAGTGCATAATATTAACCATAATGAATGAATGTGTTGAAGTAAAGAGGCACTTTACGAGCAAGTGTGTTGAAAATAATGTTAACGTATCTATGAAAGCCACACAAATCTGTGTTTTGAGCCTATTCATAAGTACCACCACTTACGCTTATTCATATTGTCTGTTGATGGAGCATTTTTAGTAATATTTTGTCTGCAGGACTTACCGATGATTACCTACATATTTTTCCAACATTCAGGCAGCTTTAATTGATGTTATAGTAATGGTGCCCATTTGCATTATGATGAGTCCATACAAACAAATTAAGACGGATACCTAAAATAAAAACTTAAGGAGATAGGATTGATGATTTCTTAAGTTGAGTTTCTGACATCCAGGTGTACGGCGATAAAGATGCTGACGGGTTTTACTGGGGCGAGTGCCGAGGCCGCCGGGGGTACGTGCCGCACAACATGGTGGTAGAAGTCTCTGAACAGGAGGCCACGGGAACGGTCGCAGCAGCCAAGCCACGGGACAGGTGGTCCGAAGCACAAAACAGCCAGAATGTTCGGCGGATGGTGGCATTGTACGACTATGATCCTGTGGAACTGAGCCCCAATGTTGACGCGGATGTGAGTGTTAATTATAAGGAAATATTTTCAACTGATACCAAAAAATATACGGCTTTCAGAAAACACACAATAAATGAACCCAAAACGATGCATGATTCAATAACAATAATACTTTGGACGCCATTTACACACATTGATCTAGCCCCAAACTAGGATTACCTGTATCTTGGGTACTAGACAACCATACACATAATTACATAGATATTATACTAAGATAGATAAACAACCATGACTAGGGTACAAACATCGTGCTCATCAAACAAATATCTGCCCCCACCGGAACTCGAACCCGGGACCCTTGGTTTCGTAGATAGCGTCACTGCCGACTCGGCCATTCGGGTCGTCTAAATTCGATTCTTGTTCATATAATATGTCCCAACCATTCATTTGTCTCTATTGCTGTCTGTCTATGTCTATACATAATCTGGTGACCACCAGCCATTCCCACTCTTAGAACGCCAATTACCTGTTCCACATTTGTGAAAAATATCACTGTATGTTTTCAGCATCGTAAGCAGCAGGTCGTAATTCAGCAATCACTAACTTGACGCAATCTCCTTTCCAGGTGGAACTGAGCTTCTCAACGGGTATGATCATCAACGTGTACGGCGAGATGGACGACGACGGATTCTACATGGCGGAGATCGACGGCATGCGCGGGCTGGTGCCGAGCAATTTCCTTGCCGACGCCACCGATCAGTATACGCCGGCTGGTCAGATGAGTCAAGGTTTGTGAATAAATCCATTCAACTATCAACACGACAATTCTAGTTAAGCTATTCGGAATAAACAAAAGTAAGGAGTGGAAATAACCACTTTAATAACATCTGTCGCTGTGAACAATATGTCGTAAGATGTTTTCCTACTAAGTTTGGTACTTTGAACATTATTCTGTCTCTATTTAGTCGTCACGTCTGCGCTAAAGTGAAGTGTTTGTTTCTCTTTCACCGTGAAATTGTGTTCTGTTCAAATCCTTATGTAATTAAACACGAAGGTATGAGGCCGGCGGGCTTTTGTTTACATTTGACAAACCTTCTCAGGAGGGGCAGGTGCACCTCGGCCTCATGCAGGAGTTGGCAGAGGTCGTGGCGGTGGTCCCCCGGGACCGGGGGCACGTGGGCCACCACCCCCGCCGCGGGACAACGTTGCTCAACCGCCGAGGAACCAGCAGCATAGGAAGGCAGGTTTGTACCCTTAAACCGCTGTATGTGTGTAGACCCGCGTTCCGATATATTGCTGTGATAATAACATTGATAGATGATCGAAGGATAATTTAATATTGATCATCTACCAATTTAATTACTTATGGATATCACGACTAATTGGTTGAAGGTTTCTCTAAGCATCTCGACTTTTTCTTTAATTTGGGTAATTACAGTGGCAATTGTTTTCCAATCATAGTTGAATCGAACAGCTGAACTAAAGACAGACTGTAAATATATTTCAATTAGATTTTATATGGGCTAAGTAATTCATAAATTTTATTTTGAAATATTTTAGTGGAAATCTTATAGTATGACGGATGATCTATCAAAACGTATTGAGTGTACGATGACGTATTAACACTAATATGAGACACTGGGATGCGATGGGAAATGTGATATCAGCAATTAAAGTAGTCGTGGTGTTTGTTAATAATATAAGTTAAAAGCAAAATATGTAGCTACTTAATAATGATAATTTGGGTAAGTTAACCAGTTCGAAATTTAAACCGAGCATTTTAGGAGATATTTCTGATTACTAAGAGCTTTGAGTGTTTCATGTTTGCACCTTGGACTTGCTATGTGATACTACTGAGAGACGCTAGCTACATTTCGCTCTGGTACCCTCTATCATCTTTCCTGTACACAGTCTTGCGATTGCGACGGGACTTGGCAAAAACTTTTTCAATCATAATGTAATACGTTCCGTTTTGCAATGATTAAGAATTTTATGCAACACTCATAGCGATAAATAATTAAAAGTGTTCCGCTATTATCTAAGCGAATCCCGTTTGAAATAAATAATAGTACCGAGAAAATTAAAAAAGCAGTATCAAAGATTAACTTTTGTACCTATGGGCAATAAAATAAAGTTAAACGGAATGAAAATATGCGAGTCCGGTTGCAATCTACGGAGCACAAAGACTCTTGGTGTACACTTCGCTAAACACTGTCTTGGATTACACAGTCACTAACATCGTTCAGCAAAACTGAGAATGAAGTATATTATGAAAACAATGTAATCCCGTCAGAGACACGATATTAAAAGCACCCAAATACCTGCGATGAAGCACTACTGATAGGGGTGTTTTCGATGCAAACGAAACAAGACCTTATTTTATGTTATCTCCGTTTATCTATCCGACTGACTGTCCTGTTATTTTAGTTTTTACATCCTGAGTTCCGGTTCCGCGTTGTATTTCATTTTGGTACTGGAGTAAGCCGCGCGGTTACAGGCGGGTAGGCTCTAAACAAATACACGCAACATAACCTCTCGCACTCAGCCTTCGGTGCTCGTGAGGTGTGATCCAAGATTCAAGTGGTTGTCTGTGGTCACTATATATGTTGTGTGTATTGTCTGTTTGCTAGATGCCTGCCCTCTTCCCCCTTCTCAGTTAGACCACAACACATGCGCCAGTAATCCAGAACAGGCGAATGCTCAGGTAAAATAAAGTTTCTAATGACCCACAACAATAATGTTTTACTCAGATATACTTACTATGCAATGATATTAGTCGTTTTTGTTACTACTATCACTTCATGTCTTTAGACTATTATTTTCCTCACTGACTTTCTTTTTCTTCATTATTTGTTTTTCTGTTGTCTATTTTATTATCTTGCGACTCATTTTACCCACGCTCAGAGTAGGACGCAGGGCGTCTTCTGTCGCCATATTAATTTGGTCTTAGCAGCATTGTGGACGATTACATCAACATTTTCTTAGATCATTGCATAAGATGGACCACACACATGATACAGAGACCAAACAGTACAGACACTGGCGTTACTTCACTCACATACTCGTAATATGCCTTCACCATCATCAGTTTCAATTCAAAGGCCTGTGAATGTGGTCCGTTCTACTTTCTATATGTTTACACAGAGTTTTTTCTTCTGGAAGAAAAATATGACAGGATTTCTGAGGCATAAGAATCTTTCCAGAAAAAATATTCTTTGTGTAACCCTTATAGTGGCTACTACCACCCACCCTATGATTATGTAATGCTTTGTGTTGTAGAAGGGAAAGAGCATGATTCAATGTTCCGACATGATGACTTGTAGTTGTTAATTTCATAATGCTTTTAATAATTTCGCGATGCATGCACAATTGCACGAAGGGCAACCACTTCTGTTCCAAAGATTTATTGAAAGTAAACTAAGGAAGCTCATACATACATCTTAATACAACTACAACTATTTAGACGTGCCATCTCCTCAATATCACGTACATTATCAGTATCTATTCAGCTGCTTACGTTATAATCTAGTTGGGACAGTCTGGTGTTGAAGGTATCAGTAATAGTTTTTATAAAAATCAATATTCAATATGTAATAGATTCAGTTTTAATTATTTCCGATTCTGTCTAAATTAGATACCGCCCAAACCGGACTTTGCCCAATCAAGTTTGCAGTTTATTTTTAAAGCATTTATAGATAGAAGACCAGTGCTCATGGTATCATTTATAAGTACATATATCACTCTAACCGTCGCTGTAGAAAGTTGTTACATGATGACCGCTTCTGCGTTTTTGGACTATTAACACATTCATTGCCGGACTGAAATTAAACGTTAAGCATTTTCATTCCTGCAATAATACTTCATCCAAGTCCAACTGGTTGCTTGGTGTGGCCCTCTTCAGATTCAGGATCTTATCATTCACATCCGCTTACCAAAATTAGATTACAGTGGACGTCTAGATTTAGAAAACATCTCGCCCATTATTACATCCACCACCAGCAAACGAAACCCTTACTACTTTTTGGATCAATAGCGCTAGTGGTGGTTTCAAGCATGTTGGGGCCAAATTCTCCGAAACAATGGTTTCAATTCTGATATTACACTTAGTATTTAAATATGTCTTCTGTTCAAATCAAGAATTAAAGAAAATAAAGTCACGGCATAAAGTGATTTTTAAATTGGTGTAAGCAAGAATCGATTCCAATGTAAGATTTTAAAAAAGTTCTACTTATTATATTCATTACATAAGCCGCCTTTCAATAGAAAAATGTCAGTGTACTGAGCGAGACACCTTGGGTTGTCGCACTCAATCACAGTTACGGGGCTGTTATAGCTTCTGAGAACAAGGTGCTCAGGGTGGAATACTGAGTTTGTGTATGATGGCAGGCGAGGGCGAGAGGCGCGCCGGTGATCGGTCCGGCAGCGAGCACGATCGGGCGCATGACCGCTGGTAACGTGAGCACACCCACCGCTCAGTCGCCGATGGCTCCGCCTGGTATCGTGCCCGGCAGCGTGCCCGGCCTGCCCAGCATGAGTGGCCCGGGCATGGCCGGGCAGCCACCGTCGTCTCTGGCAGGCACGGCAGGCTCGCCCGCCCGCCGCGCCGGACCTGCCGTCGTGCCCGCCCCCACCGCCCAGCCGCTGCAGCCACTAGCCAGCCAGCAGGTCCCCACCTCGCAGCCCAACCTCATGCAGAAGTTCACAGAGATGACGGCGCCCGGCGGCGATATCCTGAGCAAGGGCAAGGAGCTGATCTTCATGAAGTTCGGGCTCGGCGGGAAATAATGCCGGCGCTGCGGGCCCGCGCGCCCCCGCACGCCGCCCCTGCCGCGCGCGCTCGTGGCCTGCTGATCAGCGCCATGTAGCTACTCCGTGGAAGCCGGTCTTTCGCTGCGGGAACGTTTCCTCGTTTGTCTCTAGTCCGTTTTATATGGGACCGGTGTGTGTGTTGCAATTTTTCTACTGTACCCCGTTCGATTACAGAGGGGGTATTCTAAAGTTTTAAGAACTGTAAATATTATTAAATTCAATAAAACGCACAGTCTAGTGAATTAATTAGTGCCGTCTCGATAGTATCCACGGTTGGAGTTGACACTTGGTTAGTCGTGTTCTGTCAGAGCCCTCTGTGGTGCGGGTACTGGCAGCAGTATCGCTGCAAGTGTTGCTCGGTACCGGCCGCAGCGGCTTGTGAGTGCTGAATGTGCAGGGTCGATTGAAAAAAAGAGCTGGCGTCTGGAGGATCCTAGGATCTAATACTATGTTTTAGATAGTGTTGTTAACTATGATAATAAGACTAGTCGGGTGTCAGTATTTCAGCACTCATACGCCTAACGATACATATTGTAACATTGTAGTGGTAAATTTCTATAATTGTATTGTTATACCCTGAACGTCTTGCGTCTGCTAGTTTACTTAAATTGGCATCAATTCAGGATTATTATTTTTTTTTCAAATGCCAACTCTACCAACCCGCATTGAAAAACTCGTTGGATAGCGATAAAGTCTTGCGAAAATAAATGATGGGGTTCCGTGTAATTTCCCATTAATTACTTTTAAAAATAGTAAACCTACCGTATTCGATGCCAATATTATAATTGTAAAGGACTACATTGTCGTCACTGTACAATATGAAGTGTAGTTGTCTTGTTATATCACAGTAATCATGGTAAGGTTGTTGTGACTTTAAACTTGCGTTACAAATTGCTAGGTCGAAATTATATAAAGCATTTAAATAAGTAACTGGAGATCTATTTCTTGTTAGACCATATCAGGGCATACTTTGTATATGTGGATGGTGTTGTGTTGATGTATGACACGTTGTTAGCTGTAACAATAACTGGCTACCAACCGTCCTTTTGTAGTAGTTTATCTACAAACGTATCATAACCCCTCTTTACTGCGTCCAAAAACCGCACGTTACGACCAACATAATGATATATTACTTGGTAAAAATATTTTTTTATCTGAATATTGATACATTATGACCATTATGTTTCAATATTTCGACATATTATGACATTCAAATTTCGTATGCCGACGCCCACCTGCGTGCCGCCCCTAGTTTGTCTGTGAATTTGGTAGTACTGAACAAGCTAAACAAGTGCAAAGCAATAGTCAATGCCACAATGCCGGTCGAACATGCGGTACCTGAACACAAAGAGAGCTTATGATATGTATGTAGATAAACTAGTGTATATAACTGTATATGATCAGTGTGTGTGGGTTTATGCAACGAGCCGAAGGTTTCATAATAATATCACTCGAGAGTTTGAATGCCTAATTTTGTTCAGTTACGTACACTAGTTTATCTACACACATATCATAAGCTCTCTTTGATGTGTTCAGGAACCGCATGTTCGAGCGGCATTGTGGCATTGATCATTGCTCTGCACTTGTTTAGCTTGTTCAATAGTACCAACTTCACGGACAAACTAGGGGCGGCACGCATGCGGGCGTCGGCGTTCGTAATTCCATCATAATTTGTCAAAATATTCATGATGTATCAATGTTCATATAAGAAATGAGTTTTTGCCAAGTAGTATATCATTATGCTGGTGCGTTTTTGGACGCAGTAAAGAGGGTTTATGATACGTGAGTAGATAAACAAATAAAAATAATACATAAGAACTTTCTTTCAAACTGTTCAATGTACAATATTTACTCTTGTAAGATACAATAACAATAATGCAATAAAACCAAATCCTGTCTGAATTATATTAACGCTGTCTTTTGAATCTATATTTCAACATTAAGAAAACAACTTGTTATTATCAGTAAACCGTTCTTAAATTAATTGTAAAATATTCACGTATTTATATAACTAATCGTGTATCAGATAACCATTTTATTAACAATTGATATATAATTAAAACCTTTGATACACATTTGGGAGAATCCAAGTTCAGTTGACTTCTTTGAAAACAAATTATAAGCGGAACACCTACGCTGACAACTTTTGATTATGTTCTCTAATTCTCTTCGAAATAATAATATTCTGTGATAGTAGACGTGATACCATCTTCATTCTATTGATATAATTAATAACATTATAAATATCTGCGTCATTTATCACATTAGGTTCATTGGATTGGACCTGTTAAATTCATACCAGTTATACCTTTCATTGATTTCGATACCCTTAACTTTCATAATAGGTGCGTTGTTACGGCTCTTTCCAATAAATATACCCTACAGATTTACAAAACATCTGAAATTTTATTAATTATCGTACTATAACTAATATAAACATACAAATTAATCCGCTTATCTTTTACTTTTTGTAAATAACTGAAAACTTGCTGTTGCTGGCTATTTCAGAATATCACGCCTAGACTACAGAGTGGTTGTAATCAGCAGAGCATAAGGTGACTCAATTAATAAGATACCAAGTTCTTACCTACTGTAGTATATTTATTTTGTTGCACCGTTGTGATAAAGATCGCAAGAGTCGATGTTTGCAATAAATTATATTTCGAGCTTCATCGTCGAAAGGTAATTGAAAGGTAACTTGACTGTACTAAAAAGGACTATTTGATGATAAACACGAATGCCCTAAAGGAATAAATTCCAATGAACGAAAATATAATCAACGTTGAATTGTAAATGCAGAGAAACTGATATCTTATATTCTATTCAGGAGCTCCAATGAACAATGCCATTATGTAAGTTCCGACTCGTGTTGAAAATTAAAAAAGACTTGCATATTATTCTAAATGAAAATGAAATGAAAAAATAATATGTAAATATGTCTAACTGCCATACTGAGTCATTTCATGGTCCATTAATGAGGTCTGCTTTATCTCGGATCCTTGCGATTAATTTTGAACCTTATGGTTTGGTAATAGAGTCCAAAACAAAACCCATTATTGTTTTTTTGGTTTTCAGACGAGGGGTTAGTAAGGCCGACTTAATGAACGATTTACTAAGGAAATCATTGCTGAAGTCATCTATAATAGATCAATCAATGACCGGATTTTCTGTCGTTGGAGTATACAATGAGTTTTTAAATTATATTGTTCTAGCATTGTTGATGTATATATAAAGATTGGTGCGTAAGGTCGGACGTGGTTGCGTGGTTGCTTCGGGAGCTAGTCTATACGAGTTTGCTCACTATGTTACAAGGGATTCACGTATAAGTCCTCTATGATATCTATACCCCTAGTGTGCTTCGTTCTATATAGAACAAACCTTCTCGTATATAACTATTTAAACCTTTTCACATTGAATCCAGAATTAGCTTGCGATTACTAGAGTAACCATTTATATATATATATATATATATATAAAGATGTAACCCCACCAGTAAGTAGCACACGAACAGTAATCAAGTATTATATAAACGATTATATATTCATATAAGTTTACATTTGTTGTACATAATCATGTTGCATACGCCAGGGGTTTCATATTTTAGCTAAGCACTGTGCTACATATCTATTAACTTGTATTTGAAGGTTTTTCTATCATTGAATAATGTTCTAGCGTTATCTCTAACACCGTTCAAAGTTGTTCACTTGTTTATACGTTGTTACATATATGAATCTGTATCCATATCTTTTAACACAACATGTAACTATGTACGTGTATGGTTATTTATACGAAATAATATAAAATATGTACCATATTAATCGTGCATTCTGTGTGCGTAATTAAAATAAAGAGTTGTATATTATATTTAATGATGAATTATGGCAAACACTATAATGGATAAATCTTTAACAATGTACCAATAAATAACGCTAAAAAATAAATAAAACAAATGCCGCTTCTTTATGGGTTGTATTTTTCAATATAATTATTTACATTGCTGAGAGTGCTCAAGACAAATCTTCTTCTAGAATCTAGATGATGAAGCTAAGTCTTGCTCGATAATGCATTAATTCTGTTAAATTAATGTATGCGAATGACAAACGAATTAATAAAATTTTGAAACTTGTGTCACATGATACCTTTAGGTGAGGTGTCCCATGGAAAGTACCCTATAATATTTTGATACATTTTGATTCCCTAAAGAGTTGATTGAGTTGACTTAGAAGTTTAATTTTGTTGAAATTTCTATGGTACTGTTAATTACAATCAATCAGTCTTCCTGAAAAAAAAGGACGGACGGAAGACGAAGTGGGTGTAAAAAGGTAAATTGGAGTTGTCACCAGAACACCACACTCAGAGGTATCATATGAACAAATTTTCAAAACTTTAATAATTAGTTTGTCTGAAAAATAGAATGATTCGACTCCCCGATGATTCTGTAAACTAAACTAAAATACTAGATGAAGAAGTTAAGCAAGTCTTGAATCTTTAATTTTTGTAACCGTTAATTTTCTCAACACTGGGCAAACCTCCCCATGTTGCAACCACAATTATCTATCCTGGGCCAAGTCCGTCCACCCCGGCCGTAACTTATCGAGGTCGTCCCGCCATCTCCACCTTGGCCTGCCCCTACGCCAGCGTCCGGCTTGTGGCACCCAGTCAATGACGATGTTCGCCCATCTGTCTGGGTGCATGCGAGAGACATGGCCGGCCCGGTTCCATTTCAGTTTTGGCGGTCTGCACACCTACTATGCTAGCAATGTCAGTCATGGAGCGCAGTGCCTTGTTCCTGACGTGAACCGTCCTTCGAACATTTTAAATGCTGTGCTCCATGTCTCGCTGGCAAGCTTGAGTTTGGACTTCTGGGAGTTCGGTCAGAGACCAAGTCTGGGCACCGCAGGTTAGGAAAGGCAGGATACATATATTGACGAGTTTACGTTTTAAAGTTATAGGAAGGGTACCCTTCATCGTTTCTTTCATGGATCAGAAGTTCTTCCAGGCATTTAAGACTCTTCTCTCAATTTCCATCTCTTGCCTGTTTTTGAAGGACACTAGCTGGCCCAAGTAGGTATACTCGTCGATAGAATGTAATTCCTGCCCATCTACCTCGATCATACGTTTGTTGATATTAGTCATGACTTGGGTTTTTGACCGATTCATCTTCAGTCCAACCTCAAGGCTCGCTGTGATGAGTTCTTGTAACATTTTCTGAAGTTCTGATGCTGTCTGGTGAAGTCTTGAACCTAGTATAAATATATACATCACCCGGAAACATCCTGATGATTGATCATTTTGATCACATCCACGGTAAAAATACTCATTAATCTCGAAAGTATCTAAGACCTTAAAAACGCAAACGAATAGTTTCGTCGGTGACGACGGTTCATTTCTATGCCTTGCTATACTTCAAAAAATAGTGACACATTGAGCAAGTATCTATTAGAAATATATACTGGCTATTGCTTTGTAAACTTACGCCCGATTCAGAGACTATAGTTTACGTATCGCTTGTTATTAAAAAATTGTTTTATTTTTCCATCGCATAATTTGGATTCACAAATTTCCGTATTTAATTTGTCCACAAATACGTGCAACGTACGGGAACGTCCGGTGGTCCGGTGGCGCGCGCGCCGTGCGCCGAGAGCCCGATGTTGCGAGCGCTGCAGCAAGCGATAGAAGAAAGGCCACAATTTTGTTTTCCGGGTATTTTTCGATGAGATTTTTTTTTGTTTTTTTTTTTTGCTTCAGTGTCTCGTAAATAACCACCCCTGATTCGGGCGTAACTTTACAATACAACACCCTGTATATTATAAGTATGACCTATGTGGTACTTACTTAAGTAAAGGCTTAAGGCTATAGTTGAACTTATCTACACAATAAAGCTTGGACTTCATTCAAAAGAGCCGTGAACCAATATACAAAATATTTCTATGAAAGTATAAAGTATAAGGATTCTAAATATACAACGTGTCACAATGAATAAACGCAACCTTATAAATCCCAACTTATTTTTATAATGAAAAATATCGAGAAAGATCTGACAAATCCCTAACTCTGTTCAATAAAATTATCCATCACACTTTTTACATACTTTGGACTGGCAGCAAGTACCTACATAACGGTAGGTTAGTTTTTTAGGTTGGTTATGTTACCATACCAGCATCATAGTAAGTACCTATTCAGCAATAAATCAATGGAAAGAGGAAATAAAACTAGTAAAAGGAAAGTTTTGGTTAGGTACCTACTAACTGCAAAACATCGCAAAAATCTAGGCACTTCGAATTTCCCGCCCCCGTCCTCACTAACCTTACAGTTCGAGCCAAGTTTCTTTGGCTCTGAGCGAGCCGTACCTCTTTCTCACTCACCCCGCCATAACCCTATTAGTGAAAGCGAGTCCCCGCTTGCTCTGAGCCACAGAAACTTGGCCTTTATGAAACAGGACGAGAGCAGGGGCTGCGCAACCGTTTCAAATGTCTATATAATTTTCCGACGTATTGTACCTACGGGCTACGTTTGTGTGAAAGTAGCAGTCGCTGTGTAGCTGCTAAAGACACACAGAGACACTCGTTCCCCTTAACCGCTCAAAGTACACCGACACAGCTCGATTAACACTGTCATTACATCACCATTTTATTCCACATTTGTGTATCGAAATGCCATTGCGTGGCACGTGCCGCACGTTCACGCGTGCACCTGAACGCATATAGATTAGCACTGACGGACTAAACTAAACAAAATAAACAAACAAAGAGATCCCCGCACTCCTCATATAAACCCCTGGCCCTTCCCCTTCCGTGTTTCGCACTCGCTCACTGGATGTTTCCGCCCCGACGCGACAGCGACGCAGAGGTTATCTCTTTTTTTCCTCTCGGATGAAGAAAGTATGCAAACATACAAATTTATCCTTGCGTTTTTCATAGTAAAGAAAACGAATTGGCAAAGATAAGCCGGCGGCGGCGGGGCGGCCATCATCCGTGTGAGCTTCTTTTCAGCATGAGTAGAGTATAGGCAGGGGTCAGTTAAACTGGACGGTCGCGGCTAAGTTAGCTTAGCAATAAATAGATATGGCAACAAAAATAACTTTTTTTCTTCAAAAATATGACCTATATTTAAAGTCAGTGAAATCGACCCATGCTTGTGAACAAACTAGTTTCTCATTATGCGTTTATTCATTGACACTTTGTATATCAACATATTTTTTAAAGCACTGGGATATTAGTTTCGTTACTATAAATGATGATTATTTTAAATAAAACTGATACCCAGAACAATAATTCATTAAGGCAACACTGTTCTGTGGGAGTTTTTACGGCAACGAATGAGGAAGGTGTGTGATGCCAACAGTCACCATTCCGTTTTTCATCTTGTCTCCCTCCATTTCGTTTTAAATTACGCTAATAACGTGTCCGTTCCATTTTTTTTTGTTTGATAAAACATGGGATGATTACATAATGTTCATATCAGTTTCGACTCCTTGACGTTGGGCCCTTTAGTGTTTTGCTGGGCTTTAATGTTTTTTTTAACATTTAAGGACCTTTCTGCAACTCAGTGGAGTAGTTAGGAACATCGAACCATTGATAAAACTTAGCACCATAGGTATTGTAGCTATACTTGACACACTTGATTTTCAGCAATCTGGAAATAAACACAAATAATTCTTATAATATGCCACAAACTTAACTTGGCACCGGCGAGGAATGCGTTTCCCCTCCCTCTCCCGCTCGCTCTCGCCCTCGACGCGTCGGAACGATAGTGACGGACGCTATGACGTCACCAGAGGTGAGGTTCTTTCGACAAACGAAACGCGAGAACTCGCTCCAACTTCAAAGGCGTATTGCAGTTTATTGCACGACCCCGAATCAGATTCCTGAACGAAGGATGGCCGTCGACTACACAAAGGATCTCTTACTCTTGTTTCACGTCTCTTAGCACGAGCGTAAGGGACAATGTAATAAATACATCTTTGTATAATTTAGGTCAACTTTGACTTTCATATTGTAATATCTATGGACAACTTATCAATACTACACTGACGAGCAATGAAAAAGTTCCACCCACAAAATTCCGACAAACACCTTAATATCTCCTAAGACATAGAACCTAGCCTCATAAATAAAATAAAATACGTTTCTAATTGGTAATATTCTGACGCGCTGTTAAATGTACTTCAATATTGCAGACGGCGTCATTAAGCTAGCCTTTCCCGTTTAGGAGTAATTTGGTGCTAAGTCACTGGAACTTTTTCATTGCTCGTCAGTGTATTATCCTTAGATGGTTTATCTTATATGTATTGGACAAGAGTCGCTTAATTAAGTATTGAATAACTGTGCCCGGATGTGCCCCTGCCAGTCCGTATAAATAACTGTGCCCGGATGTGCCCCTGCCAGTCCGTATAAATAACTGTGCCCGGATGTGCCCCTGCCAGTCCGTATAAATAACTGTGCCCGGATGTGCCCCTGCCAGTCCGTATAAAAAAAGGCGTGACGCTATGTTATGGGTTTTCTTTCTTTGTTTATTTGTGTGACAAAGATGTTAGGAATTAGTGCTAACTGTAACTAGCTACCTATCTTTCGGCCCCATTAGTACAGTCTCTGTCAGGCCTTACGCTAGCAATTTGTCACTGATGGTATTTCCTTCTTAGACTTCATGTTCTTCCTTTTTACCCAAATCTGTGACGTACATAGTTATTGATCACTGGAATCGAATATCGGGATTCAGAGTCTAACAAAAATGTAAAGCCATGAAATTTCTTCGACAAAACAAAAATACGGGGTATTTTTTCCACTTCTGGCGGGTTCAATTCCCGGTTAATATAGCCGATTAAAAAAAATGATTTTTAAATTCTTTTTAAAAATATGTTTCAATAAAATGTTTCAGTAAAGTGAAAATAAATAAATTCGTTCTTTTCCTTAATAAATAAATAAATTCTTTTCCTCCATGTGGCACAGTCATGGGACACCCTGATATAGATAAAGGTCAATTATCGTAGGTTTTATTTATTTAAGTTTTAAGTGTATAAGAATAATTAATTATCTTCATGATGATATATATGTTATAAAGTATTTTTGTAATATTTGTGTTTATGTGTACCTAATGTATTCTATTTTTAAATTTAGTTCTTTTTTGCATAAATATTTTGTAATTAGCTAAACCCGCATTGTTTCACTGCACATAATTACTGGGTTGGCTGGAAGAGGTTTCTTTTAGGAATAAGCCCGCCTTTGTACATCTTATTTCCCACTGTGTTATTTGTTTTTACTGTTGTTCTATGCAATAAAGGATATAATAATAATAAAGATACTCGAACAAGATAGATGGTCTTACCCGCTCGTCTTCGCGCATCCGCTCACAGGGTAGTCCTCTCTGAAGCACTCCTGTCCAATCAGGTTGAAGTAGAGCGTTCCTATGATGTCGGCGCTTTGAGTTCCGGCCGCATGCAGACACCTCCGGAAGGTCTCATCGCACTGGCAACTCAGCCTGTGGAGAAAGGCTCATCATTATCACATCAGACCATTCATCAGCCTACACTGGGCAGAGGCTCGAAGCACAACATGTGTTCCGTTCCAGCAATAGAAGAGATTCGTTTTGCCAAGTCTACAGTACTGGTAGAGCGTGGCGGAAACATTAGTCAGCTGAGTCGGAACGATCATCAACGATTTTCAACCGCGGAAATAATTAAGATCGTCGCCAAAGTAAAAAAGTTAAACCGTGAAGTCTTTATTCTACTTCTTGCTACAAATAAAGCCAACACTAATTGTACAAATATTATTATACATATAATAGTATAGTAGGCGTTTTTGACAGTCATAATTGCATGAGTACAGCATTCTTATTTGTGCATACGCAGCCGCAGCACGTTCGGATTCGCAAGCCGCAAGTCCGGGTACCAGACTAAATCATCAGCCAAATTATCACCGCGCTTTATATTTTAATTATAGCATAGAGTAAATTATCTATGGGGCTATTTTGCTTAGAACGGCGTAATGACGTCACGAATCCAGGAGCCCGATGCTGTTATGGAAAACGCATAGCGATAGCGTATCGATTGCTCCCAAGGGCGCAATATGCCGTATTTGGCTTTAGGCTCAGTTCTGGCTGTTGAGGTGAGGGGCGCCGCATTCGCCCGTCGTCTTCTGGCGGGGTAGCGGAGCTGGCGGGGTAGCGGAGCTGGCGGGCTAGCGGGCGGCGCGGAACAGCATCGGGCCGCCCGGATACTTTATAAATTAGGTGTTTTTTCTAATTTACTGAAAAACGGAAATAAGCTAATTGATAAAATTTAAGGATTAATACGGATCTCTAAAAAAAGAAAATTTAGGTATAAAAATTATGAGAAAAATCAGTAATTTTATATTAAAATTATTGAATCTCCTTTTAAATATAGACTATGTTCAGGATTTTTTACGATCGAGCCAAATTAATCCAATCGCGTAACGACATAGTATTTAAACTAGATTATGTCTTTGTGAATAACATATAATTTTTTGAGACCTATGAATTTATTGGAAATCTCTTCAGTAGTTTTGTGTGATCTTGGGCCTTAACGGCCGGTGGGCGCGGCGGTGGCGTCTGCGCGCCTTTTTCGTTTCGAGACTATGCCAAATATGGCATTTTGTGCCCTTCGGAGCAATCGATATGCTATCGCTATGCGTTTATTCCATAAGTGAATAATACCTTGGATACTATTAACACACATTGATCTAGCCCCAAACTAGGATTCCCTGTATCTTGGGTACTAGACAACGATACATGTAACTATATAGATAAATATTATAATTATATATACAGGGTGTTAACGGGGTCATGATTCAAACCTATCGGTCCTAACTCGAAGAATTAATGCAATTTCAAGTATAGGGCAATTTTTTTAAAACTTACAGCCTTTTTTAAACTAATCAACAATTTATTTATCCCAGTTAATAACTCAGATTATGGTTACCCTATTAATTCATGATAAAACCTTTTTAATAAACAAATGATTAGATGAGTAAGTAGTAGGTAATTGTCAACCGTCACGTCATAAGAAAGTCAAATACGTAGGGTGACCATAATAATTAATAAATAGGGAATCATTTTTAGTATTTTTTTACCTGCGAAAAAAGTGCTAATTTATGCACTCCAATCTACAGCGTTGTATTCCTAATTAAGTGCCAAGTCTATTTTCTCTTTCTTGCTACACGACCCCGTTAACACCCTGTATAAACCACCATGACTAGGGTACAAACATCCGTTCTCATCAAACATATATTTGCCCCCACCGGGACTCGAACCCGGGACCCTTGGCTTCGTAGGCAGGGTCACTGCCGACTCGGCCATTCGGGTCGTCAGAATTGGGTCCCAGGTGCAAAGATATTCTGACCGCGCTATACAGTATGATTAGGTATGTCTACGTAACCTACTCATCACATGAGCAACCAAGACGAAGGAGTTTTTTGAAGTAAAACTTCTTTACGCACGCGTTACGAAAAGTGTGATCGGGCGAGGCGAACGAGAGGTGCACGCGCACATTTTCTTTCTCTATTCCTCTCATAGCTAGACACAGTGCAGGAGATGTATTTTTGAAGCATTAGAGCTAAAGAAGTTTTACTTCATTTGTGTGGTCTAAAGCACACTCTTTTTAATGTAATTAAGGCGTCGCATTAGAAAGCATCGAAGTAAAGTTTTCGATGTAACAAGACATCGAACAAACACAGCTTCGATGTATGGATATTTGAAGGAATAATGCGTCGCACTACCAAGCATTCGAGGTATCTGTATTTCGAAGAATGATTTTTCGACGTCAATTCGGGAACCCAAAGGCAACTAACTTGGTTACATATTCGCCATTAGTCAAGTTGTATTTGGTCTCCCCCGCAATTATGATGTCGGGACAAAGGTCGTGCTGCCGACAGCACTTGTCCGCTTCGACTGCCGTTCCCAGGTCATCGAACTTGTCCGCTACAGTGCCCGGGCCGCACCATTTTGTTCCTGGGAAGCAAAATTGCAACATATAGGGTGACATTTCATTAGAGGATCATATTTTGGGGAATGATAGTAACATTAATCATTATGAACAGTAAGCATATGGTCGCAAATAAAATTAAAATTGGGTCTCCCAGTATGTTACTTGTTATCAGCTGATCGGTAGCATTATCATGCAATTCTGACATTAGGAATGTCAATCGCTTTTGAAAAATTTAAAATGCTTTGGCCAGGTACATAATTAGGTGACCAAGATACATTTAATTGGTTTTGATAACGGCATGTATAGGTACTTAAGTACTATATTTGTTATTATGGTATGTGATGTTTGGAATATCCGACTCATTATACTAATTCTTCGTATCTTCCCAAGGGCTCCAATACTATGGTACTTTTGGGTCGGAGAAAGGGTATATCCCATAGCGATGACATCTATCAAAAAACGGATAGGTTAAGTGCCACTAGCAATGTCACATCGTGAAATTAGTCTTCTTATGGCCGATTTCACCAACGATCCCTATGATTTAGGGGACACTTTATTTCTTTCAGGGGCCACCTAGCGGTTGTTTCGATTTGCCCTAAGTGTAAGGGTCGTCTAGGCTCCTTGGGGACCCCCTAAATATAATTCCGGCCACCGAAACAATCGCTAGACAGCTAAGAAAAAGAGCTAAGTGTCCCTTAATTGTTGGTGAAATCGGGCATTAGACTACAGCGATATCAAAAAGATCTTGATATCTTTTTGCATATAACATGAATGTAAGAAACTCTTACCTAATAATCTTGACATTACTCACGATGGTTAATTAGATCTCTGCCAACCTTCCGTCATTATTCATTTAGCCTTCATGCGGGCGGAGGCATTCATTGTGCGTCAATACGACAAACATATGAACAGTTTGTTTGAGATCGATGCAAAGCCTTAAAAAGAAGATAGTACAGACCATTTCGAACCATTTAGGAAAGACTTGTGTTAGCCGAAATCTAACAGTTTTGTTTAACCAACACTATATTGATTTTTGATGAAAACATCCAGAATTTTACAGACCATTCGTATAAAATGAAATGAAATGGAAATTGAAAATGATATTGTATAACAATTTTTCATTTCTTTTCAGTAATTTCTAATTGTAAATACTGATTTCCACAGCCAAAAAGGATCAGCAAAAACACTTCAACATAACACGAAGGATAAAGGGGGCTTCGCTTCGCTCACCCCCTTTACCCTTCACCTAAGCTACCGCAGTATTTTGCCCTGATATTTGCTGAAAAAATCAGTATAATTGCTGTGCAAATCAGTATTATTGATGTGCAGTTTAATATTTGCCATTTCTAATTAGGTACTGATAAAGTAATCTTACATAGAACTTCTGTGATTGAGATTTCTCAAAAACCGAGGGTAGTACGAACCAGAATCTTATGCCATGGTAATAAAATTTAAAACATATAACGGAAAAGTGGCGTTATATAACGCCGGTGGTATTCAAGAGGTTAAGGAAGGTTTTTTGACTACAATTTAAAAAAAGACAGAAGAGATTTTTGTGTGCAAACATTTTAAAAGATATTCTTGGCTATTCCTCTATCTTTTGAGATATCAAGAACAATGCAGTACTTATCCTATAAATCATTGAAATTAGGAACTAAGTACGAACATGATGTCCAAAAGTTGTTTTATTAAACCTAATTTCTCGCAAACATGATACTTTACATTATATTTCATGTCATTTTTTGTTTGTTTGATGGTCTTCTATCGATGCACAGGTACTTTCAATGTGTGCCACAAACTCGAAGAAAAAAATTACCGGTGGAATTTTTCTCCCTCAATTTCGCTCAGACTATTCAAAGGGATCAGAGATCTTCATTTAATAATTTATGAGATGACGTTTTGTAAATGATATCTTAGAAGATAGAACAATAGCCAAACATGTATTAAAAAAGGTTTGCACACAAAAACCTCCTCTGCCTTTTAAAAAACATGCAATTAAAAAACCTTGCTTAAAGCAGGGAATATTTTGTTGCACTTGCAAGGTCTGTAAAAACCATGTCTCAAGTCATAGATACCTAGCACAAGTGAGGATAGATTACTAAAATGAAATTAATTAGATATAATTGAAAAATTAATCAGTTATTGGTCAAAATATAAATTATTACCGATTAACTGTAGTTTTTTCGTCAAAAAAAATAAAACGTCGATAAAACCGAAACGACTTCGACTAACATTAATTTGGCCTATTGGTTCTAAATGGTCAGTAATATCTTCGTTTTATGGCTCAGCATCGATCTACTAAACACCCTGTCTTTCAATAACGTGAAAAAAATGTCTCATAAAACTCCCTAAGTATAAAAGTACAAGTTAAAATAACAACAAACCTGGATATATCAAATTAAACTTCCTTTCGTTCATTGTCAACTCTTCAGAGTCCATGTCTCCAGATCTCAAGCTCTGCTGATCACGAAGCAACGACAGGTCTATATCAGTGAACACATAACCGGAACTAATGCTAAGCGCACTGGTCACAACTAATAATTTTAAAGACATTATTTTTGGAGTGTATTATTTGAAACTATTTTAATCAGTTTTCTTTTCAGCCGCAGTCCCCACTGTGGATAGAATGTATATTCAAGGATACGAAATACGAAGTTTACGAATTATACATAAGGTTAGTTAGATCTTCTAATATCAGGTAATGTTTCGCTTAAATGAAATTTAAGAGGCAAATCGACTAAATAAATCTTTACCAGAAGGGCCGCGATATGTACTTAGCTCCAGATTTCAACTGAATTGTCAAGTTCGCTGCATCTGTATATAAGGCTTGGTGTTTTTATCATTAAATGAAAGAGGAAGTTGTAGTAGTTTTGACAAGCTAAGGTCGCGTTTAATGCCTGTTTTCAGCGGAACCCCTGTAGAGAATAATCTTATCGTGTTGTCGGAGCGTCTGGCACTAATTGCCAGTCGTAAAATTAAACCTAATTTAAATAAACAATTAGCGCCAGAGTTGTATTCTAAAAATAATTGGGTATAAACATACAATATCAGGTGTACACAGTGAGTGATGATGGTGTCACCCGTCCGACCGATTTCGGTCACGGCGACCGCTTTAAAGGGGCATTTACACGATCAGTTCTACAAAAGCAAGACGTAAACGAGTCAGGAACGGCCGCCGCCACCGGCCACCGGACGGCTATCTATAGGTCATCCATCATTGACCGATCCCGACCCGAGAGAAAAAACATAAATTATTCCCAGTGCGACATATTGGTGCCTGACTAGTTATTAATTACTTATGTCCGTACCATTAAAGTATTTTTTGAACGCTCTCAGATACACGCACGATGTATCGACGTCCATTGCATTCAAAAAGGGCAACAAATATAATGATCACCAAAATATTTTTTTCCTACCCAAAATAGATAAATAAACACTAAAAGTAGCAAAAAATATCAGGGCAAAATACTGCGGCAGCTCAGGTGAAGGATAAAGGGGGTGAGCGAAGCGAAGCCTCCTTTATCCTTCGTGTTAGGTTGAACATGTAAGAACAACAAAAAATACTTAAAACATAAACTTAAATACACAAAACATAAAAAGAAGTTTGGTGATCATTTATCCACTCTGGCAGTCATTTCGAATTTATTGGTAGTAAAATAGGTGCGTTTTTGGAAATCGTTTTAACATACGCCTTCAAAAAGTAGCTCAAGATTTTCCTAAGTCAAAACTCATGATCGTATACTTGCGAGTGTAAAGGGCTATACGACCACGCTCCTGTACAGCTAACATACTTGCATTGAGATATAATTTACATTGCAGGTATAAAGTGGCAAACAACTCACTGTAAGAGAGCTTGCTGCAATTGTGCTCGATAGTTTATCTTCAGAGCACAACCTAAAACAAACTATTTGAATAAATATTCTTTAGCTGTATGGAAATGGGGTGTAGCTGTATGGAAATAGGTCAGCGATGACGCCCTGCCCCGCCACCCCCACCGGGACAGCGATGCGGTTGTACAAAAGTGAGCGTTATTTGTGGAAACTTAGTTTTATCCACTCAATTTGAAGTACCTAATGCTTATCTTGACTTCCTTAAGACGCCTAATCTCAAGTTTAGCAAAATAGGTGCGCTGAAGCAGTTCATATTTCTTTATTGCACATAAAACTTATAAAAAAAACAATAGTCACATGAAAATAGTGTACAAAGGCGAACTTATCTCTAGATAAAATAAATAATATAATTTCTATGATAATATACTAAATACTTATAATAAACTACTATACTATCATATATACACAGTCGGTCATAAGTTCTGTCACACAATAAAAACTTTTGAATTTAGAACGCTGGCCACAAAAAAGTTTATTGAATTCGAATTTCGAATTTTTCATGAAAATAAAAATGTGTGCTTTTTAGAATTTTCCTCATTTTTAAATATGGAGTGGACACTTAAAGAAGACTGTGTCGCAGTTATTGCGTTGCATCGTTGCGGTTACGCGCCAATTCAGATTTTCGACTTACTGAAAAATTTGAATATAACCAAAAGATTCGTTTATCGTACCATAAAACGATACAATGGAGACTCTTGTGTAGATGACAGGTCAAGAAGTGGTCGCCCTCGCTCTGTTAGGACTCCAGCAGTCATAAAAGCTGTGAAGGCGCGAATCCAAAGAAATCCCATACGTAAGCAGAAACTGTTGGCCCTTCAGATGGGGTTAAGCAGGACCACGGTGAAAAGGGTGTTAAATGAAGACTTAGGGCTTAGGGCATATCGAAGAAAAACAGGACATCGTTTGGACGCTCGTTTAATGGACCTGAAACTGAAGAGATGCCGCGCTTTGTTGAAGCGGTACGCGGTAAAAAAGCATCGGGAAATTCTTTTTTCGGATGAAAAAAATTTCACCGTGGAAGAGAGCTACAACAAACAAAATGATAAGGTGTACGCACACAGCAGTGAAGAAGCGAGCAACCGTATTCCGCGTGTCCAACGAGGTCATTTTCCATCCTCGCTCATGGTTTGGTTGGGAGTCTCTTATTGGGGCTTAACTGAGGTTACATTTTTGTGAAAAAGGCGTAAAAACGAATGCAGTTGTGTATCAAAATACAGTCCTCAAGAACCTTGTGGAACCTGTTTCTCATACCATGTTTAATAACAGGCACTGGGTATTTCAACAAGATTCTGCGCCAGCTCATAGAGCGAAAGCACACAAGACTGGCTGGCGGCGTGTGAAATCGACTTCATCCGGCACGAAGACTGGCCCTCCTCCAGTCCAGATTTTAGTCCGTTAGATTACAAGATATGGCAACACTTGGAGTAAAAGGCCTGCTCAAAGCCTCATCCTGATTTGGAGTCACTCAAGGCATCCTTGATTAAGGCAGCCGCCGATATTGACATGGACCTCGTTCGTGCTGCGATACAGAATAAATTCTGGCCGCGCAGAATTTATTCTGGCGGCCTTTAGGCCTGTATTTAAAATCGCGGGGGTCATTTTTAATAAACTTTATTACCATAAGAATCTATGTTTTATTAAGTTCATTTTGCTATATAAATGTTTACATAAATAATAAACATGTCTAAATTATTTCATATTGCACATATGACAGAACTTATGACCTGACTGTGTATATATGTACTAAAAAATAAATCGGAGAGGTTGTTTCTTTATACTGGCTTGTTCATCATGAGTGCCAGCAGAGATTGAAGCTATAAACGTAATTTTATTGTTTTTGCTCGCCGAAGTCTCCCGAAGTTATCGCAAAATCTGTTTATCAAAAATATATATATATATGGATTTGAATTGATGTACGTGTTATTCACATAATCATTGTAAGAAATATTAAGTTATGTTGCTCTGTTAGTCCTTTAAATATTGATCAAGAACGTTTTTTTTCCTTTGAATACCTATTCCCCTGAAAGTAAGATGAAGGTGACATTCGAAGTTCCGCTGGGGTAGTGCCCAGCCTTAACAAAACAAATAACATTTGTAGAAGTACACACAAGTTTAATTTAACTATCTCTTGATATCAAACAAGCCATTCATTATTGGTTTGAGACAAGAACGTAAAGAATGAAAATGTTTGTTTCGCTGTTTCTGTAATATTTTAGTCAACTGCGCTTACGGCTTTGGACGGCCGGGTGAACGGATCGCCGGTCCGTGACGGCCGTTCCGGTGGTGCGACCGGCCCGATCTGTTCACCGCCGCTGCGGCAAGAAGTTTAAACACCCATACGGCGGCTGTTCCTAGGTAGAACCTCGGTGTGTATGAGCCTCGTCTATATAATCGTCGCTCGTGGGCTCGCGTATAGCCTTCTCTCCTAATCCTCTTGTATTGGTAGGGTACCTAATGTATGTATGTAGGTATACTCTGTTTCTAAGGCAGGCGAAAAAACGGACAATGACATAAAGTATTAGGTCAGCGTCGAAAGAAAACGATACGTATCGCCCTACATGAGTTCTGTATCGTTCTGTATAGTCATAGATTATATAATGGTAGTTGCTGCAAATGAAATAGTGATCACTGGTGCAGGTGTTATGTTATAGTTATCATCTTATTCTACCTATACAGGTGACTTTTAATTAGCTGACCACTTTTTAGGGAATGATAGTACCCATTAATACAAACAACTTTTTCTTATGAACTTATGTTCCTAAGGGTTTTTTTCTTGTAGGTAACCCTTAAAAAACTGCGATCAGCTGTTCTAATGAATTAGTTGAGTTTTAGTTCAAACTGTACAAGCTCCGACGCCACAACGCAGTTGTCAAATAAAATCTCCGTATTGGTCAATAAATTTATGCACTTCAAAC
The DNA here is from genome assembly GCA_949825045.1 of Argyresthia goedartella. Taxonomy (NCBI): domain Eukaryota; kingdom Metazoa; phylum Arthropoda; class Insecta; order Lepidoptera; family Argyresthiidae; genus Argyresthia; species Argyresthia goedartella. The sequence continues at coordinate 19,153,767 of OX463828.1, forward strand.
ATTTTTTGTGTTTCTGATTCGTCAAAAACCTTGGCAGGCGGGCCAATCAACATCACAATGTCGTAGTGTGAGTTTAAACTCACACACCGGAGACCGCGCGCGGCCTTCGGCTGCTTCGGCTGCACTCGCTGAGTCGGCAATTCTATCAAACGATCGGCGACTGCGCTGCCGGCACTTCAATCAAACCCGCGGCGGAGCAGCGTGGCGCTGAGCTCTGCTGCTGCCTTCGTCGTCGTCTGTTTCCCGTCTGTTTGTCCCATACCCCTACCAATATCTACAACAAAGACATCTACGAACGATTCCTACTACACTCCAGTTCCTGGCTGAATCATTGATATCAGACTCACCTACCTACCTAAATACCAGCAGAAGTCACCTACCTACTAGACTAGGTACTGCAAAATGTCGAGTTACTAGGTATTGCTAGATATCCAATATTAAGAGGCAGAGCGCAACCCTTTATTATGTAGGAAGTACGAAATAGGCACGGGTAGGAGTCAAAGTACGAATCAGTAGGCAGGTACATGTAGGCAGGTAGGTACTTATTTCTTGCAAATTGAAAAGCCCTATCGATGAAGGTATAAGTACGTCGGTACATAATTATTCTACTGTTCTAACCCTAAATTCCTAACACATCATTTTGTAACTACCTATCTAACGACTTAGGTATCGAAAAAACAAAAAGACTACACTGCACTTACCTAGGTTTAACCATTTACCAACTTATGATTTGATACAAACTCAACTTTTCACTCGTGCAAACGACGCCTTTGAAACTGCCACCCGTGCCCGCCTGACCGCGGTGGCGGCATTGTGTACGCTATTATTACAGATTACAGCTTGACGTCAAGCTGTAATCCTCATCTCTCATGCAAGCAAACGGAATGGCATATTGACTTGGTTTCGGTTTCAAAAATTAGTCCAGAAATAGTCCACACGGCATGCCAAATTTCAGAAATAGTCCTTTAACGATTCCAGAGTTATTAAGTCATCTTGGTGAGGATTACAGCTTGAACATTTGATAACATCAAATATCTCCGGACCGCCTACTACTTCTAGTTTGATATGTGTGCCAAAAAATAGTCCAGAAATAGTCCACCGAAATAATAATAATTTCCACCTGGTTTACTTTGAAGAACGGCATTAATAATGCAATGTTTAATTTCCCATACATTTCAATCAATGTACAGTCGTGTACAAAATAATAATGGAGTAAACCCTAATAAACCGGTTTATACCCCAATTAATCTCCATAGTCTAGTGGTTTCATACTCGCTTCTCACGCAGGAGATGCGTGTTCGAATCCGGTGCCGATATAACATTGAGATAAGTAATTTAACCATTGTACATTATATAGACGTTCTTACGGTGATGGAAAACATTTTTAGGCAACCTTTTATCTCCATAGCTGCGGCGATGAGCTAGCCCCCTGCTGTAGGCACCTAACTAGCTACCTTCCTACATAGGTACAAATCAACAAGGTACAAAAAAAATATGAGGTTACAATTTTATTACCCCACTGAGCCAGCCCGGCTGCGCTATACGACAACCAGTGTTGGATTTTGGTGCGTTGAAAAGGATAGCACCAAAATACAAAAAGGATAGTATTTTGTAAAAAAAAGTATGGTACTCTCTGATACTAATTTAAAAATGATAAAATATTTAAAATCAACATCATTTATTCGTAATTTTCATGACTTTATTGCCACTTTCCATAATAATTGAACTCTATTGACTACTCGTTGGGTTAGAGATCTAGCAATTATACTTACTTTATTTTAACTGTTTTTGAAGTGAAACTTCTTTATTGGCGTTGGAAAAAAAATTACCGTCACATTTTTCGGTTACGCGTCACATTTTTCCGTTATGCGCCATCTTTTTCTTGCCCCTACCACGGTTGGTTCAGACGAAGAGTACTTTCACTTTCTCCAACGGAGTAGGGATAGCATGTCGCTTAACCGATTGGAGGTCCAGGAACATTGAATTTCTCAGAGGCTATAATGTCCAGGATTTTCGCGGATAACAATTTGCAATTGACTTGCGTTAGATATTTGTTTTTTCGGTTAGGTTATTATAAATGTTTTCTAACATATTATACACCAGAATAATCCTCATGAAATTTCCTATCATATAATGTAAAATACTTACCTATGATAATACAAATGATTAGCTTTTTCTTCGATTATGCTTGCAGAATTTATTATTTTCACAGCAACTTCTAATGATATTTCGTCCATAGAGCCCACTTACACAAAACTGACACTATTTACTGCTTTCCACATGACCACCATTATTTTCCACGGCGATTACATCTATTATTGTATCAAAAAACATAGTAATTACTTCACAGTAAACAAAAATAGACAATCACAAAATATCATGGCTCGTGCCGGTCGCCATTCATTCAGTAACTGAACCAACCGAGGTAGCGTTCGCAAAGGAAGTTGAAACACGTTCGTAATTTTATATAGAATATTACGAACTTTATGAATAAATGGGTAACTGGGTAATTGTTGCTCATTTTATTTTGGACTGGCTTGTTTGTTAATAATTATTATTTTTACTAATTCAGTACCTAGTAACTATCATAGTTTTTTTAGTAGGTATAAAAACTGAGTCATAAGCTGATACGGCAGAATAAAAATGTACAAAGTGAAGTCCTAGGAGCAAACAGGTGGTTTTATTTATTACTACTAATTTACTCCCTCACTACAATAACTCCCCCGTCAAACCACCTGGCCAAAAATAGTGATAAATACCTATTATGACTCCGTTTTCTGATTGATTAATTTGAGAAGTGCGGTCTCGGCCTCGCCGCCATTATGCGGCTTCAAAGTCAGGCTGTTATTGACTACGGCTCACTACTATATCTGTCCAATGATCTTTTGGCGTGTGAGTGACGTTTTCAGGGGGGCGCCAGTTCTACGCAACCTAATGCAATGATCCTGTCAAAAAGCGATAGTTTCTATACACCCTGTGTGTGTTATTTGAACCCACATAAATTGATTAACCTGCCTATGTTATTGTCATTTTGTGAGGATATTCTGGTGGGATTCGAACCCACTTATTTGATCACCTATGTTATTGCCATTTTTTGACGATTATTCTATCGGGATTAACACCGTTATTTGATTACTTGCCTAGCTGTGTTAGGATTATTCTAGTGGGATTTGAACCGACATTTGATTACCTGCTTATTTATCTGATTTTTATACATGACTATGGCGGGATCTGATATTCTGATCCCACGTATTTGGTCACATGAGCTGCGGGGTTTGAAAAGAAAACGAGGAAGAAATACACAGGAAAAATATTTTATTAAAAAAGTAATTATTTTACAACTATAAAAACCACGTAGGCCACATGAGCTGCGGGGTAAAAGAAAACGAAATATACAGACATATGATAGTAATAATTCTATTGCAATTAATGAAATGCTGTAATAATCTTAGTAGCAAAAAGTTAAAGTGAAATTATTTGTATTCATGTCTATGATAATAAATCCTTTTGTTTAAACTTTATCTAATTTAACTTTATTTAACCAATTTCTGGAAAGTTGCATGTAGATCATTTTGCGAAAAATAAGGCCATAAAGAAGTTTCACTTCTTACGTGTGTACACTAGTACACGCACACATTTTTTTTTTAGATATGATAATAAATCATAATCGTGACTTATATACAGGCTGTAAAATAAAAGTGTAGTCAAATTAGAGGTTGTAAGAAACATCTTTCTGAACAACTTTCACTATGAAACCGATTTTATCAGAGCAATTTTATTTTTCACCACTATACAGGGTGTTGCTATATGAAGCTATCCCCGGGTAAGGGACTGTAGTACCCATCATTATGAAGAACTTTCCCCAAGAAATATATGGTCACAAACGAAAAAACATCTTGGGTCTCCCATAGTAACATGTAATCGGGACGGATCGGTCAATGTAATGAGGGACGATTTTTTCCATTTGCGACCATATGTTTCTGGGGGAAAGTTGTTCATGATGATGGGTACTATAGGCATAACTTAACAAACAACAGCCTGTATATTCATTTTTGGAAGAGGTTAAAAATAAAGTTGCTCTGAAGATGTTGAAAATTATGATGTCTCTACATATTTATGTATATGTAGGGACATCATAGTTTAGGGAAGGGGTTATCCCCTTAAAATTTTACTACACCTTTATGTATACTTATACTCGGGAGGTGCCAATCATTTAGAGATAAGCACTTAATTAAATACCTAAAATTGAAATAATTAAGACTGTGATTAATCGAACAATGTTTGATGTTATGTGATGATTATATCAAAGAACCGACTGTGATTATTGTGATTAAAACTAAGTTATATATATAAATGTGATATAAACATATACATATATATAACTATAATGAACATAAATGGATCTGTTCTTTTTTCAAATTATGTTTTGTGAGTACAGAACTAGCATGTTATCCTATACACATTGATTGTCAGTTCTTAACACTTACCTCCATTGCAATGATATCATTATTGCAATTTTCATGTACCGATTGACGTGATTTTTAAACACTCGTGCCTTAATTTCTACCAAGAAATGCTTTAAGATGTCTTCAAAAGTTTCGGCAAAATCGTATTTCGACGAAATTTTGCCAGCGCGTTCGCGATACCAATTCCGCCATTGTTGTTCACATCTTAACTCAACTATATAAATATATAACATACATAGCATAGCTACAACCAAAGCTCAAAGACCCGTCCAAAATCCAAATCGCTGTCACGCACTTATGTACAACCAAAAACTCATTTATGTTTCAGTCTTCTAAGGGGTTTTGACAGCCGTTAAAACAGTTTAAATTTAACACAACTTAAGCACAACAAGCTTTTGCTTGTAACGTACTCAAGCAGGCAAAGCTTATTGCCTGTCAGCCAGGTTGCCCCTAACCATCCGTGTTTTATTAAGGTTGTATTTAAACTGTATTTTGCGGTTATCAAAACTCTGGTGAAAGTCCGGCTAAATGGGACAACATAAAAGTTAACTGTCAGAGTTTACAATATTACAATACCGTTAGTTTTCAGAGATTTAAAACAGGCCTTTCGATTGAATTAACCGATACAAACCGGTTTATTAGGGTTTACCCCATTATTATTTTGTACACGACTGGCTTAAATTTCAAATTAAAAGTCGTAGGCATTCCGAAGATATTTGATGATATCAAATATTCAAGCTGTAATCCTCACCAAGATGTCTTAATAACTCTGGAATCGTTGAAGGACTATTTCTGAAATTTAGCATGCCGTGTGGACTATTTCTGGACTAATTTTTTGAAACCCAAACCAAGTCAATAGGCCCTTCCGTTTGCTTGTACGAGAGATGAGGATTACAGCTTACCAGCTCACCAACCTATAGCTATAACTTCGGAACTATAAGAGGACTATTTTTTTTTCTTTGTGGACTATTTAGGACTATTTCTGGACTATTTTTTGGCAGTTTCAAATTTCATTTTCATGAAGGTTCCAACGATGAGGATTACAGCTTGAAGGTCGTCCTTTTTCGGCATTTTTTTTATTCTTGCTGTTCAGATGAAGAGGCGCCACCCGATATTGCGGCGGCTAACGACTATTCCAGCTTGTGGGCTGTGCTTGATAGCTATATTGCTATGACATGAGATAATTTTCTTGCTTACTCTAGTGTTAAGTATGCCTTATTTTTGGTTGAAAGTCAAAGTCAAAATTTCTTTATTACTGCAGATATTTACATATACTTAGCAAATTTTTTTTTCCCTCTTCTCTACTTCGGACCACTGAGGGCGAGGGAAGTCCCACAGATTGATTTTTAGATCTCTTTTAAAAATTGGCTGTGTTGTGTAACTCCCATGATTAAAGCGTATTCAAGGTGTAAGCTGCCATTGGAAACTCTCTGTCAGAGTTAGGTAGGAACATAAGTGCTGTTAAACGGAGTGATACCACAAAATAAATAGGTAGAGAAGTCAATAACATGTATGGACTTCACTTTTCATATATACGCTCGGCGATCGCTCTAGGGTTGTCAACTACGGCTTATGCACGAAAAACTATCGTTGTACTGGCGCTCCTATAGCCCGTTACAGCAAAAAACTTATTCTACAAAACAAAACAATAGACCTGCCTACTATTACTATACAAATTCTGCATAGGTGTTTTTCTCGACCTGGCTAAGGCTTTCGACACGGTTTCAATACCCTTAATCACACAAAAACTAGAAAATCTATGTATAAGAGGGCAAACTTTACACTGGTTCCAGAGCTATCTTGCGAACAGAAAACAACTCTTAAAAATAGGAGATATGCTCAGCGACACTCTACCTAATAACTTTGGCGTTCCTCAAGATCGCATACTGGGACCAACATTATTCATTATTTATATGAACGATGTCGACACTATATAGAGTATATATAGTGACTATTACGACTAGCAACACTAACATCTTGTGCTATGCCGATGACACAGCTATTTTGATTTCAGGCAACGACTGGAAACAGATATACAAACTAGCTGAGGAGGGTCTGGCCAAAACTGCCACCTGGCTTTCCTATAACCTGCTCACCTATAATTTATCAAAAACAAAATACCTCAGCTTTCACAAAACTAAAGCCTCTCAACCCCCCAATGGTCAACAGTTAAAAATGCATATCTGTAACTCCCTGTCAACGCAATGCTCATGCGATGTAATTGATAGAGTAGTTTCCATAAAATACCTAGGTATAGTTTTAGACGAAACACTAAAGTTCGCCGACCACATAGAATACATCTCTGGTAGGGCACGAAAACTAATCCACGTTGTAAGATTATTCCGCACGAGTGCTGATGCAGAGACACTACGTACTGTCTACATGGCCCTCTGTTAGTCAGTCCTTGGCTATTGCATTACGTGCTGGGGTGGATCTTCTAAAACACTAATGCTAACTATAGAAAGAGCCCAACGTTCCATACTAAAAGTTATGACCAAGAAGCCCAAAAGGTTTCCCACCACGGACCTTTATAAGGAATGCCGGATGCTAACTGTCAGAAAGCTATTTGTATTGCGCACATGCCTGTTAATGGTTCGCAAAACCATTAACGCTGCAAACTACCACAATCTCTTAACGAAAAGAGTTTTCAGAGTACCTGTCCCGTCAACTAACACAACTTTTGCTCAAAGATTTCCCTGGTTCCTCCACCCATACACCTATAACCAAGCTGCCAATTCTTGTGACATAAAACGAGCTTCAGTACAAGAAGCAAAAAAGTATTTAAGAGTGTGGCTTATTAGTTTAAATGATGCTGAAACGGAGAGGTTATTTAAAATAATTTAAAATTACAAATTCATTATTTAATATAAATATTATTTGTATAAAGTATATATTTTTGATATATAAGTATGTTTAGTTTATATTTGTTACTTCTGAATTTATATCCATATATTTATTATATTTTAACTTATTTAGTCTAGGAAATCAGATAACCTTAGCAATGAGAGCAGTTAATAAACGTTCTATTCTTGTTTTTTATAGTTTTTTTAGTATTAAAAAAGAAAATAGATAGTCTCCATAATGAAATAACTATAATTTGAATTACTTACCTACCGACTTTATGTTAAAATTTGTTACTAAAGTTATATTGTAAACTTTTAAGCCACCTGTCAACCATCGGTACCTCTTTCTATTATAAGCTGCCTACCGTCCCCTGCGATACGGGCGTTGCCTAGTGTAGGGGACACCGAAGACCAGAAAAGTCACTCTTGCACCACTTACTTTAATCTTGTCTCTCATACCTGTCAGTTATTTTATATGTTATGGTGATAATAAATACTTTTTACTTTTCTTTTAAAAGATAAAGGTAGGTATAACAGAAAAATACCTACACAATTTTACGTTTGATAACTTCTAAACGGACTACCCGAGTTACAATGTTTTTATTGCTCTGTCCGTTTTAGATCTACACCTGTCAAATGACACGAAAAACAACACAATATCTACACAAACAAAAAAACATGTTTTCAACTTACGTAAGTAAGGTGGCGTGAATTTACCTAAAAAAAATTTCGTTAATACTTATTTTATTATACTGATTGAAAAATAGGCAACTGTTAATTATTTAAATCGATCTTAGATATATTATTCGGGGACCTTACCTACCTACCTAATTGTTCTATACATATAACGTTAAAACGAACCATCGAAATACAAGCAGATAGCTACTTGGCTTTCAGAAACCACTGGTAGCTTAAGAAACGCCAATTCACAGTTCAATGTTGAATTTAAACCGTCCACTGAACAGTTATAATAACTTTTTTTTCATTGCTCCATTGTTGCATTAAATGCATTAACAGACACGCGTGTCAAGCGGATGGCACTCACACTCGCACTGTAGTCTTGTGTCGGTCATGTGCGAAGAACGATAGGAAACGTTACTGTGCAATGAACGAAAAGAAACGTTTCCCTACGCTAATCGGACATTCGGTCTATTAGGACTATTAGGACATCGCTCCGAGAGAGCGGGGCGGTGGGCGGTAGGTATTGAGCCATGCCGACTCGCTCTCGCACACACAGCACGGCATTGACATATTGACTAGAATGACAGTCCTAAGCCTGTTTAAGTATGAAGGGAAATCAAATATTATTTAACTTTTTATTTCTGCTATGCAAACAGACACATAGAATTGTATAAATATGTTAATATTATCAGAGTATAATATTCCTCAAGTTTCTGCTCTGCACGAAAAGAAAGGTTAACCTGATAGCTTCATTTTTTATTCGATCCTACGTCATACATAATAGTAAGAATAAAGCTGTTAGATCTTACTGGTACACTGACTGAAATGTCATAGTACGGAGCGCTCTCTGATGTGATGACCGAGCAGGCATATTTTTTTATTCATAAGATCCAACATCCTAATAGTACTAATAGAGCTATTAGAGTGTATTAGTACACTGACTGAAATGTACTAGTACGGAGCGCTCTCTCTGATGACCGAGCAGGCACAAGACTATCGCACTGGTCTAGTCTTGTGTCGGTCATGTACGAAGAACGAATAGGAAACGTTACTGTGTAATGAATGAAAAGAAACGTTTCCTTACGCTTCAAAAAAAATCAAAAAAATCAAAATGTATTTATTGAGCCAAAAGAAACATAATTACAAAAACTTTTGTAAATTCTAAACCCCAAACTAATATTAATTGTATCTTGGGGTTTAGTGTTTCCGTTCTGGATGAACTTAATTAAAAATTATGTTGTCACAGTCTATGTAATGCACTTAACAAAACAAGTACCTAATGCCTACTAGATTAAATTAAAAGACAAGCCTAAACAATTATGGCTCACTTTTTAAGTATCTTACTACAAGTATTATATTAAATATATCTGATATAATATTATATGTATAAGAGTAATTATTATATTAATAACACCATTATATTATAATAGACATACTTAAATATATATATTATTTTATTATAAACTTACATAAATATTTATTTAACTATTAAAATTAAATGAATATAATATTTAACTATACTTAGATACATAGATATTCTTATTTTATTTAGATTCTCGATAATGTATTGTTTCAAGATAGCAAATGTAATATTATTACTTATCAGCACAGAAACTTACTTTGTAAAGCGAAATTGTATGGTCACGGTAATGTAGGGTAGGTTAGAATTAATAAAAGTTTGGCATGGTAACAGAAAGCATAGCAAGTTAACAACCACTGTATGGTGGCCGGGCTATCCCTATGTTCAGGCTTAGTGCTAGCATCAATCCGCACTGGTCAATAAAGAATGGTCAAGAGTCCAATACTAATTGACCCAGTCCGCCTTCACCATGTACCCAGTATAGGGCCAACATACACTGGTCACAGGTTATGGAAAAAACTGTAGCCAGAGACCTATGTTGTAGTAGAAGCGACATAAAGTATGATTAGTTAATAGTTGTTTAGACAATGTAGGTAACACAATTTTATGGGCTTAGTAGCTTTTCGGTCTGATCATAGTCCAGTTCTAGTAAATATTTTTTTAGTATTCTAATGCAAGTAAATTTGTTCAAGCAATGAATATTGATTATTTTGTTTATCTTATTGTAAATAGTTGGCCCAATGTAGTTAATAAACCTTTTGGCAAATGAAGTTCGTATAAAAGGGATTTGGAATATTTTATGCATAAGGCGTCTATTTTTCTTTTTTATTAGATTGGTGGAACTGGTTGAGGAATTTTGATGTTGATGAAGTACAATTGCTTTGATGTAGGATTGGCGTACTGAAAGTATTTGGGACTCATTATATACTTTAATAGTAGGGTATCTTCGTGGTTTATTTATCATAATTTTTAGTACATATCTCTGGGCTCTTTCAAGGTTCAGAAGGTGGGTTTTATAGGCACCACCCCAGGCTCTGATGCAGTACGTTAACAGAGAATGAGAGAAAGCAAAGTATACGATTTTTAGGGTCCGCAAATCAGTAATATGCCTAAGAGTTTTGATTATATTTACGGTTCTACGCACTCTCCTCACCGTCAAGTTAATGTGGTCAGCCCACGATAGATACCTGTCCACTATAACGCCTAGGTACCGAATTTTCGAGACCCTTTCCAAGTCCTCGCAGTTACAGGCAGATGAAGTCGGATTACAAGAGTGAATCTTTAAGGCAATTTCGTTTTCGCGCAGTTGAGTGGTACACCTTGTACTAAAAGTAATAAATTTGGATTTACTAACATTGAGGGTAAGTAAATTTGCGTCGAGCCAGTTGGCTATAGTGGAAAGGCCAGCGTTAGCTATAGATGCCACATCTTTCCATGTCTTGTGGTGAAACACAATAGCTGTGTCATCGGCAAAAGTAACAATTTTGCAGTTTGTAAGTTCCATTTCACATAAGTTATTTATGTAGACTAGGAAAAGGGTTGGAACCAGAACACTGCCCTGTGGGACACCAAAGCTGACTGTCATAAAGTCACTAGTAGTTGAGTCAATTTTAACAGCCTGTGTCCTGTCACTGAGGTAACTTTTGAGTAGTTCTAGAGGTAAACCCCGTATCCCTAAGACGCTAAGTTTCTGTAGGAGGATGGGGATGGAGACAGTGTCGAACGCTTTGGCAAAATCTAGGAATATAGTTGCACATCTTTCGCCTTTGTCGAGTTTGTCGACAATATGTTTAGTTAGAACCGTGACAGCATCTTCCGTAGATTTTTGTTTTCTAAAGCCAAATTGATTATTTGAAAGGTATTTGTTTGACTCTAGATAATTAACTAATCGTTTGTTGATGATTTTTTCAAATAATTTTGATAGAGTTGGCAATAATGAAATGGGCCTATAGTTTCCGACACTGTCTACATCTCCACCCTTGTGTATAGGCCGAATAATAGATTTTTTGAAAACGTCTGGAAATATTCCTGTGGCAATACAGAGGTTAAACACATAAGTCAAAGGTGAAGTTAAAAATGTATTTAAAATTTTAAGAATAGTGGCTGTAATTCCGTCCCATCCGCAAGACGAGCTATTTTTTAGGGATTTTATGAGATTAGAAACTTCAACCTCATCAGTAGGGTAAATGAAAAATGAACTTGTTGGCGTTACTGGTTTAGTATTTGTAGGATTATAAATAATTTGATTTACATTAACATTTTTTGTAGATATTATTTTATTAGCTAAATTTTTCCCCACATTAGAGAAGAATTCATTAACGCGATTAATAGACTGGTAGCGTGTTTTTTCAAGAGCTAACAACGGCAATGCTTCCGTAGACTTCTTATTTAAATAACATATGTTTTTAACCGTGTCCCATAACTTTTTAGGGTTGTTAGAGTTTTTAGCTAGTTCGCTTTTTTGATGTTCTCTCTTCAGAAATTTTATTATGTAATTGCATAAATTTCTATATTTCTTATATTTAAGCTCAGCAAGAACATTGCTTTGGTTACGTTTCAGCTTAAGATGTAGTTTGTCGCGAGTTCTTATAGATCGAACAACTCCAGGTGTTAACCAACTTTTGAGAATATGTTTGGATCGTGGAACTTTAACCAAGTGAGAGTTATTTGTTACTACAGTTTTTATTGTATCGACTAGACATGATGCAGCTTTAGTTGCTTATCGGACATTCGGTCTTTAGGACATCGCTCTGAGAGAGCGGCGGTGGCGGGCGGGAGGCATTGAGCCATGCCGACTCGCTCTCCCACACACAGACACGGCATTGACATCTTGACTAGAATGACAGTCCTAAGCCTGTTTAAGTATGAAGATAAATCAAATATTATTTAACTTTTTATTTCTGCTATACAAACAGACACATAGAATTGTATAAATATCAGAATATAATATTCCTCAAGTTTCTGCTCTGCACGAAAAGAAAGGTTAACCTAATAGCTCCATTTTTATTCGATCCTACGTCATACATAATAGTACTAATAAAGCTGTTAGATCTTACTGGTACACTGACTGAAATGTCCTAGTACGGAGCGCTCTCTGATGACCGAGCAGGCATATTTTTTATTCTTAAGATCCAACGTCCTAATAGTACTAATAGAGCTGTTAGAGTGTACTAGTACACTGACTGAAATGTACTAGTACGGAGCGCTCTCTCTGGTGACCGAGCAGGCACAAGACTACACTGGTCCGAACTGGTCCGAGATATCGTGTCCGTGAGCAGTATCTATGTGTGCGTTGCTCGAGCGCGCTTGTATGTAGATTGATTTCAGTACCTACCCTTCCCCCTAACACAGGTTTACACCTAGCGTGGGGAACAGGTACACTAACATAAACTAAGCAACACAATTAGTTATCCTGTGTTTTTAATGTACAAAATCTTATTTGACATTAATAAATTATTATTACTATTATCCTGTATTAGTATTACTATTATTATTCATATTCATATTCTTTATTGCATAGATAATATAAGGTTACAGACAATTAAAAGAAATGTAATAAGCAAAGGCGAGCTTATCTCTAAAAAGAGATTTCTTCCAGCAAACCTAGGCAAGACGGGAGAGTTAATTATACAGGAAAGTCCTAGTTCGCAATAACACTCTATACATATGTACTAAAATTACTTTCAAAATGTATATAAACTATACCAAATATAAAATAAAAATATATACTTCAACTACATAAAATACAATATAGAGCATGAACATAGAAAAACTATAATAAATCATACATATACCTACATAAATATACCTTTTACGGAAGAGAAAGGAAATGCACTTTCAATTTTTTCTTAAAAGTGAAAATTGAGGGACTTTCCCTAATAGCGCAGGGAAGTGCGTTCCACAGACGGTTCCATAGCGTTATTATTATAACTATTTACATTTATTTAACATTTAAACTTAATCTAATGAGTGTTATCATCAGTTTTCCTTTTCCGGGCTTCAGATAAATCCCTTTGGCAATTAACTAGGGCGAAATGATTCCATTGGGATTATGTTTTCGTATGTGTTTCTCCTATCTTATGAAAAATCACAGATTTCCTCGGTACCTACGTAGCGTTGATGTCTTAATGCTAACTCTACCGTATCTGATTGAAGGTCTAGCGCAGAGCACAACAATGGTAACAACGTAATACATACAAGTAGTACATAATACATTTCAACGCTAAAATCAGCATAAGGAATTAACTGGACCGTTAAACGATACTGGGACCAAAGGCGCTGAGAAGTCGAGACGAGCACTGAGAAAAATGGGGCACGATAAACTATTCTGGAGACACTATTATCCAAACAATGCCGGCTGTAAACACAAAATTATGGACGTCACAACCTTATTTGAAGCTCGCACTGTAAAATAGAGGTCAATGAATCATAACTTAAAGCCCTAAAGACGCTTCAAAATACCTAATTTACGGCATTTTATATTATAATGCATTGTGATATCTCATAGTTCTTATCATTACACTACACTGACGAGCAATGAAAAAGTTCCACCCACAAAATGCCGACAAACACCTTAATATCTCTTAAGATATATAACCTAGCTTCATAAATTTAAAAGTATGAAATTTAATTGGTAATATTCTGATGCGCTGTTAAATCTACTTCAATATTGCAGACGGCGTCACTAAGCTAGCCTTTCCCGTTTAGAAGTACCTAATTGGTGCTATGTCACTGGAACTTTTTCATTGCTCGTCAGTGTATTATGTGCGTTTGCATTTTACTTATTGGGGCCTGCAGGTCGTGCCCTATAGTATATCATGCCTGCCCATGATATTATTTGATTGCTGGAAGCATGTGTTTACATGCGAATGCACTAACTGTTACAATGCTTTTATTACCTCGGCATGATCCCTTTACGTGCCCGAGCACGTTTTTCCGTGCAATATAATATCGTGATGGCGGATATTTTTCAGGATTAGCACTTAATCTTTGCAAGGTGTTTCCGAACGATGAAATAATGTAATCGAATTAGTGTTCAGAGAGGTTTCCTGAATCAGGCAGGATTTAAAGGTCAAACGAAAAATTCGGCCGTTTATACTTTCGAGTTGAACGAAGTGAAAAATAAGGAAGTATTGTAATCGTAAAAAAAAATTGAGGTTGAGATTTTGATGGGGTTAGGTTCTCTATCGTTAGCTTAGTCCGAAAATGTGAAAGAAAAAATTATGTATGTGTGTGCGTGTATATATGGATGGCTGTTTTCCGTTGTCAGATCTAGAGCCTAAACCATTGAACCGAATAAAAATTTGTATTGGGGGTTATTTTGTAAATATCTAGGACATTTTTTTTTTGTTTTTGGATAACTTGATTATTTAAGGTACCTGTCATATAAATTAAACACATTTATTAAGTTTATTCAAAAACGGGACTAAAGATTTTTTTCGAACTTCTTGTCATAGTTTCTATTAATATCATCTATTGCATGGCATACTCAGTTATTACCGCAAAACTCTAAAAATGGTAGCTCCCATACAAAATGCACACAGTGTCTTATATCTCGTACATTAGGCGGCGGGCGGAATAAGCTCACGTGTGGGGCATTGTTTAAGTAGAAAGGAGTTCTTTTGTATGGCGGAGTGGTTATTAGGAACATCATTCTGAACAACTTTTAGTATGGGGCCGACTTGATAAGAGCAACTTTATTTTCAACTCCAACATATAACTCAGGTGAGCGCTAGGCCCGAAATGTACTGAGATAAGAAAAATAAAGATCAGAATGATGTCCCTAAGAACCACCTTCCGGCTTGTAACTCCCTTTCTGTTAGACCCTGTAGGTAGACTTTATCTTAGAACTTGAAACGTCTCCTAAACGCCTGCACACGAATATCCACAAACTATTATTTAAATAACAAGTGAAAGCATCATGCGAAAAAATTAGTACAGGGTGGCCTGCACAATTTATTTTTACTCTAAGTACAAACTAGCGACCCGTTCGAACTAGTAATCGATTTGTATGAGGAGTCAAAAAAAAGTAAGTAGGTAATGTAAAATAGGTTTAAGATATTTATTTCTCAAAAAGAATACAATATTCACTTACTTGAGAAACAACACAAATAAATAATAACACAAATAGATTTCTTCCATCGAGCGAGACATTAAAGTGGGGAACCCAAGTAGCACAAAAGTTCTGTGTAACAGCATTTTTACAGTACACCTTGGACACATTAGCTGCTAAAAATTGCAGTATATCAGCATTATATGCGCATATAATGCTGATATAACTCTAATTTGGGCACAAATTACGTGGCACATTGCTGTACAACTGAATTATAATAGCATTAATAAAGGCAACAGCTACTCCAAGTGCTGAACATTGCCTGAATATCAAGGCACGCGGTACTCATAGTTATAGTTAATATGCAGCCATTCTCATACTCATTCGCAAAATTGGAATAAGTGTGGATATCATAAATGCTGTATCGAAGCTAAAAGTAAATTATCAGTGTAATTGTGGTGTGTGTACAAGAGTGTTGAAGTGAAATAAGTAATATTGTGCGTGTAAATGAAGATGTTTTGGTTATATGATGATGATGATGATAAATAATAAAGTTAATGTTAAGTAAAACTTTGCGTTATTTCAATTATGTGTTAAATTGTATCGGGAATGTAACTTTATTGTGAAATACCATACATATTTAGGTCAAAACTTTCACGCGCTCTCATAATATCCACAAATACGTGAAAAAAGTTCAAAATATAATAGGTTATTTGCAAGTTTTTTATTTTAAATATTACTTTTTAATGTGAGCGCTGTTTGCATACTCATTTATTTTTGCATAGTTCAGTTCAAGCCGATATTTTCTAATATAAACTAAATGGATAAAGGCTAAATGTTTATAATAATATGCGTTACGTACTTAAAAATGGCGGATAAACCGGTGGTCAGTGTTAACCTAAATTTAAAGCTAAATGCTATATAAGACTCCATGCATGGTTTATAGTGGTAAATTGTAACACAACCAGCAGTCTCAATGCCGACTTCAATCCGATTATTCAGCCCAGGTCTGAATTGACGGTCACGATGTACAGATTTATAGCAGGGTGCTGCTGTGTAACTGCATAAAAGGTCACACTTGGTACAATATTGGCCTATATTAATGCTGATTGATATACGAGTATAATCTATCAGTGAGTAAGGACGTAAAATTCCACGTTTAGGCAGCATAGAGCATTATATCTTTGTTAATAGACTTCACATCGTGTCTGTTTGCGTTATAGAGGTTCGTATGTTCTTTCTTAAAATGCAAGTGTTTTAAAGGTACACCTGTAAGTCATTATTCAGAAAACTGCACTCTTTGTGTCCACAAAATGCGCTTTTGCAGCTGATAGGGTACAACGCTACTAAACGCTGAATGACAGTGAATCTGTGGCGTCTGTGTAGCGCTTAATAGAATCACAGTACTATATTGCATTATATTAGGTCTCGATATTTCCTATGCAGCTATTGCAGTTTATTTAATTTTTTAAATCACAAAATCTTGTTGCAAAAATGATTTGAAGTTCATCATTTAACCTTCAGATCTGTCAGGTGTATGTCACTTGTATCCGATTTTTGTTTTTAACAGCATTTCATAACATCATTTCTAAACATGAGCCGTCTAATAGTAGGTACATACAATGATTAACTCGATAGATTTTGTGGTTGACTGCTGACGATTTTTCCTGTGATGTGATTTTTATTAATAAGTACTGATCGAAAGGTATTTAATTCTTTATCGAAGTCAGGGGTTTTCAACAGTTTATTGTCAGTTTTTAGTATATTGTGCAACAAGGGCGGTAAGTAGTCGATCGCACATGCGGGCAGCTACTCATGCGTTCGGTCGCCTTCGCACTACACGTACACTAGTTTCGGCTCAAGTCCCACACGATATTTTTTACCACACCTGCATAGAAAATACTAGTGTGCCGCATAGGTTTGAGGTTGGAAAGTGAGAAATTGACCTGTGGATAATCGCTTAGTTTTCAACCGCAAATCCGTGCGGTACCCTAGTGTTTTTCATTGAAGCGTGGTATAAAAATAATAATTTGTATGTTACGTATAGAAGACTATATTTCACCCATTACTGATTTAATTATTGATTTTCAAAAAAGCTACGTATGTCATGGTCTGTTTAATTAATAAAATAGGTAATTTTACTTTGACAAGAAAAGAGGCCAACTGTGCTTGACGGTGACTATCTGTCCTCAGAAACTGTATACGTACGTTTTAGGGCTTTATCGGGGACCTAGCGTTCACCTCTCTACAGCAAAACTGTATAAAGCTGAAACCAGCAGCTACAGGAAAAACATCTCTAGGGGCGAATACTACTACTACTACTACTACTACTACTACTACTACTAATACTACTACTACTGTTTAAAACCGGTCCGAAAAAATGGCACAAAAATTTAAATATTGAAACTCCTTCGAAAAATGGTATAAAACTGAACCAAATGTTTTTGCCTGTTGAATCAATCCTTGGGTTAATATAGGACGTGTGTTGTCCACATAAGTGCATCGTTTTTGGTATTCCTGGATTAAGTCACCAGATCAGTACAAAATGGAAGTCATAAAAAGTACGTTTGACTTTTGTACCGAAGTGGTACAAACGGTAGTTTTATATTTGCATGTTTTTAATTTTTAACATCAAAGGTTGAAAAAATCAAATCCTTGCACCCTTATGTTGAAGGGGGTGTACACCCTTTAGGGGTTTTTACAGATTCCTCACAACTTTATACAACTTAATTCATACAACACATTCCTACCTACCAGAAAGACCGCTTCCGCTAAAGTCACCCAGGTTGCGTCTGCAGTTAACTTACGCCCTAACCCCAAACTGTCTCGCATTTGTATAGAACACAGAAAAACTGCAGAAAACCTGTCTCGAAACAGTAGATCTTTTTGGTAGGACCTCCCGCTCACAGGGATCCTCAGAAAAACCATCAACCATGAATTGGGCTTTTCTCAGTCCGGGAATCGAACCCGTAAACCACAACGTGCCAGTCTGGCACGCGGTTGATTAGACTACTGTGCCAGTTTATACAAGTTAGATATATACTCCTTCAACAAAAATTTATTTTGTCCATAAATGTCAGTTTGTACGTATTTTACCCTATACTTACTATTTCTCATCAAAATGATAGCTGTCATTATGTACTAGTACATTAACATTAACATTCTGCGTTCCCGCTGGCTTTTTTCCGTAATGGGGAAATAGGAGTAGTCTCCGAGTCTACTCTGACAAAGGTAACCCACATATATCGCCCAGTAAAGACCCTAGTGAGAACTATCAAATAATTAGTGAAATTTACCAGTTGTGATAGAGTTTAGTTAAAAAGAAGACTGAAAAAACAGTGAATCATTGTTTGCTCTCAATTTTTGACGTAGAAGCTTTCTTCATGCGCTGTCTTAATTACTGTGATTTGTAACGAGTTCCTACAGATTGAAAATTTTATGTAAGACATATCTAGATAGTGAGGAAAATAGATAATTGTGCAGAAATGTAATATCATAATAACCTCGAATACACTAGATATTGTATAATTGTCCTATTCTGCGAATTCCCTAGTAGGAGCCGCCAATGTTAAACATTGGCCATATTGAGATAAGCAACGCCTTATTAGTTAACTGAAGCAAAATTCCTCGTGTAAATGTATCGAATTACTCACACTAATTATGTCACTGGTAAACGCATGAAGTAGAAGTAAATAATAGTGAACCCAAGAGAAGACTAGAAACCAATGCCATGATACGCTAATTAAGGTTTTTTGTTACTTAAAAGCATACAACGACGACAAGGGTGTAATAAATCAAGTGTAAAATTGCAACATGCAGCAATTTAAAAAGAAAGTAAATTAAAATGTCAATCCGAATTAGGTACATACTTAGAAACTTTATTACAATCTACTACTTAGTTCCCTAGAGAGCGTGAAATACAACTAGTATTCCACTTAGTTTTCATCGGAAAAATATAGTGACTTCAACACGAGCGAAGGCGTGCGGACTATGACTAGTACTTATTTGGACTGAGTAGGAAACTCCAGAAAAGAATGGATCGTTTTATAGGTTGTGAAATCTCATGTAATGTAGAATTTAAAAATAGATAAGAAACATAAATTCACTCTTTCAATGTTTCGTTATAGTAGTTTATGTGACTGCTACATAATGGAGGGCATTAATACTCGAGTATATCACTCGAGAGTTTTAATGCCTAATTATGTACAGTTACATACACTAGTTTATCTACACACATATCATAAGCTCCCTTTGATGTGTTCAGGAAACGCATGTTTGACCGGCATTGTGGCTCTGCAGTTGTTTAGCGTGTTCTGTAGCACCAACTTCGGGCTTTCGAAATTTGAATGTCAGTACCTACTTCACAGACAAACTAGGGGCGGCATGCAGGCGGGCGTCAGCGTTCGAAATTTGAATGTCAAAATGTGTAGAAAAATTACACATTATGGTCATAATGTGTAATTTTTCAGATAAGAAATGATTTTTCACCAAGTAGTTTAACATTAGGCTGATCGTAACGCGCGGTTTTTGTACGCAGTAAAGAGGGTTTATGATACGTGTGTAGATAAAATAAGTTATTAGAAAATATTTTCTGTTTGTCATAAATAAACTATTTGTCCAGCATAATATCTATTTTATTCAGAGCTCAATCATAATTATTATTCAAGCTCGGTCCCGGTGTTGCCTTCTACTTTTGACTTACAACAAAAGACATTAATGTTGGATATATAAATATTATTAAGATATATCAAAGAAACCGAACATTATTCCAGGGTACTCTGGGGGTCGAGTCAAACGAAATTCGAACCTGGATTCTATGAGTGACATTCAGAAAATAACATTAAGAAATAACATTAACTTTAAATCTTACATTAGCTTTAGTGCAGCAATTGGTCTGAGAATGAGAACCACTCTAATTGGGCTATATAAGTACAGATGTAGTGAATAATCCTTTCCTTTCGTATTTTCTCGGAAATGTTCGTTTTTGTCTTACTACTTCACGGGCAATTTGACATTTGACATTGATAAATAAAGTATGCGATTTATTTGATACCTACACGTAATTTAATAATACAGTAATTCATAGACACATCGGCACCATTCGGGTGTTATCGTTGTTCCGAGTTTTGCCGATAGGAAAAGATTATTCACTACATCTGTATATGTCAATTAATAAGTCAGATTACTGTTAGTCTTCATATACTTATATAGCCTAATGAGAACCTCTGCTTAAAAAAATGATGCCTTTCATATTTCTGCTAAAAATCTGACGTCGTTTTTATATCAGTTTCAGCACTAAATCTGCTGTAAGATTTAAAGTCAGATCCTGATGTTGTTTTCTGTCGCAAGATTCATACTTAAATGCAGAAACAGGCACGTACGGGTACTGCTGTAGATGCTGCACGTCTTTTATATGATAATTGCAAGATTTTTGTAATGATTTTGATAAATGTTGTCTTGCGAATGGGCTGTGCTATATAACTTATTATTTATATGCATGTTGCAAAATTACTGGATTTGTCTTGGCTCGATATCATAAGAGGTACGGTAGTAAGCGGAAATTCACAGTACGAATGCCATTATGAAAAGTAGAAAAAAAACGGCCAAGTGCGAGTCGGACTCGCGCACGAAGCGTTTCGTACCATTATCTATAAAAACGGCAAAAAGTCATGTTTGTTGTATGGGAGCCCGATTTAAATATTTATTATATTCTGATTTATAGCGGCAACAGAAATACATCATCTGTAAAAATATCAACTGTCTAACTATCACGGTTCATGTGATACAGCCTGGTGACAGACGGTGGTACGGACGGACGGCGGAGTCTAGTAATAGGGTCCTGTTTGGGTACGGAACCCAAAAAAAAAGACACAAGTGTGAGATAGCTCAAGTACTTCAGACTGATAATTTAGTGTAAAGAATTTAATAATTGTTAAGGCTTTGGTCAAGCCATAGTTGGACTAAGTCAAGTTAATATTAATTAAAGGTGTTTCCCACAACAACTTATAGCGATGCTACTTATATTATTCGCAAGGTCCGATTTCATGCCACTAACCTTCTCATGACTTTGTCATCACCCTGGAACAATAAATAAATTTCTATAAGTGGGTGCTTAAAGCTCAACTACTTGATAGAGAGCAGCTCCGATAAGTATATTACCTACGTTTTTCCACATCTTTGCGTTGATAAAAATTACTAATGTTGAGCATTAGGCTAAACTCAAACCTTTTCGTACAAAGAAAGTTCCGATCAGTTAACCTTGGTTCCAGTCTGGACCATTGTTGGGACTAAAACTGAACAAGCGTTCGCAATATTGAAAATAAGTCGCACACTGTTCAAAGTTCACACCATAATTGGGTCAAGTATCAGTAATGGTGGCCCAAATTTGATACATTCTCATGTATCAAATTTGGGCCACCATCGTTGTCTCTCGACAACGAGTTGAAAAATAATAAAAACAATGTTCGAAGTTGTTTTTTGAGGATATTTGCCTAAGCTTTTGCGTAAATAATGAATTATTCATTAAAAAAAACATTGGCAGCTCACCACATCAGCCGGAAAATAATTATTAAGACACAAATCGCACAAAACCGGAACACCCGAGGATTCGTCACAGCGATGATCAATAATCGTCCCTGCTGTTCCGTGGACTCTGTACGACACCCTATGCCGCCTAACATCTCCCGCATCGTTGTCGTGGCTGTACGGAACTGCTGTAATGGTACACGAGAGTCAGTACATTTGATACTTCATTTTGCGTGACAGAGGGCTAGCCCATCGCCGCGCTGTTTTGAATACGAGCATCGGTTCATATAACGTTTGGGGTTTTGCGTAGCTCAGGGTAAGTTAGCAAAAAACAATGAGCCGAGCGCGTGGGTTGGTTCCAGGAACAGAGTTCAGTTCAGGTTTTTTTGTCGCATTCCTGCGAGATGTGTAGGGATCAGAGCCGATTTAGCTGCGCGCTGAATAAATTATGAATAACTAAATAATGGAAGGTTATTACGGAACGATACGGAGAAAGCTATTATGTTGACTGCAAATGTACAATTGCGTTTGTTTGGTATGAGATGGCGAGTTTGACATCAGTAGTCTGAATATCATTCTAGTGACCTTTGTCTAGCGCGCTAGCGGTCGGGAAGGCTTAATTAATCGCAACAAGCTTTTATGGTCAGCGATCAACAGATTCTGTGTATCGGCAGTACCGAATGACTTGAGTGATAACCTACTGTTGATCATATTGAATATGCGTACACACAATTTGTAGAACGGCGGATCTGCATGGCATGGTTGAAATTAGACCCTGTGTAGTTAGTGATAAGAAGCTTCGCTTGGGCAGAGCCTGTTCGCAAAGGACGCCATTTTTTTTTCAGACATGTGGGGACTATAAATACGATTGCGGGGGAAGGGAGAGCATTCAGTCTCGGCGTTAAGCTACTGTGACAGTCGTCTTTCAGGAGTTCTAAACAGTTTTGGTCTGCCGTGTTACGCGTCAGAACTGGACGAATTGTGATTGCCAGTTTCAGTGGATTTTCGTGAGTGTCTGAAGCGCCGAGATATACCTCGGTTCCTATCCTTTAAATCAACCTACCCCAAATTCCAAAACTATCCTTGGGTCGTTAGATAAGAACTTGTAGGTAACTGATCTGAGTCTGAGTCTGGGCTTGGAGCGACCCTAAATTCCTTTTCCTTCACCATAGGGTTCCTGGATTGGCTCTTAGGATATTCGCGGGCTAATCCTCTCCTCATTCCTTTCGAGTAGCGAGTTTTGAAATTCCCACACACACAGTCATTAAACATACAAGCACATTCAAATCAAACTCAACCATTTCGAGTGGTGTCGATAATGGACGTGGTATAACACTAGGTTTTTAGACTAGGCTAGACAGGAGTTTAGTTGCGGCTAAACCTAGGTTGGCAGGGCATAGGGAGACTGTTTGATCGATGAGGTTCCGCAGATGGAAATAACAAATTCAGAACAAAATTAAACCGGTGTCAATACAGATAACCTATCCTGTTGATATTTTGACATTTGAGTGTTGTCGGGGACGCGCGAAGAGATCAAATTACAGTCTAAAGTTCATTGTTTAGGACCGGGTAGATTGTTTTGCCTTGCCTTGAGTCAGTTTGGATTCAAGTTGCATCTTTAAATTAATTGTAAATTTCGCTGGAGGTCTAATGTGTAGGCTGAGTCAAATATATATGATTAGGCTCAGTCGAGGACGTGCTGAGGTTAGTGGAATTCATAGTTCGGTATTTATCGAACTATGCACTTCGCTATGGTGAGGGTTAGATCTCCTAAAGCGCTAATGACTACGTTTCGATAACATCCAGCTCAAATTGCGCAGAGTTGAAGGTTTCAAAACGTTACGGACCTTTTGAGGTAACCGCTGGTTCAAACCCATTTCGGAAAATCAAATCGCAATTGTGTAAACCGGTCTTTTCGGATCGTTATTGCCGTGAACTAATTATATAATTGGAACCACCACAAGCCGCTACTAGCGAGCACATGAAATATCATTGAGTACTCACGTCGTAAAACTACGACGGATATCTATACGATATCCCAAACAAATATTACAAATCGTGGTCGACCACTAAAAGAAGTTCCAAGCGCCCATATATACAAAAAAATAAATGGGTACCATCACACAAAATACAACAACGATCGATCTGGCGCAATACACCGCTAACTGATGCGAATTACCGGCTTGCGGACATATATGCTTTCTCTGTCTAACTTGAAACTCTAAATTCCTGAACCAATCTTCCGCTCGACTATTGTACGCCTAACGAACTTCTCAACGAACGACAAATTCAAACTTATCATTCTTAACTAACAAATTTTACAGCTGAATCGGGACATCTCTTTTTGGGGTAGGTAGAATAGACGATCATAGCTACTGATAGCGGTGGCTAGACCTTAGCCGTTATGCCGTTACAGAGTTTCTGGTGCCGAGACCGAAGGATATCCTAGATAGTCTGATATCTAGATATTATATAAGAATCAAGGTCTAACGCGTTACTTTTAAAAATAACACAACGTAGAAACGATTTTAAACGGTTCAGTTTTGTAAATAAGAAATAAGCAAAAAAAAGGGGCATTGTTTTCACAATTCTTCGGACGAGCTACGGCGGTTTAGTGTTCAGGAATAATGGCCGGCCGGCTTAGAAAAAACGTTAGTCGGGTAGTACAAGACGACTCACTTTCGCAGACAAGTGGTTTAAATAATGAGATGGCGTCAGGACAGGTGACTCAATTGTTATCTGAAATTGTGAATAGATTAGACAGTTTGGAACGGGCTTCAAGTACAAGTAGGACTTCGGACAGACAGACTGACAGACAGGAACAAGAGACGTTTGAACAATCGGTAGAAAAACGTCAATCGTGCATTGTGAAAATGACACAGAAGTTGCCGACATTCGATGGGCGGAGTTCGGAAAATCCGATGATTTTCTTAAGAGATTTAAAGGCTTATATTAAAGTCTCGGGAGATAGTTCTAGGGCTTTGATATGGGCAACGGATAGTTTGGTAGGAATTGCAAAAGTTCGAATGAGCATAAACAGAGACTCATGGCGAACCTATTCGGATTTTGAAAAAGATTTCAGAGAGGTATTCTGGGGTGATAATGAACAGGAATTAATTAAACAAAGATTCCTAACTGCGAAGTTTGATTCTAAGAAAGGTCAAAGTATGGAAGAATTCTTTGCCTCTCAATTGAATAGCATATATGAGCTTACGATACCGTTTACTGATACGGAGAAAATCAACACGATTTTCAGACAGTTGCCGCGTGATATTCAGGTAGCGTTTTTTGCTAGAAAGGAACCAATGACTATACGAGATGCGGTCGAGTTCCTTCGGCATTTAGAACGGAATGTCGATGGGGAATTAAGTGCGTTGCTAGGTTCGGAGACAATGAATACGAATAACGTAAGGCGGAATAGCTACATGCGTGGGCAATATCGAGCTATGCGAGTAAATACGATACGATATAATGCGGTGAGTCGTAGGGATAATTATAACGCGGGAACAAAGGCGCGAAACGAATTTGGGACGCGCGCTCGCGGTTATTTTCGCGGTAGAGGTAGACAGCCTCAGGCTAGTTTCAAGGCAATAGGGTTCCAAAGGGGCAATGATAGTTCAGGAGATACAGAGGCAGGGCAAAGTTCAAGTGACAGGAATAATGCGATAAGTTCGAATTCAAAAAACTATTGGACTCGCGCGGGTCGTTCGCGCTCAGATATTTATTACGTTTTGGATGGACAGCCGATCAAATTGGAAAAAAACATAGACTGTATGAATTGTGTAATTTGGATTCGAATGTGGGTGTGAATGAATTTATTCAATTATTAGCGCATAAAGCGCACGGATATGCCGTGTGTTTAGATGAAAAATCGAGATTGAATTGTAGAGATCGAAATGACAGGCGTTTACATACGATATTCAGAGACGACGATTCGACTGAGTGTGGGCGCGATTTATGTAGTACATTGACATTACCTGAGATAGATGTGCGTATTGGGAATGTTGTTGTAAGGAGTTTGATTGATTCGGGCAGCGAAATCAGTGTAATTAGTCGGAGAGTGTACGATGAAGTGTGCAGGCAATTGGGAAAACCGACGGAAATACCGATTCCAAGTTTGAGAATCACAGGTGCATTTGGGGTCAGTAAGGAAAAGGTTGATAAGTTAGTTACGTTACCATTAACAATAGGTGAATGCGTTATCGATACTCCAATGCTAGTTATTAACAAGGGTGCCTAAATATTTAATTTTAGGGTTTGATTTTATACAACAGACGCGAGCCAGTTTAATGTGTGAGGGTAATAAGAGGCTAATTATACGAAGCGCCGGGCGGATGTGTGAAATACCATTAGGTACTGGTCCTAATCAGGATTCTTGCTGTTGTACAATGGAAGTACAGAACCAAGATACCAATAGAAATATGATAGAGGAATATGTGAATAATTCATCAATACCTGTTGAACACAAAACAAAGTTATTGCCGGTGTTAAATAAACATGCAGAGTTGTTTAGCGATAGGGTAGGTCGGACAAATAAATATATACATGAGATAAAAATGAGAGATGAAACGCCTTTCGTAAAACGAAGCTATCCCATACCGTTCGCATATCGCGATAAAGTAACAAAACGTTTGGAAGAAATAGAACAGATAGGTATTATTAGCAGGCAATCTACGGATTTCAGCAGTCCATTGACTTGTGCACTAAAGAAGTCAGGGGAGGTCCGTATATTGCTAGATGCACGACAATTAAACACGGGAATGGTTGGGGAAGTTGAAACTACACCTTTAATGAGTGAGATATTGCAATCGGGGCGCCGGATAAACTACATAGGGGTTATTGATATCAAAGATGCGTATTTTTCTATACCATTATCAGACGAATCTAAACGATACACGGGTTTTGTATATCAAGGCAGAAGTTATGTTAACAACGTTTTACCTCAGGGGTTGAAAACCAGTGTGGGTTCATTTTCGAGGGCGATGGACTTAATTTTAGGGCCAGAGGTTAGGTCATATTGTTTAAATTTTGTTGACGATTTGGCGATTTTAACTGAGGGTGACTTCGATCAGCATTTGTCTCAAGTGGACACGGTTCTGAGTAAATTGATAGACGCGGGCTTCACATGCAAACTAAAAAAATGCGAGTTCGCACAAAAAAAGGTCAAGTTATTGGGGCATATTTTGTCTACACAAGGTTTGCAAATGGACCCGGACAAAATTGAAACACTTAAATTATATCCGTCACCCAGAACTGTCAGGCAATTGAGGGCGTTTTTGGGGTTCATAAATTACTTTCGGAGGTTCAAAAAAAATTTTGGAACGTTAACACAGCCCTTGTACAATTTATTACGGTCTGGAGTCAAGTTAGTCTGGAGTGCGCAGGTGCAGAGCGCTTTTGACGAGATAAAAAAACCATTCTCAGGAAGTATAATATTGAGTCAGCCATTGGCGGGAAAAACGTATTATGTCCAATGCGACGCCAGCGCTATAGGAATTGGGGGCTATGTTTATCAATTAGATGATTCGGGCCAGGAACGAATCATAGGGTTTTGTTCGCAGGCATTTAAGGGAGCTCAAACTAGATGGTCTGTCAGCGAACAGGAAATGTATGCAGTTATATACACTTTGAAGCGATTTGAGATATATTTGCGGGGAGAAAAGGTTATTATTAGAACTGATCATAAAAGTTTGACGTTCATTAAGTCGTGGACTTTATTGGGGGCACGCGTAACTAGGTGGGTTATGTTTTTAGAGCAATTCGATTACGACATAGAATTTGTGCGAGGGACTGATAATCAAATTGCCGACACGCTAAGCAGGCAAATAGCAGGACCTGGAGGCATGGATGACAGTATGAATGTTCAGCCGGGAATATTCTGGTTTCAGGCATCGAATACCGCAAGTGTTATTTCGAGTTTACGGGACATTGAGAGATTACAAAGCGAAGATGAGCGGTTAAATCGAATTAGCGGTAGTATCACACGTAGGGTGGTAGATTCGGAAACGAGAGGGTTTGATAATTACAAGCTAGTAGGTGATACGTTATATTTTCACGTGCCGAAGCGGAACGTACAGTTGCTAGTAATTCCGAAATCACTACAGGAGGAACTAATTTTACACATTCATGAAGAAATAGGTCACTACGGCAGATATAAAATATTAGCACTGATGAAGGACAGATATTATTTTCTTCATATGAGTAGGGTGATTAGCACGGTGATAAGAAGTTGTGACATATGTCAAAAGGTCAAACCAAGTACTAACAATACCGTTGGTCCTTGTACACCGGTGTTGGCGGAAAAGTTGGGTGAGAAAGTTTTCTCGGACCTTTATGGGCCATTGCCCGTAGGTAAATTCGGATATCAATATATATATGTGATTCAAGACGTGTATAGTAAAGTAATAAAAATGTATCCAATGCGAAAAGCTACAGGTAGGAGCGTGCTCGCTTGTACAAAGAGATTTCATAGGGAAATACCTATCGAAACTATAATTACGGACTCAGGACCACAGTTCATATCGAAAGTTTGGGAATTTGGTCTCAAACAGCTAGGTATTCGGGTCACTCATACGTCGGTGTATTGTCCAAATTCTAATAGCGTAGAAAGAGTGAATCGCGAGCTAGGTCGACTAATTAGAACTTATTGCGGCGGAAGTAATCGTAGTTGGGTCGACGTGTTACCGGACATTCAAAATTGCTACAATAATATCAAACATACAAGCACAGGCTTAGCGCCTGATGAGTGAGCGTTTGGTAGGCGGGAACCGTTAACTATTGACAAGGAATTAGGCGATGAATGGTTATTAGGTCATAGTATGCGAGATACGGAACAGGTGCGGAATGTAGCGATAGAAAACTCTAAAAGTTCTAGTGAACGACGTAAGCGACAGGCAGACAAACGGCGTAAGTTAGAAGTCTATCGTATAGGTGATTATGTGAAACTTAAGACTTTTGTGCGTTCAAATAAAGAACATAAAATCATGCGGAAATTTTCATTGTTGTATAAAGGGCCTTATGTTATTTCGGCAGTGGTATATCTGAACTGTTATACTTTAGTAGATCCGGTTTCAAATGAGATATTGGGTAACTTCAATACTATAAATATAGCCAGGTATTATGTGAGGACGAATAAGGGCGTAGACAAATAAAAAAAGGATATATAATTAAGCTGAAAGCTGTAAATTTGAGTAACTACTTGTAGATTTAAGGATCTTGCATGGTTTAGAAAGGGAAAAAAAATATGTATATATATATTAATACGAATTAGGATAAGTTGCGGGTAAGCGAGGTTGTATAGTTAGATAGATAAATAAGATAAGACAGGAGAGAGCTCAATCGAGTTGTGTAAATATTATATGCATAATTGACAGATTCATCGGTCTGTGTACATGATTTGAGATGTCCGTACATATAGAGTAGATATGGACAAAGCATGGGTAGCATAGTAGTAATGAGATCCTTGCGCCATGTTTAACTGAGATAAACAGTGTCTCAAGGTCTGGGAGGGGGCTGTAATGGTACACGAGAGTCAGTACATTTGATACTTCATTTTGCGTGACAGAGGGCTATCCCATCGCCGCGCTGTTTTGAATACGAGAATCGGTTCATATAACGTTTGGGGTTTTGCGTAGCTCAGGGTAAGTTAGCAAAAAACAATGAGCCGAGCGCGTGGGTTGGTTCCAGGAACAGAGTTCAGTTCAGGTTTTTTGTCGCATTCCTGCGAGATGTGTAGGGATCAGAGCCGATTTGGCTGCGCGCTGAATAAATTATGAATAACTAAATAATGGAAGGTTATTACGGAACGATACGGAGAAAGCTATTATGTTGACTGCAAATATACAATTGCGTTTGTTTGGTATGAGATGGCGAGTTTGACATCAGTAGTCTGAATATCATTCTAGTGATCTTTGTCTAGCGCGCTAGCGGTCGGGAAGGCTTAATTAATCGCAACAAGCTTTTATGGTCAGCGATCAACAGATTCTGTGTATCGGCAGTACCAAATGACTTGAGTGATAACCTACTGTTGATCATAGTGAATATGCGTACACACAATTTGTAGAACGGCGGATCTGCATGGCATGGTTGAAATTAGACCCTGTGTAGTTAGTGATAAGAAGCTTCGCTTGGGCAGAGCCTGTTCGCAAAGGACGCCATTTTTTTTTTTCAGACATGTGGGGACTATAAATACGATTGCGGGGGAAGGGAGAGCATTCAGTCTCGGCGTTAAGCTACTGTGACAGTCGTCTTTCAGGAGTTCTAAACAGTTTTGGTCTGCCGTGTTACGCGTCAGAACTGGACGAATTGTGATTGCGAGTTTCAGTGGATTTTCGTGAGTGTCTGAAGCGCCGATATACTGGGCTTGGAGCGACCCTAAATTCCTTTTCCTTCACCATAGGGTTCCTGGATTGGCTCTTAGGATATTCGCGGGCTAATCCTCTCCTCATTCCTTTCGAGTAGCGAGTTTTGAAATTCCCACACACACAGTCATTAAACATACAAGCACATTCAAATCAAACTCAACCATTTCGAGTGGTGTCGATAATGGACGTGGTATAACACTAGGTTTTTAGACTAGGCTAGACAGGAGTTTAGTTGCGGCTAAAACTAGGTTGGCAGGGCATAGGGAGACTGTTTGATCGATGAGGTTCCGCAGATGGAAATAACAAATTCAGAACAAAATTAAACCGGTGTCAATACAGATAACCTATCCTGTTGATATTTTGACATTTGAGTGTTGTCGGGGACGCGCGAAGAGATCAAATTACAGTCTAAAGTTCATTGTTTAGGACCGGGTAGATTGTTTTGCCTTGCCTTGGGTCAGTTTGGATTCAAGTTGCATCTTTAAATTAAATGTAAATTTCGCTGGAGGTCTAATGTGTAGGCTGAGTCAAATATATATAATTAGGCTCAGTCGAGCACGTGCTGAGGTTAGTGGAATTCATAGTTCGGTATTTATCGAACTATGCACTTCGCTATGGTGAGGGTTAGATCTCCTAAAGCGCTAATGACTACGTTTCGATAACATCCAGCTCAAATTGCGCAGAGTTGAAGGTTTCAAAACGTTACGGACCTTTTGAGGTAACCGCTGGTTCAAACCCATTTCGGAAAATCAAATCGCAATTGTGTAAACCGGTCTTTTCGGATCGTTATTGCCGTGAACTAATTATATAATTGGAACCACCACAAGCCGCTACTAGCGAGCACATGAAATATCATTGAGTACTCACGTCGTAAAACTACGACGGATATCTATACGATATCCCAAACAAATATTACAAATCGTGGTCGACCACTAAAAGAAGTTCCAAGCGCCCATATATACAAAAAAATAAATGGGTACCATCACACAAAATACAACAACGATCGATCTGGCGCAATACACCGCTAACTGATGCGAATTACCGGCTTGCGGACATATATGCTTTCTCTGTCTAACTTGAAACTCTAAATTCCTGAACCAATCTTCCGCTCGACTATTGTACGCCTAACGAACTTCTCAACGAACGAGAAATTCAGACTTATCATTCTTAACTTACAAATTTTACAGCTGAATCGGGACATCTCTGGCGCAATACACCGCTAACTGATGCGAATTATGCTCGAACGTTACGGCGCGGAAGGTATACAAAGATGACACACCTGTGCGAGCCGCTGCTGCGCCGCCTCCGCCCCGAGATGTGCAGTCACAGGCTGATATGTCTGTCTGTGACGTATCTCTGCACAAACCCGATGACGTCGCGCACCATATTGGACTTGAAGAGTTAATTTACAAACTGGAGTCCCGTCTTGTAGCCAAAGTTGATGACGTCCTCAAGGAAATTCACGCAGTGAAGGCTGAGTTTACGCGGACCACTGACTTTCTCAGCGAGCAGATAGTCGATCTGACGAAGACTGTCCAGGCGGTCACCGGCCGAGTGGCCCACCTCGAGCAGGAGAACGAGCGCCTAAAAAATGAGCTCAAAGCCGTTTCTTGGGTACAGCGGGAAACAAATACATCTGGGCTCCAGGAGGTGATTGAGCAGCTGCGCTCTGACCTAAATGATCGAGAGCAAGTCACCCTCCTCAACGATGTGGAGATATCAGGAATACCCGAGTACGAAGCCGAGTCTTGCGTCCACATCATCTCCGCGGTGGCCTCTAAGTTGGGGATCTCTCTGGATCAGCGGGAAGTGGTAAATGCGGCTCGCGTCGGGCCGCGCCGCTCAACTGCGCTGCCGGGCGAATCAATACCCCGTCCGCGACCCATCATCGTATCCCTGGCCAGACGAGCGCTGAGAGACGACTTCATTCGGAGCTCCAGGGTGCGCAGAGGCACGGTCACCAGATCTCGGCCTTCCGCAGCATGATATACGCCGTATATATGTAAACGAGAGAATGACTAAAACAAATAGAAAACTATTCAGCCTGGCATGCGAGGCATCTCGCGTCCATCACTGGCGGTTTGTTTGGTCGAGAGAGGGGCGTATTCAAGCCAAGCGCGATGAGTCATCTGCGGTGCACCGGATCCGTAACGAAAAGGACCTACGGGTTTTTGAAAATATTACTGTTAGTGCTTAATTTTACTTCTTGCATTATGCTTTGCTTGAACTTGCTACTAACCAGGCTCTCAACCGGATTTTGTATGCTTTCGGACTATTATATTTTGCATTTCTATTTTGTTCCCCGCTGCAGTATTTATTTTTACTTGTTTGTTTGTTTTTGGCAATTCCTGCCGCATTATTATTGTGCGAACTCGCGAGGTTGGTGTGGGTATCTGTAATTGAGGTATGGCGTTATAAAATCGTAAATCTACATGAACAATCTTGTAGAGAAATAATTATACTAGCCGCTATAATTCACATTTTAATTTATCAATGTGACTGCTCATTTGACATTAGACATATGTTACTAATTATTTATATCATAATCAATTATATATCTTTTGACAACTGTATATATTTATTTCTAAATAGGTAATACATATTATTCCTGGACTGCATCATGCTTGCTTAATTTAGTTTACCCGTACCCGGAATGCCACTTTGTACAAGCAATTTCTCCATTATCAATTTTGCGCAATGACTACCAAGTCTAAGCACTTCAAGTTGGGTCTTTTCAATGCCGGCTCGCTGGGCACAAAGCACGACGAGCTCGAGGTCGCAGTCACGCGCGAATCGCCTGATATCCTTGCGATAAATGAAACATGGCTGCGCGCAGGCGAGGAAGCGCACGCGCCTACTATTCCGGGATACAGGTTACGTCATGTCCCACGTAATCGTAAAGTCCGCTCGGGGGGGGAGGAGTAGGTTTTTATGTCAAAATGGGGATTTCTGCACGAGTATGTACTCATCCTCCTGCTCCAGATTCCATTGAACAGTTTTGGCTTAGAATGACTTTAAATACGCGTAAACTTATTGTAGGAACAGCATATCGGCCTCAATGGGTTAATACAGATGTTTTTCTTGATGCGATTACCGAATCCATCTCGTCTTTTACAAATTATGACTACATTATTTTGATGGGGGACTTTAACATAAATCTGCTTTGTAACAACAATACTACGAGCAAAGTTAACCAATTGCTCGACTCTTTAAATCTTAAAAACTGTGTTACAGAGCCAACACACTACACCTCTCACAGCCAAACTTTGATTGATCTGATTTGTACGGATGCGCCCGTAGGCAATGTCTCAGTGCTAAGTATCCCAGAGCTTGGTGGTCACGCATTGATAACGTGCAGCCTTAAGATAAGGAGGGAAAGGATACCGCCCAAAACAGTTACTTTTAGAGCTTTAAAAAATATAGACGTAGCCCAATTTAACGAGGACATTTCGAAATTACCCTGTCTAGATGTCAAAGCGGATTCTAATATCGATGTAAATGCCGCTGTATCGTTTATTACCTCTTCTTTGATAGCCTTGTTTGATCGTCATGCGCCTGAAAAAACAAAAACAATTAGGGAGGAAAATAAGCCGTGGCTCACATCTAACATTGTCCACATGATGTACCTACGTGATAAAGCGCATGTCAATTGGTCCAAAACAAAATCAGATGCACATAAACTATACTACATAAATCTTAAACATCTGGTCAACTCCAGCATGTTTTTTGAGAAAAAGGCCTATTATGAACAGCACATAAAGCGCAATGTGACTAATGGTAAGGCGCTTTGGAAAAATCTAAAAAAATCTGTGTTACCGGATCAGAAATATGCACCGCTTCCAGAACATCTCCAACATCCTGACATTATAAACAATCATTTTTTGAATATTCCCAATAATTATAATTTTAACTTAACTTATTTGACATATCTTGAATCTAATAGACATCGCGATAATATTTATCTCAAATTAAATACCATTGATGAATCAGAAATCTTGAAAATAATTTTGGATTTACCATCAAATGCCATGGGCTGCGACAAAATAAATAGAGACATGATCATTTTGTCTCTTTCATTCACCCTGAGTCATATTACTACTGTGGTAAATGGGTCCATTCTATCGTGTAGTTTTCCCGATCAATGGAAGATAGGGACAATCAACCCACTTCCCAAAAATAACAACCCCTCAGATTATACCTTAGGCCAATAAGCATATTACCTTATTTTTCGAAGATTTTGGAAACGGTTGTATATAAGCAAGTGATCGCCTACTGTGAGGAAAACGATGTCCTGCCGGAACGCCAATCTGGGTTTCGTAAGCATCATAGCACGTCCTCCACCTTGCTTGACGTTATCGACATCATTTTGGGAAATCAAGATAACAAAAATGGTACGATTCTGGCTCTTCTAGATTTTTCTAAAGCGTTTGACTCCTTAAACTTAGAATTGCTGAACTCTAAGTTAGTTTATTATGGGTTCAATAATGAAACGATCAGGTGGTTCCAAAGCTATTTATCCAATAGAGTGCAGCAAGTGGTCATTGGCAAGGCAGATGTATCTTTAGTTAAGTCGGATTTGCAACAAGTAAGAAGGGGAATTCCTCAAGGGTCAATCTTGGGTCCGCTCCTTTTCAGCATTTACACAGCTGACATAGTTACATGCATAAAATCCTGTAGTTACCATCTCTATGCAGATGACCTACAAATATTTGTCTCTGCAAACACTAGTAACATCGATGATGCAGTACACGCTTTGAATGAGTACTTAGATCGTATCTACAGATGGTGTGTACAAAATGGCTTATTACTAAATAAAAGCAAGTCTAAAGCAATGATTTTGGGTACAAAAACACAAACCGATAAAATAATGGCACTACATCCCGCGATTATGATTGGGAGGGAGCCGCTGAGCTTTGTAAGCGAAGCGCGTAATTTGGGTGTGGTTATGGACTGTCACTTAAGATTCGAAAAGCATGTGGTAGAGGTAGCAAGAAACTGTTTCTTCCGGCTTAGAGAACCGGCCTCCAGAACCTCGAGATTACAGGTGTACCTGAAAAGGAAGGCGAATCTGCGACGGGCCTAGTCAGGAAAATCGCATCGCATTTGGGAGTTGAGCTAGGGCCCGACGACATCGAGTTCGCTCATCGTGTACAGCCGTTTCGCGCGCAAAGTGGCCGGCCGCGTGCGCTAGTCGTGCGCTTCAGGCAGAGACTGATGAAGGACGCCGTGTACGCTGCGTCGCGCAAGACCGCACACAGAGACCTCAACAACACGCACATCGGCCTACCCGGGAATGCCGAACGCATCCACGTAAACGAACACCTGACATTACATAACAAGAATTTGTTGAAGCTGTGTAAAGCCAAGGCAAAGCAAATGTCGTATCAGTTCACATGGACAAAAAACTGTCGAATCTACGTGCGGAAAGCAGAAAAAGCTCCCTACATACAGGTTTCCTCGGAAGCGGACCTGAAGAAAATTATTGCATAATATTACTATTACTACTGTGTACCCCCCCTGCTTTCCTATATCTGCCTCTTATTTATTTTAATATATTTCCCGCCGTTTGCGTTCCGTTCCCACCACACATCAACACACATACACACACTCACAAACATGCAATATACACCACATTGATTATAATGACTATGGAGAGATATACTAGGGCAATATTGGGACTCACGTACACTGGTGCGCTAAGT
Organism: Argyresthia goedartella; assembly: GCA_949825045.1. Classification (NCBI taxonomy): domain Eukaryota; kingdom Metazoa; phylum Arthropoda; class Insecta; order Lepidoptera; family Argyresthiidae; genus Argyresthia; species Argyresthia goedartella. The sequence continues at coordinate 19,189,759 of OX463828.1, forward strand.
CGTAGCTGTCGTTTCGTCCGCCTACTAGCCTCTGACACGATTGTTAGATGTTTGGATAATTATTTACTGCGAAATTATAAAAGGCAAAAATAATCATGTGTCAATGTTTTACCAGAACGTAAATGGACTTCGGACAAAAACGACAAGTTTTTATAACAAGGTTGCCGCTTTTAACTTCGATCTTATTTTTATTACAGAGACCAAACTCTGTGAAGGTTTTCTAAATGCAGAGTTTGCAGATCCAGACCGGTATAACATTTTCCGGCGTGACCGTGTGTCGGAGACGGCTGGCGGTGGTATAATGGCGCTGTGTGCGCCGGCGCTCGGCGCCCGGCCGCGGCCCGAGTGGGAGCGAGCCGACCACGAGTGTATCTGGCTAACAGTACCTGGGGCCGCGCTCGGCTCCGAGCGAGACTTGCACATAGCGCTCGTGTACCTACCGCCGGATGAAGAACTGCCTGTACGTGTACAGTGCTTCAATGAGGCGTTAAGTGAAGTCACTCAAAATAACTCTGAGGATTACTTCATGATAATCGGAGATTTTAACTTATCCTGCTTAAACTGGGATTCGGGTGAGCCTGTCTGTATGAAGAAAGGTACAACCGAATTTCAAAACTCTGCTATTAATTTGATTAATTTAATGGACTACCTTGGCCTTAAACAGTACAATTTGTTTAAAAATATCAGCAATAATGTCTTGGACCTAGTCTACACAAATTTTCCTATTGACGTACACAAAGCGACCTCCTCTGCAGTTAATGAAGACCGCTTCCACATTTCACTGGAGATTGAGTCCTTTGACTTAGCCATAAAAAACACGCCCTGCACCAGGCGTCTCCGTTATCAATTTCGCAAGGGTGACTATGATGCCATTGATAAACATCTGCGTGAAGCCGATTGGTCAGCCCTTAACGCCGGTACAGTCGATGACGCGGTCTGCATCCTAACATCAAATATTCAGGTAGCCATTGATAAATACATACCTAAGCTTACTACCTGCTCCTCCCGTCAATATCCGATATGGTATAGTCGCTCCCTAATTAACATTATTAAAGAGAAGAGCAAATGTCATAAAATGTGGAAAAAGCACAAAAATCCAATTGACTACAATGCATTTGCTCTTCTCAGAAGTCGTAGTAAGGCTGTGCAGGAGGAGTGCCATCAGGCCTATATTAGGATGGCGCAGGATGGGATCAAGAAAAATCCTAAACTCTTTTGGTCCTATGTAAAGTCTAGGAGGAAGGATGGCTCCGGCTATCCCAACAATATGACTCACGGTTCCAGAATGTTACAATCTGAAAAAGAAACTTGCGATGCTTTTAACACCTTCTTTAATAACATGTTTCAATCACCAGCCAACTCTTATCCGCCCCTTGAACTGCAGGAGCCCTCATACCACAGAATAAGTGCTAGTATATCCGTCACTGTTCAGCAAACTCACAAATTACTACGAGATCTTGATAGGAGCAAGGGTCCTGGCAGTGATGGTATACCGCCACTTCTTATATCGCGATGCGCTGAGTCCCTCGCTGTACCGGTGTCACAAATCTTTAACAAGTCCTTCCATGAAGGGATTTTCCCGGATGCTTGGAAATTTGCGCGCATTGTGGCAGTCCACAAGAAAGGTTCTAGATTGCCGGTAGAGAACTACAGACCGATTTCAATCCTTAATGTATTTAGTAAGGTCATGGAACGTATAGTTCACGAACATATATATAATAACATCGCTTGCAATATCCCCGGCGAACAACATGGCTTCGTAAGATCGAAATCCACAACCACTAACCTAGCTATATTTGTGAACGCGGTTCTTAGAGGTATGGATGACGGGGGTCAGGTGGACGCCATCTACACTGACTTCGAAAAAGCATTTGATAGGGTAGACCACGTTATTCTCATTCGGAAACTGGAGAAGCTGGGAATCCAGGGTGATCTGCTACGTTGGACCGAATCATATCTACACAATAGAAGTCAGGTAGTTGTGATCGGCGAGAATAAGTCAGACCGTACCACTATACCCTCAGGTGTCCCCCAGGGCTCTATTTTGGGTCCATTATTATATGTCGCTTATCTTTACGACATTGCTGACTGCTTTGAGCATGCTAACTTTCTCCTGTATGCTGACGACAAAAAGATTTATATGAACATCAAGTCTACACATGATTGCCTCAGCTTGCAGGAGGATCTTAATCGGTTGACATTGTACTATATAAAAAACCGCATTAATGTCAATTCGTCTAAGTGCAATGTCATCACCTTCACCAGGCGCACTAAGCCTATAACACACAATTATCTGCTTGACAACGCCCCGATTCATAGGGTGAAATCCGTCCGAGATCTGGGTGTTCTGTTGGACTCAAAGATGACATTCGAAGACCATATAGTGGCCATCACAAAAAAGGCGTACAGAAATCTGGGCTTTATCTTAAGAGTGTGCAAGCCGTTCAAGGATGTGAGCTGTGTGCGTATTTTATTCTTTGCCTATGTCCGGAGTATCCTTGAGTACTGCAGCACTGCCTGGAATCCGCGGTATGCAGTACACGAGGACAGGTTGGAACGCATACAATCAAAATTTATCAAACACCTGAACTTTCGCGATTGTTACCGTAACACCGACTATGATACAGCGTGTCATCACTATAATCTACACAGCCTTCGAGATCGCCGCATTCTTTTAGACATGCAGTTCTTGCACAATGTTTATCATGGCCATGTTGACTGCCCCGAGTTGGTCAGCGAGCTGCTGCGACTTAGAGCACCAACCACGCGAACCCGACAAACTTCTGTCCTCCATGTCCCCTTCGCCCGCACAAACTACGCGGCCAACTCCCTCAACTGCCGCCTTCCGCGTACATACAATGACCACTTTGCACATCTCGACATTTTCCACATGTCGCGGGGTGAGTTCAAGCGGCACCTACTGCTACAGCTTACCAAAAGTAATGAAGACGGTGTATAGCTGGGTATTTCGGCTTATCATGTCTCTCATAACTACAAGACCTTAAATATCTCTCACTCGCACTCACACTCACACATTAACATCATAAACAAACACGACGACATAACCTTACACACACTCCACTCTCCTTCCCTCCCGTCCCATCACATCCAATATCTTATGTATATCACCCCTACCAATTATGTCTGGCCTATAAAATATAAGTCATTAATTGGCCTTTGCTCAGTTTAAGTTATTGCCTATTTTCAAATGTTTTGTGCTGTTGACTTTGTAACATAAATAAATAAATAAATAAATAAATAAATAAAATAAATAAATAGAGTCTTGTACAAGCTCCGAAGATATCTCAATGTAAACACACGAATACTTCTCTGTGATTCTTTGGTGATGTCCAAAATTAACTACGCCTTTACTGCTTATGGCCCTTGCTTAAATGCTAAATCCCATAAACTGCTTCAATGCGTTCAAAATGCCTGTGCCCGATTTTGTTTTAATATTCCTGCTCGCACTCACGTTACTCCTTTCATAAATAATGCAAACTTGCTAAAAATGAAAAACCGACTTAAGCTATTTATGGCAACACTTATGTTTGGAGTCATGAAACATCATAAGCCAGAGTATTTATATAAGAAACTTGTTTGGCGCTGGACATTAAAGGGAGATCGCAACTGTATCAGACTATGCACAAAGCCGCTTAGTATGCCGCGGCACCGGACTTCTGCGTTTCGTGGTAGCTTCCGGTTCCAGGCTACTAAGTGCTGGAACGACCTACCTCCGCCACTTAGACAGCTTGAAAGTAAAGTAGCCTTTAAGAATTCATTAAAAAAACTCTTTTGGGCTCACAAAAGATGCTCCCCTAGCCCCGCCTGCATTATTAATACATAAATAAATTGTAATCAACTAATTATAAAATAAATTCAGCTATACTCTATTATTATTATTATATTCTTTATTCTTTATTATCTACATAACAGCATTCTATATCGTATTCAATTAACCAATACTAACTAATCCTACTAATATTATCAATTTGTATAGTATAAACTTATACCTTTTAAACTAAAAGTATACACTAACAAATAAGTCAGGTACCTTCTGTTAATGCTTTCAGTTGAGCACGCCGTCTCCCTTGTTCCGGTACTGACGGAAGATCAGCGCCTGAGGAGTCTACTTCTTAGGCACATGCTGAGTCAGAACCTTTTTGCAGATGCCACACCACCCTCAGTTCTAATGCGATATAGGTACTTTGGTACCTATGTCCTACCTGTCTCAAGGTGTAATTACTTTAACTATAGTTTCTAGTTGTTTCTGAATGTTTATAAGTATTTTTGTTTTCTGCGATGTTATTTTTGTTAAGTGGTACCAATGTTATTTTTTGTTAAGTATCTGCAATGTTTTGTGTGTGGTTGTGCGCTTATGCAAATAAATAAATAAATAAATAAATAAATAAATAAATAAATAAATAAATAAATAAATAAATAAATAAATAAATAAATAAATAAATAAATAAATAAATAAATAAATAAATAAATAAATAAATTACCGGCTTGCGGACATATATGCTTTCTCTGTCTAACTTGAAACTCTAAATTCCTGAACCAATCTTCCGCTCGACTATTGTACGCCTAACGAACTTCTCAACGAACGAGAAATTCAGACTTATCATTCTTAACTTACAAATTTTACAGCTGAATCGGGACATCTCTTTTTGGGGTAGGTAGAATAGACGATCATAGCTACTGATAGCGGTGGCTCGACCTTAGCCGTTATGCCGTTACACTGCCATGATGTTGATTCGCTGTGTCACCTTAACGACTGAATAACATGATCATTTTTTCCCGAATTCATCAACCAGGTATATAAGAACCCGGGTATACCTATCATGGGAAGAACGATAAAATTTAAGGTCAACCATTGACCACATTTCCTGTTACATAGCACCAGACATTTTTTATTTCGTGTTATAAAAAAATATATCTATTTCCGCTCATTATTTCTTATATCTGTAGTTTTGTTTAACTTATTAAATGTATTATATATATTCGTTCTGAGAAAAATAAAAGCTTAAGTTCCCTTCACACGACGCTATTTTGCTTGCTGGATTGTCTTGCTTGATGTAGCTGCTGGGTTTCAAATGTGCTGTGGCGATAGATATTGATAAAGTTTTTTAACGGTTGGTTCACACGATGCGAGTTTCAATGCTGGATGTTATAAGCTGGTGACAGCTCTGATGTCAACAGAAATGGCTGATGCCGGCCGCGAGATAAAAAACTACTTTCCGATTGGTTCTCACTCAAGTCCAGGAATAATCTAGCACGAAAAATAGCACATGTCCTATTAGTAGGATCCAGCATGCGTCCACGCAACACAGCCCGCAGTGACGTCATTTTCCGTCTCCGCAGCTAGATCAGTTGCCAGCAGTGGCCCGAGCAGACAATAACCTGCTGTCAATCGAGAACTTTCGTCAGCTATTTCTTGGACCCATCGTCTACCGAGCTCTGCACATGGCTCAGCCCTCTTACTTGGCTCGACTTCTCACTGTACGTGATCTTTGTCGTCCTAGTCGTCGTGGTGCCAGCTCGGCGCAGCTCCTGGTTCCTAACTGCAGGACCGATGTATATAAGGAGTCTTTCTCTGTGGCAGCTCCTCAGCTGTGGAATTCTCTGACCGATGATATCAAACTAGCTAATTCTGTCTCCTCATTTAAAGCACTACCTTGTGCATGGCTCATTGACCAGGAGGGTAGCATGGTTGCTCCTTAACCATCCATGCTAATTGCTTGTTTTGCGGCTTGTCTCACTGTCTTAACTACTCTATTTCTAATTATACTTACATGACAATGGTACTTTCTGCTCTGTATTAGTCCCTCGGGACTATTTTTTTTTTTAACTTTTATGCTTTTTTCTCGACTATTCTATGTAAATATTTGTTTAATTTTCTAAACAATAAAACTCTAAGAAAACATCTACTCACGAGTCGCTTCATCCTCCATTCAATCTCGTCTACCAGAGATCCATTCGCCGTTTAAATATATGAATCTCAGATATACGCTCTCGAGTTTTATGACAAAGCTATCATATCAGCAGCTATCATATCAGGAGCATCTAATCTAATCCATTACTGATAACTTTTTCCTTAAGTACATGACGGTTACGATCAATATTTCCGAAAAAGTAAAAAGATTGAGTACCATAGTAATAAGTAGGTACCGGAGTCAACAACCACAATAACAGCAGCGGTCAGTCACATACTCGGGTGAGTAAGATCAATATGTAAGTATAATCGGACATTAAATCAACGGCGGAAGAAGTAAGCATTAGCATATTAAAATTTTACCTGCAGTTTTTCGACACAGACAGATGGCATGAGAGCTAGCTTTTCTGACAACGAGCCTCCGACAAACTTTATATTTATCATAATCCCTTGAAAATAGAATTTCGCTCTTCGATTTAATTGCTGATTGGTAAAATGAGGTTAGGCCCAGAAAAACTGACTGAAAGAAAGATAAAAAAAGAGAAATCTATCATAAAAACGAAATTTGATATTATGTTTGAGGCCAGAAGAGCAAAAAAAATGCAGTATTATTTAAAAATTACGAAAACAAGAACAGAGAAAGTGACAGAAGAGAATTGATGACATACTTAATGACATATCTCCAAATTCTCCATCTATTTTTCAGGAAATCAATGTACTTGAAGAAAAAATGTACCCACTCCACCTGCGGCTCCTGGTGCATCTTTGGATGGAAATAAAGAATGAGGAAGAAAAAAATGAGAAGACATAGAACAAAAATGTATAAAGAAATTTTTAAATTACGAATCGAAGCAGATATGTGGAAGAAGAAATGCGAAAAATATAAGAAGAGAGCTCAGCACAAAGAAAATAAATTACGATTATTAAAATAAATTGGTGAAAGACAATGAACCAAAACAGAAGATGAGGAAATCCAATACAAAAACCAGTGCCAAGAAAATTAAAGTTCGAAGCGGATAAAACATATAAAAAAGCATATTCATGAACACAGAAGCGTTGCAAAAGAATAAAACGATAAAATAAAGTTTTCACACCTTTCATTGGGAAAAGTAAGTTTTGCTCCACGACGAGAGGGAGCAAAATGCTACTTTTCTGTTCAAGCTACTTTTTTTATTTATTGATTGGCATGTAGCATTTACGCAATGTACATATTGAACACAGATTAAAATAATCGAATGTAATTATTAAATTACATTACAGTCGACTAAGATGACGTAGTCGATTAAAAACGAACATGTTTCAAGTTTTAACTTTAACAACATTATATGAAAATTTATGAATTTTTCGTGATATTAAAAAAATGTCACAATAAATTATTTGTTTTTTATTGAAATCAAAACTATCGATGACTTTTATTGTGATATAGTGAATATTGATATTCGAAACCATTGTAATATTCGATTCGATTATTTTTACAAATTAGTAAAAGTACACAGGAATATTTTTTCAGTGGTGACTTTTCCCTAATCCTTCACAATCCACCATTATAAAAAAAGGTTTTGTTTATGTTGTTCGATTACTGTAAAAGTGGTGAAAGTATAATTCAAAGTATAGTTATTTAATTTTTTTGAGCATTTAATTTAAATTTTCCTCATAGTCGGTGTGAAAAGTTGTATGTGTCACTCAGGAGCAAAATTATTTTCGTCATGGGCGTTAACGCTTGATTCTCCCTTCACTCTGGATTCAATGTACCGACCTCGCCGTAAATACATCATTTTGCTCCCTTGTGACACAAATAACTATTTGGTATAGAAGGAAAAATCAGAACCACAACAATTGCGCGGAGTGGAAACACAGAGATCACAAAGGAAATTAAAAGTTTCTTCATAAGAGATGATGCATCTACAATTACCGCAGGAAAAAAAGGAATTGTATGGAAAGGACGAGCAAAAGTACAAAAACGCTGCTTGTTGGATTATATGACAAATCTGTTCAAAGCTTTCAAAACGGAGAAACCAAGTGTTAAATGCTTTTATTTTAATTTCGCCAAACATCGACCATTCTACGTAGTCAGACCAACAGTGGATGTAAGACTAAAGTGCCTCATGCGCAAACTAAGACAATAGCTTTAAAAAGAAAGGATTAGTGCGACAGATATAAGAACACTGATTGTGGAAACCATTTATGACAGTTATAAAGCTTGAATGGGTATTGTGTCCAATATCAAGACAAATGATAAAAATAAAAGACGTTATTTTCAGGCATTTGTAGGTGTTTATTTAATGTAAGAAAGCCTTTTGTAATCCAAAGTGATTTTTATAAATGTTTATAAATGAAGACTGCAGGTGTGTAAGGAAGTTAACTAGTTATTTAAAATATGTTTTTTTATTTTGTTAAGAGATTCATATTCATATTCTTTATTGCATAGATAATATAAATATACAAACAGTTTAGAAAAATGTTATGAGCAAAGGCGAGCTTATCTATAAAAAGAGATTTGATTTATTTCGTTTAAAATTACATTAATTTATATTCCAGGCAAGAAAATCCTGTAATACGTGGGGCGCACTATAAGTTTCCGGAATGAATATGAAAAAATACTATTAAAGGTACAAAATTAATTTATTGTTTTTCAAAATAATCTCCCTTGGCGTCTATGCACTTTTTCATTCGATGAAACCAGTTTTGAAAACTTTTGTGCCACTCCTCTGTGGTGACCTCTGAAACGTGTTTTTCATACTCCTCGACAGCCTCTTCTGGTGATGAAAATCGTTGACCGCGTAATTGGTTCTTAATTTTTGGGAACAGAAAAAAGTCACATGGTGCCAGGTCGGGACTGTATGCAGGATGACTCATGAGTTCTACATTTTTCGCCATCAAAAAGTCGTTTGTCTGTCTGGCCGTGTGAGAACTAGCATTGTCGTGGTGCAGGATGATACGGCGTTTACGGTTATTTTTACGGAGTTCGTCAATAACTTCCGGCAAACAAATGGTCGTGTACCAGTCACTATTCACTGTACGACGATTCTCTAAAGCAACAGTAGCCACGTGTCCAGTTTTATTAAAAAAAGAAGCAATCATCCGCTTAGATGCACTTTTCACGCGCGCCACTTTGGTTGGTTTCGGCTCATCTTGAAATACCCATACGCTAGATTGCTGCTTTGTTTTGGGATCGTAGCAATAAATCCATGTTTCGTCACCTGTTACTATGTCCCACACCAAATTTGACGCACCTTCGTTGCATCTGGTAAGCATGGCACTGCACCAAGTGACGCGGTCCGTTTTTTGAGCCTCGGTCAAGTTGTGTGGGATCCACCGCGAGCACAGCTTTCTCACACCCAAATGTTTGTGTAGGATTAATTGTATTTGACTCATGCCTATTTCTAAGGATGCGCGAATTTCATGGTAGGTCACATGCCTGTCTGTTTCAATCATACGGCGCACAGCATCGATGTTTTTGTTGGTCACAGCGGTGGACGGCCGACCATCGCGAGATTCGTCACTGAGATTGATACGACCACGCTTGAATTCTGCAAACCAGCTATAAACAGTTGTCTTGCATGGTGCTTCATTGCCAAAAGCTGTTTCAAGCCGAGCGATGCACTGTTGAGCTGTCAAATTACACTTAAAATCGTAGAAAATCATACTACGAAAATTTTCCCGAGTTAAATCCATGTTGATGCAGACACACAATTTTTCAAATGGCGCCACAAGGTAAAAACAAAAGGCAGTCAGATGAAACAAACTGCATTCTACAGCCAAAGAGTTCTATTTTCAAATGTTGCAATAAATTTTTAAATATTGTATATGTAAGTGGCCAGTTCCGGAAACTTACAGTGCGCCCTATGTAAATACTATCTGAAACTTTTAATTTTTTACCATTCTAAAATTTCAGACTAAACTACATAATATAGTATTTTAACGTAGTAACATTTCCTTTGGACAACCAAATATGTCCACTAGACCACCAAATTGTCATTGTCATACATATTCATTCACATTCTTTATTGCACAGAAATCGTAACAAAACATTTTATGAGCAAAGGCGAGCTTATCTCTAAAGAGAGATTTCTACCAGCAAACCTAGGCAGGACAGGAAAAATTGTGCAACAGGAGAGTCCTATTGCGCAATAAAACTGTACACATCTAATTGTTTACAACTAAAACATAATAATGTAATAAATGATATACACTAAATAAAATACAAAAGCAAAAAATAAAATATATATCAAACATATACTACTTATATATACATATATAAAAGTACCTATCACGAAAGAGAAAGGAAATGCTCTTTCAATCTTGTCTTAAAAGTGAAAATTGAGGGACTATCTCTAATAGCGCAGGGAAGTGCGTTCCACAGTCGGATCGCCGTTAACCTAAACGAGTGTTTGTAAGCGGCAGTGTTATGCCGAGGAGTAGAAAGAAAAAACATCGTGTGGGATCTCCGGTTGCTATGCCTGGAGGAAATAAACTCGAAACGTTCTCGAAGATATGAGGGGTAGCGGGGATTTCGCAAAATGTTGAACAGATAGGAGAGAACGTGCATATCACGACGAAATCGGATCGGAAGCCACCCCAACTCCTTGCGATACTGTGAGACATGGTCATACTTGCGCAGTTTCCATTGGCTGGGGTAGCAACATTGGTCAAGCGACACATTAATTATGTGGGTGATGAGAGGTAACAGTACATCAATGATAGTTGTTATCATCTGAGAACAGATCTTGTCCTCACCTATGCCTTCGACGAGATTGCTAGTATTTCCCTCCTTACTGCGCCGATTCCGACAGGGATGAAATTAAATGCTGAGTTGAGGGTTGTTGCCTTGGACCGTAGGTTACGAAGGGTTGCATCCTTGACGAGGGGGTCCATCGCGACAGGGGGAGTTGCAAAGAAACTATTGAGACCCCGGAGATCGACATTTCCGGCTGCCAAGTCCTGGGACTTACCAACACCAAGGGTCTTCAAGAACTTCCAGACCTGTGCTGGAGTATAGCTCTCGATACATTCGTAGATATGACGGCGTTTAGAATCACGACACAGGCGAGTGCAACGATTACGGAGGCGTTTGAAAATTAAAAGATTCTCATCGGTCGGATCCCTCTTACATCTAGACTTGGCACGGTTTCTCTTAGCCATCAGACCCTTAATGGTGTCAGTAAGCCACGGTGCAGGAAGATGCTTAACTCTAACCCTCTTGACCGGAGCATGCTTATCAAACAAGCTCAGGACAATAGAGTTGAAGTTCCGTACTTTGTCATCAATGGTCTCACTACCGTAGACAGGCGACCAGTCGACAGAAGAGGCGTCTGAATTAAGGGAGGTTATATCCATGCCCTTGAAGCTACGAATGTCAAGGAATTTAGATGCACGCTTGGGAGGCTTTATCTTATAAGAGAGGTAAATAAGATTGTGATAGGAGAAAGGGGCGTTAAGTTGGCCATGCGCAGCAACCTTAGACATGTCAGAAGTAATCATTAGATCTAGAAGAGAGGGGGTGCAGTGTGGTTGTAAGTGAGTGGCCTCCAGAGGAAGGATATGCATGTTAAATGAACTTACAAGAGAATTCAGCTTCACTGAGCGACCGTTATTCTTGAGAAGGCAAGTGTTGAAGTCGCCGAGAATTAGGGTGTCGCTATAAAGAGGAGTCAAGTCACTGAGAAGGGTTTCAAAAGAGTTAAAATTTGAAGAGAGGGGCTATAATAGACACCCAGGAGGACTTTGTTGTGACGCAAGAATATCTCCAGGAACAGGTGTTCAGCAGAACCTGAGTACAGGCTTGGCGACTGGCTGATGACTTTGCATGGGATGTCAGAGCGAAGGTAGATAGCAACACCGCCATCAGCCTTGCCTATCCTGTCGTTCCGATAGAGACTGAACCCTGGGAGAGCATACATGGCAGAGGAAAGAGATGGCTTGAGAAAAGATTCCGAAACAAGAATGCCATGTATGTTCAGATCACTAAAAACTACAAGAAGGTCAGCATAGCTGGTATGAATGCTTTAAAACATCCGTTTCAAGTTAGATGACAGTGAATTAACCGCTGTTGACCCAACACTTCCCGCGCTAACAGAAGTATCGTTATCACAAGATGAGAAGAAACTATTACTAAAGTTGTAGGTATCCATAGTCTAAAATAAATATACTAATACAATGAATACAAATATATATATATATATATATATATATATATATATATATATATATATATATATATAATGAATAAACCCAATAATAAATCGATATTACCCTAAAAAAATAATCAAATACTTAAAATAAATAAATAGCCTGAACCCAGTCGTACATGCACTGGGCTTACCGGGGGAAAAATCAGAAAAATATATCATCATTTATCTTTTCGTTTTAAATTGTGGAATAGAGCGCTGAATTTTTAAAGATCATTAGTACAATTAAAATAGTTTAGCTCGCGGAGTTTCGTCAAAAAAATATTATTATTTCTTTTTTAAATTAAATTTTCATTGCCGGAATGACAATCGTTCTCCAGGAAACAATATAAACAGATATATATCTTAAAATAGGAGTAATTTCATACATATGCGTACTGTACTATAAAATTGACAAAAATATAGGGGTTGTATTAGTATTAATTGATATTTACATTATTTAAAAAATATATTAAATTGGTGATCCAGGAGACAGATTTAACCAAGTTCGTTGGAATTTTGTACTATAACTTTCTAAATAAAAACTGATCTGCCTTTTGTAGAATAGTAAAAAATATTAAATAATCTACTAAAAAAAAGTAATTAAATTGAAAAAACCACAAGAGTCATCAAAAACCTAAAATTTCAAGATACATTTAAAAGTTGACTGACCCAGTTAGTAACCTAGATTAAAGGTACTTACAAACGTTTTACATTGGTCATTATAATTATACAACTGATACTCGCTGTCGTTTGTTTCATAAAACCGCACTCGTGTTCTAAGGCCTAATTATATACAGTTGCATACAATACTTTATCTACACACATATCATAAGTACTCTAAGATGGGTTCAGAAGCCGTAGGGAAATGACCTGCATTGCTGCTAGTGCTAACTGTGTAATATCTATAGACTTCAGATATTAAAATTACACAATAAAAATAAATTTGAACAAATACAGAAACAAATGAATTAATATCTGTGGATAGGTACTAGAATGGACTCACTTGAGTTTTGACAGCTATTCCTAATTTAAACTCATAACCTTACAAAAATTTATAGTTACTGTAATAACATTATTAATAACAATAATAATAATAATAATACCTTGGACACTATTTACACACATTGATCTAGCCCCAAACTAGGATTCCCTGTATCTTGGGTACTAGACAATACACATACTTATATAGATAAATATTAATACTTAGATAGATAAACAACCATGACTAGGGTACAAACATCCGTTCTCATGAAACAATTATTTGCCCCCACCGGGACTCGAACCTGGGACCCTTGGTTTCGTAGGCAGCGTCACTGCCGACTCGGCCATTACAGTACAGATTTTGCCTACTACCACAGACAAGACTGAATAACATTACAGTAAGTAGAGATTTTACCTACTACCGCAGACAAGAAAGTTCTCATAGTAAAGTTGCTTGTAATAATGCTGGTCTTTTCCTACGGTTTCTCAACGCATCTTAGAGCACTAATGATATGTGCATAGATAATAAAATTTAATACACACTCGGGAAACATACAGTTATACATAACAAATAGAAACAGTCTTAAATACAAAGCCAATTAAAGGGTTTCGGACCCGTGTCTCCCCTGGTGAACCCCCTGGAGGAGACATCAGGAAACTCCCCGGTAGACACCGGTACTGAAGATGCCTGAAGTCTCCCCCAGGCGCTTCACCAGGGGAGACACGGGTCCGAAGCCAATTTAAGGTTTCCACATCTGCACTAAACATACAAAAGTACATTTTTAAATCTATGCAAATACCTAGTTAAAAGTTACATAAACGTTTCGCATTGGTCATTATAACAAAATGTAATACACACTTGGGAAACTTACATATAACACTTAAATAGTTAAAGGTTTCCACAACTGCAAATTCACAAAAGTAGATTTTTTATTTTGTGCTCCTTTTCTGTAGGCAATTACTGTTCTACAGAGTGTTTGGTTCATCGTTTGCCAAATTAAAATGGCGGATAGAAAAGGTCATTAATGTCAAGGTCAAGGTCAATAGGTCCAAAAAAAAGTTGTTTTGGCCCAACGGATTTTTTTATTTTAATATTTTTAACTTTTTTGAAAAATGCTCCAGAACTACTCCTTTAAACTTGAATAAATGAAAAAGTTATTGATAAAACTTGCAATTATTTATTATTCGTTGTGTAATGTTGTACGGTTCCTTTGTAGCCAAAAATACTGGAAGGGTAAAACCAAAGGGTAAAACGGTACCCTATTACTAAGACTCCGTCCGTGCGTCCGTCCGTCTGACCGTCTGTCACCAGGCTATATCTCATGAACTGTGATAGTTAGACTGTCTGTTGAAATTTTCACAGAATATGTATTTCTGTTGCCGCTATAATAAAAAATACTATAAAACAAAATAAAATAATTTACTTATCATTAAACCTCAAACTTATATTTCCTATGTAAAATCCATACTATTCACCCCACACCATCCCTACCATTGTACGGTGGTACGGATCCCCTTGTGCGCGAGTTCGACTCGCACTTGACCGTTTTTTTTTTTATAATTCACTCGTATATGTTTTTTCAAGAAGTGAAATTCTGTAACGAATCATCTTTGACTTGCATTAAAAAAAAACTAAACGAGGCTTTTTTCTTGTTAATTTAAAAATAAAAACCTGGTCTATCTTCTTTCTAATAATGTACAATAATGGCATAAAAACCATTATTAAGTTCATTAATTTGCCACCCTTGTGTATCGGGCGGGAGGGCGATACTCGTATCGCTGATTCCGAGAAGTTTTTGGCGGACTGGGCTGTTAAGGTAAGCCTTTGTCCAGCGGTGGGAGACTATCCAGAAAAAAAAACACTTAATTGTCGCGTTTTTCAAACATTTGTTTTTTCGTAATCCCTAATGAAGAATAGGCGGGCATCTTAATGGCATAAGAAGCGCTAAAGTTAAAGTTAAAGTTAAAACTGATTGCTACTGTTTTAGTGATATTAACACGTGTGGACGTTGATTGAGACACTATTTTTGAAGTTCTATGCTTTGCTTTAATACGCATTGCCCAAATGGTTCGTATTGGGCCGAATTTGCGTAACATGACAGGGTAATGACCTTGTCATGTTACGCAAATTCTGTTCATTTTCTTACTAATTACTAATGATTAAGAAAATGAACAGCAAGCGAAACTTCTTAATATTCGTAACAAAATTCAAAAGAGTTTGTTTCCATAAGAAAAACATAGGTTACATTTGGAGCATGTCAAATCTTAAACTAACACATATATAAAGTATAGGGAAATATAGAACTCAATTTGAATTCCGTCACCTCAATGTTTTAGATGCTGGATTTGTCTGAGACCACAATCGATCTGGTACTAAATACTGCATAGAACGCATTGCTGTATTTGTAAAAAAAAAAATACAATATGAGTCGTTAGGGTTATTATTAGAGTTATTGATAGGTAGTTTGCTATCCCAATTCAATTTAAACCTTTCAAAACGATCTGCAGTAATAAGTATGTATTTTATCTTTCTTGTAGAAGTTTTTTTAAGTTGAATTTCTAGTCTATCTAATTAACTTTAGAGATATTGACCTAGAGGCTCTTAGGTCCGATGCCTTGTCGATCAACTGGTCCCTTGTAATATCCAGCGAGACCATGGACGAGAAAATCGACAATTTCAATATCATAGTCCTACAGTCTTCACAAAATAAAAGGCCCGGTGGCCCAAACTAAATTCATCCTTATTTCCTCAGTGACACGGACGCTGTCTCCGGGCCATTTATTTTGTGAAGACGACAAGCATGCACCTATAAAAAAGTGAGAGTGAAACACCTACCCGCCCCTTGTCTAATAGATACTATTAAGAGTCTAATGGCCAAGAGGAACAGAGCTAAGTGTAAATACCGTAAGAATCCGACAGATGACAATTTCCATTCCTACAAATGTCTTCGCAATCGCTGTAACCGTCTTGGTTGTGATGCTTTACGTCGGCACATCCACGAGAGTATTGAAAGTTACACACCAGCTCAGACATAGAAATTTCTTGAAACACTTGGAATAGGTAAGTCTCAGGACCTACATGCTGGTAATGTAGATCTCAACGGCCTCAACCAGTTCCTTTCTACCCCGCCTGTTGTGATAGATCCCACGGTTAAACAAGCCAATCTTCATAGCCTGCGCTCTAATTCCTTACCCGACACCACACCATTCAACTTGAGTAATGTTGGAATGTTTGCGGAAGCAAGAATGGCGGTTCTAGCAGTCAGCTCGAAAGCTATAGGTGACGATAAAATCTGCCTTAAAATGATTTTCACAGTCCTGGATGAACTACTGCCAGCTATTACACATGTAATACTTATTTCCATATCAAATGGCATCTTCCCCACCATGTGGAAAAAAGTATTAGTCAGCCCGCTGCCTAAAACTTCCAAACCCGCCTCTTTTAGAGAATATCCTATCCATCCTCTCCAAAGTCCTTGAATCCATTGTTCATTCCCAGATCTTTTATTTCCTTCACTCAAACAATCTGCTCAACTAGTACCAGTCAGGATTCAGACCGGATCATAGCACCGTCACGGCTATCCTGAAAGTCACAGATGACATCCAGGTAACCATGGACCGCAAACAGCTTTCCGTGCTGGCTCTACTTGACTTCATTAGTGCCTTCAACTTCTAAGATTTCGACATTCTCGTGAGCTTCTCAGATCGCTGAACATTTCCTCCTTCTCTGCCAGCTGGTTCGACTCTTAATTGAAGGATCGGCAACAGCGTATCAGGTTGGAGGAGATATCCACTGAATGGTGTGATCTCTTTACAGGCGTCCTTCAAGGTGGCATTCTTTCTCCTCTGCTATTCTCGATTTTCATTAATTCCATCTCAGACGTGCTGTCCTCATATCATCTCAAAGCTGATGATCTCTAGATTTATCGCCACTTCTCTCCGAACGATGCAAACTCTGCTGTGGAGGCACTCAACGCTCATCTTGAGGGTATAAGAAGATGGGCTTCATCCTTCGGACTCCTGGTCAACCCGAGAAAGACCCAAGCCATGATTATAGGTACCGGACATTCTCTTAACTTGTTGCAGCAACAGCCCATTCCTCTGTCACTTTTAATGGTACCAGTAACACAAACACACACAACCAATAACAGTAAATAATTGCAAGTTTTATCAATAACTTTTTTATTTATTCAAGTTTAAAGGAGTAATTATGGAGGATATTTCAAAAAAGTTAAAAATATTAAAAAAAATATCCGTTGGGCCAGAAACTTCTTTTGTGGACCTAGGAGTTAAAAAATGACCGCTTCTATCCGCCATTTGGCAAACGATGCACCACACATCCTGTATATTTCTAACTAGGTACCTATGTATCAAGTTTGATAGTGCCATTCCCGATTATTTGCACAGTATGCATATCAATCCCGAGGAACAATAAAATTCAGTAATAAATAAACGTGCCAGCTTGAAAAAATATTGTGCTTTGCCTAAAAGTACAATGCTGTACAAAATCGATCGTGCATAGTGCGGGGTCCAGGCACGGGGAGGCGGGCGGAGGTAGGCAGGCGAGGGAGGCGAATCTGCGACTGTGATGCAATTCATTCATTCCTGCTTGTGACTTCGATTCACTGAACGAACCTTGCGTGGTATGAGCACACAATAATAAATAGTACTTACTAGTGAGTGTGCCTGCTTTTATGAAGTTTTCATGTATCGACTTGAATCCATCATATTGATAATTTATCCCATGGGGAACCCCTTCGAATATGAATATTTTTCAAAAAAGTTAAAATATAAAAATCCGTTGGTCCAAATTTTTTTTTGTGAACCTATGAGATAGCAAATGAACCCTTCTATCCGCCATTTTTATTTGGCAAACCATGCACTAAACACCATGTATAGCGCCACCTATCATTACAAAGGTATATTAAAAGGTAATAATTAAGTATAATTTTATATGTACCTACCTTCGTAAATTTACTATCAGTTTCCTTAAACGTCAAACAGACGTCAAACAATCCTAAAGTTTGTTTACGTTTCCTTTACATTCCATTCCAGTCATAATCATTTTATTTAGCCGTTTCTTGAAGTAAGAACGCTGCTCTAGCTACTAATCGCGTTGAAGCACTGCCAGTACAGAACAGTACATCTCCAGCATAATGGAGAATCTCAAAAACATCTGGAAACCCGAACGTAAGTCATTTACGCTCCCAAACAATATCCCACGTTCATGAAATACCTTTAACTCATACACTTTCACTGTTGTCTCCAGTGTACCGCATACAAATGGAAGCTCCTAAGCCCTTGCGTATAGACTGCGAAGATTGTCCCGACAGACCAGAGTTTTATGGAGAGGAATACCACGGTATACTGGGACACAAAGAAGCCACTTTGCTTCTCGAAAATGAGCCGAACGGAGCCTTTCTCATCAGAAAAGGCAATGAGACCAACAATTTCTATACTTTAACGTGGAGGTAACATAAAAATATTGAAAACTACGTATAATACTTTTTGTTCTGTTGGGTCAATTGTCACGAATTTCATTATTCACCCTGAATAATTAAAGTCGTGCAATAGTAAGACAATGCAGTTTATAATTAGCATGAAGTCATATCTTACAATCTAAACTGTATGTGTGACGTTCCACAGGTGAAGGTAGCTTATGGTTGATTTAGAGTTATGCATACCCCGGTAATCCCATACTAACCTCTTAGAATGAGTTGAAATGTTAGCAAATATCCTGGCTACTGACATACAATATTCACATAGTAATATTTTGAATTGAAATTATTTAACATGCATAATATATTGATTATAATATTATGATAAGATATTGATTAGATTTATTTAGGTAGGTAATTAAATATATATATTTCCCGAAACTCAACATCAAGCAGGCACCAGGTGAAAGCCCAGCCTATAAAGAGTCTGGTAAAATAAAAATATATAAAAACGGTTACTGGGTTAAAAAAATTTGGTTTGTTTCAAAAATTTCAAAAACCAACATCCCTCTTCACATATTTAGATACTGTGACAACAAACTTAGCAATTCGCCTATGATTTTGTACCATACTATTAATTGTAGCCACAAATTGGGCAGAATATTTTGTCATATTGTTAAAAAAAATGTAGTTTGTTTGTGTTGTGGTTTGAGCTAACAATACTCTCATATCGGAATAAAAACATACCCCACTACCCTCTGCAAGTTTATTCAAAAATTGTCCTCTTTTGTAAGGATTTTGAAAAGGTATTACTTATCTATCAAAAATAAAAATAAATAAATAAAACCATCTCATAGTATTGTAAATCAGTTGAAATTGAATACAGTGCCACCTCAATTAAATGTGCATTCAAGAATTTTATAAAAAACTTGGAGGTTACGTAGCTACTGATTTCCGCAGCAACAATCCATTACCAAATCCTTTCCTTTTTAGGGTTCCGTACCCAACGGGTAAGAATGGAACCCTATTACTAAGACTTCGCTGTCCGTCCGTCCGTCCGTCCGTCCGTCCGTCTGTCACCAGGCTGTATCTCAAGAACCTAGCTAGCTAGAGAGTTGAAATTTTCACAGATTTTGTATTTCTGTTGCCGCTATAACAACAAATACTAAAAAACAGGATAAAAGAAATATTTAAGGGGGCTCCCATACAACAATTCTTTCAATACCACATACAAACTTATGGATGCACCTGGTGTTACGTACATGGAGTGTGAAAGTAACCGCACCAATAACTTTGTAAACAATATTTTGCTGTGTAAAATCCAAACTATTCACTCCACGCCATCGCTTCCATTGAACGGTGGTACGGAACCCTTCGTGCGCGATTTAGACTCGCACTTGACCGGTTTTTAGGTTCTATTCTCAAAATAGGTAAATTTTTTGCTTAAGTACTACCTTCATTTCGTTGTAATGAGGTGTCCAAACGATAGCTGGTAGTCACTTTTCTTACCCAAGTGTTTTTCTTTTTGCGAGGAAATGGATAGTTTTTATGAAAAAATATATTTAATTTTGAAAAAAATTGAGGTTATGTTTGCTATAATCTTGTAATTTTTCGAAACTGTATATTTTATGTGTGCATAATGTTTTAAGTATTTTTTTTTGTCCTTACATGTTCAACCTAACCCTTCACCTAAGCTTTTGCTTTGCCCTGATATTTACGTTCCGAAATTATATCATTTGAACAAGTGATATCAATTGAATAAATGGATGGAGCACATTCATGTAGCTTGTTCAGAAACGGAATTAACTGAATAACAAAGAGAATAAAATCACTAGGTAGGTACCGTTTTACTGAATAATAGAATCTTGTCATCGTACGCTATTTAGAAAATGTTTGGTCACACACGGTTAAAAAATGACAATATTATTGACAATACGTGCTAATTTAGCTTTTGTATGGACTTTTTGACGTTTAGAGAAGCCGATTTTTACGTTTTGGTAACAACTATTTTGCAATTTTCAACTTGATTTTCCAGAAAAACTACGCATTTCCTCGTAAAAAGAAAAACACTTTGGTAAGAAAAGAGACTACCAGCTAGCGTTTGCACACCTCATTACAACGAAATAAAAGTAGTGTACTTAGGTAAAACCGGCCCTTAAAAGAAAATCTGATAAAGAGATGATCACAATTGGCTCTGGCATAATGAATGCGGGGAGGTCGGACGACATTAATTGGCCATGCATTTTTCTAATATACAGGGTGTTTTGGGGAAGAGTGTAGGTATTGTGCAGATGGACAGGGTCGGTCCTTACGATCATTTTATAGTATGGGAACCATGGTCCGATATCCTTTAGTTTTTAAGTTATGGGTTAAAAACTGATTTTATCAAATCTTTACACTTTTTGGGCTACCAAGCTAAAAAATAAACACAGTTTCAGATTAAATATTTTTTTTTATTTATCAAATTAAACACATAACACACGATTAATTAAAAGTCTCAAAACTATCCCGATATCAAAAACAATCTTAGTGACTTTTATCATTTCAATGATTATTTAAAAAAAATGTGTTGGTGAAAAATTATTAAAATTTCTAAAAAAAATGCTTATCTTTTCCCCTTTCTATCGAAGTATCAAATAACAAGCTACGACTCAAATTCACGGAGATATGAGACTTTACATGCAGGGATTCCTCAAACCGGATTCGCCTCAGGTAGACAAAAAAGGGGCTGCATCTCGGTTAAAGGAATGTTTACTTTGTTAGTTAGTACGTTTTGACTGTTCATTCGGTGCACACGATTTCATCTACTTACTGTATTTCTCCGTGTTAAGTTGTAGTTCCACTTCAAGTGTTGATCTCCTTCACGTTGAGTTCTCAGTACCTTACAGTATTGTTAACAACTGTGTTTGTAAAACATTTCACTAAAATGCCTGTTTTTACTTTTCGTGAATACGCTGATATTGTTTTTGTGTACGGACTTGCTGACGGTAACGCTACCAGAGCCCGAGAGCTGTACCGAGAACGCTTCCCTACATATATGTATTTTTTGAAATTTTATTTTGAAAATATAGACCATTTTAAGAACCTTATTTAAATATTTTTAAGTTTTATTCATTGCGTCTATTTTAAAAACAAAACTAAAATTTTACCCGCCAAAAGTAAATCTGATGTCACCAAGAGACGTAATGGGATAAATCTTTGTGGTACAAAAAAAAGTGGCAGTCGAGTCAACCAAAGAGTGCCAGGTATATGAGTGGAGTGAAGTCAACTGTCAAACAAACATGACGTCACTCACGTCAGTCCTAACCTAACTAAAATGAAATATGATTAAAAAATCTTATTGTTTTTCATAATGGGAAACAAAGAGTGTTTCGTCCCATCATGTTCAAACAGCAGTGATAACCCGAGTTTGTTATTCATACCAATTCTAGAACGTCTGCGAGATGAATGGTGTCATCAAGTGAATGCAGAATATTTCAAGAATTGTACGCAGTTTTTTTGGGCTACTTGGATCAAATTGTAATGATTGCTAGTTGGCTGATAAATTTGCAGAATGATATAATACACTAAATTTCTAAAAATATGTATGGTTTTATTTATACAAACCATATACTAGGAATAATATATACAACATTTAATTTGTGCAGCTGACCATAGCTAACTCAGCATTGATGCGATAGTATCAATATACATACCGGTGGTCCCACGGGTAAATAGATAGATGATGTGGTGGGACGCCCGCTGAACGCGGGTGGATAATCGGTTCTTTCGATGGATAATTCGGTAATTTCACCCTATTCCCAGTGTTTGAGCACCGCTTACTGTTGATTCAGCCGAACTTCCTTCCCCAAATCTCCTTGTTCTTGAGTCCAGTCTGGTTTCTGGCCCAATAAATCTCTGGTCTGCTCCGCACCAGTTCGATATACCGGGGGTACATTATGATACATGTGATCAGATCACTGGTCCACTTCTCAAGCCAAAATAAAAGTAGTAGGGAATGGTTGCAGTCACCTTCAAATAAAAATTATAGGTATTATTAATGTTGTAAGATAATATTTGTACAATAATATACTAAATTGCTTACCTATTACCACAACAAACAAATTAAGTTCATTGCTTAGTTCTCAATCCCCCAGGTTGTTTTTAGGCATTTTGAACCTTATGCCATGGTATTAAAATTCAAAACCTACAACGGGAAAATGGCATCATATAATGCCTTGGGACGTTCAGAGGAAGAGCATATTATAGTTTAAATAAAAAATTGTATTGTATTGTATTATATTGTAGTTTAATTCAAACGCGTTATACATCATCAAGAAAACTTCAATCGTTTGTCACGGAAATACATATGCAATTTTGCAGTAGATAAAAATTCCCATCTGCAGAAGTTGGATCTGGATGCTGAGATCTGCAGTTTGGCTCCAGGATCTCAGCATCAGTATCTTACTTACATGAGGGCTTTGGCTCTCGAGTCTGCTTTTACAAAATTTGCCGTTCTTGTCGTAACGAATAAAACGATAAAATATAAAACAAAACGCTGAATATAACAATATAGTATTGTGTCGGTCATGTACGAAGAACGAATAGGAAACGTTACTGTGCAATGAACTAAAAGAAACGTTTCCTTACGCTAATCGGACATTCTGTCTATTAGGACTATTAGGACATCGCTCCGAGAGAGCGGCGGTGGCGGGCGGGAGGCATTGAGCCATGCCGACTCGCTCTCGCATACACAGACACGGCATTGACATCTTGACTAGAATGACAGTCCTAAGCCTGTTTAAGTATGAAGGGAAATCAAATATTATTTAACTTTTTATTTCTGCTATGCAAACAGACACATAGAATTGTATAAATATGTTAATATTATCAGAGTATAATATTCCTCAAATTTCTGCTCTGCACGAAAAGAAAGGTTAACCTAATAGCTCCATTTTTTATTCGATCCTACGTCATACATAATAGTACTAATAAAGCTGTTAGATCTTACTGGTACACTGACTGAAATGTACTAGTACGGAGCGCTCTCTGATGACCGAGCAGGCATATTTTTTATTCTTAAGATCCAACGTCCTAATAGTACTAATAGAGCTGTTAGAGTGTACTAGTAAACTGACTGAAATGTACTAGTACGGAGCGCTCTCTCTAATGACCGAGCAGGCACAAAACTATAACAATATCACTCAGGGAGGTCACTCATAGATCACAGACTTTACAGGGAATAGATTAGTGGTGGGTAATTCGATTCACCTACTCGGTTCAAACCGATTCGACGAACCAACGATTCAAATCGGTTCAAATATTTGTCCAAACCGATTTAGAGGTGCAATTCGCTCGCCCGCGAGTTTTGCTTGCTATACCTAATACTTAGTCGATTTGACGATTCAACGATTCAAAGATTGGTGCAAACCGATTTGTAGGTGTAATTCGTTCGCGAGCGATTTTTGCTTGCTTGATTGATGTGTTGGTCAAGTCGCTTCGCGGCACGCTTTGAACTGATAGAACCTGTTGCGACTTGTGTAGTTTTTGTTTGCAGTGAAGGTTTGAAAATAGAGTATTTTTTATATCGAAAGCGCAAGTGTTATTAGTGTTACTGAGAGTTTATTGTGAGTTGCATCGGGCGATTCAGTTTTCGCTCTTTTGTATGTAGGTATTTTGTATGCTTTCGTCGGTGTGGCCCTAAATCGATTTGAATCGGTTTCCAACACAATTTTTTTTTTTCAAACCGATTTAATCGAGTTGCGATTTGGAGCGATTTACCCATCACTAAAATAGATTTGATGGTGATGTTAATGACGTTTCACATTGTTTTTTTTGTAGCTAAGACGACATCTTATGTTGATATCATTGAAGGTCAAATGAATGTCATTATGTTTTATTAAAATATCTTAATATATATATATATATATACCTATTTATTAGGCTGATAAATATAAATTTTACAGCAGATATATTTCTCGAAATGGTTTTGAGATTTCCGTTCCTGTGCAGAATGTTTAAAAAACTAAGTAAAATCTAAATAATAATAAAAAAACAAGCAAATTGTTGTCCTATATTACCGTTAGTTACACTATATTCCGACGTTTTCTGTGCGAAAAAATCTTATTTACCAGATCATTTAGTGTTCGTGAATGTGTTCACGTTCATGAACGTTCACCGAAGGAAGACCTCAAAAAGGTTTCGAAGAAGTAATTTTAGAGGAAATTCTGAATGACCCTAGTACTTCAGGACGTATTATTAAAGGAAATACTGGAATTCCGAAAATGTCTGAAATTAAACTACCATCACCCCTACCACGTACAGCGTGTACAAAGCTTATTGCCTCGGGACTACGCTCCTAGGCGGGAGTTTTGTAGGACAATGTTGGCGAGAAACAAAGAAGATCCGCAATTTCTCAACAAAATCCTGTAAAGTGATGAGTAATTTTTTAATCTGTGCAACATGCATGTATGAAACGTAGAAAACCCACATTGATGCGTGAAGACGGCTTTCAATATCAATTTAAAGTAAACATGTGGACTGGAATTTTAAATGACAAATTGGCTAGACTGATTGAGTTGCCCATTAAATGGTGAAAACTACTCCGGACCCCAAGAGTCCATTACAAATTGCGGAGCAGAAAGGAATTGATCGAGAGCATGCAGATCAATATTACCCGAATGAGTGTCCTTGGCAGAGACGATTGCATCGTTTGCGAAGGCATTTATAGGAGAGAAAATTGTCATCCTTTGGAACATTTTTGTAATTAATCTTGACGCGAGTTCTCTTGGCCATGACACGCTTAATAGCATCGTTTAGCCAGGGAGCCGGTAGGTGTTTCACCCTAACTTTCTTAATGGGAGCATGTTTGTCGTAAAGTCCCATGGAAATTCTGTAAATTTGTTTTAGGAGGATTGAGTATTTTCTGTGTATGCCCTGTTGTGATATGGCACTCTATATATGCTGTTAGGTTTCAAGGAGTCAAACGCCTTCGAATAATGTATGAATCCAATGCAGCAGGTTTTTACAGTATTCAGTATTTATTGCAATAACTTACGTGTTTATAGTACAGGTCTTAGATAGGTACAATGTCTGTTTCAATGTAAGTTTACCCAATGGGTGTAGCAATTTAGTATTCATTATTTAGTGTAACAGATACAGGTAACATAACACATACATTTATAAAATAAACAAAACAATTTGCCATGGAAGACACAAGTCTAGACACACAGGAAATACAAAAAAAATACATAAAAGACATAGCAGCAAACTACATTAAATAACATTGATTTTTAATTATAGAAAGAGAATTATAGGGAGATTGTTATGAAATAATTCCTAAGTCTAGTTAAAAAAATACTTCATGACAGATTTTTAATGTCTGGAGGGAGGCTATTATAGACATTAATAGCAGCAATCTTTGCGGCTCGTTTATATGCTACTTTTCTCCTACGCAAAAGCAAAAGCATCTCTAGATTCCCTTTATTTCTTTCGTTGAGTCTCTCACTTACACCGGCAGCTTTCAGAGGGAATTTATCATGGTATCTCCTTATCAATTTACACAATTCTGTAATGTAGACAGCTGTAACAGTATGTAGTAGTTTTAATTCCTTGCTTGAAATCCTGCAAGACTCCAGATTGATGCTATATTATTTGCAATACGAATAGCTCTCTTTTGTAAGGCAAAACTCGAATTTTTTATCAACAATCTTAGAGCCTAACAAAAACTTCTTTATTTGCCCACCAATGCGTCCACATGCCTCTTCCAGTTTAAATTAAATATTAGTTTAAAAAAATTATAAATTGCAATCCGTGTAAATGCCTAAATTTTTTGCATCGGGACCCGATTCCACCCCTTTTCCGCCTACGTATTGTGTATTGTACGGCACCTGTGTATTGTAGTTTCTAAATGATTTACGTATAATAGAAATAGAATAATACAGCCCGCGCCAGGAATAAAGAGTGCTCGGAGAAACTGGTGGGGATTACTGCGCATGAGTTCAGTCGCGGAATAATTCCGAAGTGCAATATTAGGGTTACTGTGAAGAAATGTGTGTTCAGGACTTTCTTCACTTCTATTTTATCTCTGCTTGATATTTTGATAATGAGGGTATACTTATTAGTCCTTGTAAATAATGCTGAAGAAGAAGAAGAAGAAATAATGAAGTTTATGTCAAATAAACATTTGTCTATTGTCAATATTTGTCAGTTTTAAATCATCCACGATTTCATCAGACTCTTTTTTGATGTATCAGTTTACATCGTAGACCATTTTTCTGGCTTGCCTTGTTAGTACTTTATTTTTCGGCATTTTCTATCAGCGAAAGATAAAGTATGCGACCGTACTCAGGAAGCGTTGCGACTTGCTTTTGATGCGCGGAACGGGAAGCTAAAACAATAATGATTATATTCTCTTTGCGGGAAGCGACTGATCTACGAATCAGGTGCCGGCGCTGTCTAACGCCCCCGTCGCACCTCAATTCCACGCGTCAAACACCTCTGAAAAGTGACTACTGCGCATGCAAGGTCAGCGTTCTTTACTCATGGCGCGGGCTGTACCCAATATAGAACCTTAAGGAACTCCAGCTTAAATTTTTTGCCGACTTGATTCTATATTTTGAAGAATCCCACTTTCATCAAAGTCCGGCAAAACTACGCTTTGAGTTCGACTTTTAAGATAAGATGAAAACCACTCATTTACTTTTCCTCTACCATAACGATTTAATATGTCTATCAATACATCATTGTGCACGTGGTCAATGGTAAATTGGTAAAATGGGTTTAATAACCTGTATAACCCAGTTTTTATTATTTTTCTTTATGGCCCCCCTTACCTTTATAAGAGGACAAAATGTCTCAAAAGCCATCATTAGTTTATCATGAAAATTATTGAAACAATAATTACAGTCTGCCATCGTATACCTCATGCCATGACGTTTGAAGTAACTGCTCTCACAACGTTGAAGATTTGTTTCCTTTAAGTTCCTTACTGTTTTGAAGAATTTTGAATGGTCTTGTTTGATTAATACATTTAGTGATGCATATTGAAGGGAATGATTGATAAATCTAACTCAATGACGCCTGGTGTACTTAAAACTATATCGGAAATGATATTGTCAAGGCAGGTCTGGCTATGATCGGTCACACGAGTAGGTTCTCTTATGTATGGCCTCATATGATAAGACCGTAGTAGACTTACAAATTCCTTTGTTTCCAGAGACTCAACGAGTGTATCGATTTTAAAGTCACCACAGGCAATCAATCACTTTGCATCTTTTAAGTCTCAAGATAAAGTTGAGTGCATTTTAGAAATACTCTATAAAATGGTCATCCTTGACAGTTCTCGGTCTATACATACATATTATATTACTACCACTCAAATTGATGCCGCAGTTTTCAAAATGATTTCAAAGACTTCTTAACGTTTAAGCTACAAATATTGATATGTGCTATTTTCTTTTTAGAGACATACGTAGAATGGCATAGCTCCCTGTGACTAACTAAATGCCGATTGCTTTCAGGAGCAGTTTTGCTTGTTTGAATTTTGTCCATATTCGATTGCAACTCTACATTATCTTCTTGCAATCCGCAGGCAGAAGGACCTTTGCCTATTTTATGGGATGACTCTAGGTTTTTATATTTTGCAAATACTTTTGCTTGTATTCGATTCTAATAATTTCCCTTTGTAAAGTTCTATCTGCATAAAGACTGGAGTGCTTTACGTCCTCGCAAATGTATGTAATAGAGGAAACCGGGAGCATACAAACTTAAACGTAGTCCTCACTTTAGCGTCATTTAAGTACTTGCTTGCACCTAATTTGTACAATAGTACATTGGTATTGGTCAGCTGACTGAAGTTCGCGTACAACATTAACTGTAGTTTAAGGGGGTCTTTATCATTTTCTTCCCATATTCTCTGTTAACAATGTGTATGTGGTCTATAGTAGACTATAGATATTGGATGTTTAGCTGATGGGTCGATAATTTCCTATATCACTAAGGTCTCCCTTCTTATGCAGTAATACTATACTTGACTGACCAAGTTTTTAGTACCTGGTTGAATATCTTTGTCAAATGTGGTACTATTTCTTGTATTGTGCCTCTAAGTACCTCGTTACTTATTATATCTGGGCCTGGCGCTTTGTCATTATATATTTTGTGTTATAATTGCATGCACTATTAATAGGTATCAAATGGTTGGCCATTTGGTTTGGTCCTGCCTCCAAGACTTCAGAATATCAAAAGAACACCCCTTGTAACTGACAGATTTCCCCTTCAATGTACGACATGGCTTTTGACATTACAACATTATTAGCTGAAACTCAAATGTGTCTGGAAATATTCTTGCTTTTCAGATTCAATGAAATAATTCATCATTACAAAGTATACTATGATGGCACTCACTACATCAATGCCAAGTCAAAGCGATATGACTGCATCTACGACCTTGTTGCTGATGGCTTGATCACAAGGCACATGGAACTCAAAGCCAGGCATATATTAGAGATGATAAATTCTAGAGCTTCTTATACAGAGAGTCCTTATGTTACACTGAATAGACGTAAACTTAATACCTTGTCCAGGAACCAGAAGTGAGTATCCTATTCCTATGCATCTGAAAAAGTTGTTTTTGACCAGAACTGTAAAAATTTGCTATAGGTACAGTCAGCTTCAGATATATATGAGCAGGTTAGCTACTCAAAAATATCTACACATCTTAACAAATCAGAAATATTAACAAGTCAAAATTATGTCAACATCCAAGTTAACTCTGAGGGTGTTGACATAATTTTGTCACTTTGGCTGTATCGATATTTCTGATTTTTAAGATGTGTAGATCTTTTTGAGTAGCTAACATGCTCACATATATCTGATGCTGACTGTACATCTTTAACCCACACGGGGTGCTTTATTTTTCAGAATTTCTTTATTGGGCTGATGGGCTCTAGACAACAAATCAAACAGGAAATCTTATAATAAAGAACAGGAGAAATAGATTGCTGAAAACCAAACTACATATATTGTAATATTAGTATTACTAAAGAACAACCAATTTTTAAAAGAGATCTAAAAATCAATCTGTGGGAGTTTCTACGCCCTCCTTCTCCCACAGTATCCAATGTAGAGAAGAGGCAAAAAATTACGTTTGCTAAGTATATGTAGAAATCTACAGTAATAAAGACATTTGACTTTGACTTTTGATTTTAAGGGTTCCATACCATTGTTCACGGAAAACATAAAACGAAAGTCTTTTGTACGAGTATACCTTTTTAATTTTTCATAATAAAATATTAAAAAAATGTTACACTGAACAGTTTTGAAAAAATCGTTTTATGGTTTAGAAACCAGAAAATGAATACTGGGTGAAGGATTTAAGATTAGATGATTTTATCATAGAAGTCGGAGAAATCACTTGACGAAGATTCGTTAACCACAACGAACGCCTGGACTTGGTTATGTATGACGCAACGCGATTCTGAACCTCATGCCCTGATAATAAAATTCAAAACCTATAACGGGCAAGTGACATACATCAATAGATGTCGCCAGGCGTTGTGAGCAGTGTTTCTAGCGACGATGAAAAAAATATTAGTATAAATAAAAAGGTGATCATATTCAACCTTAATTTTGTCTTGTACCTTTTTGGTAACTATCGACTGATGGGCTCTAGACAACAAATCAAACAGGAAATCTTATAATAAAGAACAGGAGAAGTAGATTGCTGCAAACCAAACTATTAGAATCTTGACATAATGCTAATAATTGTTTCTTTTCCAGGCCTTCCCACAAAGGATCACCAGCGGTTAACATCGATGATGACTCCATCTCCAATGATAACATCATCATCAACTGCATAAAGGAAGTCAGCAACCTTGATCTGACTCCAAGCCTTGAAGACAATCCCTTACTGACGAAGTATTCGAAGGCTCACGGGTTTAAGACTCACACATTCAAAGGTCTGAATTGGTGTGAGCTATGTGCTAACTTCCTGTGGGGGTTCACGGCGCAGGGAGTCAAATGTGAAGGTGAGATCACCAGAGGCTAATAAGTTGATGTATAATGTTACCCAATTTTTCCGCCTTCATTAGAGTCCCGGTAATTCTGTTGTGGTGTTCCTGTATGGAGCTGTTCCTGAGCTAAGTATAGTTCGCATCAGGTTGGGATGGCCATGGGGCAAAGAGGAATTCGCGGGGGGCTGACGTCCCGCCCACCTCTCGCACACCCGCAAAGGCTCTTTGTCACCTTTATCATAGTTCTGCGCGAGTCCACATAAAAAAATACGTCTTTATTGCTGTAGATAGTTACATATACATAGCAATCGTCATTTTTTGCCACTTCTCTATATTGGACCACTGTGGAAGAAAGAGGGCGTAGAAACGCCCACAGATTGATTTTTAGATCTCTTTTAAAAATTGCTTGAGCTTAAATAATACAAAAATATATATATATATCATTATCATAATTAATAAGCAGGAATAAATAATTACAAAACTAATAAACAGGACGGTGCCATTTTAGCAATTTAAAAAGCATGTTGAAGCGACTTTGTCGAAAAAGTGATATTACAATGTTCAAGATTACTTAAATGACGGGACTGTATGGGGTTAATCTGGCTCAACACAGACCTTGTTGTTGATAATTTTATAATTATTTATTCCTGCTTATTAATTATAATCAAAATCAAAAAGAGTTTATTTCCATAAGAAACACATAGGTAACATTTGGAAAATGTCAAATCTTAAACTAACACATGTTTAAGGTACAGGGAAATATAGAACTCAATTTGAATTCCGTCACCTCAATGTTTTAGATGCTGGAGGCAAAGAGGCGACTAGAAACCTCCAGCTTTATACGTTATTTTTTACAGAATTGGAGCAAACACCTTCCCAAGCTTTCTTGTCTTCTACATAATCTGATATTTTGTAGTAACCTTTTTTACATAAGTGATTTAACAACATTTTTTAATTTATTTACATACAATTCTTGTAACTCAGTCGGTATTTTGTTGTAAAAGCGAATACATTGCCCTTTAAAAGATACATTAACCTTATGGAGCCTAGTAGTAGGTATAGCTAGTTTATTCCTATTTCTAGTGTTGACATTGTGCCTGTCGCTATTCTTAAGAAATTTGTCAATATTTTTGTGGACGTACATTAGGTTTTCATAAATATACTGACACGGCACTGTCATAATGTTAATTTCCTTAAATTTACAACGCAGTGACTCTCTGGGACCCACATTGTAGATTGCACGAACAGCCCTCTTTTGCAGCACAAATATTATGTTAATGTCTGCAGCGTTCCCCCACAGCAGTATGCCGTAAGACATAATGCTATGGAAGTAGCTGAAGTAAACTAGTCTAGCTGTTTCCACGTCCGTAAAAAGACGGATTTTTTTAACTGCATAAACTGCGGAACTGAGTTTTTTTGATATCTTATCTATGTGTGGGCCCCCACTGAAGCTTCTTATCTAAGGTGATTCCTAGGAATACCGTGCTATCTACAATTTCTAAATTTTCACCATTAACATTAACATTAGCCGAGACTTGTTTAACATTGGGGAGTATAAACTGAATACATTTAGTTCTGTTATTGTTCAGTAAAAGATTATTAGCACTAAACCAATTGACTACCTTTGAGATTGCATTATTCACATCGTCAAAGTTCAAACTGCGTCGTTTCATTTTAAACAAAAGTGAAGTGTCATCTGCAAACAGTACAATCTCATGATTATCCCTGACAAGATGTGGCAGGTCATTAATATAAACCAAAAACAGGAATGGCCCGAGTATGGAACCCTGCGGTACACCCATAGTAACAACAGACCCTGGAGATCGTTTTCCATTAATGTCAACTCTCTGTATCCTGTTATTTAGATAAGAAGAGAGAAGATCTAAAGAGTTATCCCTAATTCCATAGTGATGTAATTTCCTGATCAATGTCCCATGGTCAACGCAATCAAAAGCCTTAGACAAATCGCAAAATACTCCTAGAGCATCATGCGACTCCTCCCAGGCATCATATATATGTGATATTTACTCAATACCGGCATCAGTAGTTGATTTGCCTTGTGTAAAACCAAATTGTTTACAGTGGAGCATGTTGTTGGTGTTGAAATGTGTAAGAAGTTGATTTAAAATTACTTTTTCAAATACTTTACTAAATGTAGGCATTACCGATATCGGTCTGAAGTTAGAAGGGTCAGATGTACTACCCGATTTAAACAAATGTACTATTTTACTGTGTTTCATTAAATCAGGAAACACGCCAGATTCAATAGATGCATTAAATATGAAAGCTAAATCAAGTGCAATAACATTTATTAGGAGCTTCACAACATGAACAGAAATATCCCAGAGGTCTGCAGTTTTCTTAACATTTATTGATTTAAAGGCTTTAATAATATCTTTATCATCTACATAATTAAACGAGAATTGATTTTCTCATCTAGGTACATAGTTTTTTAGCAAAGATTCAGCGACTACTTTGGAATAGTCTAAAGACTTTGTAGTAGAGATTGGGATGTCAGTAAAAAAAAATTCAAACGCTTTAGCTACATCAATATCATTTTTTAAAGTAATATCATTAATTTTTAATTCATATTCATTGTTTTTAATACTGACCTTTCCAGTCTCACTTTTAATTATATCCCAAGTTGATTTAATTTTGTTATCACTTTTTCTTATTTTAGATCTGATATAATTTGATTTTGCAATTTGACAAACTTTTTTAAAGATTTTTGAGTACTTTTTTACTTTATCCATGAATCTTCACTATGATTCCATTGTTTTTCACTATATAATTCATATAAATTTTGTCTACTTTTAAGTATACCTACTGTGGCCCACTTACTAAAGTTAAGTTTGTCTGAGGCCACAATCGATCTGGTAGTAAATACTGCATTGAACGCATTGCTAAATTTGTAAAAAAAAATACAATATGACAATATGATAATAATTGATAATTGATAATAATTGATATTGTGATATTTGTATCACTTATGCACAACCAATTTTTAAAAGAGATCTAAAAATCAATCTGTGGGAGTTTCTACGCCCTTCTTCTCCCATAGTGTCCAATGTAGAGAGAGGGAAAAAATTACGTTTGCTAAGTATATGTAGAAATCTTCAGTAATAAAGACATTTGACTTTGACTTTTGACTTTAAAGGTTCCATACCATTGTACACGGAAAACATAAAACGAAAGTCTTTTGTACGAGTACCTTCTTAATTTTTCATAATAAAATATTAAAAAATTGTTAAACTTAACAGTTTTGAAAAAATCGTTTAGAAACCAGAAAATGAATACTGGGTGAAGGATTTAAGATTAGATGATTTTATCATAGAAGTCGGAGAAACCACTTGACGAAGATTCGTTAACCACAACGAACGCCTGGACTTGGTTATGTATGACGCAACGCGATTCTGAACCTCATGCCCTGATAATAAAATTCAAAACCTATAACGGGCAAGTGACATACATCAATAGATGTCGCCAGGCGTTATGAGCAGTGTTTCTAGCGACGATGAAAAAAATATTAGTATAAATAAAAAGGTGATCATATTCAACCTTAATTTTGTCTTGTACCTTTTTGGTAACTATCGACATCAATTGCATCACTAAAATAGTGCCATCCCAACTTACTTGGACTAAAATTTATCTTAAATTGGATGTTCTACTGGTGATTGAAAACAAAACATTGCATCCTATTCATAACTCTATGGTGCGGCGATAAGCTAGTCCCCTGCAAGGAGCGCAAAATGGAGTACTGCATAAATTCTGCCACCCCCTATTGTGAAATGACATGACGCCAACTTAACCCAAATGGGTTTTGCATGGAATTAGTATTCCTTGATTATTTTAGCAAAGCTAATATATGGTAATTTGACTGTGTTATCGGCGGTGCAGTTTGGGCTGTGGACGTTCTTAGGGATGTGTAAAAATAATTCTTAAATACATCGACATAGCTGGGGCCCTATTCTGTTATTGGAAACGCCTAGCAATATCGTATCGATAGCTCCCAAGGGCGCAAAATGCCGTATAGGGGTTGTCGGCGTGCCCATTTAGATTTGAGATTGACTGTTAAATACGACATTTAGCGCCCTTCAGAGCAATTGAAATGCCATCGCTATGCGTTTCCCAAAACAGAATAGAGTCTCTGTACTTTTGTATAGCTATGTTGATACTTTTTCTTTACCATAATGAAAGTCATAGACAAAAATAACGTGTTTATTTTGTAAAACATGACGTGACTAATTACAAAATGAATATTTATGTAATTTTTCATGTTTCTAACCTAATCTTACTTTACCTATGTACAGCCATCTTTATCTTCAACGCTCGAACTATTCATACATTAAATAAAACAGAAAAAAATGTTATATTTTTGTCTAGACAAATTGTACCTTTATAAAAATAACGCTAAAGAAAAAGTATCGACATATACATAGACAGCTATATTTCAAAATATATTTTACCCATCCTTAAAAGCGTCGAGCTCTATTATATATATATATATGTCACCGTAAGATTGTCGAAACGTTAGTTTTTTATACCATCGACAAATTGTAAACCAGACCGACAGGGCTTAAAATTTACGTTTCTTTTGTTCGTACATGTCAACCTAACACGAAGACTATTCGGGGGCGTCGCTGCGTACGCCCCCTTCACCAAAGCTACCGCAGTCTTTGCCCTGCAATTTATTTCCTGTCGATTTTCTCCATTTTTGAATCGTTCGTCATCGATGTAGCCAATAAATTTGGGAATGTTGATTTTTATCCGTTGCACGCAGAAAAATTAAAAATCGGTAAATACCGCATGGGAAACGGAAGTTAAATGCTCTCATATTATTGGCTGTATGCCAGTGTCAGTTTAGGTAAGCTGCCTACTAAATACTAGCATAATATGGAACAAATCGGCCTGTTGAATCTGTCGCAAATGTCACAATATTTGACGTTTTGGATTACAATTTGAAAAAACGTGCCAAAACAGTAAAATCGTAGTTCGTAGACAGTCCGACACTTTAATTGTGTTGATATCGTGGCTATATCTTAGAATTTGACTATTTCATGAAATAGCCAACCATGGATTGATCATTTCATGAAATGGCCAACCATTTCATGATGTAGTCAATTATTTAATGAAATGATGATATTTTTTAAAACATTTGTATTCAGTACTACGTGCTGTTTTTAGTGTTATACATGTTGAACTACCACGAAGACAATTCGTGGGCTTCGCTGCGCTCGTCCCTCTTAGCCTTCACCTAAGCTGCCGCAGTGTATTG
Organism: Argyresthia goedartella; assembly: GCA_949825045.1. Lineage (NCBI taxonomy): Eukaryota > Metazoa > Arthropoda > Insecta > Lepidoptera > Argyresthiidae > Argyresthia > Argyresthia goedartella. Next base: position 19,225,545 of record OX463828.1, read on the forward strand.
CCCTAAAATATTCCTGACCACTCGTTGCAGGCGAATGACCCAAAAAAAAAAGAAATTTCGGATGTCGAAGCCAGGAACATAACTAGTGGCCCTGTGGGCAGTAGACCTCGCTAACAGGGGGGACTGTGAACCCATTTATAGGAAAGTATTTTAGATTCAATCAACATCAAGTAGTAAAGTAGCCGCAACAATAACTTTGTAAACTACATTTTGAGATTTAAAATACAATCTATTGACTTCACGAAAATAGTTATTGTCTATTTCACTCACTCTCATGGTCTGTATAGATCCTATTTACTAATCCGTCTCCTACTTCAAGTAGTCCGTCTCCTACTTCAAGTACTTCAACTTGGTATGTTTTGAAAATATTTCTTGGATTTTTAGAAAACAGGCTGCCGAAAGGTAATGTTGTAGTATATTTTTAGAACCGGCTCAAAAAGCCCTTTCATTTGATACACCCCACACGATAGGTAGGAAAATCGAGAAAAGCTCTCGACAAAAAAAAATATTCAGGGAACACGTGTGTCAAGTTTTGTGATGGTCGCTTAAAAACTGTGGCCCCTAGACCGGAACTGACAGACACATATAGAGACAGACGTAAACAGAATCGGCCTCCTATCTTGTCGAAATGGAGCCCTTCGCTCGCTTCGGTCGCTCGGTCAATTAGAAAAGTGTGTTTTTGAATCGCTCGTGTGACATAAATGTAAAAAATAGTGCTCCACGCCCACATTGCACCGCCAATGACGGGGTTCAATGACAACGCCCATATTCCCGTGATATTTCCCAGAGTGCGGGTTCGTGGCTCACCTGAAGTGCTCCGAGCGCGTGCCCAACCATTGTCTGCCGGACCTGAAGCGGCTGCGTGGCGTGTTCGGTATCGATCTCACTACGCTGCTCAACGCTCACTCCAGCACACTGCCCTTTGTCGTGAGGTAAGCACTGCTGAGGCTAACAGTGGCACAAATATGCTTCTGCCATTCCGTATGGGAAAAGACATGACGCTGTGTTTGTTTTGTTTTTGTAAGGGCCACTGTTGAAGTTTCAGCACGGAAATCACACACAATCTGGTAGACTCTGAAGAAACTGTCAGTGTCTTTCCTCGTGAGGCGATATTGCAGGCGCGATATCGTTTCGAATGCCGATATAAATAGCTCTTACGTCCGAATGAAGCGATTTGAATGCAAAAAAATAATACCATAATAATAGTATTTACCTCACCAAAATATCGAATTGCAGTCGGATCGCTTCATTCGGAAATAAGAACGGTTTTTGTCGTCAATCGATTCGGCATCGTGTGATAAATATCGCCCTTTCAGGAAAGACGCTTACACCAATAGGTTTGTACTTTGACATAGTGATTCAGGTGCATGTTTAGTTTCCACGAATATAATTTAAATCTCATTTTCCATTGTCTGGAATGCAATGACTGTACTCTAGCGATGTTTTTGCCTAATGGAGTTTCGGAGGCGCTACATTACAATGATGCCAATGCATAGACAAGTTCTCAAGAGACATTTCGCGCGCCCTTACAAAGCTGTTCTTTCTGCTAGTTATAAGTGAATTCCTATGTTATTGAGAGAGCGTGTATGACCATAGTGGTTAGTCACTACTGGATACACTACTATAGCTTGTCAAATTCGTACGTAGCACTCCCATGGTCTGCGGGCGACGGGGGACGAAAGATGCGGGGGTGGGAAAGAAGAGCGCGGGCGGTACCTACTACGCGCCCCGCCGCCCGCGCTCTTTTTTCCCGCCCTCGCAGCTCCTGCCATGGGAGTGCTACGTACGAATTTGACATGCTATAATTGGTCACGCAGCAGCTAAATTTCGAAGGCTAGGCTGACCATGTAACGATGAGTTAAGAAATTTATCTTAAGTAGGTAATAAGATAAGTAATAATAAGTAAGAAAACATCATGTGCATATTCATAGCTGCGGCGATGGTCTAGCCCCCTGTCACGCAAAATAGAGTATTAATAACTGGCTCAACGTGGGCACAACTGTGCCTCCTCTCTTTATATAGGAAAAGGCCTGACACTGGATATAATAATTTAAACGTATGACCGTAAATCCGGTTTTTTACTGACAAAACTACTAAGTTTGTCTGACAAAATTGTTGATGTTGCCTGACAAAATTACTGAATTGCGCTGCTAGAAATCTGAGAAACAGCAACCTGAAAACCTTAATTCAAGTATCATTTAATACAAAAGAGGGATGGATTATGTTCTTAAATGTTCAAAATAACACGAAGGATAGAGGGGGATTCGCTTTGCTCACCCCCTTTATCCTTCACCTACTCTGACCCACCACTTCACCCAGACTGTCTTTATTTAGCCATAAAACGTTGGCTTTTTTCGTTCATTTCAGGTATCCCGCTGATCATGGTCATTCGCTTAATTCATTTATTATTCGTTCGTTGTATTAAGGGGAATCCCTTTGTTAATGTCATGTTATTATCACAGGATGTGCGTAAACGAGATAGAAGCGCGGGGCATGGACTCTGAGGGGATATACAGGGTGTCCGGGTTCGCTGATGAGATTGAGGCACTGAAGATGGCTTTTGATAAAGGTAAGACTTATTAAACACAGTGTATGAGCTTTGCCACTATTTGTACTCTTTGTTGTTGCTGAAATGAACATGGATAGATACGCTTTCTGTATGTGACGCCACACATACAGCGTATCTATCCGTGTTCATTTCCGTTTATCTATTGTGACATTCTCTGGAATGATAGTACTCCTTATATTTTTTAATCAAAGTTTATATAAAACCAGGGCGTAAAAGTGGTGCTTTTGGTTTTCCCCGCGGCCATTAATAACGTAGCAAACAAAATATTGTACCATGTGAACCCCGTAAACTTCGTCCGAAAGGAGATTTTGAGGTAAGAAGTGAGCTTACATTTAGAACACAGATATCGAGATAGGTTGAGGGGCGTTGCACGTGCGAACAAATCTAGCCCCGATAGTCTTCATATTAAAAATTCTCGGTAGTCGCCGGGCGACCGCAGTGACGAATTCATTTCCGCTGTTTTTCGAAAATGCCGATCTGTGCAATACTCATGTGCAACAATAGAAGCGGGATTGTGAACTCCAAGAACGGCGGAGTAACATATCACTTGTAAGTCTCATTCCAACTATTATTTCTTCTTAAAACACAAGAAATAAACATTATTACGGAAATAAATCATTCACAAAAAATTCGTCACGAGTTGATCATTAAAGTGACAATGTCATGTTGTTATCCCTAGGGTTATTATCCATTGCTTGTTTTGTATATTAATTTCACTACATATTGCCAAGCTAATACGCAATTAATATTTCAAACTTATCTAAATACGAAAGTAAATATGCATCGAGGTACGGAGGCGAACTGTTACACGCACGCAGAGACGACTTATAGTGATGGGAATAGTGATAGTAAGACTTATGTTTTTGAATCGATGAAATTTTTTACCAACTCGAACAAAACCCATTGGGTAATCATCTAATATTACTAATCAAAGCTCTAATGAGAAGATATACTAATATAATATATAATATAAGACTGCATTACTTAGCAAAAAATGCTACGCCTAAATTGTCAGAACGCCAAGTTCTTTATTAAATATTTACATTTTTCTTGTCAATAGGTTAGTATTGTACTGTACAGGATTATACAGAAAGGGTATATATGCCGAAAGGCGGTTGTTAAGACATCAATCTGAACATCCATCATCATCATCATCTCTATTAAAACGATTTGATCAGAGCAACTTTATTTTTCACGTTGCAGTATATTTTGGGCCGAGCGGTCAGCTGATTTGTATGGGGAAGTAAAAAATAACGTTTCTCTGATCAAATCAGATGCATTTAGAAAGTTGTTCAAAATCATGTCCCAAACAATCCTTTTCGGCTTGGCACCCCGTATGTGTTACAGTCTGTAAACATAGTAATAGGTATTTCTTGTAAAATAAACATATCATATTAACAAACAAAGTATTATTTTATTTATATAACCCGGCATAAATACCACTGTCTATAAATTATAATGGATTGATGAAACACGCTGTCCTTGCAAGGTCCCAGCACTAGCTCGGCTAGCTAGTGTACCTGCGGTAGTGTAGGTGTGTTCGGACGATAGGTGCATGACATTGCACTGACCAATAAATGCGGAATGCGGAAGGATTGATGTATGAGTGGTGTAGATGTGCGAGTGTTCTTAATTTTCGGCGACACTGGTTCCGATAAAAGCTTAGCGCCAAGGGCCTATCTCTCGATATCTATGATTTAGAAGATATGACAGTGTTATCATATGCAAAATAACAACTCTTTGGAACCCGAATGTAAAACGAGGACGTGGTCGCCCCGAAAGCGTTCGAGTAACGAGCTGAGGGATCTGGTAAGAAATAGAAGAGTTGAAAAGGGGAAGAGAGACCTTTGCCTTTTGAAATCCAAAATGGCGGCCATCAACTAATGAGGTCTAATTGGAATAGTTCTTGAATCACCCTCTTGGGCAGCGCCACTTTGCGTGCGACCTGTCAAACTATTGATTGACCTACTACCTATTGGAAATGAGTGGATAGTTAGACAATATCACAGGCAGGACGTTTTTTTTTTCACACACACACACGCCCACACATTTTTTTTCTTAATTCTATACATACAATTAATTATATACATATTTATATAACTAATTCATATTATATCTCATTCTAAATTATATCGACCACTTCCTCGACGCTTGGTTCAGTGGCCTCAATTTCAACAACATGACGAATGATAACATTGTTTTAAAAAGTGTACTAAATAGTGTGGGCACAATATCCTAGGATTCGGTTGCCCGCAATACAGCTAGCTAGTCTGCCTCCCTAACGGACTCAATCAAAATACTTACTCGATTATTTTCTCGATTGCCTGTGACAGGACTATATGCGGCCTCTAAGAAGCCATGGATTGTTGGCTGTTATATTATGTCGCTCTATGTTTCTGATATAAACTACCCAGCAAACATGAATTTTGCAAGCACCGTCTCCTTTTACATGCTCCCCATAATAACTCCGGGCTTGTTTCAATAGGTATGTCCCAAGAGCGTAAACAACGAGATCGCCCAATGATAATTCAGGGAAATCATTGATACCCTGAAAAAACATGATAAGTTATTGGCTGTTATCGGCCGACATCCGAAATGCTTGCTTGGGTTCAAACGTATTCCACGTTCAACTACTTCAAGGTGGCGCCAGATGATGAGCACATCGGTTGCTTGCCTCGCCCGCCTCCGATACGAGTCGGTGACGATCTGTCGCCTGGGCGCGCGTTCGAATAATCAAATGTCGTCGAATCGTCACATCGATGCGAGTTCACTCGATTTCGTGCACGACACGAGGATCGCGAGAGCGTCTACACTTGCGAGTCGTTTAAATAAAATATTCTAAGTAACAGTGTGCTTCAAATCTAGGAATGGTAACGCCCACTTCTATTAGTTCTCTCCAACATGATACAACTATGGAGGTACAGCCTTGAATCTCAAGGATAACTACGATACTTCAACACCAATAATACTAAACTGACACTCTGTTCAAGTCGGGACGCAAGGGTGATACTTCAAATTTCAGAGCAATATCTTTACTTCCAGCACTAAGTAAAATATTTGAAAAGATTATAGTCAATCAAACGCTCTCACACTTCAACCGTACAAATCAACTCCAAGCCAAAAAATACGGTTTTACTAGCGGTAAATCGACTACGGATGCAGGCATTATCCCTATAACTCGCATTTTCTCTGCATGGGAGGCCGCACAGGATGCTATCGGCGTTTTTTGCGATCTATCCAAGGCATTCTATTGTGTTGATCGAGATACGCTTCTAATGAAATTAAATCACTGCGGAGTTAGAAATAAAGCGTTGGATCTACTAAGATCATATTTAAGCAATATAATTCAAAGGACAGAAATCAACGGCATTAAATCTGATGGATCGGGTCCAAACCACGGCGTTCCACAAGGTTCCACATTAGGCCCTTTTTAGGGTTCCGTACCTCAAAAGGTAAAAAATAAACCATTATAGGATCACTCGCGTGTCCGTCCGTCCGTCTGTCAAAGGCACTTTTCTCAGGAACTATGACAGACAGAGTCTTGAAATCTTCTGCAAAAATACTTACAACATAATTCAAGACTAGAATGAAAAAAATATTGCCTATAAAAAAGCGGAGGGAGTTAAATCACAAAACGTAAAATAATTTTGGCCTATTAGCGTGGTTGCTTATCGTATGTAAATAACCAATAATAATGAATAAAACGTACTACACTGTCTAAATATATGAATGAATGAATCAATGAATGAATACTTTATTGCACAAAAAAAAACATACAGAGAACACAAAGAAAAATACATGTCCAAGAGGCGCGCTTATCTCTATAAAAGAGATTTCTACCAGCAAACCCAGATAGGAAAGGAAAGTGGACTGAGAGAGTAAAACGAATAAAAAAGAGAGTATATCTTCACTTACAACTTTGATATCTGCTTTCGGACTATATTTTGGGGTATACATAAGTACATGCCTGACATCGTTAGTATGTTATGTTGCACAGAGACGATACGGCAGAGTTTGATTGATGACCGCTAGTAAAAACCTTCCATACAAAAATCGGCATTGTCCTTTGCCCGTTGTAACTTTAAATGTAGAAAGTTATTTTATTCGAGTAGATTTCGCTACAAAAAAGATCATTACAAGACATGGCAAACATTTCAGACGGGGAATCGACAGAACTCAGCGTGTACAGCAACATTAACGTGGTCGCCGGTACACTGAAGCTTTACTTACGTCTGCTGCCCGTGCCGCTCATAACTTATGATGTGCATCCGATGTTCGTGCAAGCTATACGTGAGTAGATAGATATATAGATATATATGGATAGATAGATACATTCATTTATTCATTTCAACATGGTACCCACACAAACACATAATTATAACTCAAACAAAAAAATAATATTCAAAAAGAAAACTACAGAGCAGTTAAATAAAACCATCAATAAATAATAAATTTACACAAGCAAACATTGGGGTACGCTAAGGATCACTATGTGGTATTGTGAATGCACCGCGACAATGACGACGCAAAATTCGACGACCCGAATGGCCGAGTCGGCAGTGACCCTGCCTACGAAGCCAGAGTGGGGGCAAATATGTGTTTGATGAGAACGAATGTTTGTACCCTAGTCATGGTTGTTTATCTATCGAAGTATCATATTTATCTATATAAGTATGTGCATCGTTGTCTAGTACCCAAGATACAGGGAATCCTATTTTGGGGCTCGATCAATGTGTGTAAATAGTGTCCTAGGTATTATTATTACCACACATTTATTAATGTAAAAGATGAAAATTTTAATAGAATGAATTCTATAAGATTGTATCAAAATAGCATTAAAATTATATCATTAAATACTAGTAATATAAACAATACAATTATTAAATTATAGCAATTGTATTAAAAGTTATGTCAGTGTTACAGTAAAATTAAATTGAAAATGGTATTAGAATTACAAAAATAATAATAATAATCAATAGGCAATTTACAGTTGTCATCATAAATCATATTGCCCAGCCCACATGAAAACACTGCTGGGTGCAGGCGTACACTCTCTATATTACGTATATATTTATTGCACATGAAATAAAATTACACAATTGAATAGAAAAGACTCTTACAAAGGCAAGCTTATCTCTTATCTTAGGCCGGAATACACATACCTGCAAATGGCATACCAGGTGCTATTAAACTGAATTGCCAGTTACTGACATTCCGTGAAGGCGCGAGTCACCAGTTACTAGAATCAAGCATCTTCATGCTAGCTAGGAGACTTTCTGCAAAGCGCGTAGAAGAATTGTTCCACAAATACGGCTGTCCACGATACAGTGTATTGAATAACAGTTTTTTCATCACCCCAAAGCACCATTGTTTCGTTACTGTAGCTGGTATGCGAGGCTCCCTCCTCACCTTCCCGCGAGGGGAAAAAGTCAAACGAGCTGCGATCTCCTGGCATGCGTTGTACTGGCAAGTGAGCTTCTGGCAGAGTCTCAATACATGTACCGGTAGCTAGTTCTTACCAGTATTTGGCATGCTTTTGTGAAAGTATGTGTGTTCCCGGCTTATCTCTATATCGCCAATCTTCACGGTCGTGTGTCACGGGGACTGACACGATTTGATATCGTCGGACTATTGGGCAGGTGGTCTGTCCACACTCCACAGCCGTGTAGCGTTCACTACCACATGGGCGTAACATAACATAGCGTCACGCCTTTTCCCATATTGGGTGGACGTTTAGCCAGTTATTCAATGCTCCATTTTGTGTGACAGGGGGCTAGCCCATCGCTGCAATATGTTTTGTATGATTTACAATTTGCTCGTGATGAGAGGACCTGCTTTCCATGGTTGTTTTTGATAATAATAATAATAATTACCTGGGACACTATTTACAGACATTGATCTAGCCCCAAACTAGGATTCCCTGTATTTTGGGTATTAGACAACGATACACATACTTATATAGATAAATATTATACTTAGATAGATAAATAACCATGACTAGGGTACAAACATGCGTTCTCATCAAACAAATATTTGCCCCCACCGGGACTCGAACTTGGCTTCGTAGGCAGGGTCACTGCCGACTCGGCCATTCGGGTTGTCAATGTTTTTGTCATAAACAGAACTTGCCCTACAAACAAAATAGGACCCTAAAGTTAACAATTTTAATATTTTTTTTTGGCTTAATTAGTCCAGTTTATAGGTATAAAATCTATTTGATATAAACATTTTCCAGAGATGAAATCTACAGCGGAACAAGTGGCGATGCTGCGCGAATGTCTCGATCTCCTGCCCCCGGCGCACTTCAACTGTCTTCAGTACATGGTGCAGCACTTGTACAGGTGAGACATAGACCTTGCATCTCCTGCCCCCGGCGCACTTCAACTGTCTTCAGTACATGGTGCAGCACTTGTACAGGTGAGACATAGACCTTGCATCTTGGTAAGTAGAGCTAACAATTTTTTGAAAGAGGAATAAAAATATTACGTAATTTAGGAATGTATAGTCCATGTTTGACGAGTTGAGATATCTCAATAACAATAATGACGGATCAATAAAAGGTCATATTTCATATTGCTGGAAATTCATGAATGAACGGCCGAGATCTGATAGAATTGAATGTTGAATGAATGAAATTAATTCATAATTTTATTTATGATGAATGTGTTTAAGTTTAATGTAATTTCAAAAGCTGTGTTTTTATAACGTATCAAACGTTTTAATTCAAAATAAAAACTATATCTATTTCAAAAAACTGAATTCGACCAGTGATTTGGCCACATTGGATGTTAAAAAAAAGCGCTAAATCAAATTTGATAAAATTTATATGGGACCACCAAGTATGACCTACCAATCAAAATTGATTCAAGTGATTGATTAAACTGACGGAATAATCGCGTTACAAACATATATTTTGAAGTCGGTTGAAAATTGTCCTCCATGAGATATTTTGTGGGTAAAAGAGTCTTCTATTGGTTTATTTCAATTTGGTATGCGAACTTCAAAAAATGTTTCGTGGCAATATTCCAAAATCTACAAACCCATTTAAACTCTGAGATTGTTTCTCAAGCTGAAACTTACATAAATTGACAATGTAAAAAAACATAGGTACCAAACTGAGAAAACCATATAATTGTGTTCCTTACTAAATTCCGTTAATCCCATAAAAAAGTATTACAGGATTACTGAAATATCCGTAGATAACATAGTGTACTTCATTTATTCTCTACGGCCTTTATATAGGCCTCTTTACCGTTGGTCTTTTGACAGGTCTCTGCTAGTGAGGCGACCCGCTTAAAATCTTCGATTAATTGAAAGTATCGATGCGGACTTCAAACATCCGAGAATCGATTGTGTCTTATTTAGTTTCTGTCGTGACGAATCAAAATAAACGTCAAATACCCTATCTATTTTATTTTATTAATTAATTATTTTATCTATACACGTATCATAAACCCTCTTTACTGCGTACAAAAACCGCACGTTACGATCAGCATAATGTTAAACTACTTGGTAAAAAGACATTACGAAACCAAACCAAACGACATTACGAATAGTAATCTTGACATTACGAATAGAAAAATAACCAAATCGGATCGTTTTTCAAATATAGGAAGCGGGCAGTTTCACTGTGCGTCGCGCGTCGCTACAAAGTTACGTCAGTCGAATGGTTGATTTTCGTTTAAGGATTTTTTCGAGAACAATATTTTATAGATAATCAATTTAAAGCCAATAGTAATTGAAAATATAATACTTACTTGTGATACGACACTCCTTGCTTTTGTGTTTTGCGATTTGGGTATGATTTACACCTTTTTACGTCGCAGGTCACCATTTTTGTTTTTGCTGCCGATATGTCAATCGGCTGTCACCGTCCAAGCGCGACTGATTGCAAACAGTCCAATTTTCCCGATTTTGTACTGTTTTTGTAGCGACACTTTCAAGCGCTCCGTGCCCTGTCCCTACTATTCAAGTCTGTGCTATAATGTGTAATTTTTCTACATATTATGACATTCAAATTTCGAACGCCGACGCCCGCCTGCGTGCCGCCCCTAGTTTGTCTGTGAAGTTGGTACTGTCATTAAAATTTCGAACGCCCTCGCCCGGCGCGTGCCGCCCCTAGTTTGTCTGTGAAGTTGGTACTACAGAACAAGCTAAACAACTGCAGAGCCACAATGCCGGTCAAACATGCGGTTCCTGAACACATCCAAGAGAGCTTATGATATGTGTGTAGATAAACTAGTGTATGTAACTGTACATAATTAGGCATTAAAACTCTCGAGTGATATTATTATGAATAATGCCCTCCATTATGTAGCAGTCACATAAACTACTATAAATGAACCAACATAATATACAGTTATGACAGAGTTATCAGATAAAATTAATTATGAATAGGTTCCAATTACAGGTTCGCATTAAAAAACTTGAAATTACAATATAAAACTTGAAAATACAACATAAAACTTGCAATTATTTGGATTGGGATTGAGCTTATATCTATTACAATTTGTGGCATTGTGAATAATTATACATTATTGACTTATTAATGTCTTGGTAATAAGATTTTTAAAAGCGAATTGAGATAAATTAAAATATCAAAATCCTGCCTGACTGTGACTGCTACATAATGGAGGGCATTAATACTCGAGAGTGGGCTTATGAAACGAGCCGAAGGCGAGTTACGTACATGGAGTGTGAAAGTAACCGTACATTCACACTCCATGTACGTAACCAGGTGCATCCATAAGTTTGTATGTGGTATTGAAAGAATTGTTGTATGGGAGCCCCCTTAAATATTTCTTCTATCCTGTTTTTTAGTATTTGTTGTTATAGCGGCAACAGAAATACATAATCTGTGAAAATTTCAACTCTCTAGCTAGCTAGGTTCTTGAGATACAGCCTGGTGACGGACGGACGGACGGACGGACAGCGAAGTCTTAGTAATAGGTTTGGAACCCTTCGGGTACGGAACCCTAAAAACTACATATATTCTACTCGTTCCACGATGATATTGTGTATTTGCCGAAATAGATACCCATATATCCTCTACGCCACTCTGAAAATTACTATTTTGCACCTCATTGAGTGACCGTTTTACCAAAATAAGTACGCCTCCACCAAAGCGTTGTCCTTTTTAACATTATCTTTTGATGATTAATTTGTCTTGAAATTACACTCGGGATTTATCGCAACTACCGCACTACACTTAAAAAATAATTATTCAGTGCGGCAAGTGGTCCTTAGACTCCAAGCCTCGAACCCCGCACTTCGACCCCTTCCGCACAGAATTACCGGCCTGTGTGTTCGAAATGATTCATCGATTTACATTAATAAACTATTATTAATGTAAATCGATGAAACTTTCGAGCACATTCCAATATTTAATATACTATTTTAATTCTTATCGACTGTTTCTTTTCCCATCACAATTTTAACATTACTTTGTACCGCCATACGGTGCGATGAGGGGTGAAATTAACACCTATAGTTTTTCCGTGTTTTCTTTATAATTATATATGGCAACCCCGGGCGAAGCCAGATCTGTATGTGTTGAATCCTTGGCTACTTGTTTATTTATTTTTTTGTAATTTTGATTTTTGTTTTCGGCCCGCCTCCGCAGTCTTTCGCCAAATAGCAAAGCGGCCCTATTACATTCTCACTTGTACACAAAAGACAGAAGTAATGTGCAAGTGAGAAAGCATGATTGCGTTTGTTTCATTCGATTCGTTTCTTTACTGATTTGAATTCCAGGGTGCACCTACAATCCGAAGTGAACAAGATGAGCGCTCACAACCTGAGCACAGTGCTGGCGCCGACCCTGGTGGCCACGCCGCCCGCGCTCACCGACCTCACCGCGGAGATCAGGGCACTGCAAGCGCTGCTCGAACATTGTCCGCAAGTGTACGGCACTAGCAAGTAAGCTGCCTGCAATTGTACAGGCGGCAGGGTGGGGCCGCGGCCGGGGCAATGCTCGCACGCCTTGCCAACGCCTGGGCCTGGCTAGGAGACATAACGCGATTTTGAACCTCATGCCATGGTAATAAAATTCAAAACTTATAACGGGAAAGTGTCGTCATCACGCCAGGCGTTCAGAGGTGCAAGCATTTCAACCATTTCCCAATTCGACTACTTCCTTTTCAGCTTACTTTACAAACCGAGTTGTTGCGGAAAAAAAGGAGAGAAGATTGGTTAAGGAAAGTTGATGTTCGCCTTCGACTTAGAGACGAAAAGCTGACGATATGGGAAGTGGTTGTCAATACGGGATGTGGTCAAGTTGGGAGACACGGGAAGTGGTCGAATTGGAAACATGTTATTATAATGGGATCTTGTCGATTTGCCACAAAAATGAAAAGTTGACGAAAAGAGAGGTGGTAATAATGGACCTATATTAATATACTATATATATCTGCTCACTGCCCTGCCCCATTCCTTGCCCACTTCGGGCTGATGTAAACGGGCTATAATAACAAGTAGCCTTAGCGCTAGAAAAGTCGAGTTGAGAAACTAAATAATTGAGAAACTAAATAAATAAGCAGCTGCTAATAATAATGCAATGCAGGGAGCGTAATTACCTATGTAAATCATTTGACGAAACTGCAGCTAAGCAAAGATTATTTTTTGCTCTCGATTACGACATTATATTTATACCTACTTATTTATATTACAAATGTATCTCATATACCGCAACGTAATAACTGCATTTAAGCATATAGTTAGATTTAATAACAAAAAAGACGTAGCTATTTAAAAATTATGTCTGTTTGTATTTATTTACGGATTTATGTGTAGTTTCTAAAGATAGTTTCATACGATGACTCGATATGCAAGAGGTTAACATAGATAGAAAAAAAATAAAAAGAATAAGAATCCTGGATAGACGCAAAGTACTGAAATTTTTGCACCAAAGTTCTAACGAATCTATTTTTAGCGATATTGGGGGATATTCTCGATTGTAATTTTATTTATAAGTTGTTTCTAAGTGCAATAATAATTGGCATGTGATATTGGATAATCTTTTTGAAAGGTTTTTAAAAACCATTCCAGGTTTTGCATTTACCGTTTTTACCAAATTATTCCTTTTCTAAGACTTATTTAGGTAATTCTAAGCAGCTTCTCAGTATTAATAAGAGTATATTTTATTTATACATTTTGTACTTTTTTAGTCAATGGCGGAATAAAATCTATTGACGTAAAAGGCTTTTATTATTTAAAAATATATCACAGTTAAGAACATTTCCTTTTCCTATTTTGTTTTCCTTTCTTCGCATCTTCTCCTTTGCTCACTATCTCTCCATTGCCATTCTGCTGAAACTTCTTCAGATCAGCACAAAAAAGCACCTGAAAAAGTAAAATGACATGATTTCTCGGTACTAGAGCTGTAGTGTAGCTATAGTTATGAGATAAGCTGACCACCTCTATGGTGTTGCGGTCGGGGCTGTGTTTCATAAGCGAGAGGACCCGGGTACGATAAATTGCCCAGGTCTTGGATGTTTACATTTTTGTGAAGTCGCTGTTTCTGGTTTCCACGATACGGTATCCTAGGTGCGGCCAGAAGCAATGTTTGTGTATATATGTCAATAAATTGTTATTGTTAGTTGCGGATTAGAGATGCGGATTATCAGTTAGCATCAGATACAAATAGATTTACACATCCTAAACTACCAGAAATATATACAGCGAAAGTGTCAAATTGATATCAACATCCCTGGCGACGCTGAGATAATTTCGTCACTTTGATTGTGTAGAGATTTCTGAATCCGCTGCTTTCCCCCCAGAACAAGATACCATAGGGAATGACACTATGAAAGTAACTAAAATATACAAGCCTAGATGTAGCCACATCCGTGTTTTGTCTGATGTTCCTAACAGCGTAAGCCGCAGAACTTAATTTTCTAGCTAATTTATCGACGTGGGGTCCATCGTCACTTTGATTGTGTATATATTTCTCAATCCGCTGCTTTCCCCCACAACAAGATACCATAGGGAATGACACTATGAAAGTAACTAAAATATACAAGCCTAGATGTAGCCACATCAGTGTTTTGTCTGATGTTCCTAACAGCGTAAGCCGCAGAACTTAATTTTCTAGCTAATTTATCTATGTGGGGTCCTCACTGCAATTTGGTATCAATTTTCAATTTCATATTCCAAGAAACTTCGTATCATTTATAATAGTCAATAGTCAATAGTCAATAGTCAAAGTACTTTATTACTGTAGATATTTACATATACTTAGCAAACGTCATTTTTTGCCTCTTCTCTACATTGGACCACTGTGGGAGAAGAAGGGCGTAGAAACTCCCACAGATTTATTTTTAGATCTCTTTTAAAAATAGGTTGTGCTTAACTAATACAAATATGAAAAATTTAATTGTTATGATTAATAAGCAGGAATAAATAATTACAAAATTATTAACAGCAAGGTCTGTGTTGAGCCATATTAACCCCATACAGTCCTGTCATTTAAGTAATCTTGAACATTGTAATATCCCTTTTTCGACAAAGTCGCTTTAACATGCTTTTTAAATTGCTCAAATGGCAATTTCAAAATCTCCAGAGGTATCTTATTGTAGTAGAGAATGCACTGACCCTTGAAAGAATTGCTAACCTTCGCGAGTCTAAAACGTGGCGCACATAGTCTGTGATTATTTCTTAGGTTAACATTACAGCTGTCGCTAAGTTTGGAAAATGTTGTAAGGTTCTTGCGTACATACATTATATTTTCGAAAATAAATTGACTAGCTACTGTTAGTATGTCAATTTCTTTAAAAAGCTCTCTTAAGGTGTCTGTTCGTTTTAAATTATAAATTGCTCGAATAGCTCTTTTCTGTAAAATAAAAATACTTTGAATATCCGCTGCTTTCCCCCACAACAAGATACCATAGGACATCACACTATGAAAGTAACTAAAATATACTAGCCTAGATGTAGCCACATCCGTGCTTTGTCTGATGTTCCTAACAGCGTAAGCCGCAGAACTTAATTTACCAGCCAATTTATCTATGTGGGGTCCCCACTGCAATTTGCTATCAATGGTTATTCCAAGAAACTTCGTATCATTTACCAATTCTAACGTGCTGTTGTCTAACACCAAACTGGTCTCAACTTGCCTGACATTTGGAAGTGAGAATTTGATACACTTGGTTTTACCAGCGTTTAACAATAAATTATTAACCGTGAACCAATTCAAGGTTAAAGACAATACACCATTAACATCATCAAAATCTCCTTTTTGTCTTTCAATTTTGAAGACCATTGAAGTATCATCAGCAAACAACACTATGTCAGTTAATTTCTCCACCATGAAAGGCAGATCATTAATATATACCAGGAATAAGAAAGGGCCTAATATAGAACCTTGTGGAACGCCAATTTTAACACCCGATCCATCAGATTTTACGCCGTTAACTTCTGCCTTTTGAATTCTATTGCTTAGGTATGATCTTAGTAGATCCAACGCTTTATTTCTAACTCCGTAATGATTTAATTTAATTAATAGCGTATTATGATCAACACAATCAAACGCCTTCGACAGGTCGCAAAAAACTCCGATAGCATCCTGTGCGGCCTCCCATGCAGAATAAATATGAGATACAAGGGTAATACCTGCATCCGTAGTCGATTTACCCCTAGTGAAACCATATTGTTTAGCGTGGAGTTGTTTTGTACGGTTGAAGTGTGAGAGCATTTGATTGAGTATAATCTTTTCAAATATTTTACTTAGTGTTGGAAGAACAGATATTGGTCTGAAATTTGAAGGATCGCCCTTATCTCCCGACTTGAACAGCGGTATAAGTTTACTGTGTTTCATGAGGTCTGGAAAAGCCCCATCGTCAACACATTTATTGAATATATAAGCTAAGTGTGGGGCTATAACTAGAATTACTGAACCAATGACTTTGACTGATATACCCCACAGGTCTTCCGTATTTTTTAAGTTAAGTAATTTAAACGTTTTGACAATGTCCTGGGGATATACATGATGAAATTTTAAATATACATTACTGACGCTAGTGTTATTTTTTAATAAAGTCTCTGCTTCAAATGGACATGAATTTAGACTGTCCGTTGTGAGTACGGGTACATTGGTGAAGAATGTTTCAAAAGCTCGAGCAACATCAGCGTTGGATTTAACAACATCATCACCTATCTTTAGGCAGAAATCACTGTCCCTTGGTATAACTTTGCCAGTTTCGCGGTTTATTATTTGTCAAACTGTTTTCATTCTATTATTTGAATTTTGAATTTTTCTATTAATGTGTAAAGTTTTTGCAGTTCTACAAACCAACTTGAAAGTTTTGAAATAACTTCTAACGTGTTGCTGTCTAACACTAAACTGGTCTCAACTTGCCTGTTATTTGGAAGTGAGAATTTTGTTTTTGACATGTAGACCGATTTCAGTAGCTTGCATTTGATGCTGACTATACCAATGAGTGAGTTAAGTAATTTTCACTCCACTGCTCGGGAATGTGGCAAAAGATGGTCAGTAACGAGGCTGCAAGACAATAAAAAGTCAATTGCGGTAGATGGAGGACCAGACTTTTGTTCATCTGAAGGCGGAGCCCAACCTAATGTAGCTAAAAAATTATTTTCTGTTTAATTAATTTTATTTCCCCGCAGTAGTCGTGAAAAGCACTATGTACTGTCAAACTTTCTCGCTCGATCATCTATTTCTCACTTTCCAGGCCCTAAAACAATGTAATATCTTGGGTACAATAAACGGATGTTCTAAGGGTGTAATGCAAACATCGTGAGAAAAACTTCATCAGCGCTGCGGCGATGAGCTACCCCGTAACAGGGGACTATGGAGTGACGAATAACTGGCTCAACTTCGGGCCTTCTGAGCTACTGCAACCCCGTATGACATAAAGCGTGTGTTCTGTGTTAAATAATATCAAAATTAACTATAGTAGAATTTTTTCGTCTGTACGAACTCGGTCATAAATCATAGGAGCAAGAGTGATATCTTATCTCTTTGTCGCACTCATGCGCAGGAGTCTATTGTTTTTACATAGGGATGAGCTTAACTGTAGTCGATAAAGAACTGCTAACTAAAGATAAGCCGAGTCAAAGACGCCGCCCCGCCCCGTGCCGAACACGTAAAGTGAGGTATCGATATATTTAGGGGAACCCTTTTTTATTCTGTTACGAATTTTGCTATAGCCCATTATAATGACCATTATTACATTATGCACGTAGTGATTAAAGGATAGATACATTTTTAATAAAATAAAAGTATGTGGTAATAAATAAGAGATATTTATTGGTATTATTTTATTTCGGACTCATCTTCGCTATCTTCATTCAGGTGAATCACCAGCTCCTCACTCAAGTAAGATTTTCGTAAATCTTCAGTTTGGAGATCATCAGCGTGCCTAAGTAACTGTGAAACTGTGTGTGTGTGTGTGTGTGTGTGTATGTTCGGATCGTCTGTAATTTGTTTAGATAGTGCACCGACGATGACTCATTTGTTTATCGATAACGCGACTGCGCGTGCGCCGCATTAACCCCTCTCTAAAACTGTTATCTGTATCGAAGATTTATGACCGAGTTCGCACAGACGAAAAAAATCTACTATAGGTTCTCGCTCTGAGGACGTCATAACGTCGGGTCACTGAAGTAAGACTAACGCCTTGAGAAGCTGTGTGAACTTGGCTTTGAAAAAAATGTTTTATAGTGGTTTTCGAAAGATTTCCCAAACAGTTTTTCTTGACTTTATCACTTCTACTCAAGTGAGTTCTTTAATACTATAAAAAAATCTTCCACTACTAACCTCTACGTCAGTAAATTCTACCGTTTATAGTAATTGTACATCTATTTGAACGATAATTATTTAGTCAAACGCCCCAACGTTCTCATCGACTTTATCACTTCTAATCAGCGTTTTTTTTACTACTATCAAAATTTCTTACACTACAATCCTCTACAAAACTTCCTCAGTCAATTATACTTATATTATTCGTAAGGCCTTTGGAACAGAATTTATATTATTCGTAAGGCCTTTGGAACAGAATTTATATTATTCGTAAGGCCTTTGGAACAGAATTTAAGTAATACAAATCTTTTTGGAAAATACTCCCAATTTTTTTTTGCTGTTTTACAACTTACGAATAAGATTGCACTACAATCCACTCCTAACGATTATCCATAATAAATAGTTGATAAAACTTGGTTTTCAAATTTCGGTGCAAACATTTTCTTTCCATTTTTTTTACTATTTTTAATGGAAATTGTTTCAGTTCTAACCTCCACGAACCTGTCTCAGTCAATTCTACCTTTGCATTAATCGTATATCTTTTTAAACGATTTTTTTTTGTAAAAATTACACTTCTAATGAAAAAAAAAACAACTGTCATAAATTCTTTCACTACTTACCTCCACTAACCTTCCTCAGTTAACTCTACCGTTTGTATTTATCATATATCATTTTGAACGAGGATTATTCAGTAAAAATGGCGAACAAACAAGTTTTTATCATTATTTCATCATTTCTAATCAACAGATTTTTTACTGCTATCAAAAATCCTTTCACTAGTTACCTCTACGAACAATCAACAGATTTTTTACTGCTATCAAAAATCCTTTCACTAGTTACCTCTACGAACCTGTCTCAATCAATTCTACCTTGCAGTAATCGTATATACTTTTGAACGATAATTATTCGAAAAAATTACGACCAAACACGGTTTTCTAGACTTCATCACTTATAATCAACTGTTTCTTTACTACTATCAAAAATCCTTCAACTCCTAACCTCTACGAATCTTCCTCAGTTAATTCTAATGTTTGTATTAATCCTATAGGCCTTTGGAACTGAACTTAAGTCAATACTTATCGCTGTGGGAAAATACACCTAAATATTAATATTATTTATTTAATTTCTACTAAAAAAAATGTCTCGCTACGGTCTGTTTTTGTATACACTTGAGCTAAGTAGTAAATAACAATGGCGGAATTAGTATGGCGGATGCTCTAACAATCTGTGTGCAGGAATTTCGTCAAAATACGATTTTGTCTATTTTGTAAAAGGATACTGATGGATACGTGGTAGTCAAACGCCAGCTATTTGCACACTAGTCTTTATTGGCACCGTGGAGTGGGGACGCAGCCCGCACGCAGATACATACATAACAATCCCTTCACCAATAGTTCTGAAGTAATCTTAACCTAACTTAATGTTTTTTTAAACAATACCTATTTAGTTCCTAAAAGCCAAATAATAGTCCTCATAGTTTGTAGTTGATTTTCGGCCTAACTCGCATACTACGAGTGCCGCCGATTACGAGCGCCTCAGTGTCCGAACCAGTACCCTCAGGTTGTGCAGTGTAGCCGTCACCTGGGGCGTTCTCAATATCTTCGGCGCTGACTCTGACGTCAACATTAGCCTCTTGCGAGTCGTGTGACGCGGTAGGCAGCGGCGGCGGCGGCGGCGGCGGCGGCTCACTACTCTCTATCCCCTCCGCGCACGGCGCTGCGGCGGCTGCAGAGGCGGCGACGCTGGTCGACGCCCGCACGCTCGGCTGGTCTGAAGATGTGCCTACATCAGGAATCACGTCTGCATCCCAGGACTCGTTTTGAACTGATGCGCCTTGGTATTTTCTTATTTGGTCCACGTGACGGTTCACAGTACAGTTCAACTCGGGTACAAAAATAGTGTACATAACTTTACCAATCTTATTCGAAATTGTTCCTCTTATCCAGTGATAGTTAGTTTTCGTAGTATATTTCTTAGCCATCACTTTATCTCCTGTCTCAAAGTTCGCCCTCTTCTTACCGCCATAATGTTTACTCTGTAAAGACTGGTTCCTAGCTACAATCTCCGTGAGGTCAGCGACAGAGGACGATAGCGACGACTCGGTAGGTGATAATGATAACAAATCCAACCGACATCTCAATTTGTGGCCGTACAATAATTCTGCAGGAGACTTTTCAGTGGTGCTATGACGGGAATTACGATAGTCGAAAAGATATTTTTGTATCTTACTATCTAATGCTTTAGTGTTACTACTCATTAATATAGTTTTAAGTCCTTTTTTTACAATTTTCACCGAACTCTCGGCTTGTCCGTTGGCTGACGGATGATAGACCGGAGATAGTACATGACGTATCCCGTTCAACTTACAGAACATTTGAAAACGCTCTGATGTAAAAGCGGTACCATTACACTGACCAATGTATGTACTAGATCTACTCTCGAAAACAATTCCTGTAACTTTCCTATTACTGCTTCTGTTGAAGTGCCAGAGCTCATCGAAAAACATTCGACGCATTTCGACGACCCGAATGGCCGAGTCGGCAGTGACGCTGCCTACGAAACCAAGGGTCCCGGGTTCGAGTCCCGGTGGGGGCAAATATTTGTTTGATGAGTACGGATGTTTGTACCCTAGTCATGGTTGTTTATCTATCTAAGTATAATATTTATCTATATAAGTATGTGTATCGTTGTCTAGTACCCAAGATACAGGGAATCCTAGTTTGGGGCTATATCAATGTGTGTAAATGGTGTCCAAGGTATTATTATTATTATTATTATTTAGAGAATAACCATAGAGTAATTACCACTACAAATGTCTGAATATAGCAGAGGATTTCTTTGAGAAAAATAAACAAAGTTATGACTACTCCTGGCTATGCCCGCCATGTAAACCGACGAACCGACGAAATAGGAACGAAAACACTCCGATAAGAAATGCCTACACGCCCAATAACGTAAATAATTCGGAAGACTCCTTGAGCACCGGAGGAGTCACCATGAGAACAAAACATTCCAAAATCGATACATCTATGTTCGAAAACACAAGCTTACTTGGATAGATACTATCTGCCCAGAATCACCAACACAGAAACAATGTATTAGCTACACACGAAACGATATAAGTCTACAAAACCTGAAAGAAATGTTTGAGTTACAACTAAAAGAAAATAACCAAACCATTATATCACAATTAAAGTCTGCTATACAAATTGAAGTAAGCAAAGCCATATCTGAATTAAAGGCAGAGATCAAACAAGAAATAACTAAATTAACCAAAGAAAATACTTTAAGAAAGCAAGATATACTTGATTTAACCAGTAAAATAGATCAACTGAGCAAATAAAATGAGAAATTAAAACGGGAAATGGAAGACTACGTACACAAATTTCATGCCGCCAAACCAATAAATTCCGATTTACCCAAGAACCACAGCAAGAAAATAGTACTCTACGGACTAGACGAGTACTATAAAGAACATGAAAATGACCTCCACTGCCGAATAATAGATTTTTTTAGAGACACACTATATGTAGATTTGACTGGATATATTGAAGATACTTATCGCATAGGAAAATTCAATAACTTCAACAGGCCACTTGTCATAGAATTACTAAGTAAGAGAATGTCAAAATACATCTTGGAAAATGGCCACTACTTACAAGGAACAAGACTAACTGTATCTCAATACCTAGATAAAAATACTAGAGAACAACGAAGGAATATGCGAAATTAAATGTTAAATGCCTGAGAACAGGGAAAACATGCAGTCATACGAAACATAAAACTGTTTGTGAACGGAAGAAAAATTGAAATGAAGTCTACCCAGACACAAAATGCCACAACTGAAACAAATGTAGAGACCAAAAGACACCATAACAACTACACGAAGAACACAGAAAATTTTCATCACCATAACTACTCCAATAACACCCAAAATAGTTCCTTTCGCAGACACAGATAAATATTTTAATATATTATTCCAAAATTGCCAAAGCCTCTACAATAAACAAGACTTACTAGAATCATTCATAAATCAGAATGTGAAATATCATGCTATATGTATACAAGAAACCTGGCTAACTGAAGCAAAAATAGAGTTACTTAATTTTAGCGGATATAAATTTGCAACATCCTTCTCTAGACAAAATAGAGTAGGAGGTGGCGTGTGCATCCTACTGCAGGACCATACTGAATATGCGGAGTTAACAGATATAACCAATATGTCCATTGAATACGTGGTTGAAATGTGTGCAGTTAAATTAACAAATGAAAACCTTATTATAGTATCTCTATATTGGAATAGAAGAGAGAAGGACGTTTTTTACGATCGATTAAATAAAATGCTTAATTTTGTAAATAATAAATTTCCTCGATTCAATGTTGTGATAGGGGGAGATTTCAATACAGATATACTAAAGAACAATCCTAAGACAACGAAACTTCTAGAGTCCATGCTAGAATTTAAGCTAACCCAACACATAAAACAGGCAACACACCACACAGCTAGCTCATCAACATGTATAGACCTAATATTCACAAATCTAAATAAAAACTTATTCTACATTTCTATCGAGCAATTGGGATTTTCTAATCACTCTGGAACCATATTACATTTAAAGCTTCCAAAACTGACACAACAAATAACGTGGACCAAAACAATGCGATTATTCAATAGTAAAAATATAACATTATTTAAAAACACGCTTAAAAATATTGACTGGTATAATGCTCTAAATATAAAGACTTATGTAAATAATAAATATAATATATTTAATAACTTAACCAATAAAATATTAAATAACTGCATACCTCTACGTAAAATAAAGATACGAAGTAATAATAAAAAACATTGGCTCACTGTTGGATTAAAAAAGTCATGCGAAACAAAAAGATTATTAAAAATACTTACAATTAAATCAAAATACAATAAAATACTTACCGATTACTATAAAAAATACGAGAAAACCCTAAAAAAAACAATTATCATCTCTAAAAAGAATCATTATAAAAGAAAAATCACCCAATCAAACAATATAATTAAAACTATGTGGGATGTAATAAACGAATGCACCAACAAAAGGCCCAAAAAAGAAAATAACAACATCAATCTTCAAATAAACAATACAATAATTTCAGACCCCCATAGGATAGTACAAATATTCAATGACTTCTTTGCATCAGTGGGCAACGAAAGAGAGAGCCCTTCACCGAGAGCTAGCAGGCGCTACCCGAACCACCAAGCCGAACAAACCATGTTTCTCTACCCAGTAACCCAACGAGAAGTCTATAACATACTTAAAAACTTAAAATGTAAAAATAGACACGGCATAGATGGTTTACCTCCTAAATTGGTTAAGAAATGTGCAGAAGAGTCGACTCTACCTTTTTACCTCATGATTAACCAATCTTTCACTGAAGGTACCTTCCCAGACCTACTTAAAATTGCTCTCATAAAACCAGTACATAAGAAAAACTCTAAACTAAAAACAACAAATTATCGTCCTATCGCTCTACTGCCGACGGCTTCAAAAATATTTGAGAAGGCAATGTGTAAAAGAGTGTATAAATTTTGTGAGAAATTCAAACTCTTTAACGAAGGCCAGAACGGGTTCCGGAAAGGACGGTCTACATCTTTAGCGGTCTTTAAATATATACAAACGGCTATAAATATAATAAATGATAAGAAATATGCCATTGGTATTCTGCTTGATATGTCGAAAGCCTACGATAGAGTCCGACACGATATATTGTTAGATAAATTGCATAGTATGGGAATACGGGGCATAACTCATAAATGGTTTTCCTCTTACCTGAGCAATAGAAAACCACTCGTGGAGATGGAATACTTGAACCAGAATAGCAAAGAAATTATTAAACTCCAGTCTGATACTATAGACATTAAAGGTTCAATCCCCCAGGGCGGTGTCGCTAGTTGCTTATTATTTTTAATTTACATTAATGACCTCCCCAGAATCATGAGCGATCCATGTGTGTTGTTTGCCGATGATATTTCTATCCTTACACCTTGCACAAATAACCTAGAAATAAATAATAAACTAGAAACTATCCTAAATAGTACTATAAAATGGCTAAACGATCATAACCTTCAGATAAATTTCAATAAAACTAAATTAATGTTATTTCACCCACCTCAGAAAAAAACATTAGACATAAATTTCACATTCAACAACATAAGATTGGAAACGGTGAGCGAATTTTCCCTGTTAGGTTTGAATACAGATACGAATATAAATTGGAAAGTACATACCCAAATCTTACGTTCCAAGCTATCTAGATTTACCTACGCTCTCCGGGAGGTAAAAAAGTCAACGGACCTAAAAGTCAACGGACCTAAAAACAGCTCTAGTTACCTACTATGCCTATGCTTATGCGTGGCTTAGTTACGGTATCCTACTGTGGGGTAACAGCACTAACGCACAAAGCGTTTTCACTCTACAAAAGCAACTAATACGCATACTCAGAAATATTGAACCTCGAGACAGCTGTAGGCCACACTTTACAGAACACAAAATCCTCACACTCCCTAGCATATACATACTGGAAACTTGTAAATTCGTCCGAAAATATCCTGAATTTTACACAAAACGCCAAGATCAGATACCAACAAATCGCAACCTAAGACCAAGAAAAGGACTAGCGCTACCACCTTCTAGACTAAACATACACTCTTCAAGCCCTCTAGTAATGACTACAAAAATTTATAATAAGTTACCAAAACATCTGACGACAGAAACTAGAGATACCATATTTATAAGTTCATTAAAACAACTATTAATTACTAAATGCTATTATTGTGTAAATGATTATTTAAATGACGAATTATAATTATTCAAATAGGTATAGAATAAAAATTTCAAACATATGAAAACTAACATTATATAAATAAGTATCTAATTTAATTTATATATAAATTAAGTAGTTCGTAGAAATATTGCAATTTTGTAATATCGCCCTCTCGCAAATTGCTGTACCTGGACAAGGTCCATAATGATAATCTCCATCTATATTATGTATGGAATGCAATAAATAAACTGATAAACTGAGAAAGCGTCTACTACAATAAGGTACATTTTGTTATGAAACGGACCCAAAAAGTCAATATGTATCCTATGAAAAGGGCTCGGCGGGTAGGGCCAGGGCGCGAGCGGCGCGTGCGGCGGTGCCGGGCGGAGCTGCGCGCACACGCCGCAACCGCCCGCCAGCCGCTCCACTGCGGCGTCCACGCCCGGGAACCAAAACCGACTTCTAGCTTCTGCCTTCATCTTTACAATACCAAAATGAGATTCATGCAACTCCCTTATGACGTTATCCCTTAATGACTCTGGAATCACAACTTTATGACCCCTCATAAGACAGCCATTCTCTTCTGATAATTGATAACGGCATAGAAGGTACGGTTTTAAACTTGCATCGCTAACTTTCCGTGGCCAACCTTCCTTTACATATCTAATGACCTGTTTTAAAATCACATCTTGTTTCGTGGCGATCCGTAACTCGGTCAAGGTTACCGGTAGTTGTCCATCCACTATGAAATTGACATACGCGGCCCGGTCCCCTCCGGCAAGTGTATCGGATCTTGCACCTCGCTCGCTCACGGCGCTAGCAGGTAATGAGCACCGAGACAAATAATCTGCGGTGTTATTTGCACTACGCACGAATGCAATTTCATAATTATATGCTGCTAAAAACATCGCATAACGTTGTAGCCTATTGGCCGATACCTCTGTAGGTTTATGGTCCGTGCGTAACACGAACGGGTCTGACCTTCCGTACAGATATTGATGGAACCGTCTCATTCCAAATAGAATAGCTGTAGCCTCCTTCCGTATTTGTGAGTACCTTTTCTCTGCGTTTGAAAGCGACCGTGATGCATAACAAACTGGTCTCTCTGACCCATCTTGACTAATTTGCGATAATATCGCCCCCAATCCGCTTTGTGATTAAAATGTGCTAACACACTTTCTGAAGCCAATTCCTTTTTAATTTTATCAAAGGCCTTTTGTTGTTCTGACGACCAAACCCACTTGACTCCTTTGTTTAATAACAAATATAAAGGAGCAAGTATACCCGAAGCCCCTGACACAAAGTTTCTGTAGTAATTTGTCATCCCTAAAAACGACTGAAGTTCGTTGACGTTTGTGGGTACTGGTGCTTCCAACATTGCCTTGACCTTGCCTTTTGACTTTCTAATTCCGTTCTTTTCAATCACATAACCCAGATAAGTAACTTCATCTTGAAAAAACTTACATTTATCTCTGCGCAAAGTTAGACCTGCTTCTTCAAACCGTTTTAATACTGTTTTTAACCTATCCATATGTTCCTTCCTATCTTTACCTGCCACTAGGACGTCATCGAGAAGGCGAAGCAAAGTCCGAAACATCCACTGGCTCAATAATGCCTATTTTTTGTAGTCTATCTAACTCTTCGTTTATCTTATCTTTCAGCGCGAACGCTACTAGTCTAGCTTTCATAAAAACAGGTTTTGCGTCTGGTTTCAGAGAAAGTTTTATTTTATATCTATTAAAACTTCCTAGTTTATCTGAAAAGGCTGTAGGAAATTGTGAACTCAACATATCTATCTCGTCTTTCTCTGTCCCTGCACAGTATTTAACTGGTGCAATTTCCAATTTAAATGTAGTCGTGAAATCGCGACCTAACAACTATGGCCCTCCCGCGCGTACCACATACACATCAAGCGTGTGTGTATGCTCCCTATACGTTACGGGTAACTTTACATAACCTATCGCGTCTATTTTGCTTCCCGTGTAACTTGTGAGATTTTTCCTGCTCAGTGATAACGGTATTTCCGAAAAATATTTATTGTAAGTCGATTCAGCTATAATTGAGACTGCCGAACCACTATCAACTTCGAATTCAATGTTTACTCCGTTCACTGAATTAGTCTCCCGCATTGGCATACCCTTCACACATCGAATATTATAAATATTCTTACCGTCGTCGCTATCGGCCTCTGAACCTTCCTCGATAAGTTTACCACTTAGCTTTTTAGGGCACATTCGACGTAAATGCCCTTTACACTGACACACTTTGCATTTATATGACCTAAACCGCTGCATAGAACAGGGATCGTTCAGCGAAGCTGCATCTCTTTAGAGTAAAATGATCGTCCAAAACTTTAACGATCTGATGATAGGTCAGGTTTTCCAATTTCTTTGGAAGTGCGAGGTCACTCGCCAGCTTGTATGTAGATTCCGTGAGTGCGCTTAACAAGATGGCGCGTCTCTTCCCGCCGGTTTTGTCATCTCCGTCGCTCACATTATTAGCAATACACCATTGCTCCAGCCGGTTCCGATAAACCTCCATTCTTCCCGCCGGTTTTGTCATCTCCGTCGCTCACATTATTAGCAATACACCATTGCTCCAGCCGGTTCCGATAAACCTCCATTCTTCCCGCCGGTTTTGTCATCTCCGTCGCTCACATTATTAGCAATACACCATTGCTCCAGCCGGTTCCGATAAACCTCCCATTCTTGTGATAAATTATCGAACGATGATAAAATTCCGAATGAGTACGTTGAACTCATTTTCACGTCGCGTATTTTTAATCCAATCGTCGCCACTGATGGATACGTGGTAGTCAAACGCCAGCTATTTGCACACTAGTCTTTATTGGTATCGTGGAGTGGGGACGCAGCCCGCACGCAGATACGACTGCTTGATTTTGAGAGCTATAACTTATACTTACCAAGTTTTGGAGCATATTGAAATGGTTTTTAAAAACACGAGCTTATATTAATTACTTAGATCTAAGTACTTAACATGACTGCTTGATTTTGAGAGCTAACAAGTTTTGGAGCGTATTGAAATGCTTTTTAAAAACACGAGCTTTCATTAATTACGTAGATCTACTTAAAATTTCTGCTCGATTTTGAGAAGTGACACCTAGAGCTTAGCCTAACTTGAAACGATTGTACGATTTGGAGTCCAGACGACTAATGAATGCTTCCCATGGTCTCAACGAGTACCTTACATCGGGAGAGCGCCTTAGACTAAACATCCTGACTTCTACGAAGCGGTCTCTACCTACAACATTGTTGCTGACGAAGCCTTGACAGTGAGCACTTTAGGTCGAGATGACAATATAACTACTTAGTTCAAGTATGAAAACACCAACATCCACTACATATCAAATTCTTCCGAAAAACACTATGAAAAAAATGTTTCTCCGAAGTCGGGTGCCAAGTTCATATAGCCGCGCCGAGGGCGAGAACGAGCGAGAGATGGTGGGGAAATCGCTTTCTCGCGGGTGCAAATTAACTTTGGTGAATAGTAAACATACACAACATGTGAACGAGACATTATAAAACTGGTTATCGATCACCTGGGAGCAAGCTTATCGCTTACCGTATGAGCCCAACCCGCCATATCGCCATACAGTGAGCGGAAGTGGTCGCCGATCTCAGCGTACATCCGCTCAGTGACCGACTTGCGCCCGCGCAGGTGCGGTAGGTATGTGCACGCGATCTGGTAGACGTGCGTGTCAACTGGGAGCGCGGACAGGTGGCCGAGCGACATGAGGCAGATGCAGTCTGCTACCTTGGGAGGTTGGGAAATGAAGCTTAGAAAACACCTATAGAAGAACACCTATTCGTGTACGGAGCGGCACAGTTAGGCCACATTAAGGCAGTTAATTAACTCAATATTAAGTAAATGTAGTAGATGTTTTATCCATAATACATAGCCCGCATAACAAATATCTGAATAGGTGATTTCGTGACGGACGTGAAGTATGCGTTGCGAGTCGATAACTGAGCCCCGACAAACTCATCTTCGACATGATTTTTCTTCGACGCTAAGGAAATCGGCCACGTCTTAATTTCGACAATACTTAACCCTTTGAGACGACAGGGAGCAAGCTATTAACATTGTATGTTTTTCGCAGATGGGGTGGCAGAGGCATAACTTAACATGATATAATCTTCCTACCTTCATTAAATGTTCGACAGTTGTCACTATTTATGACTAATCTGTATGTATAAAAAGAGACGGCCTGACTCACTCACTGACTCATCAACGCCCAGCCCGAACCCTGCAACCTAAAAAGCTGTTTTTTTTCAAAGAGGTTCCTTTTATAATGTAGACAAGGAATAATGGCGGATTTTCAAAAATTCCACCCCTAAGGGGGTAAAATCGGGGGTTAAAGTTTGTATGAAAGACCGTCAGTTTTGAAGTTAGGGTCATAAAATTTTGTGTTTAGGCTGACGATTGAAAATTAATGAACATGTTCTCAGCATTTTTTTTCTACTCCTAAAGGGATAATATAGGGGTTGCAAGTTTGTATGAAAGTCCGTCAGTTTTGAAGTTAGGATCTTCAAGTTCTGTGTTTAGAGTGACGTTGAAAAATAAATGAATACGTGTCTCAGCGTTTTTTTAAGTTTCGCCTCTAAGCGGATAAAATAGGGGTTGAAAGTTTGTATGAAAGTCCGTTAGTTTTGAAGTTAGCATCTACAAATTTTGTGTTAAGGCTGAAGATTGAATATAACTGAGTAGTGTCCCAGCGTCTTTGAAAATTCCACCCCCTAAAGGGGTTAAAAAGGGGATATCATCCAAAAAGTGAGCAAATCGTTGACCATGTGGTGGCTATCTGGGAAGAGCTTGTCATTAAGTCTCACGATAGTAACGGGGATAATTACTCCAGTGCTACTGAATACTGCAATGACATGTCACGCCCTTTTACTTATGGTAGTTTATGTGAGCTCGAAGCGGCAGGGCAACTCTTTCCGTGGGTTTTTGAAGTTTACCGCTCGGTCTGTATACTCGTATTAGTTTTGGTACTGCAGGTAACCCCGTGGGACGAATGCGCTTTTCAGATGATCTGCCACGTGGCCATTTTGATGCATACGTAAGTAGTGAATGCGGAAATGTCCGAGCCCGACTCTCCTTGTTCGCTTCTCCCTGTAGTCGCCAAGGAGATTAGTTAGAGAAGAAGTGAAGTGCCTACTATCCCACCGTCCCTATCAGAACCAGATCCAGACTCACTATCTCTTACCGTTCGACGTTAAAAACTTCGTGTCAGGTGCACCGCGGCTACTCGAAAGCAACAACTCAAAAACGCTTTGAAAAAGGATGTGTTCAGGCATTGTACTCTTTAATATGTGGGTAAGTCACATAACTGCGGCGGACCGGTGTGCGTGAAGAAATTTGAGGGTAGCTCGACACACTCGACACCTCAAACCAGTGCGTCCTACACCGGCTCCCACATCGGATGCGTATCTCGGTTCCGGCGGAAGAAGAATTTCCAACCATTCAATCTGAACTGTATTGGGTGTTCTGTGTGCCTATAATAGGAGTGTCAGACCTTATGGTGACATATGTGTGATAGCTGGCCAGCTCGGACCCGAAACCCAGATATTGGAGTGTTCTGAAGTTGATACGTGGCTGAAGGCGTGCCAGGGTCAATCAAGGTGAGTGGTTTATTTCATATTGAGGAGATGCAATGCCGTGGACTGTAACCCCTGGGGCGAACTAGAAAGATCAGGACCGTACCACTGGCTTGTCGAAGGGTTCCTTACACGAACATAAAATTTGGTCATTCGAGCCGGATCGGTTTTTCATTAGGTAGTTAGCTTGGGGTATCAGTAAGTTAGTAATTGATATCGGTTAAGTTGCCGGTTAAATTTACGGTTTGGCTCCTACGGTCACGGTGGTTGTACTCGAGAGGCTAAATTTGAAAAATGGCTAAAGCTATTGAAACTAAATTTAAAGTAAAATATGACTGGTTAAATCATAGTTTACAAATAGCGACTAGCAAAAGCCACAGTTCTGGCGTATTGTCGGCGCGGTTACGTAAGCTGGATGAGTACTTTAAGGTTTTAACGGAGACATACGAAGACATCTGAGCCTCGATTCGGCAGACGATAAGGTTATCGCTAGGTATGATGAAAAATACAAAAGGCCACGGAGTGGTACAATCAGTTGGAAGCGGTGGCGGCGGCCTACCCGAACCAAGACGGCACGCACGTGCCGACCCAAAGTGCAGGGTCGGCAAGGTTGCCGCGAATTAACTTGAATTCGTTTGACGGTGAAATATTTTCGTGGAGTAGCTTCATCAGCCTATTTACATCGTTGGTGTTGTCACAGAAGGACATTTCAAAAACGGAAAAGCTTCATTACTTACTCTCTAACTTAGAAAACGAACCCAAGTCGCTTATAAAACACCTGCCAATGGTTGACGGTTCATTAGATATTGCAATGGAATATTTTGAAGGGTAGATATGAAAACAAACGGCTGCAAGCGGATTCGCTCATTTCTCGGATATAACATTTACCGGCGATTATTAAGGGGGTAGGCCTCAGGGCAAAATTATTAAATCCGTTGTTAGAATCTACACGGGCATTAAAAAAATTAGGACTGCCTATAGATGAGTGGAGCTATATTTTGTTGCATATTAGCCTCACAAAAATGCCGTTAGATATTAAATGCAGATTTGAGCAGCGATACGGCGGTAACACCTTAATTTTACCTACCTTTGACCAGTTAACTGAGTTTTTACAAAATTAATGCCGACTCATCGATACGGCGGCCATGGCAGCGGAGCATGCATCTTACGCGGACTGCACACGAAAACCGGCACGTAACGTGCATATTGCGGAACGCAATAATAATAATAATCAATTTAGATCGGAATGGAACACTCGTAATTACGGTTCCGGAAAAAATAACAATTGTTATTATTGTAATTTATCGGGGCATAACTTAGCCATTTGTTTTAAATTTGCAAATATGTCGCCTTATGAGCGTAAGGACTGGGTAAACATTAACGGCCTTTGCTTTAGATGTTTTGAAAGGCATCCTGCCGCGACATGCGACCGGCAGGTGCCCTGTAATCGGTGTGGAAACGTTGGCCATAATAAATTGATTTGTACGATGTCCACTGCGCGCTCTTCACCGCCTCCGGAAGATAGGCAGCGTTCACGACAAGCAGCCGCCGCCTCACGCGATAGCCCGGCCATCGAAAAAGGGTCGCCTGGCGGCGGCGGCGGCGGCAGGGTGGGCATGCGTAATTATGAACGTGAATATGAATCTAGAGAGTTCCGGAATAATAATAATTATGAAAGCGGTCGGAATCGGAATCATTTAAGGAATAGGCTGTCGCGAAGTCCTAGCGGGGATCGGACGCCGCGTTCTCAAGAATAGCAATTACAATCTAGTAATGTCGCCTCAGTAGCACCACGGTTAATGAATAATATTATTTTGCCTACGGTTATTATTGAAGTAAAATCGGTTAACGGAAATTTCTTGCGGTCTCGGGCCTTATTGGATTTGGGAAGCCAAGTTTCAATAATTAAAAGTGACTTGGTAGCCACTTTAGGATTGAAGCGACATTACAATAAAACATCTTTATTAGGTATTGGCGGGCGGGTTACACAACCATGACGGCAATTATTTAGTTGAGTTTCATTTTAGGTCTGAAAAACTGAGCAACATTTTATTGTCAGTTACGGCGGTGGTGTTAAAACAACCTACTTGTTATTTCGCGCGAAAATTAGGATTACCGGTTTATAATATTAAATTGTCGGACGACGGGTCATTTAATCAAAGTCACATTGACATAATTTTCGGATGCGACATTTTAGGGGATATTTTAAACGGGGATAAGATTGATTTGGGCACGGGAGGACCGTTTGCGTTAGGTACCTACAATTTTCGATTACGCAATTTTCGACCCTACTACGGTTTCAACGGACAATCAAATTAATTCGCAATCGAGTAATCATGTCGGCATGACTCTCATCGAAGCGGTTGAAAAATTTTGGCGATCTGAGGAACCCGCGAGCTCGGGTTGTTTAAGGGATCCAGCAGATGCGGAATGTGAAAATTTATTTGCGAGTTCTACGTCGCGGGGGGCCGACGGTAAATATGTGGTGAGGTTACCACTGGTACTAGATCACCGCCGGTTGAGCGATTCTAGGGAAATAGCATTACGGAGATTTTTGGCCTTAGAACGGCGGATGGCACGCCAACCGGAATTTCGAAAAAAATATGTAGATTTTATGTCAGAATACTTAGAACTCGGCCACATGACGGTTTCTAATTTTGATGTCGGGTCCGGGCAAGAGCACCATTTTTTATGTCATCATGGAGTCTTTCAAAAATCAGGTGACGGTGACAAGATTCGGGACGTCTTTGATGGAAGTGTACAGACGACTACAGGCGTATCATTGAATGATTGTTTACATTCCGGGCCGCGATTACAGAGCGATATTACTCAAATCATCATTAGTTTTCGGTTACCGCGATTTGTATTTACTACTGACGTAAAAATGATGTTTAGACAGACATGGGTGTATCCGGAAGATCGGAAATATCAACTTATATTATGGCGATCGTCACCGGACGAACCCTTACTTGTTTACGAGTTAACAACAAATACCTACGGTTTAAAGTCGAGCCCGTTCACTGCAATTCGGTGTTTGCATCAGTTGGCTTGTGACGAAGAAGGTAGGTACCCACGCGCGGCTCGGTTATAACGCATCAAAGCTACGTGGACGATTTAACCGGAGGGTCGGACACGCTGGACGGCGCGAGGGACTTGCGGGATGAGCTGGTGGCGCTCATGGGCACGGCCGGCTATGAATTGCGGAAATGGTCGTCGAACGTGCCGGAACTTTTGGACGGCTTTCCGTCAGACCACCGGGAGACTCTTCGGTCATTTGACGCGGATAAGGACGGTTCCGGTTTTATAAAAGTTTTAGGTATCCAGTGGGATCCAAACTGCGATAGCTTCTCTTACCGACTGCAATTGCCAGTAGAAGGTACGATACTCGGCGGACTATTTTATCTCTGTCAGCTCGACTGTACGACCCCCTCGGCTGGGTTTGTGCAGTCGTGTTTAAAATAAAATTGTTGTTGCAATCCCTTCTGGGCACTTCTAGCAATTCGCGGAAAATAGATTGGGACGCTCCCGCACCGGAAGAGATCGTTCGAAATTGGAAGGATATCCTCGTAGACTTACCGAATTTACAACAGATATCTATACCTAGATGTTTAAAACCTAAAGGTAAAACTACTTATTCAATTCACGGTTTTTGTGACGGATCTTCGGTCGGCTTTGCATCAGCAGTTTATTTACGGTCGGCAAACGCAGACGGTTCGGTTCGAGTGCAGCTACTCATGGCTAAGTCCCGTGTAGCCCCTCTTAAGACAAAACACACTATTCCAAAAATGGAGTTAAATGGGGCAACCTTGTTAACCACTCTTTTAAACCATGTCGTCACTTCACTAGAAGGTGACATCGAAATATACAAAATAGTAGGTTGGTGTGATAGTACCATTGTGTTGGCGTGGTTAAAAACCCCTCCGCACAAATTGCAAGTGTACGAAGGCAATCGGGTTTCCCAAATAATTTCCTCCAAGGTGGACATTACTTGGCGTCACGTTCCCAGTGAACTGAACTGTGCGGACGTCGCGTCGCGCGGATCTACAGCGAGCGAGCTGCTGCGGCACCCGCTGTGGTGGGAACCACGCTGGCTATGGGAGTCGCCGGCCAAGAGGCCCGGCGAGTGTTCAGATTTTCCGGCGGATATGTTACCCGGTTTACGGCCTCATGTCAATGTTGGTATTTTGGCTTCGGATTTTAACTTATTTGATCGGTATAGTTCATTTGACAAATTAGTAAATGTAACGGCTTATTTATTACGGTTTATTCGAAATTGTAAAACAACGAGTAAAAACGGCGGCAATATAATTTCGGTCTCGGAACGTAGAAGTGCGATATATTGTTTGATACGGATTGTTCAAAAAGAACATTACGAAGAATAAATATTGGCGGTGCGGGATGGGAAACCAATTAAAAATTCATTAAGACGGTTAAATTTGTTTATGGATATTAAAAACCATTTACTTCGAGTCGGCGGTCGAATCGGTGCGTCGGATGTACCTTACAACGCGCGACACCCAATTTTGATACCAGGCAAGGGTCGGTTTACGGAAATGTTAGTTACACACTATCATAAGGCACACTGCCATGTCGGCGCTAATGTTTTAGAGTCTATTTTGTCGTGGACGTATTGGATAGTTGCAGCTCGGCGGGTGACACGTCACGTCACCTTCAAATGTATACTGTGCTTCCGGGCGCGGCCGCGGCTGGCCCAGCCCTTTATGGCGGACTTACCCTCGGATCGGGTTAGGGGCACCCGGCCATTTCTCGGTACCGCGACTGATTTCGCAGGCCCGTTTCACATTAAGTCAAGCGTTTTTCGAAACGCAAGGATTCAGAAATGTTATTTATGTATTTTTGTTTGTTTAAGCACTAAGAGTGTGCACTTGGAAATTGTCAGTCAACTAACTGTTGAAGCATTTGTAGCGGCGTTTACCCGGTTTATATCACGGCGAGGTCTTCCCTCATTGGTTCGGTCAGATTGCGGTACTAACTATATGGGCGCTGATAAATATTTAAAGGAATTGCATGTTTTCTTACGCGATAATCAAACGGAAGTCGATCGGGAATTGGTCAAAAATGACATTAAATGGCTTTTCAACGCTCCGTCTAGTCCAAACCACGGCGGACTATTCGAAGCGGGGCGGTCAAATCAGCCAAAACTCACGCCAAGCGCGTACTCGGTGAGGCTCGGCTGACGTTCGAAGAACTCACGTTTTTCACGAAGGTGGAAGCTTTGATGAACTCGCGACCGTTGTGTCCTCTAGTACGGACCGCGGAAGTCAGTGTGTCTCGTCTGTCTCGGTTTCAACAGATCCAAAAGATGTCCCAGCATTTTTGGAACCGATGGAAAAATGAATATCTCCATACGCTTCAACAACGCTTTAAATGGACCTCGCATACGGAACCTCCTAAGTTAGATGACTTAGTTTTAATTAAGGAGGATAATCTATCACCTCTCCACTGGAGACGTGGACGATTAGTTAAGCTCTTACCGGGCAAAGACGGGGTCATACGGGTTGCCGGAGTCAAAACCCAAAATGGTGTTTTGTTGAGTGAGACCTATCTCTAAATTGTGTAGGTTACCTTTAGGGAATTAGTTAACCAAGGCGGGCTTGGTTAGGCGGGGGGATGTTCAGGCATTGTACTCTTTAATACGTGGGTAAGTCACATAACTGCGGCGGACCGGTGCGTGAAGAAATTTGAGGGTAGCTCGACACACTCGACACCTCAAACCAGTGCGTCCTACACCGGCTCCCACATCGGATGCGTATCTCGGTTCCGGCGGAAGAAGAATTTCCAACCATTCAATCTGAACTGTATTGGGTGTTCTGTGTGCCTATAATAGGAGTGTCAGACCTTATGGTGACATATGTGTGATAGCTGGCCAGCTCGGACCCGAAACCCAGATATTGGAGTGTTCTGAAGTTGATACGTGGCGAAGGCGTGCCAGGGTCAATCAAGGTGAGTGGCTTATTTCATATTGAGGAGATGCAATGCCGTGGACTGTAACCCCTGGGGCGAACTAGAAAGATCAGGACCGTACCACTGGCTTGTCGAAGGGTTCCTTACACGAACAGGATGTGACAAAAAAAAACCAGCAAACGGTGTATACTGCTGTGGCCAGATAGCAGCAAACTCACCCTGATTTGAATAGAGAAGTTGTAGCTAGGTACCGTCACTCACCCTGATATAAATATGCCGCTCGCCCGTCTCGTACGCCAGCGAACGCAGGCAAACTGCTGCAACTGCAACAACCTCTACTATGAGCGTGGACTGGGAGTGCATTCGGTGCCAAAAAGGTGATTCGATTGAAGATCTAGCCACATCTGTGATTTCCGCAATAACAAACAAGTACGAAATTTTCTTTTCTCTAAAAAAAAACCAAACACTTTGATATTTCTGAGCTCATGTGGGTAACACATGAGCTCAGAAATATCAAATCGCTACTCTTCGACGTGCTGGAGCTCTCGTCTGCTCATCCTGACAATACAGTAGTCACGGGGCTCATGGATAAATTAAAAAACCAATACGACAATCTGGTGAAGAAAAAAAGAGCTCACTTCTACACGAAAGCAATCACGTCCAGCACGAACGTGAGTAAAGCCATGTGTAGACTTCACGGACGAGGACGTGGACTCAAACGGCGTTAAATTTAGCAGCAAGCAGGACGTGGTGGACGCGATGAACGCTCGGTTCGGCGGCGGCGCCGGCGCGGAACTCCGGCTGCCAACATACCACGCGCCCTGCGAGCCGCCCGCCCCGCCGCCGACCACTCCCTGAGAATGCGCCTGTTAACGGCGGAAGATGTCTATCGTATTATATCATACCAGATTCCACACAAACCTACCAAGGATATTTACGAAACTCCTATGGAACTCGTCCACCTAGCCGCAGGGCCGTTGGCACCAGTACTCGCTGAACTATTCAACAAGTGCATGAGACGAGGCCTGTATCCGACGGCACTGAAGAGGAGCAAAATCTCACCGATATTCAAAGGGAAAGGTAAGAGGGAGAATATCGATGGATACAGACCAATAGCAGTAGTGCCAATGGTGTCGAAAATCCTCGAGAACGGTCTCAGCTCCCGACTAATTGAATTCCGACTAATTGAATGAGCGACAGTACGCTTATCGCGCGGGCCGCTCGACGACAGCTCTGGCCCGGGAGGTGGTGCGGTGCGTGCTGGAGGCGAGAGAGCGGAAGTTTCAGGTTGCAGTACTTTGCCGTAACCTCTCAAAAGCTTTTGACTCCGTCACTACGGTATCGTCGAGGGATCTTTATATCTGCTGACGGACTTCCTGCAAAACACTTCGCAGATCGTCGTCGGTGATGGAGTACAACAACATTTAATGATACGAATAGTATTTTTTTGGGTGGATGCTCTGTAGCAATGCAATTTTTAACATAGACGTAACCTACAAAAAAATGAGGGGTCCCGGCGGAGGGGAGAGTTCCAGGGGTACCGCCCTCTACGGAATGCTTTATGTCACTTTTGTAACGAAAATTATGTAAATATTACCTCAAATTTAAAAACTAAATAATTTATTTCTCAAAAACTATATATATGTATATATATAACTAACTATATTTCCATGCAAAAAAAAAACTCTACTTACTAGGGGGACAAGGGTTAGGACAAGGTAGAGTTACCCCTACCCTCCCTACCACTTCCATCTTCAAAATTAAGGTGAACGATATCATGTTTACCCAAAGAATGTTAGTCACTAAGAAAGAGCGTAAAAAAGAAACAAGAATTACAATACCTATCATCGATAATTTTCGATAGGAATGAGTGAGCGTCCTCTGAAATCTGCCGCCTTTAGGACGCTGCCGCCCCTAGGCCGCGGCCTATACGGCCTTTTGACAAGTGACAGGACTGTCCTGACGACTTACTAGTCTCTAGTACGAGTTTCGCTATATAAATAACTTATGTAGGTATGATACTTGAAATAACATCATTATGTTTTCCTGCTTTGTAAGAAAATAAAATAAAATAAAACGTAATTATCTATTTCAAATTATTCTGACTGGGAGTGAAATATCTGGTATTATTATTCCTGTTAACCCGGGTCCAGCTGTCCCTGACCCGAAAAATCCCGTCGAGCAATGGACTCATGCATTGTCATCCCTCCTACAACTCTCCACTATTACAAAGTTTAGACTTTCGTTATTGTAATAGCTATGGGGTTCAACAAACACAATTGGGTTACTTTGTGAGAGGTCTAAATTACAAGATAAAGTTCACCTTAGGACCTATTCCGTGCAGAGTCATGAGTTCCTTCCGCGCCTCCTGATACCCCCTCCCACGCAGCCCGTCGGCCCACCCCGCCCCGCCCCGCGCCTGGATCTGCGCGGCCGACTGCTGAATGAACTTCGCGCGGTAACCGAAGCCCAGCTCACGCAGATGGGACTCTACCTGGGAAAGTAAAACAGGGTGACATTTAACATTGGTATTTGTTATTATTGCTATTAGTATTGAGGGCGTCACTTTGCTGTTTAGGTACGTTCGGCCGGCACGTCTCTCGGACAGGCGTATCAATAGGTTGCGGCCCGGTTCGCATACTAGCCGCGCTTGAGAGGTCAGAGTAAAATAAACTCTCGGATGTAGTGATGCGGCACAATCTAGCCTATACGGGCGGGGACCCGACTCTGTACGTGTTTATTGGATTTAGCACAGATGCGAGCTAGATTTCGCATTATTACCGGGCAGCAAAAGTAACTATTTATTTAACTGTGTGATCATTCTGTAGAGGTACTACCACTTATTGTGGCATGAGTGATCGTATAGATAGATAGATAGATAGATAGATAATTCATTTATTCATTGTTCGGTACAAACACAAAAACATTATTGGTTATTAACATATTACAAACCACACAAAATTAATTATGACAAAAAACATCAAAGAAATTAAATAAAACAATGAAAATAATTATAATTAACACAGCAATAATATGGAAAGTAAGGATCACTATGTGGCACCGTGACTGTACCGCGACAATGAAATGGCCCTGACTCAGCAATGTCACAGAGGAATCTGTGACGCTGATATTCAGCCAGAGCCAAAGCGGACGAGACAGCAATAGGCTTAAGTACACAAAACACACAAATTATTACAGCAATTAAATAAAATTAAAAAATTAAATAAATATTATAATCTACTAATATGGAATTGAATTAATTATTGCAATTGAATTTGAATTTAAATTGAATTAATAAAGCATAGAATAGAATCGGAATTGTGTGATTTAAAT
This sequence comes from Argyresthia goedartella, assembly GCA_949825045.1. Taxonomy (NCBI): domain Eukaryota; kingdom Metazoa; phylum Arthropoda; class Insecta; order Lepidoptera; family Argyresthiidae; genus Argyresthia; species Argyresthia goedartella. Next base: position 19,265,551 of record OX463828.1, read on the forward strand.
TAAATGAAATTTCAGAATTGTATAATATGAATAGAAAAAGGATAATATAATATAATACAATTATGTCGTATGGTAGTCAAAATAAAAAAGAATTAATTTTGTGAGGAAGGAGATTTCTTCAGGTTATAACCCCTTGGTTATAACCTGAAGAAATCTCCTGTAATGCCCTTGCATTACAGTTATTTTAAAGTGCTGCCTCCTCAGCCTTCTGCTGCAGTATTAAAAACCTTCTAAAGGCACTTCTGAAACCAGCCTTACTATTTAGCAATCGAAGGGGTGGTGGGATGTTATTCCAGCACTTTGTGGCACGGTATTTAAAACTGCCACGGAAAGCTGCACTTTTGTGTCGAGGCATTGAGAGGAGAGGAGCGACTCTCTGGGACAGACACCAGGTGAGGTTATCATAAAGATAAAGCGGTGTTCGCGTCCGGACGACCTCAAAAAGCAACATTGAATAATAAAGATTTTGTCTAGCTTTCCTTCGTAAAATATTTGCCTTATTTAAAAAAGGAGTGACGAGCTTTCGAGGAGGAATCACGAAGCAGAACGTGGCACAGGCGTTTTATACTCTTTGTTCACGACACGATCCATACACCGTAATACCGTAGTTTAGCTTGGAAAGCACTAAGGCTTCAATTAATAGTATTCGCAGATCAACGCTGAGAAGATCCCGGATTCTATACAGAACTTTAAGTCTATAAAAGCAGTTTCTAACTACCTCAAGAACATATCCCTCAAAGAAGAAGACCAAGGTTTCGAGCCTCGCGGACCCTTCTTACTTCGTACTTCCCGTAGACCTAAAATCTTAAAATTTGGCACGAAGCAACACACAAGTAAAGGTATAAATGTAAAAACCGTAAATTTGTAATTTCTTCACAAAAAAATAAGTGATTTGTGCACCACATATGAACCCTCGGTCTAACTTTTTTCCTTTGCAACCATAGATTTCTAGGGCAAAGTTGTTCATAACAATCAATGGGTATGTTACTAACATGCTCCAAAATTTAGTCAGCTAATTAAATCACGCTGTGTATTTTAAAATTTGAAATTTTTGTAATATTTTGCCAGTAGTAGATAAGTTTTCTTCGTGGATTTTTAGCTAAATTGTTTCAAAAGTCAGTCAGAAATATGGTTATAGTGTTTATAAAAATTCAACTTATTTGCATTCCTACCTCAGGAGCTGCAAGTTTTTCAACCTCAGGGAATGAGTAATATGTGACTGAATCATGCTGGCATATCTCTTCACCATAATGTGTACATAACTTCTCTACCATGCTGGATATTCTGAAATACAAAGGTTAAGAATACACTCCCAGATATTATCAATGTATCATTGTTACTAAATCCAAAACAAATTAATACTGTTATATGTAATACCAAAGCACAGTTTCATATCTAAAAGCATGAACTTGTAATTAAAAATCCAGTCAAACCCAGCTTCCCAAAGTTTCCACATTAATTTATGGTTTGTTGTTGGGCATCAACAATATATTCAGTATAAAACTGGTTTCCACTAAACTATTTTTCTAACTCACCTTGATATGTGATTGTTTTGGCTGCAAATAAAAGAGAATATGTTCTCAACAGGTTCCTGGTTCAACATTCGAATGCCATAAAATTGAGAGCAAGCCGACTTGAACAATTCATCTTTTTCTGACCATTCTTTGTAGTATTTACCTAAAAATAATAAATAATTGCTTTGTTATTTTGTTTTGACCTTTTACAACATTATACCCATAGAATACAATGACAAACAAAATATCGAGTGCAAAGTGTGTGATTGGAATGAGCCTTACAATATATAAGAAATCAAGGGCCAGTTTTATGTAAGTACTACCTTCATTTTGTTGTAATGAGGTGTGAAAACAATAGCTGGTAGGCACTTTACTTACCAGTGTTTTTCTTTTTGCAAGGAAATGCAAAGTTTTTCTGGAAAATCAAGTTGAAAATGGCAAAATATTTGTTACCAAAACATAAAAATTGGCTTCGCTAAACAGCAAAAAGACCATACACTAGCTAAATTTGCAGGTATTGTCAGTAATATTGTCATTTTTTAACCATGTGTAGGCAAAAAAAAACTAAATGGCATATGTGTTGACATGACGCTATTATTTAGTAAATCGGTAGGTAGTGATATTATTCTCTTTATTATTCAGTTCATTGCGATTCTGAACAAGCTACAGGAATGTGCTCCCTTTTTCATCCATTTGTTCAATTGATATCACTCGTTCAATTGATATAATTTCGACACGATAATATCAGGGCAAAACACTGCGGTACTTAAGGTTGAACATGTAAGAACAACAAAAATACTTAAAACAAACTTGATTACGAGGTGGGACGCCTGCTGAACCACAGGCAGGTGATTGATCAGTCCTCTATCGTGACTATTTCACCCAAAAAAAAAAACATAAACTCAGACATACATTTAGACATAAAGTATTCGGTTCGAAAAATTACAAGATAACCTCAAAAATTTTCAAATTGTTTTTTTTTTCACAAAATCTATCCATTTCCTCGCAAAAAGAAAAATACTTTGGTAACAAAAGTGACTACCAGTTATCGTTTGCAGTTTTGCACTCCTCATTACATCGAAATGAAGGTATTACTTAAGTAATATTTTTCCGAAAAAGAAAAGCTGTTAAGAATATAATTAGCAAACAATTAGAAAAACATAAATTACCCAAGTTGACATCAAGTCGTAAATAGTCATCCAAAAGCTTCTTAAAATGTGTGTCTTCGCTGTGGTTTGTGTTAGATTTATTGCCATTCTTCTGTGGTTTGTTGTCGAGTAACGAGCCGATAACTTTGTATTCTATAGCTTGATCAATTTGTCGTAATTTCCAAACGGTTTTACGAAATATTCCCAGCCACTCTCCCGTCTCTTCTTGGAAATTCCATCTGGAATCAACTGGCCTAATAACAGAGAAATCCTATAACTAAATTAGATGTCCACAAATATTCAAATTTAAAGTTCACCTGAAGCTTTGGCCTCCATCCAGCGTTCCGACTAATTGTAATTCACTGCAGTTGCTAAGTAACTTATGCCAGCTCATATTATCAGCGAATTTGTTTAAATCTTGGGAATTATGTCCAATTTCATTTAGAAATCTGCAATTTCTATTTGCAATTGCAACCACGGCGTTATAATTGTTTGTTTTGGTTGATTTGATTTGGTTCATAGTGAGTGATGTGCCTAATCGACTAAGCAATTGTCAAAATAATCGACCGTGATCGATTACGTAAATTATTATTGATTATGAAAAATAGTCGAACGTTTTTTTCCTAAACGCTCAACCCGCCATAGAAAAACTATTTTGTAAATGCATAATCATAAACATTTACATACAGGCACATACATTGCTTCTGGCCCCACACTAGGATACACTGTGTCGTGGAAACAGAAATAGCGACGTCACACACATATAAACATACAAGACCTGAGGTATTTTTTTACCCCCAGCCGGGATCGAACCCAGGACCTCTCGCATGGTAGGCAGAGCCACAACCGCTGCGCCACAGAGGCCGTCGGGCATCGCATAAATAAACTTGTAGTCAAAACTGAACGCAGCCATTACGCATATCAGTGAATGCAGCGCAATCTATAAAACTACACATTAACTACTACATACTACAACTATAAAAAATATAACAGTAAGTTGTTAGACAGACTGATTTCACATAGGTATCTAGATAATAGCTGATAGTAAATATTTATTAAGATGTTAAATCAGCATCAGATTTATGTTTCAAAATGATTTAAATTTCTGGTTATTTGGGATGTGTAGAAGTTTCTGAGTATCTTATGTGCTCACATATATCTGATGCTGACCGTACAGTACTAATGCTGACCGTACAGTAATAATAAGTATCTTCCAATAGCTAATTTTCTACTAATAAATGTGATCAATTTAAAAACTACCTAGATGCTCACAACAAACTTTTTTAGGTCCTATAAGTGATAATTAAATATGCAAAGTAAAATTGTGCAATCCATAGTGGAAACACTTTACCGTAGGTCTTTTGTTTGACAGGTCTCTGCACTAGCAGGTCCCTCACTAGAGGGACCTGTTAAAAATCATCAATAAAATTTAATGAATCGATACGGTCTTCAAACATCCGAAAATCGATTGTGTGTTATTTAGTTATTGTCGTGATTAACCTATCTAACGTAAGAAATGTGGCAATCTGTCTAAAAACCGACATATTTGTGTGTTGGTCGAACAGAAAAATTAAATATTAGCCTCTACAAGTAAAATTCACGGCTTCATTCACATGAACTACTGATATTATGATCTCGTTTTGTATATACCTATATCTCGTTCGAAATTTAGTTGTATTATTCTCCACAACCTTCTTCCAGTCATATACTGTTCTGTCCTGTTCTGCATACGTAGCTTCTAGCAATCCCATAATGTTTGCCGTACTAAATGGTGGATGCACAATACGCATCGAACTGCATGGCCCTTTATATTAGCCCAAATAAGCTCTATGGCATTATATTGGCAGTGGTAGGGCGGCAATCTTATAACTTCGTGCCCGTACTCCTGGGCTAATTCGTCACAATATACCTTGGTTGGCATGGCTTATTAGCTTTGACTGAACTGAACAGTTCTGCTTTTAGTAAACCAGCACTGGCCCACACAACAATTTTTGTTTGTTTCGACATCGACATGATAATGTACAAGAACAACAGAGCAATTCGTTAGGCCATCGGAAACCAAAATTATAGCCAGCCACGTCAGAGTAGATACCTAATATCAATAAGTCCGTTAATAAATGCCGGGTCAGAAGAGAATTAACAAAGAGTAAGATCAATCCAATGAGAGAAGCCGGGGTCAGAAGATATTATACAACAAGTCACTTCGCACTACGACTTAAGCAGTGGTGATTACAGACATGTGGTGATCAAGATGACAAGATGTCATAGCAAGATAGAGGCCATGACAATGCTCTAGGGAAAAAGGAGGATATATATGCCAAAATATCTCTATGATAGGAATATTCCACAAAGTTTTAAAGCCTAAATACAACACCATTATTCTTCTTTCGTCTTGACACCACATGGCAGGGTTATAGGAGTTGAACTCATAGTATAGCTGTCCACTTTATCCGATCTGCAGCCATCTCCAGCTCTGCCTAGTTTGAGCTAACCACGGCGGCCTCTTTATTGTACCCTGCAGTGGGTAGGTGTAGGCTGATTGATGATGATTATGATGAAAATTACTAAATAATATTTATATTTAAATGTTATTATCATTATTGTTTTATTTCAAAGAGATGTGGCTTGCAACTTCGAGTATGTTTTTATGTTAATGTTATGCCTTGTTTTTATAGTACACCGTAGTAGCATAGAATAAATACTCTCTCTTCTCTCTTTCTCTTTGAGATTGCGCAATTACGACGTGTCACAACATCGCAGGGAGTTAAAGTGGCTGCCGATTCATCTTCGTCGGGATTCACACATCCTCAATTTTCTCCACAACATTTTACGTAATCCAAGCTACCCAACTTTCCTACGAGGCAGTTTTCAATTTCTTTCTTCCAGCAGACCTCGGAGAACTCACACAGTTTCCATGCTCACAACTCCACAGCATAACACAGCTTTCTATGAGAACGGGTTTAGAGCCCGGGCCATTCGGTTATGGAATGCACTCCCCTGCCACATCAGGGACAGTCCTACTCTGTATATCTTTAAAAGTCGTGTGAAGAAGCATTACCTCTCCCTTTAGAGTTATAGGTAGTATGCATGTTAGTATTTATTAGTCTAGTATATACAATAGTAGTTGTAGTATATTATAAGTATTTAGTATATTATTATAGTTATTATATAATTTATTTTATTTATTATTTTATATAATGTTGTGCTTTAAAAGAGACGATGAAGTTTTAAAAGAGAATAATTTATTCCTACCCATAATGGGTAAATGATCACCAAAAATTGCAGAAAATATCAGGGCAAAATATTTCGGTAGCTTAGGTGAAGTGTAACGGGGGTGAGCGAAGCGAAGCCCCCTTTATACTTCGTATTAGGTTGAACATGTAAGAACAACAAAAATACTTAAAACATAGACTTAAGTGCACAAAACATAATAAGAAGTTTGGTGATCATTTATCCAAACACAGGTCTTTTACTAATTCTGGTAGTCGTTTCGAATTTATTGGTAGTAAAATAGGTGCGTTTTTGGTGATCGTTTAAACATAAGCCGTTTTAAAATAAAGATACTCTCTAAATAGTTAAATTACTTTATTAACAAAAATATGGCCACTAACGTTTGAGCATCAAACATTTATTTGATTGACAGCTTAAACCGTTTCGTAAATAACATTCAGTAGATTACATAAGGCATAAGGGGTATACTTTTAGTTTATGTAACTGTTACATAACGCCTAATTATGAACAGTTACATACACTGCTTTATCTACACACATATTATAAACTTTTTATGATGTGTTCAGGAACTGCTTGTTATGACCGGCATTGCGACATGTTAACATTTAATTTCGAATAGATATAACGTCATCTCGACTGATATCGTTCCGAATAAACAAATAAAATAAATAAAAATAAACAGATATTAGAATTGAGGTCAATTCCAATTACTTTGTTTATCAGAGATGTTCGAAACTTAAATGTAATAAGAACATCGATCCGGTCTTATTATGAAGTTAGTAATAATAATATTTTGACAGATAAAAAATGTGTTCTACCAAAACAAATCTTTAAGCTGGTCGTAATTTGCTGTTTCGGAACGCATTATAGAGGTTTAAAATTGCCACACATTAGGCGAGATTTCCGAATTGTAAAAATTGTCTACATGTCGGCAGCCGATTGTAGAATTAGGCACATCATGATGTACCGCGCCATATTAAGATATCGCCATATCTTAATAATTTCTTGAAATACGCCGTTGTATAGGGGGCACATCATGATGTGCCCAAACCAATATGTCATGGTTGTTTATCTATCTAAGTATAATATTCATCTACATAAGTATTATATATGTATCGTTGTCTTGTACCCAAGATACAGGGAATTCTAGTTTGGGGCTAGATCACAGAGTACCTTGTTATATACTGAAAGGCTAGATCAATGTGTGTAGAGAGTGTTCAAGGATATATCCAAGGTATCATGATGTGCCGAATTTGGCGATCGGCCGCCGACATACATATTAAATTATGCCAATCTTATCATAATTTTTTGTTGTGAAAGAAAATCTGACCTACATTACATTTTAATATAATGTAATGTAAATTGGATTAATTTATTTTAGATATTACCTAATGTAAATTGAAAAGACAATCTCCAGATGCAATCAATATTGTTATGTTTTCCAATCCAAAATTGAACTTCTTGTGTAAATTTTTACCCATTTGAGGACGACTACACTGACGAATCGAATTATTTACAAATCGACTACATTCATCACGGAATCGAATGCTATTTGTTTTTTACCCATTCTTCTTCGCATGTACTGAAGCAAACTGCTTCGTGGTTGTATTGTGGATAGGATAGTATTGAGAAAATAGACAGCATCCGAGACAACACGATGTGTCACACTAAGTCCTATAAACATGATTGTACAACCATGGCAAGTATTGGGCGGCATCGGTGAAGACCACATACTCCTGAAGGTTGCAGGTGTTCTCCCCGTTATCAGGTTTTAGGGATAGGGACACGACGCCACGAAGACGCCAGCGGCCCTCCGTGCGGAGGTAGAACCCTCCTCCTGAGTCGCCGATGCAAGGGCCCTTACCTGACCCGCCCTGCCCTTCGCCTGAGGAGGAAATATATATTTAGAAATAAAGAGAAAAGCTTTAATTTCGTGCTGATCCGGGACATTAACACCAGATAATGTCTTCAAATTATTTTTAAATAAGATAATATCTTCCCGTGTTTGCTGAAAGAGTCGCAAAGGGCAATCAGGAGCTTACAGTTCTGTTCTCCCTTTTTGAGGTACCTATTTTATACCAGCTTATATCTGTCACCGTAAGATTGTCAAAACCGTTAGTTGATAAACGTTTTTTTCTCTCTTTAGTTGGTCAACTATCAACAGTTAAATTGTAAACTGGATTAAACTTGAATTGCAAATGAAATACTAGGGCAAACACTGCGGTAGCTTAGGTGAAGACTAGAGGGGGCGAGCGCAGCGAAGCGAAGCGAAGGTTTAGAATTATCGTTTATTTTGTAAGGACAAAATAAACGATAATTCTAAACCCTGTCGGTCTAATCTGTCGATAGTTGATCAACTAACGCGTTAGTTTCAAAACTATCTATCTTACGGTGACATAACCAAACACATATCTACATCCCATAGTGGTTCGAGTAATTTCGACTGACAGTAGGTCCTACAAAGTCCAACATACCAGCACACAAGGTCCTATTATTCGTTAGCGAGTGGAAGTCTTGCCGGCTGGCGCGGCACTGCTCGGTGCTGACGATGGGGATGCGTACCGCCCTCGGCTCGCCCTTCCCCGCAGGGCCAAACTCGCTCTTACCCCAACCTGCCACCTGTGGGAAACGATGACTAAGAAAAACCCTTTTACGGCATCGAGAATTTTGCATTAGTATAGTTTGCTGGATTGAGTGGACTGTATACGAGTACATTATCGTATTGGACTGTTTGATGTACTTTATAGTGGATTTAAAGCGAGGAGACAGCCAACGCAACCACCGGACCTCTTTTTAAATAGACACCTACCTATTTGAAGAAGAGATCTGATGGCTGCTTTGGTTGTGGATATGCTTAGATAAACGAAACTCTTCGCTTGCCAAACCAAGTAAATAAAAACATCGCCATGTTGCGGAAAACCCATCAAACTATTTTCTTCAACTTGCAACACTATTTATAAAAATAATAAATGTCATCTGTCGATTGCTGTCATAGTGGGGTGTCGATTGTGCATGGTTTATTTCTTGTGTTTTGTGAGTGACAATGCCGAAAACTATTAACAGTAGCGTAATAAAATTTATTCACAATCTATCGAAATATTTGTCGGATAGAAATTCTGAAGGATTGGACTCTATTCCCCTAAATAACAACACCAGCCTTGTTGTCTACATGACTGGTATAGGTACGCCATATAGTATGTGCAATGTGAATTGGCTAATTTGTAACTCTTAATAAGTAAAATATTTTGTTATATTTTAGGCATATCCCGATCTTCCGTAATGAAAATACAAAACGAAGGTAGGACGTCAGATGTATTTTCTACGCCTAAGAAAAATAATACTAAAACCAGAAAGAAAATCAATCTGGATGATTTTGATATATGTGCAATTAGGCATAAAATACATGAATTTTATGCTGCTCGAAAAGAAGTACCGATACCATACCACCGTACAACGGTAAGGATAACGTGGAGTGAATAGTTTAGATTTCACATAGCAAAATGTTGTTACAAAGTTATTGGTGCGGCTACTTTCACACTCCATGTACGTAACCAGGTGCATATATAAGTTTGTATGTGGTATTGATATTTTTTGTATGGGAGCCCCCTTAATTATTTTTTTTACTATTTTTTTATAGCGGCAACAGCAACACATCATTTGTGAAAATTTCATCTGTCTAACTATCACGGTTCATGAGATACAGCCTGGTGACAGACGGACGGACGGACGGACGGACAGCGGAGGCTTAGTAGAAGGGTCCCGTTTGGCACCCTTCGGGTATGGAACCCTAGAAATGGGTATTGAATAAATTATTACCCAATCTAATTGGACCCACCTGTATAGTCATGGAAAATGGTAGATATCGTTTTAGCCAAAGTAACAAACCTCCAAGCTCGGTTAAAAGAAAAAATGAAATTGTAGAATGACTTACATCAAATAAACCTACCCTACCAAAGCCACCAAAAGTATGTTGTTACTTTTGGCAAAACAAAATAAACCTGACCCAGTATACGAGATTGATTATTTAGTACAGGAGTATAGTCACAAAATACTACGACTGCCGCCATATCATTGTGAGCTGAATCCGATAGAAATTATATGGGGCATAGAAAAAGGAAAGGTTGCACAAAGAATGTTGGTTTAGATAATATCACGTTCCTGCAGCTTGTTCAAAACTGTTTTGAGGATATAACTGCTGATACATGGAATAATTACTCTGAGCATATAAAAAACTAGAAGAGGAATATAGATGCAGGGGACTGGTAATTGATAGAGAAATTGAAAAACTTATTATAAATGTTGGCGGCAGTGATAGTGAAACATCCAGTCTTACAACTGATAATGAGTCTGATACGTCCAGAATTGAACCAGTACAATCTGATTATGAAGATAATGAAATGTCATATGAATCTGTTGAATATTTATATTCTGAATTTGATGGCTAGTGACAAAAAAAAACTTGATTTTATTTTCTATTTCTAACCCGACTACAAGTACTTACTTTAGTGGAAGATTATTTCATAAAAATAAAAAACAATAGTAGTTAATGTGACTTCCATAATGGGAGGCTTTAATATACGAGTGTTTCATAATAACAACAAGCGAGTATTTTAATGCCTAATTATGTACAGTTACATAAACTGCTTTATTTCTACATATAATAAGCTCTCTAGGATTGTTAATTTATAGTTATATTTAAAATGTAACTTCTTCTAAGTTTAATTTTTAAATAAGTTCGGCAATCAGCGAAGCAGCCAATTTACATGGGTCTACTATACTACTTACTATTGCTATATAAAAAGTTATTTAACGTCAAATTTGGATTGCGTACCCTTTTGTTGATGGTTTGGTTTCTTTGGTTTATTTTTACTCTACAGAATTAATTTGTTAGTTAATCTGCTGGTAATGAAATTGCTACAACTTGCTTTACCTAGTACCTAATTAATGTTTTATGTTACTTACAACTCCATTTTGCTGCACAACCTTTGAGAGGGAAGGATCTCCATGCCAAAGGCAGACGGGTCTTATGTAGTCATCGAACGGCACAGCAAAATTGAGAGTAAACAGGACGATATCATCTGGAAAAATAATAAAATACCTATTTTAATTTACGTTTACTAGGCACCGGCAAAATATGGTCTGTAATGGTATTCACTATGGCAACCCATCATTTTTCAAGATAAAGAGTCTGTAGATTTCAGGATTATCTAAAGTACACCCATTATGTAGAAAATACCTAAGGCATAATATGTAGAAACTGTTTTGTATAACTTGTATCAAATGAATAAATTTTAGTCATCTACATCTTTCAAATCTACATAATGACTTTCTATCTTTTGACAGCGAAGTCGAGCATGGCTGCTCCGTCTTTACATTCATAAACATAAAAAAGAAAATTCAAATAAAATTACACTTACTTGCAAGAGTAATAGCAGAATACTCTTCATGTATATGCGCCGCCACCAGGGACCGTGTTTGCTCATGGCCCCAGTCTTCCAGCTTGAAGACTCCTATCCTGAGCAGAATGTTCTCCTTCGCGATCTCGGAGCTACGTTGCTTGACGCAATGCGCCGCTGCAAGTAACGGAATGGAATCACTTTTGGATTATGTATAATTATTCGGGACATGCATAACTAGGTTACCTTAAGAAACATAATTCAGAACCATCTTGTACGTGACTACGTTGTGATAGTGTGCTCTTTGGTGGTACGTTTGAATATAACAGAACTTTTCAAACAGCTGTGACTACTGAGGCGACAAGATACGAACGCAATCAGACTAGGAAGTATACAGTAAACTATAAAGATTGAGTTCCCGAAAGAACATGCCGTGCAAGCGGGCGTGGCCTAAGTCTTGTCGTGTTTTTCTCTTGTCGCTTCAGTGGGCTCTAAGAGTGCTATAGTTCAACTTAAAATAATTCTTTGTTGCCAACGAATATTTAACAAATTACTTTAAAATAAAATGCATGTACAAAGGCGAGGTTATCTCTACAAAGAGATTTCTTCCAAGAAACCATGGCATTATAGGAAATAATACTATAAATAAAATGCCTAGGAATAAATTGAATACCTATAAAATACAGATAGTAAATATAAAATAATTACTGATATATACTACATAAACGTTGGAAATGATAATAAAAATACAATAACTTTCACGAAAGAGAGTGGTAGTGCTCTGTAATAGGTTTCCTCAAAGCGAAAAGAGTGGGACAGTCTCTTAAAGTGCAAGGTAGTGCGTTCCACAGTCGAACCGCCTGCAGCCTGAATGAGTGCTCATATGCCGAGGAGCCTTGGAGTGGCTAAGAGTGAGACCGTGTGGGATCTCCGGTGCCGATCTCCTGAAAAGAGATACTCAAAGCGGTCTCGAAGGTAGCTGGGGTAGCGCGGATTTTTCAATGTATTGAAAAGATAAGAGAGAATATGATTGTCTCGGCGACGACGAATTGGAAGCCACCCCAACTCTTTGCGATATTGAGAAACATGGTCGAATTTGCGCAACCCGAAGATAAACCGAAACCCAAGATTCTGAAGTCATTCGAGTTTGTTCAGTAAATCTTCGTTCGCGCTTGCCCAACAGACATCGGCGTAGTCGATTAGCGGCAGGAGAAGGGACTTTTCAAGGGTGATTTTGGTCTGCCGTGGCAAGAAGTACTGCAAACGCCTGAGGGAGTGAAAAGACGCAAAGACCCGTCTGCTGACCTCGCTGACATGTGGAGACCAAGACAGCAGGTTGTCAAAAATAACCCCAAGGTTTTTCGCCTGATCTGTATACTCTATTGTGATGCCATTATATAACACGGGAACAATAAGTTTTTGTATCAAGGAAAGCGTGTGCCTGGTTCCTAAAAGCATGGCTTGTGATTTGGTCAGGTTTACCAATAGCCCGTATGATAAGGCCCAGTCTTTCACATTCTCGAGGTCAGCATTCAGTGCCTGCACGGTTGCAGCTACATCTCAGGGGCAAAAGTGGCGATAAATTTGGAGATCATCTGCGTACAGATGATACAAAGAAGAGATAACGTCGGAGATAGAGTTGATGAAGACTGAAAATAGAAGAGGAGAGAGAATACCACCTTGAGGCACTCCTGAGGAAAGATCAAACCATTGAGTTTCGGTCTCTTCAGACTTAATGCGTTGCTGACGACCTCTCAGGTATGAGTGGAACCAGTTAGGAAGAACCAGAATGGACGGAGACATTCACTGAGCTCAATATAGCGACCAGAATGTCAAAATCAACGCAGTTAAAGGCATTGCTGAAGTCAAGCAGGGCTAGGACCGTGACCAACTTCTGATCCATGGCTAGCTGTATGTCATTGCTGACTTTTAAGAGTGCTGTGGTAGTACTGTGGCCTGGTCTGAACTCAGATTGGAAAGAATTGAGAAGTTTGTTTGATGAAAGGTAGGAGGAGAGTTGGGAGTGGACTATGGATTCAAGGACTTTGGAGAGAATGGGTAGGATAGATATGGGCCTATAATCTTTGAAGGAGGAGGGATTGGATTTTTTTGGCAGTGGGATAACGAGTGCTTTCTTCTACAGACTAGGAAAGGAGCTCACCGGTAGAGATAAGTTGATGATGTGGGTAATTGGAGGAAGCAACTCCTCAAAGACGCTGTGGATCATCTGATGGCTGACGTTGTCGCCACCAGCAGCTTTGGATGTGATAGCTAGCACTGCCTTTCTAACTGCACCGATTCCGACAAGCTTAAAGTTAAACGGTGAGGTGCAGACTGCAGCCCTCGACTGTAGACAATGAAGGGTTGCCTCCTTAGTGGTAGGGTCCATCACGACGGGAGGAGAAGAAAAAAACTGGTTGAGACCGTTGAGATCGACATTACCTAAAGTAGATTCCTGGGACTTGCCTACACCAATGGTTTTAAGGTACTCCCATACCTGAGCTGGAGTGTACATCTCTATACGCTCATGGATGTGGCGTCGCTTGGCATCGCGGCACACGCGGTTGCACAGGTTACGGAGGCGTTTAAAAGCTAGGAGATTGTCGTTGGTCGGGTCCCTCTTATATCGCCCTTTTGCACGGTTTCTTTTTGCCATTAAACGCGGGAAAGGAGCGGTAAGCTGACCATGAGAAACCACCTTGGCTGTGTTGGCGACGATCACGAGATCGATTAGGGAGGGAGTACAATGTGGTTGAAAGTAAGCAGCGCCGACAGGAAGAATATGTAAGTTAACGGAATTTACAATCGATTCAAGTTTGGTAGAGCGGGCGTTATTTTTAAGAAGACAGGTGTTAAAATCCCCGAGGATGAGAGTGTCACTATAGAAGGGGGTCAAGTCACATAGTAGCTTTTCAAAAGATTCAAAGTAATCGATGCGGCACTCCGCATCGATTACCCCTCACTAGGGGCTATAATATACACCCAGAAGAATATTGTTGTGATGCAAGCTGACCTCAAGGAAGAGATGCTCAGCCGAACCAGAGTACAGGCTTGGCGAGTGGCTGATGACTTTACAAGGAATGTCAGAACGTAAGTAGATAGCAACGCCGCCATCAGCTTTACCCGTCCTATCGTGGCGATAGAGCCTGAACCCTGGCAGAGAATAAAAGGAGGAAGGAAGAGATGGTTTGAGAAAGGATTCTGAGACAAGAACTCCATGTATAATCTAATCGCTGAAAGCTTCAAGGAGGTCAGCATAGCTAGCAGGAATACTTTGGGCGTTAATATGTACGACATTGAAATTTAACTCCGACGGCGTGAACACGCTTTTCAGGTTGCTGGACAGTGACGCCTCCGCCAGGGAGTCGGCACCTCCCTCACCAAGAGAGTCACTGGTGGAAGAACATGTGAAAAGGCTATCTGTAAAATTTTAAATGATATCCATAAAATAAAATAAATATACTACAATAGCTAAAAATAAATATAAAACTGATCTATAATCCTCGCCTTACGAGGATAACTCAAAATTAATGAAAATACTAAAAGCCTGAACCCAGTCACACTGGGGTTGCTGGGAAAGGAATCCATTACACATTACATAGTTTGAAACAACACACTTAAAACGAACAAGCTGGACCGTGAAACGAAGTTTTTATAGTTTAAAATGGAACGTTCCGTTCCGTAAACATGAAAACAAAATAAACTTAAATAAAAGCAGATATCAATTGAAAGTCGAATCAGACAGAAATGACGTCTCATAATACGTGAGAACAAAGTACAGAGATTCTTAAGTCGCTCGAGTGTATAAAATTTCTCTTCGTTCGCACTCGTCCAGGCAACATCGGCACATTCGATTGGCGGCATGAGAATGGAATGTACAAGGGTAATTCTGGTCTGCCGAGACAATTATTTCTGCACTTGCCTGAGGGAATGGAAAGATGTAGAGACCCGTCTGCTGATCTCGCAGACACGTGGAGACCAACACAGCTGGTTATCAAAGATGACCCCAAGTTTTTTCGCCTTAGCAGTATACTCTATTGTAGTACCATTATACGTTACAAGAACAATAGGTTCCTGTAAAAAGGAAAGAGAGTGATTGGTTCCAATAATCACTGCTTACTATTTTATCGGGTTAACCAACAACTCGTGGGACGAGGCCTAGTCCTTCAAATTCTCGAGGTCAGCATGCCACATCTCCATGGATGAAACTAAATTGCAGGGAGAAAAGTGGCGACAGATTTGGAGATCATATGTGTAGAGATGATACGTAGAAAAGAGTACATCAGAGATGGAGTTGATAAAGACTTAAAGCAGGAGAGGAGAAAGAATACCACCTTTAGGCACTCCTGCGGTTAGATCACACCATTTTGAATTTTTGGCAGTGGGATGACGAGCGCTTTCTTCCAAAAGAGCTGACCGATAGAGAATGGTTAATAATGTGGGTAATAGGCGGGAGCAACTCTTCAAGGACATTATAGATCATTCGATGGCTGATGTTATCGCCACCAGCAGCTGTAGAGGTTAAAGCTAGCACTGCTTTTCTAACTGCGCCGATATCAACGAGACTAAATTTGAACGGTGAGTTACAGACTGCAGCCTTCAGCCGTAGACGACGAAGGGCCTCCTTTGTGGCGGGGTTCATCGCAACAGGGGGAGAAGAGAAGAAATGGTTGAGATCGTTGAGATCGACATTACCTCAAGCAGATTCCTGGGACTTGCCAACACCAAGGGTTTTGAGAAACTTCCAGACCTTGGCTGGGGTATACATCTCTATGCACTCATAAATATAGCTTCGCTTGGCATCGCGGCATTTACGGTTGCACAAGTTTCGAAGGCGTTTAAATGCAAGGAAATTCTCATTTGTTGGGTAACGAAATTCTCATTTGTTGGATCTCTCTTATAACGGCCCTTGGCACGGTTTCGTTATGCCATTAAAGCCTTGATTGCGAGTCAACCACGGGGCAGGAAGATGTTTAACCCTGACCTTTTTTATTTGTGCGTGCTTGTCAAACAGCCCCAGGACAATGAAGTTGAACTTCAGGATTTTGTCATCGGTTTCACCAGTGAAGACAGAGGTTCAATCGACAGATGAGGCATCTGCTTTAAGCGATTCGAGGTTCATACCCTTGAAGCTTCGAATGTCAATAAATTTAGCTTTAATCATAATTCTTTATTGCACATATACATATTAAATTTAAAAGGTTGCATTAGGAGAAATCATTTGTACAAAGGCGAACTTATATCTAAAAAGAGATTTCTTTCAGCAAACCAAGGCACGAAAGGGAAATATATCATGGAAGGGTTGGCAATGTACAATATCTAATATCTAATCTATACTAAAATGCATATACATAATATAAAATACGGAAAATAAAATACTTATCTACAATACATACATACCTGCAAATATAGTTTATATATAATAATGATATACAGTGGACCCCCGGTAATCCGGCCCCTGTCTAATCCGGCGCCCCCTGTAATCCGACATGACAGAATTATGTTTGACGACAATCTTTGCTAATATGTATGTATAGATCACGCAAGTTTGAACAGTTCACAACTCGTACGCGCCACCGCTATTGTGCTCGACGTGTACGCATTGTTTTACTTAGTTTGAATTTGACTACTAGTGATAGCGGTACGGCTGCTCCACAAGTCACAGATCAAGACGCAGTTAACGCGTTTGAGCTAGGTTTACAATGGGCTGAAGAGAATGGTACATCCTACAACGAACTTTTACTTTTGAGAAGACTGAGGGACAAAGCTCTGATCTCGCGTTATAACAACCTTAAACAAAAAAAAATTGATGAATATTTCAAAGCTTCATAACTTGATATAGTATTCACTACATGATTTTGATTAATAATTCTTGATTATTTTGGTAGATATGTATGTATGTGCATTTATGCTTATTTTTATAATAAAACGTAAGCTCTCAATTGTTATTTAATTTACTAAATTCGACTTACATAAATTAAGTCTGATTTGTACTTCAAAGTATGTACATACATATGTACGTATAATATATTGACTCTCGTCATTAGATATGTAATTTGTCGGATTACAAGGTACTCTTTCGTAAAAAAATCCGGACTATAGGGGTCTTAGGCAGTGCTCTATAATCCGACAAATTCGATAGTCCGACACTGCCCTGCATAATGTTTGCCGGATTACCGGGGGTCCACTGTACTATCACTCTCACGAAAGAGAGAGGAAGTGCTCTTTTACTCGGTTTTTAAAAGAGACAAGAGTGTGACTGTATCTTTTAGTGCAAGGTAGTGCGTTCCACAGTCGGACCGCGTGCAACCTGAGTGCTCATATGTCGAGGTGCTATGCCTTGGAGTGGCTAAGAGTGAGACCGTGTGAGATCTCCGGTGCTGATCTCCTGAAAAGAGATACTCAAAGCGGTCTCGAAGGTAGCTGTAAGGTAACTCAAACCGCGTAAACACGCGTTTCGGGCTGCTAGGCAAGGCCGCAGGGAGTGAACACTTACCGCACTGACAGAGACGTCGTTCGAAATACATGGAAAATAACTAAAACATTTAAGGCTTCGGCACACCACCGGCTAATTTCCGATCAAAACCTGAAATCTACCTGTGACAACGTGAAGCTCAGAAACCAGACTTCCGGAGCAGATGTAGTCAAGTGCGCTGCCTTTTCGCTCATAGATTGCGACCAGCCACGGCCACTCGCCGCGCTCGTAGGCGTCTCCTTTCACGACGAGAGTTGCCACCCCATCGCCGATGGGGCGGCCGCACTCGATCCGATTAGCTGTGTTGCCTGCCCCGCGCACTGGCGTTGCTGGGGCGCGGCTGAAATAACGTTACGATACTGTTTCGGTTCCAAATGGAGTATTAAATTACTGGGTAAACGTGGACAAAACTATACATATGCCTTTATGACGCTATTTTCGTTTGTTATAAGGCCAGGTTGATGACGTAGAAGGGCAGAAGCAATCAGGGGCATATTTCGTTGGTTCTATGGCTCGAACATTTATATTTTCGTCCCTTTTCATACATAATAAGGGGCGTTCGATCTTGTAAAACCAGGGCGCAAAATTTTCGTATTAGCTCTGGTTGCATTCACAGGCGGAGGTCAAGCTGTGTCAGGCAGGTTTAAGGTGCAACACAATGACTGCAATGTTACCACAACAATAAAAATATACTTAAACAAAGCCAAGCGTTTTGTGGCTATATAGGGTAGTTTTAGGTCTGTGATGAATTTTTCTTACGTAGTTGGTGGTGTGGGTCTTTCTGTTTCGGGGGTGAACTCTTCCTGAATAAAACTGCAAACAAATGGTTTTTAAACATGAGTATCAATTTGAGAATATTACAGTCGATAATGATAATATGCACAGGAGTCTCAAAAGCTTTCATTTCTTATACATGCGTAATCAGACTTACACAGGAGGATCTGTAGTTGTCGTCGTAGGCCTAGGCCTTGGCACAGTCACAGGCCTAACTGGCCGCACAGGCCTCGGAGGTGACTGAGTCGGTCGGGCAACAGGCTGGGGCGGCTCTTGAGGCCTGACTTGAACTGGTGTATACAGATCTTGTATATCTGCAAAGACTTAACGCATAAGTGCTAGTATGGATATTATACTCCACGAATACATCGTCAATTTCCATCATTATGAAACGACCCGTATTTTAAGGATTTATGTTTTTTGTGCGCGTACTCATGCTTCGGACCGACATAACAGTGATAATTTTTGAATTTGAATCCCTTTACATACGTACTATGGTCACGGTTATGACAAAACTGCTGGTGGTACATATGTCGATACCCAGCAACACATACAATAGAATCAATGACCTTATAAAAATCCTCAGATCTACGAACTTTGAACTAACTAACGAACGCATGTCCATACCACGTCGTAATACGTATGCGTCTAACGATAGTATCTCCTAGTTAAATTACATTATCCTACACTATATACTATGCAATAGTACATTATGGTACAAGTTTGTAATGTTGGTGATTACTGCTGAAGCGCAATTGAGACCCGATCCGTTAGGTAAGGGTCTTAAGAGAGCCGAGGACGGTAATCATCAATACACACTTGTATCATACGACGTTTTTCAATACACTTGTGAAGAAAATCATACTGTTGCGCCGGTAGGTTAGGTCAAAAACTTTAAACGTCAATTTCAGTGCTTTAGAGGCGTTTTCAGCAGGCTGAAAAGTGATTTCAGGCCGTTTCAGAAGTTACTCTATCACATATATCTAAAGATCGAAATTTCACCCAAGTTGCCGTCGTTTTCAGGCGCCTGAAACATGTTTTCAGTCCGTTTCGATTAATTCGGGCTTTTCTATCAAATACGAACCCCACGCTCGTAACAATACTAAAAAGCCTTTTATTTAGTACCTAGATAAAAAGTTTATTTAGAGAAACAATTATTAAATGTGCAGTTAGTAAAATTATAATTAAATATCGGGCGGTGTACAACATGAATAATTTTCTTCATAACTAGTACTTGTAGACATTTTATTTAATAAATAACTATAATTTCAACAGTGAAAACAAGTTGAGATTTTTTTTCGCGATGGCGGGATAAATTTATCAGTTTTTCTATGCGCGCGCATCTAACAATGGGTATCGGCCATAGACTAACAGAATGAGGTTTCTTTTTTTTTGCTTTTCGCGGATAGCGTTTTAGCCACGTACGAAATGGGGAATTAGAAGTTTTCTTTATTACAGAGAAAACAAAAGTTATATTGGAGTGTAAGTTTTATTTATTAAAAACGCACAAATTGAGATTATCCATTTAAATACGAATTTGGATGAAATGAGCAAGCAATAGGAACAATAATTTTTTGTACTATTGAACACGATCTTTTTGTATCGAAACTTTTTTAAGAATAAAGCAACTCAACCAATAAAATAAAAAATAAAATATGTGTGTAAAAATAAATCACTTGTGAATAATAGCAATGAAAAAGTCATAGTTTGATTACAGGTGTGTCTAATTAGGTAAGTCTTGATTACACATGTGCCTAATTGCGGTGAAATTAGAGCCATTTTATGAGCAAGTGTGTTGAAAAGTATATTAGTAAACACATAATGGATAATCTGATAAGCAAATGCACATTAACTATACGCGTCCCAAGCAAATTATACGTAGGCAAAGGTAACGGCAAAAATGAAATGTGGTAATGTGCCCATTTTATTTAATTTCCTACAGTAAAAATTAAATCTCTGATATTGATTGACATAATTATATGTGGTGGTCATATAATTAAGAACGATTTGTAGTACCAGATATTTTTTTTCAAAACTATGATATGTGTACTTTTAAGTTCCTTCTTAAAAGTAATTAGTTGTGTTATGAAATAGCTACATCGATAAAGTAAACGGGATTAGGAGTAAATATTTAAAATATTTACTATTTTTTTTACAAATTTAATTGAATATCGATAATTACAAATTTAAGTAGTAAAAATGCTGGATAAATAATTAAGAACGATTCTTAAGCTGCTCGAGAGTTGTTTCCGTAGATACTTAGATTTTACAAATCACATTAAATAAGACAGTGACAATGTTAAAAATTATAATTAAATACATTTTATTCTAAGTTAATAGTTTGTAGCGTGACCATGGCTTTTAATAAACCTTACACCGACGAGGCATTGATTCTATCAATTTTTGACATTTTTCAAGAGAAATAGAGCGCCATTCTTCTAAAAAACCTTATATAACTCAGTTAGGTTACCACATCGTCGATTTGAAACCTTTTTCTTGACTTCGCACCAAAGATGCTTTATGGGATTTAAATCTGGGCTGTTCGGTGGCCATTCTAAGACAGAAACTGATTGAGATGTGAGGAATGCTTTAACGGTGCGTGCAGTGTGCTTAGGATCGTTCTCGTGTTGGAATGTCCAAATAATGGGAAATACGTCTTCAGCATATGGTAACATAGTTTCTTCGAGTATATTTTTGTACTGGAATTGATCCATGTTTCCTTCTATCAGTCTAACAGGTCCAACACCATGACCAGAGAAGCATCCCCAAATTTTCACATTTCCACCACCATGTTTTAATGTCATTTTTGTGTACTTGGGGTCGAATGCTGTATTCGGAGGGCGTCGAACATATCGTTTCCCATCAGAACATACTCTGTTAATTTTTGTTTCGTCAGAGAAAAGAACATTTTTCCACTGTCTTGCTGTCCAGCTTTCATACCTCCTAGCAAATGCAAGCCGGGCTTGCCTATGACACTGTTTCAATATGGGCACCTTTCTTGCTATCCTTCCGTTCAACTTCGCTTCTACCAATCGCCTTCGGATAGTGCGCGCTGAGATCGCTGAAGGGTTATTTTCACCAAAGTATTCTTTTTTTAACTCATTAGACCCCTTAAAAGGGTATTGTTTTGCCAAACGCACGATATTTCGATCGTCTCGCTGAGATGACTTTCCCTGTTTAGGTACACGAGGAATATTTAAAGTTGTTTGATGTGTGTTAAAATGCTTCACAGCGTGGAATATCATCGTTTTTGAGCACTGCAAATGATTGGCAATCTTTTTATATGACCAATTCATATCGCGAAGTTTTATTATTACTTCCCTTGTAGATGCATCACAACTTTTATTTTTTCCCATTTTTTTATTATGAAACGATCAACTTTTTGACTTTTACAGAACTAAATGGCGCCAAAATTACTCGAATAGTGGCCTAGATACAGAGTGTTCTCTATTTAAATTTGAAAAAAAAAATAAACTATCCAGCGTTCTTAATTATGTGGCCAGCCAGTAAGTTTGCAATAACATGTTAAGATATATTATATACAAAAAGTTTACTTATATAATAATATTTTTGAATTTATCATATTATAACTGTATGCTACGATTGTGTAAAACAGTTTTACGATACCGAGAGAGATACAAAACGATATGCAATAAGTGTTATTCTCGTAAGTTTGAAAAAAGCTTGTTTTCAAATAGTCGTTCTTAATTATATCACCACCACTGTATATATATTTTTTATTAGTATTTAAAGAATGGTGGTGGTTTCACTCGACGTATGTGATATAACACAACCCTAGTTTAAATAAGATGGAGTTTTTTCCCATTTGATTATGGTACCCATTTTAACAAGCATCTGCTTACCTGATCCTGTTTTCCAGCTATGATATCTGTCACCAATAGTCTCCCTGTGTTCATATGTGTTTGAATTAAACTCATTCGTGACGCCTGGACTTCTATTCAGAGTATTAGAAAACGTAGGCCTAAAAGGTCTATTAGTTTCTGAACGGTAGCCAAAACCATTGTTGGTGTTAGTCCAAGTAGGTCGATTTTGGAATCTTGTCGGTTGGTTGTTATTAAACCCTGAAGAATAAAGCGATTTCTTGTGGAAAATGTTTGAATTTTTACATGGATGGATCGATGGTATAAGTAACTTCAAAATGTTAAAATCTTGAAACACTCTTCTAAAAGCGATGGCCTATCTCTAGATTCTTTATTATTTTACTTTAATTACAATGGGTTGGTTATGGCTTAATAGGGCATCGACTCTGTTACTCAGTAGGTACCTATAAAACCTATGTGAGTTATGTGACATTATGCCTCTCTCTTTCTAGCCAGATGTGCATTTATTCCCGTCCCGTCGTAACCTTCACCCGAATACCTATCATAATGCAAATTAGTTTTTGGAATTAAATAACACACTAGGGATACGATTTGTTCTAAAGTGGGGATCTTGTTGACCTGCAGGTAATTAAATCCTCAAAAAACAGACGTGTTCCAATCAAGTTACTCCAAGGTAAGTATGAATGTAGTCCCCCACGCACGGTCCAAGAATATTACAAAAGGTACAAGGGGCGTCCATTCATTACGCGAGGTGTTAATGGAGGGAGGGGGCCGAGCCTAAGCTCATCCAACCTCACGTGGGGAGAGGGAGGTCTCGAAAAAAAAAAGTCTCACTTAATTAATGGACGCAGCCTAACTTGACTTCAACGCCGATTGACGTTGAATTGATCTTCTACCTCTCAGTATCCGAACGCATCAATAGCTGCAAAGTCAAAATACCGTTGGTTACCACGCGCAGCTATTGATGCGCGGGTGACGCTGTGTTTACAAACCGGTATTTTGGTACAATTTTAGTGCATAATGTTGGCATACTTGGCAAGTGTAAATGCGGCATTAGTCAAACTCTACCATGAACATATTTGTCTGTGGTCTTTCGTTGAAAAAAATATTCAGACTGGAAAAAACATAATCACTTTTTCTCGCGCGCGAATTTTGACTGATCTTTTCTGAGCTTTTATGGTGAATATTGAATTGTTTCTATAAGAACACACTAATGTTTTTATTGTTTTGAAAAGGTTATCTTGTGTAGATTACGTAGGTATCAAACAACATGTATATTTGTTGATGTTTTTCTCATGTCGGCTAGATTTGTGTCGAGAGGGAACATTTTCATAGAAGTCGGTGGATCTCATGTCGGTACAAACATAAACTAAGGTCACAGTGACATTTTTTTCGCATAAACTAAGAGAGGGTTTCATTAGATACTCAGATCTACAATTCGTATAGTTCTAAGAATTACCATTACAACAGAATCACTTGATACGTCAGTCAAGTGCGGGTGGGCTCAAAATATGCCGCGGATCCCAGCTGTTTCGCGCCGGGGCGGCCCGGATTCGCGGAGGTTAAATGCATTTGAAGAGGTATCCTACCTGTTCCGGTGCTCGTACTCCAACTGGGTCTAATATGACTAATAGAAGTGTCTTTATCATTGAAGAAGTCATTAACTATGGCATCAATGTCCAGGCCTTCTGCGTCGGAAGTGGATGAGAAGGTCGGTGATGCAGGGAACCCGATGTTGGGAAACCGGTCTGAGCCCATCGACGAACCCTGAACTCCTCCTTGCATATTGTTGTACCCTCGTTGGTGGCTGAGGGATATTGTTGAGACGTAAACACCAGGGGCTTGTTCGTCTAAATGAAACAAAAAATAAATTGAGAACGTTATCTGTTAATACGTTTCTGTAACGTTCTTTACACCATATGCAATACATTGACTGTTGCGGAACACAAATAGGTCTCATCTGGGCGGGATATAGGTTTTCCACACTAGGGGCGAAAATCAAAATTTTAGCCCCCAAGTGACAATGAATTATTTCAATAAGTTCAAGGCATCCTAGAATTACTTTTAACGTAACTTCAACCCACCTGGTGGACCACTACATATTTCATTTCCGTTGGCTGCGATGGCAGTTATCTTAGGCACGGGGTTTATCACAGGGAAGTTTACTCGGTACGTAATGCCATCGCGATTTTCCCCGAGGTACTGTAGTTTTCCGGGGTACGACTGTAAACAAAATTGGGTGTTTGAGAATGATTATCAACACATTAATGACTTATTGTTAGTGTGGAATACACTGATAGAATTCAGTTGAAATGAACGAATCATTCATTTGAAGTATATAGGTACCTGCCTACTTTCTACCCATTTTACTTTATTAAAGGGTTTCCTGTTTCCTTATTTCCTCAGGATTATTTAGTTCACATCATTGTAAGTATTTAGTTAAAATAAATTAATATGACCGTGATCTGATGGTACTCCACCGACACCGTAACAACTCATGCCGCCCAATTGTTCCGGGCGCGCGCCCAGATCGAACAATTGTTATGTATTTTTTGTAGGTAAATACTAAATCAATATTTGTACAATAGTTGTAGTAGTAGTAGTACCTAGTTACAATAAAACTCCGATTATCCGGACTAATCGGGACCAGGGGTAGTCCGTATGATCGAAAATCCGGATAATCCACCTTAGAGTAAAATAAAAGTACAGAACATTTTATGCATCTATATTTATTGTAAACTTACATTAACTTTATTCAAATCATAGTAGTTTATGTGACTGATACATAATGCCTAATTATGTACAGTTACATACCTAAACTAGTTTATCTACACACATATTATAAGCTCTCTTTGATGTGTTCAGGAACCGCATGTTTGACCGGCATGGTGGCATTGATAATTGCTCTGCACTTGTTTAGCTTGTTCAGTAGTACCTTTATAGACTGAATGTCATAATTTGTCGAAAATATACACATTATGGTCATAATGTATCAATATTCAGATAAGAAACGAGTCTTTACCAAGATGCTAGTCGTAACGTGCGGTTTTTGGACGCAGTAAAGAGGGTATGATAGGTGTGTAGATAAACAAATGTATATACAAAAAGGCCTAATACTAGCTGTCGCGAGTACCCTCCCCCTTGTCTCCCTAGGATGCTAAGGTCTACAAATTACAAGTCCGGATAACCGGACGTCCATATAACCGGGGTTTGGATAATCGGGTTTCTACAGTAAGTACATGAATATAAATTTAATATGTAATAAAATATAATGCCCCCTCAAATCCTCATCAAGGCTCAGTGAGAAAAGAAAGACAGGACTAAGCTGGTTTTCCAGTCTGGTCCCGTTACTCAGCTTTCTATCTGGTAGTGAAATATCGTGGTGCTTAATTCAACTCTTAAAGCCATGACACTAAGAACCTCCAAGTGGGTACTTCCCCACATTCTCATGAAAAGGAAAATAAACTCGAAGCTGCGAGAGCAAACCAGACCAGCAAGATATACATATTATTTGTACAATGTATGAATGTTATGAATGTGCCAAAGAACTAAATAATTACTTGATTATACCGATTATCTTCTATCTAGGTGCATGAACACCACGCTTGCTAGTGGGTACCATATTGTAAGTGTCTCGGGCGGGTTTTAGACCCATGCAAGTTTACTGATTAGCCGTTTCTTAACCTACATGACAAATGATTCTAGGACATGATGTGAGCTAAAAATTAGATTTTCTTTATTAATATTTTTACAGGTTCCGAGAGAGTAGGTGAACCGATGACTAATCATAATTATTTGAGGGACACGGGAACCTAGAGCGTGTTAGAATTGTTGTAAGCATGTAATTAGTGAATTTAGTTATCGAGTGATCAGTAAAAACCGCTACCTATTGATTTAAAGTGTTTGATTATTTCGAATCAGTTTTACTATCCATCAACTGCTCAATAATGATGCCTCATAAGAACCAGCCAGTCTTGATAACAACATTACTAGGATTATTTTCCTGCTTTATTGTTGTTGTATGGCACATATGGATGCCATACGAATGAGCATCACGTTGACATTCAACTGATTTGTGTTATCGGGGGCGGGGTGATCTCAGGTCAATTTATGCAGATAACCTCAACATGTAAGTGTCACCCGAGAGTACGAGTTAATAAATTTTGTGTGCTAGATTATCCTGGTTTTTTATACTCGCATTCGAATGCAAATTTGTGTCAACAAAATAATTAATATTGAACGAACAGATAAACTAATTAGTGCAAAAGGCCTATAATTCCTGCCTAACGTAACAAAAACCGATCAAGACAAAATCATGGACCTCCCCAGTACATACACATTCCATGGAAACATTGGTTTTCCTTGCTAGATAGATACGTTCTAAAATAATATCCATGTTTTTGTACCGTCATTAAAATAATTACTGCAGATAACTGTTGAACTACCTACTTAGAGGTAGCTTGGTGTATGCGTCGATTGAGAACAACAAAGACAATAAAATAAGAGATGATTGTATTCACAACAACTAGGGATATGTCTACACGGATTTAGCAACAGGACCGTATTAAGTGTGGGGGTAGCGGGCGGAAAAACGAAGTTAAACATGTAGGAAGAAGAAACCTGTTTTTTTCTACGTTTACGAAGATTCTGCGGTAACCAGCTAAATAGTTAAATGCTATAAAAATCAGTACGACTTCCACTTGGGCATTTTACACGACTGCGCGCGAGCGGAGCAGCGAGTAATTACTAGTTCTATAATAAAATATACATTTTATGTCGCTTAATCATACACCCAAATTATTGTAGCAAGATATCCATTCCGGTTACAGAGAATTTATAATTTGGTAATAATGAACTCGGACTGTCCAGACATTACGTGTAATACATTTTGTTCTGGTTTACGTATGGACGAGACGCCATCGTGCACTGTCAACGTGTTAAGACATCCAGACATGAAGCTGTTAATGAACTTGAAACTTACAATCTTGTAAGTGCACAGAGGCCATAAGGCATGACCTCATGTATCATACATGCGATATACGATATACTGCAAAGATTGCACGAATGCATTTACTGCATATGTGCGATTGGGTTTTCCTGTTGATTTTCTTCATTTGATAAGTGCAATGTTTTTATTACATTTTAGTCACGATTAACGTAATAAATAGACGAAAATAAAACATACATTTATGAAATCCTAGATTTATCTGCATTGTGAACCAAAATATCAGCCAGTTAAACAAGTTTTTAAATAGCTAATATGTATGCGATATGGCGGCGCATTTGTTTCTGTTTTTGCCAAATAGGTGATATGTGACATTTTAAGTTTTGGTAAGTATAGTAGGTATGTGACAGGTTTTATTGTTATGATTATATTATGTTTCGTGTTTGGTTATTGTCTATTTAATAATTTGATATCTCAAAGAGCACGCGTTTTTATTTCCTTGGGTAGAAATTATTCTATGTTTTATCGTGACGTATTCTCTAGATATCAATTTCATCGCATAATGAGTGAGTGCTTCGTAATCAGTTTAAAATTTACATCAACACGATGACGCTCAACCCGCCGAACGCCGTTATTCTGAGAGTTCGTGATAGGACACTACGGCTGTGGCCGTTGAATTTGAAGTGGACAAAACTACCGACCCGGCTGCTGCGATCCAATTTACGAAGCAAGTAAAGAAAGAACATGATATTATATAATATCAGTCTAAATCACGATTTTGTGGTATCACAACAAAAAGCTTTAGCAAACCATTTTAATAAGTCCTTACACACACATTGAATTGGTGCCTACTATGACAGCACGCCTTTGGCCGTGTACGTGGCTGTATAAACTGAGGTGGCAAGTTATGTAGCGTCGTATTTGCTTGTAATTGTGGGTGTTTTCAAGTTTAAGCGAGTTGTCTAAGTTCACAATATTAATGAATTAGTTCTTTGTAGTAACTTCGTTTCGTGCACATGATTTTGTCGTTCTGTTACAATTTTATAGTTGTGATAGGAGAGCGCAGAGTAAAACGCGACAATTTCACGCACTCAGAATTTATTTCGATAGGAATTACTTTTTCGGCGTATCTCGGAACGAAGATTTCCCTGTAGTGATATTCCATATCCACCTCGCCATTGACCCTTCTGCCTAAAACGTTACCTTCTACATGAAACTAACCTTCTATGACGTTCTTATTCATTCCCATGACGACCTCTCAGAACCGGAAAATTCCTGCGCTAGCACTGCCACTACATGAGCTATACCAGACAACTCTCTTGGATATAATAATTAAAGCAGAACCAGACAATCCAATCATTGACATTGTAAACTTAAACATTATCACTCAAAGCATTAACAACGATTAAATTAGTAAACCAAGGATATCCTTAGTGTCTCTCCAGTGTCAGGGAATCATAATCAAAATTTTGGAAATAAAGACCCAAATCTGAGACAAGCCAGTCTATCATCAATTTCTGAGATGGAATAAGAGTACAATGATTTCAGCCTTGATGAAAGTTTATCGGGTCTACGTATGTCTGTTTATGACAACACGGAGCAAGAGCCACTGTTTACTTTGAATATGATTGAATGTGAATATGGCTTAATGCACGAAAAACTACATTAACTACTTAGTTAATCAAAATAATCTACAAAATATGCTCGCTCGCCAAAGAGTTTTTTATTAACCATACAATAGAATCATGAAAAAGTTTGTTTGCCTAGTTTTACGAACAAGCCAGTGTTAACATTCTTTCGAGACGAAAGTTTCTCTCACACCAACCAGTTGTATTATTTATCACCCTATTTTTCTGAAGTATATCAGGTCAGCGGTATTAACAGCTGTAATCCTTATCTGAGTCTTATATCTTTCCGAAAATCTTACGGCCCTGGTAAAAAGTTGTCTTTAGATGAATCCCTGTAGCTTCTTCGATATTCCTCATCTAAGTGAAAAGTAACAAAGTCAGAAATTCAGTAAAGACGCCATGAATAGACATGATTAGACTATTATTCCCTTTGTTTGGTAGTCCGTCTCTTCCGTGACATCTATTTTGATTGTTCGTCCGTGACTCTTAACTTGGCTAACTTCTCGGAGTTACTGGAAAACCGAATCTTTAAAATCCCAACACCTCGCACTAGAACCGCTTTTGCTTCTCATTTTAGTCCATACATAAACGCACATATTTACAATTAAGTAGTTAAGTCCTGCGAAATAAAAATATATCTCCAAAGGAATCAGAGGAAATCAAAGGAACTGATTTCAGGGAATCAAAAGAACCTCGATTCCCTGAAATCAGATGCCTCATCTGTCGATTGGACCCCCGTTGTAACTGGTGAGACCGTTGATGACAAAATCCTGAAGTTCAACTCAATTGTCCTGGGGCTGTTCGACAAGCACGCACCAATGAAAAAGGTCAGGGTAAAACATTTTCCTGTTCCGTGGTTGACAGACGCTATCAAGCGTTTAATGGCAAAAAGAAACCGTGCGAAGGGGCGATATAAGAGAGACCCAACCGATAACAATTTCCTAACATTTAAACGCCTTTGAAACCTATGCAACCGCACTGTGTGCCGTGACGCCAAGCGACGCCACATCTATGAGCGTATAGAAATGTACACCCCAGCTCAGGTCTGGAAATTTCTTAAAACCCTTGGTGTTGGCAAGTCCCAGGAATTTTCTTCAGGTGATGTCGATCTCAACGGTCTTAACCAGTTCTTTTCTTCTCCCCCCCTCGTGATAGACCCCGCCACAAAGCAGGCAACCCTTCGTCATCTACGGTTGAAGGCTGCAGTCTGTACCTCACCGTTCAACTTTAGTCTCGTTGGAATCAGCGCAGTTAGAAAGGCAGTGCTAGCGGTCACATCCAAAGCTGCTGGTGGCGACAACGTCAGCCATCAGATGATCCACAGCGTCCTTGAAGAGTTGCTCCCTCCAATTACCCACATCATAAACTTCTCTCTATCAGCTAAATCTTTTCCTAGTCTGTGAAGAAGAAAGCTCTTGTCATCCCACTGCCCAAAAATTCCAATCCCTCCTTCAAAGATTACAGGCCCATATCTATTTTACCTATTCTCTCCAAAGTCCTTGAATCCATTGTCCACGCCCAAATCACCTCCTACCTTTCATCAAACAAACTTCTCAATCCTTTCCAATCTGACTTCAGACCAGGGCATAGTATTACCACAGCACTCTTAAAAGTCAGCGATGATATACAGCTAGCCATGGATCAGAGGTTGGTTACAGTGCTGGCCCTGCTTGACTTTAGCAATGCCTTTAACTGCGTCGATTTTGACATTCTTGTCGCTATATTAACATCGCTGAATGTCTCCTCCCACGCTGCTGGCTGGTTCGACTCATACCTGAAAGGTCGTCAGCAGAGCATTAAGTCCGAAGAGACCGAAACTAAATGGTGTGATCTTTCCTCAGGAGTGCCTCAAGGTGATATTCTCTCTCCTCTTCTTTTTTCAGTCTTTATAAACTCCATCTCCGACGTCCTCTCTTCTTCGTATCATCTGTACGCAGATGATCTACAAATTTATCGCCATTTTTCCCCCTGCGATGTAGTTTCATCCGTGGAGGCACTGAATGCTGACCTCGAGAATGTGAAAGACTGGGCCTCATCATACGGGCTGTTAATAAACCCGAATAAATCACAAGCCATGATTTTAGGAACCAGACACACTCTTTCCTTATTACAAAAACCCATTATTCCCGTATCATATAATGGCATCACAATAGAGTACACAGATAAGGCGAAAAACCTTGGGGTTATTTTAACAACCAGCTGTCTTGGTTTCCATATGTCAGCAAGGTCAGCAGACGGGTCTCTGCGTCTTTTCACTCCCCCCTCTTTCCGCGGCAGACCAAAATCACCCTTGCTCAGTCCCTTCTCCTGCCGCTAATCGACTACGCCGATGTCTGTTGGGCGAGCGCGAACGAAGATCTTCTGAACAAACTCGAACGACTTCAGAATCTCGGGATTCGGTTTATCTTCGGCCATGTCTCTCAATTTCGCAAAGAGTTGGGGTGGCTTCCGATTCGTCGTCGCCGAGACTCCCATATTCTTTTTTATCTTGTCAATATATTGAAAAATCCGCGCTACCCCAGCTACCTTCGAGACCGCTTTGAGTATCTCTTTTCAGGAGATCGGCAACGGAGATCTCACACGGTCTCACTCTTAGCCACTCCAAGGCATACCATTTCCGCATATGAGCACTCCTTCAGGTTGCAGGCGGTCCGACTGTGGAACGCACTTCCTTGTGCGATAAGAGACAGCCCCACTCTTTTCGCTTTCAAAAACCGGGTAAAAGAGCACTTCCTCTCTCTTTTGTGATAGTTTTAGTATGTATATTATTATTATATGTAAACTTTAGGTACAGGTTTATGTATGTATTGATACGTATTTAGTAGTTTGGTATATACGAGTATGTATTTTATTTACCGTATTTTATAGATATGTAATTTACTTATATGTATTTTATTATTGTTTAGATATTGTGCACTGCCTACCCTTTATTGATAAAATTTCCTGTCATGCCTTGGTTTGCTGGAAGAAATCTCTTTTTAGAGATAAGCTCGCTTTTGTACATATGTTTTCTCTTAATGTATCTTTTTTAAATAACTGTGTTCAATAAAGAATTATGAATTTATGAATCAATTTCAACTTCTTCAACTTATTTTTTTAAATTTATAATAGCACAAAAATGAGACTCAATGAACGTCATAACATAATCAAGCAAGCATAATAAAACATTAGGTAGGTGCCTTATTATTAGTAAATAATAATATAGGGCGAAATGAACGAATTTAATGCCAGATGTCGGTGTCTTGTAAAAAGTCATTAATTTTGCAGTAGGCTTTGTGCACAACGTGTGCTTTAAACATTTTTTGAATCAAGCTTCTGTTAAGTTTTATATTTCTTGCGGAATTTTATTGTAGAAGCATATAGTGTCCCATAAAAGAACTACTAACTTTTGTGATTCTGAACATTGGAAAACAAAGCTTATCTTGATTTCTAGTTTGCAAATTGTGGTGGCTAATAATGGTTTTATAGCTACTGATATTTTTCCTCACATACATTATGTTTTCATAGATATATTGAGATCACTCTCTTCGGCAAAATTAAGATGGTCTCAATATCAGCAGCCCGTCCCCATAGCAGTATGCCGTAGGACATTATGCTATGGAAATAACTACAATACACAAGCCTAGCAGTTGCAACGTGAGTCAATTCCCTGATTATTTTAACTGTATATGCTGCGGAGCTGATTTTATGCTAATTTTACAATATGGAGACCCTATTGTAGTTTAACATCAATAATGATGCCGGGAAATACAGTTTCACCTACTATACTACTTCTATTATACTATATAAATACTAGTTTTAGTATTTCTTTCCCCAATATAATGTTACTCTCAACTTCCCTTACATTAGGTAAAGTGAATTCTTTGCACTTTGTCTTTTTTGAATTCAGAAGCAAGTTATTGGCAGTAAATCAGTCTAGTACTCGCGAGAGAGAATAATTTGTTTCCTGTAAGTCATATCCTTGTCTTCTAATTAAAAAAATTAGTGACATGTCATCTGCAAATAAAACTATCTCTGACATGTTTTGTACCATGAATGGCGAATCATTTACAAACACGAGGAAAAGGAACGGACCCAGAATAGATCCCTGTGGGACTCCCATCTTCAATTGAGAACCCGACGATTTTGTCCTATATCAGCTTTTTTAACGCTCCCTACTAAATACGATCTCATAAGCTTAGAGCTATTGCCTTTTATACCGTAGTGTTTTTGCATGCCCGTATATTTTTTCCTCTGACGTGCAAATGGCGCGTGACGGACTAATCTTTATGTAAATCACATAATTAGACACCCACGACACAGATTTGCCTAGTGTGGGGGTCCCCTAGTCCGTCTACGGGCGGTTCCGCCAGTAATCGTGAGTGTTACAACACACATTTACAAAAATGCTTATAGTGACGGTCCGCCTATAGGCGGTACCGCCTGTGGCCGTAATTGTCAAATGACACTGATACAAACTGTTGGTATGCGACATACCATCTGCAGCCGTGTCCGACGGTAGCCATAAGTGTCACTATTGATTAACCGCCTTCAAAGATTTTATTGATTCCCTTCCGAATGTTTTTTTTAGTAAAGGGATCGAAAAACTACCTAAGAGATGGCAAAAGTGTATAGATAGCAATGGTACATACTTTGATTAAATAAATATTTAAAAAAAACACTTTATGTTCCTCCCATGCAAAACGCCAATTTCATATGTAAGGACCTAATATTATATATGACACCCCGCCGTTAGCCGCTGCGATTAAATGTATGGGATTCTGGATGTGACATAAAACAAATTTTCTATATAGAATTGTGTCCTTAAACGCGTTTTATTCAGTAAATTATTTATACTTACCGAAGAAACTTCTGTGGCGATGGTAAAGTTAACTGTTAGATACACATTTGGAACAACACCTTGAGTCCGTAATTTTATGATTCCATACAATGTATTATCAATCTTATACTCAAATGTTTCTGGGCATGGTGACCGTTGGCTACTTATGATACTTATTGTATTAAAAAATCCTAAGACTATTAGTATCCTCTTGTCTAAAAACTCCATTTTAAAGCACTAAATCTGTTTTGGTTTACTTTTACTGAATATCCAATAATAATCACTAAGGTCTGTTGTTAATACATTTTACAAACTCGCTAGGGCACATAATGTCCAGAGCTTTAGATTGCGAGTTCACAGTGCGATCTATAAAGACTTAATTACGTGTGTCTTTATCAGCACACAGATGTATACTGGTATGGTCAGTCTTTATCAGAAGAACACACGATGTGTTAAGAATGATTGTGTGGTACTTATGGGTGTACTGCGGGCCAGACCAGGAAAATCCATAACCTGTTTCAAAATACGCAACACCGCCAACAACCAGTTAAAGATGGTGTGAGTCAACCCAAGGTATTTATTAGCAGCGGAGCGCGATCTTATGGGTTTTTTGAGCTAAATCTTGTACCCACGATCGGGTGGATTAACCGTAGGAGCCAAAATTTCGAACTGCACGTGAAGTCCACATTCGGGCCTGTTAAATGTATTGAGCGGTTAAATAAAGTCGGCAGGCGCCAGCTGTCAGGCGACAGGCAACTGCAACAATTTTGCCAAAATCTTGTTTTATAAAGATTAGCCCTGACAAAGTGGTCACGGCGGAAAATTTTAAATATGTTGTATTTTCGTAATAATTTGTCATATTTCGGTTTAATAACTTGTCAAGAAAGGACATGTCACATTTGTGGCATACAAACTGTCGAAAAATCATAATTTCTAGTGATGAAACGGATGTCGACCGATAGAATATTATCTTACAAACCAATGTGTGTAATTATAAATTTCTAAAACGATATACTTTTCGATAAATCTGACTTCAAAGGGCGATAAAAACAACTTTTTTGCACTTTGAACTCCGATTTCTCGGAAAGGATATTTTTAGAAACGATCGTTTTAGAAATTCAAAATTTCACACATGAGTTTCAATAACTTACTCTATCGATGGACATCGGCTTCATCTCTGGCTGCAGATATCAAGATATTCAAAAAACGGTATGCCACTCTCCATACAAAAATTTTAGAACCCTTTTGTTTTATTAAACTCTAAATTGTGATGACAGGTAGATTTATACGTCGAGATGTCAGAAAGCTATCGACAGGCACCCTCACTCAGTGTCAAGGCTGTCCGAAAGTTACAAAATACTTTAATAATTTGAAAAATCGGTCAATTGTAGGGTCGGACTGACACACGAAGGGTTGCGTACCATTGTACAAGAAAACTTAACCACTAAAATAATAAAACAAAAAGAGAATAATATTATGTCTGAACGTGGATTCGAACCCAGAACCCTAAAATAGCGAAATCGGAATCAAGCAATTGTGCCACCACAACCGTATGATAATTTGCGAAATCTACGATCATATTTGAATCATGTTATGGTTTATTACATCGCAGATTGTGTTAAAATACGTTTCTTGTATGGTGACCCCCTTTAATTTTTTTAATCTCGCGTAGTTCATTTCATTCATTTTTGGTGTAGCGGACAGAAATACACATTCTGTGAAAATTTTAACTCTATACCTAAGGCGGTTCATGTGATACAGCCCGCTGACGGACGGACAGACACCGAGGTCTTAGTAATAGTCCCGTTTGGCACCCTTTGTATACGGAACCCTAAAAATGGCGTTGAAATCGTCGATGGATACCAGTAGTAGTGTAGATGAATATGTAATACAAACTGTCCAACGATGAACCATAATTAAAACAAGAATTAATAAAAGATAGAATATTCCTAGAACAAGTTCTCCGAGGCCTGCTGGAAGAACGAAATTGAAAACTCTCTCGTAGGAATATTGGATCGCGTGGATTCCGTAAAATGTTGTAGAGGAAATAGAGGATGTGAGAATCCCGGCGAAGACGGATCGACCGCCACTTCAAATCTTTGCGATATTGTGAAACATGGTCGTATTTGCGCAGCCCGAAGATAAACCGAATCCCGAGATTTTGAAGACGTTCGAGTTTGTTCAGTAGTTCTTCATTAGCACTGATCCAGCAGACATCAGCATAATCGATGAGGGGTAGAAATAGAGACTGGGCGAGAGTGTTTTTGGTCTGTCGAGGCAAAAAGAACTGAAGTCTCCTGAGTGAGTAGAAAATACTCGGCGACTGACCTCATTGACATGTGATGACCAGGACAGCTTGTTATTGAAGATAAGACCCAGGTTTTTAGCTTTATCGCTTTATATAAAGTGACAGGTGGAATGGGCTGTTGCTGCAATAAGTTAAGAGAATGTCAGGTAACTACAATGATGGCCTGATACTTACTCGGGTTGACCAGGAGTCCGAAGGATGAAGCCCAACTTCTTATAATCTCAAACTCAGCATTGAGTGCCTCCATCAGAGTTTACATCGTTAGGAGAGAAGTGGCGGTAAATCTGGAGATCATCAGCGTAAAGATGATATGAGGAAGACAGGACGTCTGCGATGGAGTTAATGAAAATCGAGAATAGAAGATGAGAGAGAATACCACCTTGAGGGACGCCTGTAAAGAGGTCACATCATTCAGTGGATGTCTCAACCGACGTGATACGCTGTTGCCGATCCCTCAAATAAGAGTCGAACCAGCTGGCAGAGAACCCCTTCTCTGGGATGTTCAGGGATCTGAGAAGCTCAAAGAGAATTTCAAAATCTACGCAGTTGAAGGCACTACTAAAGTCAAGTAAAGCCAGCACGGAAACCTGTTTGCGGTCCATGGCTAGCTGGATGTCATCTCTGACTTTCAGCAGAGCCGTGACAGTGCTATGACACGGTCTGAAACCTGACTGGTACATGTTCAACAGATTGTTTGATTGAAGGTAGTTAGAGAGCTGGGTATGGATAATAGATTCAAGGACTTTGGAAAGAATGGGTAGGATTGAAATAGGACGATACCCTTAAAAGAGGCGGGAGTGGATGTTTTAGGTAAAGGGATGACTAATGCTTTTTCCATATGGAGTGGAAGACTCCATTCGATATGGAAAAAATTATTACATAGATATACATTTATTACATAGTATACTGTTAGCGACGCAATATACACAGTCAGGTCATAAGTTCT
The DNA here is from genome assembly GCA_949825045.1 of Argyresthia goedartella. Classification (NCBI taxonomy): domain Eukaryota; kingdom Metazoa; phylum Arthropoda; class Insecta; order Lepidoptera; family Argyresthiidae; genus Argyresthia; species Argyresthia goedartella. Next base: position 19,302,577 of record OX463828.1, read on the forward strand.
GTCACACAATAAAAACTTTTGCTCTACAAACAATAGCCAAATATTCAGCAGTTTTAGAACCAGTAGTTAACGCACTCCAAGCTAAATCGATCGACATGATCTCGGTGGGGGAACACATCAAAAATATCAAGGACATTCTCAGAAATGACCGCGAGTTTCCTGATAGAATAAGTAATGAAATGCTTCAAAAAGCGCGAGCTGTTGCAATGGATTTGAACATAGAAATTTCGGTTCCACGTCTTGCTCACAAGCAAACACATAGAAGTGATTCGCCATCAGATAATGATAACGAATATTGGCAGCGTTCCCTGATAATACCATACATTGATTCACTCATTTCATCGTTGAATAGTCGATTCTCCCAAGAAAACACTCCGGCGTTTGCTTTAAGTAAGCTACATCCCTTGTATATGACCAAAACCAGCATTACAGACTTACATAAGAACGCAGAATCATTCCAAGAATTTTATAACCTGGATATCACCGGAGAACTGAACCTTTGCCATAATTTATGGGTGAAGAAGGCTTTATCAGGTGATCAATTAAGGGACATAGAAGTAGTTGATCTGTTCAACGAAGCCAACGTTTTTTACCTTGCTGTCAGAAAGGCATTGATTATTTTAAGCACTATCTACTACATATTGCACTACACTTATTACACTACTATATATTGCCAATCACTATGCAACCAATCTCAACTCCCTTCCATAATTACATCAAAAGGACATCCGCCGTATATTTTAAAATAATTTTTACATTATCGACTATATAACGTTCACGTGTTTATGCGACGTTGCCAAACTTCCAATAACTGCAAGCATACAAATTTAAGCTTTACTACAAGAGACAACGGTCTGATTTGCTTGCAAAGCTTAGAATGCAAAAACAATCCCAGAAACATGTGTTCGACGGACCGAAACAGAATCCCATTAAAAGCACCATAGTATCGAATGAAAGACTATGCGGGCAGTGTGGGGTGCTCTAGAAGACAGCAAGCTGGATAGATATTACGAGCCGGGTAGACGGCGTAGGCGGATGAAGGAGCCAAAACGACAAAACAATATGAAAATAACATTATTTATTGATGTTATAAGATCACTGAACTGTTAAACCTAAACAGTGAAATAGAAAAATAAAGGTAGGTATTATTTAAACAAGTCACATACATGTTTTGAAAGATTTTTGGCTCCTATGTCCCTAAAAATTTAAAACATTTAAAAAATCTACCATATTCGGACGCAAAACCAAATACGGTGTGAAATTTTTATCCCATCTGGCATCCGTATATGTGTCTCAAAAATATGCAGCCTGGAATTAACTAACACATATTTATTACTAAGTTAGTAACATTATTTTTATAACGGAACCACAACTAGTGCGCTACAAAACAAAACACAAAGATTATTGTTTACTGAAATGTTAAAACAAACACATATATGGGCGCCAAATTAACACGATATCTACGATTTTGATATATCTGGCGTCCGCATATATGTATAAATCTTCTTAAAAAATAGTCCTTCTAGAATTAATAAATTCACATTTGACACAAACTGACACTAAGCACAACAAAAGCATAATTAGGGCGCTACAAAACATTACACAATGGTTATTTTTTACTGAAATAACAAACCAAAAACATATATGGATGCCAAACTAAACACAGTATGAATAATTTTCAAATATCTGGCGTCCCAATATATATCTGTTGTTGTTTCATTCATTCTGGGTAGGCATAAAGCTTATCATCGTTTTTGTTTACTCTTGACTTCATAAGTCTTCTTTAAATTATTGCATAGCCTTGACAAATGATTACCACTACTCATTGAAATGTGAGGGTAGTTAACACATTTTAATACACAGGAGAGATTACGAGGATCAATAAATCCGGATCGTTCAGTAGCGCCTTCTATTACTTCTCACTTTTACCAAATTACCTTCCTTGCCACATTATAATACTTTTCCGTCACATTACCGTAAACGAATTAAGAAAATTAACAAAGAATGTCATAACTATATCTGCTTTAAAAATATGAACAGTAAAGTACGGTCGCATGAATTAAGAATTTTGCACATTGACTCCTAGCTACTTGTATCTTTCGCTCGCGCGTAAATGATATCGTCTTAATGCTCACAATTGAACTGTGCGAGCGCCACTCCATTATAATTTACGCGTGAGCGAGAGAGACCAGTTACTAGGGTTAAATGTACGAAATTCCTTCTGCTCGGCGACCGTACTTTAGTAGAGAATTTAGGATGTGATTCGGCTACTGTCGGATAAAATCAGAACAATTCGTGTTATGTAAGACGAATTGTTCTGATTTTATGTAAAAATTGTGGTAAATTATAATATTTTTCAAATTAAAAGTGCTGTTGACTTCATCAGCAGAAGTAATACAATGGTGTTTCTGACTCGTTCTCACCAAATTAAAGAAATATATATTAGACACTTTCCAAAGATAAAACGATGACTGAAATTAATTTTACCTCACAAAGAAAACAATGATAATCCACATACCATTTTTTAATGAAAAAATGGCTTAAGAAAGCTGAGAAGAGTACGGTTGAACTATTAATTAATAATTTTATCCAGCTGACGATCTCCCATAGATAGACAGTAAGTTGCACAGGTATTTTAAATTTTGAACTATTTGAAAAATAAAATAAAAAATATTGTGGTCTAAAGGAGAATACAGCCCTGTCTAGTCGAAGAAATATAATTTCTTTATTTTAATTATATTGTCATAACGACAAATCTCATGACTGCGATATATATTAGTTTTCCATTCCATTCCTTTTGTGCCTTTTCCATGTCTTCCACTGATCCTGGCCGAATTTGCCTCTTGCCACCATTAACAAAAATGAATTGGATTGAAATTGTTATTATGATGTTCCAATGAAACCTACTATATATATACAAAATAAGCGTTACCTCATTATATAATGAGGTAACGCTTATTTTGACTTGATTCTCAACTTTGGCTTATCTTTTCTTTTATCCGCAAAAATTGTAAACCTTAAAAAAACGGATTTCAGCGGAAAATCAAGATTTGATAGCTTAGGCATTATTTCAAAATTTTATTTTCCAGGCTATTATTGTGGAAGTGTGTTGATTTTAGTATGACAATGCGCTAAGGCAGACAATTTAGTAAAAGTGAGAAGTAATGGAAGGCGAATGAATGATGCGGATTGATTGTTCCTCGTAATTCCCTAGAACATTGAAATGTGTGAACGACTTTCACATTTCAATGAGCTGTAGCAGTAGTTACGTACGAGCTTATATTTGTTTTGACATATAAGTAATGTCTAAAAATATAACTGAAATAGATAGTAATCAAAATGTAAGCTGCACAAAACCAAACGTTTAAGAAAGCTGCAAAAGTGACATAAGCTCTCTTAATATTATTTATCATTGCACTGAAACGAATGGATATTATTATGGATTTCATGGTATTTAACCAAATTTCATTTGAACAGTAATTCTGTCATAAGGCAAATAGAGAGTTACGTCAATTTAACTCCACCAAATACATAAATAAAGCTGGTGGGGGACGGTAGGAATTGCTGACGTATGAACCTGACGTAAAAGATGCTAATGGCAGACATCAAAATTGGGCCCAAGGTTATCGGGACCTATCGCACACTCTCAATATACAACGTTGACGATGAACGTTGGCTTCATCTCATCCGTAGACATTCTACTTGAGTCGCTAAAGATAAACTCTTTCATCGTATTTGCAGGGGACATAAATATCAACATAATGCCAGATGAAGACGATAGCCGCAAAATATAAAACCTGTGTCGCCTAGCCGAGCATGGACAGGGGCTGGAATAATCCAGCCAATACAAAACCAACTAGGATGGAAAACTGCCTCGATCACATATTTAAAAGGACTAGGTACGGGGCGGAATCCGCGATATTTATTGACCAGCATTACCAATCATGATAATGCCATGGTCTTAAGCACACCAAAGCATCGTGAGTATGAAATCGTCAAGAAAAAAAAGTAAACTATGATGCAGTCAGAAATTACCTGGGACTGAAAGCCGTAGAGATTTTCACATCAATTCTCCAAACATAGATGTTGCGAAAAATACTTAATAGATAAATTAGCAGATCGAAACTCAACTTGAAGCCTTGAATCACACCCGGTCTCCTAAGATAAGCTGCACTTGGAACAAATAAAGGATAGCAATAACAATTTGCTCAGGGTCACTTACTACAGGTACTAAAAACGATCTGTTACACCGACTCAAAACAACTCACGAAGCTAAAGAGCTAGAAGACAGCCAGGGCAATCCCAAACAGTTATGGAAACCTATCAGATAATATGCTTCCAAACGCCTTTACAAAAGTATTCACTCTAACTGCTCGACATTAAAAATAGTGTCAAGGCCTTTCTCAACAAATACATTGCTAAAGTGGGTCAAAATCTCGACCACATGACCCTAAACAACACTCTTTCTTTACTCTACAGACGACACAGCGGTGATCCAACTCCTGACAACTTCAATAACTTGCTCATCAAGGTCATAGCCCATAAAATAGTAAAAGCACTCTCACAAATTTTCAACTTGAGTCTTGTGATTATTAATATGCAAATTCAAATTCTTAATAAAATTAATCCATATGATAGGATATCACAACCTAAAATATATCTTAAATTAAAAAATCCACTGGCATATTTCTGGAAGCATGGAAAATAGCCAACGTGTCACTTTTTGATAAAGGTGGATCTAAAACCGATGTGAGGCACTAAATACCAATCTCGCTCCTGAACACAATGTCGAAGATGCTTGAGAAGTTGGTAAACAACCGCCTTATCGACTACCTAGAGAAGCTGAGATTACTAGCAGGTAGACAATTTGGTTTCCGCGGAAACAAATCGACTGGAGATGCTACCACTCTACTCACTAACCTAGTAGCTTCGCATATAGACTTAGGTGAGAGATATCTTAGTATTTTCTGGCCTAATGAAGGCGTTCAACACTATCTCCATACCAATCCTGTTACAAAAGAAGAACGATTGGGCATTGGAGGGTTAACACTAAAATGGTTGAGGAGTTACCTAATGGAAAGGAGACTGTGTCTTAGGATCAAGCCCTGATCAGATACGAAGGACTCGGCTCCAGTGAGTTTCGGAGTCTCTCAAGGCAGCATCCTGGGTCCCACGTTTTTCGTTATTTATATAAATAACCTTCTACATCTTCGCATCCTGGATGCCGAGATCTTTTGGTATGCCAATGACAAAGCCATTCTGTTCCATGGAAAATCCTGGAATAGTGTTTACAGAACAGCCGAGTCAGGGTTAAGACAAGTGGTGATAAAAAATAAAAACATGAAACTTTTGAGGCACTCGGCGAACAAAATCCCACTTATTTCAATTTATACAGCTTTGTGTCAAACATGCCTAAATAACATGCATATGCAGTGGTGTATGTTGGATCTTCACCAGGGATAGCGCTTCACCATCTAGCGCGACACTATCTTTCGCGTCGCTGCCGAGGCATTGTATAAGTAGCTGTATTATAACTCTGCAGTGGAGGGCTTGGAAAGCTAACCTGGTTAAGTACGTACGGGTTGCGTAATTTATAGGCACAAAGGTACAAGTAAAATTATCTTTTTTCTCTAGAGATCTCGAACCTTCTTTCGACAACGATGAAATAGTCCTTTTACGTCGATATTTATTTTACTCCATCTTCTTTTTTTCAAGTTTTCTTAGCTTCCTTGAGATAACACTTCTGCTTTCATAATCTTAGCGCCTATACTTCCGGTTGAAGAAACAGGCGCCAAAACGCGCGCGCACGGTCAGCGGAAGCGCGCGCATCGAGTCGAGAATGGAGCGAAACGATTGTGGTTCCGCCCCTTCCGGCGAATGGCACCTCGTCGAGCTTCAGTCCTCGAGCTCAGTCGATTACCAGCTTCTACCAAATCAAGATCATAAGCAAAAAGTGTTGTAAAAGCAAAAAGTGTTGTAAAGACGATATAATTATTAATATTTGTGATTATTATATAGTTTTATTACATCAGAAGTGTACGAAGAATCCCGCCCCCGTTACTTCAAATATCATGGCTGGAAAGAAGAAGTATAAAAGTTCTAGCAAAAAAAGATGACGATCAATATCGACATCCAGTAGCAGTTCGTATAGCTCCAGTTCAAGTGAAACGCTGACGCCACCGCGACGCAAAAAGGCAAAGTCATCATCTTCCAAGAGCCAGGTACCTCAGTGCAATGGTATGGTTTTAAATTCGATGGTGCCAGAGTTTAACCCACTCAGTGATAAAGTAGACAATTGGTTAAATATTGTAGATTTACACACAAAAACATTTAAATGGAAAAATGATATAATTGTGTTCCAAGCAGTTAATAAATTACGAGGTACGGCTAAGCAATGGTACGATTCTTTTGTAAAGAATGAAAGTTGTTGGGCTGCTTGGAAATGGAAGGAATGGCGGGACAAAATATCATTCACGTTTCAAACACGCCGTAACATGCATTCGTTGCTTAGAGATGTGCTTGATTATAAACCTATTCAAGGTCAGTTTCTTTACGAGTATTACTTTGAACAGAAATCTAAAATAGACAAATTGTGTCTGAACTTTACGGAGGTAGACATTATTTCCATCATAATTGGTAACATAAATGATTCGAACATTAGCGCATCTGTGGAAGCAGGGACCATTAATTCATGCGATCAACTTGCATCATTTCTGCACGGGCGTGTATGGCATTCACCCGCTACTACCAGTCACGACAACAGACCTACCACTCGTTTTACAAAACACTATAGTACACCGGCGTCGTCAAATTCAGAGGTCGACAATCGCTTAAATGCACATAATCAACATGCGAATAGTATTAAATCTGTACCGGCAGCCACAGTGTCTGCAAACCACTTACAGTGTTATGGGTGTGGTGGTAATCACAAAAAGGTTCAATGTAGTGCGATTTGCGAATTTCGTTCAAGGAGAGGGCATTCAGAAAGTTACTGCCGCGTTAAAAAATCAAAAGATGTTAAAAATGAAGTCAAACGTATTAGTGCCAGTTACTCTAAAAATAAATTTCATAAAATAGCCAGCTTAGGTGGTTTTGCACATCAAGTATTCATTGATATGGGTAGTGACTGCTCACTCATATCATCACACTTAGTGAATCAGCTGCATTTCACAACGCTTAAGCTACCTAAACAAAAAACATTACAGGGTTTTAATAAAGATTCAGCGACAACGGTGACGGACTATGTATTAACTACGGTAGTGATTGATGATGTAGAGTTTAATCCCGTTAAACTATATGTAGTCAATGATTTGTCAGGCTGTGACGTGCTGGTGGGGCGGAATATGACTGAGGACCCATCAGTAGGTGACGTGCTAAAATTCGAAAAGGTCAAAAGAGTTTATTCGATATTTACAAACGATGGAATAATTCTCAACGTTGACCCTAGTCATCGCGAAAAACTCATAGATATATTTCGTAGATATCCTAATAGCTTTTCTTCAGATCTTTCTACGCTGGGAAAGGTGAAAAACTTTGAGTTAGAAATAGAGTTAGATTCTAATAAGCCGGTATATTTTAGACCATATAGGTTGCCTGAAACTGATAAAGTAATGTTGCGAAAAATAATTGATGATCTTTCAAGAAACAAAATCATACAAGAAAGTAAATCAGCGTATGCTAGTCCTGTTTTACTTGTAGCAAAAAAGGAAGGTGAGAAAAGATTGTGTATAGATTACAGGTCCCTAAATAAAATTACAATGAAAGAAAAATACCCTATGCCGAGGATAGAGAACCTCATAGACAGATTAAAAGGTTGTAGATGGTTCTCTACTTTGGACATGAAAAGTGGATATTATCAAATAGGCATAAAAAAATAATCTGTAGATAAAACTGCTTTCATCACTGAGGACGGACATTATGAATTCTTACGTATGCCATTTGGCATTTCTAATGGCCCATCAATCTTTCAGAAGATTATGAATAGGATATTAGGAAATATGAGGTTTGGCAATGTTATTGTTTATCTAGATGATGTTTTAATTATTTCCAAAACAATAGAAGAAAATTTTGAGACGCTAGAGTCAGTAATTAAATTATTTGTTGAACACGGACTTACACTAAATTTAAAAAAAATGCTTTTTCTTTCAAAATGAAATAACTTTTCTTGGCTATGATGTTAACAGCGAGGGTATCAAGACATCTTCGAAAAAAATTGACGCGATCAAAAAATTCCCTGTGCCTAAAACGGTCCATCAACTCCGTCAATTTTTAGGAGTAGTTAATTACTTTCGCAAATTCATTAAAAACTGCGCAATCATCAGTAGCCCACTAACAAAACTTCTAAAAAAGGGTGAAAAATGGCAATGGACTGACGAACATGATCGAGCTGTAAGTTTCTTTAAAGACGCCTTGACGAGTGATTCCATTTTAGCCATTTTTGACTCCGAAAAGGAAGTTATCCTTTACACCGATGCAAGTCGCGAGGGGATAGCTGGTATCTTGGTCCAAGTGCATGAACATGGTGAAAGACCAAACAAGTAATGAGGAGAAACGGTATCATTCATTTGAGCTCGAATTGCTGGCGATCGTTGCTTCCTTACAGAAATTCCATCTATATCTACTCGGAAGACGGTTTAAGATTATAACTGACTGCAACGTGGTACGGTATGCGCTCACTAAAAAGGAAATACTACCCAGGATAGCTCGATGGGTGTTACAAACTCAGGAATTCGACTACGAAATATCCCATAGGCCTGGTTGTCATATGCAACACGTCGATGCATTAAGTAGAAACCCGGTTTTACAACAAGAAATAGTCTTGTCTATAACTGAAGCAAATTGGCTTTTATCTGTCCAGGAACAGGATAAGGAATTGTCAAGAATTAGAGATATTTTATTGTCAGGAGATGCCGAAGCGCATAAAGATGTGTTTAATACATACGAAGTTTTAGGTTACAAAGTGTATAGGCGTACCACGCACGGTCGTAGATGGGTCGTTCCCAAAAATTTCATATGGCAAATCATAAAATACAATCATGACAGAATAGGCCATTTCGCGGCTGATAAAACGCTTGAAAGGATTAAACATAATTATTGGTTCCCAAAAATGAATAGAATAGTAAATAAATATGTCAAAAATTGCTTACACTGTCTTCACAACAAAAGTAAAAGCGGTAAAAAGGAGGGAGCACTTCACCCGATTCCTAAATACGCGCGTCCCTTTCATACATTACATATGGACCACATGGGTCCATTTGTAAAGTCGACTAAGGGTAATTGTCATGTTCTCGTATTAGTAGACGCTTTTACAAAATTTGTATTTATCTATCCTGTACGAAACACTAGCACTGAATGCGTTTTAATAGAATTAAATAGCTTATTTAAAATATTTGGAAATCCAAAACGACTTATTACTGATGCTGGCTCGGCCTTTACGTCAAAAGCGTATATATCATACTGCACTGCAAAAAACATACGGGCACACACTATTTCAACTGGAATGCCTCGCTCCAATGGACAAGTCGAACGCTATAATAAAACCATTCTAGAAGCACTGCGTTCATTAGGAGCGGATACTGAATATGACAAATGGGATGAAGTTCTAGCAACATTACAGCAAGGTATAAATAGCACTATACAGAGAATTATCAATTCTGTCCCGAGTGAAGTATTTTTTGGATATCGCCTACGCATGGAAAGTGACCGATTTTTACCTGAAGTTGAAGAAAATATCGATATGACAACGTTGAGAAAAGACGTAGACGCAAGAATCAAATCGAGTTCGAACTATCAAAAAGAAAAAATTGACACAAAACGAAGTATGGCACGGTTATATGAAGTTGGTGATCTCGTGCTCGTTAAAATACCAAGTCATTATAATAACGGTGCAAGTACAAAGCTGCTTCCGTTATTTAAGGGTCCGTTTAGAGTGACATAAATTTTAGGCCGAGACAGGTATCGCATTGCCGACATTATGGGCAGTGAGCGATCCCACAAGAAATATACTGGAGTTACATGTATCGAGAATATGAAACCATGGATAAAGATATCGGAATGGAATGAGGACAAGGATGTTAGCGGAGGTGGTAAATATATTTCACTATTTGTTACACACATTATAGGTACAATATTTGTCCAGTAAAATAATATGCCTAGTTGAATCACAAAAATTGAATGTCATGTTAAAACTAAAATTAAGAGTGAATAAGTAAAGTAACTATATGGCAATATCTGTTTGCAAATAGTTTGAATAGAAGTAGGAGACAGGGTTTACACAACATTGGATCGATAAACCAGTAGACTTGAAGAGTTGTGTGGCTTAGAGTTGGAACATACTCCAAGTTGGAAAATCGGATCCATTGTGTACACGAGATCTCCGTGCTTGGACTGAACGACTGGTCATCACTTCAATTGACTAATTGTATTATGAGCATGAGACTGAATTTACACAACATTGGGTCGATAAACCGGAAGCTTGACGAGTGTATGGCTTAGAGTTGGAATGTACTCATCAAGTTGGAAAATCGGATCCATTGTGTAAATAAGATCTCTGTTGCTCAGGATTAGCTAATTGTTAGAGAATCAGAAGCTCGGTTATCCTCCACAGTTGTCTACTATATAGTTTGAGTAAACTATTAACAGAATGTTGTTTTCTACATTTCAGAAGTTCCCTAGAGAGACGTGTGCGAGGACGAACACAATGCAGGAGGGCCGGATGTTAGCGCCTATACTTCCGGTTGAAGAAACAGGCGCCAAAACGCGCGCGCACGGTCAGCGGAAGCGCGCGCATCGAGTCGAGAATGGAGCGAAACGATTGTGGTTCAGCCCCTTCCGGCGAATGGTACCTCGTCGAGCTTCAGTCCTCGAGCTCAGTCGATTACCAGCTTCTACCAAATCAAGACCATAAGCAAAGTGTTGTAAAAGCAAAAACGTTGTAAAGACGATATAATTATTAATATTTGTGATTATTATACATAGTCAGGTCATAAGTTCTGTCACATGTGCAATATGAAATAATTTAGACATGTTTATTATGTTTACAACATTTAGATAGCAAAATGAACTTTATAAAACATAGATTCTTATGGTAATAAAGTTTATTCAAAATGACCCCCGCGATTTTGAATACAGGCCATTATTCTGCGCCGCCAGTCGTCTATCGCAGCATGAACGAGGTCCATGTCAATATCGGCGGCTGCCTTAATCAAGGATGCCTTGAGTGACTCCAAATCAGGATGAGGCTCTGAGCAGGCCTTATCCTCCAAGTGTTGCCATATCTTGTAATCTAACGGACTCAAATCTGGACTGTAGGAGGGCCAGTCTTCGTGCCGGATGAAGTCGATTTCACGCGCCGCCAGCCAGTCTTGTGTGGTTTTCGCTCTATGAGCTGGCGCAGAATCTTGTTGGAATACCCAGTGCCTGTTATTAAACATGGTATGAGAAACAGGTTCCACAAGGTTCTTGAGGACTGTATTTTGATACACAACTGCATTCGTTTTTACGCCTTTCTCACAAAAATGTACCTCAGTTAAGCCCCAATAAGAGACTCCCAACCAAACCATGAGCGAGGATCGAAAATAACCTCGTTGGACACGCGGAATACGGTTGCTCGCTTCTTCACTGCTGTGTGCGTACACCTTATCATTTTGTTTGTTGTAGCTCTCTTCCACGGTGAAAATTTTTTCATCCGAAAAAATAATTTCCCGATGCTTTTTTCCCGCGTACCGCTTCAACAAAGCGCGGCATCTCTTCAGTCTCAGGTCCATTAAACGAGCGTCAAAACGATGTCCTGTTTTTCTTCGATATGCCCTAAGCCCTAAGTCTTCATTTAACACCCTTTTCACCGTGGTCCTGCTTAACACCATCTGAAGGGCCAACAGTTTCTGCTTACGTATGGGATTTCTTTGAATTCGCGCCTTCACAGTTTTTATCACTGCTGGAGTCCTAACAGAGCGAGGGCGACCACTTCTTGACCTGTCATCTACACTAGAGTCTTCATTGTATCGTTTTATGGTACGATAAACGAATCTTTTGGTTATATTCAGATTTTTCAGTAAATCGAAAATCTGAATTGGCGCGTAACCGCAACGATGCAACGCAATAACTGCGACACGGTCTTCTTTAAGTGTCCACTCCATATTTAAAAATGAGGAAAATTCTAAAAAGTACACATTTTTATTTTCATGAAAAATTCGAAATTCGAATTCAATAAACTTTTTTGTGGCCAGCGTTCTAAATTCAAAAGTTTTTATTGTGTGACAGAACTTATGACCTGACTGTGTATAGTTTTATTACAATAATCTTTTCGTTTCGGCATGGCGAAGTTTTAACTTACTTTTTAGAAATTGAAAGATGCTTGCTGAGTGATCGAAACTAAAAACGTGAATGACGAACTGTTACAACCCTTATTAATATGTAGATAAAGCTTAATAGAGCATAATCTCCACATGGCTGTATTTTTCCGTGTGAATTACTGTTGATCATCATTTTTAGACTTCGTCGTTTCTAACTCTTTTGTATTTTAGTCAGTTAGATTCAGTCACTCGCGGGAAGCGGTAAAGCATTCTGCTACCTCAAAATTGGGAAGTTATAGAGTTGTGTAATTCTCTCTGAGATCAATAAATATTAGTGTTAGTGACTTTGTGGTTTTTTTTTAAAAAGACAAACGACCCAGGCCGCCTAACAACTGGTGTCAGAAGTGGGATGACAGGAAGGTCTTATTTACTGAGACTCTGTCATCCGAATCCGTGGCCACGTTTCGTCAAATTGATCGACAGTAAGACTCGACCCGGTCGAGCCTGCATCAGCCGCATCCTAGCACCTAGTGATCCGACGGTTAGTCTCCGCTCCGTAGCGTGAGCCCGCGATCTTCACACACGAACTGCTTCACCAACCTGGTCGACGGTCAGCCTCAGCATCAGCTCGAGCCCGCACCATTACTCATCTGTAGATGATGACACAGATCTAACTCAACCACCATCATCCAAGGAAACATTTTCCCACGGCAGTCTTCATACAAACTCTGTTTTGTGGAAAATTCCACACAGTCAACTGCAACTGCACGTTATCTGCTGGCGATAGTAACAGGAGCGTTGCAAAGCCTGCAATTCATTGGATACCCTTGGGCGCCTTGCATTAGCGCCTACTTTCCTGCGCGCCACCTGCCTGCACACATACTACCTGCGCGTGACACTACCGTGAGAATGAAACTCGAGATCTTCATCACCGTGTTCTTGTGAGTTAAAATTCAAAGATAAAATTAAGTGTTTCAGTGATATTTCTACAAGGTTTTACTATATTTTTATGCTATTTTACATTTTATAATTTTTACTTGTGTGTGATTTTTAATTATATACTACACTTGTCTAACATATCACAGTTCGATTAATGTCGAAATTTAAATCTGAAACCGAAGACGTCAGTCTAATATCAGAAGATAGCGAATCTTCAGCAGCCGAAACCGCTGAATCTTCTAACTCAACACCTGAAAAACCCTCTAAAACCAAAATGTCTGTCACTCTTGGTGTTCTCACTAAATTCATCAAAAGCTATAATGGTGACAAGGAGTCACTCCCTGCTTTCTTAACAAACTGTGACAATGCCATGTCCCTAGCTACCCCCGAGCAACAAAACGTGCTCTGCAAATATATACTCTCTCAACTAGAGGGTAAGGCACAAGTAGCCTGTAGCTTAAAAAGCTTCACAAAATGGGAGGATATAAAAGCCTTTCTCAAATCAACTTTTGGGGAAAAAAAACACGCAACACATCTTTTGGTTGACTTGCAAAATTGCAGACAACTCTTTTCAGAAGATGTCACCAAATATTCATTGCGTATTGAGTGTATACTAACTAGAATACAATCCGACATTCACTACAATTGCAAAGATTCCAAAGAACTTCTTGGCCGTATAGCAGCCATGGAAGATCTCGCGCTCAATACCTTCATGTTAGGCCTAAGTGGCTCAATTTCTAATATTGTGCGATGCAGAAACCCCTCAAGTTTAAATGAAGCGGTACAGCACGCTATTGAAGAGGAAAAACTGTACAACTTAAAACAACAGTCAACATCCTCACATCGCTCTCAAAAACAGTGCTCTACATGCAATAAATTAGGGCACACATCCTCTGAGTGTTATAAAAATAAAAAGCCTCACTCACATAACACACAAAGGTCCTTTAACGAAAATTCTGCCCAAACCCAAGGTACATCTCAAGGTTCAACTAATGCAAATGTCAAGCAGTGTAAATACTGTAAGAACCTTGGTCATACCCTTCAGGAGTGCCGTAAACTCAAATACAAAAATCGGCAAAATAATAGCCAAGGTCAAATACCAAACTCTAACTCAACTCATGCAAACGTGCATGTAACGCGTGAGGACCAAGACCTTGATTTAAACAGCGAATGATTTCGGATCAGTGCCTGCCGAAATCGTGTTTTAAAAACGGTACAAATAAGCCCTCTGATTTTGACTCAATCCTTACTAAGTCCCAAAACTTAAATTCACCTCGGGCAACGTTCCCGAGTCACACACCTCGTAAAAATTCGAGTTCATCTCAGCATCCACTGAGTTCACTGAGTTCACTGAGTTCATCTCTGCCTAAAGGCAAAAGTTTTGCTAAGTCCACACCTCACGTGCCACAATGCGAGAGCACGTCGAGTCACACATCTCGGAAAAATCCGAGTTCATCTCAGCCTACACTGGGTCCCCTAAATTCTCTGAGTTCTAAAGAAAAATCACTGAGTCCACCTCTGTCTAAAGACAAGAGTTTTCCTAAATCTACACCTCACGTGCCACGATGCGAAAACACGTCGAGTCATGTTATTTTAAATCAAAACTCACCTCGAGAAAATTCGAGTACTACTAATTTTACTAAGTCAAAAAATACATCTCGTAACAAGTCGTATTCTACCACTTCTATATCACGGCAAAATAAACAAAGGTCACTGAACCCTTCTACTAACTGCACTGAATTAAATCATACTACCGACTCTATTCCAATCTTTGAGACCTATACCAAAAAGGTGTCTCTACCACACATTTATTTACAAACTAGCCATTCTACGGAACCACTGTGTTTCCTCGTAGATACAGGCGCGAGCATCAGTATTGTCAAAAACTCAAGTCTCAGAGAAACTCCACACCTTTCACACGAAATTGTAAGACTCAAAGGCATAAGTAACACTGAATCTTTAATAAAAACATTAGGAACCTTTCAGATGGTAATTAACATACCCCAAGAATCATTGAATTACAAATTTCATGTTACAAGCGATGACGTCAGTTTGGAATACTATGACGGAATCATCGGCAGTGATTTCTTTAGTCATTTTAAAGTAAAAATTGACTACCACTTAAAAACTTTGCTAATTAAAGGTCAATCCCTACCTATTGTTTATAATCAGCCAACCTACATTATCCCGGCCCGCTCTGAGGCCGTTATCGAATGCGCAGTATCAAATTACTCGCCCGAGCTTTATCAAAATAATGAAGCCCTTATTCTAGATCATGTCTTATGCAATGGTGTTTATGTTGCTAATTGCATCGTCTCAATTAAATCTAATGCAAAAGTTAATGTCTCTGTTTTAAACACCACTGACTCAAGTATAGAAGTCAAAGACTATTATGTAAAACTAACACCATTCGAACAGAAGTTCCTTACTGAGTCTTGTCACAAAATAAATTCGATAAATACTTCTGAATCGGATCGATTAAATAGAGTGCTAAGTCAAATCCGCTGTTCTCATCTCAATGACGAAGAGAAAAGGTCACTATTCGAATGCTGTTCCCAGTACCCTGACATTTTCCATCTCGAAGGTGACCCTCTGTCTTTCACTCATGCTATCGAGCATTCTATTAATTCCGGTAATGCACCGCCTATTCACGTCAAATCATATCGCTTCCCTGAGTGTCATAAAGAGGAAGTCGACACTCAAGTCCAGAAAATGCTCGACCAAAATATAATCCGTCCCTCTGTTTCACCATGGAGTGCCCCTGTGTGGGTTGTCCCAAAGAAAATGGACGCTTCAGGCAAAAAGAAGTGGAGAATCGTCATCGATTACCGTCGCTTAAACGACGTCACTGTTTCAGAAAGCTATCCACTGCCTCTAATCACCGACATTCTTGACCAATTAGGACATTCCAAGTACTTCAGTACTTTGGATCTCGCGAGCGGATTTCACCAAATTAAAATGGGCTCAGTTGACGCCCCAAAAACTGGATTTACCGTGTCTACCAACTCTAGTAGCTCTGGCCACTACGAGTTTGTCAGAATGCCTTTCGGGTTGAAAAATGCCCCCGCTACTTTCCAACGCCTTATGAATACGGCGCTTTCAGGGCTTCAAGGTCTCCACTGCTATGTTTATTTAGACGACTGTATCATATACTCTCATGACCTTGACTCCCACATGACCAAGCTAAAGCTAGTCTTCGACCGACTGCGTGAATTCAACTTGAAACTGCAGCCGGACAAGTGTGAATTCTTACGCCGCGAAGTCGCATATTTAGGACACATCATAACGGACAAAGGCGTGTCTCCGAATCCTGAAAAAGTTAAATCCGTGACCAATTTTCCCACTCCGACTAACGTAAAACAAATCAAGTCCTTCCTAGGCCTAGTCGGATATTACAGACGATTTATTGAGAATTTTTCTAAGTTAACAAAACCACTGACTTCACTGCTTAAAAAGGATGTCCCATTTGATTGGACTCCAGAACAACAAAATGCTTTCCAAATTCTCAAGGAGAAACTCACCACAGCCCCACTGCTTCAATACCCTGATTTTTCAGCTCCGTTTGTGATAACTTCGGATGCTAGTAACTATGCTGTCGGTGCAGTTCTCTCCCAAGGCGACATAGGTAAAGACCAGCCTATTGCCTACGCCTCGCGTACATTAAATAAGCCAGAAGGCAATTATTCAACTACCGAGAAGGAACTTCTCGCGATCATATTCGCAGTCAAAACTTTCCGTCCCTATATATTTGGTCGGAAATTCAAAATTGTCACAGACCATCGTCCCTTGGTATGGCTGTTCAACGTAAAGGATCCCGGTAGTAGACTCATTCGTTGGCGCCTTAAGCTTGAAGAGTACGACTACGAAATAGTGTACAAACAAGGTCGTCTCAACTCTAATGCTGACGCGTTATCACGCTGTCCCGTCAACGCAATTCGTGCTGATTCCCTGTTAAATTCAACTTACGAAAAGTATTTCAAGGAACAGTTTACAAACAAACTTCCAGATTCCAACACTGTTATTGAGGAGCACACGGAGGCTCTACAGCTGACTAAATTAAAATCAATAACATGTCCCGTCTCATTAGATCTCGACTACTCTTTGCCTCACTGCGAAGAGATATTGTCGCAACTCGACAATTCCGCTGACTTGTTCAATTCTGAGCGAGAACCTTTTACTGTTCAGAGCTTAAATAGTAACAATAAAATATATTACTTTCCATACACTAAGGTTCATCACTATGAAGAGACGAAGTACAAGGACATTTACAACTTGTTGATAAAACTTAGAGATCTTATTCTGAAAGATCACCCTGAAACCACTGATCTCGCAACATCCGACTTTACAGACCCATTTTCCAAAATTTCATATACGAAAATCTATAATATGATTTCCCAAGTCTTTAATAACACTAACATCAAAATTCATATCTACAAAAATCAACTGATCTACCCGACTCCTGTCGAGGTCCCGAAAATATTGAAGGAAAGCCACGACTCTACTATCGCTGGTCACCCAGGATCAAAGCGGATGTACAATAGAATAAAAGCTGCCTATTACTGGAAAGGCATGCGTTCTGATATTGAGGATTATGTTAAGAAGTGTAAACTTTGTCAGGTCAATAAACCTTTACGAAAATCAAATAAAGCCCCAATGGAGATTACGTCAACCTCTACGAGACCATTTGAACGATTGGCTCTCGATATAGTTGGTCCCCTACCCGACGCGGGTTTCCAAAACTTTAGATTCATCTTAACATTACAGGATGATTTAACTAAATTTTCAAGCGCATACCCCATGGTCACTGCGACAAGTGACGAGATAGCTAGAAATCTCGTACATTTTATGTCTCTTTTTGGATTTCCCAAAACAATACTCACTGATTTAGGTACTTGTTTTACCTCAGAATTGTTCAAACAGCTTACCGAAATCCTGAAAATCAAGTCTCTATTTACTACTCCTTACCACCCACAGACCAACGGAGCACTAGAACGTTCACATGCTACACTGAAGGAATACCTGAAATCCTTCGTCAACGAAAACCAAAACGACTGGCACTGTTATCTGTTTACTGCCATATTGGCATACAATACTACCCCTCATTGTACCACTGAGTTTACCCCATACGAACTTCTTTATGGTTACAAGCCTATTATTCCAAATTCCTTATATGAGACCTCCAGTAATACTACCTATAACGAGTACATTCGCGCATTGCAATACAGAATGCGTTTTAGCCGCGAAAAGGCTATCGAAAAGATTAGAGCCAGTAAAGAAAGGTCAAAGCAATATTATGACTCAAACTCTCGTGACGTCACATATAAAACAGGTGATATGGTTTATTTAAAGCAACACCATAGGCTTAGGAAAGCGCTTTCACCAATATGGAAAGGCCCTTTTAAAATTATAAAAGTGCATAACAAGCACAATGTAACTCTTCAAGTCGGCCGTAAACATATAAAACACCACACAAACGAAATTAAGCCTGCTAAATCTTAACCTATTCCACTCTATTTATTTCCAGAGCCCTGCTCTATGGATGCTACGCTGAGTCTAAAGTTACTCCGATAGTACATAGTCCCGGAATTTATTTTGAACCTATTACAACGGTTCACTTTCATAACGATTACTGGAAGGTAATCACGCACATTGATCTTATAACCCTAGAGCCCTATCTTCAAAATGTAGAACACTTATTACAAAAGACTCAAGATCTTTGTAATAAAATACAATCATCCGACCTCATCCAGTGTAAGGATGTCTCCAGCCCAATTGAAGTCTTAGTTGAGTCTAATTTTATCAAATTGCAATCACTATCTCATATTATCTCTACTCAAACCCCAACGAAGGTCAAACGATCTTTAGAATTCGGCGGAGAGATTCTAAAGTTTTTCTTCGGCACATTAGACGCGGACGACGCCCGGAAATATGATGCCGCTATCGAATCTTGCAAAAAAAGCGAGAACGAACTGTTTTATTTGATGAAAGACAACATTCATATTGTTAAATCGACAATTAATAATTTTAACTCTACGATTTATAAACTCAATCAGAATGAAATTAAACTGAATGCCCAAATTAATAATATGAATGAAATCTTATCTCAAATCACGAAAACAGATAATGTGTTATATTCTATGTCTAGGATAAATAGCTTACTTAATATAATCGAAAGTTCCCTATTTTCTCTTTCTAATTTGATTGATACCACGTTAAATGCTATCCTATTTTCTAAGGTTAATATACTACACCCTAGTGTGATAAGTCCCTCAAAACTGTTTGCTGAGCTATCAAAACACAGCAACCACATAAACAAAAGACTAGACTTTCCTGTTGAACTAAATATAAACAACATTCATTCACTTATTGACGTGTCGGAACTTAACTGTTACTATTATAACAAAAGGATAGTTTTTGTTTTGCAGATTCCACTAATAACTTCCGATAGGTTCACAGTTTACAAAAATATACCTCTGCCTACCCCGCATGATGACTCACATGTCAGAACTTTCGCGCTCATTCAGCCTTCCGATAATTACATTGCTCTAAGTGATGACAGATTGCACTATGCTATGTTGGACAGTATAGATAAGTGTAAGAAAATTAATTATAACTACTCCATTTGTAAACTTGTCTCAATATTTTCAAGTAATGGTAATCCGAATTGTGAATCAAAACTCCTCACGGAGGTGACAATGTCCTTGCCTCCTCAATGTAATGCTAAACTGTTATTTGGACAAATAAGCATATGGCAAAAGCTTCAAAATAACAAATGGATATATGTACAGTCAAACCCTACTAAACTTACTATGAAATGTGATGATAATATTGTTGATTATTCCATAGTTGGTACCGGTATTGTAAAACTAACCGAAAATTGTATCGGTTTTTCAAAAACTATTCAGCTGATTCCAACTAGTTTTTACTCTTTCGTAATGAAGTCTCCATTGGATATTACTTTTGATATCACATTAGACGACTGTTGTAAGAAAGAAGTTTTTAACCAGACTCTACCTCATTTATCGCCAATTAATTTGAGCAAAATAAGTTTAGAGTCCTTGAAATATGCTACACATAAACTGGATAATTTAGAAGATGAATTAAGTAAGTTACAATCAGAATCCCACTTTGTTAAATACAGTAGATACTATTCAGGTTTCACTTATGTTTTAACTATTATAATATCTCTGTTTGTTTTGTATAAACTCTATAAATGTTACAGAAATCGAATTGGCAATCGTAACTCTAGATGTTGTATACAAATATTCAATCAATGCAACAATAAGAAGCTGGTCAAACATCAAGCTAAAATGTCTAACTCTATTGAAATGTCAGATGTTTCTACTTCAGATGAAGAAAAAAAATCTGTAAAATCTCTGCCAGCCCCACATACTAGTTATAAGTCTTATGATAAACTTCATGGAATCGAGGTTCCTCATCCTTCTAGACGTAATCTTAACTTTTAAGTGAATTCTGATAATACGTTTTGTACTTTTGTGTTAACTGTAAGTTTTGTATGACTTCCTAAATTTGAGTTTTCTATTTTCAACAAACTTTAGTTTAGAACTTCGCTTCATTTTTAAAGGGATGAAGCTCCGTCAAAATGGGGGAGCTGTTACAACCCTTATTAATATGTAGATAAAGCTTAATAGAGCATAATCTCCACATGGCTGTATTTTTCCGTGTGAATTACTGTTGATCATCATTTTTAGACTTCGTCGTTTCTAACTCTTTTGTATTTTAGTCAGTTAGATTCAGTCACTCGCGGGAAGCGGTAAAGCATTCTACTACCTCAAAATTGGGAAGTTATAGAGTTGTGTAATTCTCTCTGAGATCAATAAATATTAGTGTTAGTGACTTTGTGGTTTTTTTTTAAAAAGACAAACGACCCAGGCCGCCTAACAGAACGACCGATGTCGGAGGCGCGGGAGGTAACGAAAAGAAAATACCAATACCCTCAAATACCACTGTATTTGAGGGTATTGGTGTTTTCTTTTCGTTGAGTGATGACCGCTGGATGCGCTACTACATAGTATTCTCTTACTTTAGGTTACTCAATTCTTCAGATGGAGCCTTCGTATAATAATGATAGAACTTCACGTACGGGTACTTACCAGGACCATATTTGCACGCCGTTTCCCTGATTTTTCCTTTCCATCTACTTAACAGGATCCAAAATACCCATAATTTCGCCTACAAACCCTTTCAGGAAACAAAATAAAAGTTTGAATGAGTTTGTGTTGTCGCTGAACTCAATTTGAAATAATTTTCTATTATTTTATTACGCATGTTTGAGCTGCAATAATTATATTACCTACTTTTTTCCCTGCCTTCTATGTACCTATATAATAAACCGTCTTGTTTGTATAACTTTCAATGAATCATAAAGGATCCCTTAGGACAGGCCCTGACTAGTTTGGGTTCCACCATTTACTATCTAATTATAAAACATCTTATTCATAATCAAATGTTAAGTTAAATGTTCCTAGGTTACTTAATTCTTTCACACATTAAATAGTGTCTAAAGGGAGAGGCAGATGGGCCTTAAAACACAGGATTATTAAACTTAGTTTAAGGTTCCAATGTATCTTTCATCTGTATATTACTTTGGTGAATAAATTTCATTTTCATTTTCATTTTCATCTAGACATTGTATATTGTATCTAAACATGTATTTCTTTATGTTTTTTCACAATTACTTCCAAGGCAAATAAATTATTATGAACGCAAACTTCGAAATCAACGAACACTTCAATCATATTAAACTGTGGACTATGTAGGTACGTAACTCCACACGCTCCGATAAAAAAATCAGTATGGACGAAGTTTGGCAACGTCTCATTCTTCGAGCGGATGTCAAATGCGGCCTATCATGAAAGTGTTTCTTGCGACTGTAGCGCCACTGTAATTTGATGGGGAAAATAGCAGAACTATAGAAATGTACAGTCAAGGCATACTAAGTATTAAATGGCGTCCGAGTAAAAAAAAAACTTAACATTTCTGTGATGTGCTTCAACAGTAGAAGCAATTTAGACCTATTGCCGATGTGACGTCCGTACACCGGACGTCGAAAGCAGGTGGACGCCACATCGTATGCAAAAAAGGCCATAGTGGACGCCAAATAGATACCAAGATGTATATATATATATTGTGTCATAATCAAACTAATTAATGGAAGTCAATTTTCATGATTTTTTTGTTTCAACATACCTGACCAACCATCTTCTCGAAACAGGTATGAGCTGCCCCCCCCCCGCCCCCCCCCCTAGCTGAAATCCTGGGTACGCCCTTGAGGCTCATTACAATAATATAGTAAAAGCGCGAAAACTGCCACGCGTGGCTGAAACTCGGTGGACCTACCACTCTAGAACGGTAAATGTAATAATTAACGACCGGTTTGCACTTATAGTTTTTCGAATCAATGAATGCCTATCCTGACTCTTGGGACGGCGAAACTTTGTCACAAGCCGATTACTTTTTGAATAATAATAATAATAATAATAATAATAATTATTGTCAAATAAAGAAGTACAAATAGTTACAATGGTGCTATTTAATGTAGGCTAGATTAAATTGCTAACAAATACATTGTAGCATCTGTCGCTGAGCTAGGCGTAAGACCTGTATTTCAGCAAAACAGCGCCCAAATTCCGAGTGTTTTAAACGAAAATAGAAATTCTAGCTCTGATTATGTAGTTTAGATGACTATTTTTTATGATTAGTTAAATCTAGATATAAATGTAAGTAAAAACTTATTTAGTTAAACAGATTAATAATTTAGTAGGTTACACAAATCAAATGAAAAATGAAGAAGTACTGTGTAGTGTTTAATAGTCTCAAAGATTTTGAATTTAATCTGTTTCTACAGTTATTTCATGAAATATTTGCGGAGACAGATATTATTTATGAGGTGATGCAGAAAAAAACATCTGACGTATCGTATTGTGTCAAAAAAATATCACACAATTTGAAGATTTTGTCACACAATAGAGAGAAAAATTCGATGATTAGTATATAAAAAGGTAGTCAGCATGTGCGGACAGCCAAAAAACAACGTAACATTGTCGTTGACATGAAAACTCATTTTAAACGCATATTTGTTGAATTATTAGATAATATTTTAACAGAATCGCGCGATACCAAAATTTGAAAAAAAATAACTTCTTCGAGCTACTGGCCCCTGAAAACTATACAAACTACGTTAAATCGTTTCCTGATAGTCTAGTAAATGACTTACTGGTCGAATATAGTTGCTATAATTTTAATGGAGACAGGCTTAGGAATGAACTGCGTTGCATATATAAATCAGCGGAATTTACGTCCACTACCAGCACAGTTTTGTTAATTGAATTCAAAAATTCAAATAATTTAGTGGATGTATTTCCAGAAGTCCTACGACTGGCAAAACTAATCGTCACGATACCCGCCAGTAGCGCTTCGATGGAAAGGGCATTTTCATGCCTAAAACGCCTTTTGACCTATCTCCGAAATACCCTTGGTCAACAAAGACTCACCGAATTGTCAATGTTGGCTGTGGAGAAAGAACTTTTGTCAAATGTTAGGCTGAGTCCGGCTTTTAACAATAACGTGCTGACCGAATACCTCAAAAAAGACCGAAGAGTAGATTTGATTTACAAATAGAATAGGGTAAAGTAATAAATAGTTTGGAAGGTTGAATGCGTGCGTGTATCTGTGCTGTGAATGTGTTTTTTATTTATTCATGTTTATGTTGTGCGTACTTACATTCGAATGCGAAAAGAAAATTAGGCCTCAAAAGAGGCCGCTTCTATATCCCTTAACCTCTGAGATGCCGAGTGACGTATCCGTCCGGACCAGTGTTACCAGGTACACGGTGATTACCGCAGAACCACGGTATTTTTGGCTAATACACGGTCTACGGTAGCGATCCACTACCGTGTCTTTTTCTACGGTATTCTTAAATATTAACTACCGTGTAAGGAAGTAGCACACACAAAAAAAATTGAAATCGAAGATAGGCCAATAGGCCGACATCAGGTCACAAAGACCCGATGGTATTTTTTTACTTTTGTGTGAAATAATATTCATTCAAGTCAACGACATAAACACAAAGAAAAGGAACAAGCTGATAATGAAAACCTTAAGGAAAATATACTTGCTCAACAAGCTATTCACCGGAATGGTCATAGCTGTGTTGATTTTAAGATTTTAAGAACATGTTATCAAAAATGACGGCAGCCATATATGATAAAGAAGTTCTTATTTTAGAAGATTAATTTTAAATGATGATGAAAGCGGGCGCAGTGTGGCCAGTATATTCTTGCTTGCCAGAGGGCTAGTTGTCTATTCACGGCGTTAAAAGCATTGTTCGCGTCAACGAGGAGCATTCCCCAGTTTGAACCAGGTTGCCAATCTCTTTGGAAGACATCGGTCATGGCATGAATGGCGCCTTCGATGCCACTGCCCAGTCCACTGCAGAGCTGTGACTGGCCGCATGCTTCAGTGACTTCAGAGCCTGTTGCTAAGATCATGCATTTGGATAATATTCTTCGTAGGCATTCGCCGATGCCGATAGGTCTTACGCCTGGGCATTTGTCTAAAGCAACAAGTCGGCTTGACATTAATGCTTGTATTTGGGTCCAGGGTATGGTTTCGTTGCTAAGTTTCGTTGTGAGCTGCGCTACGGCTTCTCTTAAATGGGCGCTTGCTTGGCCGAAGCGGAGTAGGAAATCTCTCCAGTTTTCGGCTGTGCATCCAGTGGGGCCTCCGCCGCCGTGTAGTTTTCTCGCAACTGTTTCGACATGGTCACAAGTTATTTCGATTTCAAGGAGTGGTGGGAGTTTTGTGACGTCTTTGGGGAGAGTGAATAAAGCGGGATCTGGAGTATTAGGCGGGGGGTGCTTTTCTCTCAGCACATCACTGACGGTTTTACCGGATGGATCAACTTCAGTGTCTGGGTTTAAAACTTTGCTCGTGTCTTTTGTGAGCAGCCAGTTGAGCGCTTCCCGCGTTTTTCCATGTAGTATCAGTCGTGTGAATAATTTTGTTTCTTGGTCATTGTTGTTTTGTTTCCGGTTTCTTGTATTCCATATAGATTTATCTGCTTTGGTGGATTCCGTGATGAGTTCCTCGAAACGTTTGTCTGCCCAGAGTTTTAGGCGCCGATCGAGTAGTCTCAGTATATCTTTCATTTTTCTTACGTTTTTATCTCTTTGCAGTATGACCACAGCAAAGGTTAATACGCGTTCAGAGGGGTAGGTTGATTTGGTTAGATGCTCAATTTCGTCGGCCAGAGTGTGTACGAATTTTCTACTGGCAGTACCGCATGGGAGGTCGTATAGCTTGCCATGAAGGTTACAGACGTTGTCCCAATGCCTTTGCCAGATGCCAGACTTGGGTTGGATGGCATTCAGGAATGGGGATCCGAAGGCTTCTTCCAAAGGTGACATTGGTGTTTGCCCATCGGTGGTTGTTTTAAGAGTAGCGGATGCTGATTGGTTTAGTACATCGTTGTGTGCTGATCTCATGTGACGCTGGAGCCCATTTTTCTTGAATTTCCTGGGGCATAGCGGGCATTCGGTGTCAGCTCGTGACATATGGGTGGGTATTTACTTACTTGAGCTATTTGCACTATAATTTTGTTGTTTAGCTCTCGGATAAGGGTAAGATTAATAAAAACAAGGGATTTTGTTGATAAATAAATGGGTCTAAAGGAAATAATATTAAAATGAAGTATTTTTGTGAAAAATATGTCTATTTGACGTGACAGCTGACCATAGCTATATATAAATGATATTTATATTCTCTGTACTTATTTTCATGAATCTTTTGCTTAATAAATTTCTTATCGTGTCAAAATAATGGAGAGAAAAACTGTATCTGCCATTAGGAGCGTCAAAGTAACGCGCAACGTCAGCAGGGAACCAACAAGTCAATTGTCCTCTGCAGAGGTGGTGCCGCTTTGGCGCTCATAGCGGGAGAAATGGTTAGTTTTTCTCGCAATAACTTTTCCGCAATCCCCGAGCAGTAGGATTTCCAGTGTGCTTGACACAGTGCCTTTTTGTTGTTCAACTAAGTGGTACTTGTTATTACAGGATGAAGATCTTCTCGACCGTTCTCTCGCCGAAAACCTTGCTGTCGATTCAGGCAGCGAGGTAGAAGACGATGAACCACTTTTCACTGAAGAAGATCTTCAAGAAATGTTAGGAGAAAATCTTCAAAACATCTTAGAAGACGATGACGACCTGGTAGGGATAGTAGAAGAGCCGCGAGACTTTTCATGGTCCGAAGATTACAGTACATTCACTGGCACACGTGATGAATTTACAGGACAGCCTGGCCCCAAAATTGAGGGAACAAGTCCGTCTGTTTTGTTCACTCAAATTTGGGACCAGCCCCTGATGGAAACTATAGTGGAAGAAACAAATAAATATGCGTGGGATGCTTATTGCACCTTCCTACGAATCTGAAGCAGGCCTTCCACCTCACTCAAGGAAGCACGATTGGGTGGATACCTCTGTAGCTGAATTATATAGACTGATGTCAGTTATTATTATAATGGGGATGTGTGTGAGGGGACGACTTGATGAATATTGGAGCACGGGAATTATTGAGATGCCCAATTTCCGGCGATTAATGTCGAGAAACCGATTTTTAAATTTGATCCAACATTTGCACTTTGTGGACAATCGACTTATCACTGAACGCGGCCCCGAAAATAAACTTAGTAAAATCAAACCAGTTCTGGATTATATGAATAAAAAGTTTAAAGCCATCTATTCGCCTCGCAGAGAACTCTCCATAGACGAATCGCTGCTTTGGAAAGGACGCTTGAGCTGGATTCAATGCATCCGGACCAAAGCAGCGCGATTCGTGATAAAGAGTTATGAGCTCTGCGAGGCAGCAAGCGGTTATGTAGTTGAAATAATATTATATACAGGCAAAGATAGTCAGTCATCAGGAAAATCAATTTTTGGATTCACTAGTTCCACGGCAAAAATCGTGCTGACCCTTATGAAAGATTTTCTCGACATAACTTCTATAATTCAGTCTCTCTATGCCGATTCCTAAAATCGCGTAAAACGGACGTGGTGGGGACACTGAACCGCCGCAGAGTGGACACTCCAGCGGCCATCAAACAAATTAAAGAAGCCTCCCTCCCGCGTGGAACAATAATAAGACGACACTGCGGTGACGTGTCTGTCCTCTCATGGAAAGATGTGAAATTAGTCACCACAGTGTCGACTTGGCACAATGCTGACGTTGTAGAGGGTCGACGTGCCGGCGAAAACATTTTAAAACCTGCTGTGGTCGCAGAGTACAATCAATTCGTGGGCGGAGTGGACCTAAAAGACCAAAAGCTATCGATGTACCTTTTGGAAAGAAAGCGAGGGATTAAATGGTATATCAAAGTATTCCGCCGCTTACTTAACATATCGGTTTTGAACGCTTTCATCATATATACCCAGAGAATGGAACCACAACAACACGAACAACAAGATCAACAACGACAACAAAGACTAACCCACAGACAATTCCGGTATGAACTTGCAAGTGAACTGGCACGGCAATTTGGCACTGAAGTTTCAATACGGTCTAGGACAGAACAGCCCTCTGATCGGTTAAACAGGAATTTAGACCATTTCCCAGAGAACAGTGTGGTGACTGGAGAAAGAACCTCTGAACAAGACCGTTATAAAAAGGGTCGCTGTGTCAGGTGTGCTGTACACAAAAGAGAGACCAGGACCAATGTGTTGTGCAGCCAGTGTGCAGTTTTCATTTGTGTTGGTAAATGCTGGAAGGACTTCCATACTCTACAAAACTTGTGATTCTTTCACGTTGGCCAGTAAATGTATTGTAAGCTCAGACCAAATAAAGTATAGACGGAGCTCCGGCGAACAACAAAGTGAAACCACATTTTTTATGAATTTTCGTTTGTGTGTGCCTGGAACTTTACGTGTCACGGCCAAGGCGTAGTTTCTTTTGGCTTTATTTTGACGTTAGGTAAGCTAGGTCTATACTTTTTATTTGGTCTGAGATTAAAAGGTACCGGCATGTTAATAATTTTAGGTTGATATCAGAAATATTATGATAATTTTAGCTTGATTTCAGACATACCTATTTATGTGCATGTCCTATTGTTTTAACATTTTTTTATGTCCTGTATCCGTGTAAAGGCCTGTGTGTGGAGACATAATGGGCTACATGTATTATTATTTTTTTATGTCTTATTTTCTGATTTTTTTAATCATTTCCACTCAATTTTTTTTTCATCCCAATCCAATAGGAGAAAAAAAAAACCCAAAATTTCCATATATTTTTCGTACTTCCAACTTTGTTACCACCATACAAATTATTTGGAAATTGGTAACAAAATAGGAAAAAATTATTGGGGCACTTTTTTCCTCCTATGGGGGGTGAAAAAAGCTCGTGATTTTGAATGGAAATGTTTTAAATATTTCAGAAAATCGTTTATTTCAGATAACATCCATAGAAAATTATAATGCTTATTATAGTTTTTAATGTAACAATGTTTGCTGCTCAGGTGCAGCAAAAAATATGGCAATAATTTTTGGATATGCTCAGTAGGGTAAGATTGGGGTTACTGCATCACAAATTCGCTCCGCTCGCTTCGCTCGGTTTGTGCTGCAGTAACCCACAATCTTATCCTACCCTGCAGGTTTTAAACGGCAACTTGCAGTTTTTAAACGGCAACCTGTTTATTCTGAAGAGTGTGATTCGTACTGCGCCTCTTTTCAATTGCTTATATTGACTGATGACGACCTGAGCTACAGAATCTTATTGTTTTTTTTCCATCTGATTGGACAGGAACACAGCGGACGCTATGCAGTTAAAAATTAGTCTTCGCTCGGTTTGTGCTGCAGAAACCCACAATATTATCCTACCCTGCAGGTTTTAAACGGCAACCTGTTTATTCTGAAGTGTGTCTGATTCACACTGCAGCTCTTTTCAATCGCTTATGTTGACTTATGACGATCTGAGCTACAGAATCTTACTGTTTTTTAGGGTTCCGTACCCAACGGGTAAGAACGGAACCCTATTACTAAGACTTCGCTGTCCGTCCGTCTGTCACCAGGCTGTATCTCAAGAACCTAGCTAGCTAGAGAGTTGAAATTTTCACAGATTATGTATTTCTGTTGCCGCTATAACAACAAATACTAAAAAACAGGATAAAAGAAATATAAGGGGGCTCCCATACAACAATTCTTTCAATACCACATACAAACTTATGGATGCACCTGGTTACGTACATGGAGTGTGAAAGTAACCGCACCAATAACTTTGTAAACAATATTTTGCTGTGTAAAATCCAAACTATTCACTCCACACCATCGCTTCCATTGAACGATGGTACGGAACCCTTCGTGCGCGATTTAGACTCGCACTTGACTGGTTCTTTATCTTATAGGACAGGTACGCAGCGTACGCTATGCAGTTATGCTTATATGTTTCTTATAAATTATAAAGGAAATAAGGTACTTGAAAAATAAAAACGATATTTCAACGCAAGTTTATATTATTTTAAAAAAAGTACACCATTTTTTAAACATGTAACATTTTTTAGTGCACAAAATGAAGGATGATACATACAATTTAAAATATCATTACAAAATCTATATTCTTTATGCAAACTTAACAAACTAGGACATTTAACGTATTCTAAATTTATAACATCATCATGATTAAATATATTCTTAATCCAAGTCGCTTTTTCAACCCCTTTACAATAAATCCTTTTTTTTTTGTCAACCAAGAATGGCTGCGAGTTCATTAAAAAATTGTCATAGGTAATGAAGCCATAATTCCAGCAAATTTTTCTATTTCGTTCTATCCATCTGATTTGCATCTTTTCTGTGTATGTAAGGTGGTGAAATGAAAAAGGTGGAAGAATTAATAAAACTTGAACTTTATCACCACAAATGATAGCAATTTCTTTAATAATAAATTCATTATTTTCTCTTCTGAATCCTTGTACATCTACAATAGCTGCTGATTTCATGATATTTTTCGTACTATATTACTTAAAGGTCTGTACTCTACCAGATGATCGTTTATTATTAAACAATATGCGCTTGTGTTATCCGGAATATCCTTTTCACATTCAATTTCTAAACGTACATCAACAGGTCCTGTTTTTAAATTTTCGTTTTGCCGTGAACAATCAATTACATACAACGGAGCTTTAGTTTTAAATGTTAGGTGATCAATCAACGGATTATAGAACGACTGACGAAATCTAGCATACATATCGTATAATATATTGTACTTGTTTTCATCAAATTTCAAATTAAGAGCATCATATGGATAATAGTAAGAATTTAAGAATAAAGTAACATTTTTCAAATTACAATGATCTAAAATGGCACTGTCTTTAACATTATTATTTTTTCTATTTGTTTGTAATCCAAATGTAACATAACGCGGTTTCTCTAATTGTGAAGTTGTTTTAACAGACCATGTATGCTTAGTAGATTTAGGTAATAATGGATATTCATATAGATCCCAATTTCTGTATGCGATTTGAATAGGTTTGTCTTTCTCTAAGTGTTTTATTAAAGTAAGCTTTTGCTGGTCAGATAACTTGATATGAGGCATACGCCATTGCACTTTTTGTAAACTTACTGTAACCATAGTATTATAGTATCTGTGCTGTAACAGAGTCATCTTTCTCAGTCACTACACTATTGAAACTTGTACTAGTTCTATTGAGTATTAGTTCATGTTTACAATTTATTATTATTTTTCTATAATCTTCCGCAAAGCCTAATAATTTATTTTATGGTAGTAAGACGTAAAAACTATCATCTTGATCATGAAATCCGTCTATGTTCCAACCCCATATAGCTGCTACTTTATTTTCTCCACTACTCATAGATACTAAAGATTTCATTGTTGTTGTTATTCCAACATTTCTTACACGATCTATTTCTACATCATTCATTTCATATTTAATGCCTTGAAATAGAAAGGAAATTGCATTATTAGTTAGATTAACTTTTTTTTTTTGATAACTCCAGCCTGGTCTCGAGCCTGCACACAAAATTTTCCCTCGATGTATATCGCACTTGCT
The DNA here is from genome assembly GCA_949825045.1 of Argyresthia goedartella. Taxonomy (NCBI): domain Eukaryota; kingdom Metazoa; phylum Arthropoda; class Insecta; order Lepidoptera; family Argyresthiidae; genus Argyresthia; species Argyresthia goedartella. Next base: position 19,333,879 of record OX463828.1, read on the forward strand.
GAAGGTAGTAAGTAGATATCTTGCTGATGAATTGGTATTCTTATTTCATCATTTTCATTAAAGCTATTATTGTAGGTATGACGCATACCTGCGTTTCATAATTTTCACTAAAATTATCGAACTGTGGATAATCTGATATTTTTAGAATACTCATATTTTAAATCCCAAAGTTCGAAGAAATTCCTTATTACTTTTTGTAATTATTTTTAACTTTTTACGTCTGGATTGTTTCACGTTGCACTTGATAATGGTTTTACATTTATTCTCATTGTTTATTTTATAGACATCATGATTATCATTGAAGACTATAATTTCTTTTCCTTAGATGAAGACGCAGTTGAATTTTTTCGTTGTTAAAATTAATTAGGTTTCCCTCTAAATCCAAAATTTTTAATGTTACTGATGAAATATATTTATTTTTTATTGGGAAATAAATAACGTTTTTTGGTACTTCAATAACCTGATATCCTGATGGGATATTAAGCACAAATTCATGTATTATACATAGGGCGCACTGTAAGTTTCCGGAACTGGCCACTTACATAAACAATATTTAAAAATTTATTGCAACATTTGAAAATAGAACTCTTTGGCTGTAGAATGCAGTTTGTTTCATCTGACTGCCTTTTGTTTTTACCTTGTGGCGCCATTTAAAAAATTGTGTGTCTGCATCAACATGGATTTAACTCGGGAAAATTTTCGTAGTATGATTTTCTACGATTTTAAGTGTAATTTGACAGCTCAACAGAGCATCGCTCCGCATGAAACAGCTTTTGGCAATGAAGCACCATGCAAGACAACTGTTTATAGCTGGTTTGCAGAATTCAAGCGTGGTCGTATCAATCTCAGTGACGAATCTCGCGATGGTCGGCCGTCCACCGCTGTGACCAACAAAAACATCGATGCTGTGCGCCGTATGATTGAAACAGACAGGCATGTGACCTACCATGAAATTCGCGCATCCTTAGAAATAGGCATGAGTCAAATACAATTAATCCTACACAAACATTTGGGTGTGAGAAAGCTGTGCTCGCGGTGGATCCCACACAAATTGACCGAGGCTCAAAAAACGGACCGCGTCACTTGGTGCAGTGCCATGCTTACCAGATTCAACGAAGGTGCGTCAAATTTGGTGTGGGACATAGTAACAGGTGACGAAACATGGATTTATTGCTATGATCCCAAAACAAAGCAGCAATCGAGCGTATGGGTCTTTCAAGATGAGCCGAAACCAACCAAAGTGGCGCGCGTGAAAAGTGCATCTAAGCGGATGATTGCTTCTTTTTTTAATAAAACTGGACACGTGGCTACTGTTGCTTTAGAGAATCGTCGTACAGTGAATAGTGACTGGTACACGACCATTTGTTTGCCGGAAGTTATTGACGAACTCCGTAAAAATAACCGTAAACGCCGTATCATCCTGCACCACGACAATGCTAGTTCTCACACGGCCAGACAGACAAACGACTTTTTGAAGGCGAAAAATGTAGAACTCATGAGTCATCCTGCATACAGTCCCGACCTGGCACCTTGTGACTTTTTTCTGTTCCCAAAAATTAAGAACCAATTACGCGGTCAACGATTTTCATCACCAGAAGAGGCTGTCGAGGAGTATGAAAAACACGTTTCAGAGGTCACCACAGAGGAGTGGCACAAAAGTTTTCAAAACTGGTTTCATCGAATGAAAAAGTGCATAGACGCCAAGGGAGATTATTTTGAAAAACAATAAATTAATTTTGTACCTTTAAAAGTATTTTTTCATATTCATTCCGGAAACTTACAGTGCGCCCCACGTATGTGTAGGTGAACCATTTGTAAAAGAGCCCTGTATTAGATCACATTCGACTCGTATCACAGACGCTGGTATAATGTTCACTGGATGAGTTGAATCATGCCATTTATTCGCTTCCAAAATCGTACTCGAGAATCCAAGCATTGCACCGATACTATTTTTCACGCGAAAATCAATTGGTTTAGTGCAAAATAAAGAACATTTTAAAGTATTGTTATTTGGATGAATCATAATGTTACAATTTTCCCCTTTTTCGATTTTATATATTCTCATGTAAAGCATATAAATCATAAATGCCATTTGGAATTTTTATCACAGCATTATTCCCATATGCAAATATTTTATTGCTTTCATGTATGTTAGGAATTGAATTGAATGTAGATAAAAATAATAAACCACACTCATAATTACCATCTAACATCAAAGGAGATGTAAATTCAGATTGGAGAATAGATTTATTAGCAGCGATTGTTAGAGTCAAAGACATTGCAACAACTGAACTCAAACATAAAGTACTCAGTATTTATTTAGATTACAAAAGGCATTTAAAAACTTTAAACATAAATGCCCACATTTGTATGTGCTATGTTTCTGATCGTTATCATAATTATAAAATATATTTGGTCCTATGTATTTGATTAATTCTTCTGGTGGCTTTAAATTACCATAACTATCATAATACTCTACATAATTATCTAATTTTGCATAGGCTACCCAATGAGTTCCAGCACCCTCAGAATTGTCAAGATTTATAATAGCACATTCCTTTTTTAATGGATGCTGAGGTAAATCATCCCTCATAATCACTCCTCTGAAAAATGGAATGTTTTGACCATATCTAAATAAATCTATATTAGTAAGCGCTCTCTTGGGTAGCCTATGATTTAGTTTTTTTAATTATTTACATAAATTCCCAAACCATCACCACGCTCTTTGAGACATAATCCTTTTTCTATACACAGTGTTTCCATTTTCTTGTTATGTCGTTTTAATTCTTTCATGCGTTCCTTAGCGCATTTAATAGCATTAACTGCTTTAGCAATGCCAGCTGCCCCTCCGGCCAAACCACCAGCAGCAGACAGTCCAGCAAATATCGGTATCAATGGCAAGAATCCTCCAACTTTTGGAATAGGTATCACACGCGGGGTAATCACAGACTCATCTAAATCTGAACCCAATTCTTTAACAACATGGCAAGTTCGATAGCTGCCTTTTTGCATTGAGGTTTAATTTTTTTTATATGCTTTTTTGTAATTGAAACTATATTTTTAAAAGTTTTTTTCATTCCAGTGCCTTTTTTGATATTATTTTTGACATTTTTATTTATACATTTTTTTTTAATTTTTTTCTGATTTTTGCATCACCATTGTAATCTAAACGAGTTGTAAAATACTATTTATGAAAATTGTATGAAAAGATGTTTCTTTTCGAAGAGGTATTATCAGAATGAGAATGTAACTTGTATATTTTGCTTATAAAACTTTTAATTTATCTATCCAACAGTTTTCATTAGAAGGCAAACCTAACCATTTTACGAATAGCTTATTTCCATTCTTTTTTATAACTTTTTGAACAAGATAAATATCAGGATGTCTAGTTTTTTTTAATTCTTGAATATAGAACGATCCTAATAAAGGTTTTTTTAGCATCTTCTAGGAGATAAGTGACAGGGTCTGTGTTCTGGATTTTTATAATTTTAAATATTTCTGTCGACCAATTTGGTGTATATCCTTTTTCAAAAGTTCCTTTATACTTACTTATACGCACATAATCTCCAAACTTAAGTATAGTTTTATTTTGTATGAACCTTTTATCTAAACTTATATTATTTTTATATTTTTGCAATATCTGTTCTTTATGACTTGCATTTACTTGATTGGGTTTCAAACCTATTGTTCTATGTATTCTGTCATTATACATTTCTAATAATTTTGAAAGAATATCATGACTAAACCAAACATAGTTTCCTTTTAAACTAAAATATCTGTACATAATACCTTTAAAGGTTCTAATAAATCTTTCTACTACAGAAGCTTTCTTAGTAGAATATGTTGAGTAATGATTTATATTATAATGATTGAACATAGTTTCTTGTTGTAAAATTCAGTTCCTAAATCAGTTTGCAAATTTTTAGGAATACGATTTTTACTAAAAAAATCTCGGAATGCTTCAAATGTTTGTTCCATATTCTTTTGTTTTAAAGGATATACCCAAGCATACTTTGAAAAGACATCAATAACAGCCAATATGTGTTTGAAATTAGAATTATCTCTAGAAATAGATTGCATGTCAATTAGATCAGCTTGCCATAAATCATCAATGTCTTTCATCACAACATGTCTTCGTGGAAATTTTTTTCTTGCTTGCTTATGTATTTCTTTCACTACAATTTCTTTACTCATTTTTATTTTATTTTATGTGTCACTGACTCTATACTTTGTTTGATACTGTTGATTTCTGATCCAATTTGTGCCAGATTTTGGTTTATTGATTTGAGTTTAATTTCTAAGCTCTCTATATTCTTATCAACATATTGTTTGTTCACACAATCTCCAGCATCTACTGGATTTACAATATTTTAAGGAGTTTATTTAAAGATCCATCAGTCATACTACAAATCAGATAATCTGAGTGACTATCCATTTTCTGTCGTTTAAATACATGATGTCCAAACTTATCGATGTCCATCGCTAGCCCGTCAGTAATAAACTAGTTTAATGAAGAATTTTACCCTCCATTTTTTCTCTAATAATAACTGCTTCTTTTAATTCCTCTATTATAGAAATTATTTCATTATCATGATTGGTATTTCCTGCACTCTTTGAGGCAACTAAAAGTTTTAACCTATCAATAAGTTCATTAGGATTGTCCCAGTATACTAAATCAGTATTTGATTTATATTTTTTTAATATTGGTAACCACCACCTTGCTGTACTTTTTTTGTTTCAGTTTCAAGAAATAAAGGCTTCATTATTTTTGAATATTTTATTCCTGAATTACCTTGTATTTGTCCTGATGGAATAAATCCTCTTCTATGTGCATTAGTGGCAATTAAAATATCTTTATATAGTAACTTATCTTGATCTGTGATCAAATCTATCTTAGGTTTCTTTTCAAACAACAGCTCTGATAGACCTGGAGTAATGACATAGCTTTTATCTTTAATATTGAACACTGAACTATCTTCAGTTTTCTTTATTATGATGGGAACGTTTCCTATCAGTATTTTGCCTCCTTCGTTTCTTATACCATAAGTAATGTTTTTATTCATTTCATCATGGAATATACTATCATCTAATTCATCTTCAGTAAGCACACTAGTTTCACTTGTACATGAACTAAAGTAATCATCATTATTCTCATTAGAAGCTTCCATTTGATTGTTTTTATTCTCCTCGTTTTTATGTATCGAAACTATCGACTCTAACGGATCAGTAATGGGTTTTAACATCTTACGTTGTTTACGTTCTGAAATATCTCCTTCCTCTTTCAGCATTTTTAATTTGTTTTTAATATTCCTCACTGATTTTATTATTTGTTTTTTCATATCTACATCCATTTTAAAGTACTAATAATTGTACACTTCTGTTCGTTCTTATAGCTTGCACTATAGTGGTATTTTTTTCAAATGTCAGTAATATTTAACCCTTTTATTCTAATTTAATAAATATATCAAAATATTTCCTGTACCTTCCCATATCTAGCTCACAATCTTTGTTAATTATTAAACATGCATATTTTTCTTTCCATATATCAGTAGCCATTGATTTAAAGTTATGCCAACTCATATCAGAATTGACATCATCTTGTTTGAAGATAACTAATAGCATTATCTCGAATCAACTGCTTAGGTTTTTAATTTTTGAGTAAGTTTGCGATAAATAAAAACAATCAATTTTTGTTGACCCATGGAAAAATAATTAAGTATATCACTCTGATTTTCACAGACTACATCATCAAAAATAAATATTGATTTTGCCAAAGCATCGTGGGGTGGAATAACATTTTTTTCATCTTGGAACAGGAACAATTTAATTTCTGGAATGTTTCTTATCACTTCCTCTAAAAATAGATATTTTGGCTGGAAAGCTGTTTTCGAATAAAGATAATGTTATGAAATTTTAACCCATTTTCATTTAATAACAAACTTATCATTATATTTGTTTTTCCGCAATTCGATGGCCCGCATATTATGCAGCGAATGGAATTTGGTAAAAGAATGCTATGTCTAAAAGTGTTAGTATTTTTATCAACTTTTATTTCACAAATATTTAAAGAAACGGGTTGTTTGATTAACTTCATTTTAGTTTCTGATGACATAGTGAGCTATTAATACATTAAATAGCATGTGTATTTATTGTTTGCATAAGAATAGATTTAATATAGTATACCAGGATCATAGCAAATGCAGATCTTTAATCTCTGCCCACCCCTCTTACGTGAAAAGGTTCAAGCATATGTATGTATGTATATTATTATGTTATTGAATACTTATAAAGGTTGATTAGTAACAAAATTCCTAGAAAATGTGTCAATTTTAAGTTTCATCTTTACTTACGTCAGCAGATCTCCTTTTATATTAACTAAAACTAAAAACCCTCCCTTCCCCTCGCTCAGTCTATACTCATCACAAGCAGTTTATTTTATATCAGTGTATATTTAACCTAATCAGTGTGCACATCTAAGTGTCTTAGAGCTCTGAGGGATTACTTCCAGTCTCAAGGAGCTAATAAACTATACAAGCAACTTTATTATTTACAAGTGAGTACCTATTTTACATGTCTGTTTAAAAATAATATCATACTTCAAATCATTGTTGCAGTAAGTTTTAAAAAACATGTGTATGTTGTTTCAGAAATGTCGGAGAACTCTGTCTTCAAGTACTACAATGTTAGCCCTCCGGCTGTGGACCCTAGTTTGATTGATGAGTTCGGTGTTGGGGGTGAAGGTCAAGATGTAAACGATTGGCTAGATAAAGCTGAAAATAGGAGGATAGCATGGTTTGAATCCAAGAAGAAGGAAAAAACCATTGCCTCTAAAAAAAGGAAACTGAATGATGTTTCCTTTATTAAAAAAGAAAATGCTTCGGGATCATGTGTTTTAAAAATTGAAATCGAAGCACTAGACGAACGAAATAAGAATAGAAATGTTGTTGTGCAATATGTGGTAAAAAATTATATGAGGATGTACTCGAAGAGACTGAGAATCTAATAAGAAAAATTTCAAAAAAAATATGTGATAACAGTGATAATTAATATCAATAAGTAGTTTTTGTTATTTATGTTACCTATCCAACCTAATTCTAGTTTACGATGACTTCATACTATTTTATCTAATAAATATATTACCATGTAAATGTAAATGTGAATAAATTGATATTTAAAAGTTTGTGTTTAATTTATTTAATGAGATTTGAACTAGGATAGATAAAAACTTCAGTAGATAAAAATTAACAAAGTAGAGCTTGTCTCAGCTCAAATGACATGCCTCTCCACTTTAACCTCCATCTGCTTGTATGAGAAATGAGGTGGTGCGTCATTTGAGCTTAGACAAGCTCTACATTGTAAAGGAACTGGAGGGTTTTAATAAATGATACAAACAATAAGGTTAAACAATATTATTTTATTGGAATAAGCGAGTAAATATCAACAGTACATGTTGCAAATTATAGTAACTACAAATATATAAAACCTCATTCGGTTATTTTACAAAGTTAAACCGCAAAATTTGTTTATTTTCTAATCAATTTAAAACAGCAGATTATTTCTTAAAATATAGTGGAATAATGTCCCCAGGGCAATGTTTTAAAGCTTCCATTTAATATCTGTCTTTTATCATCATTTGCATTTAAAACAAGCTTTTTCACTTTTTGTGTATAGACACAGTTATTTTTAGATCGTATAAAATACATTGAATCTTTAAATTCTATGTTTTTAAATAAAGCATACTTATATTTATTAATATCCAATTTTTTTACAACACATTTTTTCACACCCTTAGCTTTCTTAACTGAAGAGTCTTTATTTGTCTCTATACAATACAACTTGGCTCTTAAGCCCACAAATTCTGAAATAACATCCCCACTCATCTCATCTTTAAAATATCCTGGAATTTGTTTATTTATACATGGCATATTGTAAACATTGTCACACTTAAAATTACTAGTATCAAAATATTTAATATGTTTTTTCATGTCTTCATAAATATCCTCTGTATTTATAAGATACAGAAGGCTATCTGTATCTGTGTAACATAGTTGGATGTTCTTGTCATATATTTTTTTCATTACTGAGTAATGAAAATTATATAAATGTGTTTTTGCTAGATCTAATATACTAAAACCTACATAAATTGGTTTATCCAGAATGACTTTTGAGGGCTCCATCTGTATGACTACCAAATCTTTTGAAATAATGGTCAATTTTTTAAAATTAGGAGCGCTTATATATTTTTTAGCACCAATATATTTATTCGTTTTATTTGATGAATCAGACCAAATGTTTATTAGTTTCACATCTACCTGCTTTCTCTTATTCTCTATAGTCTTACCGAAAATTGAGTTATTTTGTTTCTTGAAAAAAAAAACGAATTCAGACTTTGCGTTTTGTCTTACAGTTGTATTGAGAGTTATATAAGGTTCTAAAAATGCTCTTTGATCAAATGAAAGAACTCTATGAATTTTAAGTAATTTTAAGCCATGTTCCAAGCATTTTTGTAAATGTACATAATGAATCACATACTTATATTTATAAAATAAATTGGATACTAATTTTATATTTTTACCAAGAGGACATGGAACCTTTTAATTGTTCGGCAGCAAACGGTAGATCTGCATGATTGTCATGAATTTCAGAAGGATAATGTAAATCTACTTCAAGAATGAAACCTGTATCACTATGAGAACTTATCGTCATGACATTAAAATTGATCAATTCATTTTCTTTTAAAAATCTAAAATTTCCGGTGGGTAATTTCGACATCATCACATATCCATATAAATTAACACAGTCAAAATACATTAAATAATTTGAAGATATGTTAGGTTTATAATCGGATAAATATTTATTATTCGCTTTTGCATACCGTCGTGAGCATTGAGCTAAACCCCCTCTGATACCTTTTTCAAACATTTGATAGATTTCAACATCTGATATTAAGTCTAACTCAACACCTGTATAAAGCTGCATAGCATCGATTTGACGACCCGAATGGCCGAGTCGGCAGTGACCCTGCCTACGAAGCCAAGGGTCCCGGGTTCGAGTCCCGATGGGGGCAAATATTTGTTTGAGGAGAACTGATGTTTGTTCCCTAGTCATGGGTGTTTATCTATCTAAGTATAATATGTATCTATATAAGTATGTGTATCGTTGTCTAGTACCCAAGATACAGGGAATCCTAGTTTGGGGCTAGATCAGTGTGTGTAAATAGTGTTCAAGGTATTATTATTATTATTATTTGTATTATTATCCCAACTTAAAGATGGTGAAGAAACATAGTGACAAGGGTCTAGATTGTAATGATTAAGACTCATAAACCTAAATGTTTCAAATACGTCAGAAAGTAATAAAACATCACATTTCAAGTAAAAATTTGTATAGTCTCCAAGAGTTTTCATTCCAAATAGCATGATTATAATCATCATTGGTAATAATCTCAGAAGTGAGTTTGTTATAAAATTTGTTTCTGTCTGGTAATGTGGTCTCATTATATCTATCCCACGAATCTACATAGTCATAGCAAAAGACACCTTTCTCCGAGCTAAATTAAACATCTTTTCATCTCCATAAAATGACTTTAAGTTAATGAAGTCTTCGGTTTCAAGTGATTTAATGAGATTATCTAAACTTTAATCCAAAAAATTTAAAGAATCAATAAATTTCAGCTGAGCAGTATGTTGTCTGTCAAGTGGGATAAACTTTGTAAAGGAAATATATTTTTCTTTGTTTTTTGGTAATAGTTTAATGCGACCACATATTTTAGATAGCTCTACAATAAATAGATGACATTCGTAACCAGAAAGGTTATGGAAAATTATTGGAATGAATATAAATTGCGAGAATTGTCTGCAGGTCCTCTAAATGTCCCAGTAAAGTGATCATGATCTAGAACTTTTGTATCTTCGAGAGAAAATGATTTTTTACAAATATGACAGTTAGTTGTATTTTCCACTCTTAATTTTTCTTCTTCTGTTAAGGGGGTCATTTCTCTTTGTACAGATAATATTTTATGTAAACGAAGCAAATCCTTACAAATTGACCCACAAACCTTTTGAGAACAGTTGGAACCCCTGTAGGAAACATATTCATTTAACTCTGGATTAGACTTACAACAAATGAAATAACCGAAACAAGTTGCTTCGTGTACCTGTACATTCTCTACATGAGTGGATTTATGTTTATCTGAATACTCGCGGAGTAAACTCTCGAAGTCACCATTATCACTATTGGAATCCTTTGGATTCTTTCATAATTTGAAAAACCTGTTTTGCTGCCTTCCTCAGGACGAACAGTCTGTATCCTTGCACAATTATGACTTGATAACTTCTCTTCTGTACTAAAGTACATGAAGCATTCATCACAAAGATGAATTCGTGATTTGTGTTTCGTGAGTTGGTTGTGTAAGAGCCTTCCCATATCTTTAATTAAACAAAAAACATTTTTCGAATTACAACTGATAAATAACAAATTCACATGCTCAACACGTCTTCGTAAAGATTTGTATAGAGGGCCTGTAACACTACCATGTTTATCTAATCCATAAATATTGACACTCACCCCCGTATTATGTCTTTCAAACCATTTAATATCTTTAAAGCTGGGGGGAAATGACATTCCTGAAGTGTTAAAAAAGTTAGAAAAATGAGGGTAAGATGAAAGTCTATTGGGATTATTTTTTGCAGGATATAAATATGCTATAATGCTCCACAAAAAACAGTACTCATCATTATTTTTTATATTTAGACAAGACTTTGTGTTTTGAATACTTTTTGGAAGTGGTGTGTACGATCCTGCTTTCAACGGACTAAATTTAGCAATATTTATCTCCAAATGACTAACTGACTCTATAGTCCACCCCGACTCTGCGTGTTCAAACTCTAAGCACTTCATTAGCAAAAGGTTTGATAAATCATGGTATAAAACGGAAATATCAGTACTTTGAAATACCATGGTATATTTTGTGTTAAATAATTTTAAAGATTGAGTGTTATCTTTAGGTAAATTATATGTAATAAAAAGTTCTATGTTTACTTTTAACGATCGATGTTTTCTTAGAAAGGTGCTTAAAAGATTACAAACGATAGAATAGTTATCTGACAAAAAAAAACAGGTACGAGATATTCTTTTTCAGGATTGACTCTATAACTGATTATTCTATTTCTTAACGCTGTTGCTATTATTTTAACATTGCTTAACTCAGTTCGTATCAAACAGTTAGATTTGTGAATGCTACTTTTCTTGTGAGAAGATAATCGTGAGACATATGCTTGGCATTCTTGACAATAAACCATTTTTATCTGTAGGTAAGAGAATTATCTATTTAATCAAATACTGCTGTTGTGAAAGATTAGTAAAATATCAAATTATGTAAACGATAAAAAATATAACAATGACTTGCATTGATTACATGAATTTTTATGTTAATAAGTTGCTAAAAAGATTTTGATTAAAAAAATAAAAACAAAGGATAAATGACCGACGGAGGCTGATTCTTGCTCCTTCGATATTCGGATATCGACAGCTATATCGAGTAGTTACAATACAAAACAATTAAAATATCTGTAGAGATCCGAATATCAAATGCGTGAGAATTAGCCTCCTGACTCCATTGATTTTCTCCTTAGAATCTGTTACCTTCGATATAGAGCGCTACAGGGAGCATCCCCTATTACGATCGATTTCATATCCATCAAAGCGTATTCTAATCGAATACTGCTGTTGTAAAAGAAATGTAAAATATTAAATGTAAACAATAAAAGAATAATAATAATGAATTGTATTTTAATAAATGTAGGTATTTATAACGCCGAATACTTTTGCATTACGAAATATTCAAAGGATAAATGACAGGTCTTACTCCCTTGAATCGCTCCTTACTATCAGTAACTACTTTTGAAATCGAGCGCCATAGGGGAGCATCTCCATTTACATTCGTTTTCATATGTATCAAAGCCAATTTACATCTGTCCCGATCTCCTAACTTGCTTCCCTCTAACTCACGGCTGTTTGTTGCACACCCGTAGCTCCACATAATACTCGCCTCGATGTGAAGGATCGGCCTGCAATGAACATCCCGAGCCGGTGCGACGTGAAAGAAAGTTCTTGAGTGCTGACGCACGAATCGGCTCTAGCTCATCCTGTAAAGATGTGAAATAGGCATTCGCTATTATTTAAAAAAAAAAAAAAATTACATTGTCAATGTCATCATAAGTAATAGGTAATTTAACCTTGTATAAAAAGCCCAATAAAATGTTATAATGATAGAGTAGGTAAGTAAATCATTTCATTAGTAAATGTGCATGTCAATCAATTATTATTAGCAATTATTTTAAACTGTGAGTTAAGTTGGATTAAGATAAGAGGAAATTGTTTTGTACGAGAAATTTTGACGTGATAACGTCTTTAAAATCGTTTTAGTCGGGTGACATGTTCAGAAACTTGTGTCACACCAAAACCTCACGAGCGCGATCGCAGGTATAACGAGAGAGAGACGGACCGATCTCCCGTCTCATCTCGAGCGCTGCCAGTCATTCCGTGAAACTTGTCACGCGGAATCCTCACGAGCGGAGGCTGGCATAGCGTTCGAGTGAGTGGACCGATTATCACGTAAACATCTCGATCGTAAACCTACTTTACAAAAAACCAATTTTTTGCTATATCTTTAATCAAAAGTTAATCAAAGTAATCAAATTAGGGACGGGTATGTGGCGCAGAAGTTGTGTTTCTGCCTACCATGCGAGGGATCGCGGATTCGAAAACCGGCTGGACAACTAAATGAAAAAAACCTCAGGTCTTGAATGTTTACATTTTTATGCTACAGATAAAAGTAAATACTGATTAAAAATTAAAATAGACGAACATAAAATATTATTCAAACAAGATGCTACATTTAGTTTTTTACAGTTAGTTTTAAAAACAAGAGAAATGGTTGTTTAAATAAAATAATATTAAAGCTTACCTCGGAATCTGGGAAGGTAGCAATTCTCCTCCGTTTCTTGGGCTGAGCACAAGGAATGGGCTCCTCATCCGTCTCAGAGCCGACATCAGTTAGCGCTGGTGTTGGGATTGCCGCCGCTTTTTTCGTTTTAGGGGTTGAAGTTTTTTTTTCGCCTTCGCAGCAGGGTTTTTCTTCTGAACTTCGATCCTGATCTCCTCGTCTACGTCAGAATCAAATGGACTGGAATACCTAAAATATTAATAGAATGCAATCATACTTATAGGTTACTAGCTTATCACCTAATCCACCCTGATCGATAATACCTAGTCTAATGAAACAAATAATGATCAATTTCGAATGTAAGTAAAAAAAAATACGACCTTTATTGATAAAATTTCCTGTCATGCCTTGGTTTGCTGGAAGAAATCTCTTTTTAGAGATAAGCTCGCCTTTTTACATATGTTTTCTCTTAATGAATATTTTTTAAATAACTGTGTTCAATAAAGAATTATGAATTATGAATGAACCTCGGTGGCGCAGCGGTTGTACGTCTGCCTACCATGCCAGAGATTTACTGTCTTAGCGATTTACATGTTTGTATTATTGCTGTTTCTGGTTCCCATGACACAAGGTATCCAAGTGCGGGATCCGAAGCAATGTATATGTCTGTATGTAAATGTAAAAAATGTTATATCAAATCCACGCTCTATTGCTGGTTTTAAAGCTTAAATAAAGCTGAGTAACAGAGTAGGTCAATTAGTTAAGGAATAAGTGATAAAAGATCAAACTTACATACTTATGCCTTCAGTTCTTCAGCAGCACTAATTCACAAAAACACGAAATCACTCGAAGATATCGACGCGAGTATTAGCAAAGCGGCTTTCATCTAGTTGCAACAATATTTATAAGCTTTGATTTATAAAGGTGCATCAACATCGAACTTTCAATGGAAATAATACTGTTAACCAGTGTAATAAAAAAATTAAAAAAATCTAATGGCATAGGATTTTGAACCTTATACTTAGTATATTTCAAGTTCTTATTATCAATGTTGCTTCCTTCTATTAACAGTCATTGCATGTACGCCGCCTTAGCTGACTGAATTCGGGCAATGGTTGAACTGGATAAGGACAGGTGTGTAATTAGAAACATAATTTTTAAATGGAGATGTACCTTTACATACATTGATGGATTTATTGGCATCATTAAAAATATCGTTCACTCTAAACAAGCAGTAAACATTTCAATGTTAGCAGGGTTTATCCAGAATGACTTTTGAGGGCTCCATCTGTATGACTACCAAATCTTTTGAAATAATGGTCAATTTTTTAAAATTAGGAGCGCTTATATATTTTTCAGCACCAATATATTTATTCGTTTTATTTGATGAATCAGACCAAATGTTTATTAGTTTCACATCTACCTGCTTTCTCTTATTCTCTATAGTCTTACCGAAAATTGAGTTATTTTGTTTCTTGAAAAAAAAAACGAATTCAGACTTTGCGTTTTGTCTTACAGTTGTATTGAGAGTTATATAAGGTTCTAAAATGCTCTTTGATCAAATGAAAGAACTCTATGAATTTTAAGTAATTTTAAGCCATGTTCCAAGCATTTTTGTAAATGTACATAATGATTCACATACTTATATTTATAAAATAAATTGGATACTAATTTTATATTTTTACCAAGAGGAAATAGAACCTTTAATTGTTCTGCAGCAAACGGTAGATCTGCATGATTGTCATGAATTTCAGAAGGATAATGTAAATCTACTTCAAGAATGAAACCTGTATCACTATGAGAACTTATCGTCATGACATTAAAATTGATCAATTCATTTTCTTTTAAAAATCTCAAATTTCCGGTGGGTAATTTCGACATCATCACATATCCATATAAATTAACACAGTCAAAATACATTAAATAATTTGAAGATTTGTTAGGTTTATAATCGGATAAATATTTATTATTCGCTTTTGCATACCGTCGTGAGCTACCGCATTGAGCTAAACCCCCTCTGATACCTTTTTCAAACATTTGATAGATTTCAACATCTGATATTAAGTCTAACTCAACACCTGTATAAAGCTGCATAGCATCGATTTGACGACCCGAATGGCCGAGTCGGCAGTGACCCTGCCTACGAAGCCAAGGGTCCCGGGTTCGAGTCCCGATGGGGGCAAATATTTGTTTGAGGAGAACTGATGTTTGTTCCCTAGTCATGGTTGCTTATCTATCTAAGTATAATATATATCTATATAGGTATGTGTATCGTTGTCTAGTACCCAAGATACAGGGAATCCTAGTTTGGGGCTAGATCAGTGTGTGTAAATAGTGTTCAAGGTATTATTATTATTATTATTTGTATTATTATCCCAACTTAAAGATGGTGAAGAAACATAGTGACAAGGGTCTAGATTGTAATGATTAAGACTCATAAATCTAAATATTTCAAATACGTCAGAAAGTAATAAAACATCACATTTCAAGTAAAAATCTGTATAGTCTCCAAGAGTTTTCATTCCAAATGTTTCCCAAACATTCATAGCATGATTATAATCATCATTGGTAATAATCCCAGAAGTGAGTTTGTTATAAAATTTGTTTCTGTCTGGTAATGTGGTCTCATTATATCTATCCCACGAATCTACATAGTCATAGCAAAAGACACCTTTTCTCCGAGCTAAATTAAACATCTTTTCATCTCCATAAAATGACTAAGTTAATAAAGTCTTCGGTTTCAAGTGATTTAATGAGATTATCTAAACTTGAATCCAAAAAATTTAAAGAATCAATAAATTTCAGCTGAGCAGTATGTTGTCTGTCAAGTGGGATAAACTTTGTAAAGGAAATATATTTTTCTTTGTTTTTTGGTAATAGTTTAATGCGACCACATATTTTAGATAGCTCTACAATAAATAGATGACATTCGTAACCAGAAAGGTTATGGAAAATTATTGGAATGAATATAAATTGCGAGAATTGTGTGCAGGTCCTCTAAATTTCCCAGTAAAGTGATCATGATCTAGAACTTTTGTATCTTCGAGAAAAAATGTTTTTTACAAATATGACAGTTAGTTGTATTTTCCACTCTTAATTTTTCTTCTTCTGTTGAGGGGGTCATTTCTCTTTGTACAGATAATATTTTATGTAAACGAAGCAAATCCTTACAAATTGACCCACAAACCTTTTGAGAACAGTTGGAACCCCTGTAGGAAACATATTCATTTAACTCTGGATTAGACTTACAACAAATGAAATAACCGAAACAAGTTGCTTCGTGTACCTGTACATTCTCTACATGAGTGGATTTATGTTTATCTGAATACTCGCGGAGTAAACTCTCGAAGTCACCATTATCACTATTGGAATCCTTTGGATTCTTTCATAATTTGAAAAACCTGTTTTGCTGCCTTCCTCAGGAAGAACAGTCTGTATCCTTGCACAATTATGACTTGATAACTTCTCTTCTGTACTAAAGTACATGAAGCATTCATCACAAAGATGAATTCGTGATTTGTGTTTCGTGAGTTGGTTGTGTAAGAGCCTTCCCATATCTTTAATTAAACAAAAAACATTTTTCGAATTACAACTGATAAATAACAAATTCACATGCTCAACACGTCTTCGTAAAGATTTGTATAGAGGGCCTGTAACACTACCATGTTTATCTAATCCATAAATATTGACACTCACCCCCGTTCAATCAATTATTATTAGCAATTATTTTAAACTGTGAGTTAAGTTGGATTAAGATAAGAGGAAATTGTTTTGTACGAGAAATTTTGACGTGATAACGTCTTTAAAATCGTTTTAGTCGGGTGACATGTTCAGAAACTTGTGTCACACCAAAACCTCACGAGCGCGATCGCAGGTATAACGAGAGAGAGACGGACCGATCTCCCGTCTCATCTCGAGCGCTGCCAGTCATTCCGTGAAACTTGTCACGCGGAATCCTCACGAGCGGAGGCTGGCATAGCGTTCGAGTGAGTGGACCGATTATCACGTAAACATCTCGATCGTAAACCTACTTTACAAACAACCAATTTTTTGCTATATCTTTAATCAAAAGTTAATCAAAGTAATCAAATTAGGGACGGGGTTTGTGGCGCAGAAGTTGTGTTTCTGCCTACCATGCGAGGGATCGCGGATTCGAAAACCGGCTGGACAACTAAATGAAAAAAACCTCAGGTCTTGAATGTTTACATTTTTATGCTACAGATAAAAGTAAATACTGATTAAAAATTAAAATAGACGAACATAAAATATTATTCAAACAAGATGCTACATTTAGTTTAAAACAAGAGAAATGGTTGTTTAAATAAAATAATATTAAAGCTTACCTCGGAATCTGGGAAGGTAGTAATTCTCCTCCATTTCTTGGGCTGAGCACAAGGAATGGGCTCCTCATCCGTCTCAGAGCCGACATCAGTTAGCGCTGGTGTTGGGATTGCCGCCGCTTTTTTCGTTTTAGGGGTTGAAGTTTTTTTTTCGCCTTCGCAGCAGGTTTTTTCTTCTGAACTTCGATCCTGATCTCCTCGTCTACGTCAGAATCAAATGGACTGGACCACCTAAAATATTAATAGAATGCAATATACTTAGTATATTTCAAGTTCTTATTATCAACTTTGCTTCCTTCTATTAACAATCATTGCATGTACGCCGCCTTAGCTGACTGAATTCGGGCAATGGTTGAACTGGATAAGGACAGGTGTGTAATTAGAAACATAATTTTTAAATGGTTATGAGATGTACCTTTACATACATTGATGGATTTATTGGCATCATTAAAAATATCGTTCACTCTAAACAAGCAGTGAACATTTCAATGTTAGCAGGGTTTTTAAGAGCATGGTTTTTGAGACTATTGTTTAGGATAACTGAATTATCTTGAACCCTCAAAATAGCGCATACAAAATACTTGCAATGGATTCATATAAAGCGCATAGCACCTTCCTTCACTCTCCGACATAATACACGCGACGCTATCAGTTTGCTGATACATAGTGATAGTATCCGAGGATCTTCAGTTTAACGTATCATTCAAAACGCAGAAGCGTTCGTAACAAATGTCCTATAGAAACAGGGTCACCCGTCCAATGCCCATACAGAGGTTCGATCGCGAAACAGTATCGAATTAATATAACATCGAAGGATAAAGTGAAATAAACCTTAAATCTGTTGAAATAAAAATACTCGGTCTCGAACTTGTAACTTCCCATCAATCGAGACTTATTCGTGACAGCCCCTCATCTACATAAGTTTTTGTTATGATTATGACACAGAACACTTATAAGGAATATCTCTAAGTAAACAAATGCAGTGCGAATGTCACAACCTTAGGGAGTTTATCAGAACCAAATTGGTTGCTTTAGGTCACTTCCTGTTTAAAAACTAAAGATAGGTTTGTTAGGTTCACACGTTACAGCAGACCCGGGAGCCGGAGCGAAACGGAGCGGAACGAGGCGACCCCCTACTTGCTCATTTCATTCCGATTCCTTCCGTGTTTCGTGAATGTTCTGTTGCGCTCTCGTTTTATTCGTGATTCTCTGGACGACTTTGGCTTTGTTTACTTATTAACTACTTTATGGAGTTTATCAGAACCAAATTGGTTGCTTTAGGTCACTTCCTGTTTAAAAACTAAAAATAGGTTTGTTACGTTCACACGTTACAGCAGACCCGGGAGCCGGAGCGAAACGGAGCGGAGGGAGGCGACCCCCTACTCTTGGCAACCCCTCCTCCAACCCCTCGCCTCCTCCAACTCCCCCGAAATCCAAAAAATGTAGGCATTTTCTTCAATCTTTGGACCTCCATAACATAAAAACTAATGGTTTCCTAAAAGGGGGGGTAGGTGGGGGGAACTCCCCTCCCCTCCCCTCCCCCATCCACGCCCCCCTCCCCCAAATTCAATGTGTCTTATACAAGTACTTACCCAAATTGGTTACTAGGGGGTAGATGGGCTTTACCTTGAACCATTTATCTAATTTTTAATATTAGGAGTTAAGTATTTAATTAATTATGAATTAATTAAACTTACGAATATTATCAGGAGAAACGAAACGTTTTTCGTAAAATTTTGGCTAAGATGAATGTCAATTAGACTGAGAAAGTGTGGAACGGAACGTAACGTCGCTGTTTGAACGTAAAAAAAACGTTGCTGGGTTCGTGTGTGTGTGTCAAGTCATTCCGTTTTTCTTCGAGTTGCGTGAATCTCTCTTGCTTGTTTGTGCTATTTCGACGAATTTCGCTGTGTTTTTGGACTGCAGGCAAAGACTGGAGGGCAAAATACAGCGGTTACCAACCCTCCCCCCCTCCCCCCTCTACCTCGTACAAAACTGTCACTGTTGGAAAACTTACCCGATAAATATTTTAATTAAACATATTAACAACCATCAGACTGCACACAAACAAGTTTTTTTTATTAATTCCAGCTATATTTCAGCTGAAATATGTTGGTAAACATGTCATATGTTCTGTATAAAAATATTTTGACTTATAAATATGCGTAGAACGGATTGTACTCACAACCTCTTTTTATTTTTTTTATTTTGCGGCTCTGGATACTTTTCTTTCAGCCTGACTCACGAACTCTAGGGAGGAATGAAAGAACGAATTCTAAAAGTAGAATTTGTATGTGGAAGTGTTTATTTCTACTGAGTGAATACTCCGTCTGGGCGCTAGAGGTTATTGTGAGACTGTAGCTACGGTCCGTTTTAAGCATATAACGACAGCGCTCTCTCATCGAAATCACCATCATTATATTTAAATGGCAACATTTAAAATAAAATAAAAAAATCTAATATGTCATCAAAAAAGATGGACGATTGTTAGTGCTTTTACTTCGGCGTTTGTGTTTTTGATTGAAAATGAATTTATCTAGCCAGAAATTTTAAGTTTTATGGCATTTATGTACAACAGAAAATGGTAACGCTTGTTGACGATTTAGATTCATTATCTTTGGTGGATCCGATTTTTAAAGATGTTAAGTATTACATCTCGGGCGATGTCGCGGACAAGGTATGATGTCTTTACTTTGTTTATTACTGGATTTCTTAAGTACTAAACTACTGATATGGTCCCCAGTTTTCAACAGACTAAGTGAAGAAATCTCGTTTCAGATTATACTATTACTCCATGCCGGGGGCGCCGAGAACCAAAAATACTTCACTGACTATGTCACGCATCTAATTTGTGGCCACAATGCCGTCGACACGGATCTCGAAGAAGCTCAGGACATTTATCAGATCCCTGCTGTGACCGAGCACTGGGTGGCAGCCTGCGCGCGCCTCAAGCGCCTCGCCAAGACAAAGCCATACAGCCCGAACAGGAGCAAGATATTTGCCAATGTTGTTGCTTGCGTGAGTAAGGTGAGCTCAGCAGATGCCAAGTCACTATATGCACTTATTACATATTATGGCGGAAGAGTGCGGCTGAATTTCACAGCACAGTGTACCCACTTGATCTGTGGCTCCGCTTCAGGCAAAAAATATAAGTCAGCATTGACACTGCCAAGTGGTAAAGTGAAGATTGTCACACCGGATTGGGTGCTTGAGAGTATACGAGCGAGAGTACAGGCAGTCACAGAGATATTTCACCCGAAACTGCTTATAGTACAGCAGCCACCTCAGCCCAAGTCTATGGAGTCTCGGATTAGTGCCATCACAGGATTTGACTTTGAAGAAGGTATTGCAAAGAACGAGGTCCCCACTCAAAATATGTCTGAGAACAAGGATGATAGTACTCAGGCACTCCTAGACAAGCTGAAGCAGAGGATGCCCTGGAACCATCCACCGTCAACAGCCTCATCTTCTCCAGCTTCCACTTCTGCGGCCACCACCATGGGCTACAGCAATTCGGCTCTACCCACCTCCAGTGTCATGAGCAAAGCAATCCCCCAAGGCATTGTGACTCAAAACATGCAGATTCAAAATAGTCAGGCCAATGCACAAATGATGCAGAAGTTTGGCCAAAATACTATTGTAACATCACAGGGTGGTATGAGTTTACAGAGTCAACAACACTCCTACAACCCAAACCAACCGCAACTTCAACACCAACAACAACAAATGCAGCAGCAGCAGCAACAACAGCAGCAGCAGCAGCAGCAGCAACAACAACAACAACAACAGCAGCAGCAACAACAACAACAACAACAACAACAGCAGCAGCAACAACAGCCTCATGGCATCACTGCCATCCAGATACAACAGCAGAAGATGCTGCAACAACACCAACTCAGAATGCAGATGTTGCAACAACAACAAAAGAACCAGAACATCAACCAACAACAAACACAGCAAGGATTCCAACAACAGAATGTTGCTGTTTCACAGATGAGCCAGCTGCCAAGCCAGTTGCAACAACACATTCAAGGAACACAACATCATGTGCAACAATCACAGGGCAACATGACAACCAATACATCTATGAGCTCAGCTCAGCAGCAGATTGAGAATATCAGCCAGATGTTAAGTCAGAGCGCCAACAACCTGCAGCAGCAACAACTCAACCAGCAGAACATGGTCATGAAGCAAAACTTGAGCCTCAGCCAGCAGACAGCTTCACAGGCTGTTCAAAACATTGCTCAACAGCTTGCTCAATCCACACAAAATCTTCAAAATAGTCTTCAAAATGCTAAAATGAATCAGAACTTGGCTCAAGGGCAGATGATTGGGCAACAGCAGCTATTGACCAGTGGCCAACAACAAGGCTTGATCCAGCAGCAGAATGTGCAAACCATGAGCAGCCAACAACAGAACATCAGCATGGGAGTAGTAAACCAGCAGAACATGGTCACATCCCAGGCTCAGTCAGGGACAACCCAACTGAGTCATCTTGTTGGTGCTTCCAGCCAACAAACTCTCATAAGCCAGCAAATCCAAGGAGTCCAACAAACAATACAGCAGGGCACCCCAGTTCATAATGCCTGGAGACAGAGCATTCAAATGGTCCAAAATATTGGACAGGGCCAGCAACAGATCATAAGAAGTCCTTTAGTCCAGTCACGCAACCCACAGAATCAGGTCATACTGCAGCAGCAGATAATGCAGACCCAACAACAAGCCATGATCAACAACCAACAGGCAAACAGTCCTCAACACTCCTTACAACAACCACAACAGATTCTACAGCAATCACTTGGTCAAGGCCAGACTATAAGTCAGACACACCATCAGATACTGGTCCAGAAGCAGCAATTGCTAAGCAGCGGTGGACAACAACAGATTGTTCAGGCACCGCAGCAGGTCTTGATAAACCAGCATACCGGCCAGCAACAAATTCTGGTCCACAGCAATCAACAGGTCACTTTACAAGGCAATCAGCAGATTGTATCTCAGGGCCAGATAGTCCAGGGTGGTCAGATCATAAACCAGGGGCAGCAATTAATCACCCAAGGGTCACAGCAGGTGCTGTCACAAGGAGGACAGCATGTTATTACTCAACAAGGCCAGCAGCATCAAGTTGTTATTGCTCAGCCTAACCAGATTGTAGGACAATCTAATCAGATAATTGGTCAGAATCAGGGTCAGGTGTTGTCTCAAGTGCCACAGTCACCAGGAGCCCCACAGTTGTCTGGAGTCCAGCAGATCATCACTCATGGCGGGACACAGCAGATAGTGTCTCCAGGGGGTCAACAGATAGTTCAGGGGCAAAATGTGTCATGGCAACAACAGCAGTATTTGCAGCAGAGACAGCAGATTGGGCAACCTGGTGCTGTCGGACCGAGGGTAAGTGATTAAATTTACTTTTAACAAATTGATTATGTAGGTGTTTATTGTTTTGTTTTTTACTTTCGACGGTATCAATCAACTATCAATCTCCCTTTCCGTTTCCAATTGAAATAAATAAAGCGAAATTGCTTGTCCATTATTTTCCATGGAAATGCATGAAATCATCGGAACATTAGAACTGTCTTCTTTTATAGTTCTTGACCTCTTGGAAGTTCAACATTTAACCACAAAAATGTATTACTTACTTTGCTGTGCAATACCTACTAATTGGGTAATAGGCGGCGACCGCCCAGCCATTCATTACCCTTGGTCGCAACCCCCAGGTGCAATGGTCGTCTAGCGGCGGCGGCCGGCAGCTCATACACCTGGATGCGCAGACGCACCTGCAGCTGCAGCAGATGGACCCGAAGCAGCGCGCGCTGTTCGTAGCGCAGCTCCAGAAGCGAAGGCAGCTTAATATACAGAGGGCGCAGGCTTTGGCGCAACAGCAAGTAGGTTGACCCAGTGACTCTGGTCTATCATCATCAAATGTCTAATAAATGTAGCCCATTAATGTTCCCACTTTTCCATGTTCCCAATTGCCTTCGCCCGGATATGAGTAAGATTGAGCGATACTAAATCACTCTGGCTCAGTGTGGGTTGTTGCAGGGGTTCTACGACTTCTACTATCAACTAGCGATAGTTGTAGCACACTTGCATCTCCTGCGTGAGAAGCAAGTGTGAAACCCAACTTGACCATGGAGCCCTCTATCAACATCGGCAAGTTGTAACTGTCTCCTCCTTTTTGTACCAACTTATCCGGACTAATGCCAATAGAATCCAGAATGAATTCTAATACAACACATCATCACTGCACATCACACATCATATCAGCTCACTGCTTGACATAGCCTTCTTTTCCACAGCACGCCCAATGACTTGCGGCAAATATCATTATTGCCAGTATTCACCCAGTTGTCTTTTGTGCTGGCTTCAAAATCTCGAATCAATAGTCTGAATTTCGACTGTAATTTACTGCAATCCCATTGGAGTTTTTTACTAACCCAAAAAATGAGAAGTATAGCAGGATTCTCTGTGGCCAGAATTTGTTAGCTGTTTCCCTAATATGATGTCACTTTGTCGTTGGTTTTCCCGACTGACCCGCCATTTTCCCTGCAGCCCGGAGTACCGGTATCGCCGGGCGCGCCCGTCGTGCCGGGCGCCCCGCAGAGCGTCACCTTCATACGGAGTCAGCTGCCGCCGGGGCTATCGCAACAACAGCAGGTACATATGATATGAGCGCATATCATTCATCCTTTTACGTGTTTCAATTGGGCGCCGGCATATGTGCTGTGAATTATTCCCACCACTCAACTACCGCAGGAGCCCAGATACAGTGTTGGTCACATAATTAAAGGCACCCCTTATTGAACACCTAAAAGAATATTATGATATTACCGTTAGCTAAAATAGGTATGTAAAATCTAGTGTAATTGTTATAAAACCTTACACGACGTTGTATTCTTAAAATGTTGGACAAAAAATACCTTTTGACGGTTGGTGACCACTTCTGGTTTTGACCATTTCGGGATTTGACCACTTTTGGTTTTGACCACTCTAGATTCTGGTTTTGACCACTTCTGGATTTGACCACTTCTTGTATTGACTACTTCTGGGTTTGACCCTTTAATGACCACTTCCCTAAAAAGTCCACATTCTCCCTTGAAGACTACATTACCATAAGGCCGTCGAGAGCTGTCATGTCTCCATACATACCAGTGGCCTAGGAACAGAAGTTTCCGAGATATCAGGCCCCCGATTTTACTAATCACAATTCTCACAAGCCTATCGGCAGCCTTTCGCAAGCATCGCTTGACGGAAGAGAGAAGCCTCACACAGGATCCCTCCTCCGTCAAGCGATGCTTGCGATAGGCCGCCGATAGGCTTGTGATTAGTAGCATCGGGGCCCAGTTTTTTGTTTGACAGTTATCATCCGACATGAAGAAATATTTGAATAACTTGCAACGAATTAATTATAAATCCCTCCTATTATAACTGTATTGTATGTATTGTGTTGTATTACGTACGCAAAAAAGTAGCCAAGTGCGAGTCGGACTCGCTCATGAAGGGTCCCGTAGTAGAAAGTGGAAGTTACTCAATTTACATACCTTGAAACACCTAGCCAAAATATCACTATCAATCTTCACCAGCAAATAATTACTTTGTTTTTCATAGTGTTTGTATGAATGACAAAGTTATATTTGCGGTTTTTAATAACTGATATATAATATCTATCATTGTGAGAATGTGGACTTTTTGGGAAAGTGGTCATTATGGGGTCAAATCCATAAGTGGTCAAAACAAGAAGTGGTCAAATCCAGAAGTGGTCAAAACAAGAAGTGGTCAAATCCAGAAGTGGTCACAATCAGAATTGCTCAAATCTAGAAGAGGTCAAAACCAGAAGTGGTCACCAACCGTCAAAAGGAAAAAAATGTTGTGTTTGGATAGTAGTTTAGACACTGCTAACTGTGGGTACCTAACACAAACTTTTATAACATACTTGTAGCTGGCCAGCTAATTAAAGACAATAAAATCTGTGTTCTAAATTTTAAAAAAGAAAAGAAAACTACATCGATATTACATAAAAAAACGTAACTTTTTTTCTTAAAATTATTAAGTTTTAAAGCAATCAATATGGAAAACAACATAACTTGCGATTCATTCACTAGGAAGATTATTTTGAATTTCATAAGAAAGGTTGGTCTTACAGAAAAATTGCAAACCACTTGAACTGTCTAAGGACATGGTTATGAATTCTATAAGAATTCTATTTCAAGAATTCCAACACGACCGAAAACGTACCTAGAAAACCGAGACCAAGGCAAACTAGCGAGAAACAGTTAGAGGAGGCCTGTGCCCAAAGGCACACCGAATTAAGGGACACCGTATAACCGATAAGAAACGATAAAACGTAAAATGTGAATAATTGAAAACCAGAATTTGGAATAAAAGATGATATATTATTATGAGAGGAACTTGTACGGAAGAGTCGCGTTACGGAAAGTTTTTTTTTCTTCATTTTATAATATTTTTGTGCTAACGTGCAATCACTGCGTATACTTTAAGCAGTTCTTGTGCATGATTAAGTGGCGTGGTACGTAATCCCTTCCATTGTCGGGTTGCATAATAAGTTTGGGTTAGACAGCGTCCCATACATGCTTCCTCTTCAGCCGTCTTATAGTTGGGGGAGCACCCAGTGCTGAGGCAAGCTCGTTTTGGTGGCGGTTAATCCTTCCCTCACAGGTTTTGGTCTTGCGATTAACTTCTTCCTTGACATCCGTAGGTACTCGTGTACTTCATCGTTTTTGGTGAACCATGAAGAATGGTTTTGAGGACGTAGTTCTGATGTCGTTGAAGGATTTCCATATTGGAGTGACTTGCTTTTCCCCACAGCTGTATCCCAGACTGGCTTCAGTATCGATTTGTAGATGAGCAATTTATTGTTAACCGACAGCCGAGACTGCCGACTCATGAGCCTCTGGAGGGACCGACTTCTGTGGTTCACTTCGTCTCTTTATTCTATATGTGCTATATCCAAGTTGTCCTCTGTCCCAAGTCGAAACCAAGTTTACAACCGTCTTATGTGGTAGAACATCTTCACCAAGTTTTACTGATGGGCAATCGCCTTTCCTCAATGTGAAAATGATGTGGTTTGATTTGCTTACACTAGCTTTAATTCTCCACTTATTCATCCAGCTATGCACTTTATCTCGATGCTTCTGTAGGGTGTTTGATGATGTCTCTGGGTTCTTGCTAGAGGTCAACAAAGCAGTATCGTCTGCGAAAGTAGCTGTATCACAGTTTAAAGTGTCGGAAAAGTCTCGGAAAGTGTTACTTTAGAAAAATCTAAATGTTAGGCAAGATTAGCGTTTACTAAAAAATATGAACACTGGACTGAATGAGAGTGGTAGCATGTGCTTTTTTCTAACAAAACAAAAATTAATATGATTAGTTCTGACGGAAAACAATATGTTAGAAGCCTCCCGAACAAAGAAATGGATCCAAAGTATACCAAGAAAGTAATCAAACATGGGGGCGGAAATATCAAAGTGTGGGGCTGTTTTTCAGGACTTGGTATTGGACCTGTCAGGAAAATATAGCAATTTTACCTGAAAATTAAATGTTATTTATTTATTTATTTATTTATTTATATAAGGCACATCAACAATACAAACACGAACACAGAAAGACAATATTACAAAAAAAAAACAATACAAGAGTTTGCATCAATTATAGATGCGCACAGCATTGTCAACAATCAAATCATTTTAAAAACTACAGTGGTAAAATTCAAATTAATTGTTTTAAAAATATACAATAAAAGACATAAGTTATGTTATAAAACACAACATAAACAAGAAATGGTTACACAGAAAATTTAAACAAATATATTCACAGAAAATTTAAATAAAATATTTAAACAAAAGTAGATAATGTAAAAAAACGCGACTATGTGCGTTGGCCAACGATAAGCTTGCGCTTCAAACACCCTATGCTGTTACAGAAGATATCTAGATTGTAAGGTATCTATATTTCATTATAAGGCATCCTCGTTAGAGGTGCGTGTTCGCCCAGGTTAGTTCTGAATCTAGGTATTTTAAAAGTGTCCAGACACACTCGCCGCGCGTTAATGCGGGGTACAGAAAGTACTACCCTTTCTAGCACGTCTTGACATTGGACTTGGCCATTTAATATATTGTGTAGAAAGGATAGGTCAAGCATTCGCCTGCGATCAGATAAGGAAGTCATTTTAAAAAAGGAGAGCCTTTGCTCATAGCTGTCCTTATGACTGATCCCAGACGAGATGAAAGCAAGGTGCCTTGTAAATGATCTCTGGATGGTTTCTAATCGCTCCGTGTGAACGTTATATACTGGGTTCCAAATAACACTGGCAAATTCCAGAATGCTGCGCACGAGAGCGTTAAATAGGCAGAGTTTAGAACTGATTTTCTTGAACTCCTTCGTGGCGCGCTTCAGAAACCCCAGCATTTTAGCAGCTCTGCTAACTAAGCTTATCGTAATGCGGAACGAAAGTAAGCTTGGAATCCAGAATAACACCGAGATCGCGAATCTGATCGACTTCCTCAATACTGTCGTTATCGATCCTGTAATTAGACAAGGTAGGTTTCTTCTTACGTGTGAATCGAATAAACTGGCATTTAGAAGTGTTCAGAACCATATTGTTGTTAAGACACCATTGGTGTACGCGGTCTAAATCATCTTGGAGTAAACGAACATGTTATTATACATACTTACCTGGCTTTAAGCCTAATATTGAGAGAGTAGCATACTTGAATTCCTTTCCGGTGCGACGAATTTAGCCCCAAACAGCTCACTTCCTGTTTAAAACTCCTAAAATACATGTCATATCCGTTTGGAACCTCAGCAACATTGCGCGCGTAAAGTTTCAGAAATGGCGGCAATTGTAGCCAGCGTTATTGCGCGCGCGCTCAATTTTCAGGTCATTGGCAACTCAATAAAAAGCTGATCGTGTCTAAGAATGTTGATGAAGATATTTAATAAAAACATTGTAAAACATTTTTGTGTTATTTTAAAATAAAAACCCCACTGCAAAGTAACGAAAAAGCTAAAATCAAGTCTAGTGTTGGTAGCCGGCGGGCCCTTATTTTCTGTGGGGTTGGTTGTGGGTAAGCATTGTATAGATAGGTAGAAAGGGCTTATTAAGACCTTTCATTTGATACCCCACATTATAGGATTCGATTTTTTTGATATTTTGATATCATGATAACGAATACATTACAATGATAACTGAAAAATCTAAATCGGTCGATTAGTTTAGAAGGTAGAGTGGAATAATGAAACGTATATACAAGAAAAATGTAAAAAATCGTACCTTTTTCATTTGGTCATAACTTTTTACTGAGTGAATATTTTTGGATGCGGTCTTCTTATAATGATTTAGTAAGCAGTGATCCTTTTTATGACATAGGTCTCATTGGTGGTGGAAATTTGGACCAAGCTCCATACATTTTTGCCCATTGTCCTTTATATTAATGTCCTGAGAGACTCGAGGACTGTCATCAGCTCCTTTTGGATATTATACTGAAAAGTGCATTCTTACAGCCACTTACCTAGTGAATTATGAAGACCTGCGCGGTCCAGTGACACGTAGGTCATTTGTGAGAAGTAATGTAGATAACTTCTCTATAAGGCTCCGACAATATCCTGGTGGATAACTGTCTGAATAATATTAGCAGACTATATCTTTGGATAATGAATCTGAAAGGTGACTGCTACAATGATAATTGTCTGAAGCAGTGAAGTAGGCATATTCCCGACCATATACTGCCGGATTGATGAAAGTAGTCGGGTTGAAAAACGACGGCTCTGTTAGATTGTAACGTGTTGTTATATTAGGGGTTGGAGGAGATCAGCTAGGTAGGTACTCAAAGTTCTTTAACAATGTGTTTTAACTTATTTTAACTTAACGTTTACCCTTTGAGTATTGTATTATATAGATAGCCGGTCCTCCAGCCACATACCTAATGTTTAGAACTCCCTTTAATCCCTTTAAAGCAGCAGCGCTAAAATGGAAATTATTGATTTCAAAGTAAAGAAAGTTACATAAAGTAATTAGTATAAATGGAATATAAAATAGTGTTGATGTCACGTAAATGAGTAAAACGTTACAATAAAACTGTAGGAAAATTGTTTGCCTCCACTCTGTCCGCCTCGTTCTACCAACATCAGGCGATGTTTCTGTATGAAAATGTCGCTTTGAACCTTGCACAGATGGAAACGTTGCAGAGACTGAGTTAGATCTCAAGTTTCGCCGGGATACTAGAAATGCACGACAACCAGCCATCAGATATCTTTGCGCAAGATGTTTAATTGAACAGTCTCGCATAGACTGATTCATTTCATACTCACATGAGCGTTTAGTAGCGATGTCCCCTTACGCGCAGGCACTACCGGCATAACCGCGAACGGCTGCCATAACTGCATGTCAATGTCGCTTTAAACCTTGCAGGTGGACTAAGTTGCAGAAACTGTATCAGCGGTATCTTACCATCGAAGATTGATCAACAGGTCACTTCACGCGGGATTTTCAATTTCTCTGTAGCCAAGCCGCGCTGATTGGTGTACTCATGGCGCTCAGACTGGGCTGCGGTACCAACACGTGGCTGCCGCTCGTAGTCGCCGCGTCGTCGTTCGCCTCCTGACTCCCCTCCGCGCACGCACCAGCCTTGCGCAGGCTGGCGGCCCGGAGCCGGCTCCGGGCGGCGGGGGCGCGTCACCGCTGCGCGCGGGCGGTATAACCATGGGCGGTCACTACGTTCCCGCCAAGTATGATTGCCATCGAAGGACTCGGCGCACTCGAGTTCAATGAACCCTAGCACAGAAAAATAAAAGTTTGTAACTTTTCTTTGTTTCGAACGGCAAATACCTAACCTGATTGGATTGGATTTACTTATGATTTTCTCAGCGTGAGATTCGGATGAATGCAATGTTTGTACTTTCGAGGGTAGTTACAAATAGCTACTTATAAATATCACTCCTATATCAAAGGGAGTGATATTCCTATCAAATTCAATGTCAGAATCGAGATTGTGTGAGTTACTAAACATTGCATCACTCGATCGGTTTAGCATACGATCATGCATTGCCGAGATGTTACTAGCTGAATCTTGGAACGATTTTTCCGGATTACTTGTCCTTGAATTCTTTCTTACTCCCCCGATGTCTTCTCCTCCGGCTGCTCCTCCTCTCCGGAGACGTGGAAGTGGAACTGCTGTAGCGATCACTCCTCGATGATTCACTACGCGGGGCTATTTACCGCGGTTTTTATTAAACGGATTATTTTTTGCTGTTACACTGAACAATTAACACTATAACCGTAACAAAATTCCAAGGATATTTCGAAAAGTAACTTGGAATATTTTCAAATTTGTTAAACGCGTGCGCACGGAAAGAAATCCAAAACGCCAATGACCTGAAAATTGAGCGCGCGCAATAACGCTGGCTACAATTGCCGCCATTTCTGAAACTTTACGCGCGCAATGTTGCTGAGGTTCCAAACGGATATGACATGTATTTTAGGAGTTTTAAACAGGAAGTGAGCTGTTTAGGGCTAAATTTGTCGCACCGGAAAGGAAGTCAAGTATGCTACTCTCTCAATATTAGGCTTAAAGCCAGGTAACGTCAGGTATAATAGAAGGCTACTTGGATAAATTCCAGTACAAGAATATATTATAACAAGCCATGCTGCCCTATGCTGAGCAAATTTTACCGGTTATTTGGACTTTCCTACAGGATAATGATCCGAAACACTCTGAAAAAGTAGTAAAAGACTTCTTAAGGAACCAGTGGATTAGCCCCCGTGCAGTGTGGATTTAAATCCAATAGAAAATTGTGGTACCAGGTAGAGACATGGGCGACAAAGCGGACATTAAACGTCGATCAACATTACACAGCTTTTATAGAAGCATGGGAGCAAATTCCGGTGGTAGCTTGTACAAAATTAATTGCTTCCATGCCCAAGAGATGCCGAGCTGTCCTTTCTGCCAAAGGACATGCGACCAAATATTGATACATACCGGAATGTTTTATGAAAGTGTTAGGAATTCCGTGGAATAAAGATAATTTCAATAATAACATATTTTTAATATCTTCTAAGCAAATGGAGTGTCTTTAATCATATGGCCATATCTTTGTTATGTTGATACTGTTTGCAATTAGGATAAACTGAATAAATGATTAGTTACAGACAAGTTTTGTTGATTGTTTTAACATTTCACAATACTTACACAATTATTTTTAAATTGTGTTCCAATAGTCTTATGAAAATATGGAGAGAAACGGCTTATATAGTTATTTTTATATGCATTCAGTGTTTAATTATATGACCACCACTGTATAAGACATTGATCATTGTTCGCTAAAAATAAAGGACAATGCTACGAATGTATAAAAAAAACCCAGGCCCGGCGCAAACGAAACTTAACTCAAATAATAGGTATAATTGAGTAATAAAATAATCCATGGAAGTCATGATCGAAATCGATGGCTAGGTGCGCGAAATTGCTATTCGAGTTATAAAAGGCGTCATACTAATATTTTAATAGAACTAACAATACTTTTACCATAATTATATTAAAAATCAGCTCTGATTAGGTCAGTGCAGTTGTCACATGCCGTGCTATGATAAAAAAAACAAACACTTACCTACCATGTCGTTAAAATCCCAGTCAGAAAAAAAACAATTAAGTATATTAAAAAATATGATCATTTATTCATTCGTCAGTAGGTTGGTCCAGGTCTAATACTATATGGTCCAAAAATGATGCTGGGTGATTGAATTGCTCTTGATATCTAGCCCATCCTAAGTAATAGAGTATACTCATGACATGGGCACAGCAGCCCAGTGTTCTTCGTCCATGAATGCAGGAGTAGTAGGATCCGGATATACCATTTCTGCCATTTTCTCTTTTATGAAAAATGTATGTGTAATAAGTCTTGTTTCTCACATGCCTCGATGGTATGCGACACCTTATTAGTTGTCGGCATTAATGAGGATAATCTCAGGATGACGATAAACTTCCAGTCCATAAACGCCTGTTTGTTTGATGTGCTCACTGCAATAAGAGCGAGCGATTTTTAAATGATAGGTACCCACGGCAAATAAAATAAAATCGTCTTGGGTCAATCTTGGGAAGTCTGCCAATTCAGGATTGTCGACCTGCATTCTTATAAATGCAATTCTCTGTCGATTTAAATTCTGGCCAAGTATGTACTCACTTAACTGATTCTGATCATTTACATTATTTAGTATATCAATGAATTGGTCTGTGTACTTGTTGTCCTCGTAAGGATTTTGGTAACAATTGATCAAGGCAGCGGAAATCTTTCATGGTATTTCGTAATGCGGGATTAAACATTTTATGCCTAAATATTTTAAAGTCACGCTTAAATCGACCATTTATGTATGGTCTCCACGACCCATCTGCATAGTGTGACTCTTCGTGATTTGTTTGCCTGTTCAGTTGTCAGCTGACTTTCTCCATGTGGTGTAGATAGAGGCATGTGTGCAATATATCCATATGATTCAAATACAGGAATGCTGTCTCGAAATCCTCTATCTAAAATAAAAACGTCACCTTCTTCTAAAAAATAATTAATAGGAGCTTCTTCCCTAGGGCCGTCGTGGTTTTGTAGAATCTGCTGCATTATTGAAGCATCTGAGGTCTTTGCATCATAAAGCCCTGTTACATCTAGAATGTATCCGTCTCCGCAGACCATCATAAAAGGCTTAATTAGGTTTTGATATTTATGCAAGCTGAAACTATTCCTTTGAAAGAGAAAGTTCGAGCTCTTTTGAATGAATAAATATGTACCATCACAAATTAAAATCGCCTTAAGCTCACCATTGCCAAAAATATGGTTTGTCACACAGACTTGAATAGTAGGGACAGGGCACGGAGCGCTTGAAAGTGTCGCTACAAAAACAGTACAAAATCGGGAAAATTGTACTGTTTGCAATCAGTCGCGCTTGGACGGTGACAGCCGATTGACATATCGGCAGCAAAAACGAAAATGGTGAACTGCGACGTAAAAAGGTGTATATCATACCCAAATCGCAAAACACAAAAACAGGGAGTGTCGTATCACAAGTAAGTATTATATTTTCAATTGCTATTGGCTTTAAATTGATTATCTATAAAATATTGTTCTCGAAAAAATCCTCAAACGAAAATCAACCATTCGACTGACGTAACTTTGTAGCGACGCGCGACGCACAGTGAAACTGCCCGCTTCCTATATTTGAAAAACGATCCGATTTGGTTATTTTTCTATTCCTAATGTCAAGATTACTATTCGTAATGTCATTTGGTTACCCCCCCCCCCCCTTTACTTGTAAATTAAAATCAAGATCTTAAATTCCAAGTCACGCTACTAATGTGTATCTGTGAGCTTACATCCTCTTTCATAATTTAACGGCAAAGACAAAAATTAATATGCCTATTTAATTATGTTTCAACTTTTTATTAATTAACCATGAGGTAATTGCGTGAGACCTCGCCCCTTAAGTAAAATTTTAGCTAGATATATTTTATTTCTACTCCTAATCACCGATTAAAAGTCACCGGGTATTTGAGAGTTATCCGTAGATCAACTTTCCTAATATTGTGTCTATACACACAAATCGGAACGTGACCGACCGTGACGCCGTTACAATTTTTCGTACTGTCTTGGTTCCGACGAATTCCGACAGGGGCGCTATTTTTCTTAGCCTCAAAATGGTAAGAAATTTAGTACGGGAAGGCCTATCCTTAGTATTTATATCGATGGTTTGTCAACACTTTATTTCTCTCTATGACTTCGTCACGAGTAATGTGATTTAGTCTCAAATGTCTGGGAACAAAATCAATGATCAGACATCTTCTAGTTAAATGGACTTTCTTATCAATATATTGCCTTGAATTTTTGAAAAGGGTATTTAATCGTGTGCTTGGTTCTGCTGTCCTTATTTTACTCAGATAAATGGCTAAGTCTGCACGTGGTGTTCTTGAACGTCTCTGCAAGCTTGGTACTTGATCAAACAAGTGATTGAACTGAATGTGACTCAAGCCAGTCCAGAAGTGTAGATCTTCCTCTGTTATATCTTGAATATATTCAAAATCCAGATGAGTTATATTTTATAAAGCTAAAACATACATGTCTCTCATATGTAGATAACTCTCTGCATTGAAATCAAAACGACGGCCGCGTCTCAGTCCTTCAGATATATCGTCAAAACCCATGTTATACAAATGATTTTGACATATTCGTGCAAGTGGGGGTATGAGCAAGTTGCAATAACTCATAAGGTATACTTTTATACTGTTAGGCAATTGACGGAGTTGCAAGTTATAGCAGTCGTCTATCATACAACGCCGTGATGTATTTGCTGCCCTACTAAAACCTGGAACGGGCATTGCTACGGCAGCTTGAAGGGCAGGAGGGGCAGGTTGAGGTGCTGGATACTGTACAGCCTGATTGGTCGATCTTGTGCCGTCAAATGGTATCTGCAACAATAAAAACATATTATGTAATTACAAATCACAGACATTTCGATGAAAGAAAACATCGATAATTACTGATATCTGTATCTGATAAGTAGCTGTAGGTAGGTGATATGTTTATACGGACTCACCTCTTGTGGCGGTTGTATATCCCGTATAATCCACAAAAACTCGCCGCGTTTCAAAAAAACGTCGAGAGAGAATATGTCTTCGAAGCCGTCTCAGTGGACGATTACACGTTAAACAAGTATCCATTTTCAACAACCAATCAAAAAGCGTGCTCGGAATCCAAAAACGTAGCACAGTAGTCAAAAAATCATATAATAGATATAAATAACATGTAAAGTTACGAAACACAAGGAACGCAGTAACCACTCAACCGCCTGTCGAAAGTCCACGGCCCGCGATTCTCAATCTACCCACATCGAGATGAAGGTATGAAAAAACATAAGTATGGAAAATGGGTCTTGTCGTCCGTTGGGCGGTTGAGTGGGCATCAATTCTATGTACGAACCATATTTTACCCCCTGCGCCCGCGTCGTAACCTGACGACAAATAGACCGAGTCTACATAGAACAGAAAGGCATTTACGAGCTCCAAAAATGTATGAGCGAGACGTATAGAATCTTACAGCATGCGATAGTAATAATAACTTCAAACTTCAACGTTTAAACTGCATTAATACATTAATTAAATAAATATTAGTATGACGCCTGTAAAAACTCGAATACCAATTTCGCGCACTTAGCCATCGATTTCGATCATGACTCCCATGGGTTATTTTATTACTCAATTATACCAATTATTTGAGTTAAGTTTTGTTTGCGCCGGGCCTGGGTTTTTTTTAACATTCTCCTTTAATCTAATAATTTACGTCCCTAGTTCGCTAGAAGAATACTCTCGTTAGTAATAAATAACATCGCCTTTATAGTCAAATAGTCAAAGTACTTTATTACTGTAAATGTAGATATCTCTACATATACTTAGCAAACGTCATTTTTTGCCTCTTCTCTACATTGGACCACTGTGGGAGAAGCAGGGCGTAGAAACTCTCACAGATTTATTTTTAGATCTCTTTTAAAAATAGGTTGTGCTTAACTAATACAAATATGAAAAATTTAATTGTTATGATTAATAAGCAGGAATAAATAATTACAAAATTATTAACAGCAAGGTCTGTGTTGAGCCAGATTAACCCCATACAGTCCTGTCATTTAAGTAATCTTGAACATTGTAATATCCCTTTTTCGACAAAGTCGCTTTAACATGCTTTTTAAATTGCTCAAATGGCAATTTCAAAATCTCCAGAGGTATCTTATTGTAGTAGAGAATGCACTGACCCTTGAAAGAATTGCTAACCTTCGCGAGTCTAAAACGGGGCGCACATAGTCTGTGATTATTTCTTAGGTTAACATTATAGCTGTCGCTAAGTTTGGAAAATGTTGTAAGGTTCTTGCGTACATACATTATATTTTCGAAAATAAATTGACTAGCTACTGTAAGTATGTCAATTTCTTTAAAAAGCTCTCTTAAGGAGTCTGTTCGTTTTAAATTATAAATTGCTCGAATAGCTCTTTTCTGTAAAATAAAAATAGTTTGAATATCCGCTGCTTTCCCCCACAACAAGATACCATAGGACATCACACTATGAAAGTAACTAAAATATACTAGCCTAGATGTAGCCACATCCGTGCTTTGTCTGATGTTCCTAACAGCGTAAGCCGCAGAACTTAATTTACCAGCCAATTTATCTATGTGGGGTCCCCACTGCAATTTGGTATCAATGGTTATTCCAAGAAACTTCGTATCATTTACCAATTCTATGGTGCTGTTGTCTAACACCAAACTGGTCTCAACTTGCCTGACATTTGGAAGTGAGAATTCGATACACTTGGTTTTACCAGCGTTTAACAATAAATTATTAACTGTGAACCAATTCAAGGTTAAAGACAATACACCATTAACATCATCAAAATCTCCTTTTTGTCTTTCAATTTTGAAGACCATTGAAGTATCATCAGCAAACAACACTATGTCAGTTAATTTCTCCACCATGAAAGGCAGATCATTAATATATACCAGGAATAAGAAAGGGCCTAATATGGAACCTTGTGGAACGCCAATTTTAACACCCGATCCATCAGATTTTACGCCGTTAACTTCTGCCTTTTGAATTCTATTGCTTAGGTATGATCTTAGTAGATCCAACGCTTTATTTCTAACTCCGTAATGATTTAATTTAATTAATAGCGTATTATGATCAACACAATCAAATGCCTTCGACAGGTCGCAAAAAACTCCGATAGCACCCTGTGCGGCCTCCCATGCAGAATAAATATGAGATACAAGGGTAATACCTGCATCCGTAGTCGATTTACCCCTGGTGAAACCATATTGTTTAGCGTGGAGTTGTTTTGTACGGTTGAAGTGTGAGAGCATTTGATTGAGTATAATCTTTTCAAATATTTTACTTAGTGTTGGAAGAACAGATATTGGTCTTAAATTTGAAGGATCGCCCTTATCTCCCGATTTGAACAGCGGTATAAGTTTACTGTGTTTCATGAGGTCTGGAAAAGCCCCATCGTCAACACATTTATTGAATGTATAAGCTAAGTTTGGGGCTATAACTAGAATTACTGAACCAATGACTTTGACTGATATACCCCACAGGTCTTCCGTATTTTTTAAGTTAAGTAATTTAAACGTTTTGACAATGTCCTGGGGATATACATGATGAAATTTTAAATATACATTACTGACGCTAGTGTTATTTTTTAATAAAGTCTCTGCTTCAAATGGAGATGAATTAAGACGGGCCGTTGTGAGTACGGGTACATTGGTGAAGAATGTTTCAAAAGCTCGAGCAACATCAGCGTTGGATTTAACAACATCATCACCTATCTTTAGGCAGAAATCACTGTCCCTTGGTATAACTTTACCAGTTTCGCGGTTTATTATTTGTCAAACTGTTTTCATTCTATTA
The DNA here is from genome assembly GCA_949825045.1 of Argyresthia goedartella. Taxonomy (NCBI): domain Eukaryota; kingdom Metazoa; phylum Arthropoda; class Insecta; order Lepidoptera; family Argyresthiidae; genus Argyresthia; species Argyresthia goedartella. The sequence continues at coordinate 19,371,601 of OX463828.1, forward strand.
TTTGAATTTTGAATTTTTCTATTAATGTGTAAAGTTTTTGCAGTTCTACAAACCAACTTGAAAGTTTTGGAATATTTTTTAACATAGTCATGAAATTTTCGATCAAAGTTATAGGTTTTTTGATCTTTGTACATTTACTATCTATCACATATTCTATGTTCTGCTTATGTGTAGTATAATAAATAAATAACAATGAATCTGTGGTGACGTCGCAGGTTCAATGGCTGCAGCAGCAAGGTGCGCGTACGACAACGATCCCCGCCGCGTCGCCCGCGCAGCCCCCGCAGTCGCCTGGTCAGTTCTAGAATAACACCGCTGTTGGCGTGCTCTTGATTTTAGTCTAGGCAGACGCTTCCTGAACAATCTTATAACTTGATGTATCACTTCAATTCAAAAACTTATATTTCGAATCACGAAGGTAGCAACAAGAGACACATCACACAAGAAATATGCACATTTAATTAAACAAATAAATAAACTCTTAATAATAGTAGTTTATGTGACTGTTACATAATGGAGGGCATCAATACTCGAGAGTGGGTTTATGAAACGAGCCGAAGGCGAGTTTCATAATAATATCACTCGAGAGTTTTAATGCCTAATTATGTACAGTTACATGCACTAGTTTATCTACACATATATCATAAGCTCTCTTTGATGTGATCAGGAACCGCATGTTCGACCGGCATTGTGGCATTGATCATTGCTCAGCACTTGTTTAGCTTGTTCAGTAGTACCATCTTCACAGACAAACTAGGGGCGGCACGCAGGGGGGCGTCGGCGTTCGGAATTTGAATGTCATAATTTGACAAATTTTTGTCCATTATAATCATAATGTACAAATTTTCAGATAAGAAATGAGTTTTTACCAAATAGTTTTACATTATGCTGGTCTTAAAGTGCGGTTTTTAGACGCAGTAAAGAGGGTTTATGATACGTGTTTAGATAAAATAAATTAAAAAAGCCTCAAAGGTTGGCAAGACTATCCAACTCACATTCACCGGCCCCTCACATTCAAGTTAGAAGTCATGTGAAGTAGTTCCTAGTTTCTGAGGATCGGACAGCCCAGTGTACCTGCAGACATGGCCAGAATGCTGTTGGCGCTGTCCCGCACGCGGCACGTCAGGGACGCCGCCCTTGCTCGTCTTAAGTCATAGGTGTGCGTCCATGCGAACATCGCTGGTGCACTGCATACCCCGACAGCTTCGTGAAACCATTATTGTAGTGGATGCGAAGGGCGCTGTACGACCACTGCTGCGGGTCTTCCAAAGAGCACACGTGCGAAAAGACTAACAAAACGCTGTTTACATTTTACAAAGTTATTTTGACAACTCAAGGGTTTGAACAACGTACACCGAGTCGCCACCGCCCTTCGCTCCCTTTCAATATCGAGATCATCAGACAGATCTTCAGCAACAAGCTGACACAGATATTTGCAAACAGTGTATCGCATTGCTGAGCCTGGTCAAGGAGGCTTTAGTTAGACTATTAGAGGGGCTTTAACTAAACACATTAAATCAGCAAGGATTTATTGACACATTTGAGTTGCTTAACAAAACAAACACAACAACTAAGCCTCTGCCACCCCGCATTGGTAAAGGGGTGATTCTCTGCCTACCATGGGAGAGGTCCCGGGTTCGATCCCCGGCTGGGGAAACAGAAAAAAATATGTGTGTTACGTCGCTGTTTCTGGTTCCCATGACACAGGGTGTCCAAGTGTGGAGCCAGAAGCAATGTATGTGCCTGTTTGTAAAATGTAAATGTATTGTAATGTTGTATTTGTTTGTTTGAGTTACCTTATTTATATTCTTGTTCAAGTGGTGCTTGTAGCATGGACATGTGCAATAAAAGAGGGCTAGATTTAATCGCACATCAACAATACTGATTTGCACAGCAAAAAAGGAACAACAAAAACACTTTTTATATTTTAAATATTTTATCTACACACATATCATAAACCCTCTTTACTGCGTACAAAAACCGCACGTTACGATCAGCATAATGTTAAACTACTTGGTAAAAACTTATTTCTTATCTGAAAAATTACACATTATCATAATGTGTAATTTTTCTACATATTATGACATTCAAATTTCGAACGCCGACGCCCGCCTGCTTGCCGCCCCTAGTTTGTCTGTGAAGTTGGTACTGACATTCAAATTTCGAACGCCGACGCCCGCCTGCGTGAAGTTAGTACTAAAGAACAAGCTAAACAACTGCAGAGCCACAATGCCGGTCAAACATGCGATTCCTGAACACATCAAAGAGAGCTTATGATATGTGTGTAAATAAACTAGTGTATGTAACTGTACATAATTAGGCATTAAAACTCTCGAGTGATATTATTATGAAACGAGCCGAACTCGAGTATTAATGCCCTCCATTATGTAGCAGTCACATAAACTACTATTATGTGTGCTTAAGTTTGTTTTAAGTATCTTTTGTTGTTCTTACATGTTCAACCGAACACGAAGGATAAAGGGTAAAGGGGGCTTCGCTTCGCTCACCCCCTTTACCCTTCACCTATGCTACCGCAGCATTTGGCCCTGATATTTGCTGTGCAAATCAGTATTTTTGATGTGCAGTTTAAAAGAGAACCCACCACAGATTGGCATTTCCTTAAAATATCCTGAGTACGTTTTGACTCAGTAAACGTACTGTTTGCGTGTACATACCACGTTTCTATGTATTTTTATTCTAAAGCTGAATTTCTGTATTCACCTCATTCGCAAGTTTATTTAAATCGCGCTAACACCTCATACATACTTATCAGCTATCCACGATACGGGCCACCTCATATGGCATGCCGACATTATAATTTCAAAGTGTTATCTAACGCTCGGACCATATCATAAATTTCGCTGCATCAGTATTCTTCCGATCTCATAGTTGTAGGCTTATCTGGGTTTTTTCGTGTTCAATCTTTTGTTTTTATTTTTAAGTGCACCAAATGCGTTGTGATCTAGGCCGTGAACCAAGTTCGATAATGGAATGTAAGCTTTTTTGTGATTTTTGTATAAATGAGTTGATTTTGATAATTTCGTATCATTTTGCTTCCGCCACTAACATGTCTGTGCTTTATTTCTAACCCTGCATGCAAACCTAAATAAGCATAGTTTTACCATATTTAGCACTGCTGGGGCCCATTCAGAAAACTATTTTCTTTAAATGCACTAATGCAAATTACTAATCTCGTGCAGTATATTTCATATTATAATCATAACAGATATGGAATCAAATCAGAATCTATAATCAGCAGACAATTACTATTATTTCTATAAGAGAATCAGAATTTCTTTCGAACGTTCACATTTAATAATAATAATAATAGTATAATACCTTGGACACTATTTACACACATTGAGCTAGCCCCAAACTAGGATTCCCTGTAACTTGGGTACTAGACAACGATACACATACTTATATAGATAAATATTATACTTAGATAGATAAACAACCATAACTAGGGTACAAAAATCCGTTTTCATCACATAAATATTTGCCCCCACCGGAACTCGAACCCGGGACTCGAACTCGGCCCTTCGGGTCGTTAAATTTTTGGCTCATAGAATATGATTATATAAAAATCAGCCGAAATGGTAGTTACAAATGTATGAATGAAAAACAAGGGTCTAGCTTAGCCGCGTCTAGCCGTGAAGGAAACTGGGACAATAAATCGTTGATCTCATCATCTCGATGTCTGAGAATTCTGAGGCTGAATATTTCTGTTGTCACCTTATTCGCAATTAGATTAGTCGGGCGGTCAAACTCCCAATTTTAAGTGCAGCGTGTTTTCGCGTCGTCGTCATGAAGTATATATTTACACAATAATGATCTCTAGGCACTAGTAAGCAATTCGGTACGGTATGTAAAATATTTTCGAGGGCATCAAACTGACAAAACATACCATTTCGAGATAATTGTGTTCTTACATAAATGGCGGTATTCCCATCTGATGATTAAGTTTCGCAACCAGTTGCGACAAAATATTAAATTTTCCTTATTTACAACTTTCGATTACAGTTTGTCCTTGACACTATATTTTGTTTATTTTCATACAAACTTTTCAAGAGAATCATCTGGCCACCACAACAATATTCATAGATACCAGGTATCTAGTCTTGACAGTGCACTCATTGTGACATGCTCACGTCATGTCATTTCACAACAGTAACTTTATCTGAAACCAATAGCACTTCGAAGTCTTTTTTAATTATTAGAAACCGGCCAAGTACCTGTCGGAACATTTAGGGTTCAATTGCAAATGTAGAACTAAGCCTAAAAATTAGGGAAATTCAAAGATGCTCGATAGACTAATTCAATATTTTGGTATTTGTTAGTAAAATACACGTAATAATAAATATTATCACCAAAAAGGTCATAAGTCAATGGGAAGTAAAAAAATCTTCGGTCCAATATTTTGTAAAAAAAAAGCTGACTTTGGTGGGTTCTCATTCCTTTGTTTCCCAATATTTTTTAAACTAAAAATACAGTTATTGTCTACTCAACGAGCTCTATGGGGAACAACGATGGGGTAAGTAGTTTTTTTCAACTTTATGGCAGCCCCCCTTAAATCAATTTAAAAAAATGATAATTGTTATGTCTCTATCTATCGTCAACAAGATGTTTATACCGTGAAATTTTGAAGACGGAGGCTTTAACCCTGGCTGTTAAACCTCTGTGACAGACCATGGACGGACGGACGGACACGTGAAGACGGAGGCTTTAACCCTGGCTGTTAAACCTCTGTGACAGACCATGGACGGACGGACGGACACGTGAAGACGGAGGCTTTAACCCTGGCTGTTAAACCTCTGTGACAGACCATGGACGGACGGACGGACACGTGAGTGACAGAAAATGAAAATATGTCTTCTTCCAACGTGTTTTCCACTTCGATTTCAAAATATATAATATACTTATTTAAATTTTTAGGTAACAAAGAAGAATACTTTTTTTAATTTGTTTCCTTTTGTTGAGTTTTTAGGTTTTTTGAAGTAAAATAGTAGTATATTGCGGTTTTCGTTTCAATAGCTGTTCATCATCTATCCACTGGTTGCGAATTAAGAAATGCTTATCTCCCATCGCAACTATGTAAGTTTGAGAAGTTCTTATTCTTCGTTGACAACCAAGTTGAGGTTAAGGAAAAAGTTCTCTTGATTTGCAACTATGGTTGTGAACAAAAAATCCGTTTCGTATAAACCATGATTTTGCAAAGAAGCCATCTGTCGTCTTTACCTATAAACACAAAAACGAGGCCAAAGACTACGGTTATAGCCAGAATTCATTTCATGACAATAACTGTAAACACCCCTCAAAAGTCAAAGGAAAGCAATAATACGCACACTCGTATACTATACAATATATGGATGACATTTATATCTTCTAAAACACTAATATCTAAGGCTGGCTATAGTAAAAGTAGTTCCTTTTGGTATGACCTTTCAAACGATACTACAATGATTGAAGTGGGTACCAAAATGCGCACTCTCCTTAGCATATTAAATTGTTTTATGAAAAATTCTCAAGAGTGTTAGAACGAGAGTTGGTATTTTTAACAATTGCCGAAGTGAAATTAGGATAAGAGTCATTTAGTTACGGCGGCACCCATTCTAATCATGTTGTAATGTAGTGTTTAAATATCATGAAAATAAAAAGACCACGAAATCAGTCTTCTGATGGTCTAGTCCACACACAGACGAATATAAGGAACTTTTAGCCAAGACGAGTATAAGGAACATTTAGCCAGAATTCATTTCACGACAATGACTGTAAACACCCCTCAAAATTCAAAGGGAAGCAGTAATACGGAAACTCGTATACATGGATGAAATTTATATCTCGGAAAGTATTAATATCTGAGACTGGATCTATAGTAAAAGTTGTTCCTTATTGGTATTAACTTTCAAACGATACTACAATGATTGCAGCTGGTACCAAAATGCGCATTCTCCTTAACATATTAATATGTATAATGAAACATGCTCAATGGTGTTAGGGCGACACCCTTTCTAATCTTGTTCAGTACTGAAAATATGGCAATTTTACCTGAATATAAAATTGTTATTATACATACTTACCTGGCTTTAAGCCTAATATTGAGAGTAGCATACTTGACTTCCTTTCCGGTGCGACGAAATTAGCCCCAAACAGCTCACTTCCTGTTTCAAACTCCTAAAATACATGTCATATCCGTTTTGAACCTCAGCAACATTGCGCGCGTAGAGTTTCAGAAATGGCGGCAATTGTAGCCAGCGTTATTGCGCGTGCTAAATTTTCAGGTCATTGGCAACTCAATAAAGAGCTGATCGTGTCTAAGAATGTGTCACGATCGTGCAATGCACAATAATATGCACAGTAATGTGAACAGCAGGCAGCGATTTACCTAGGCTTAAAGCCAGGTAAGTATGTATAATAACAATTTTATTTTCAGGTAAAATTGCCATATTATACCTGACGTTACCTGGCTTTAAGCCTAATATTGAGTAGTGTTTGGTATCGACTGCTGAGTTAAAAACGACAATGTGATATGACTAGGAGTTCATTTATGTGTAAATTATGATCATCAAATATACAAGAACCTATATAATTGTATATACAACATAGAACACAAGTGTTTTGCATAAATTGATAACACAATAGTAGTTACAAATAAAAAATACATTCATTATACTGATTGAAATAGATTAGATAAAGCAGTGCTATTGGTCGGGCTAGAATTAACTTCTTTTTTGTAAAATTTGTGAAAAGTCCTTGCTGATTTCCAGTTGCCACGACTTAAAATTTGATCAATAGGTGTGTGGTCCAACCAACTAGCAGAGGCGACTGCCGACCGAACACTACCTGGACTAGAATCAATTCCTGCTAGCTTGAGGACGGATTTTATCCACCCTCCAATAATGGTAGGTGTGGCAGGCTTTGGTGTGCCACATGTGCTAATGAACAAGGAATCTAAATTACCTCTGCGAGATTGTGATACTTCTTACAATTTGGTGACCCAGAACACGGGGTCTACGTTAGTGTTCGAGCTACAAGCTAGTAGACGCCAGCCAGACTGTCTGTACGATGAGTTATCCGTCTTAGAGCCATACTTTGGCCACATAACTATTGAGTTATTCTCAATTATGCAATTAGCAGAATCGCATCTTAGCAAGGTAAGGTCATGGACTCTGCGTCCCGAACATAATAGCAAAATAATAGCCACTCTTCTAGATACTTCAAAAAGCGAAAAACTATGTGGAGCGTGTGACGTGAGATAAGCCGTTAACACCTTAACATCCCAGATTGGTGGCTTACGTTTGGGTGGCTGTTGTAAAGCTATGCCCTTTAAAGTCTGTCTTATTATTATATGTGAACTTAACGGGTTACCTAGAATCGGTCGACAAAATGTTGACACAACAGACTTGTGCACACAAATAGTACTATAGGCAAGATTGTACTTTAGATGAAGATCTGTTAAAAAACGGGCAACATCCTGAGGCTGCTGCTGGTACATGTTAACCTCATTTTCCCTTGACCATTTCACCCATCGCTTCCAAGCTGGTTTATACGAACTCATACTTGAATTTCTCCAGCTCCTATCCAGGCTTTGATTCCAGGCGTCTAGCATTGAGGACCACCCTGAATTCGCCACGCTTGTAAGTTCATTTGATGCACTTGCGGTGGTGGTAAGTTTGTCTGTGTGTCTATCAAAACTTGATCTAAGTCTCTCACCTGTAGAGGAGGGTCCAGGGCTCGGGCTTCTAGGTCTGGTCTCCAGAATACCTTTTTCCAATCGGGACTATTAGAATGTAAACCCCGGAGGCCCGGTTCAAGTGAGTTAACACTCTTGGGATTATGCAAGGTGGCGGGAATAACCACGCCATTTTGTAGTGCCAGTCCTGGCTGAAGGCATTGTGAAACACTGCTTGGGGGTCCATCAAGTCTAGACTTACGTAAAGTGGGACTACGTGCGCGTTCCTGGACGCAAACAGATCGATATCTGGGATTCCCCATCTCCGAAACACCTCCCAAGCTCCGTTGCTCTGCAGATGCCATTCCGCTGAGACTCTTGATCTCGACAAGCGATCGGCGACGTAGTTGTACCGGCCGGGAATGTGAAAGACCGTCATGTGGATATGAAAATGATCTACGACGAAAAGTACCTCGTACGTTAGCTCGAGCAGCTGCTGGGACCTCGAGCCGCCTTCGTTGCGTAAGTACGCCACGACAGTTCGGTTGTCTGATTGAACCAACAGACTGGAGTTTGCTAAGATCCTTCCCTTTTGCTGTAGAACTCGTAGAATTGCTAGCATCTCTAAGACATTGCTGTGAAGATGTTCCTCTTCTGCTGTCCACGCTTCTGACATCATCAGAGTGTCGAGCTGTGCGCCCCAGCCCTTCACAGAAGAATCTGTGGATAGGAAGTGTTCTGGAGGTGGAAAGTGCAGAAGGGACCGCGACATGTAGTTGCGTGCCCACCATTGAAGATTCTGCTGAACCTCTTCCGGTAGCGTTCTTGTACAGACCCGGTCTGATCTCATTAGCTGGTGGCCTAATGACAATAGGGCGCGTGAGTTCAGGCGACCCCGTGGAACCACAAAGCTGGCGAAATTCCATGAACCCAACAAACTTTGAATTTGATGCAGACTTACTTCGTCCGAGGTCAACATCTTCTGGGTTTTGCGCCTCAGAACTTTTAGCTTCTCCTGGGGAAGCCTCTTTTCGTTCTTCCACGGGTCCCATGTAACACCGAGGTATTCTATGGATTTCTGAGCCATCAAAACAGACTTGAAGTCTACCATCCATCCCAGACTTTGCAGGGTTCTCACCACAAGAGAAGTGTGCTCTTTTAGCTGCTGTGGACACTGAGAAGCTATTAAAAAATCGTCGAGATAGACAATCAGTCGCAAGCCAGGGCAATGATTTCTTAGAGTCTGCGCGACCCAATTCGTAATACTGGCAAAGACCTTTGGAGCTGTTGCCAAGCCGAAGGGTAGGCAAGTCATTTGCCACAATTTCCTTGCATAAATGACCCGAAGAAAGGGTCGATGGACCGGGGCAACTGGTATATGAACATATGCGTCTGAAAGATCGATTTTGATTAGCCAATCTCGAGGTTGGAGGAAGTCCGGCACCTTGTACATGTTTATTAACCTGAATTTGGTTACATATACATATTGGTTTAACAGCTTCAGATTTACTACGGGACGATAAGAGTTTCCTCGGACACCCTTCTTTTTCACTAGAAAAATGTTTGCAACGAAACTCGGCGACGACGTCACCCGTTCTATGACTCCTTGATTTGACAATTTTATAATCTGATGTTTCATATGAAGAGAACTTTTCGTATGAAACATCTTCGGAATCCTCGACGGGTGTACGAGAGGGGGTCTCCCCTCGAAAGGTATCCGATAACCCGTTATCGTGTCCAGAACATATCGAGGAGCTCCCAACTTCCTCCAAACTCTCACCTTTTGTTTCAGTCGCCCCGCCCGAAACGTCTGCAGATAGTCAATAGTTCCTTGTATTACGGCGTCCAGACTTGCCCCTAGCGCCGCCACGTCGCTGCCGGTCGCGCTCGCTGCGTCGTCCTCCACGAAATGCCTCCCCCCCGCGCTCGCGCTCGCCCTGCGCGGGCGGCGCGGCCCAGGTAGCCCGGGCGGCGGGGGGCGCGTCACCGCTGCGCGCGGGCGCGGGCCGGCGTAGGCGGCAACGTCATGTTGCGGGAGATCCCTTTGCGCAAGGGAACGCTTTCTCGACGCGCCTTGCGCAGGCGGTCTTATGTTCATAAAAATCTTCCCGGTTCCTCCTTGCTTGTGTAGGAAGTCTGAAAACTGGGCCTCGTTAAAAAGATTATCTAACGAGGGTGGAATTTTACGTAAGGTTTCTTTTATGTGACGTTCGCGAACGAAATTCAGAATTGAATCGCGACGCTGCTGGACGAAGTCCGCCCTTTTTCCGCAGACCATTTGCAACAGATCAGAATGAACCTTATTGTATTCCCCCTCGGAAAATATCTCATTTATTTTGTCACAAACCTGGTTCGCTGTAGTGGGATTCTCTTCACCTCTCTCGCCAAGCCAAGAGATGAACGTCGAAAAACCCTGTTTAAGCGCCTCGTTCTTCATAATCAGGCCGTGTGATATAGCCGCGAGTGATCGCTCCGTTGCCGCCAAAGAATGGTTACGATCGAAGGGCTTGGCAAGGTCATTACACTCGAGTTCAACGAACCCAGGTACAGAATTATACAATTTTTGCGTCTCCGAATACCTTACCTGACTCCAGTCACATGTATCGAAATATTGAAGTTTTTCAATTGTCTCGACATGAAGTTCGGACGATCGTAATGTTTGACTTTTAAGGGTAGTTTCCATTTTCAATGTATTTTCTTATCGGGGCTACGTAATTCCCTCTCAAGGTCACTACACGGAGACAGAGATAAAACGGAACCATTATCTGAATAAGGCAATATTCCGTCACTCGATTTGTTAACCAAAAGGTCATGCAGTGACGAGACCTTGCCAGCTAAATCTTGGAACGATTTTTCCAGTTTACTTATCCTCTTAGAGCTCTTACTCCCCCGACGTCTTCTTTTCCGGCTGCTCCTCTCCGGAGACGTAGAAGTGGAACTGCTGCAGCTATCACTTGATGAATCACTACGCGGGGCTTTTCTCCGTTTAGAAGATTTACCACTTTTATTTTTATTGAACGGATTCATTTTTTTACGCTGAACACTTCAACCGTAATAATTCCAGATATAGAAAATAACTTGGAAAAATATATTCAAATTTGGAATATGTTCGCACGGAAAGAAATCCAAAACGCCAATGACCTGAAAATTTAGCACGCGCAATAACGCTGGCTACAATTGCCGCCATTTCTGAAACTTTACGCGCGCAATGTTGCTGAGGTTCAAAACGGATATGACATGTATTTTAGGAGTTTTAAACAGGAAGTGAGCTGTTTGGGGCTAATTTCGTCGCACCGGAAAGGAAGTCAAGTATGCTACTCTCAATATTAGGCTTAAAGCCAGGTAACGTCAGGTATAATAGTAGATTATGCACCAACAACGGGATAAAGCACTGTTTTATGTCACGGGCGATTATTGACTCCTGTACGAAGGACTCCAAAGTTAAGTCCCGAGCAAAGCGAGGGTGTTAAGAGTTAATTCCCGAGCGATGCGAAGGAATTAAGACTGATTCCTGAATGCAGTGAGGGATTCAAGCGTGCCCAAGACAAAAGAGCTTTGTCTCTCTGCTTTTTTAACCTCCTGCGAGACAATATAATAATATTGCATTGTCAGACGATTTATACATGTATGCAAAATTTCAGCTCAATCGGAAACCGGGAAGTGGATCAAATTTAACTTGCAAGATTTAATTACAGACAGACAGACAACGGGACAGGTAAAACTAAATAAAAGCTTGTAAAAAGCAAGACTAGTAAACAGCATTTTATGAAAGTAAAAAGTGAAAAATTATGTTATATACATTGGTCCAGTTGCAGCGTCTTGCAACAAACGTGGGTTTTTATTTATTTTATCTACACAAGTATCATAAACCCTCTTTACTGCGTACAAAAACCGCACGTTACGATCAGCATAATGTTAAACCACTTGGTAAAAACTCATTTCTTATCTGAAAAATTACACATTATGACCATAATGTGTAATTTTTTTACATATTATGACATTCAAATTTCGAACGCCGACGATCTACACACGTATCATAATAGTAGTGTATGTGACTGCTACATAACGGAGGGCATTAATACTTGAGAGTGGGTTTATGAAACGAGCCGAAGGGGACTTTCATAATAATATCACTCCAGAGTTTTAATGCCTAATTATGTACAGTTACATACACTAGTTTATCTACACACAAATCATAAGCTCTCTTTGATGTGTTCAGGAACCGCATGTTTGACCGGCATTGTGGCTCTGCAGTTGTTTAGCTTGTTCTGTAGTACCAACTTCACGCAGGCGGGCGTCGGCGTTCGAAATTTGAATGTCATAATATGTAGAAAAATTACACATTATGGTCATAATGTGTAATTTTTCAGATAAGAAATGAGTTTTTACCAAGTAGTTTAACATTATGCTGATCGTAACGTGCGGTTTTTGTACGCAGTAAAGAGGGTTTATGATACGTGTGTAGATAATAGTAGTTTATGTGACTGCTACATAATGGAGGGCATCAATACTCGAGAGTGGGTTTATGAAACGAGCCGAAGGCGAGTTTCATAATAATATCACTCCAGAAAGTTTAATGCCTAATTATGTACAGTTACATACACTAGTTTATCTACACACATATCATAAGCTGTATTTGATGTGTTCAGGAACCGCATGTTTGACCGGCATTGTGGCCCCTAGTTTGTCTGTTAAGTTGGTACTACAGAACAAGCTAAATAACTGCAGAGCAATGATCAATGCTCTGCAGTTATTTAGCTTGTTCTGTAGTACCAACTTAACAGACAAACTAGGGGCGGCACGCAGGCGGGCGTCGGCGTTAGAAATTTGAATGTCATATTTTGACAAATTTTTAAAAGAGTTTTTATCAAATAGTTTTACATTATGCTGGTCTTAACGTGCGGTTTTTAGACGCAGTAAAGAGGGTTTATGATACGTGTGTAGATAAAATACATTATGAGGACGCAAAAAGACGGTTCCACACCCGACCGCTCGGCTATACATATTCAGTCCGTCTAACACCTCATGCCAAAATAATTCGCTGTCCGCAAAAGTTTTTTTTTAACTTGTGGAACGTGTTTGTACGAGCGCCCGGTCCTACAGGCGGCGTGGGCAGTCCTGGCGGCGGCGCCGGCGCGGAGTCGCAACTGCAACAGCTGCAAATGCAGCGGCAGCAGCAGTACCAGCGGCTGCAGCAGCTGCAGGCGCAGCGAGAGCACGTGGCGCACCACCACGCCGCCGTCAAACAGGTGACGTCATCACAACAGATAGTTATAACAGCAACAGCGGCAGCAGCAGTACCAGCGGCTGCAGGCGCAGCAGGAGCACATGTCCCTCAAAAACTAAGTGAATGTCCCGAGACACAAGACAAGTGTCTAAAGCACTTACAATACACGTGCGCTTGCTCGGAGTGTGAGCAAGCAACGACTATAATGCCGCGGGGCTGTTTCGGGATACTCTGCTGGGTTGCAGCGTCACGCAGATTGAACGCTACGTGAAATGTTGGGGGACATTGTCTCCCCTAGTGTACCTGAGGTTCTGGATTAAAATTCCGCCAGATGGAGAAAACCTCGTACTTGTCTAGCTGTACACTATCTTTAGCCTCTGTAACCGAGGAGTTAATGCATGGACATGGATCAAAACAACGTGTCACTGATGAGCGCACGATAATCAAGATAATCAAGTCTAAGCGCCGGTTTCTGAATTACTAAGTTTATACCTAATTATCGTTATGGCCCGTTCTTTTTTGTGACTTCTGCAGAGACAGGACGATACTTGAATATTTGATTAATGAAATTTTCAATTCAGAAATCGGAGGGCAGCCTGGCCACGTCATCACGCCCTATGCTACCGTTATTACTTCGGCTCAGAATGATGATGTCTCTCGATAGATTACCAGACTTAGCTAGTTGGATTGTATCTGTTACGGCTAAGGTTCTCGACGGCACACAGAGACCTAATGTATGTGTGTGTATGTGAATGCCTGTCTATTTGCAGGGCGCGCCCATGGTCGGCAATGTCCCGCAGGCGGTCGCCGCAGCACCCCTCGCCGGGATCGTCGAGCAGCAGGTGGACGGGTCGCTGCTGGCGGCCACGACGCAGGACCCGACAGGTACCCACTGAACCTTGTACACATGAACGCCAGCATCACGGACAAATCCGTGGGGCTTGTGATGTTCATAATTGTAGAAGTCAAACTGTGTCGCAAAAGGCACGTTTGGCTTCATTATGGAGTGTTGAGCCCGACATTGATTTATGGGAGTGAATGTTGGGTATGGCAGAAGAAGCGTTAAAGCAGAATAAACGCAGTGGAAATCAGGTCGTTGAGGAGTATGTGTAGAGTAACATTGGAAGATAGATAAAATAATGAAGTTATAAATGAACGCTGTGGCTTGAAGGAAGATATTGTGCCACGTATAGGGTCAGCTAGGTGGTTAGTTTGGTCTCGTTGAATGAATGAATGAAAGGTATTGCCGAAGCCGATCTATACAGCGAGTGTGAATGGACGAGGACGCCCAATAAGATCCTAGAAGGACGCCAAAGACCAATTTGGCGATTTATTAGTGAAGGGGCAAATTAGAAGTACCCGAAACCGGCGAGCTTGTATCAAGGGACTTATGAATGTTGAATAAGCGAGAGATGTACGCCAGTATCGTAGCAAGTGGATGTCTTTAGTCTCTGCCCCCGGTAAAAAGGCGTGAGCGAATGTTTGTATGTATAGTTGTGGTCTGTGTTTTTCTCCGTAAAAGACTCGAACACTCCACGTGTCGTTGGCCGTCTTTTTAAGGCCACCATATTACGTCCGCTAAATGTCGCCACTGCTTTTGGAGGAAACCAGAGCTTAAGCGAAAGTAATTTCGAAGGTTACGCAATAAGTAAGCATCGCTTATCCAATCACGAGCGTACAATGATAGACAGGAGTCGATGACCGCTATTGCCACGCTAACGCGTACCCCAACAGTGATAATATTCCCGTCATCTTGCACCTCGTGTTTTTCTTGTCCGTGTCTCGTAGATTCAAGTAAAGTTCGTTTCGCAGGCGGCGCAGTGCTAGTGAACCCGAAGACGAAGACGGCGCTCGCCAACATGCTGAGCATCCGCCTGCAGGGCAGCGCCGCGCCCTCGCCCGACCACGAGCCCTCTGCCGCCGGAACGCTGAGGTACACCTTCAACATTTATTTACAGGCACATACATTGCTTCTGGCCCCACACTATACCCTCCGTCGTGGAACCAGAAACAGCGAAATCACAGATATCAACATCCAAGGCCTGTTTTTTTTATCTTTATCCCCAGCCGGGGATCGAACCCAGGACCTCTCGTATGGTAAGCGGAGCCACAACTGCAGCGCCACAGAAGTCGTACTTACACAACATCATGCCCAGACCGGGTGATATCGAGGGCACAGGCCTGTTCTCTATAGCACCAATATTTGATGATATCGTCGTATCATCGGGCAGATGGTCGACGGAACAAACTTTTATTACCATGGCATAAGGTTCAAAATCGAGACCCGTCCCAACTGCCCTCGGTTTTTGAGAGGTTAAATTACATTATTGCATTTGTAAACGTTAGGTTAATTATTATTATCATTATCATGGGGCATTGAGGCATTGAGGCCGTGCAGTTTTGTCTTTAACATAGTAATTAATAGTGTAATAGGCTTTCTTTATAATATTAGCCTTAATAAATGTTTTAAACCTTTGCATGGGCAATTGATCAATTCCCTCTGGCAACTTATTATAAAAGCGTTGCCGTTTCTAATGCCTCCGCTCTAATAATACGAGTATGTCTCAAACCGGCTATGCATTTGTATAGCGGGACACCAATAAAGGCTACCTCTTCTAAAACTAATCTAACGTCCTCAGACTGATGACAGCAGCGCACGCAGCCGGCGGAACGGTCGCCGGCCATGCGGCGCGGCCACCACCCGCCAGACTACTGCTCGGTCCCGCGCCCCTCCACCACCAGCATCCGCACCCGCACCCGCACGCGCAGCCATCGGTAACTACTGCTACCACTACTGTCAATAGTCTACTACTATTGTAGTACGCCCGACTACTGCTCGGCCACGCGCCCCTCCACCACCAGCACCCGCACCCGCACGCGCAGCCATCGGTAACTACTGCTACCACTACTGTCAATAGTCTACTACTACTGTAGTACGCCCGACTACTGCTCGGCCACGCGCCCCTCCACCACCAGCACCCGCACCCGCACGCGCAGCCATCGGTAACTACTGCTACCACTACTGTCAATAGTCTACTACTACTGTAGTACGCCCGACTACTGCTCGGCCACGCGCCCCTCCACCACCAGCACCCGCACCCGCACGCGCAGCCATCGGTAACTACTGCTACCACTACTGTCAATAGTCTACTGCTACTGTAGTACGCCCGACTACTGCTCGGCCACGCGCCCCTCCACCACCAGCATCCGCACCCGCACCCGCACGCACAGCCATCGGTAACTACTGCTACCACTACTGTCAATAGTCTACTACTACTGTAGTACGCCCGACTACTGCTTGGCCACGCGCCCCTCCACCACCAGCATCCGCACCCGCACCCGCACGCGCAGCCATCGGTAACTACTGCTACCACTACTGTCAATAGTCTACTACTACTGTAGTACGCCCGACTACTGCTCGGCCACGCGCCCCTCCACCACCAGCACCCGCACCCGCACGCGCAGCCATCGGTAACTACTGCTACCACTACTGTCAATAGTCTACTACTACTGTAGTACGCCCGACTACTGCTCGGCCACGCGCCCCTCCACCACCAGCACCCGCACCCGCACGCGCAGCCATCGGTAACTACTGCTACCACTACTGTCAATAGTCTACTACTACTGTAGTACGCCCGACTACTGTTCGGCCACGCGCCCCTCCACCACCAGCATCCGCACCCGCACCCGCACGCACAGCCATCGGTAACTACTGCTACCACTACTGTCAATAGTCTACTACTACTGTAGTACGCCCGACTACTGCTCGGCCACGCGCCCCTCCACCACCAGCATCCGCACCCGCACCCGCACGCGCAGCCATCGGTAACTACTGCTACCACTACTGTCAATAGTCTACTACTACTGTAGTACGCCCGACTACTGCTCGGCCACGCGCCCCTCCACCACCAGCACCCGCACCCGCACGCGCAGCCATCGGTAACTACTGCTACCACTACTGTCAATAGTCTACTACTACTGTAGTACGCCCGACTACTGCTCGGCCACGCGCCCCTCCACCACCAGCACCCGCACCCGCACGCGCAGCCATCGGTAACTACTGCTACCACTACTGTCAATAGTCTACTACTACTGTAGTACGCCCGACTACTGCTCGGCCACGCGCCACTCCACCACCAGCATCCGCACCCGCACCCGCACGCGCAGCCATCGGTAACTACTGCTACCACTACTGTCAATAGTCTACTACTACTGTAGTACGCCCGACTACTGCTCGGCCACGCGCCCCTCCACCACCAGCACCCGCACCCGCACGCGCAGCCATCGGTAACTACTGCTACCACTACTGTCAATAGTCTACTACTACTGTAGTACGCCCGACTACTGCTCGGCCACGCGCCCCTCCACCACCAGCATCCGCACCCGCACCCGCACGCACAGCCATCGGTAACTACTGCTACCACTACTGTCAATAGTCTACTACTACTGTAGTACGCCCGACTACTGCTCGGCCACGCGCCCCTCCACCACCAGCATCCGCACCCGCACCCGCACGCGCAGCCATCGGTAACTACTGCTACCACTACTGTCAATAGTCTACTACTACTGTAGTACGCCCGACTACTGCTCGGCCACGCGCCCCTCCACCACCAGCACCCGCACCCGCACGCGCAGCCATCGGTAACTACTGCTACCACTACTGTCAATAGTCTACTACTACTGTAGTACGCCCGACTACTGCTCGGCCACGCGCCCCTCCACCACCAGCACCCGCACCCGCACGCGCAGCCATCGGTAACTACTGCTACCACTACTGTCAATAGTCTACTACTACTGTAGTACGCCCGACTACTGCTCGGCCACGCGCCACTCCACCACCAGCATCCGCACCCGCACCCGCACGCGCAGCCATCGGTAACTACTGCTACCACTACTGTCAATAGTCTACTACTACTGTAGTACGCCCGACTACTGCTCGGCCACGCGCCACTCCACCACCAGCACCCGCACCCGCACGCGCAGCCATCGGTAACTACTGCTACCACTACTGTCAATAGTCTACTACTACTGTAGTACGCCCGACTACTGCTCGGCCACGCGCCCCTCCACCACCAGCATCCGCACCCGCACCCGCACGCGCAGCCATCGGTAACTACTGCTACCACTACTGTCAATAGTCTACTACTACTGTAGTACGCCCGACTACTGCTCGGCCACGCGCCCCTCCACCACCAGCACCCGCACCCGCACGCGCAGCCATCGGTAACTACTGCTACCACTACTGTCAATAGTCTACTACTACTGTAGTACGCCCGACTACTGCTCGGCCACGCGCCCCTCCACCACCAGCACCCGCACCCGCACGCGCAGCCATCGGTAACTACTGCTACCACTACTGTCAATAGTCTACTACTACTGTAGTACGCCCGACTACTGCTCGGCCACGCGCCCCTCCACCACCAGCATCCGCACCCGCACCCGCACGCGCAGCCATCGGTAACTACTGCTACCACTACTGTCAATAGTCTACTACTACTGTAGTACGCCCGACTACTGCTCGGCCACGCGCCCCTCCACCACCAGCACCCGCACCCGCACGCGCAGCCATCGGTAACTACTGCTACCACTACTGTCAATAGTCTACTACTACTGTAGTACGCCCGACTACTGCTCGGCCACGCGCCCCTCCACCACCAGCACCCGCACCCGCACGCGCAGCCATCGGTAACTACTGCTACCACTACTGTCAATAGTCTACTACTACTGTAGTACGCCCGACTACTGCTCGGCCACGCGCCCCTCCACCACCAGCACCCGCACCCGCACGCGCAGCCATCAGTAACTACTGCTACCACTACTGTCAATAGTCTACTACTACTGTAGTACGCCCGACTACTGCTCGGCCACGCGCCCCTCCACCACCAGCATCCGCACCCGCACCCGCACGCGCAGCCATCGGTAACTACTGCTACCACTACTGTCAATAGTCTACTACTACTACTGTGGTACGCCCGACTACTGCTCGGCCACGCGCCCCTCCACCACCAGCACCCGCACCCGCACGCGCAGCCATCGGTAACTACTGCTACCACTACTGTCAATAGTCTACTACTACTACTGTAGTACGCCCGACTACTGCTCGGCCACGCGCCCCTCCACCACCAGCACCCGCACCCGCACGCGCAGCCATCGGTAACTACTGCTACCACTACTGTCAATAGTCTACTACTACTACTGTGGTACGCCATACTACTAAAGTTGACACTAGAAGTCATAAGTTTTATTTACTTCCGATAAAAAATGTACACCGGGCCGGCTGATTTATTAGTGAACCGTAAGTTATTAGGTTATAATTAGTTCTTGCAAATTAACTTATATATATACGGAGCCAGCGTGATGGCGCATAGCTCAAACTTAGAGGAATTCTCTCGGTAACCCTGAGTAATCTCATCTCCCACAGCCTACAGCGGGCGTCGTCGGCAACAAGGTGTACACGGGTCCGGTGCGGCCGCCGCCGCCGCGCGCACAGTTCTACGGACACAACCCCAACTTGAAACTGCCGCCGGACTTGTTTCTGCTGGGCTGCGTCTTTCATATCGTGAGTATAGTTTGGTTGTGTAGTCATTGGGGTCACTTTTGACTGAATTGGTTGCAAACTCAATGCAGTAGAAGACTGCTGGACAAATAACATGCTGTTTCAAGCAGTGAGAGCGTGACTTTTAGTGTCCGTCAATCCGGCCTTACTCATTTACTCTGTGGGTAAAGCACCTGGTTCGGTGCTTACACATCTAGCAATTAAGCGCCTAACTGAGGTCTCGGTGACCTACAAAGTAATACAATAAATTTACTCTTTAGATTCGTCTAATGTTCATTTTCAACCGACTTAAAAAAGGAGGAGTTTCTCAATTCGACTGTTTTTAGGGTTCCGTACCTCAAAAGGAGGAACCATATAGGATCACTTGCGTGTCCGTCCTTCCGTCTGTCACAGGCACATTTTTCTTAGGAACTATTAGAGATAGTCTTGAAATCTTCTGCAAAAATACTTATCCTAATAACCGCAACATAATTCAAGTCTAAAATAATAAAAAATAGAGGGGGTAATATGATATAACGAAAAAAAACTCCGTAATAAGTAATTTATTTATTTATTTATTTGTATAATAACAAAACTAATGTTCATTAAAAGTATTAAAGAGAATTTTAATTTACAGTGTTAAAATAAACCTACAGTTTCGCTTAATCAACAGTACTATTTTATTTTTCAACTAATTGATTTAAATTCAATTCAATTCAATTCAAAATATTTATTTCAGATAGCATACATTTTGACACATATACATCCATAGGTAGATATTATTTTATCATTATAAAAAAGTTTAAAATTAAACTTAATACATCATCCATCATCCTTGAATAATAAATAACACCCACACTCACACCCTGCTCACACAGTCACACACACCCTCTCACACACACAAAACATCGTCCTAAAATATGATTATAATTTATGGTTTGTTACTGCGAAGGTGCACATCCATCCAGTACTTCAACATAGGGCTGTCCAGCTTCCCAGCCAGAGTGCTGAGGATAGTGTTGGAGCTGCCGAAAAGGCGGTTTCTTAACGAGGCAATCCTCTTTCTCATTATTGCAAAGAAATCCTCAATCCTAGCTTCGGCAAACATAGCCGAGGCGCTGCAGTATCGCGGCAGCCCCAACAGTATTCTCAGCGCATTATTATATTGGACGCGCAGGGCGCTGTAGGCTCTCCGCGTATAGCTGACCCACAAGCCACCAGTGTAGAAGGACTGACAAAATGCTCTGAAAAGTGTCAATTTGACAGCCCTTGTACACTTCGCAAACCTGCGGGCCAGCATATTACATCGGACCGCCATCGCCCTGCGCTCCCTTTCAATATCAATGTCATCTACGAGCCCCTCCGTGACCACGTGACCCAGGTACTTGAAATGTGGAACCCGCTTGAGAGGTGCTCCACACAATGACACAACCGGATCCTTATCAGGAGGTTTAGTCCCTGAATGAAACACCATCAACTCACTTTTCTTCACATTATACCTGAGCCCGAGTGTAACAGCGTAGGACTCACAGACATGTAAAAGTTTTCTAAGGGCCTTGACCGAGGGACTCAGCAACACCATATCATCAGCATAAGATATATTATTAACGATTGTGCCATCGATTGAGCATCCAATACCGGTGTTGCTGAGCTCCCCGATCAGCTGATTGATGTAAAGATTGAATAACTTGGGAGATGTAAGTCCGCCCTGCCTGACCCCGCACTCAAGGCTATATGAATTGCTAAGCGAACTCACCCATTTTACTGCATTAGTTTGATTTTGATACCAAAATTTAAAAATGTAAACCAACTCAGTCGGTAGTCCTGTGTGAGTTAGCTTATTCCATAGTATATCATACGATACAAGATCAAAAGCCTTTGACAAGTCAAGAAAACATGCATAGATGTGTGTTTTCCTGTCAGTATAGTACCGGACGGTCTGCTTGAGAGCCAGAATTGCACTTTCAGTGGACAGTCCGGGCCTAAACCCGAACTGGGCATCATGTATGTGAAGATGTTTATCAAGTTGACAATCAAGCAAACCGTCCAGCACCTTAGCCACAGCAGTTGCTAAGGATATTGGTCTGTAATTATCCTTGTCAGAAGCGTCTCCCGTTCTATTTTTAATAATTGGTACTACTATAGTTTTCATTAAATTTTCAGGCAGGTAAGAGTGTCCCACACAAAAGTTAAAAAACATTTTAAGCACCCTAGGTAGGTGTACACCAGCCCACTTCAGGTGCTCGACACTCAGACCATCATGTCCTGGTGACTTACCCCGCTTCATATCTCTAATAGTTAACATTACTTGATTGTATCTAAAACGCAAGGGTTTGTCACCAGTATCAGCGCTAGTCCGGGTGCCGGACACCGGAGTGTCACTGGATGAGTCAGTGTTACTGGAAAGATCAGAAACAACACGGAAATTATTTTTAAACAAGTTTGCTATTTCATGGTGGTCAGACAAACCATTAACAGTCACTGGATGACCAGGCTTAGGATTTAATTTATTTGTTTCTTTCCAGAATTTTGAAAAATCTTTTGCATTATGGCTGGTGGCAAGAATATCCATTTTTATTTGTTCCGAATTCTTTTGACACCACTTAAGCATCGATTTAAAAATCTTTCTGGAATTTTTCATTAGATCATATATATGACCAGATTCCGGCTTATTATGTAAGACCCAATTTCGAAAACAAAGCCTGGCTTCATCATGAGCCTGTTTCACATATTTATTCCAACCTGTTATGTAGGATTTTTTCCTCAAAAAATTAGAATTACAGTTGCTATTTACACTGTGACTGGAAATAGCCGCCTCACAAAGAATATCAACTATGCTATTATACATATTATTAATTATTTGCCTGTGTTCTAAATTGCTACACATCATATCACAACATTTACTAAGTTCACTGGGGAAGTTGATCTCTTTCAATTTTAAATTACATAAATTTCTAAAAAGGTTTATTTGCGCGGTATCCCTCACACCCCAGTGAACCTTATTTTGTTTAACATTAGATGAGCTAACACTACGCGGCAGCACACTAAAGTTACAAGTTATTTCCATCGGAATGTGATCTGACCAAGACACATCATAACATATCCTGACCTTAGTTATTGATTGCAAAGCAACTCCGGTAACTATACAATGGTCAAGCCACCTCTTGCAGCCGTGGGCATCACTGATATAAGTGTAGTTATCAGAGTCTAAACCTAAAACTTCAAAGTCAGCGCATAACCACAATTGTTCAGCACAAAATTGTAACAAATCATTACAAAACAACTCACCAGGATGAGCATTGAAGTCCCCTAACATGTACACTGTTGCTACATTGCTGTTCTCTATGATGGCATGCATTTCAGAAAGACACTCAGTAAACTCTGGTAGGTTATTAGTGCAATCTGTGGGCATATACACCGAGAATAATAGAAAAGACTGGTTTTTCACTTTACACTGAATGGCAGCCAGCCGCACACTTTTACACTCTATCACCGTAACCGACTCGAAAGCAGACTTCCTCCACAAAATTGCGACACCACCGAAAGGCCTACCTCGCAGGATACCAGCTCCTGCATCCACCGCTGATACTCCAGTCGCTGCGAAGTCTGGATGAATAGTACTGAGATACGGGATATCATAGGGCATCAGCCACGTCTCCTGAAGGGCCACTATATCTGACGTAAGACACAGCATTCTGACATGATCCACACTGCTCTTCACAGCCTGACAGTTGAAACTTGCAAGTTTGCAATTCGGCTCGTCCGCAGTAGGGTGACCATCATTCTTTTTCTCATTATAGTTGAGGATCTGATATTTCTTTGAGTGAGCCATTGGGAGTGTGTGACTTCTTGTAGCGAATAAATCGCTTAAATTCTATGTCCATAGGCCAAGTGTATTCATCGTTTAGAAAAAGTGCGACTTTGGTTTTCGGTACATACACTTTGTAAGCACAATAATTTCTTTTCTTTTTCAATGTAATTTTTTCCATCTTGACAACCACCTGAGTTTTCTTGAAAATGTACTCTATGACATCTTCAACAGTTGCATCCTTGGCAACATTTGTTACGAATAGCGGAATCATGGTCACTGCAGCTCTAAACTTGGAGTTGGGATCCACAGGTGCCTTTCCTATCATTCCGGAATAACGCTTGTGGTTTTTGTTACGACGTTCAACTCGAGTCCACTCGCCTTCATTTTTATTTTCGTTGCATTTTGTCATCTTTACTACTTCAGCTAGTGTTGGTTGACTCTTACTTTGAGATGGTAAAGCATTGCATTGCTCGGCACCTATCAGCTCCAGCTGAGCCGAACATAAAGGAGGAGCATTTGCAATATTTGCATCCACGGAAACACAAACACTATCATCTTTGTTTATCACCGCGCTAATCGGTTGAGTCGCGCTGACAAGTTGGCTTGCACCTTGCGTTTGCGCGCACGCGAATGAGACAGCCGATTGAGATTTCGTGGCGGCAGAGAGAGACAATTGACATCCTGACGAATCACCGACACCGCCGCCTCCGTTACCTACATTGCTCGGCGTCAACAACGTTGGTTTTAAATTTGAATTTGAAAAAGGAAGCGTTGTTTCGACAAAACCCATCGGGCCACTGTCAAGATTGTTGTTGTAGCTATCCGAAATGTATGCGCCTCGTCTGCGGTTCACATTCACAAAAGTATTTCCATCGAAATTATTCGCTATAGATGCCATTTTTAGGTTTTCCAGATCGTTTTGCACCTTCATCAACTGCTCCTCAGTAACATAAGTTTCATTAACCGCACGTAATTCACTTTGCAAGATCACAATGTCCTTGAGCAACCTTGTCACATCCACATGATCGAAAGTGACCGGTGGCAACTTCTGCAGGTCTTTGGCAACAAAGATCGGAATGTCCACATGATTCGCATCCACGTCTGTCATCAAATTAATTATGTCCTCGAGATCTCGCCCAGACTTGCCGTCCCGCTTCCGAGTTATTTTTCTCTTGTTTGTCGCCACCGAGTCAAACAAAAGATTCTTGGCCGTTTTCAGGTCCGCCTCCGAAAAAGCGGTTTTACACACACGAACTAAGCTTTCCACATCCATGACGTCTAGTTTATTTTGTATGAAAGCAAGAACTTCACATATAACAATGTTACAGCTTTTGCACTTGAGAACATTGGACGAATCCATTGTTATTACGTTATCGGTCATCGCGACGCGTGCGCACGGTAGCTCTCACGTGAGACGACTGATGGTTTAAAGGTAAAATAAATTAACATCTAGTTTTTTTTAATTTTACATAAAAAATACACAAAAATTAACTGCTTATATAATTTTACCATTAATATTTAACATTTTAGTGGAACTTTGCTTAAAAATACTAAGAGACATATTAAAAAGATCTAAATCAGAAAAGCTTTCATTATAAACTTTAGAGGCTCTGCGGACAAACGAATCACCAGAAGAATTAGTACTACTGAAGGAATAACTTAAAGGTGTTTTCAATTTCTAAAATGTGGGTTAGTTAACATTATTTCCAATTTTATATAAAGTTGTGGCATCAGCCTCCTTGCGACGTATCTCAAGTGAAGGTATACCTGTACCGTGAGGAGCACATTTTATAGTTGTCGAGGGCATGGCGCAGGATAGTCAAGAGATTTAAGGAACTTATTCTGAATGTTTTCAATTCTATCGATATGAATTTTTAAGAAAGGGTCTCAGACATAATTCTAATACACTTCTAACATAGCTAAAATAAAGGCCCTTGCATGTGCTTTCTGAGTTGAAAGGCTTACCCATCCGCAGGATATAACCAAGTTTTTATAGGCCTATTTTATATACCTATTTAGATTATGTGAGGAACAAAACTACGCCCGGATTTCATCAACCTTAACAAGTTTGGTGTCGCTGAAAGAAAGAAAATAATTTTATTGTGATATCCAAAACCAAATAAAACTTATAATAAAATTACAAATTGCATGTCAGCAAATGGTAGCCACTCAGATTTATGTCATGGCAATAGGTACCATAACGCTGGTTTTCGGTGGCACCAGTTTTGTAGGGACTGTCTTGCACGACTGGAAGAAGGAACTTTTACGAAGTTTCCTAGTGAAATATATACTCTATCTCTTATAGTAACATTTTTTTAGGATGCAGGAACAGATTGTTGTACAGGAACAGACAGGAACTTAACATACTATGTATTTATATCACTTTGGAGTAGAAGACAGTCATCGATTTTTGATATTTTTTTGAACATTTTAGCTTCGTCAGCTTAAAGGAGAAATTCAGAGTGTTTAATGGCAGATCCAATGTCATTGTCATATAAAAGAAAAAGTAGATGTCCCAAATGAGACTCTTGTGGGACCCCTGAGCTAATAGTCTATAATTGGAGACGAAACCCTTTAGTTCAACTGTTTGCATTCTATTCTCCAGGTAGAAGAGAATCCAACGAAAGAGATCGCCGTGTATAATAATAATAATAATAATAATAATAATTTATTTATTCATAAAATCTTACAGTTCAAAGGTGTATATAACAAGAACATAAATTACAGATAGGCTACATTATTTTCATACAGCAGACCAACAACCAAGCTAAGCATTAAAAATGCCTGTGTTATGATTACTAGCTGCTCACATTAACACCGTTAGAGTCTAAACAAAAGTTACAAATTATGTCATGTATGAGAGCATAATATTATGAAATGTGTCCCTCCCTGGGTCGCCGGTGAAAATGCGTGTGAGTGTTGTTTTTGTTTTGTGTGTATTCAGCCATTTAAAATGTATGTGCGGATTTTACTTTATTATAGATAAAATATTTTCAGTTTGCTCGTAGTTTAGTGTTAAAAGCCAATTAGTTATAATTTGCTTACATTTAAATTTACATAGACCAAATATACTATGATCTTTATCTGTATACCGAAGTTCCAGAGTTTAGAAAGCAACGAAAAGTGGCTTATTTTATCAAAAGCTTTTGAAACATCGGTATACACGGCATCTATCTGAATCTTTTTATCCATAGATTAAGTAGGGAATCTGTAATTGTTAAAATATTAGTATCAACACAAAGAAACAAGTCCAGATCGATGATCAGTGACAATCTTTTCAATTTTTTTTGGTAGTGAACTTAATTTAGTTATTGGTCGATATTAATAAGTCTTGTAGGGTATCGTTGAAAAGTGCTCGTTCCGAATCAAAATGATTAAAAAAGTATAAAAATTACCCCCCCCCCCCCCCCCCCCCTTATCTCCGAAACTACAGAATCTAAAATATGAAAAAAATACAGAACATTTCATTTAAGCCAAGGATTACTGGAAAACGTACCCGGAATTGCCAAGGTTTTGATTAACCTGTAAACCAAATACAAACTTATAAACGATTTAGCCTAGCGGGTAGTGACTAAAAAGCTGACGGTCCTGGGTTCGAATCCCGGTAAGGGCAAATATTTGTGTGATGAGCATGAATATTTGTTTTTTAGTCTTGGATATGATTCTATGTATTTACGTAAGTATTTATCTCTATTAAATATATCGTCGGCTAGTACCCATAACGCAAACCTTGTTGAGCTTAATAATTCCTACCATTGTACGGTGGAACGGAACCCTTGGTACGCGAGTCCGACTTGCACTTGACCTTTTTTATGTTTGTTACTCAATTATTCCGTCATTTAATAATCGTTTTTGATGATTATTGTTTTGATTGGCAGGTCATATTTCAGAGGTGTTCCCATATAAATTTTAGCAAAATTGAATTAGCGCTTTTTGAAAAAATCAACAAAAGCAAAAAAATATATACACAGGTGACGTTTTGGTTTGTGGTTCCGTACAGCAAAAGTTTTGATGAGGACTTATCATGTGCATGGACTTCACTCGCATGCATCGTCTATTACTAGCCGACCAACCACTCTGTCCACCTGGTTGGTTACCAAACGGGAGGGAGAACGGGCTTGAACTTGAAGTCGGTTTTTTTAAGTTTTTTACTTGGTGAATTTTTTTTTTTTTTTTATTCTATCTTAGTGTACAACTTTACAGATAACAATCCAAGGCGTTATACACAGCACTTATAAAATCTAAAAAAAAACATGATAAAAATACAATTTGCACTATGTCTATAAAATATAGAATAATGTCAATAAAATAAAATCAGATTAATATCAGATAGAATTTCGGTACAATCAAAAATACAATTTGCATATCATCCAAATGTCAATATAATAAAATTAGATTAACATCAATAAAATTAAATTAGATCAATGTCAGATAAAATTTCAATACAATGAGTTCAAATTACAACATCACACAATCCTTTCACACATTCTTCTCGCAGAACCTGCCACAATCTCGCACAATATGCCTCCATGAATCACATCAGTTAGTGGTGCTGCAGCCAACAGGGCGTTGAGACTGTCCCGAGCCCTCACCAGCGGAGACTGCTGGCGCGCCACCGTGCGGTGCGTGCCGCCCGCTAACAGCTGGTGCCTGCGCGCGCGGAGATATTTGTCGGACACGAATAGCGCGCATACGGTACCGACAAGCGCGAGTCATTATCTAAAGCCCGGACAATGGACAATTAGTCATTCCCAGAAGAAAAAAGACCATCTATTTGTTCGTCTACCCGTCCGTCACACTGCATCTCTAACCTCTAACTGATTACCAGTTTCGATAGCCACATTGTTTCTTGTGCCACCCCAGGTGGAGTACCAGCAGCTCTGGGGCTTGGAGAAGGTGGCGCGCTGGGCCGACGCGATCCAGCGTCGCGGCGGCGAGGTGGAGGCGAGCTACTGCGCGCGCGTCACGCATGTGCTGTGCGACACGCAGAAGCATGGCGTCGTCATGCAGGTACACTGTAGTGCGGTGTCCGGGGGCGGGACATGCCGACATAATAGCTGCGTTGGAGAGCCTCCTGTAGGTCCTGTAACGCATGCTGAATCGAACCTATTCGCTGCTGCGAAACACACTGCATGACGTCATTATGGCCACAACCTGTGGCGTTCTCTATTTTTACTTTTTGTTGTATGTGTCAATATTTTTGGTGTTTCTTGTTGTTGCGATTATTGCATGCTTCACTTGTTTTTGTTCGTTTATATATTTATTTGTTGTATGTTGAGTTGTGTGGATTGTTGAAGAATGAATAAATTTATTTCTATTTCGGTCTGCTTCTACTTCAAACAAACAAACATTTATATACAGGCACATGCTTCTGCTTCTGACGACACTAGGTTCCCCTTTGTTGTGGGAATCAGAAACTGCAACATCACACACATATAAACATCCAAGACCTGTTATTTTTTTTCATTTATCCCCAGCCGGGGATCGAACTCGGGACCTCTCGCATTACCATGCTACCACCACACCACCACGCAAATAGCCCGCATTCTCCCGCGTTCATTATAAACCGGCGAAAGCGCACTTACGTCATCCATCTGTCAACTGTCATATGTCTGGTCACCCTCCAATAATAGAAATTGTTTATCCTCTACTTTACAGTTATTTACCACCTCTCTCGCAACGTTAAAATTAAATTAAAGCAATAGTTATTCCAACAATAATTCTCAATTCCATTCAAATTTCACAACAGACACCAAATGTAAATTTGACGTATCCACACTCGCTGCACTACCTCTTTTTCGTGAGCGCTGTGCGCGCGCTATTATGACGTCACTCATGGTCACAACGTTCACTCTGGTGAATTGTATGCGCATTATGAACCGACCTATAGCGCGCTCACAACGCAAATAGAGCTCGTAAGCGCATCGTAAACCGCACCGAGTATGGCGGCCATTTGACCACACTTTTGACGACATTGACAATCGCCCCGCCATTGACCCGCCGCGGCTATGTGCCGAAGCCGAAGTCTCACAAAGGACATGAGTAAGAGAATGATAGATTTCGGCGCGAAAGTTCTAATGTAGATTCAACGTGGGTAGCAAAGAAATCAAACTAGGCACTGAACTTGGAAATAATGAAGCTCTTGTCTCTCAAACTCCACCTTGGATTCTACAATGATTTTCATGCCGTAGATTAAAAGATAAACCTTTCTGTTGCAGGCTCTACGCGACGCCAAACGATGCGTCACCGCCTACTGGCTGTCGGACTCCATGCTGCGGCGCTCCGTAGTGCCGCCGTGGCAGGCCATCCACCTGCCGCCGATGTACGCGGCCAGGGACAGGCCAGCAAAGCACCATCGAGCCGCCATCTCGGGCTGGCGGGCGGAGGAGCGGGAGCGAGTCACGGCGTGCGTCGAACATATCGGGGCTAAGGTGATAGCAGTTTAATCTCTTTAATACCAGCGGCGGCGGCGTTAGATATCGCCACTTTTCCGTTATGGGTTTTAAATTTTATTAACATGGCATAAGGTTCAAATCGCGACCCGTCCCAACCTCGGTTTATGAGAGATTAATAAAAAAGAAATATATTTATTATACAAATAGAAAACCTTAGTCGTTAAAGAAAAGCTATATATATAATTGTAGCATGCAAATTTTTGAGATCTGTAGTCATTAAGTTTAGTATTGTTTTTGTTTAACACATAAAAAACAACAAAAGCCAAGACCGGTTTCACATACGTTTAAATGTAAGAAATTCGTCAACAGAGTAATAACAGTTTTGCCAGAACCAATGCAATCATTTACGTTGAAAAGTATCGAAGGGCAACTTTTTAATGCCATCCGGTATGATGTTATAACAGTAGTTTATGCAACTGATACATAATGAAGGGCACTAAAACTCGAGGGCTAATAATATCACTGGAGAGTTTTAATGCACCACACCAGTTTATCTACACACATATCATAAGCTCTCTTTGATGACCCATGCTCTGTATTAACCTATCTCATACTAACATGGTTTGCTGGAAGAGATCTCTTGTTAGAGATAAGCTCGCCTTTGTACACTATTTTAATGTATATCTTGTCAATATAATTATTTGTGTGCAATAATAAAATTATGAATGATGTGTTCAGGAACCGCATGTTCGACTGGCATGGTGGCATTGATAATTGCTGTGCACTTGTTATGCTTGTTCAGTAGTACCAACGTCACAGACAAACTAGGGGCGGCACGCAGGCGGGCGTCGACGTTCGCAATTTGAATGTCATAATTTATCGAAAATCAATATTCAGTATTAAAGTAATAATCAATATTAATATAAGAAATTAGTTTTTACCAAGTAGTATAACATTATGCGTAACGTGCGGTATTTGTACGCAGTAAAGAGGGTTTATGATACGTGTGTAGATAAACAATATTGATGTTATAATAATATTGCTTACAAGGTCTAAGGTAACGAGAATTTAGGGGCTGCGATTACAAGGGATTAGAACTTAGAAGCTGACTAAAGGTGATTAGGGGCTGAGGTTATAACAGTTTAGGGGCTGAGGTATTGAGGCTTCTGGGGCTGATGTAACGAGTTAAGGAGCTAAGTTGGAGTTTAGGTTCTGAGGATGTACGCAATCAGTGACAATCCAGCGAAACACCATCGAGCCGCCATCTCATTGGGGGTGGAGGCGTCGAACTTATAGGGGCGAGAGAGATTTTAGCGGCTGAATTAATGACTTATATAATATATAATTAAAGCATATAAAAATAACTAAGCTATTCCTTTCTATATTTTTATCAGACTGTTATTGGAACTTGCTTCACACTTAAAAAATATTTTTGTAAGTATTGTGTAATGTTAAAACGAAATACTTATCCTAATTGCAAGCAACTTAACAAAGATATGGCCATATAATTAAAGACTCTCCATTTGCTTAGAAGAAATAAAAAATATATTGTTTTTATTGAAATTATCATTAGTCCACAACAGTCCTAAAACATTTATAAAACATTCCGGTACGTATCAATATTTGGTCGCATGACCATTCGCAGAAATGACAGCTCGGCATCTTTTGAGCATGGAAGCAATCAATTTTGTACAAGCTTCCACCGGAATTTGCTCCAATGCTTCTAAGTTAATCGACGTTTGACGTCCGCTTTTTCGCCACTGTCTTCTTCACCTGGTACCATAAATTTTCTTTTAAATTTAAATCCGATCTGAACGGGGTCAATCCAAAACTGTCCCAGACTGGCTCCTTAAGAAGTCTTGAATACTTTTGCAGTGTGTTTCGGATCATTACCCTGTTGGAAACAGGACCATTAAAATTTTGCTCGACATAGGGCATCATTGCTTGTTCTAATATATTCTTGTGCAGTATTTATCAATGTTGCTTACTATTTTCCTGACAGGTCTTACACCAAGTCCTGAAAAACAGCCCCCCCACTTTGATATTTCCGCCCCCATGTTTGAAATTTTTTTTGGTATACTTTGGATCCATTTCTTTGTTCGGGGGGAAAATGTTAGACATATTGTTTTCCGTCAGAATTAATCTATTATTATGTGTTTCATCAGAAAACAGCAACTGTTTCCACTCACGTTCATTCCAGTGTTCATACTTTTTGCAAACGCTAATCTTGTCTTAACATTTTGCTTTTTGCAAAAGTGGCACCTTCCGAGACGCTCTTCTGTACAAGTTTAGACTCGCGAAGGTTAGCAATTCTTTCAAGGGTCAATGCATTCTCTACTACAACAAGATACCTCTGGAGATCTTGAAATTGCCATTTGAGCAATTTAAAAAGCATGTTAAAGCGACTTTGTCGAAAAAGTAAATTACAATGTCCAAGATTACTTAAATGACGGGACTGTATGGGGTTAATCTGGCTCAAAACAGACCTTTCTGTTAATAGTTTTTCAATTATTTATTCCTACTCATTAATTATGATATAATGATATTATAAAATTTGTATTAGTTAAGCACAAGCAATTTTTTAAAGAGATTTAAAAATCAATCAGTTTCTACGGCCTCCTTCTCCCACAGTTGTCCAATGTAGAGAAGTGGCAAAAAATGACGATTGCTATGTATATGTAAATATCTACAGTAATAACGACATTTGGAATTTGGAGTTTGTCTCACAAAGTCTCCGTCTAATTGTTCTTGCAGACACACCCTTCGACCCTCCTGCACCAAACAACTCCGAACGTATCAGTTCTGATCCCTTGCAATAATATTTTTTTGCCAACCTTATTTATATTTTTTATCTTTAGAGTCTTCCCGCAGAGAAGTTTACTTTACTTGGTTTCCAAACCAAGACCAAGGTCTTGGTTTGGAAACCTTGGAAACGGAAAGCCCCGGGTTCGAATCCCGGCTGGGAAGGAAGAAAGGAAAGTCGCCAGTTATTTGATGTTTATATTGTGTTTGTCGTCGCCGTTATTGATTCCTACCACACGAAGTCCTAGTGTGGGGCCAGAAGAAATGCGTGTGCCTGTATTCAAATGTTTATTGAAGAAATCTTCGTGCAATTTTTTAAATCTAGTTTCCTGACTATGTCCGTCTCTTTCCCGCGCTCAGCTGACGCCGTACATGACGCGCGACAACACGGTGTTGATCTGCAAGCGCGCGGACGGCGCCAAGTTCCGGCGCGCGCGCGACTGGGGCATCCCCGTCGTGACGGCGGCCTGGCTCACCGACCTGCTGCTGGGGAAAATGGACGCGCTATCGCAGGTACTCGACAAGAAATACCATATATTTATTCAACCTGCTGACATTTCTCGTGAATCGGTTGAGTTTAGGACAACATCCGGACAGACAGATATACGAAAGCATTTTTGTCCAAGCTTAAACGAAGACACTTCGCTCGTGCTTTGCGCTCGCTCGGTCTTTTACAAGCTATAACGGTTGCTGAGAATTCCGACGAATCCTTTCTCCCTCACTGTTCCCCTACTCACCCTTGTAGAAACTTTCATGCTTCACTGGTTTAGGCTGTGTGTTGTCTGTCGGTAGTCAGCCAGCGTTAGTGTTTCTTGTTTGTTTATTTGATCGCCCGTAAATTGGTCGGACGACACCTCCATGATTGCTGGGATTCTTTGTTATTGAGATTAGCGGAAGACTGTCAGAATTACAAATTTGCTGAGGAGGCCTTGTCCGTGTCCGGTGGACACAGGAGATTGGATGCATAGTTGTATTTGTCGTCACTGTTTGTGATTCCCATTTCTTCTCCAGAGGCAAAGATGATTCTGAATCTAATTATGTACCTATTTGTATTTCAGATTGAAAACGCGAAGTACCAACAGTTCAACTGCGCTAGTCCGTTCCGCATGGACTACGGCCTAATCTCTCACTTGATGAGTGAGTATTTCACATGTGTTGATTTAATTTAAAATATAAGTGTTGTCAAATTGAATTTGGAGCTTCTAGACTTGCAAAACTTCGCCCATTTTGCGCTACATTCTGGGGCTGGGCCATCGCTACTGCCATGAGTACTTCGATTGTATAATTATTATTTTCATTTGGATATATTTATCTGGACGCTTACCCAATGGATGTCCCCACAAACCATACAGACCAAAAAAGCACACGCCGTAAGCATCGCAATAACCAAACCAACCGCGTCATTTCATGTCATACAACCGGCCAAGTGCGAGTAGCACGTTTGACCTGCAAACGATGGGTTCCAAACCATTTCACAAGGAAAAACGTAAAACGACAGTCTTTTGTACGAGTATACCTTTATATTTTTTATAATAAAATATTAAATCTATATTCGAGGCTATAATCTCAATAACAGAAATGGCCGCCCAATAAATTGTGACGTTCATAGTGTTGTGGAAATAACAGAATGAGCTGCCGAGATCCGATAGAAGTGATTGTTGAATGAATGAAATTAATTCTATAGTCTCTGTTCCCTGTCTACGATATAAATGATTTTTAGATTGAGGAATATGATAATATATTGATGACTAATATTCAAAATAGCGGCACGTGATTGGATGAAATCAGTTTAACCAATTTGTTAACTTAACCAACGCTCAGGAAACCGGCCGTTAGTTATTCAAATCAAAATTAAAAACTATTTCTATTTCAAACAACTGAATTTCGACCAGCAAGGTGTCGTTACATAATTATAAAAAAATACTTGTACCGAAAAGGATCAAAATAGAAACAACTTCAGCGTTTAAAAAATATGTTTATTTTATTATTTTAAGGGAAATACTAAACTGCACATCAAAAATACTGATTTGCACTGCACATATTAAGAGAAAATGCTGCGGTAGCTTAGGTGAAGGGTAAAGGGGTTGAGCGAAGCGAAGCCCCCTTTATCTTTCGTGTTAGGTTGAACATGTAAGAACAACAAAAAATACTTAAAACATAAACTTAAGTACACATAAAATATTTAAAACATAAAAAGTGTTTTTGTTGATCCTCTTTTGCTGTGCAAATCAGTATTTTTGATGTGCGATTAAATACTAGCCTTATTTTCATCATAATATTTGAATACTTTTTGAGCAGTTTTTTTCAAATACGCCGATGATCAAGTTGTTCTTACTAGTCGGTGGATGAGTTGCAGGAGATGATAACTTTCATGAACGAATCAGTTAAGAAAACAGGTCACAAATATAGTGACAGCTGTCAAAACTTATGACAGCTGACAAATTAGTGACAGTTGTCAAGAGTTTCATTAAGGTAGGAAGGTGATATGATATTTTGTGCCACCCCATCTGATAAAAGTAATGACATGCATGGCTATGCTGTTCCTCTGCTACCCCATCTGCCCCTTCCATAGAAAATGTTCGAACCCATTATCTCGCCGAAAGCACCTGGCCATGTGTCAAAAACCCGTCTTGCCATTTCTGACGACACCACGAATCTGAACTACTCAGAAATTTAAAACTGACTTCGCCCAAAAGAAGGAAAAAAATGTGAAATCTATGACTTACTTTCCAAAATTTTATTTCAATCGTGTGCAGCGTCGAAGGCCTTGAGGGTAGCCATTAAGTCGTCAGTCGAGGAGAATAACAGAGTCCAAATCACAGAGCAAACAGATGTCAGAAGAAAGCAGGGTTTTTCAAAATCGAGGAACGTAAGAGCACAACCGTAACGTTCGACATCGAGCAAAATAAACCACAGAGTACTTTAGATTAAATTTCATTCATTCGTTCTTTCATTCATATCGTGCCCATCACGAACACCAATTATGACACTTTTGCTAATCTGTGTTCAGATTTTCGTCGGAAGTAGAATTTTGGGAAATAATATTATTTCTAAGCAGAATTTAGACCAGTTTTTAGTGAAATTTTGTTTATTTGTGTTTAAAGTAGTCACTACAACTGAATGTGGTCACCAACATCGAGTGATCCCTTTGGAATATCGAGTTTTGTGATCACGTGACATGACGTTATTGGCCTAGTTAGAACGCCCACGCTATAAATTCAAGGCAACACTGAAAAAGAGTTTTGTGTTTGTAGTATGTATGTATTCAACTATGAACTCAGGTTGACGAAACTTTTTGCTCAATGATACCGGAGGTGGATAGAAATTGATTAACTTATTTACAGAAATAAGTTCAAATATGATAAAAAAAAATGTTTATTATAATTCGAATGAGCAATTCCGTTAAGATCGGGAGAGTCCAGTTTTCACCGATATACAAATAAAACAAAATGGCTAAGAAAATGGCCATACCAATAATTTCTTGTATGGGTTCTTCTTTTAATTCTTAAAATCGCTAAGTTTCATTATTTGTTTTTATAGCGGCAATAGAAATATACTCTTCCTATTTCGGTTGATCCGTTAGAGCCCGGTGACAGACGGACGGACGGTCGGACAGCGGAGGCTTAGCATTACGGTCCCGTTTGGCACCCTTCGGGTACGGAATCCTAAAAAGTCTGACACTTAGAACAGCCATAGAGTGACTGAGCGGTTCAGTAGGTGCAGAAAACCAACTGATGACACACGAAGTCTTCTTTGCGGCGTCCACCTAGAGTAATGGTATGTGGATGTTTACTTAGGCCTTAACTTCCTTATTTCATTGCACAAAACAATGTACTTTAGAGAGGTAGAAATCACGTACAAATGCGATATCACCCTCTCCCCAGACGCCTGGAAGATGCCCATCAACATCACCCAGGAGTCGCACGAGCGCGCCAAGCGCAGTGCGCTCAGCAGCGGCGGCCGCCGGGCCAAGCGAGCGCGCCTCGAGCCCGCGCCCGCGCCACCCGCGCCGCTCGCCCGCCCCGCCGCGCCGCCGCCGCTGCACCTGGCGCCGCGCGTGCTGTTCTCCGCCGTGGCGCCGCACGACCACACCAGGCTGGCGACCGTCGTCAGGTACCGGCAATATATAATAATATAATAATAATAATAATAATTTATTTCGCAAAGCTTACATACTAATTACAGTAGTTGAAGGGGCATCCTTTTAAGTATAAAGTACCTGTGCCAGGATACCCCGAATATATGGGCGTCCAAACACGGTGACCACGGTGATGGTTTGTAGAACGTCGATCGTGTTCCCTCATACGACTTAAGTAGCCAATCTTGGCAGTAAAGGTGCGTGCATATTGTGAGCACGTTAATACATGCACACAATATTCGCCACTCTCTTCTCAGACATTCGTCATAAATTTCCGCACCATCGAAGTTGGAGGAGACCGATTCGAGATGCGCGCGTGAAACTGGTCAGACCTGCGCAATCGATAATTTCTATACGTTTTAACTGATCGTTTTAACGAAGTTTTTAGTGCTACAGTGAAATTGTATTTTCTACTCACTAAAAAGTATTTTTTTTAATTAATTCGCCACGGAAAGCCAGAAAACCCCAAAATCTAAAGATATTTATTGCTATACAAGAGTGTCTCAGAAAAACGTGAAAGCGACGCGTTATTCATGGCTCTTACAATCTTCTCGCCACAGCCTCACTAGAAAGAAGCGACGGAACACAGTTGTTAGCTAGTTAGCTAGCTAGATTTTTCGGAGCGCTGCATTGTGAAACTGTGTTGATAGACGCCTTTTCAACATTAAACGCTGCATAAGCTGAAGTCAGCCTACTCCACCCTGCCGTCAACAGCACATTAGAATAGCTACAGCTACCCTCTAACAAACAAGCAAGAACGACTGGGACATTAGGCTGTATCTCTGATATAATCTCAGCGATAAGCGGAGCGATTCTACCACAGAGTAACCAAGAACCTACTAACGCGCTCCCCCACGAATACCACATTAAAGTCAATCTCGAAGGAATCTACTGGGTTGCAATCTTTCCCTAACCTGTCTGATATCTTCAACATAAAAACCCACCCGCAAATCTCTTTCCGAAAGAGAGAAAAGCCCATGATAGTGATTTTGGGGCAGAGTTATCTAAATTCAAAGAGGAAATTAAGGAAACGCTGTGTAGATTTTATGTAAATCAAAAATAAAATATTCAGTAGATCAGCGAAAACATTGCATCAATAAATACACAAATCGCCGATATAAAATGCAGAACATGAATTATCATGTCAGAGAATAAGCTGCTAAAAGCAGAGGCTGAGCTAAAAGCAGAGGCTGAGCTAAAAGCAGAGGCTGAGCTAAAAGCAGAGGCTGAGCTAAAAGCAGAGGCTGAGCTTAAAGCAGAGGCTGAGTTTAAAGCAGAGGCTGAGCTAAAAGCAGAGGCTGAGCTAAAAGCAGAGGCTCAGCTAAAAGCAGAGGCTGAGCTTAAAGCAGAGACTTAGCTAAAAGCAGAGGCTGAGCTAAAAGCAGAGGCTGAGCTTAAAGCAGAGGCTGAGCTTAAAGCAGAGGCTGAATTAAAAGCAGAGGCTGAGTTAAAAGCAGAGGCTGACCTTAAATCTTCCAAAACAATTACTGAAAAGAACATGACAGAAATTAAATATGATCTTCAACAATGAAGACTTGCCTCCAAGACGAATACACTATTTCAGCAAGAGTCATCAACAAACTGAATACTGATGATATAATCACAGAAGTCCAAGAACGCTTTACTAGAGATAAAATAGTAGTATATGTGACTGCTACATAATCGAGGGCATTAATACTCGAGAGTGGGTTTATGAAACGAGCCGAAGGCGAGTTTCATAATAATATCATTCGAGAGTTTTAATGCCTAATTATGTACACTAGTTTATCTACACACATATCATGAGTTGTTGCTATTGATGTGTTCAGGAACCGCATGTTTGACCGGCAT
This sequence comes from Argyresthia goedartella, assembly GCA_949825045.1. NCBI lineage: Eukaryota > Metazoa > Arthropoda > Insecta > Lepidoptera > Argyresthiidae > Argyresthia > Argyresthia goedartella. The sequence continues at coordinate 19,410,011 of OX463828.1, forward strand.
TGTGGCTCTGCAGTTGTTTAGCTTGTTCTGTAGTACCAACTTCACGCAGGCGGGCGTCGGCGTTCGAAATTTGAATGTCAGTACCAACTTCACAGACAAACTAGGGGCGGCACGCAGGCGGGCGTCGGCGTTCGAAATTTGACTGTCATAATATGTAGAAAATTTACACATTATGGTCATAATGTGTAATTTTTCAGATAAGAAATGAGTTTTTACCAAGTAGTTTAACATTATGCTGATCGTAACGTGCGGTTTTTGTACGCAGTAAAGAGGGTTTATGATACGTGTGTAGATAAACAATATAATAGCAGGGCTGATGGAGTCGTCGTCGGAGCATGACCTATTTTTATCGTTACCCATTTTTTTAAACTACTAAAAAGTCACATTTCCAAAGACTCTTCATAACTAAATTGTTTCTACCTCAATTACCAAAATCGTTGAACGAACACACCCTTTCCGAACGGCAATATTGCTGGACTATACGGTTTTTTTAAGAACTAACTAATTAAATGCTCTCGTGCGCCTGTCGACTTTGTAATTATTTATTTAGTAACTTTTATTTTCTCATGTGTAAGCGAATTTCTATTCTTTTTGAGAAATAAATATCTTAACCTCTTGATTACCACCGGCGTTTTGTATTATAGGTTTTAAATTTTATTACCATGGCGTAAAGTTCATAATCGCGACCCGTCCCAACTACCCTCGGTTTTTGAGAGGTTAAACCGTAAGTTGCCTCATCAGATAGGCGTCCACACAGAATAACAGATGAGAATTGACTTTCTTCCCGACCAATCACACACGAACGAGTGAAAGTGTTACCAGTTGGGAATTGATGAGTAGTTGATCCTGACACTCGTTTTCAGCCATCCTCATCCAGTCACACCAAATTGAATCTTATAAAGTGATTAGTGGATATTGTAAATATGAGCTGTAGTCTCGGGCCCGCGCCGCCGCCGCCGCCGCCGCCGCCGCCGCCGCCGCCGCCGCCGCCGCCGCATATGGTCTGGTGTGTTCACGTATGTTGACGTGAACGAAAACGAAAACGAGTCGTAGTAACAGCGGAACTTTGAAATATGTTTTGTAGCGACTGCAAACTCAACAGAAAACTACGCTACTACACTACGCATTAACTAATTTAAAAAAACGACTTCAAGAAAGTTTTGAAGTGAATAGTGAAGTCTAACTTCTTTAGGCGTAATTTCAAAATGGAAAACCAATGGCTTAAAGTGGTGCCTATTATTTTTTTGCCATCAACCAAACCACGGAATATCGGTCCTAGTCTATGTAACTTACAAAACATAGTATGGCTTGTATATCCCAAAACTTAATGCCATTTATTTGAAAACTTGACGCCCTAAAAAATGACATCTTAGGATGGGGTTAAGGGTGACATAGGTAAGTTGGTATCATGCATGCATGTTGGCTACAATCGGGCAAGAGACAACTTATATCAGACGATGTTTATCTATCAACGGATAAAATCACAAAGCCGCCTTTGCCCACACTGGGTGGCAAAGTTGTGCCAAAGTATAACCAGAAATCGAATTCTCCATTTTGCGTGGAACAGGGCTAGTCCATCGCCGCAGCGTTACCTAAAGTCGCCGTCAATAGAAATTGTGGACTATGTAAACAAACCGTTTTCTTGAGAAAACCTTGAGGTTCTGTCACGGAGTCTCACTGAACATTATTCCAACTCATGTAGCATCAAGTCTTGCCTGTTATTCACTGTATTTCATCATGAAATATTCAATAATCACCAGTTTATCACGGAAAATCATAGAATCAATAATCAATCAAGTACTGCGTCGAGATTGCTGTCATATTTTTTTCTCATCGAAGTCTGTATTGTCTTTAAAAATTAGTGATGTACGAGTATTTATTTATTTATTTTAATTTTATTTTATTGTATTTGGGACATCAACAGCAAATAATATAGATAAGTTGCAATATTAAACAATACAAGAATAAAGCTAGTTACAGATATCCACAGAAGATACAGAAAAAAGTAGAATAAAAACTTATATACGTATATTCAACATGCAAAAATATTTGAATGACTATAGTCTATTTGAATATAAACCTATTTTATTCGTGATGCTATTTATTCCGTCATTTTATTTTGACAGCTTTACTTCACAATCTGTGTCATCATAATAACATTTATCGAAACGTGTCTGTGATTCTACCGAGTGCTGTGTGATCGTCCAGCGTTGCTCTAAAATATTTTTATCTACACACGTATCATAAACCCTCTTTACTGCGTTCAATAACCGCACGTTACGATCAGCATTATGTTAAACTACTTGGTAAAAACTCGTTTCGTATCTGGAAAACAACACATTATCGTCATTATGTGTAGTTTTTCTACATATAATGACATTCAAATTTCGAACGCCGACGCCCACCCGCGTGCCGTCCCTAGTTTGTCTGTGAAGTTGGTACTGACATTCAAATTTCGAACGCCGACGCCCGTCTGCGTGAAGTTGGTACTAAAGAACAAGCTAAACAATTGCAGAACCACCCATGCGGTTCCTGAACACATCAAAGAGAGCTTATGATATGTGTGTAGATAAACTAGTGTATGTAACTGTACATAATTAGGCATCAAAACTCTTCATAAACCCACTCTCGAGTTTTAATGACCTCCATTATGCAGCAGTCACATAAACTACTATTATTTAAAATGTGTTTTCGGTGTTCTAACGACTTCACTTCTCTTGCTGAATTTATCGTACTAGCATTGTGATTTGGATAGTGTTTTACCTTGAAACAACGAACTGCTTTACGGAGTAAAGATTCTAATATTGCAAAATGAGTGAACCTGTTTGTACACCTGGAACATCTGCAAGATCTGCGCCCCTTCGAAAAAGAATGATTCAGACGCCTGAAAGTGATGCTATGCCAGGAACCTCTGAAACGTCAGCACATCGAGGAAGGAAAAGACTGAGACACAAGATGCCTCAAATGACAGAAAAAGAAAAAAAGGTCGCGATAAATGCATACAAATATGTTGAAAAAACTCACAACATACCCGCATACAAAGGATGTGCTGCCCATTGTAACGGAAATAACTCGAGCATCGGAAAGTACAATTGACAATCTTATAAGATTCTATGAGAAAACGGGAAACATTCCTAAGTTAAAAGAGAGACCTGCAAATCGATATATAATTGATCAGTTTGATCGCAAGCGAATCTCTAAAGTACAAACAAGCAAAAATATAAAAAATGTATGTAAATTAGTTGGCGGCATCGAAAAATGTGACAGTTTTGCGCCTTCCACCATATCATTGCGAGCTTAACCCTATAATAGAGTTAATATGAGCGCAAGTAAAAGGTTACGTTGGAAGGAACAACAAAACATGTAAAATGGACGATGTGAAGATTTTGTTGGACCACGGTTTGGCGCGCATCGGGGCAGAACAGTGGGCGAAATGTGTAGCTATGTCCTAAAAGTAGAAAAAAAATGAAAGAACTAGATGGGATAATAGATACGGCCACCGATGCTGTGACGGAACCATTTGTAATTAACGTGGGCGATTCGACTAGCGATTTATCAGAATATTTTAGAGATTAATCAAATGAAGAATAGTTATTTGTGTCACAAGGGAGCAAAATGATGTATTTACGGCGAGGGCGGTACATTGAATCCAGAGTGAAAGGAAGTATTCTACGATAGAATCCTGAGCGAAGCGAGGGATTCTAAGTTAGAATCCTGAGCGTAACGAAGGATTCAAGCGTTAACGCCCATGATGAAAATAATTTTGCTCCTGAGTGACACATTCAACGTTTCACACCGACTATGAGGAAAATTTAAATTGCTCTAAAAAATTGAATAACTATCTATACTTTGAATTATACTTTTACCACTTTAACAGTAATCGAACAACATAAACATTTATTTTATATAATGATGGATTGTGAAGGATTAGGGAAAGGTCCCCACAGATTAAATATTCCTGTGTACTTTTACTATTGTGTAAAAATAATCGAATCGAATATTACAATGGTTTCGGATATCAATATTCATTATATCACAATAACAGTCATCGATAGTTTTGATTTCAGTAAAACATATAATTTACTGTAACTTTTTTTTTAAATATTACGAAAAATTCATAAATTTTGATATAACGTTGTTAAAGTTAAAACTTGAACCATGTTCTTTTTTAATCGACTACGTCATCGTTGTCGATTGTAATGTAATTTCATAATTAGATTCTATTATTTTAATCTGTTTTCAATTGGCACATTGCGTAAAAGCTGCATGCCAATGAATAAATTAAAAAAGTAGCTTGAATAGAAAAGTAGCATTTTGCTCCCACTCGTCGTGGAGCAAAACTTACTTTTCCGAATGAAAGGTGTGAAAAATTAATTAAGCACCTAACATAATATATTTTAATCACATACCCATCTCTAGATAGTTCACCTATTCATAGACAAAGACAACATGGCGCTTTATTTACATAGTCCACAATTCCTATTGACGGCGACTTTATATATCAACGGTCCGACAAATAAAAGCGAAAGTATAATAATAACTAGAACCACCACCACCGAGCGTGCTCTGAGAGGTGCTGCGGGTGCAACAAACATTGGTTAGGTGATCAAATCTTATTTTACAGTGAAACAGAGGAAGACGATATCAATAGATGTATTTTGGGATATGATGAGCGTCGTAAAGCCTGGATAGGCCGACCGAGATGCTCAATATGAAGTATGAACCCACCAAGAAGATGAACATGAAAACAGTTTGGTTCCAATTCAGTGGTTAGATCCCGCTTTGTTACACACGTTTTGTAGGTTACATTTAGCAAAAAAGAGTGAAATTGCTCCTTGACTTAAAGTTTTGGGGTGAAAGTATGTTAGTTATTTATTTGTAGAATAGTATACATTAACTTTTCTGTCCTATCGGTATAATAATAATAATAATACTACCTTGCACAGTATTTACACATATTGATCTAGCCCCAAACTAGGGTTCCCTGTATCTTGGGTACTATACAACGATACACATACATAAATAGTTAAATATTAAACTTAGATAGATAGAACCACTAGGGTACAAACTCCGTTCTCATCAATCAAATATTTGCCCCCACCGGGACTCGAACCCAGGACCCTTGGCTTCGTTTACTGTCATTCTGACGTCTGTAGAATAAATAGTTCAACGTCCTTACCGACGTCATTGAATATTGAAGAGAAATGTTACAGTGAAGTCGTCTGGAGTATCATTTCTCTTCAATATTAAATGACGTCGCTTGGGTTTACACTCGTAACGCAACACTATTGTTTTGACAAGAGCCCTGTTTCCCCAGGCAACTCGGCGGCATAGTGGTGACGACAGCGGCCGAGGCGACGCACCTCGTGATGGACAAGCTGGTCAGGACGTGCAAGCTCATCAGTTGTCTGGTGACGGTGAAGCATCTGCTCACCGTCGAATGGGTGGTGGAGAGTCAGCGGCTGTGCAGGTAGGTGCCTTTAGTCCCATCTCGTAGCCAGATTTGGTAGCTAGCTACGAAATGTGAAAAATAATCCCATTTCGGAGCTAGCGACGAAACGGGAATCTGGAATTCCCATCTCTTAGCTAGGTTTTGAATGGACCACGAGATTGATAATTGAAAATAGTTTAATTCTGTTCATATACAGATTTCCATTTTTCATTGAAATGAACACAAATAGGACAGTGATGTGAAAAGCCAGAAATGTTACTGACCCGATGGACAATAGTGAAACTAAAAGTAGGGCCATTTTAGGAGGAAACATTTACCATCTGTCAGTCTTACCTCCGATTTCTGAACTGGGGATTTCACTAATCTACTACTTAAGTAACGTTCTGTCTCAGCAGATGCCACAAAGAATAACGATACTTAAGTATATACTTAGTGAATTTCTCAATTCACAAACCGGCACGGCTTCGTCTTGAGGTGACCTGCTAAAAACATGATTAATCTATGATTTGAATACTGTAATGTGCATTTCATTATTTTAGATTAATTTATCGATCGATTTGATGGTAAACATCCTTAGTGTTTAGTAACAAAAAGGTTTCTCCGTCGTTGGAACTATGTTCAGTTTTTTAGAACATTGTCATTTTTATTATGTTTAGAATGGTTTATTAGTCAAAGTAAATCGTCAAAAATATTATTTTGCAAGAGACAATTGGCTGATTGTCAGAGATTGCCCATCAATTATTGTATTTATTCAGAGACATTTCATATGAAATAAATAATTCAATTTATGGACTACATTAGTTTACGTCAAAGCGATGACATGTAAACTTTGGATAATTATAGAGAGCTGTTGCAACTATTATTAAAAAGATAGTAAACAACTAAAACGAAATACATAGACCGTAAACAAGATACGCGAAAATTGTAAATATCATTTTAAAAAATTCTCAATTTCTTCCATTTTGCTATCTGTGCCCTCAATGAGGTCAATATCACTGTCACTATCAGCCGTATTTATTACGAGTCTATCACATCACAGTGTAATCGTCCATATGCGGTTGAATTCTTCAAATTCAAATCGTTTATTTGCGAAAATACACGTATACTTTAAGGCGCTACCTCGTTCGTGCAAAGGTTCCCGTTACTCCAGGCGGAAAGACCCGCAGTGTGAGAGGGTCGGAATCGGGGAAAAATTAAAAAACGTAGCGCTAAACCAGTTTTTTTTTTTTTTTAAATAAACTACGCTATTTTGTTAAAAAGTTTTTAAGGAGATATTGCGAATACGTAATATCTACATTTTGAATAAAATTAGTTAGGATTTCAGAATTACAGGAAACAATAAAACAATTTAGAGGTGTTTTCGTAATTAAATTATATCGAGAAAATTTCATCCAATCGCGTTTCCCTTTAGTGAAAATCTTAATCAAATACTTAATAAACGTTACTCCAAAAATCAAATCTGTAGATGACTTCATGGTAGAGTAAATGGATTCGAAAAAATCCCCATTTTTTTTTTTCGTATCACCTTAAATTAGTGCAGTGTATTTTACCGTATAGTATGGTGTACAAATATTTACAAATGAACTGTTAGGTATTCTTAAATTTGACATGTCAGTCAGTGGGTGAAAAATATGAAAAATATACATACTATATCCCATATGATTTACATTTTTAGTAAGTTTTATGGTCTAAAAAATCACGCACTATATAAAAACAGTCAACGGCCAGTTTGTCAATTTGCTCTTAAATAGTACACATATTTCATACTGTTTTACATCGTCGGGTAACCTATTAAATATCTTAATGGCCATGCAGTACAGGTGTTTGCTGCATAACTCCAGGCTGTTGTAAGGTAGATACAGTTTATCTTTACGGCGGGTTTGTCTCACACAAATATCGCCATTTCTTGGAAAATAGTGCCCGTGTTGCACTACAAATGTACAAATTTCTCTAATGTATAGGCAAAGTAATTTAAGTATTCCTAATTTCTTAAATAAAGGTTTACAGCTATGCATAGACCCTACTCCGCATATCGCCCTAAGGCATTTCTTTTGCACTATAAATACGTTGTTTACATCGACAGTTTCCCCACAAAATAAGGCCATATGCCAAGACTGATGGTAGATAACCATGGTATACGTCGCGCCACACGTTATGAGCGGCGGCCTTGAATGCACAGTAGTCACTTTTCAATACCTGTACATATGCGCAGCAATTCCCGCCAACGGCAACGTTGCCCAGCGCTGTTTATTTGTTGCGCGACTGTTACGCTGTGATAGATGCTCTTACTGCGATAGTCAATATTATACGGTTGAAATGAAATTTGTCATATCATTATGTATTACCTAACCTACCTAACCGACCAAAAATAAAAACCCTGCTTAGAGCCTAGATTAAGATTTTAAATTTTATGTTAAATTCTATTATGTACCTAAATAATAAATAATATTTTAATACCTACTAACATATTAAATTAAGAATTTTGTTATATACTTATAAATCAAATGTAAAATACCTAATTTAATTTGAATAATGTAATACCTACCTACTGTATAACGCAGAATGAAGGTGCTGCGCACAATCCCACGAGGATTATGTAGTATCTTATAGATTGTGAATGTGTTATGTATTTCTTACCTATAATTCAATAAATAAATAAAAAAATTCGTCGTATGGCAAAGATAAAACGATTCACCCTATTTGCAAACTGACTCTACATGGCTTTTCCAATTTAGACGTTGGTCTAAGATAATTCCTAAAAAAAATTGTCTGCCTTATACATTGAATTAATTTGGGTTTAGTGATATTTAATTTAAAATTATTTTGTTCCATCCATTCCCCCACAGAAGAAAGAGAATCATTGATATATTTCTGAAATGTTTCTAAGAACGCAGGTACATACATTGTATAACTAGTCAGTATAAAATTTCGAATAAACTTATTCGTATCAAGCCTGCCCGCTGGCTGTTTCAGTTCTCCTCCGCTGCTGGGGGCTCATCTGTAAAGGGGGGCTGCTTTCCCCGGCAGGTCCTGTGGTGGTGTCAGAGACAATCCTTGTTCAGAGTCTTCCATGTTTGTCTCACACAAGGACTTAAAGCGCTCAAGATTGTTTTTGCTTAGTGCAATCAACTCATTCATTGATGAGATGCATTCATCATACTGAGTTTGCATTTTTGAGTACTTGCCACCATGCATCCATAGTAATTGGGTAACATATTTTAACCGTTATTTGTATATTCATATCGCAGGTTCGCAGACGAGGCCAAGCATGAGCTACGCGACGAAGAATTCAACAAAATATACAAATGTGACATCTCCGAAGTTCTACTGTGCGGGGAGCAAAGGCGAAAATTATTCGACGGTATCACCTTTTTCCTTACGCCGTGCGTCAAACCTTCCCGGGCCTCCCTGACAGAACTGATTGAGCTATGCGGCGGGAAAGTCGAGAAGAACCGACGCTCCTTCGTCGCCATACAAGAGATGCACACTCAGAAGCCTTTCAGCTATTTAGCGTTGATTGCACCCAACGACCTGCATTTAGTACATTATCTGCTGCAAGCGGACAAAACGTTGAATGTTGTGTGCTGTGCGGAGGTGGTTCTGTCTGCGATTATGCGGCAGAGGCTGGACGTCGAAGAGTTTCTTGTTAAAGTCAACTGAAGGGCTCCGTTTCTGGAAGTGGAGTTATAAATGTAGACCGATTGGAATCTGTCGGTAGTTTACTAGTTGGATGCAACTGGGTAAGTCACAGCCAGTCCTGTACCAAGGTTTTAGCGTTGTTACTTGCGGGGACAGGTGGGTTGCATTATTGTCCAAGCGTTCCAAAGAATAACGTACTATCTGCTATCAATTATGTTCCTTTAGATCTATGTGTAGAGTTGCCTGCCGACCTTTCGTTGGTCTGTGGGATTGGTCTCTTGCTCACACTCGTTACGTAAGCGTCATTAGTGAGGGAAATGTTAATCCCATATCTAGTTGACTGTCTGTGTCCAAAAATTGTCTCGCCACTGCTCTGTCTAGGCTAGTTATCAATGTTGTGAAGTATTATGATATTTCGATTGAATGTTTCCAATGAATTTTATTGATCATTGATGATTTTCTCTTTTAAGTATAAATGTTAGTTGAGTATTGCAATGAATTTGATTTTATTTTATTAATGTAATTTATTTAATATAGAGATATTAATATAGCAGAATTTCTATAGATATTTGATGTTTTAGAAAAGATCTGTATTATTCCGAAAGATTTCCGAATTTTTTCTATTTCTGTTTACGCACTGTTCATTAGTTTTATTATAATGTTTACGTCTGTCTGTATTGTCAGTTTTAAAATAAGCTAGAAATAATACTAGCCCATCTGGGTATTTTAATCATATCTTACAATTAAATAAAATGAATTGTTAAATGAATTTAAATTGTTGTAGTTTATCGGTATAAGCCTTATATATTTTGCGATTTAGGGGAGCTAGGCAAATTGAGGGCGGAAGCTTTTAAAATGTACTGACGGCCGAAAGATAGAAATCGAGTCAATAACTAATGTCAGGTTGTACAAAGAAAACAGAAAGTCATTGAAATATAAATAGTCTAGACTAGTCTATAGACAATCGGTGACTGTCGACTCGAAATTAGTGTTTCACTCACCTTCTACCTTTTAGCTCTGACTTAAGTAAGACAAGATGCTCTTGGCATTTTTTGACATCTCGGAAATGACCCTGGTGGGCTGTTTGCAGTTTATCTCTACTTTATTCATTTCAATTTATGCCACATGCCAATAGATCGCTCGTTGGCATTGTCTATGAGAAGGAAGTTGTACTGGTTTTGATGGTGTTGAAGAGAGAAAGCAAGAGCAATGTATTGACAAATTCTTTATACCTTTCCTGTAAATAAGTAGCAAACTGCGTTGGTCAGGAACATTCTGTAAATAATTTATTATACGATTGAAACAATACATGATTTATGGAAAATATTATTTACGTTTTAATAAAGCTTTAAAGAGGAACCAGCAGCAGAATGCAAATAACAAGCCGTTCATAAATTATATTAAAGATTAATTTATTTAAAAAGCACGTTTTATTATCCTAGAACATGATACTGGATCTCAGTAAAGTATAAGGATCTATTTATAACATAATTAAGGTGGCAGTCCGTACATGTAAATACCAAAATAGTCGTAATAAACCTTGTTTCTATGACAACAAGGTGAAGACTTCTAGTTGCGTAGCTTTGCTATACATCAATGGACCACCGCCTCCAAATAATATCCATACATTAACAATAATGGAATTCACATTCGTACTATCTTTCATGAATACTCAAACATTTTGTCCTACTATATACCAAATTATACATACACTAACGATCCTTCCAAATCCTTGATCTAAGTCATGCAAGACTATTCCGGTTGTTCTTGGCAGAAACTCGCACAGATTCAAATTATTTTACTACAAAGTAGCCAATAGTTATATAGCATTTTAGAAGTTCCTCACTTAGTTGAAAAACAACAAAGATCTTCAAAAAAAAATAGTAGAACCGCGTTCACTGTTGTGTCGGGATTACGACTTCAGGATAGCCTCGTAAGCTTGGAATATGCAGGTGGCTACTTCTACTGTGCGTGACTTGAGACTGAGCGTCGCTTCTGGGTTGCCCGGTTGCAGTTTCAATTCTAGCAGGACCCAAATGTTGTTGGTTAGTTTGAGAGACTGGTACAGCATGTCCTGGCCTTCTACGTTCCTCTTGGCGATCGTGTAAACGTTGTTAAGGGTCATTTTCTGTGCGATTGTGTCGGCGTTGCCCAGGACACTGGTCAGAGTGTGTTGCACCTGCAGATGAACAAATAGTTTATTTAACTTTGACTATCCACACAGTAGAGTAGGATGATGATAGTGGAGCCGTGCATGAGGAGATAAAATACTATAGCAAGACACGCAAATGACAACATAAACGACTCTTATGAGTAAAGCCACATTTCCTACTTCTGGCGCGCGCCATGTTATCGTAGTTTACAGATCGGTTACCTAAAGCTGGCACGTTCAAAACATTTAAACGTTGCGCTTGTGTAGTGTCTGTGAAAAAACGCCCAGCGTGACGTTGCACTGCATGGGCATCAAGAATAGTCTGTCTGTCTCTCTCGCGCGCTTTTAAATTTTTTTGAATATGTAGGAGACAGTTATTGTTTTACTTTTGCTACTGCTCATTAATATAGTGATATTTTTGCGTTCGTGTCACGTGTCAATCGACGCGCGTTATTGTAATTGATTACCTATTTCGAGGTTAGAATAAAATCATTCATTTTCAAATATACTGTATAGCATTATTGTGAGTACTGTGAACGTGCCAGCTTTAGTTAACCGATCTGCATTTCATGCTCTGCCGAACCCCAAAACGGTCATACAGACGTCGTCGGCCAACAAAAACCCCTTCCACAGCGCTCACCTACCGCAGGAACCTACACAGATATATCCTATACATTATTAAGTATTCAAATGTTATATATAAGTAACCACAGAAACCATGTTGGTACTACACGCCAAAGTTAACTTAGCACCTCGCTCTGATGATGTCGTAGCTTCCGTCACTGTCGTATTTGACTCGTGAAGGGCGAGAGGGAGGGGAAACGCATTCTTCGCGAGTGCCAAGTTAACTTTGTGGCGTAATACTTTGGTATGTAAGAACATCTTTTATCTACACACGTATCATAAAGCCTCTTTACTGCGACCAAAAACCGCACGTTCGGTAAAAACTACTGGGTAGAAACTCATTTCTTAACATTTTCAAATTTCCTCTTTAACATCTTCAAATTTCGAACGCCGACGCCCGCCTGCGTGCCGCCCCTAGTTTGTCTTTGAAGTTGGTACTACTGAACAAGCTAAACAAATGCAGAGCAATTATCAATGCCACAATGCCGGTCGAACATGCGGTTCCTGAACACATCAAAGAGAGCTTATGAGATATGTGTATAGATAAAATAGTAGTAACTGTACATAATTAGGTATTAAAACTATCGACTGATATTATTATGAAACTCGCCTTCGGCTGTTTCATAAACCCACTCTCAAGTTTTAATTCCCTCCATTATGCATCAGTCACATAAACACTATTATGTGCATCGATATAAATACTAAGGATAGGCCTTCCCGTACTAAATTTCTTATCATTTTGAGGCTAAGAAAAATAGCGCCCCTGTCGGAATTCGTCGGAACCAAGACAGTACGAAAAATTGTAACGGCGTCACGGTCGGTGACGTTCCGATTTGTGGTGTATAGACACAATATTAGGAAATAACTCCCTAATACCCGGTGACTTAATCGGTGATTAGGAGTAGAAATAAAATATATCTAGCTAAAATTTTACTTAAGGGGCGAGGTCTCACGCAATTAGCTCATGTTTAATTAATAAAAAGTTGAAACATAATTAAATAGGCATATTAATTTTTGTCTTTGCCGTTAAATTATGAAAGAGGATGTAAGCTCACAGATACACATTAGTAGCGTGACTTGGAATTTAAGATCTTGATTTTAATTTATAAGTAATAAACTACCTAATCATAGAAAGTTATGAATTAGTTAGGGGGGGGGTAACCAAATGACATTACGAATAGTAATCTAATGACATTACGAATAGAAAAATAACCAAATCGGATCGTTTTTCAAATATAGGAAGCGGGCAGTTTCACTGTGCGTCGCGCGTCGCTACAAAGTTACGTCAGTCGAATGGTTGATTTTCGTTTGAGGATTTTTTCGAGAACAATATTTTATAGATAATCAATTTAAAGCCAATAGTAATTGAAAATATAATATTTACTTGTGATACGACACTCCCTGTTTTTGTGTTTTGCGATTTGGGTATGATTTATACCTTTTTACGTCGCAGGTCACCATTTTTGTTTTTGCTGCCGATATGTCAATCGGCTGTCACCGTCCAAGCGCGACTGATTGCAAACAGTCCAATTTTCCGGATTTTGTACTGTTTTTGTAGCGACACTTTCAAGCGCTCCGTGCCCTGTCCCTACTATTCAAGTCTGTGATTATGTGGTACTATTTTACTCGAAAATCTTTCATGTGGTACTATTTTACTCGAACATCTTTTATTTGTATACTATTTACCAATATTTTAACTTCAAGGATCTCCTTATTGTGAATCTATCGCTTTTAACAAATGTTCAGAGTCAATATTTTTCATCATTCGTGTCGGTGCACGGATTAGCATAAACACATCTCGGAACAAGCCCGGCGGCTTTGGTGAGATAGGCCCAGGCCTTACGCTTACCTCATTGGCGGCAGGGATTTCCTTCCAAGTGGTGAGGAAGACTCTCTTGTCCAGCTGTCCGTCCTCAGTGAACAGCACGTGCGCGGGAATCAGGCAAGCGAAGTAAAACACGTCCACGTTGTTCTTGATCGCGACCTGACGCACACAAAACATGGCACATGCAATATAGGAGTCACATTGGTATATTGACGCAGATTTATTTATTTTTATTAGATGTAAAGAAAATAAATAATATAAATAGGAAATGCCAGTTACGAAACAAACCGATAAGAAAGTTGGCAGGAGGAAAAATAACCTTAAATTATGGAATAAAATAACAATTGATAAAACATTAACATAACATTAAGTTGGCATTATATTGAAATTAATTAATAATTAAGTGTGCGAGTGTGTGTGTGTGTATGTGTTTGCGTGAGTGTGATAAATAATTCCCCGGATATCAATGTTGATCGCTTTGTAGAATCTGACCGATCTCTACAAATCCTAGACATAAATTGAGGGCGGCTCAGACAAAAGACATCGACTTCCGTAAAGTTTCTCGAATATATGTCTATGCTATGTGCAGATACTGTAAGTAACTCGACGGGAGAGTTCTTGAGGGCTATGTTTAGTCTCTCGATATTCCATTCAGCATGTTTAGTCAGTTATGCGTCAACATACCTAACGTCGAGATACGACGTCGTACCAAGGTCGCAGATGTACCCGTGGGTATGCGGGTCGCAAGGTTAAAGTGGCGATGAGAGGGACGATGGCAGATGCAACCAGGCGTAAACGGAATGCTGGCCAAGGGACGGACCACCCGGCCGGTGGTAGGATCGCCAAGACAGCCGGGAAACAGTGGATCAGGTTGGCCCAGGAACCGATAATAATACAGTAATAAACCAGGAATAATATTAGTCACTTATTCGATACTGCACGTTGCGTGAGGGGAGACCTCGCCGCAGCCACGGAGATCTGAAGGATTCCTTACGTCGACGTCTTCCATCACCGTTAGAACATCCGTATACTGTACTTGAGACGAATTACTTATCTCATTGGTACATTGTCAGCACCGGCATTCGTAACCGCATCTTCTGCGTGACAAGCAAGCGTGTACTCCGGGTTGACGGCTTAGCGCAAGTTGGTGTCGCACCCAACGAACCTGCAAGTTGTTGAGCGGGTCCATCCGCTGTGCGGGCCCGGTGGTGGCGAGCGACAGGGGCGCGTCCACACTCTGCCCCGGCTGCAGCACGCCCACGGAGAGACCGCCGACTGGGCATATGCCGAAACTGCAACAAACAGTCGGCACGTGACGTGATTGCGCGTACGTACGTATAGTAACGTATGCAAATGGGATATTAAAAGTGCAGCATCAAAATTTTTCTTTAGCACCGGCAACCTAATGTCTATTTTAGTATGTAGGCAATGAGTCAATGGAATAGCTTCTATTATATTAATTCATCATCTTTAGTATCGTTACAGATAATTAAACATCCAGCGGCAATACATAGACAAGAATTAACATAACTCAGCGCAACCGATACAAATTTTTGCATCTAAATTGATAACTCAGCGATAAATTTTGTAAGTGGGCCTCTTTATATATTAGTCATTGAATTTATTTACTCAACAAAATTAATAAATCTCTTTTTCATGAAAATTTTCATGATTTTCCTGGAATTTCGACGAATTTACGTCAAATAGAATAGAATATCCGAATTAGGACACCCCACTTGCTAGGCAGTTAGCTTAGATAATATTTACTTCATAATTGCATCACAGTCCTACAAAAGCGAAAATACCTACGCTATAATAGCCTAAACATTTTTTATAATAATACTTGGAGTAAACTGCAAGCATGAACGCGCGCGCGACGTTCGTCTGCTTACGTCATTGCACGTACGCGCTAGGGTTGTACAAAGATATCAATTTATTAAATTAATTTCATTGCTGATCAAATATGTTTTAATTTAATAAAATGTTCAATTGATTTTAGTCCTGACCGAAATTCCCTATTATTAAATTTAAGGGTTGAAAATATTCTGAGTCTTGTAAATAATTTAAGTAAGTATTGAAAATTGAAAACAAGGGCGAAATCAATAGAAGAAAAATCAATAGAATTTAACAAATTGTAAATTGCACTTCCAGGCCGATCTATCAAAACTTTGACAAAATTATCCAGGAATGCTTTTTCTAATGTTTCAATATTAATGTTAAAGGTCTCTGTTGGGACTTTTAATCCACCATGAAAAGAAAAATCTTTATTATAAGTTTTAAAGTGACTGTATAGTGCGGTTTCGTCAAAATTAGTTTTCTCCTGTAACAGGACTTCAAGGCTAGCGCAGGTATATTGTTTGCTGCACTTGTGTAATAAATATCCCGACACATAACTCAAGTCATTTTTCGCAGGTAAGTCAAACCGATAATCTGTTTCGCCATTAAGTACCACTGCTGAAGTTGTCACAATAATGACGCGACGTCATCACTTCCGTTGTCGTGCCACTTCCATACGTACTTGTGCTCAGGCAAGTTATGATATTATGCTCCCCGGGGGCTCTGGGAGCACGCGAGCGTGTAGGCAAATAACTCAAAATCTTGAGCGAGTGACGTAGCCCTGCCCGTGGTAGCCGGAACTAGGGCAATTTCGAAATAATAATGCGAATCTGATAAAGTAGGTTCATCAATTATTTATGGTAACATATAAAAATAGAGATGACTATATGAAATTAGAAGTTGTTCTAATTATTTTATAGATGCGGTGATGTATTTGATAGAAGAATAGAAAAGTTGTAAATCTATAATATCACGATGCTGAGTATAATTAACCTTTGATTGTATTATAAAATTGTGATATAATAGTTGCTTGAAAATTATTTATTAGGCGCTTAAATTGTATTGCTGACCTGGACAATTCAGTAGATAATTAATCATTTTGAAGACGAAACTAGTTTTTTTTAGAAGTCTGCGTTTCTACGCAACACCCTATCAAAATTGGTAATAGCGCTGTAGCGTCATCTGTTGGGTTTGGACAGGATAAAACAGGCACGTTAAATCAATGTCTTTTTATAAATTTCAAACGATAGTCATCGTTTTACATATTTGTCATCTAATCATTATCAGAAGTTCAACAGATCGGGGAAGGACCTACATATACATTATAGGGAATTTTCTCAAGACACGGTTATGGAAGTAGACAAACAAGGTAATAGAGTAACAAGAAATAGAGTAACATTACCTGTTCTTGTTGAGCTGAATAGCGAATCCGCTCATGGCCTGCATGGCTTTGTTGGTGAATGTCATCTCCAGGCGAGGTGCGCCGCCCACACGACTGAATGTGCCCCAGATCTCCAGACCTGAGAAAACGTGAAGTTAAAAGACAATGCGGACAAGCCCGCGGTATTTTATCGTGAATGCATATTCGCAAAACGATTCGATATCGTTTCGTAGCTGCTGTCAAAAATAATAAAACTTTGGCGCCATTGTACATATTATCAATCACTCATTCGAGAAGTCGAAAATCTGTGTTGAGCATTTTCTGCAGAGTCCACACGCTAGCCCAAGTGCAACCACTTACTGCGTTTTCTTCGTCTGCCGATTTCAAGCATTTGGAACAGTAGATCGATTCTCTATTTTTGCCATCAATCCGGATCTCAATCAAATTGACATTTTATAGGATGGTATGCCTTCAGAGCACAGTTTGATTGCTATTGCGACTATATTTGACAGTTCTCATTTCAAAATTTCAATCAAATTCTGCGTCACAATTCCTGTCAGAGATAGAGAATTTAGCCACAGTATTTCTGATATCAATCATAATACCGAAAAAATCGATCAATCAGAACATGAGTCGCAATCGCATAAACAAGCAGTCGCAATAAAAGAAGCTCGTGTAAAATAGTCGTCCTCCGATTTTCCAATTTGACAGGCATTGCAAATGATATTACAATACGGGTATGGGATTCAAAACAAACGCCGCAATAGCTAGCACCAAAATAGTTCCTCACCCTTCCCCTTATCACACGGACAGGGATAAAGACAGATAGTTAGTCAACCACACCCTTTTCGGCAGGCAGCCAGCACTACTTGGCCGGCCTGAAGCAGGCGGGTGCCGAGCTACATGGACAGGGACACAGACAGACAGACAGACAGACAGTTACTCACCCTTGCCCTTATCAGCGGGCAGCCAGCACTGCTTGGCCGGCGTGAAGCATGCGGGCGCCGCGCCCACGCCGAAGATGTCGCCCAGCAGACCCGACGTGCCCACCGCCGGCTCCGGCCCGCCACCGAGCTGCACGGACAGGGACACAGATGTAACTCGTAATAGATAACTAGTGGCTCTGTGAGCTGTAGACCTCGCGAGTCTATTGGTGGTAAGCTGAACTTCTAAAATACGAACTTATGAATGCACCTGGTTACACACTTGAAGTATGAAAGAAGCCGCACCAATAACGTTGTAAACTACATTTTACAATTCAAAATCCAAACTATTGACTTTTCATATACTAATTATTATATAGGTTATGCTACTCTCACGGTGGCCACAAATCCAACGACACCTCATTATGCTACTCTCACGGTGGCCACAAATCCAACGACACCTCATTATGCTACTCTCACGGTGGCCACAAATCCAACGACACCTCATTCAACGTATACAAATTGTTTTACATATGCCACCCCATGTCCCCCACTTTTAAAAAAATCTAAAAAAATAAATAATAATAATAAGGTCACTCAATTACACGACAATCAGTTGAGAAATGCGGCCTGTAGAGGAGAACATCCGGACACAATTAGGACAGACATCGAAAGCAGTTTTGCCCAAGCTCAAAAGGAGTCGCATCGCACGCGCTTCGCGCTCGCTAGGTCAATAAATATAGCCCATTAATCTGTCTACCGAGGGGGATGGGCCTTTACCCGAATACGATTAAGAGCCTTTGCATCCGGCGGTTTCTGACGACGCGCGGCTGTCGTGTTTCGTACGCTAGGAAAACGCAAGGCCGTCGGCACAATTTGACACCGCGCGATTATGATACGCACAGCGACAGCGCGATTTTTACACGCCATATGCAAAGGATCTAAGAAGAAGCCATTATCTCCTACACTGGCTCAGTACGGGTTAAAGGGTTATCGGGCTACTGTCAGTAGTTATCAAGCTGCCTATTAGGGCCTTTGACATAGCTTCACTATTTCTATAGCACCTACAGATGAATGTGTCATCTGAAGCGCCCGAAACCAATGCCATATAGAAACGGACACCCATTCAGTACCGGTTTCCGCCAAATGTTGCTCCGCGTGAAAGTTTCCGATGTGCTATTACCGCTAGGCCACGGTCGCTCCATATAGCATTTACACTTTGTTAAATCCGTCAAGGTCACCCCTTTTCCTATACGAGGTGGCAGAGACATAGTTTCGCTCAACTTAAGCCAGTGAACAGACGCCGGACTGGGCAAGGTCGGTGCAACTACTTCCGACACAAGTGGGGTTGGAGAGATAGTGACATGTGTGAGTGCGGGGTAGAAATACAAACCAAGGAGCACATCGTTCAGCGCTGCCGTTTGACAGCTTACAATGGACCCCCCCGAGATCTGTTTGACCTTCCTCCTGACGCGGCCAACTGGCTTAGCACATTGAATATTCTCCTGTAGCCTATTCATTAATTCAAGCCATACGATTAAATTAAACTTAAGCCAGTCATTCAATACTCCACTTTGTAGAGCTAAAGAAATGAGCATTCCGAGTTGTCGGGAGTCGATCTAGTGCCCAACCCTGTCAGGAGTTGATACCCCAATGAGAAGACGGCTAAGTGCAATCGTTTTTAAGGTTATTAGGGTTCCCCATTCAAATGGTGTCAAACGGGGCCCCATTACTAAGCATCCGCTATCCGTCCGTCGTCAGTAAGTCCGTCTTTCCGTCTGTCCGTCAGCGAGATGTGCCACTTGAATCTTAATAGATAAAATAGAGTTAAGATTTTCACGTATAGTGTGGAATGTGTATTTCTGCTGCCGCTACAACATCTAATGAATCTCCTCACATTTTAAAGAGAAATGGGGTCCCCATACAGGGAAGTGTTTTTTTGTGGTTCGAAACCCTTCGTATGTAAGCCCGACTCGCACTTGACCAAGTTTTTATATATATTGTGTATGCTATTCTCACCAGTACATCGAGTCCGCCGGCCAGGAAGTCGAGGTTGGAGGCCTGCGTGGCGGCGGGCGGCGCGCCGATGTCCATCGACAGCAGGTCGCCGATCAACGACTCCTGGGGGAGAAGCGCCTTATAGAAACACCGATGTCCACTAATAGAGTGACAATAACAGTCCAGCATATCTATGGGTCTGATCAAAATGGTCAAAATATAGGTATGTTATTCGTGGTCTGTTCTGAATAAGGCTGCCAGCAGGCTGATGCTTGTCTATGGAAGCCGAATCTTATCCCAATTATTGCTGCAGTGTGAAGACCTTCACAAGTAACATAACGTCCCCAAAATCGACTTGCGCGATGTAAGATTATATGAAGATTATGTCATAATAATAATAATAATATCTTGGACACTTTACACACATTGATCTAGCCCCAAACTAGGATTCCCTGTATCTTGGGTACTAGTCAACGAAACACATACTTATATATAGATAAATAGTATACTTAGATAGATAAACAACCATGACTAGGGTACAAACATCCGTTCTCATCAAACAAATATTTGGCCCCACCGGGACTTGAACCCGGAACAACACAGTAGCGACGTATGTTCAGCATTGACACCAACTTGGATGCTGGGTTTGGTATAAATTATTAAAAATATTCTGATTGTATGGAGATAAGTTCCAACACAATAGCGACATCTGTTGGGCACTGGACGCACCTGGTTGTTGGGTATGACGCTGCTGACGGGCGCAGAGTGCACGGCGGCCGGCACGTCGTCCGACATGGCGCCGCGTGCCGGCAGGGACTTGCGCACGCCGGCACCGCGACCTGGAACACGATTTGTTTTTTATGTTTTGTGATACGACTGGATTTTTGTGTAGAGGACGTTTGAAGAAAGACTTACGACTGAAAGATCAGAAACTTAGCGTCGCCGATGACTACTTATCATGGCCAAACCTGCGCGACCATTGCTCTAGCTAGACGCCGAAAGTGCAGGCCTTCTACGCGTATTACACGTTGGTGTTCTGCACCTATAAACCACTCAATCACTCTGTGACTGTTCTAATTGTAAGAAGTTTGTTGACATGAAAAAATTGACAAAGTTTGTTGGCATGCATATTGAGCTGCTGGCAGCGTCTACTTCTATGTGTGGTTTGAGGCGGAACTAGTACAAAACTAGGACGGTGTCCAACCAGAATAATCCTCGTGATTATCTCACAGATCTCTCAGACCCGGAGATCTGTGAGATAATCACGAGGATTTACTTATCACTGTCAGCGAAATGCACATTATTTGTAAAGCTCAATTCAACCCGACTTACTTTTTCGGTAGGCGATACCTGTTGCTTATTCCGCATGTAACTGAACGAATGCTCTCACAATCCTTATTATGTGTTTCTGATATCAGTCACAATGGCATTCAAATTCGAAATTGACCAATCACATCGCAAGAAAAGACAGCTCGTTGAACATAATCATTTTCTGATTAGTCGATTTTTCTATTGAAGCTGGTGTGGCGATTGTGTGTATAGCTGTCAATTGTTGCGACTTGTAATTTGATTGCAATTTTGAAATGACAACTGTCAAACATGCGGTTTAGTGCATTTAAATTCGTAAAAACCAGTCGCGATCGCAATTAAATGTCTGAAGACGTCTACCATCCTTCAAAATGTAAAATCGAGCTACTGATATTCATAATTCATAATTTCTTTATTGCACACAAATAATTCGAAAAAAAGCCCTTCCCTCTCTCGGTCGCTCTCGACCTCGGCGCGTCAGTGGGACGCTATGACGTCATCGGAGCGAGGTGCCTGTAGAACATACCTTCAACAAACGCCGTGGGTGGTTTGTGATACACCGACGCCAGCGAGCTGATGTGACAGATGAGCTCGTCCAACAAGGTCGGTTCAAGCAGGTCGGTCTCTTCCGAGATGAGAGGCTTGTCGGCGAGGACGACCTCCTTGGCCGCGGCCGGGTCGGTGGAGAGCAGGCGCCAGTAGATGAAGCCGCGGTCTCTGAAATCAGAGTAAGGATTAAGGTCTCTACCCACAACAGCATACCACTAGACAGAAAGTCAAATAGAGGTCGAGCAGAGGCAGAGGTTATCAATTACTAAACTTAAAAGGCAAAAGAGAAAAAAGGACGAGTTTGTATATAAAGGTGGGAAGATTGAGTAAACACATAAAAGGTCATGAAAATCTCTAGGTAATTACGAAAAATAAAGTCAAAATCAAAAATGTTTTATTCAAATTAAGATTTGAACTATAACTTTTCTCTCTCACACTTTCGCTATCTTCGTCATCTTCACCCCCTGTCACGCAAAATTGGAGTACTGAATTACTGGCAAACGTGCGACTGTGCCTCTGCCGCCCCGATTGGGACTGAACTACGATTTTTATACAACCAGACCAACATGACAATTGCAAGTAGCAAGCTTTATTTATACTCCTAGGAGTATAAATAACACTAGTGTTGTAAAAATCGATTAAGTAAAATCGAAGATATAATCGATTGAAGTATAGATAGATAGATAAGTCGATTAATCGATCCATCGATCAATAATTAATATATGACTGGGTATTATTTGTATAATCGTAACCAATGAACTGGCCAACTTTGACTACAACATTTTTCTACCATAAAGTGGCAACCCACCATCTGTCATGTTGGTCTAGTTATATATAAATAAGGGTTTTGGTCTGTGGGGCGGTAGCTGACGAAACCGACGGACCTAGTCACTCTATAAGTCTTAAATACCAAGATATCACAAAAATTGTGTACCAGGGCGAGCTTATCTCTAATAAGAGATCTCTTCCAGCAAACCATGTTAGGATGAGAAAGATTGATTGCTGAGCTGGGGTAGACTAGGTGTACAATGTAATACAGGGCAAGTTGGAGACTAGGTGTACAATGTAATACAACGCAAGTTGGAGTGCTGAACAGGGCTAGACTAGGTGTACAATGTAATACAACGCAAGTTGGAGTGCTGAACAGAGCTAGACTAGGTGTACAATGTAATACAACGCAAGTTGGAGTGCTGAACAGAGCTAGACTAGGTGTACAATGTAATACAACGCAAGTTGGAGTGCTGAACAGGGCTAGACTAGGTGTACAATGTAATACAAGGCAAGTTGGAGTGCTGAACAGGGCTAGACTAGGTGTACAATGTAATACAACGCAAGTTGGAGTGCTGAACAGGGCTAGACTAGGTGTACAATGTAATACAAGGCAAGTTGGAGTGCTGAACAGGGCTAGACTAGGTGTACAATGTAATACAACGCAAGTTGGAGTGCTGAACAGGGCTAGACTAGGTGTACAATATAATACAAGGCAAGTTGGAGTGCTGAACAGGGCTAGACTAGGTTTACAATGTAATACAACGCAAGTTGGAGTGCTGAACAGGGCTAGACTAGGTGTAAAATGTAATCCAAGGCAAGTTGGAGTGCTGAACAGGGCTAGACTAGGTGTACAATGTAATACAACGCAAGTTGGAGTGCTGAAAAGAGCTAGACTAGGTGTACAATGTAATACAACGCAAGTTGGAGTGCTGAACAGGGCTAGACTAGGTGTACAATGTAATACAAGGCAAGTTGGAGTGCTGAACAGGGCTAGACTAGGTGTACAATGTAATACAAGGCAAGTTGGAGTGCTGAACAGGGCTAGACTAGGTGTACAATATAATACAAGGCAAGTTGGAGTGCTGAACAGGGCTAGACTAGGTGTACAATGTAATACAAGGCAAGTTGGAGTGCTGAACAGGGCTAGACTAGGTGTACAATGTAATACAAGGCAAGTTGGAGTGCTGAACAGGGCTAGACTAGGTGTACAATGTAATACAAGGCAAGTTGGAGTGCTGAACAGGGCTAGACTAGGTGTACAATGTAATACAAAGCAAGTTGGAGTGCTGAACAGGGCTAGACTAGGTGTACAATGTAATACAACGCAATTTGGAGTGCTGAACAGGGCTAGACTAGGTGTACAATGTAATACAACGCAAGTTGGAGTGCTGAACAGGGCTAGACTAGGTGTACAATGTAATACAACGCAAGTTGGAGTGCTGAACAGGGCTAGACTAGGTGTACAATGTAATACAAGGCAAGTTGGAGTGCTGAACAGGGCTAGACTAGGTGTACAATGTAATACAAGGCAAGTTGGAGTGCTGAACAGGGCTAGACTAGGTGTACAATGTAATACAAGGCAAGTTGGAGTGCTGAACAGGGCTAGACTAGGTGTACAATGTAATACAACGCAAGTTGGAGTGCTGAACAGGGCTAGACTAGGTGTACAATGTAATACAAGGCAAGTTGGAGTGCTGAACAGGGCTAGACTAGGTGTACAATGTAATACAACGCAAGTTGGAGTGCTGAACAGAGCTAGACTAGGTGTACAATGTAATACAACGCAAGTTGGAGTGCTGAACAGAGCTAGACTAGGTGTACAATGTAATACAACGCAAGTTGGAGTGCTGAACAGGGCTAGACTAGGTGTACAATGTAATACAAGGCAAGTTGGAGTGCTGAACAGGGCTAGACTAGGTGTACAATGTAATACAACGCAAGTTGGAGTGCTGAACAGGGCTAGACTAGGTGTACAATGTAATACAAGGCAAGTTGGAGTGCTGAACAGGGCTAGACTAGGTGTACAATGTAATACAACGCAAGTTGGAGTGCTGAACAGGGCTAGACTAGGTGTACAATATAATACAAGGCAAGTTGGAGTGCTGAACAGGGCTAGACTAGGTTTACAATGTAATACAACGCAAGTTGGAGTGCTGAACAGGGCTAGACTAGGTGTAAAATGTAATCCAAGGCAAGTTGGAGTGCTGAACAGGGCTAGACTAGGTGTACAATGTAATACAACGCAAGTTGGAGTGCTGAAAAGAGCTAGACTAGGTGTACAATGTAATACAACGCAAGTTGGAGTGCTGAACAGGGCTAGACTAGGTGTACAATGTAATACAAGGCAAGTTGGAGTGCTGAACAGGGCTAGACTAGGTGTACAATGTAATACAAGGCAAGTTGGAGTGCTGAACAGGGCTAGACTAGGTGTACAATATAATACAAGGCAAGTTGGAGTGCTGAACAGGGCTAGACTAGGTGTACAATGTAATACAAGGCAAGTTGGAGTGCTGAACAGGGCTAGACTAGGTGTACAATGTAATACAAGGCAAGTTGGAGTGCTGAACAGGGCTAGACTAGGTGTACAATGTAATACAAGGCAAGTTGGAGTGCTGAACAGGGCTAGACTAGGTGTACAATGTAATACAAAGCAAGTTGGAGTGCTGAACAGGGCTAGACTAGGTGTACAATGTAATACAACGCAATTTGGAGTGCTGAACAGGGCTAGACTAGGTGTACAATGTAATACAACGCAAGTTGGAGTGCTGAACAGGGCTAGACTAGGTGTACAATGTAATACAACGCAAGTTGGAGTGCTGAACAGGGCTAGACTAGGTGTACAATGTAATACAAGGCAAGTTGGAGTGCTGAACAGGGCTAGACTAGGTGTACAATGTAATACAAGGCAAGTTGGAGTGCTGAACAGGGCTAGACTAGGTGTACAATGTAATACAAGGCAAGTTGGAGTGCTGAACAGGGCTAGACTAGGTGTACAATGTAATACAACGCAAGTTGGAGTGCTGAACAGGGCTAGACTAGGTGTACAATGTAATACAAGGCAAGTTGGAGTGCTGAACAGGGCTAGACTAGGTGAACAATGTAATACAAGGCAAGTTGGAGTGCTGAACAGGGCTAGACTAGGTGTACAATGTAATACAAGGCAAGTTGGAGTGCTGAACAGAGCTAGACTAGGTGTACAATGTAATACAAGGCAAGTTGGAGTGCTGAACAGAGCTAGACTAGGTGTACAATGTAATGCAAGGCAAGTTGGAGTGCTGAACAGGGCTAGACTAGGTGTACAATGTAATACAAGGCAAGTTGGAGTGCTGAACAGGGCTAGACTAGGTGTACAATGTAATACAAGGCAAGTTGGAGTGCTGAACAGGGCTAGACTAGGTGTACAATGTAATGCAAGGCAAGTTGGAGTGCTGAACAGGGCTAGACTAGGTGTACAATGTAATACAAGGCAAGTTGGAGTGCTAAACAGAGCTAGACTAGGTGTACAATGTAATACAAGGCAAGTTGGAGTGCTGAACAGGGCTAGACTAGGTGTACAATGTAATACAAGGCAAGTTGGAGTGCTGAACAGGGCTAGACTAGGTGTACAATGTAATACAAGGCAAGTTGGAGTGCTGAACAGGGCTAGACTAGGTGTACAATGTAATGCAAGGCAAGTTGGAGTGCTGAACAGGGCTAGACTAGGTGTACAATGTAATACAAGGCAAGTTGGAGTGCTGAACAGAGCTAGACTAGGTGTACAATGTAATGCAAGGCAAGTTGGAGTGCTGAACAGGGCTAGACTAGGTGTACAATGTAATACAAGGCAAGTTGGAGTGCTGAACAGGGCTAGACTAGGTGTACAATGTAATACAAGGCAAGTTGGAGTGCTGAACAGGGCTAGACTAGGTGTACAATGTAATGCAAGGCAAGTTGGAGTGCTGAACAGGGCTAGACTAGGTGTACAATGTAATACAAGGCAAGTTGGAGTGCTAAACAGAGCTAGACTAGGTGTACAATGTAATACAAGGCAAGTTGGAGTGCTGAACAGGGCTAGACTAGGTGTACAATGTAATACAAGGCAAGTTGGAGTGCTGAACAGGGCTAGACTAGGTGTACAATGTAATACAAGGCAAGTTGGAGTGCTGAACAGGGCTAGACTAGGTGTACAATGTAATGCAAGGCAAGTTGGAGTGCTGAACAGGGCTAGACTAGGTGTACAATGTAATACAAGGCAAGTTGGAGTGCTGAACAGGGCTAGACTAGGTGTACAATGTAATACAACGCAAGTTGGAGTGCTGAACAGGGCTAGACTAGGTGTACAATATAATACAAGGCAAGTTGGAGTGCTGAACAGGGCTAGACTAGGTTTACAATGTAATACAACGCAAGTTGGAGTGCTGAACAGGGCTAGACTAGGTGTACAATGTAATACAAGGCAAGTTGGAGTGCTGAACAGGGCTAGACTAGGTGTACAATGTAATACAAGGCAAGTTGGAGTGCTGAACAGGGCTAGACTAGGTGTACAATGTAATACAAGGCAAGTTGGAGTGCTGAACAGAGCTAGACTAGGTGTACAATGTAATACAAGGCAAGTTGGAGTGCTGAACAGGGCTAGACTAGGTGTACAATGTAATACAAGGCAAGTTGGAGTGCTGAACAGGGCTAGACTAGGTGTACAATGTAATCCAACGCAATTTGGATTAAGCGACTTTATTTTTTGACCCGTCTAGAACGACGCAGAAAAAGAACGCTGAATCCAAATGTGTTTACAGGGTCAACTCAAACAAAAATATTTGAAAAAATATTCCATCTATGTCACTTGGTTCATAGATAATTTGCTGTCAAAGCTATTAAAAATGTAGGAGAGGCCGTTTTATTTTAATTTTACAAAAATAATCAAAGTTTATTTTATATTTTTGTCAGACCCTGTGTAGCAGGCCTTACTCCTGTTACTCGCATGACGTTGAGTTAAAGAAGTTTAAGCTACTGAATTGACCTGTATATTTCAGT
This sequence comes from Argyresthia goedartella, assembly GCA_949825045.1. Lineage (NCBI taxonomy): Eukaryota > Metazoa > Arthropoda > Insecta > Lepidoptera > Argyresthiidae > Argyresthia > Argyresthia goedartella. Next base: position 19,437,479 of record OX463828.1, read on the forward strand.
AGCTTAAGCTTCTCGCTACGCCACCGCCAACGCTTTCCGCACTACGACCGTTGCAAATTGTTGTTGCCGTTGCAAAATAAACAGTATATGAGGGGAATTTAAATTTGCTCATATGTGTGAAGATGTGTTTAATTTGTTCGTACTAGGCGACCAACACAACTAGGCGCACGACTTGACTGCCTCTACCCCTCCTACAATACGGAAGTATACGTACGTACATAGCTGTGCCTACAAGTCCTACTAGCATATACAAAGTATGTACTGTATGTGTGCCTAGTTGCGTTGGTCGCGTAACATACCTCAAGTCGGGGTTGTCGGAGTCCTGCGTGGCCAGACTGAGCACGTGTTGCACCAGCTCCTGCGTGTCGGCCGGCCGCTTGAGGAACAGCTTCACCACCGCCGTCAGCAGTTGCAGTTGCACCTGTAAGTCAAGGAATTTTCCAGACCAATGTTGAACGTTGAACAATAATACCTCGCATATTTAGGATAGAGTGCATGCTGCTTCTTCTTCAGGGGATTAAAGTGTCTGAACCAACCTGGCCCACTTGAGCGGGGTCATTTGTGCATGTCCCCTGAAACCACTCTTCTAATTGAAACATCCTAACTCCTGCAGCAGCTGGAGTAGGCCTGGATGTTCGAGGAGCTCTGAGGAGTGCATGTTTTAGCCGTCAGCAAAAACACGCGGGTAAAATAGTTTGGTACTGCGTGCACTTAGGAATTATCATTTACCAGCACAATCTGTGTGCTAAATTTCATTCTAATAACAGTAACAAACATCCAAGCATCCAAACTTTCATATTGATTGTACTGATAGGATCACTAAATATAAATACCTGGGTATCTAAATAGGTATTACATAAACATAACCTAACATTATTCTTTATTCTATTGCAAATTGTTTACCTGTGCGTTCTCATCGTGGAACCCTTCGAGGAACGAGTCGAGTAGCTCGTCGGCGTTGTCGATGCGCTCCGCATACTCGCCCACTATCCACACCTGCGTACACATGACATTATTATACATATGCAGGAACTATGTACGGGGCCACTGAATTAGCTTTTGTAATGATTTTTTGGATAATAAATAATTTTAAATTTGAATATTACACCGGAGCCCTATGCTAAATAATATTTAAGTGGGCCGAGTGACGCTTTGACATCTGCCATACGTTTAGTATTTATAATTGTAGTTAATATATCAGTATATCACACACGGAATAAAATCGAAGATCTAATTGATAAAATACTCATGATTAAAAAAAATACTATGTGCTGTCATGAGGTTCTAATGTTCCATTAAGTTGATAAGAAATAATAACGATAAAAACTCCAGAAGGTGAGAATAAAAAAGATAATAATAATAATAATAATAATAAATCTTTATTTCAGGATGTAAAATCCCATATCGATAGATACCTTAAAACTAGACATAGATATAAAATATAACAATAGTAACTCTAGCCTAGCTAGGGATTTTGGTCTTCGGTCTCGCTTCCCTATAGCGTCGGTAGACAATGCCCTCCGGCCAGTTATCTTTGGCCAGGAACATTGTCTTGAGATCGGCCGGCACCCGAAGTTTGAAGGACAGAAAGTCCTTGGGTCTATCTGACTCCAAAAGATCAATCTGCACCGTCGAAACCTCTGTCGCCTGCTTGGGACTGCGCGGCGGATTCTTCTTCAGCCTTTCCAGGATGTGACGCTCGATGTCCTGGCAGGTCATGTTCACGTCGAGCCGGGAAAGGTAGATTAGGGCCGTGGGAGCGGCAGCTTTGAGGCTGCACTCATCGGCGGGGGCGGTGCCACGCTGATTGCGGCTGCGTCTGGAGCGGCGCTTCCTGGTTTGAACCAGGATGAAACCTTCCCCATCAACTGTCGCGTTCGGCGGGCCACGAGCGGGCCTGGTCGGCTGTGCGCGCGGCGCAGCCTGCAGCTTCTGTTGTTCGGCGGCGGGCGGTGCGGGGCGCGGGCGGCGGCGGCGGGCACGGCGGGACACAGCAGCATACGTTTCTTTTTGGGCTTCCAGTGATTTGGATGAACCAGAAGAGACCGCATTCGGTGCTGGTCGGCATGGCTTCGTGACGTCACGAAGCGGTGCGGTGTTCGTCAACGCGGGCTTAGCAACCCGCGTAACTGGGTCAGTCGCTTGTTGGGCATTTTTGCTGACCGTCGCGTTGTCGTCGCGCGCGTCGGCTATTCGCTGCGTCGGCAGCGAGGTATTGGCCTGACGCAATACTAACAACTCACGTTTTAGTTCAGTGCAAATGCCTTCCGAAGTCTCCAACTTGCTCCGGATGTCGGTGACGTCAGCCTGTAGTCGCACGATATCCTTCAGCAGCCGGGTGGCGTCGACGTGGTCGAATGTCACCGGCGGCAGCTTGTTCAGGTCGCGGGCCACGTAGGTCGGGACGTCATCGGGTTCGGTCTCCTTGAACACCCGGAAGATGTCCTGAAGATCCTTCTTCCCGCTTGCAGCACCCCTCCGCGCGACAAGGCGCACAGTGGTGATGGCGGTTTCTTGCAGCACAGTCTTGGCGGCGGCGATCTCAACCTCCTTGAAGCTGGTCGAGCAGATCTGCTCCAGGGAGACCTCGTCCATCACGTCCAGCTTCTGTTGTACGAAGGCGAGCAGCTCGTTCACCAAGATGGTGTCCGCGCGCTTGGCTGGTACAGCCATGGCGTAACGATATTGCGAAAACTAGGTTGTCGCTAATTTACGGGGCATCGTCGCGTACGCTGCTAGGAAGCGTCCGTTCGTGCCGGTGTCACAGTAGCGAATGTGTAGTAATGAATACTGTCAATCAAACGGTGGGATTAATAGAAATATCAATGGGTTATACCAGGGCTAGTGACTCACCATAGAAGCTCTCGCCTCCGGCTCGTCCAGCGTGTCCAGGTTCTCACACAACGTACTGATGATGCTCTCGTACTTGTTGGGGTATTTCCGGAAGATGTCCTTGATCACCACAATGGCTTCCTGTACCACGTAGTTGACCTTCGTCTGAATCAAATCGAGAAGGGTTGCCACGCAACGCTCGGCTGACGGCTCGACCTGAGATTACCAAATTACATAGACATATTATATGGTGTCTACTATTCCCTCAGCTGGATGAATCAGTGTCTACTATCCAACTCGATGAGTCAATATCTTCTATCTCCTCAACACGAGGAGTCAGTGTCTACTACCCCTCCACTCGACGAGTTAGTGTCTACTATCCCCTCAACTCGATGAATCAGTGTCAAGTATCCCCTCCACTTAATGAGTCAGAGTCTACTATCCCCTTAACTAGATGAGTCAGTGTCTGATATCCCCTCGACACGATGAGGCAATGTATACAATCTCCTAAACTGGATGAATCGGCGTCTACTAACCCATCAACTCAATGAGTTGGTGTCTACTATCCCCTCAACTCGGTGAGTCAGCGTCTGCTACTCCCTCCACCCGACCAGTCAGTGTCCACTATCCCCTCAACTCGATGAATCAGTGTCTACTATCCCCTCAACTTGATGAGTCAATGTCTTCTATTCCCTGAACTCAATGAGTCAGTGTCTACTATCCCTTGAACTCGATAAGTCAGTGTCTACTACCCCCTCTACTCGATGAGTCAGTGTGTACTATCCCCTCAACTCGATGAGTTGTTGTCTATTATACCTTCGACGCGATGAGCCAGTGTCTACTATCCCCTCCACCAGATGAGTCAGTGTCTACTATCCCCTCAACCCGATGAGTCAGTGTCTACTATCGCTTCATTACTATGATTCAATGTCTACACGACAATATCCTCACCTTGATGGCACAGCGTCCGATAGCCCTGACCGCCTTCCTCACAAAGTCGACATCGACCTCCGTGGCGTACTCCTTGAGCTCGCCGAGCACCTGCGCGATGTTGCTCTGCGACGCGAGCCGGATCATGATGTCCAGCTTCTCCAGTTTTACGTAGATTGGATCGTTGTACTTTACAAAGAACACCTGGTGTGACAGAAGAGTGCCTTTATAGTGCCTCTCCGGTACGGGAATTGGCAATGAGCTCGTTGGATGATGGAATATCTGAATTGAAGAATAGGAGTTTGTTGGCATATGCGAGTATTTATGAACTATAAAGTAAGTAAGTATTACCTTCATCTCGTGCTTGAGAATGTCAGGGCGCTTCTGCACGCACAGATTGATGTTGCGCAGAGCTACGTACTGCACCTAGAACATTAATAAGAATATGATTAATAGGACATTATCAACATCTGTGGCGTTGCGGGCGAGGCTCTATCTCCCGAGCTAGAGGTACGAATCCCAGCTGGGGAGGAAGAAAAAAATCCCCAGGTCTTAGTTGTTATACGTGTGTGACGTCGCTGTTTCTGGTTCCCACAACACTTCGGATCCTAGTGTGGGGCCAGAAGCAATGTTTGTGCCTGTATGTAAATATTCATGTTTATTTTTAACACATTCAGTGCCCATGGAATTTGTTTATTTGTTTCACGTATTTTGATGTGAACGACAACGAAAACGAGACGAAGGTGACAGCGGGATTTTAAAATCTATGTTCTATTTTGTAGCGACAGAAAACTGCAATAAGTAATAACATAAAAATATCGAAGTCGACAAACTTTTGAAGTGAATAATTTCTTTAGCGTGGTTTGGAAATCGAAGAGTGGATGAAAGCCAATGGCTAAAAGTGGTGCCTATTATTTTTATTCGGCCATCAATCAAACCCTAGAATATCGATCTTACTCTATGTAACAAACAAATCATAGTAAGACTTGTATCTATAACCCAAAACATAACGCCATTTTTTTTAACTTGACGCCCAAAAAAATATATCATCTTCAGTATGGGGTTCAGTCTGACGTAGGTACCCATGTCAGAATGAACCCCAATGAACATTGGCATTTTTGTTGTAAATTATTGTAATTCATTCATTCATTCATACATCACCTTTTTTGCAATTAGTACATTGTGTGAAATCACCTCTTCTTTCCTGAAATACCTATAACAACCAATTTCTTCGCAATCTGTAGCCCCATTGTTTACAAAATTACAACTTTAATATCAACAAACAACAAAACACCAAAATTGGATCAACAAAATCATGGATATTCAAACCATTTCACTGATTAAATAAACTCTTTGCACAAAGTTGCTTTACTAACAGCCTTATAAGTTTCATGCGGGTTTCATCACGCACGAGTGATTCACTGTGGTGTTTAAACTCGCTTGCGGGCGCTGCCAGTATGGCGGACCACGTCCCGCATGACAAATACGCGCGACACTTGAAAACGCACTTACTCTGAGATTCACTCTTTTGTAACCTCAGATGAACGAAACTCTTTGCTTGCTTTCGCCGTTTTTTTCACAAACACTTAGCGCTATAAGTGGAACTTCTTTGAGTCTTCCCCATTGTTGTCACCACAGACCATTACTCTGGGTGGACGCTGCCAATGCACCTACATCGCTCTTAAGACTCATAGATTAGAGTGTATTTGCTATTACTGTTTAAACAAAGATTTGACACGGTTGGTTCGCCAACATATTGGGGTGCTTGCGTGCTTCTATGTGTGGTCTATGCTTGTCACATACCTCCGGCTCGGCGGACAGCAGAGTGACGAGCGGCGGCGCCAGCTTGCGTGACAGCTGCGACACCAGCTCCGTGTCCGACGCCAGCATCTCCATAAGCTTCATTAGCACCTGTGAAAGGATTATATATATTCTCTACACTTATTTCTAGTAATTCAGCACAATCATTTGTGCTGAATTACTGGAATATCTGGCATAATACGCTATTGGACTGGTAGTTAAAGTAAATACTTTAAATGCACTGTCGAAACGGGTATTTTGTTCGTGAGTTCTATGAAATGTGTATATAAAATTCAATTTATTGGAATTGTTTTTATTGAAATATAATACCGACCGGAACTATGCAATTCTGATATTGTGAAACCTTTTTGTACAAATTATTTTAACTTCAGACACGTCTCTAGATTTATTGGACTACCTTGACCAAAACCGGATTGAGGACCAACAAAAAGACCACATGGGAAGCTCATGTTCAGCCCAAATCCACTCACTGCTAGTTATAGTATTCTAGTCTATAGCGCCAAACTTCACGGACATGTAAACTGTTTAACTCTTTTGCTGGTAATAAAGTTCAAAACCTATGAAACCATATTTAGGTTAGTATGCGGTCAAAGGATACAGATCTTGGGATAGCTTCGGGGCCTTCCCATCGAGCGAAAATAATCAAATTATGATTTTATGGAACAGAATGCGTGCTGACACCCTTAAATAACAAGGTAGTAAAGAAACCACCAGCATTTATATTAATGAATATACATGCTGGTGGTTTCTTTGCGTAACTTGAGATTTTGGGACCCGAATGGCCGAGTCGGCAGTGACCCTGCCTACGAAGCCAAGGGTCCCGAAGCCAAGGTTCGAGTCCCGGTGGGGGCAAATATTTGTTTGACGAGAACGGATGTTTGTACCAGTCATGGTTGTTTGTCTATCTAAGTATAATATAATATTTATCTATATAAGTATGTGTATCGTTGTCTAGTACCCAAGATACAGGGAATCCTAGTTTGTCATCAATGTATGTCAATAGTCTCCAAGATATTATTATTAATAAATGGCCACTGCTGCCGATCCAGCTGCAACTTACCTTGACAGCGGAGAGCACCACCGCGGCATTCGCGTGCGCCAGCCTCGGCGTGATCCGCTCACAGATGGAGTGCGCCTCCCGCGAGTCCTTCGGCTGGTAGTTGGAGAGCGCGTCGAGGATGAACACCTGGCCCCACTCCGTGCACTCGTTGAGCGCCGTCAGCAGCTTGTTGATCGTCGGCGCGTTCATCTCTGGGTTTCAGGAATGGGACTTGGGAATGAGTGCGATAGAGTAACTCACATCGAGTAGGCTGATTATTCTGGGGTAAACATTTTAATCACTCGGTAGACAACCCGCCAGACACAGAGATGTTCTTAGGGCATTGAGAGGGGAGCCGGCCAACAATGGGCGCCATGTTTAATTTAAATAATAATTTATTTATTATAATAATTGGCTAGTATTAAATCGCAAATCAAAAATGCAAAAGAGGATCAACAAAAAAACTTTTTATGTTTCCTGTATTTAATGTGTACTTAAGTTTATGTTTTAAGTTTTTTTTTTGTTGTTCTTACATGTTCAACCTAACACGAAGGATAAAGGGGGCTTCGATTCGCTCACCCCCTTTACCCTTCACCTAAGCTGCCGCAGCATTTTGTCCTGATATTTGCTGCACAAATCAGTATTTCCCTTAATAATTTATTTATTCAAATAACAGTATACATAATCCCAATTTATTTCTTATTATTGCTTAATAATTAATAGTACAATTTGGTGGTTCTTGATACCTAAACTAAGCGAAAAAAGCCTGTAAGATAGGACTCAAGTGCTTTTCCTAGGGTTTATTATAATCTAAATGTGTAGGTAAGTACAGTACGTGAGTACAGCAGTAGGATTCCAAGACTGTTGACAATGACATAATAGTAGTTTATGTGACTGCTGCATAATGGAGGGCATTAAAACTCGAGAGTGGGTTTATGAAACGAGCCGAAGGCGAGTTTCATAATAATATCACTCGAGAGTTTTAATGCCTAATTACGTACAGTTACATACACTAGTTTATCTACACACATATCATAAGCTCTCTTTGATGTGTTCAGGAACCGCATGTTTGACCGGCATTGTGGTTCTGCAATTGTTTAGCTTGTTTTTTAGTACCAACTTCACGCAGGCGGGCGTCGGCGTTCGAAATTTGAATGTCAGTACCAACTTCACAGACAAACTAGGGACGGTACGCGGGTGGGCGTCGGCGTTCGAAATTTGAATGTCATTATATGTAGAAAAACTACACATAATGACCATTATATGCAGTTTTCCAGATACGAAACGAGTTTTTACCAAGTAGTTTAACATAATGCTGATCGTAACGAGCGGTTTTTGAACGCAGTAAAGAGGGTTTATGATACGTGTGTAGATAAAATTATTAAATAAATACAAATAAATAAGTCACACACTTATTTTATTAGTTTTGTTCATATCTATACATATACTGACCCACAAGAGGATGTCCAGAAACGCTGGCCTCGTTGATCTCGGAGAGCGCTGCGACTGCGTTGGCGACCACCATAGGGTTGGAGTCACTGAGCAGGTCCTTCAGCTGGTCCAAGAATCCCTGGAAGAATATCTAGTTATAATAAGGGAGGCTACTTTATGAAGCAAGTACAAAATACATGTTACGTTACTTTGATCTGCTTTCATAGTAAAATAAAAAGTCATCGACGGTCAAAGTTATCCTGTGTCGAGTAGAGACGCTACCATAGTATTATTCCGCCGCGATCAGACGACTGCGGGGTGAGCCGGCGCCGGCGGGGGGCGCGGGCGGCAGGGCATCAAGTACCGTTATTTTCAAATAATAATACCACCCATTATTTGAAAATAACGGCATCCTACGAATTTCCTACTAAAAAAGTAGTTTTTAGGGTTCCGTACCCGAAGGGTTCCAAACGGGACCCTATTACTAAGACTTCGCTGTCCGTCCGTCCGTCCGTCCGTCCGTCCGTCCGTCTGTCACCAGGCTGTATCTCAAGAACCTAGCTAGCTAGAGAGTTGAAATTTTCACAGATTATGTATTTCTGTTGCCGCTATAACAACAAATACTAAAAAACAGGATAAAATAAATATTTAAGGGGGCTCCCATACAACAATTCTTTCAATACCACATACAAACTTATGGATGCACCTGGTTACGTACATGGAGTGTGAAAGTAACCGCACCAATAACTTTGTAAACAATATTTTGCTGTGTAAAATCCAAACTATTCACTCCACACCATCGCTTCCATTGAACGGTGGTACGGAACCCTTCGTGCGCGATTTAGACTCGCACTTGACCGGTTTTTTAAATTAATATGACGATTATTGTTCTACTGGTGATACTGAATCAGGACGCCTTTTACCATATGCCAATATGGTAAAAGGCATCCTGATTCAGAAGGCACTATATATCTATGCCTAACTAAATAAAGCCACGTCACGATTATTTGACACGAGCTGTTTTTTGCTAGTTTTTGCGATATTCTGTTTTTCAAATTTTGTCAGAATTTTAGTTTGGGTCACGTTTGGATGGGCATTGAGGAAAGAGGAAGTGAGGGGGCGACGTGAACAAACAAGTGAGCGAGCATAATTTTAAATAGTGTCAGGACAATTTGGCGAAAAAAAATAATATATACATCGTTTTTTATTTCATCAATTTCTTATACTCCTGCAATACTATGGCGTGAAAAAATATCCCATATAGATCATCTCACCTGATCCTCCACCATGGTCGAGGATATATCATACAGCTTAGCCACGCACACTGCGGCGGTCTTCCTCACGTAGGGGTCTTCATCCTTCAGACACTTCCTCAACGGCTCGCAGAGGTATTCGGTAATCTTGTCGACCCTGATGCAACCCATGGTGCGCACAGCCAGGGCTCGGATGAGCGGGTTTGAGTCCTCACAGTCCTAAAGACGAGCAGCGGATTGCATTGTGTCCGTCAAGAGGGGAGAAAGCGATACATCAATTGTATACTAAGCTGTACTAAGAAAGCGGTGGGCAGTAGAATCTCCCTCGTGTTATTTGTTAGGATTTTGGAAATGTTTTGTTTAATTTTCTGGTGCCGTATTTTCTATGTGAATTATTGCATTCTTAATAGTTAGAATGACAGGTCAAACTAACGCAAAAAGACAATGCTTTTTATGTTATTTATATTTGAAAAGTAAAAGCGCATGATGACTGAGACATATTCACTTTAGTTTGGCTAGTCAGATAATTTAATGTATAAACTGTGTAGTTAAAAACTATAATGTAACATGTATGTTTGTGAGTGAGGTTCTACTGCTGTCTTGGTGATATGGAAAACCTTAGCCAATGTGCTGTAAGTCAAAGATATATCTCTCATTATTTTTCTCGCTTGCATACAGATGTAGACTTCTCCGATACTTAAAGCAACAGTGAAGTATTTCTATGATGAGAAGATGAGGCAGGATATTTGATGATATAACATATTTTAAATACTGTGGCACTTGATTTAAATTACATGTCTTATTTTGGCACACACATACTCATAGCTTTTAATATTGACATTGTTGCTTGTAGACTGTAGATTCACACATCATTCTTTAATAGATTTTTGTTTTTTAACTGTGATATTCTAGAATAGTGTCTATAGCATGCATTGTGGTTGGTATTTAGAATATTTCAGTTCTTTGGAACTGAGAGATATGAAATTTATAATTCATGTGCAATATAATAAGTGATGTGAATTTGAGTTATTTTTTTATGTGTAAATCTACAGACAGATGAGTTGATTTGCATTTTGAGCATCAGCATTGGTGTTTACCTTAACAAGCTGGTATGTTGGTAGGTCCTTCCACCCATCATAATAGGGTACAGAAGACATTAAAATGACAAAAAAAGACAAGTCACACATAACTCGGAATTGTACAACTTTTGTCTTAATAAATTTACCAGGACTCTTTATCTAATAACTACTCATTAAATAAATTTGACTTGACATGTTTAACCTTTCAACTTTATGCTTTGGAACCGATATTTGCTATACAAACTTATCCAAACTTATTAAACTTGCTATAATATATAAACAACTTTCTGATATATGTTAGAATAATGTGATTGACAAAGATGAGAATGTAATATCTTCTTAAATCTTTGAAGACTTTTCATGTATCTTTTTATGTAATAAACCAACATATTTATCCATTATTATAAAATCCAATGATTACATAAAAAAATACTTAATAATTTATCCTTATCACCCAAACATTCATAAAACAGTTCCAGCATGCTTACCTTTACAAATGTGTTGACCGCCATAATGGCCATATCAGGCTGGGATTTGGCGTAGTTCATGAGGTACAGGTAGACAAGCTTTTTCAGCTCCAGATTATCAGTTTGCATGCAGTTAACCACATCGGGGAAAAGTGCTGAGACATCTTTACCAACTGTCATGGAAGCTATGACCTGTAAATGATAAGTAAAGTGGTAAGTGTCTTGGCAGAATGATGATCATGTATTATGAAGGTAATTCTAAGTCATAATAACAACTAATAATATTTACTACCTAGTGGTACCTATTTTTATGATGAACACTCATGCAGTTAGAATCTAACTTTATTAACATGTCGCAGGTAGCAGCCATTTTGTTACATTCTTCTTATTGATGAGTGCCGCTATAGGAATCCTCACACACAGGACTTTACTGAGCCTATCTTTAGTTTTTGATGAAATTCTCCTATTCTATTCTAGTTAGAATTAAGGTTCATTATTCTTATTAGAATAACTCTCTAATTAGAATTATTTCCCCTTTTTCCTTTCTATGACGCCTTTGTTTCTGTTTGATTACAGCTAATATGTAAATTATATAATAATATATATATATATATAAATATATATAAATAATATAATAATATGTTAGGTACTTAATATGAAGCTCCCTAAGTTGTACTTATTTCTGTATTATTTTAAAAATAAAGTAAGATTTGGCCCTGAGGTTTGGTTTTATTTATGTGTTTTGTATGTATGTATATAAAATGTATAAAACTATAATGAACTCAAACACAGATAGCCACATACATTTATTTATCAATAGAAAACTTTTTCAAACGGTTAAAAAATAGAAGTGAGTTTTATTGAGCTAGTGACTACAGAGTATAAAATCATTAATTCATTCAATAGCCTGGTCTTTCATGTGCAATTTGTATAGGTTAGAAAGAGATTGGATAAACATGAATGCTGCAATGGAAGCAAAATTAAATCTATCCACAGTCGTCCCGCTGAGGGATTTCGGTCAAAGTGTCGATAAGGGGGCGGAAGTATTTTTTTCCTTGGCGCCCCCTTATCTACACTCCAACCGGAATTTCACACACAGGGCCAGTGACATTTCCTGCTGCAGGATTTTTCATACACTAAAGGTTATTTACTTCGTTGGTATTTTTCCAAGTTAGAAGCAGTAATGTGAAATAAATGTATCAGATTACCTTCTTGACAGCTTCCTTCTTTTTCTCCTTTTTATCGCTGTTCAGCTCAGATTTTAGTTCGAAAATCTCTCCCTTCTTGGTGGTAGTAAAATACTTGGAATCTGTCATGATTGTGGCTTATGTGAACCAGGACGATAATATAGTATCCTGGATTACTCACTAACTAGAGTTTGGTGTGTTTCTCCTGGAAAAATGTGGAGAAGCGTAAAATCAATACTGAAAATGACAGATTCGGTTTGTATAAACAGCCGATGGGTGTTTGTTTTAGACGAAAAATATTGAAAATAGCTGATGCAGGGCGTGAAAGGTTCAAAAGAACATAAATATTATAAAATATACCTGAATTTAGGCTCAGGATCAGTTTAATCTATATGAATTAGTGAAATCGCTGCAAATACAATGACTGAACTGACACGCAAAGGGGGCGTTCCAATTATCCAATATTGTAGTTACAATCTGAAACCTATTTCCATCGTCTTTGATAACTCAAAGATGGTTCAAAAAGGTTTGTTGATTTTATTTTCCTTACATTTTTTTCCTTTCTTCAGCATTTCGGATCTAATTTTCATAAATAATCACTAATTATTTTCTTGCAGATTTTAGGTAAATGAATTTTAGATATGACATAAATATTTAAACGTGTTTCAAACGAATCTCACGAGTTTTAAACTTTCGATTTTGCATTTGAGTTGCATTAGCATGGAAAATGTTTGACATGTTGACAGGCATGAATTTTGTCGCAGTCGTGTCGTAGTCACGTGGAATGCAATTGAGTGCATTACAGAATTAAATTCCCTTTGTCGTTAAGTTGGTAGCATCGAAACCAGTGCTGCTAGGGTCATTAAAGCACGAACCAAACGAGCGTTTTGACAACTCCTAAGAAATATCTATGTTGACTATCTTGTCAAGTAGCCAAACGTTATGTCTGTTTCAAAGATAAAAATGTATAGTAGGAAAGTCTGTTTACAATACCGGGTGAAGTAACATAAAGGTTGGATTCCGCTTTCGCGTCTGTTGTTCATCACACGTGTCAGAGGGATTTTTTCCAAACTTTTGGCTAATCATTGGCTCCCCTTGAGTGGAGATTGTGTTTATCTGGTGGTGGTTGTTTTGTTTAACCAGGTAAGTAGTTTTTGTGTGTCTAGATCCCTCCATATCTTCGGACATGGAGGGTGAGGGATTTTCTCCCCCGGCGGACCCTGGCGGGACGGATGAGGCCAGGGATCCTATGGGGGTTAACGAGCGCATGGAGTTGACCTTATACCCGGATAACTCCCCCCAGATCCTAAATCAGAACGGTAAAAGGTCCTATCCAGGGGTAGTTAAAGAAAATGATTCTTCAGCTAAAAAAACTGTGACAGCTCCGGGATTGCAACCGGCATCCGTGATCACCACCTATACTCATCCCAGCCTGACGGGGGATCTCGTTAGGTCATATAGTGAGGGGGACATTGGCCCATATGTAGTATTAGTGGAAAGAGAGGCTGATAACTCTGCAACTTCATTCAATCCACTGAAATTTCGGTCAACTTCTATTCAATCTAAACATAAAAAACATAAAAAAGGATGGAATTAAAAAAACCGGTAGAAATAAAATGTCTGTGACATTCTCAAACTATTGTGAGGCAAATAAATTCCTAATAAACCCATTACTTAAAAAAAATACAAGGCCTATATTCCTACATATGCAGTATCCCGAATGGGCTTTGTAAGGGGTGTCCCCGTGGACATGCCGATGGATGAGTTTGTGGAGTCAGTGGATCTTCCAACAGGATGTGGCGAGATCCTCAAAGCACGCAGATTGAATCGCAAGCAGTGGCTGGATCATGCTGCTTCTTGGGTGCCTACACAGTCTGTTGTGTTAACTTTTAGAGGCCAAGTCTTACCGGAAAGAATTTTCTCCTACCACACGTCCCTGCTAGTTGAATCGTACCAATTGCCCACAATTCAATGTCATCAATGCCTTCGCTTTGGCCATGTCAAGGCTCAATGCCGCTCTAAACCCCGTTGCTTCCGATGCTGTCAGCCCCACCTAGGTGAAGATTGTACAGAATTGACTACCGACCCAACAGGCATTTTCTGTTCAGGCAACCATGTTGCCACAGACAAAAACTGCCCTGAACAGGGCAGACAAAAATCATTAAAGCTCATGATGACCCAAGAAAACATCTCATATGGAGAAGCCTCTGTCAAGATCCCTTCATCTGGAAGATCCTATGCAGACATGCTCAAAGCCCCATTGGTCTCAACTCCAGCCCCTACTACCTCAAAATCTTATAAAAAACAGTTTATTCCCAAAGGTCCAGACCTCCTCCACTTAAAGGTTATGACAGATCAACCCATAATATGATTATTGCAGATACAACATCCTCAGTTCCTAATTGGTTCTGCCTATCTCAATCATCTCAATCTATATCCCCAAACGACAACCTCATTGAAACCCTTTTGTCCCTCATTGTAAATATAATATCAAAATTTAGTGATTCAGTACCGCTCAACGTTGCACAACAATTAATACGAATTTCTAATATCCTTAACAATGTTCCCCCAAATACTTCAGTGGAACAGTCAAAGCATTAAGATTAAAAAACCAGAACTTCTTAATCTGATTGATCAATATAAACCTGCCGTCGCTGCCGTCTCGGAGACGTGGTTGGTCCCTGGCTCCCGTTTTCGGGTTCTTGGTTACTCATGCCTTCGGGAGGACAGAGACGATGGGTATGCAAGGACCGCTTTACTAGTAAAACGTTCCCTTACTTTTACCCAAATTCCCCTCCCTCCCCATGGTCAGGAGATCAATGCCATAGCTCTTACAGCTCTTGGTGTGTCTTTTCTGTCCTTGTACATAGCTACCCCAACAGCCTCACTTATTCTCTCTTTACAATCTATAATTTCCTCACTTACTCCCCCTGTTATAGTCATGGGAGACTTCAACTCCCACCATATCTCTTGGGGTTCCTATAAGTGTGACCCCTTCTCTCATATTCTTCTTCTTGATCTTCTGGATAACTTAAATCTCTGTATAATTAATGATGGTTCCCCTACTCGTAGAGTATTTCCCCATCAGAACCCCAAGTCTGCTATCGATCTTACTATTACTTCCCCCTCTCTATCTTCTTCATGTCTGTGGAAAAGGCTTTCTAGTACTTTTGGGAGTGACCACTTCCCTATCCTTATTTCTCTTCATTCTCAGTCTTATATCGCCATTGACCCTTGCCCCCTTGTTAGATACAGGTTGTCTAAAGCTAACTGGGATGACTTCTCTTCCTCACTAGATGTTAAAATGGATTCAATTCCTCAATGCACTGCTAATAACTTCCTATCAATATATGATAACTTTGTTGATGCCATCTTGTCATCTGCCAATTCACACATTCCTATTAAGAAGCCAAGGAATCATAGAGTCTCACCTCTTTGGTGGGATTCCGAATGTACGTTGGTGATCGGGGAGAGAAACTATGCTGAAACACTATACATTTCTGACATGTCCATGGATAACTTCATTAAATATAAGCACGCCGCTGCTCGAGCGAAAAGAACAATCCATCGGAAAAAAAGAGCAGGTTGGAACTTTTTCTGTGAAGGTCTCTCTCCTCGCACGCGTCCTTCAGAAGTCTGGAGAAACATTCGTAGATTTAGATGCTCTATGAACATAGAGAATGTGACCTCTAATGATCCGGCAGTTTGGCTGGACGCTTTTGCTGACAGATTTTCTCCTCCATTCTCTCCTTATTCTTATGATCTCCCCTCTCCCCCGTCCTTTATTTCTGCATGTGGGAATATGGACGCCCCTTTCTCTATCCGCGAATTAGAATGCGCACTGGAAGGCCTTGTCGACTCTTCTCCTGGAGTCGATGGGATTCCTTACTCTTTCTTAACTAAATCCAACTCAAAATGTAAATTTAAATATTTTGAATTAATCAATTTCTTCTTTGACTTTGGTTCCTCCCCAACTACATGGAGCAAACAAATTATAATCCCAATCCTTAAAATTATGGAACATCTATTGAAAACCAGACTTGAGTGGTTCCTTGAGCATAATAACATCCTAGCTAAATCCCAGTTTGGTTTTCGTAAGGGTATGAGCACTATAGATAGTCTAAGCATAATTGTCACTGATATCCACCTGGCATTTAAGAAGAAACAGTACTTGGTGGCAACATTCCTTGACGTAACTTCTGCATATGATAACTTCCAGCTCTCAGTTCAGGCAAACTATGCAAAATCTGAGTATTCCTGAGAAGTTGACTCGATTTATATGCAATCTTCTCATGGAAAGATCTATATCCATAAAAAATACTAACTGTCCACCTACAAGCAGTACTGTATGGAAAGGTCTCCCCCAGGGATCTGTCATGAGCCCACTCCCATACAATTTATACACGTGTGATCTTGAAAGATGCGTTACCCCCTTCTGCAATATTTTACAATATGCTGATGACTTAGCCCTTTATTTGGCTGTAGATTCATGTTCAGTTGCAGAATCTCGTCTCAACTCGGCGCTGATGTATCTAAGTGATTGGCTCGATGCTCACGGATTATCTCTTTCAGCCTCCAAGAGTTCCTCAGTTATTTTCATAAAAAAACGAACCATTCCGGATTTGGAACTTCTCATTGAAGACGAACCTATCCCTACCTACAATAAAGTCAAGTTTCTAGGAGTGATCCTCGACTCCAGACTGACTGGGATCCCACACCTCTCCTATGTTGCCCAAAAATGTGAGAAGGGTATTAACGTTCTTCGCTCCTTATCAGGAGTATGGTGGGGGGCCCCCCCCTATTCTCAAAAATTAATCTACAACGCCATTATCCCTAGCCACTTTGATTATGGCGGTTTCCTTTTGGACCCTTGTAATAAAGCTGCTACCGTCAAAATTTCCAGAATTCAAGCTAAGTGTCTGAGAATAATTTCAGGAACAATGAAATCATCCTCAACTAATGCTCTCCAGGTTGAATGTGTCGATCCTCCACTTCATCTCCGCAATCAGTATTTATGTGATCGATTTTTCTTTAAGCTTGTTCAGGTTTCTTCTCACCCCTTACGCTCTAAACTCCAAAGACTCTTCCAGATCACTACGGCTCAAGGTTACAGATCCCTGAGGGATCTTCCTTGTTTACTTCGAAGTTTCATCAACTTTTTCCGTATCCGTCACCCCATATTTCATCATGAAACTTGTCCCCTCTTTTCGTTCCCATATCATTGTCTTATTTTAAACCTCAAATCTTATTAGATTTTGGCATTCAAAAAGATTCACGTCAACCCAATAGGCAATTTAATAGAATAATTACAGAAAGGTGGTCAGAGTGGCTGCCCATATTCACGGATGCATCCAAGCTTTCCTCTACCGGGAATGTTGGAGCAGCCGTGTGGATCCCTAAATTCCGAATTATCTTAAACTTCAAACTAGCTCCGGGTTCCTCCGTTTTTTCCGGGGAGGCGACGGCAATCCTTGAAGCCATCTTGTATGCGTAATCCCATTCGTTGGATAACACTTTAATTTTCTCGGACTCCTTAAGCTCTCTTTACGCAATTTCTGCTAACCCATTTAAATCAGAACTTAAGTCCTCTCTTATACTAAAGATTCGCCATGCTCTGTTCAGATGCCTCTCTCGGGGTATCAACATTATACCGGCTTGGATTCCAGCTCACAGTGGTATTTCGGGTAATGAAATAGTTGACTCTTGTGCAAAGGAAGCTGTGGAATCTGGTGACTTATCACACTTCAAAATTCATACCTAAGACTTAGTATTTTCGGCTAAGACTCGTCTGGAAAAATCATGGGAATCTTCATGGCAGTCAACTTTAAAGGGTAGGCATTATGGCCAAATTCAACCGTCAATACCTAAAAAACCTTGGCTTTTCAAGTACAGGGAAATGTGTAAGACTGTTACATCAACTATCTGTCGGCTTCGACTGGGACACTCCTGCACTCCAGTACATCTCGCGAAAATTAGGATAAGGGATAGCTTCCTTTGTGAATGCGGCCTGGCTGACGGTACTCCCGATCATTTGTTTTTTGAATGCACTAAACTTCAAACCTCATTGTATGACATCCTCCCCGGTAAGATCCCCCGTCCCGTCAATCTTAAATTCTTATTGACTCTTTCGGACCCTTCCTTTATTCACATCCTTTCTAAATTTATAACCTCTAACAAGATTAAACTGTAGTTAGATGTAGAATTATTATTTTATTTATCTACACACGTTTCATAAACCATCTTTACTGCGTTCAAAAACCGCACGTTGCGATCAGCATTATGTTAAACTACTTGGTAAAAACTCGTTTCGTATCTGGAAAACTACACATAATGGTCATTATGTGTAGTTTTTCTACATATAATGACATTCAAATTTCGAATGCCGACGCCCACCCGCGTGCCGTCCCTAGTTTGTCTGTGAAGTTGGTACTGACATTCAAATTTCGAACGCCGACGCCCGTCTGCGTGAAGTTGGTACTAAATAACAAGCTAAACAATTGCAGAACCACAATGCCGATCAAACATCAAAGAGAGCTTATGATATGTGTGTAGATAAACTAGTGTATGTAACTGTACATAATTAGGCATTATGCAGCAGTCACATAAACTACTATTATGTATGTCTTCTTTTTATGTCTAACACCCTTAATATGTAATCACTTAACATTTAAATTATATGTTAATTTGTGCTGTCTTAATTGTTGTTTGTCCGGTCCTTTTGTTATAGAGAGATCTCAACTCAAAGGAAGATTCACCGATAACTGTACAACGTGATCCCCTTCGTGTCATCTCCAATACGTGATATTGGCGGAATTACTGTAGGGATCCACAGTAGAAGCCTTCAAACCAAAAATTGAATTGAATTGAACATAAAGGTTATTCGGGTGATTACGATTAGGGAAATTCCATTTAACTTTTCCCTTCGCCGTTAAGTTGGCTGTAGTGCAAAACTGTAAAAAATTAGGAAAATCCGGTTGCCATACTAAGATCACAAAACTCAAATAATTTTTTGCAAGTAGGCAAAATAATACACTTTTAAAAGTCAAACACTTACTTAAATCTCATATAAATGGAAAAAAAGTCAAATATGATCAACAAAACTAATGAGTACGATGAATGAGTATAAACAAAATACGGTATTTGACGAGGTAGTCCAATAAAACTAGAAATGTGTCTCAAGCTGCACCTATTTCAACAAAAACGTTTGACAGTATCATAATTGTATATAGCAGTTGTATTTTATAAACTCAATTTTGTGTTAAAAAGACAGCATTTGACTACGACGTCACATGCTAGTATTTCATAGAACTCGTGAACAAAATTACCGTTTTGACAGTTCCTAAAAAGTATCTTTTTCGACTATCAGTCAAAAATCGTATTATTATTAACCTTCAAAAAATAAGATGGCGGGTATGTAATTGCTACATCGCCCTTTTGACATGGGGTCAACGCTACTCCATCCTACAATCGTCGTTTTTGGTACCTTTAGTTGATGATGATGATGATGAGGTGAGACGCCCGCTGAACCACAGTCGTGTGATCAGTCCTCTATCGTGACTATTTCACCCAATTCCCAGTGTTTGGGCTCTGGTTACTGTTGGATCAACAGATGTCCCTCCCCAAACCTTCTTGTTCGTTTAATGAATCCTAGGATGTCGCTAAACTTTAAGTTTGAGAAATCATCTGCTTTAATGTTATCCGTCCCTAGAGTTCGCCATCTTATGTTTGAATACATTATGAAAGAAGTGCTGGCTACTTTCCTCCAAGCCACAGTGAGGGCATGATGGGTCCTGTACGAGCTTTAATAATGATAGGTGTCTATTTAGTTTGCAGTGACCAGTCACCACACCTACCAGTATTGCTAAGTTTGCCCTACTAAGATTAAGTAAATACTTACCCTTTTTGGGGTATTTCCTTGAGATGAAAATCTTAGACTGCCTACAGTCTGGTGTTCTTCCATTCTTGGTTTGCATCTCTATCATGTTGAAGATGTTCTTTGTGGCATTCGCTGATATAGGTAATCTTGGTTCTGGTCCAATAAAATGCTCATCAGCGCCGGTGCTTGCCAGCTCATCTGCTTTTTCGTTACCGTGAATCCCTTCATGACCGGGGACCCAAGCGATAATTATTTCTGATGTTCTTCCCAAAGAGTTAAGACTGGCCTTAAACTCTTTGACCAGTGCAGATTTATTCATTGGTTGCCTGAGCGCTTTTAAAGCTTCCTGACTTTCAGAATAAACTACTACTGTCTTGTTTTTGATTTCTGCTCTTTTCCTTAGTGCTTCAGCGCATTGCATTATAGCGTATATTTCCGCTTGGAACACGCTGGCGAATAGCCCCAAGGCAATTGATTCGTCTTGTTTATTGCTGTCCATAATGCAAAAACCATCTCCTGCTAGTTTTGTGCTCTCTCTTCTTGAGCCATCCGTGAAGCAAGTTACAACCGGTTGGTCTGTTTCTATTTTCCAATTTTCTCTGTTCCTATATGGATTTGGTATTTCTTATCGAATCGTATTTCCTTCTTTATCAGATCGTTGTTTGCCAATAGCATTGCCAACTTTCCACCTGACGTTTCTACAATGGAGGCATAAACTGTGTCTATAGAGTTGCCTTTTCATTTTTTGTTCATTTTCATTCTGTACCATTGTTCAGTTCTGACCTTTTTACTTCTACATGCAATGGGTTTAGATTGAGCAAAGTCAGAAAGGATGCCGTTGGTGTAGACCTCGTGGCTCCTGTGATCATAAGACATTCCAATCTTTTTACCTTGCCTTGTACTCTTTTTTCGTCGTTGCTAGTTCTGTTCTTTTCCACCATATAATTGATCCGTATAGAATGATTGCCGTGTAGATCCAATGGACGATCTCTAGCATCATTCCCCATCTGTTCCCTAAAACTCTCTTGCATTGGAATAAGACTCTAATGGCCTTAGTGCACTATGACATTACATGAGTGTCAAACTTCATTCTACAGTCAAAGGTCACTCCTAGGTATTTAATCTCACGAACTATTTCTAGTCTTGTGCCCTTCAACGTAATGGGAAGCATTTCAATATTTTTCCGTTTATTCATGGAGAGTAGTAGCTTTGTTTTCTCCGGGTTTAGGTCAAGGTTTTTTTCTTGACACCACCGTAAGACCTTTCCTATTGCGTTCTTCATAATATCTCGAATTAGCACTTTTCCTATTATAACAATAGCCCCATCATCTGAATATACCTGTAGGTATATGTTCATGTTGGCAACGCGAGTTATAAGGGAGTCTATAGGAAGACACCACATCAGTGGAGATAAGCTTCCATCTTGTGGGAATCCTCTATATGCTCCGATTGAGTAGCTATTCCCAGCAAGATATGCAGTGTTCACCCTGTTTTTGAGCATGGCTACCACCCATTTTGCTAACTGTTCATGTATTCCGTCCCGCTTAAGGGATTCTTCTATTGCTTGGAAGTTTGCCCTGTCGAAAGCTCCCTCTACATCAAAAAACATCCCAACTCTTTGTTTTCTAGTGCTCTTTCCACCTTTATTGTTAGGTTGTGTAGAGCTGTTTCTGTTGATTTCCCTTCCTTATATACATGCTCATTGCTATGTAGGAGAGAGTCACTTTCATTGAGTTTTATTCTTAAGTGTCTGTCCACTATTTTCTCTAGTGATTTCAATACAAAGGTGGAAAGACTTATATACCGGAACCAATTAGCTTCCTGGTAAGATTTCTTTCCTGGTTTTGGCATGAAAGCTGCTTTTACTCTCCTCCAGATAGGAGGGATATATTCAAGTGCTCCTTAATTGTTCTGCTAGGTGGTTGCTAATAAATCTGTAGGCCTTTTGTAGAAGCACGGGAAAAATGCCATCAGGCCCCGCAGATTTGAATGGTGCAAATTAATTTATGGCTCATTCTTCAAGTTTTCTTCTTTTATTATCCTTCCATGTTTCCTGAGGATTCGATATGTTGCTCTCTTTATATTCTTCGCAGCCCGGGAAGTGTGTCTCCAACATGGTTTTTAACTCTGTTTGGGGTTCAGATATACGTTTTCCATCTATTTTCAAACTTCCTAGTTGGCATGTTTTGTCGCTTCCTAGTAGTTTCAATTAGCCGAGCCGCATCTGAATATGTACTCATCTCTTTGCAGTACAGGCGACAGCTTTTCCTACTTTCTCTATGTCTTGTTTTGCTATATTCATTCCTGTCCCTTCTATACTCATCCCAGCTATCTTCATCGTCCCTTGAAAGGGAAGCCTCATAGCTCTCAGAGTTCTTTTTCTTTGCTTCTTCAGGCTTTGTTCCACCATAGTTGACCTTTTCCATCCGGAATTCTTATAAGGGGGCATTCCTGGTGGTATGCATATATTTGTGTTTTTCCTAATTCATTCGCCCCTTCTTCTAAATCTTCTCTAGTTCCAAATGTTTGTCGGGCTCGAGTCCATTTGCCCATGATGTCGCAGAAAATACTCCAGTCCGTCATCCGAGAATTTCTTATTTTTAGTGTCTCAAACTGATAGTCTAGTTGGAAGGTTATACGCTATGATCAGACAGAGTATCCTCCTCATCTACTCTCCAATTCATAACTCTTTTGCCTATTTCACCCGATGTTATTGTTATATCGAGGACCTCTCTGCGAGTTCTTGTAAAAAAGGTTGGTTCATTGCCTACATTCTTTATATCAAGATTATTACTTGTGATAAAATCTAATAATTCTTCTCCTTTCTTGTTAGTATCGGTACTACCCCTCACCTCATTATGGGAGTTAGCATCACAGCACAACACGAATGGAACGTCTTTAGCTTTATAGTTCTCTACAATGTCTCGGGGGCAGCACGAAGTCTGCCTGCCTCGCTCGGCATGTAGCTAGATATGAGCGCCCACTTCTTGCTTCCCCCGCCAGCTTCCATCAAATTAAGTTCTATAGCGACCAGATCTATGGAACATGTACTAGACATAGACATACAGCCTGGTGCTTTGATTTTATTATTGATTCAAATACTTGTCCGGGCAGTCAGCTCACCTGAATGGTCATAATAGAGTTCTTCACCCAGGCAGCCCAGCCCCGTGACGCGCTTTGTCGTCGTTATGTATGGCTCTTGTAGCAGGGCTATGTCTATTTTATCGCCCACTATGGTTTGGCATATTAATGCTTACCTACATATTCAACTGTTTAAAGATTAAGGATTAGGTGTTTTGTTTGTTACTGGATTTTTTCAATAAACATGTTTCATTTATTTTGCCTGTTCATTATATTAACAGTTTTGTTAGATTATTATTTATTTATTCATTTTAGTGTAATAAAAGGTGTTTGCATGAATTACACAAGTATAAAACTAGATTAGACTTGGGCAACAGCGGTTTATATAACAGATAAAATCTAGGGACATCTAGTGGATTTTCATAAAAGATTTTTTCGCATATCTAGCGGAATTTTTCAGAGTATCTAGCGACTAAAATTTTGTAGAACGGCAACACTGGTCTGCCTCGCACGGCATGTCGCTAGATATGAGCGCCAACTTCTTGCTTCCCCCGCCCCAGCTTCCATCAAATTAAGTTCTATAGCGACCCTGATCTATGAAACATGTACTAGAAATACAGCCTGGTGCTTTGATTTTATTATTGATAAAAATACATGTCCGGGCAGTCAGCTCACCTGAATAGTCATAAAAGAGTTCTTTACCTAGGCAGCCCAGCCCCGTGACACGCTTTGTCGTCGATATGTATGGATCTTGTAACAGGGCTATGTCTATCTTATAGCCCACTATGGTTTGGCATAGTTCAACCATTGCATCTTTGCAATGGTGTAGGTTCAAAATTAAATGACAGATTTTATTTTGACAGATTCTAATTTGTGCGTGTGTTTGTGTCTGTGTTGTGTGTGTTTGTGTGATATTTGTGTCTGTCATTTTAAAAAGTTAGTGTTCTATGTCTGTTTTGGTCTGGATTAGAAGGCTCGTGCTCCAGGGTTAGGTCGAAGTCAGTGTGAGTGCCCTGTGTCGACATCACACTGACTCCACCAGGCCCCTTCTCGCTTCGAGCCTTCTCCTCCTCCCCTCTGGTGGGAGCCTCCCTCCGCGATCCACACACACAATGTGTGTTTACCGAAGAGGCAGGCTTCAGTGGTTTAGCCTTAGTCGCCGACTGGTCACGGATAAGCCTGGCCTGCAGCCTTATGGCGTAAGTCGTCTGAGATATGAACTTCATATAAACTTTTACGTTTGACACCTTGCACCAGCTTCATCTGTCAAATTGGTATCACGCAAGTAGCATCATAATGGAGGCCAAACCCCAGCTAGAAGCCTTCGGTGATACCCCGCAATCGATGAAATTGTATGAGCATGAGATGAACCATAGACACACGCTATGAACTTCAGAGAGTTACGCCATATGGCTGCTGGTCTTGCGTCATCTGGAAGCACAACCAAAACATGTTTGTGCTCCATGATTCGGCATACTCAGACGCCACACCCATCAGCAGACGGGTACCCAAAGGCATGTTCTGCCTGCTGATGAGCCTCCAGTCCTGTACAGCCCAGGTCAACCCTATCCGTGTTCTGATATTTTATAAGCTTTAGAGGCCAATCTCTTGCCTCCTCGGTCATTGGTGTCATAAGGTGCCTTCTGACACCAATCCCGATGCAGCGAACTTAGTCATCCTGAAGTCGACAACGGCTTCCATAGCGTTCTCAACCATGTTCTGCAGCATTTTACGAGCTACGAGCATGAGCTACGTGGAGCCTCGGCCTGCTCAGGGCCGCGGTGGCGCTTTGATGGACGCTGTTCCGTCGTCTGAATCTCATCTGTCTCCTGACGCTTAACTTTCACGGCATTTCCGGACGCAGAAGTTGCTGAGGTGGAAACCCAATCTTGAGAGTCCTCAACCTAAAATAATCGTAGGTATCTGTCATTTAAAGACCGTGGACGCCTACCTATCCTTTGGCCAAAATCCTCAAGTGAAAGAGATCTCCAGGTGCATACAGTTGGGTTGGGCTGCCTTTGGTGAATTGAAATACGTCTTAAAGTTCAAAATTCCTCAATGTCTGAAATCCAAGGTAAAAAGTTCAGTTTGTGATCTCTTTTCTGGTTTAATTTTCGGTCTTGGACACGGTTGTCATTCAATATAAACTTTTGATTTTATTATTAAAATAAATTATACGTGTTTTGTTAGTGTGTTCTTACTTATGTATCACTTCAAATTCCAGTGTGTCCTGCCTATACTCACATATGGATCCTAAACATGGCTGCTTACAAAAGGGCAATGGAGCTCTCTCTCTGTGGGTCGGATGGTCGATGGTGTGGCGGATCGTAAGTTTAAAGTGGCGATGGGCGGGACGCTTGACCAGGAGTGACGACGGCAGATGGTCCATAATGATGACGAAATGGTGGCCAGGGGACGCGCCTAGACCAAGAGGCAGACCATCCAGATGGTTGGATGACATCGGCAAAACAGCCGGGAAACAGTAGATCTGGTAGACCCAGGAACGCAATAAATGGCGCAAAGAAGAGGCCTTTATTCAACAGTGGCTGCAGTAGCTAAAAAATTCAAGGCATACCATCTTTATATAACGGATTAATTAAATAAAAATGTAATCAACTTCAATTCCCGAAGCTAACTGACCGAATCAAACGGGTATGAAAAAAGCGCCCGCACGGTACAAGATAATGTCTTAAATTTTTAGTCTCTTGTTACAATATATTTATGGCCAGTATTTAATCGCACATCAAAAATACTGATTGGCACAGCAAAAAAGGATCAACAAAAACACTTTTTATGTTTTAAATATTTTATGTGTACTGTAGCGCTCTTGGTGCTAATGTAATGCTCCCTAACCATAAATCATAACACTAGACTGGTTTGTTGTTACTGTTCTGTTTTATTTGATCTTTTAGTTATATACACTTTTTATAAAAGGGATCCACAACTGGCTCGATAGCCATTAATCTAATCCTCACTATAATTTAGCTCAGTCACTGGCCGAAGCCTACGGAGAAGTGTGTCGCATTGACTTCTCACATCCAAACCTCTTTCTTTTTCAAACTACAAACAAGTAACGGTGCCAAAGTGACACCCACTCTAAAGAGGCCCGTATACAATATAATCGCAACCTTATACAATATAAACCTTACAGTACTTAACTTTATGTTTTAAGTATTTTTTTGTTCATACATGTTCAACCTAACCCGAAGGATAAAGAGGGCTTCGCTTCGCTCACCCCCTTTACCCTTCGCCCAAGCTACCACCATTTTTCCCTGATATTTGCTGTGCAAATCAGTATTTTTGATGTGCAGTTTAATATTTGCCTATATTTATTGATTTATTCGAAGAACAGGCAGAAATATGTATATATAGAGGATGTCTGTGCTGGCACTGCTTGACTTCAGCAGCGCTTTCAACTGCGTGGATTTTGATATCCTGGTTGCGATCCTCCATTCACTTAATGTCTCCTCTCATGCCGCCCGCTGGTTTGACTCCTATCTCAGAGATCGACAACAACGCATCAATTCTGAGGAAACATCCACCGATTGGTGCGATCTATTCACTGGGGTTCCTCAGGGTGGCATCCTTTCACCCCTTCTGTTCTCGGTTTTTATCAACTCAATCTCTGATGTACTTACTTCTTCATATCATCTTTATGCAGATGACCTCCAAATATACCGGCATTTCTCTCCGCGTGATGTGACTCCGGCTGTGGAGGCTTTGAATGCTGACCTCGAGAATATCAGGAAGTGGGCCCTCTCATATGGGCTTCTGGTCAACCCGAGAAAGTCGCAGGCCTTGATCTTGGGAACCCGATACTCTCTTGACCTGTTACAACTTCCAATCGCTCCTCTAATATTTGATGGAACCGTAATCAAATACAGCGATAAAGCTAAAAATCTCGGAATTGTATTCGATAACATGCTGTCTTGGTCGCCCCATGTCTCCGAGGTCAGCAGACGAGTCTTTGCATCGTTTCACTCTCTTCGGAAATTACAATACTTCCTTCCACGGCATACTAAAGTCACTCTAGCCCAGTCCCTTCTACTTCCTTTAATTGATTATGCCGATGCTTGCTGGGTGAGTGCGAACGAAGAACAACTGAATAAACTCGAACGACTTCAGAACCTCGGGATTCGGTTCATCTTCGGGCTGCGCAAGTATGACCACGTCTCGCAGTATCGCAAGGAACTGGGTTGGCTCCCGATTCGTCTTCGCCGTGATTTCCACATATTGACTTTACTTTTTAACATCTTGAGAAACCCCAGATATCCTTCCTACCTTCGTGAACGTTTTGAGTTCCTTTTCTCCAGAGGCAAGGAGCGGAGATCTCACACGGTGTCTCTTCTATGTATTCCGCAGCATAACACCGTCGCCTACGAGCACTCGTTCAGGCTGAGGGCCATTCGGCTGTGGAACGCACTTCCCTGCACTATAAGGGACAGTCCCACTCTTTTCTCCTTTAAGAATCGCTTGAAAGAGCACTTACTTTCTCTTTCATCATAGGTATTGTATAAATAAGTATGTAATTGTATTTATCTATTTATTATTATTATTTGTTTATTCTTATTTTATCTACTATTTCTTTGATTATATGTATTTTTATAGTAAGTATCATATTTTATTGGTATTTGGTAAGTATTTAATTGCACTAGACTACCCTTTTCATTTTATATGTATCCTATCCAGATAGGTTTGCTGGAAGAAATCTCTGTTGAGAGATAAGCTCGCCTTTGCCTTTTAATTTCGTGTATAATTGTATTGTTGTAATGTTCTGTGCAATAAAGAATTGTGAATTGAATTGTGAAAATATGAATGGTAATAATAAAACATTAAACATGAAGGATCGAAGCTAGTCAGTCGCTATGGACGTTTATCACTAAGATACTATTTATTATTGTAGGAAACTTATGTACTTACATGCGGATTTTATGTGAAATTTTGGTTCCATGCCTTTACAGTTTTAGCAAAATATTCAAGCGGCTGTGGCTTAAATTGATTTATTGATTGAAAAGTACAAGAATGATTATAGTGAAATAAAATAACAGAAAATTATGAAGAACTAGTAGCTATCAAAAAGTTTCATGAAGATAGGAAGGTAATATTATGTGAAGTTTCCTCTGTTACCCCATCCGAGGAAACTCAGGCTATTGTGAAATGCACAGCTATACTGTGCCTCTGCCACCTGAAAAGATATGTTATATGAAAAAGGCCATAAACGATTATGAAATAAAGTAAAGGTTAATCCTTTGGCTGTACGACTTTTTCAATTGACAAACATATCATCAAGATACTGGATTTTTAAACTTTCAACGCTAACTTTTAACTTAGTAAATAAATAAATAAACTTGGAGTATTTAAAGTCTTGCTCCCTTAAATAAAGTTTCGAGATTAATCAGTTCTTCATTTCAAGCTGCGTTTAGAAAGTCTGTACTCTGGGCCCTTTCTTTCTTCTGCTTTTCTTTTGCATTTTTTTTTTGAAAAAATCAAGGCTTTTTATATAAGTATAAGATAGACCGCACCAATTATGTCACATTTAATAATGGTTAAATGGTTACCGTGTTAGCACAATAATAAATGGTTTCAGTTGCAAATTTTTTACACATTTATGAAATATAGTGATTGCCAAGGAAGAATGCAAAATTGAAAGTTCTAATGACATTTCTCGGAGCGCTGGCTCCGGGAGTCAAAATCGAGCTAAAACGCTATACTTTCT
Organism: Argyresthia goedartella; assembly: GCA_949825045.1. Lineage (NCBI taxonomy): Eukaryota > Metazoa > Arthropoda > Insecta > Lepidoptera > Argyresthiidae > Argyresthia > Argyresthia goedartella. Next base: position 19,466,191 of record OX463828.1, read on the forward strand.
GATCGCAATGGCCTCGGTGCCTTCTGTCTGATGAACAAGGAAGGTGACGTGTTGAAGCCATATGTATTTGTACTTCCCTGGACACAGTTCTTGCTTTCTTGCGAAGGATATTTCAAAACTCAAAACTCAAAAAACTCAAAACGTTTATTCTGTAAATAGGCCACAAGGGCACTTTCACATGTCATTTCATTTCATTTTTTACAGAACATTTGGTATTATTTATTATTATTATCAGAAAAAAAAAAGTACTTAATTATTGTTTCTGAGAGATGTAAAGAGTCTCAAATGTCATAATAAAATAATTAAAATATAAATAACAGAGATGTATAGTCTCTTTAGTCAATAATACAATGATAATAGGAGATGTAAATGGTCCCCACAGTCAAGAGTTGTATAATTAAATTAATCTTTGGAGGTGTAAAAGGCCTCCAAGTGTCCAGTAAAAGAAACTCTGGCAGTGAGGATGCTCACAATTAATTAGAACAATTCAGTCCCAAGCATTTTTATCGTCTATGTACTCTTTAATACTGTAGTAAGCTTTAGAAATAAGCCTTTGCTTGATGTATTTCTTGAACTTATTAATTGATAGATCTGTCAAAGTGCTTGGGAGTTTATTGTAAAATCTTACACAATTACCCTTGAACGAGTTTTTTATTTTATGGAGCCGAGTAGTGGGCACTGCAAGTTTGTCCTTGTTTCTAGTATTAAAGTTATGTATATCACAGTTTCTTCGAAAGTTAACAATGTTCTTATGGACATACATAATATTCTCGTAAATATATTGACTATGGACTGTCAATATATTTACTTCTTTAAACTTATTTCTAAGATAATCTCTATTATTCATTTTATAAATCGCACGAACAGCCCGCTTCTGCAGCACAAAAATAGTATTTATGTCAGCAGCACTGCCCCAGAGCAGAATACCGTAGGACATAATACTATGAAAATAACTAAAATAAACTAATCTGGCTGTTTTTAAATCTGTCAAGTGACGGATTTTCCTGCATGCAAAAGCTGCTGAGCTCAGTCTGTTCGATAGCTTATCAATATGTGGACCCCATTGGAGTTTGGAATCCAACGTTATACCTAGAAACACTGTGCTGGTTACCAATTCCAATTCCTCATTTTTAATTGTTATACATGTCTGATTATTTTTAACGTTAGTAGTAAGAAACTTAACACATTTAGTCTTTTTCTCATTTAATAGCAAATTATTAACATTAAACCAATTTACCACTCTTGATATGGTATTGTTCACGTGATCATCAGTAGCGTGTTGGTTTCGCTTTGTTTTAAAAATAAGTGAGGTGTCATCAGCAAACAGTACCATATCATCACAGTCCCTTCCTAGATAGGGTAAGTCGTTTATATAGATGAGGAATAGGAAGGGTCCCAATATTGAGCCCTGTGGCACGCCCAAAGAAACCAATGATCCTGGTGATCGTTCTCCGTTTACGTCTACCCTTTGTATTCTTCCGTTCAGATAAGATTTTAACAAATTCAATGACGTGTCTCTAACTCCATAATGATGTAATTTCCTGATCAATGTTTCATGACAAACGCAATCAAAAGCCTTAGATAAGTCACAAAAAATGCCTAGGGCATCTTGTGACTCTTCCCAGGCATCAAAAATACTTTCAATGAACTGAATTCCGGCATCTGTTGTTGAACGACCGCGAGTGAATCCAAACTGTTTGTTATGCATTAGCTTATTTGATTCAAAATGATGTAATAGCTGTGATAAGATTAATTTCTCAAAAATTTTACTAAAAGTTGGTAGTATTGATATAGGTCTGAAATTGGTGGGGTCTTGAGTACTACCTGCTTTGAAGAGGGGAATTATCTTACTTTGTTTCATTAAATCAGGAAATTCACCGCAGTCTATACAATTGTTGAAAATGACCGCTAGGTCAGGTGCAATTAATTCGATCAGGGATTTAACGACGTGAACAGAGAGTCCCCAAAGATCATTCGTTTTCTTAACATTTATCAATTTAAATGCCTTTACGACATCTGAACTTGTGACGTGCTTAAAATTCAAGTATGAAGCACACTCTGAGACATTATCTTTTAATATTGCAACAGCAGACAAAGGTGACGAATTTAAATACTTAGTCGTGGAAGCCGGTGCATTAGTAAAAAACGATTCAAATTCAGTTGCAACTTCTAAGCTAGAACTCGTTAGCTGTCCATTAATTTTTAGTTCGTAATCGTGACTCGCTTTTTTACTACGACCGGCCTCCTCATTAATTATTTTCCAAGTCGTTTTTATAACATCGGAACTATTCTTAATTTTACTACTCAGAAAATTACGTTTAGCTGTATGACAGTCTAATTTAAATTGTTTGGAGAACTGTTTGACTTGTTCTTTAAATTCGTCACTCATGTTGAACCGTCGTTCCTCATACAATGCATACAACATACAATTTTTATTGATATTCTTCATGAAATTTTCTCGTGATATGTCTTTATTTGGGTCCATGACGGCGGCGGCGGAGTAGGAATAATTGATTAGATTTTGATAAAAATGATCAGATTAGCCGATCAGATTAGCCAAGCAGAGTGCCAAGAGCTCCCACAATGTGTGCAAGATTCTCAGTTTTCCTCTCAAGCAGATTTTGGAGTTCTAGGTTGCACATTTGTGAGGTTTATTCCATATCGTTGACATCATTGTGGTACTTTTTCATTTCGTATCAAAGTAAGTCATTCTCATTCTTCAAGGTCGCAACCGCTGATGAGAGCTCTGAAATGGTGTTCTCCACAGTATTCGCCCTGGACTCCCAATTACTGAAAAACAGTTTTTGCTGGGGGTCGTATGTCCTGCAAAATCTTGTTTCCATTAGAAACGCTGAAAGTATAAAACGACGAATTCTGAAACTTTATCGACATTTACAGCGCATTTGCGACTAATTGTTCCATACACCAAATCGTCTAGGGCACAAATTATTGCTGGGCTTACACACAATTTATTTTTAATACCTATAACATTTTATTTAGTACACCTTTCTGTTAAACCCTGTATATTCAAAGTAACTTTGTACCTACCATACTTTACTTTAGTGGCCCTCAATTATTTTTAAAGTTTTTGGATATTTTCTCAAATACGGTTACTCCTATAATTATTTATATAATGCCATTTTTTATTTAACGCCAAGTTACTAAAGATTAGACCTAGGTAGACATTTTTACTAAAGACTGTCCATTAGAAGAGCCATCTGGTTTGGAACAATATAGGAATGTATAGCATCCTACACACATGCCAAGGCACCAATTAATAAATTGAACGTTATGAACCTCTCTCTCTCTAACATACCTTATGTGGTATCTACCTATCTTAGTTTAAAGGGAGACCAAGACCAATATGGTGTTGAGATGAGTAGAAAATACAAGATAAACTTTAAGAACTTTTTTATTCATTCATATCAAAGTTCAATCTATCATCGTACAGTCGCCTCCATATTTATACAGTTAACATTATCTTTTTTTGGAAGAAGTTTTTCTGCTATTTTCCTATAAAAAAAGTCAAGTTGAGTCTAGTAGCCAGGTCGGAGGTAGGGTTTAGTGCCAGCCACCGTGGTGGCCGTGACCCCAGGGCTCTTCGGGGGAAGAGGCGGCGACGTGAGCGGCATGAGCGAATTGAGCGAGATGAGCGGCGCGAGCGTGTTGGACTTCAGGCGTGTCCACGACGTACTGTCCATCATGCGTCAGTTGGATGTGAGCCGGGGGTCCCGCCCACTTGTGGCCGTGACCTGCGTACGCCCCTGCGTATCCGTGGGCGATGGGTGCATGCGCGATCGCTCCGTGCGCGATGGGTCCGGCGTAGCCGAGCGCAGCTCCGTGGTGGGCATGCGCGTGCGCAGCAAGGTGGGCCGCCTTCAGGTGCGCGACTTCAGGGGTGTCGATGACGCGACCGTCGTGAGCGAGCGGCGCTGGACCGTATTTGTGGAGACCTGGAGAAGAAATAACAATTAAGAAGGAGTGCTAGAATGTGTTTCTAATTACAAACAAGTCCCTAAGTACAAGTAGGTATGCAAACTACCTATGTGTGCGAAGCCCTAAAACTGCAAATAACTAAAAGTAGCGGCTTCTAGCGCTTTCACTGAAAGACTTGTCTCGACCAGGCTAGTGGGCAGATATCATCTGATGTCTGAGGATATCAAATTATATAAAAATATATTTATTACAGTAGATATTTACAATATTTTTCGCCTCTTCCGTACTTGGAAGTAGAGAAAGCAAGTTTATAAACTCCCACAGATTGATTTTTTGATTTGGAAGACTATATCCTCATCAAGTCGACAGGAACTCACTGGGTGCGTTTGTTATAGGACCGTGCGCATTGGCCAAGCAGTGAGTTGATCTTGGCTAAGTATAAAGATGGTGATGGTACCCACCAGCAGCAGGTGCGCCATAGTGCCCGCCGCCCAGGTGTCCTCCCCCGTACGGTCCCGGCGCGCCGGCCCACGCGCCGTGCGTGCTCGACGCCTGCGCCACCGCGGCCAGGTGCGCCGCCTTCGCGTGCGCCACCTCCGGCGTGTCCAGCACGTACTTGCCGTCCGGACTGAGCTGGATGGGCGCGGGCGGGCCGGCGTAGTAGGACGCGTGCGCGAGGCACAGCGACGCTGCCAGGATAATCTGGAATTTAAAGAAAATAGCATAAGTTCAGTACATCTACTTATTCTTCTTCTAATTAGTGCCTCTTCACTACTGTGGGATGGCAGTCAACTGCGAATATCCCTCGTGGTATTCTACGCTCTAAAACGCTAGTACTAGGCCCACAACAAACTTATTCAGAAATTCGTTCTGACTCTCGTTCAAAGTGGGCCTTAAGACCAAAGACTGACAGAAAACTCACAATATATGATAGTATGTATAAGTAAGTAAGCACATAAGTTTTTCGTAAACTTTTTATTTCTTTTAGCTGTGAGCGCTCAACGCACTACTTATAATATTATCGGGTTGGTTGGGCCCGATACCCTCCATAACAAACCAGTCTGAGCGGTGGAGGGGTACGGCTAGATGGTTCTCGATTACGCCCGAATCGTTTATTGAATTTGTGTAATGTCATCATAACTCAAATATATTGGTATCCGGGAAATGTCAAAGAGCAATTCCTTAATAGAGTTAAACGCACTTTGCTTGAGGCTAGTCCTGTCTATAATAAAAGGGCAATTGCAATAATGCCTACAGCTAACATTATTATTTATCCGATTTCAACATTAGATAAATAGACCCCATTTATCCACATTATGCGAGTTGCATTAAGATTAATTATAAGGTTTATAACCTACCCTACCCAACAATGCATAGTTAAGTTAAGTTAATACAAAACCATTGGCGAAACAAAGGAAGCTAAATGGTTTGATAATGACCTCTAGTATTTGGAGCGTAGAGCTCGACTTTCCTATTTCAAACCTTGATTGAAAACCACTGGCTAAGTAGTGAGTTGTGTAAACGATAACAAATATTTGACCTTTTTTCTTCCATAAGGTGCAATGGAATTAAGACATGCAGCCTATTATAGCGACACGGCTGACTGGGCACAGATACTACGGGCACTGCTGGCACGTGGCCGATTGATCGGAATATTTCACGGCCTGTCGGAAACAGTGTATTTGGCAGGTAATTGAGTTTACGAATAAAAAATGTATTCGCGACAAATTTGTGAACCTTCCTTTTTGAATTCGTGTACGGTTTTTTAAATACGATTTTTGGGAATATTTAAAATAAAACTACTCAGAAACAAACCGATAGTTAATTTACTCATTAAATTAAATTGTATGAATGTTTAACTATGGGTATGTTTCTGATTTGTTTTATTTCTGAATCTGCGTAAAGATGACGATAATTACAAGAAATAATATGATATCTGAAAAACGAGACTTCTTAACTAAAAGTTTACAAAGCTTCATGTTGATAACAATGTTCTATACAGCAATGATTTCGCAAAGTTTTGCCATGATCATTAACCATAGTGTCTTGACATCTACCTATAGATCCTCGTTGATATTTTGTAAGTTTGCTACCTGTTATTTGAACACTCCATTTTGGTCATTGTATATTTTTGGTACCTAAACTAACTAACTAACAACTAGTCGCCACTCACTAATCACATGTTTCAAGTTAGTATGAGTCAATAAATCTCTTTTACAATTACTAGTCTTAAAATAGAATAAGTGGCTAAACTAAATAGGTGCAGATTTTGCAAACGCTTTAACTAGAAGTTCGTAAAACGCACAAACTTTTTCAAAATCTCCCTTAGCATCGTATCTATTAGAAAATTGAGCTGATTTTCCCTCGTGTCGACGGTAGAGTAATAATAGTTGTCGTAACAGGAATTATGTGAAACATTCGAAGGCGTGGCATAGTTGCACGCAACTGCTCTAACAGAGATGACAGATAAAGTAACGGCTCTAGGAAAGCTCTAAATAACGAAACTAAATGCTACGAAATAGCTGGTAGGTACGGTCCAGCGTAGGTAAATTACACCAGTACCTACGTCGAATTAGAATTTTTCTCCTCTTATGTGCCAATTAATCTAGTAAACATAAATAAGATATATGCAAGATCGATTCTAATAACAATAGGACTGTAAACGATGGATGCTCCACGCGCATAGAAAAGACATCAACGGGTGCCGGCGCTTCTTTTACTCACGTATACAATTTGAAATGCTCTCTACCAGAATACGTCTTATGGTAGCCTAATAATGGGGGTAGCCCAAACACCAGGAACACGCAAGGTAACCGTACCACAGGAATCCGTAAAATATGAGGAACTATGCGGAAACAGCCACAATGTGAAAAGTTGCCAGCTCATCGCCTCATTCTTCTGCATTAAAATCATGATTTAAAGAGTTTGTTGTTCTGTGTAATGGAGAAATACGTTAACTTTGATATCAGAGTTTGACAGTCACTCAAAGTCCAGCTGTAATAAGTCTCCAAAGCGGCCATACAACTACTTGATCTTATTGTAGCTTTTAACTGCAACTGTTTTAATTTATTCATTATAATTACAACACAATTATGCTAAAGTTAAATGCATGCAATGCTTCATTTTGTAATTTTCGTCTGTGTTATACCTTAACTAAGTTGATATCATTCCAAATAAGATCCTAATTGTATATTAAGTGGTCAATAAAATATCGACACCTAATCTATAATCAGGTTAATCATTTCTAATCAACCGTTAATAATTGCAAGTACTCTCACAATATGTACATGTAACTTTAATTATAGTACGTAACATTACGGCCAGTACGGTATGTGTGTGATGTCGCTGTTTCTGGTTCCCACGACACAGGGTATCCTAGTGTGGGGCCAGAAGCAATGTATGTGCACGTTGGTAAATGTTTATGTTTAATTTTTATTTGCCCTAAATGTGTAACATCATAACGGCTCTTTTCAAATTCAAATTTCTTTATTTTCTGTAAATATTTGTTGATAAAACGTTGTTTTTGCATCTTCTCCACATTGGAATTCTGTGGAAGAGGAGAGCGAAGATACTGCCAACAGATTGATTTTTAGATCTCTTTTAAATATAGGTTGGGTTTAACTAGTGCATATATTATATTTTTCTAAAGTAACTGCATTGCGAGGTGCATAGTTAATATGATTACGGTTATGGTCCGTAAAATAATCAGCTACACAGATATAGCGGATAACTTTCACTTCTATCTATATAAAAATGAATCGGTAAATGTCACCACATAACTTAACACCAACGTAAGCGGGATATCTCAGGAAGTTTCTTATGGAGAGAGAAAAAAGCAAACGGACAAGTCATGCTTCTGTCTATAGATTGCGTTGGTGGCGGACCTTATGAATAGCTTTTGACAGAACAACAGGTTTATATAGTCCAGGTCCAGCATATAGGACACTGACTAAACGTGGGCACAACTGTGCCTCTGCCATTCGTATGGGAAAAGGCGTGACGCTGTTTTTGTTTAGACTGACTCGAGATTAGTGATACTCACTTTTACTTTTATTTTCGGGCCTGAGATTCGCAGTAAACAATTGTTTGAATGTCTATATAGTTAAAGGCTCCATTTCCCGGCTCCAAGGCAATCAAATAGCAATAAATTTATTAAAATATCACTATTCAGTTGTCTAACAAGTATGGTTTCGTGTAAATAGCGCACGCCATTTAAAGACAATTGCCGGGTGTGGCAACAAGATAGTATAGTCTATAAATACTGGTCAATACAAATGATAGATAACCCAAAAAGACCCCGTTGTGTACTTTATTATGTTTATTAACGACGAACTTTGTTATAATTAGTTTATTATCAATAGTAGAGTCAACCTGAGGGTTACCATAGAATCCTGAGGGACACGTTTCTGTGCCTCACGGAGGGTATAACTTTTACTTGATATATGAAGGCATCTTAATTAACTTCTCTAATATCCGAAACAATTGTATGTATACCGATATGAAATGTATGAATTGACATACTTATATACTGACGAGCAATGAAAAAGTTCCACCCACAAAATGCCGACGAACACCTTAATATCTCCTAAGACATAGAAGATAGAATAGATAAGAATAGATTTAGGTTTTTAATTGGTAATATTCTGATGCGCTGTTTAATGTACTTCAATATTGCAGACGGCGTCATTAAGCTAGCCTTTCCCGTTTAGGAGTAATTTGGTGCTATGTCACTGGAACTTTTTCATTGCTCGTCAGTGTATGTGCATTGCATGCCAAACTGAACTAGGCAGAATACCCACACAAACTGGGATCTTACTGAATAGGGCTAGCGACTGCGTATGAGAATCAAGATTGTATACCGGCTTGTGATATAAAACACAGGTTTAGACTGCGGGTTCAAAATAATGGCTTCACAAAAGAGTTTTAACCAGGATTAGGCTTTTTGAAAGACCCCTTCTATTTCGCAGTAATAAGGACCCCAAGACAAAGCGGGTTCAGTGATCGGTGGGCGTGGCTCTGGTATCGGCTGCCTTTGCATTATGTTGCGAAAACCCTTTTGCAACGGCTCGGAATTATCATTCGGGTAACTGGTGCACAACCAGTCGGTTATTGCGGGTGGGTTGCGCAAGAGAGGAAGTGGTAGGCTGGAGGAAGTATTATGGCTGCGAAGGTCAATAGAAAATGTTGGCTGGTTGGGAAAAAATAAATTTATTTATGCTGATTTCCCGAGTTTGACATTGAAAGTTGAAGGATTTTTATGGCAATATTTTTGTTCAGCTTTAATCGTGGTTAGTCAGACCAGAGGCTCGATATTTAATTAGGAAAAGAATGTCCAGCAAACTTCGTATCTACTACTCTGAAGTGGCGCTCAGAATGTGTCAAACACGTATTAACTATGCAAATAAAACGTAAATAAGCGCGTAACTTAAACGCTCATAATCATAATTAACTATCATCATTCACAACAATAGCAAATTAGCAGCCGTTTTAACGCGTGATCAATCACATAAGCGCGCACGCGTATGCGTCTACGCATGCGTCATCCGCCCACCGGTACAACGAGTTTGCGCGCGAAAGAGGATGCCCGTACATTCCGCCCGCCCAGCGACACATTAACGAATGTTTTAGCGCGAAATTACCGCCTTAACATTTGTGTTAGGAACGGTTTTGGAACTTTATACAGTTTTTTTATTTTTGCCATGATGGTTTACTTTGGTTGGTAAAAAAGATATCAAATATTCATGCAAAATCTAATAACTTTTAAAAATCACATTGTAGGGAGAGCAATTTGTCAGTCTCCTGTAATAAGTACCTTCTTAATATGTTAGCCTTCTTGCAAATCGATATTAACCGCCAAATGAAGGAGAGAGATATTTTAACAAGTGACTAATCAAAGCGCATTGAAACATTATACCCTGTAGGTGTCAATAACGCATGTATAAATAATGGGATTACATTGTTTCAAAGCCTCCATTACGATCTTGACACGATATTTTGAGAAACTCCTGATCAGTAAGTGAGTATATGAGTAAAGACTCTGAGATTAATTTACGAGGCTGACTACGAGCTTGTGGGCTGGTCGGAATTTGAGCAGCAGTTAGTCTTTAGGCACTAACTCACTAGGTGTTACGACTGGTGTTGCGGATCTGGTTAGTACTTACATTACACATACCCTAAGCTTGTTAGTTATAACTGGTTGACAAAATTTAGACTGGTCATTTATGTAGTACAGATCTAAATTTATCTTGGGATTTGTATTTCATGGAAAGGAAGACTTACCGAACCGGGTAAGAATAGGTACTTACTTTTTTTTCAGGCGGCATACAAGTAATGCACTTAATTAGTAACTATAAATTACACCACAGAAAGTTGGATAACTGGTTAATTACTAATTTGGGTAAGTTTCATAACTTACCTAATTGAGCGTTTTGATTAATTTAACCCAAATAATGAATGTTGTTTTCTTGGAGAGTAAAACACAAACTAACGTATGCTAAAGAAAACCTAGGGATTTTTTGTATTAGTTTGAGAAACTAATAACCTTTCCTCCGGGAAATATTTTCCAAAACAGCCTTAAAACCTAAAGCGATAAACGTTAAACCAAAAGAGTCAACTCACCATAGATTTCATGATCAAAACTTTAGTTTTCTAGTGGAGATCTCAAACGAACTAACGTAGGCGCTGCTGTGTGACAGTACTCGCCCAGAAACTTTCGCCTAAGTTCGACTGTTCACTTCCACTGCTCGACTCGGAATGCTGGTATACAGACCACCACCTCGTTATATATGGAACCGGCGCGCGCCGTCGCACATAATTGGAAACAATTAAGTCGCAAGTGCAACGGTGTTATTTTAATTGTGAGATGCACTCGTTGGGGCGTAGTTTCGGCACTTCGGCAGTTTGGACAGGAGTCGATAGGTGGACGCTGTGTGGAGCTGACGATAAGCGCAGCTTGTGAAAAACATCTTTATCCAATAATTACTGGAAGATATTCGTTTGGTGTTTAACGGACATAGAGATAAATCTATTTCTATTGGGGAGAAAGAAAACAAGAACATCCTTAGGTCTGTGATGTTTACATGTTTGTTACGTCGCTGTTTCTGGTTCCTGCTTCATAGGATACCCTAGTGTGGGGCCAGAAGCAATGTATAAGTCTTTATGTGAATGTTATGTTATTAACATCATTTCATTTTAGGATATTATGTATATACTCGTAATCACTTAAGAACATGATATGTATGGTATTTAAGCAGCAGCAGTTTATAACAGATCGTTGATGAAATCTTTTAGACAGCCAGGTTAGTAATATTTTCTTTAACTTCTGATTTCATTAAACAGTAATAATGTATATTTGTAGTATAATTTTATCTTTTTGCGTTGATATTACGTATTTAAGTACATATTGGTAAGTAGGTCTACCTGATATTTCATATATCCTGTCCATCTTAGTTTTGCTGGAAGAAATAACATTTTTAAAGATAAACCCGCCTTTGTAAATGTATTATTTATATGGATTTATCTGTTTTTTCTGTTTTTGTTTTTCTGTTTACGTATAAAGTAAAGTAAAGTAAAGTAAAGTAAAGTAAAGTAAAGTAAAGTAAAGTAAAGTAAAGTAAAGTAAAGTAAAGTAAAGTAAAGTAAAGTAAAGTAAAGTAAAGTAAAGTAAAGTAAAGTAAAGTAAAGTAAAGTAAAGTAAAGTAAAGTAAAGTAAAGTAAAGTAAAGTAAAGTAAAGTAAAGTAAAGTAAAGTAAAGTAAAGTAAAGTAAAGTAAAGTAAAGTAAAGTAAAGTAAAGTAAAGTAAAGTAAAGTAAAGTAAAGTAAAGTAAAGTAAAGTAAAGTAAAGTAAAGTAAAGTAAAGTTAAGTAAAGTAAAGTAAAGTAAAGTAAAGTAAAGTAAAGTAAAGTAAAGTAAAGTAAAGTGAAGTAAAGTAATAAACATTGGCAGCAGGTGGTGCGGGTTCGAATCCCGGTGCTGATCATTTGCCGATGAGATAAGTAATTTATCGTAAATACATTATAAGGACATTCTAACGGCGATAGAAACATCGTGAGGAAACCTTCATTACTCCATAGCCGCAGCGATGGGCCGCAGCCCGCTGTCACGCAAAATGAAGTTTTGAATAACTGCCTAAACTGGGCATAATTGTGCCTTTGTCACCTAATATGGGAAAAGGCGTGACGCATATGTGTTAGAAATAAACATGAACACTCGTCAACGTGAAATAAATTAAATATAAAAATAAGATTAAAGAAGAGATGTTTTGATGACGGATGGCGTGTGAGTTTGAACTTTGACCCGGATTCTGACTTATTCCTGAAAATCAAACTAAGATAAGGGACAACATCACTTTACGTCTTTTCCCATATGGGGTGGCAGACGCAGACTTAGGCCCACGTGACGCCAGATAATGAATACCCCATTTTTCATGACTTACGCCCCGTGTCTGTCTGTAAGAGTGATCAATCGCAACAGACTGTTAATCGCAGCTTATTTCAGCCACTCACATGCATTTCAATGGATCTTCTATTAATCGCCTGTAACATGTTTATAGCTACGGAGACTTTATTTAAAAAACTAAAAAATACGGAGCTGAGGGCCTCAAGTCCTCTCAAGACTATTTCAAGAGGATGTTGGAAACGTTCGAGCGATATTGGGAGGACTAGGGAGGAAATCACGTTCAGCTTCTCGAAATAAGCGACCGCGAGCGCCTATGTTTCATAGAAACTGGGGGTGTTATATGGACTAAAGACCTCCATTTGCTACGATCCTGGCATATACATTGACGAGCAATGAAAAAGTTCCACCCACAAAATGGCGACAAACACCCATCCAATTTTTTTAAACATTTAATTTAAAATTTGAACACAATATTGACGTTTTTACTTGGTAATATTCTGATGCGCTGTTAAACCTACTTCAATATTGCAGACGGTGTCATTAAGCTAACCTTTCCCGTTTAGGAGTAATTTGGTGCTATCTCACTGGAACTTTTTCATTGCTCGTCAGTGTATATCTCGCTTCCTCAACATTCTCTGCCTACCCCTCTTCCGGGAAACAGGCGTGAGCATATGTATGTAACATGACATATGTATGCATGTAGATTTCGTGAAAATGTGTCTAGACTAGACCTTGGAGAAGTACGTCGGATGAGTGTACAGAACTGATCTATTGCGTCCAAATACATAAATTTATTAGGTACTTGATTATGAAGTAAGCCTGAGATGTCTATCTCTAGTGTTATTGTTATGCTATTGTTATCTCACTCACTGTGGGTGGGTAGGATGTAAGATTTCATTTAGCATTTAAGCAGAGCAATCGCGATTTGTTTGAAGCCTATGTAGGTTCATTCAACATTAGTCATAAATAATGAAGAAGAAACTTTCAGAGTTGCAGAAGCTCGCATGAGTTTTCGTTTGATTGTGTGGTGAAAGAAGAAAGTGGGTATCGTTCAATTCATAATTCTTTATTGCACACAAATATTTAAAAGTTACATTAAAAGAAAATGCATGTGCAACGGCGATATTATGTCTAAAAATATATTTCTTCCAGCGAACAAAGTCATTACAGGAATCGGTATCACAAAAGGTTCAAATTAATGTCGCAAAAATAAAGATATCCTTATATGTTGATGTCAGGTATGTTAGTATTAAAATCCATTAAGTATTATTTCCATGCTAGAATTAAATATAAACAAGATCTTACGAAACTCTAATATCAATCATTTAGGCTGTTATCGTTCAAAGCATCGCTCTACATTTTTAAGTAATCGCTCGGCATTCTTTAAATTAAGACCGCGTTTGCGTTTCGAGTAAATAATACGCACAAATAACTTCTTTGTTCGAATGCTAAAACCGTATCTTTCGCGCTATCTTCGTGTTTGTCAAGGCTGTAACTCGCATTACACACATTCACACGTTTTGTACATACGTGCATGGAAGCCAGTTCATTTGTGAAATTAAAGGTGCTTAAAATATGGTTTGGAAGCAATTAAGTCTCAGAGTAATTTTACGCTTATTAACGTTCTGTTTAATTACAAACACCCGCTTAACTGAGTCGATTCCTGCTGTAGTAGAGCATTGCGGGAGGGGTGATAGCTTGGATATTACATGCTAAGTCGCCTCTGAAGTAGCATACTGTAACTGTATAAGGTGTCCCACGGGTATGCCACATGGAGGAAAAGTACCTTAAATATTGTAAATATTTTAATGAAACAAGACTTTATTACAGAACACATTACATTGCGTCATGCCTATTCCCATATGTGCCCACTTTAAGCCAGTTATTCGATAATCCATTTTGTATGACAGAGGGCTAGCCCATAGCCGCAGATATGGAATAATGATCTTTCCTCGCGATGATTCCCATTACTGTAGAATGCCCGCATAATGACTTAAGATAAATTACTTGTTTGCACCGGGATGCGCACATGCACCTCCTGCCTGAGAAGCAAACGTTAAACCCACTAGACCACGGAACTCTTGATTGATTGTTTCTAATTCTCTATTGTTAAAAAATCTTTGAATGCCGTTCAAATTGTTTTTAGCTTCAAATTAAACTGTTCTTTCTTTTAGGGTTTAATTTAGGGTACTTTCCCTCCATGTGGTATAGTCGCGGGATAACCTATATACAGTTGACTCGAAATATATCCTTATCCTTCTAATCTTAGGAACTTACATAGATATATCATTATCATCTTCATCACTATGCTCAGCCTACATCGACTTACTACTGGGTATAGGCTTCTTCCTCATATACCAGATCCTGAAGTTCCTGGGTAAGCTAATAATAATATAATAATAATAATACCTTGGACCTATATCACACATTGATCTAGCCCCACACTAGGATTCCCTGTATCTTGGGTACTAGACAACGATACACATACCTATATAGATATATATCATACTTAGATAGATAAGCAACCATGACTAGGGAACAAACATCCGTTCTCATCAAACATATATTTGCCCCCACCGGGACTCGAACCCGGGTCCCTTGGCTTCGTAGGCAGGGTCACTGCCGACTCGGCCATTCGGGTCGTCAATGCTGCATCCAGCGAGCTCCTGTTGGCTCATTGGACATCCAGGCAGGCTGTCTACCCATGGACCGTGACGCTAAGATAGGTATTTTACGCATCCAAGTAACAGTTGAGCACCTTTATCTAAATGATAGTTTATTTTAAGTGGAAGCCGCAAATCAGCGGCGAATGCAGGCAACTGGATGTAAATGTTATGTAAATATTTGTGTTTTGTGTGTGCTTCTGCTCTGGATTGTCTAAAACTACTACTTCTCCTTGAAGCAATCAACACCAAAGGCTTGCGGTTCGAATCGCGGTCGATAAATGATAGATTCGTGTACAATAACTCAAATATTTCGGCGATTGTTTCATAGAAAGTTCAATGTAAAGTAAGTGCGTTTGATCTAATTTTACTATTGTTATTAAGTAATATGAATCGTGGTTGCTAAATGCCATTTTATGAGTATTTTAAGAAACTGCCAGATTTTGGCTAGGTATTTGTTCACAGGAAAATAATTGGTAGGTACTTATCAAGATTATATTTATAAGATTATAATAATATATTTAGAATAAAAATTCAAAGAAAGGTTTTGTAAATATGAAAAATCCAACTCAGGCTGTAATTTAAATTACTTTTCTGATAGAAAAAACAACATTACATCTCAAGAAAGCACAGTACTACAACATAATACAGGTTCAGTATTTACTTGTATTTAAATTAATATAGTTTTAGCTTTAATTAATGTTCATGCCGCTCGCCCACAGCACAATGTTGAGAGCCTTTAATTGTGTCAAATTTTATGTTTTTAATGATGTTTTAATTCCTACGTCTTTTAAGGGTTCCGTACCCAAAGGTTGAAAATGGGACCCTAATAATAAGACTCCGCTGTCCGTCTGTCTGTCTGTCCGTCTGTCACCAATCTGTATCTCATGAACCGTGATAGTTAGACAGTTGAAATTTTCACAGATGATGTATTTCTGTTGCCACTATAACACAAATTCTAAAAAAAGAGAAAAAAATAAATATTTAAGGTAGCTCCCATACAACAATTCTTTCAATACAACATACAAACTTATGAATGCACCTGGTTAGGTACATAGAGTCTGCAAGTAGCCGCACCAATAACTTTGTAAACAACATGTTGCTATGTAAAATCCAAACTATTCACTCCACACCATCCCTGCCATTGTACGGTGGTACGGAACCCTTCGTGTGCGAGTTAGACTCGCACTTGATCGTTTTTTCTTAATGTAACTTGCGTTTTCTAAGCTACCGCAATGTTTGTCCCTAAAACATGTCTTCGTTCATTGAAAATGTATTTCAACCGTGGGTGGTCATTTCATGAAATGACCAACTTTACGATATGACCATGACAGACATATTGTACAAGTGACACTTCACAGGAAATATGAAAACAGGCGAATCTTGGTATGCTGTCTACTATACAACGATAAACCACTCAATCAGTAATTAACATTTTCAGGTTTTTGACACTCCGATACAAATGTCCGACAAAAAAAAAACTCGACATTGACAAATCTTAAGTACACCGGTTAGAATCCATTATTTAACGACTGTACAAGTCATTGTGATTTAAGTAAGCAGCTTAATTTTTTAAAAAGAGCTCCAATTCGCATAAGAAATAGATCATAGATTTGAAACTGTAAGAAATCTCTTTCCAGATATACGCTTCACGGCCGATTTTACAGATTGTCTAAGGAATTTGTATCTGTGAAATGAGAAATAAAGCTATCTGTGTGTTTATCTGGGGATTGAAAATGTCCCCTTACTTTTCCCTCATAAATTGATAAATAAATTATATAAAATAAATTGATGCCAGAACTGCAGGACCGCACAAGGTTACCCCTTGTGTGATCCTGCAGCTCTGGCTAACTCCTATGGGAAATTCAGCAGTAAGGAAAGATAAGTGAGTGTGTACACATTGGGTGTGTACTATGTTCACATCATCAATCAAAGCTCGCCGCTTGAGTAAGAGAAGCTCGAGGCACCCCGTTGATGTCTTTACTATGCGCCACTGATTCGTCGCAAATTGAACAGCGTGGGAGACAGCTGTACTTATTTTGAAGCTGTCTTATGTAAGTAGATTGGTTTAGTTGCTTAGTTCATTTTGTGGTTCTGGCACTGTGCTACCTGTACCGTGTCATTTGGTTAGGCTGAAGGAAACTATTTGTTAAGCAGAGTCAGAAGCTCCAAGGTAACACAAATATGTAAAGTAAAAGTAGTTTAGTACATTGTTTACACAAATGTATAATAATAAAATAATAAATGTAATCCATTATTGTCCCCACGTAGGGGCACGGGCCTTTACCCGGATATAATTAAGATTGAGCCATACTCCACCACGCTGGCTCGGTGCGGGTTGATGAAGCGGTATCGGGCTAGTGGCCAACCAGACAGTCAGAAGTTATCAAGCTGTCCTTTAGGGCCTCTGACACAGCTTCACAACTACTACCACCGAGTAGCGATAGTAGCCGGGACAGCAGCACGGCAGCGTCCGAAACAAATGCCACATAGAACGGACACCCGTCCACTGCCCGTCTCGGCCAGACGTTGCTACCCGCACGATCGTTCCCGATGTGCGAACACCGCTAAGCCACGGACGCTTCTATACACATGCTATCTATATTCCTAGTAAATCTAGACTTGCAAGTATAATGAAGAACGGTGCAGGCACCATCACAAACGAACAGAAATAAATAGGATAAATGCTGTGTCGTACGGTAGTAGGTACCAACTATAATTTCAAACACAATAATTTTATTGTTTATGAATAAATAAATGAAATGAAACATTGAACTTCCGATTATATACTTGAGATAAATTATTTATCTCATTGGTACATGGTCAGGATTCGAACCTGCATCTCCTGTATAGAAGCAAGCGTGAAACCCATTGACTAGTTGCGCCCCGGTTAAGACTCGCGAAGGTTAGCCATTCTTTCAGGGGTCAGTGACTATGTAATAAAGGTAAGGCGACATTACAGACGCACTCCTTACCTGCAGTCATCGCATTACAGACGCACTAATTACCTACAGTCATCGCATTACAGACGCGCTCCTTACCTACAGTCATCGCATTACAGACGCACTCCTTACCTACAGTCATCGAATTACAGACGCACTCCTTACCTACAGTCATCGCATTACAGACGCACTCCTTACCTACAGTCATCGCATTACAGACGCACTCCTTACCTATGTACAGTCATCGCATTACAGACGCACTCCTTACCTACAGTCATCGCATTACAGACGCACTCCTTATCTACAGTCATCGCATTACAGACGCACTCCTTACCTACAGTCATCGCATTACAGACGCACTCCTTACCTACAGTCATCGCATTACAGACGCACTCTTTACCTACAGTCATCGCATTACAGACGCAGTCCTTACCTACAGTCATCGCATTACAGACGCACTCCTTACCTACAGTCATCGCATTACAGACGCACTCCTTACCTACAGTCATCGCATTACAGACGCACTCCTTACCTATGTACAGTCATCGCATTACAGACGCACTCCTTACCTACAGTCATCGCATTACAGACGCACTCCTTATCTACAGTCATCGCATTACAGACGCACTCCTTACCTACAGTCATCGCATTACAGACGCACTCCTTACCTACAGTCATCGCATTACAGACGCACTCCTTACCTACAGTCATCGCATTACAGACGCAGTCCTTACCTACAGTCATCGCATTACAGACGCACTCCTTACCTACAGTCATCGCATTACAGACGCACTCCTTACCTACAGTCATCGCATTACAGACGCACTCCTCACCTACAGTCATCGCATTACAGACGCACTCCTTACCTACAGTCATCGCATTACAGACGCACTCCTTATCTACAGTCATCGCATTACAGACGCACTCCTTACCTACAGTCATCGCATTACAGACGCACTCCTTACCTACAGTCATCGCATTACAGACGCACTCCTTACCTACAGTCATCGCATTACAGACGCACTCCTTACCTACAGTCATCGCATTACAGACGCACTCCTTACCTACAGTCATCGCATTACAGACGCACTCCTCACCTACAGTCATCGCATTTTCAATTCGTTGTGTGAAGTTCTATCTTCAACCTGTCATCATCGTCTACGGCAGACCTCCTGTGTGCGCAGTACAAAATGGATTTGACAGTCTTCAGATCTTGTTACGTGCGTCCTCCTAAACACGACACCACAACAATATGACAGACAGACTACGTTACTGACCCAACTCACTACTTGGATATTGACTTTGATAGTACATTTAATACATTGTTGAGACTTCTATCAAAGACAAACTATAAGTTGCTACAACCACAGATACTATAATATTATACTAATACAGATTTATCAAAACAAAACTAGTTCGGCTTCCACTAACAAAACTAGTTGGAGTGCGTTAAAACTATTACAATACTGCTCAATGAGATCGCTCGCAATCTTTCCAGGTAGGGGAACGGTTTTTTTGGCTTTTTTAAGAAAGTGAATGAAGTGTATTCATCCTCCTAAAATTCCACAAAATGTTTACAAAAGCGCTTAGATCTTCCTAAAGTGTACTTTTTACCGGCGCAACCGCAACGAGATGCTACGAAAGCATCTATAGTTCAAGGCTTCTATTGCTTGGTGCATCACTATTGCAATATTACAAATTCTACAAGATGGCAATAGGAGATTACATTTCAAGAGAACAACAACCGACCTTTTTTTGACACTTTAATTTACATTTAATAGATTAAACATATTTACTAAAGGTTAGTATTTAATCGCACATCAAAAATACTGATTTGCACAGCAAAAAAGCAATTTTTATGTTTAAATATTTAATGAGTACTTATGTTTATGTTTTAAGTATTTTTTGTTGTTCTTACATGTTGAACCTAACACGAAGGATATTTTTTTATATTCTAGGATTTGCGCCGGGCACCATCTAGAAGTATGTTGACCGAAACTATCGCTTTTACATTACAGTCGTAACTCCCATCAGCGCCATCTCTGGATAACAAAGGGTTACCAATTCTAATATGTATGGAATGAGCACCCTGTGCTACAACGTTGTCACAATTAAGAGGAAAGTAACTTAATAAAAAACAAAAATAAAATAAACACCCATGACCCGAGGATTTTTTCCTCCGGCCGGGAATACAACCTGGAAGCACCCTAGTGTGAGGTAGACCCTAGACCGCTCGCTGCGGCGCAGAGGTCATCAACAAGAAACGTTCTACTTTTCAACAATGACAACAATTGTTAAATGGACATACCGATGTATTGAGAAATACTTGTTCTACTTGTTAGTAAAAATGTTTAGTCATTTAGCAATATAGAACCTACCAAAGTAATTGAAAAATAACGACTTATTTGCTTCATTCATCGCCTTAGTTGTTTTACAACTATAAAAAGTCAACTAATGGAAATTCCTGTCCCTTAATGAAAATAATAAATTAATTAAAGTGTCTTTGCGATTTCGTAATGTTTCTGTAAATAACTAGGTACCTATATAATTAATATGAGGTTGCTTGATCCAGTTGTAACAAGCTTACACGCTGGAGATACAGTTTTGATTCCCGGTGATGACAGGATAGCAGCTTACCATCGTGGCCGATTAATAGTTCAAAGCAGCAGATAACATCGGCCCATCCGCCCTGTTACCAATAACTGACGTCACAGGTCGCTAGCCCATCGCTATCAGGGGCTATCCATTCCCCGAACTTAATAGGCCGGATAGATAGAAGGCAAGCTAGCACTATATTAGGATTACAATAAATGTAGCCCATCAGTGTCCCCACCGAGGGGCACAGGCCTTTAGCTTGATACAAGTAAGATTGAGCCATTACTCCACCACGCTGGCTCAGTGCCGGGTGGTGGAAGGGTTTTTACGACCACTACCACGTAGCGATAGTAGCCGGGACCTACAGCGTAACGTTTCATCCGAAATTATATTTTATTGATTTTATGTTTAATTTAATTTTAAGTAGTTTTTACTATATTAGATTTTATTTTAGTTTGTTCTCCTTTAATTAGGTAGGTACCAACTATACTTTCAAACACAATAATTTTATTGTTTATGAATAAATAAATGAAATGAAACATTGAACTTCCGATTATATACATGAGATAAATTATTAATCTCATTGGTACTTGGTCAGGATTCGAACCTGCATCTCCTGTATGGGAAGCCAGCGTGAAACCCATTGACTTATTGCGCCCCGATTCAGAGTCGCGAAGGTTTGCAATTCTTTCAAGGGTCAGTGCATTCTCTACTACAATAATATACCTCAGGAGATTTTGAATTTGCCATTTGATCGATTTGATAGATACATTAATGTCAGGCCTTATTCTATTATAAAATGTCATCTATGATGTTTTGTCAATATTTACGCATAAATCCATTTACTCCTTAATGAGATTGTTATATAATCATTTTATGTTAATAAAAAAAAAACATTTAAATAGCAAATAGCCATAGCCAAATTAATACTAGAAATTATGAACTAAAATGTACTACCACCTAAGTCAAATTAAAAACTAAGTATCGAATAACCCGCCCCGCGCCACTCCAGGTGCAAATTTGCCCATAACACTAGCCGCATTGCCGCGCTGAATAGCTATGGCTAACCTTTGCACCAGAAATGACCCGGAGGAAGGATCAAGACCTCTCTCTTGTAAGCGGCGCCCCACTTCCCTAAAAAAGGTTTTGGCCTCCGAGCACCAACACCCAGTAACCTCCACCGCAAGAGCAACGAATAAATAATTTGAGAGGCCCGAGTACTTGTCCCTCTTCCGCACTGCCGCCAGCTCAGCCGCAGCTCCAGGCGCCCGCATGGTGCGACTAATGTGCGAAGCCGCAAAAGTGCTGACACATGTAGCGTCCCAGAGGAGACATTTGCCTTTTTGCCAGGGCACTAAGGTTATTCCGTCGGGCCTTTTACCGTCAGAACGGCAAAGCCCAGGGGGCTCCAACATACATGGCACATTCGCTGACACGAGCGCCCTCCGGACAATGTCGTTAAGGGCATGGTGACGTGGAAACCTTCCCGCACAACGACAACAACTCAATGCGTGATGACCGCTACTCTCCACCCTAGCGCCGCAGATGCATATGTGTGGTACACATACGTTACAGCCCAAGCGAAGAGCCACGGCCACCCGTAGCGAGTCATTGTCTAGGAGAGTACCCAAATGCGGAGAAGGGAGAGCGTGTAGCCACGCCCCAGATTCTGGTCTTGATACCGCCATGAGCCTTGCCCTGTCTACTCCAACTGCGCTCTCCATCAGGCCGTCCAAAGTACGCTTCGTCCCTACGTCATCCCATAAGCGTTGGCTGTCCAATTTTTCAGGCACAGACGCACCCGAGTTAAGAGTAGTCCAGGCCGCCAAAGCATCGACTGCATAAGGTATGGTTGCCTTGTCACCATCTGAGGAAATAATCTTAGTGACAAGGTCCAAGACCCCTTCCGCCGATGCCAGGAAAGCTGGAAGACTCACATCACGTGCGCGCCTTAATCCCAATCCACCATTCCGTATGGGTAAGAAAGCTTGGTCCCATTGGTCCGAATTGAGGGAGACGTTCAACAGACACTCCATACCTCCTTCAACACAAAATCAAAAGCGTCAGTTTGCACCGGGTGAAGCCATGTCGGTACCGTGCGTAAAAAATATGTGAGCTTAGGAACGGCAAAACAGACACGTAGTAAAATAAGTGCTACGTGCGCTGACAGAAGCTTCAACCTCTCCCTAGCAAACAGTACAAGTTGCCTTCTCGCCTCGCAGGCTTCAGGGATAGCTTCAGGGAAAATGGGAGAACCCAAGAGGTTGAAGGTGTGGGTTGTTAACTCTTTGAGCCCGGGAAGCACGGCACTGAATAAAGCAAAGGAAGAAACGGAATCAGCGCCGCAGGGGAAAATCTCTCTTTGATCAATTTAAAAAGCATGTTAAAGCGATTTTGTCGAAAAAGGGATGTTACAATGTTCAAGATTACTTAAATGACGGGACTGTGTGGGGTTAATCTAACTCAACACAGACCTTGTTGTTAATAGGTAATTATTTATTATCATAATAATTAAATTGCTAATATTTGTAATTAGTTAACCACAACCAATTTTAAAAGAGATGTAAAAATCAATCTATGGGTGTTTTTACGCCCTTCTACTCCCACAGTGGTCCAATGTAGAAAAGAGGCAAAAATTACGTCTGCTTAGTATATGTAAATATCTACAGTAATAAAGAACTTTGACTTTGACCACTTTTCATCTATAGGAATTAGGATACTAATGGAAAATGTCAAAATCACAGTATCTCTGATTGAACTCGTTGTTAAAAAGTCAAGTGGTATCAGGTATCGAGAGCAATGCCTACCGTCAAGGCCACAGTAATTGATAGTTCGATGCAGTAGATAACATCGGCCCTACCGCCCTATTACCAATAACTCAGAGCCAGAAGTTGAAGGGCCTATGCGGTATGACCGCTGAGAGCGTCTTAAACTCAGGTTCAAAATGTTGTTTGTTTTATACTGAAGTTAGAGTTTGTGTAGTCGATTTTAACAGTAATAACAAAGTAATAATAACTGCTAAGAGAACAGGACCTAGGCGTAGTTCGAGAAAGGTTTATGACGGGATATGATGTAATGTTTTTACTTAATTAAATATACCTTTATGGACCTCGCTCCGCATATGTTACTGTGTTATTTTGCGACTCTGATTGCATTTCAGTCGACGTGACGCCAGAAAACAATACAGTCGTTAATACATGTACGTACTACGTATGTTATCAGAAAATATGTTAATCAGTGTCAGTGTCCTCTTTGGTCTAACTCAGCTGCTACATTACCATTTTCGGATTCACGGCAAACATTACGGGCTTACTAATACAATAAGTTATTCTCTGTGTAACCTATACAGTGTTTTGTCTTGCTTTGACATTTGACATTTTCATTACTTTTTGAGTAAGGCCGTAAGAGTTGATCAAACCATGGTTTAATTTAAACCACACTTCATTGAAAATTAATGAATAAGACCAGTAAAACTCTTAAACACTTAATTCCTTACCTACTGACATTGTGTTATAGCTTATGATTGATTGTTTACAAAATGACTCAGGCTAAATTAAAACAACACAAAGTGCTAATTAATATCTTACCTATTTATCTAATTTTACCTTGACTGTCACGTTACTTACATGACTTATTTCCTTTTTTAACTAACGCCTTCAGGTAACGTTACTTTTGTCTATATTAATTGTGTGTTGACCTTAAGTAGACACCTACATACAAAAGTCCTGATAGGGTGTAGCAATATTTTGAGTGCTTATTTTAGTTAAGGGACTTTCACCATGACCCAAAAGTATTATGAACTAGTGTTCGGTTACTAGTCACAGAAGAAGCAACAATTAAAATGGTGAAAAGTAGCTACCGGGTATTTATGAATACTTAACCTACACAACTCGCAGTAAACTCAGGGTTAACAGGCAAAGGTCTCGCATAAAAAAGCAAACTAGGTATTTGAATTATTCAATGCCTAATCTAAAATTACAGGAGTTTGCAAAACATTAAAAAATACCTACTGAACTAGTTACAAATTCGCGATGCAAACGCAGATTACCCAGCGCGTAGTAAATAGAGCACAAAATCAAAGACGTCCAACGTATGAACACTTTTGCCAACATAATTCTGCTTGCTGGCAACACTTTGACTCAAGGTGTTAAAGACCTTATTGCTTCGGTCCAAAGGTATGTGGGCGGTGCTATAAGTGTTTGATGGACGCAATGCCATCGTTGCCAAAGTGTAGAGCAATAACTCACGAAAGTGTGCAACGGTCGGCATGCAAATGTGGCAGTTCTAAGGAAGGACTCTCTATCACCGAAATCAATAGTTGAACATTTTATAATAAAAAAAACTGTGTGGGTTTTTCGCTGGAATTTAGCGAATAAGATAATAGTATTCATAATAGCGTGTTTTCTTGTCAAAAATACATTTTAGGTATAACCAAAACTCGCAGATACCGGAAAACAGTGCGTACAAAGATTATCCCAAAATTGGGGTCTTAATAAAACGCCCAAAATGTTAGTCTACTGGTGCAGCGAACGATCTCAGAACTTTTGTCACGCTTATTTGATCTAGCCCATTTGAATCAGAGGTCATATAAACCATCCATTATCTATACTACGAGCTATAGCTATAGCTATTGATTAGGTATTGCACCTTGCATCACGTTCTCAATCGAGAATCAAACCGGTAACCCAGCAACCCTACAATTACGCGGAGATCATCAGAACAACGAGATCTCCATTAGATAAACTGAACAAGATCTTTAGGGCACAGCTTTTGTTAAGAGGATAGTTTCGGAGAAGGTGTCTGTTGCGTGATACGGGGATATCGAAATAAAATACCATGATTATTGTTATGAGGCATGGTACTATAAATCATGGTGGTGTTATTTATTGAGCGGAGTGTTCTATGCTGTGTAAATTCCCTATCGGGTGTTTCCCATGGTCCCTATAACGCACAAATTATGCACATTAATCCCTCCATGAAATCACGAATATTATACGGCTTATGTTTAAACGATCACCAAAAACGGCACCTATGTTACTACCAATAAATTCGCAACGACCGCCAGAATTAGTAAACGACCACCAAATAGTGTTTGGATAAATGATCACCAAACTTCTTTTTATGTTTTGTGTACTTAAGTTTATGTTGTAAGTATTTTTTGTTGTTCTTACATGTTTCAACCTAACATGAAGGATAAGGCCTTCACCTAAGCCACCGCAGTATTTTGCCCTGATATTTTCTACAACTTTTGGTGATCATTTACCCATTCTAAGAAGCAATTACCCATTTTAGATAGGAAAAATATATTTTAGTGATCATTATATTTGTTGCCATATTACACAGTCCCCCCAGTACATTGATGAGAGGCTAAGACCAATCCACAGCTAATCGGCGCAGTCTGTGACAAATTAACGGTTGATGTATGGAGTATTCAATAACTAGCTGCTGCCACCCCATATGGGAGAACTGCCACTTTTTCACAAATTTCGTCGTTTGTCAATTTGCGTAACCGGGTGTAGTAGGGCTGAAACTATTTTCCTCTAAGCTGTTCGGTACCTACACAGGAAACGCGGCGGTGCCTATTTTAATTTTATTCTAATTAAGCAGCCATTTTAGCGGTTGGAAATCCTCCACTAACAATATCTCAATAACTCGTTTGTGGTAATGAGAAATGAGCCTATTTTGAAATAATTTATAACTAAAAAGTGTAATAAAACGAATCGCCGTTTTTTGGTAATATAATGTAGGTAATTAATTAGTTAAGGCGAGTGGCGTCTAAATGTGTGTTACACAATTTATCAAGTTCAGTTCAACTGTTTGCAACTATAGCTATTCATTAAAGTACAAAAACTATATTCATTATACTTCCATTTTAAATCGACTTCAAAAAGGGGGGTTCTCAATTCGGTTGTATTTTTTTTATTGTTTGTTACTTCAAAACTGTTACTATTTATGAACTGATTAAAAAAAATGGATGACCTTCCAGTTTGTTCCCATTTTTAGAAAATTTTAAATCGGCGCAGTAGTTTGGTTTCTAAAGCAAAAAGACTGGAATTATGATATCTAGGAAAACGAAATTTTACGTATTATTTCTTTACTGTGAGTGGTGTTTAAGGTCATTGTCATAACATGATGATTATGTCTATAAGTACCGCATATTTCGTACTTGACAGTCAAACAAATTTCTTAGCCTTGTTTTCGCGTCTTTTGACTACATTTGCATTCCGAGCGTGGAGGAAGAAATAGGGCTTGGTCTTTTTAAAGTTTTTATCTTGGTGAATTATTAGTGTTGTTTACGTTCTTTATCATGAAATGAGATGCAATCTGGCATTTTCTTCACTTATGTGCCGTTCATTCGTATTGTATTAAAGACAGGCTTCGTTGTAACCTTTTCGTATGAATGTATATGTCACCGTAAGATTGTCAAAGCGTTAGTTTATAATCTAACGTTTTTTTTTTCTCGTTAGTATACAAACTTTTGATAAATTGTAAACTTCAGCGTACTGCTTGCGATATGACGCGTTAGTTTATAATAAAACCGTTAAATTGTGAACTGGTTTAAACTTGAATTGCAAAGGAAATACCAAGGCAAACACTGCGGTAGCTTAGGTGAAGACTAGAGGGTGCAAGCGAAGCGGTCTTTTTATGTTTTTAACTTGGTGAATTATGTTACATTACTTACTTACTTCCTTGTTACATTTAATAACTGTTAGTCATCGACGGAGGAGGTAATTTCTTAATATTCTGGCTTGTCTATTTGGCTAAGCTATAATTTAACATTGATCATTATTTAAAAAATGTGATAAGTCTTTTATTATTTAAGGATTTCTGGCACAAAATTGAATAAGAATGAAAAAAATTCTACACCTTGTTCTTTATCCAAATACAAGTAAACTCGTATAATGTCACGAATTTCCCATACAAGGTGGCACTACGACGAAGGAGATATTCCCATACAAGGTGGCACTACGACGAAGGAGATATTCCCATACAAGGTGGCACTACGACGAAGGAGATATTCCCATAAAGGTGGCACTACGACGAAGGAGATATTCCCATACAAGGTGGCACTACGACGAAGGAGATATTCCCATACAAGGTGGCACTACGACGAAGGAGATATTCCCATACAAGGTGGCACTACGACGAAGGAGATATTCCCATACAAGGTGGCACTACGACGAAGGAGATATTCCCATACAAGGTGGCACTACGACGAAGGAGTTCCTGAGGTGATTCTAAATCAATGGGGTGGCAGACGCCAAGTGGCGCCATCTTTTGCCAGCTATTCAATAAGTTCTCTATCTCTGTACTAAGCGTGTCGAATTCCCACTTGTCAGATTTCATTCATAATTTGTGCAAGTTCCTGAAGTAATAAAGTCATAAAAAGATTATTAAATTAACGGCGCGTAAAAATGGAAGTAATATGTAACTTTTAATCTGTTTACATATGCGAGACTGCACAGGTAAATAGGCGTGCAATACCACATGAAGTGGTTGGGAACTAATGTTAGTGCATGATATTACAATCTCACAATCTACTACGAGTCAACGAACGATTATATGGAAAAGTCTGCAGGTCTATGCAAGTCTCGTTTTTTGTCTTTTTGCTTACATCTCGAAAACGACGCGTCATAGAAAATTTTGTTGTACCACACCCTAAAAGCTGATGAAATTTTCTACAACTAATTATATATATGTTGCAGGCAATTTGTATGATTCAGCATTTTACAAACGGCGTAGTCCGTTTACAAATGCGCGCTGCTATGTAATATGCCGAAGGCAAATTGACACTCCTTTATGTTTTTAGTATGTTTTGTTGTTCTTACATGTTCAACCTAACACGAAGGATAAATGGGGCTTCGCTTCGCTCACCCTCTTTACCCTTCACCTAAGCTACCGCAGCGTTTTGCCCTGAGAATTTGCTATTTTAATTTCAATTTGCAATTTTCCTTCGGCATATTACATAGCAGCGCGCGTTTGTAAACGGACGACGCCGTTTGTAAAGTGTGGAATCTTACAATTTGCCTGCCACATATACACTTTTTAAATATTCCCAATCGTACACTTTTATTTTTTTATAATTTTTTGTTGGAGGTGAAGAAAATGGAATCACCCATGTCCAGGAGTCAGACCTCCCTGCTATGTCCGGGTCCCTACACATCACATGAGCGGGCATCAGCTCGTGTGCTATACGGACTAAAAACAACCCCTTTGTTTTATTGTATGACAGTTATCGATAAAATCGATATAACTGTGAGCCATGGCCTCGGTATATGCTGAAGGCTTTCTACCTGCAATTTGCCCAATAGGGCGATATATATGTGTGTATAATATATATGGGAGGAATTTGCCTGCTTACCCGATTTTTACGAACAGACATAATACAAGGCTCGTAGTCAAAGTCAAAGTCGTACGTCTAGTGCAAGTCGCCCTTAGCTTGGCTTGGATTTTTTCTAAACGTGGCTGGAGAATCCTTATGGCTTTTAACTAGGCCTTTCCCCATACGGCTTTGCAGTCGTGCCCACTTTTAGACATTTTTTCTTAACCTATTTATGCCCATAACTTCACATCACCGATTTTTATGAATTTTTGATATGTGGATGTCAGTGGATTATTAATAAGGCCCTTGGTGAAAAAAATTAATTTTGCAGCACTGAAAGTTTTTTTTTTGACCCCTTTGGGCACTTATGATACCATTCACGTATAAATAGAATATGACACGGAAAATAAATTCTTAATGTATTTATTTATTTTTATCTTAACTCTACATACAAAAGCAAATATCAGACACTAGGAAAGAAATGAATCAAAGGTTAATTATGAAATGCACATATTCGGTATTTTCACAGTTATATTGCGACACACGCGCACTTCACTGCAACTTGTAAGTTGAGCGAAGAACATAGCTGTGGTCCAGAATGTTCTTTCGGTATCCCATATTTCAGTAGAAGTGACGTTGCTATGGATCGTCGGAACGCGAATGTGTCAACATTAGTATCCATAGATCGAGCTAATAATGCTGCATTAATAATAATAATATTAATAAATATTAGAGAGCAATCTTACACAAATCGAACTAGGCCCTACTAAGCTCAATAAGGCTTGTGTTATGGGTACTAGATGACGATATATTTAATAGACATAAATACTTATGTAAATACATCGAAAACATGCAAAGACAGACAACAGACTAAGAAACAAATATTCATGCACATCAAACAAATATTACCGGGATTCGAACCCAAGACCGTCAGCTTCGTAGGTAGGGTCAGTACCCCCTAGACTAAACCGGTCGTCAAGCATTGTTCACAACTACATCGATTATCCACATTGGTATGTACCATTTCATTCCTCCGATGGCTATACGATATCCAGCAGCACTGGCACCGAGTCGATCTACTCCACCCATGAACCTCCGATGGCTATACGATATCCAGCAGCACTGGCACCGAGTCGATCTACTCCACCCATGAACCTCCGATGGCTATACGATATCCAGCAGCACTGGCACCGAGTCGATCTACTCCACCCATGAACCTCCGATGGCTATACGATATCCAGCAGCACTGGCACCGAGTCGATCTACTCCACCCATGAACCTCCGATGGCTATACGATATCCAGCAGCACTGGCACCGAGTCGATCTACTCCACCCATGAACTCCGATGGCTATACGATATCCAGCAGCACTGGCACCGAGTCGATCTACTCCACCCATGAACCTCCGATGGCTATACGATATCCAGCAGCACTGGCACCGAGTCGATCTACTCCACCCATGAACTCCGATGGCTATACGATATCCAGCAGCACTGGCACCGAGTCGATCTACTCCACCCATGAACCTCCGATGGCTATACGATATCCAGCAGCACTGGCACCGAGTCGATCTACTATACGATATCCAGCAGCACTGGCACCGAGTCGATCTACTCCACCCATGAACCTCCGATGGCTATACGATATCCAGCAGCACTGGCACCGAGTCGATCTACTCCACCCATGAACCTCCGATGGCTATACGATATCCAGCAGCACTGGCACCGAGTCGATCTACTCCACCCATGAACCTCCGATGGCTATACGATATCCAGCAGCACTGGCACCGAGTCGATCTACTCCACCCATGAACTCCGATGGCTATACGATTTCCAGCAGCACTGGCACCGAGTCGATCTACTCCACCCATGAACTCCGATGGCTATAAAATATCCAGCAGCACTGGCACCGAGTCGATCTACTCCACCCATGAACTCCGATGGCTATACGATATCCAGCAGCACTGGCACCGAGTCGATCTACTCCACCCATGAACCGATTATATTGAATATATAACATTTGGCTGATCGATGTCAATGAGTCTTCTCATCGCAGCTGAATAGTGACCGGCTTTCTGCAGAGGTTGCCAAAGTTACAACGCTGTTGTCATTTCAAGGTACAGATGTAGTGAATAATCCTTTCCTATCGGCAAAACTCGGAACAACGATAACACCCGAATGGTGCCGATGTGTCTATGAATTACTGTATTATTAAATTACGTGTAGGTATCAAATAAATCGCATACTTTATTTATCAATGTCAAATGACAAAGACGACGACGTTTAGTAAGACAAAAACGAACATTTCCGAGAAAATACGAAAGGAAAGGATTATTCACTTCATCGTACTGCATGGGTACTGTCATTAGTGTCCAGTCTGAAATCGTAGAAGCCTCTGGGTTACTATTTGAACGCCTTTACATCTTTTAGCTACATAAACCCTCTTTACTGCCTCCAAAAACCGCACGTTACGACCAGCATAATGTTGCATCATACTTGGTAAAAACTCATTTCTTATCTTAATATTGATACATTATGAACAAAATGTATCAATTATTGACAAATGATGACATTCAAATTTCGAACGCCGACGCCCGCCTGCGTGCCGCCCCTAGTTTGTCTGTGAAGTTGGTACTACTGAACAAGCTAAACAAGTGCAGATCAATTATCAATGCCACCATGCCGGTCGAATATGCGGTTCCTAAACACATCAAAGAGAGCTTATGATATATCTGTAGATAAACTAGTGTATGTAACTATACATAATTAGGCATTAAAACTTTCGAGTGATATTATTATGAAACTCACTCTCGAGTTTTAACACCCTCCATTATGTATCAGTCACATAAACTTCTAAGGAGCCTTGTCAACACGGTTTTGTCTTACTGCGCCAGTAATTTTAACGTTACTGCCTTGCAGATTGGTCAGCAACGATGCAGACGTAAACAAGTTGTCACAAAACACTGAGAATTAATTCTCCAGATAAACATTTCTAACTGATTCAGTCAATTTGGTGCCGACGTGTTCTCCGAGCCCAATTTCACGTAATTCTGAGCGACCTCTATACAAATTAGCTTGCAAACAATATTCTAAACGGGTAGTCGCTAACCATGCTTTGAAGCAAAATCGGATAGATTTTCCATGAATGTGTTGCTTGCAACTACACCGTCCATAGTAAGGTATCTACGCTGTTTTTTTCTCATTTGGTGCATATATAAGATATTTTTTATTCATCATATCAAACAAAGGACATCTTTTGGCCACTTAGCCCAGGCTGAAGATAGTCATAATCATGAAAGAATCGAAAATCTCCTCTAAAGGTTTCTCTCATAGAATTCGAGACTAAAATGTTATGTGATGTATCTTCTTGGATTTCCCAATACATTCGACATATTGGCAAAGGTATCCACTAAGTATTAAGATACCAAGAAAACATTTAAATTACACATATGTTAAATTTGGTATTAGTATCTTTACTGACAGAGTAAAGAACAGACTGACGACTACATGATTTCTTCAGAAAAAATAATAATAATTGGTTCGCTTTTGTGAGATAATGTCAAAACATAACAGTGCTGCCCAATCATCCACATTGGCTCGTATGTCGCGCTTCAGCCACCTCCGAGGGTATACCGGTGGATGACCTACGGTGACAGTATCCTCGAAAGAACCTGTAGGTTCCGAGTCTTCGAGGAACCTGCTGGACCCCCAGCTTCTGCAGAAGTTCCAGAAGTAGCAATCCGATCATCTTGAACACCACCAACCACCATTTTGGAAGGGGATTGCAACTGATGACGATTCAAGTTTTCAAGCCTTGGTTATCTTCGTCACCAGAATCTCCATCGGACATGCAGGATCCATGAAGGCTGCTTGAATAACTTCTTCATATTTCAAGACTCGTGCAAAACAATATAACTACTGTAACTAGGCAGTAGTACATAATCCCAAGGGGTCGTTACCGACCCACTAAGATAAAACCTAGGTGGAAAATAAATGTTTGACTCAGGCAAAAAGTAATGTAGAGCAAAATGACAACTAATCTTAGAATAATTCAGTAATTACAATTTTCGAACGCAAAACGGCA
Source organism: Argyresthia goedartella (assembly GCA_949825045.1). Taxonomy (NCBI): domain Eukaryota; kingdom Metazoa; phylum Arthropoda; class Insecta; order Lepidoptera; family Argyresthiidae; genus Argyresthia; species Argyresthia goedartella. Next base: position 19,499,129 of record OX463828.1, read on the forward strand.
ATCTTGACCCGAAGAAAGATAATGTTACGTTAGCAACGCAGTCAGTCGTTCAGTGTGGGAAGCAGGAATAATTATGCACCAAAAAAGTATGCGATGACATAAAGTAGATTTTATCTGAACTCGAACAGCTAGAGCTGGTAATTATACCTGCTTGAGCCACAGATATCAACACAAAATAAATAGGGCAACAAATATAAAGATCACCAAAATATTTTTTTCCTACCCAAAATGGATAAATGAACACCAAAAGTTGCAAAAAATATCAGGGCAAAATACTGCGGTAGCTTAGGTGAAGGGTAAAGGGGGTGAGCGAAGCGAAGCTCCCTTTATCCTTCGTGTTAGGTTGAACATGTAAGAACAACAAAAAACACTTAATACATAAACTTAAGCACACAAAACATAAAAAGAAGTTTGGTGATCATTTAACATTTAATCATTCTGGCAGTCATTTCGAATTTATTGGTAGTAAAATAAGTGCGTTTTTGGTAATCGTTTAAAAATAAGCCAATAAATATGGCGTTGAATTGTTGTAGGTTATATAGACTAGATTTTTAATTTATGAAGGTAGATAGAAAATGATTCTTCACATCTCGTAGTTCTTGGCAACTGATTTGGGTGTGTAGCTTGGGGTCGAAAACTACCGCTTGGGCATATATGGGTTAAATGAATCTCTCAACGACCCACGGCATCTTAAAATGCCATTTTCCCGTTATAATTTTTGAATTTTATTAACATGGCATGAGGTTCCGTGGTCTTTCTGAGGTTAATTAACGGGAAATATGAACCTACCAACAAAATACAAGAAACTTACGATGCTATATAACCTTTCCGGACAAAAGCCTATCGGCAGCTCGCTAAATATGTTGTTTACATATTACTGGTCACGAGTTCAAGATATAACAACGGAATCAGCTCGGATAAAATGTTATTAGGGTGCGCTACTCGGTGGGGGCACCAGTTAGCGTAATTTGACACTATTAGGCGCGAATGCACTGCGTTTGTTAAAGCGAAACCTAGAACAATTACATACAAAAATAAGCTTATGATAAATCACTTCTGTTCTCACACTAACACAATCAGGCTTTTTTTAACTGTGGAGGGAAAAAACCACTGGCAGATAGAAAAGACATCAACCTACAAAAGAAATAACAAAAATGTGCAATAACACACAACCCACCCGGTAGATAAGTATTATCACCAAGCTTACCATATGTTATATAACTAAAATATGCAGGTTGCAATAATCAAGGTAAGTATCGGTACAGACAAATCTACTGAACTGCTCAGTAGGTAGATACAGTTTTCCACAACGAATGTAACTTCCCCTACACCTTGGTGAGTCTTCTCTACTGATCTGAAGCAGCAATTTGGTATTTGTGTAAACTAACAAAGCGGAAATCTTTGGTGTGGAATACTATATAGTAGAGTGGTATCCAAAACACATTTATTTGTTCTTCTTTACAGTCAATCTATTCAAAGAAGCTGATATCCCACTAAGATATTTTACGTTTTTATTAGATCGAGCTGTAACTAACTACGAATATAATTCATTTTTCAAAATTATGAAGTCGCACGCGCCTGGTCTGCCAGAGGTCTAATCCAATGTTCTATGACACGGTAGCTGATTTCGTGATAGATAACTTACTTCATTGTGCTGATTTTATTCAGCAATGCTCAAGATTTATTATTATATGGCCTAGTAATTGTTTGCCTGTTAGTAGAATATAAAGATATATAGTGCTAATTGTCTGCAAGATCATTTGCAAGATCTCCGTGGTCCTGTGGTTTCATGCTCGCTTCTAACGCAGCAGATGGGGGTTCGAATTCGTTGCTGACAATGACATAAGTAATTCTTCTTAAGTACTTTATACGGACTTTTTAACGGTGTGCTGAAAAACATCGGAACGGAAACCTTGAATCTCGATAGGTACCGCGAAGTACTACTAACTAGCCTATCACACAAAATGTAGTACATATTGGAACTCAGGAGTTGACACAGTTTTGTCTCTGCCACCCTTTCCGGGAAAAGGCGTGACGCGATGTTATGTTATATATACTATGTGAGTCTTTATCCCACACTGTAAATAAATAAATTCTTAGGTCGTTTTGGTTTATAAACTTATATATATATTGCATATATTATTATTTTACGAGGATGTACATATTACATGTACACGCACATTTTACATAAATGGTTACATTTTCACGACGTAAAATAAATTAAATACTGTCGCATCACCAAGTGAATACAACGAAATCAAATTCGTTTAAATCCATCTAATTGCCGTCAAAGAAGGCATACATACTTAGACACACTCGAAACCTCCTTCCTGGCGCGAAGTTTTATAAAAAATAGATACTTACTTTAATTACAACATAACCAAAACAACGCCCGCGGCTACACATTAAAATCGATTTAGAATTCAAGTACAGTAATTACTTAAAATGTCGCCTCGTTTCGATGCAGATAACATTGGACTTTACCGCATTCCTACTACTACAATCACATTGAACCTAGCAAATTAAGAAGTACAAAGAACTTATATCAATAGAAAAGGTTTTCTGATTACCACTTATCATTAACATCGGAACAATCTGTTTTCGACCATTCTATTCTCCATTCAATACCTACAAATCAAAGTGTCTGAACCTGAATTATAAAAGACCATAAAGCAATAGAAAATGTTATATTTTTCATTCATATTTGGTGAGTACAAACTTAGCAATACGTATTCGCCCCCGTAACCATGGGAACGGTTGAGCCACTGTAAGTAGGTAAGTATGCAAACATCACGACAAGTGTGAATTCTCCTCGCACGCAAGGGTTCCGCCGTTGCACAGTACAAAAGTTCTTCTGCCGAATGCACAGAACGATGCTTCAATAAAGTGATGCTTAAATGTCATATGGCGCTGTCATTTGTGACTACTTGACTTTGAGGGTACATCAAACTTTCAATTGTCGGTTGAGCGGGGCATTCTCATAAGCGGAGCCCAACTACCATGCCACAATGGAATCGAATCTAGAATCTCAGACACACCATACACAGAGGTCAAAGTCAGAGTAAAATTGATACTGACTAGGAGACCTTAAAAAAGATTGTGTTTCATTGCAGGTAATTTTAGAGGGTAAACGAGCCAGTAAATAGTGCAAATTATAGAGTCCAAGTGTTTTATATAAGTGGTGACTACTTTACTGACATCGGCACTCGCCCTCGCCTCAAGTAATACAAATAAACCTCTTCATTCCTAGCTTCTAATCTAGCATTTTCGGAAGATAAATAGTTTCTAATTTAAATACTATCATTCAATTTATTCGTACCGTGCATTGCACTGCAAAAGGGGTGAACTTTTTATGGACAAAAAACTCCTTGATCTATAAAGCTGTAACTTGGCTCGTGGGTAGTTTAAACTGATATGAGTGAGACGTCAGTTCGGTAAAGTTTTTATTGAAATTTGCCCCACAAGAGAGAGAGGCAAAAATTCTGGCACAAGTGGTATAAACCCGATACTACTTAGTGCCAGAATTTCGCAGTTTTCCGGGCACCACGGGAGTAGCATAGTTTTCAGGGTTGCAAACTCGGGTATAAATTTCTCTCAGGGGTCTTACAACATATTAAAAAATCTTCGATGCATGCGCGGTTCCGATGTTCGATGTTTTTATAAACTGTAAAAAGTCTCTTTGGTTTAATTTATTAAAATAGCCTTTTTACCCGCCTGCAGCGAAGCGGAAAAGGGGTATGCGTTTAACCTGTATGTATATTTATTAATGTATTTCAGTCCCTGTGTCCCGTCGTAGTCACTCAACGGATCAACCGATTTTGATAAATGATACGTCTTTCGATTTGTCTTGATAGCGCAAGTGTCACTGGTGGTAGAAAAAATTTAAAAAAAAATGCGGTAATCATGCTTTTTAGTGTGCGAGCTAAAAAACTTTTGCAAGAACCTCGAGTAGGGTAGAGTAATACCATAAGAAATGGCTTTAAAATGCTTTTATTTAATTATCTTGCGTGAGTTTTGAATATTACACTTTAGTTTTAAAGAATATATACAGCTTTTTCGTTATTTTGTTCTAAAAAGCAGGAAATAAATTAAATTAATATTCATGCGGGACCAATTACATCTAAAACGTAATTGGTCCCGCCATTTAATTTTAATTTTATTTAATTAAACACTGTACTGTAATTATTTTATCGAATCTCAATAATTACGCCTTTACTGCTTATTTTGTGCTTTTAAGTGTACCGAAGTCGTTTTTTTTTTAGTATTTTAATCACAGTATGAAGAAGATAACATGCTTGACGGGTGACAGTTAGTGAGGGGATATTGCTTACAACATCGATTAATCAAATGAATCGATATATTGTAGCGATATCGTAGAATTTCAATCTACGATATCGCTAAATAGCATAATATCGAATCATAAAATAGCATTATTTCATGAAATTATCACAAAGGGTTGAATTTCACGAAAACATGTATTTTGAAAAGCATTTGCATTCAGTACTCCGTGGTATTTTTTGTGTTATGCATGTTAACGCGAGGATTATTCGGGGGCTTCGTTGCGCTCGCCACCTTTAGTCTTCACCTAAGCTACCGCAGTGTTTTGCCCTAAAATATTTCTTCGTTCAATGGAAGTTCTCATTCAACCATGCTTGGCAACATCATGATATATGATTCTGCTTCTTCTTTTAAATATGGCGTGCTAACCTCTTTTGAAGTTAATTTCGCCAGTGTCAGTGTATTTGAAAGATCACAATTTGTTCAGGTTCTCGAAGATCGAGAACGTGGAAATTAAAGTCTTGTAGATAGTTTATTGTTGCTCCTTAGCCAACCAAATATTCCCTTCGGATATGAGTAACTGCCTCCCGCATATTGTCAATTCTACGATATTGTTACGACAGTTACACCCTTCAAACATTTGTGAATTTAATGACGATGACAACTCTTCTATTAATTCAACTGAATGAACAATTTAGATCCTTTCCAATTGTTTTGGTAACATCCCCAGTGTTTAAAAAGCGGTTTTATGAAGTTTAAGGTTATCTGTCATATCTCTTCTCAGATTATATGAACTTTACGTCATTTATTTAACATTTGAATTCTATTCCTGCAAAGGTAAGCTGAAGGTGAAGTTCTAAGTTCTGCTGTCGGAGTGCCCAGCCTTAACACGGACTGGAGTATTATGTAGTTAAGGTGGGCCCAACTGTGCTTTTCTCTCACCGTATGGGAAAGGGGTGACTCTAGAACCATAAAAACCAAACTATTGTTTAGGGCATTCCATAATTAAAGCTATTATTATAATTGCAGTTCGAGTAACATTACAACAAGCGAAAAACGACGTATATCGAAAATAGGGTAGTTGCATAACTATGTAGGTGTTCCCGAAACCGATAACTCTACATTAAACTTAGACGGCTATGAAATAACTAACGTAACTCAAGCAGTGATTGTATCTTCATGAAATAATATTACTTAGTATGGGCATTGCAGAAATGTAATAACGAACAGTGTGAGTGAAATGAAGAGTGCTTTGTGAAATGCCTAGTTCTTACTGAAGCACCTACCAGTTGATTACAAAACGTATGGTCAATAAATCGCACATTATTCCTAATTTTAGGCTAATATCGCTTGCAGGAGGCCGGCTGTTGTCTTGGGGTCTTGGCCCACATCAACGCATGTATATCACAATGCAAATCATAATGCTTCATGGTCATCTTTCCCCGGATGATATATGCAACCAAGTTTGGCGAGAAATTTATAATAATAATACCTTGGACACTATTTACACACATTGATCTAGCCCCAAACTAGGATTCCCTGTATCTTGGGTACTAGACAACGATACACATACTTATATAGATAAATATTATACTTAGATAGATAAACAACCATGACTAGGGTACAAACATCCGTTCTCATTAAACAAATATTTGCCCCCACCGGGACTCGAACCCGGGACCCTTGGCTTCGTAGGCAGTGCCGACTCGGCCATTTCGGGTTTTCTTGAATTCGGGTCGTCGTATTAGAAATACACATTCATTTTGTCGTGGACAGACAGTCATTGCCACTCGGCACTATTTCAATTAGCGCCCTTCAGGCCCACCCTGAAACAGCCAACAACAAGAGTTGGATATACGAGTAATTGTGTGGACAAGATCAATAAACGCTGACCACACAATGATATAGTTAATCTCGACGTAAACCAAATAGGTAGATCTAGTGATGCAACGAAAATATTCGCACATATTGCTATATTCGCATTCGCAGAAATTATGCGAATATCACTGTGTCTGTATTAAAAATCAGAAGAAAACTAATTTTAGGGAGGGACCACTTTCTGTTTTTAATATGTCAATTTTTAAAAAGACACTGATCGGCTGAACTCGTATTAGCTTAGCCCTCATCAATTCCTATGTGTACTAGAGATGAGATTGTTGTTTTTTTTTTATTGATTTTTCGTTAATTGATTTAAAAAAAACCGATAAATTTGTTGGTTAAAAATATTAGTTGATATTTTTATTCAAGTACTAAACTATCAACCATTCACCTCATCGACCGAAATATCTTTTCCTTTTGTCAGAATAAAAATATCAACAACATTACATAACTGTGTTTTATCGTAAGAGAAATACAAACATTATCCGACCGAAATATTACTTCCGTTTGTTTAGAATAAAATATCGCCAACAGTAATGAGTAAATGTGTGCTATCGTAAGAGAGATACAGCATACAATTGATTAAATTGCCGTACCTAACGAAATTAATCCTCTGACGTTGTCGCTCCGAATTTGACCCGACCGAGAGAAAGCGCGAAGTTGTTGGCAATTCTCCTGTTAGACTCTTACTGACTGGATGGACAGAGCGAAGAAGTTGATAAGAAATTTTTAATCGCTAATGTAAATTTTGTATAGTGTTAATGGTTGATGGTTATATTCCCGCCCGGAGCGGACTCAGAGCGGAGAAGTTGATATGACCGGCATTTCTCTCCGCGTGATGTGACTCCGGCTGTGGAGGCTCTGAATGCTGACCTCGAGAATATCAGGAAGTGGACACTCTCATATGGGCTTCTGGTCAACCCGAGAAAGTCGCAGGCCTTGATCTTGGGAACCCGATACTCTCTTAACCTGTTTACAACTTCCAATCGCTCCTCTAATATTTGATGGAACCGTAATCAAATACAGCGATAAAGCTAAAAATCTCGGAGTTGTATTCGATAACATGCTGTCTTGGTCGCCCCATGTCTCCGAGGTCAGCAGACGAGTCTTTGCATCGTTTCACTCTCTTCGGAAATTACAATACTTCCTTCCACGGCATACTAAAGTCACTCTAGCCCAATCCCTTCTACTTCCTTTAATTGATTATGCCGATGCTTGCTGGGTGAGTGCGAACGAAGAACAACTGAATAAACTCGAACGGCTTCAGAGCCTCGGGATTCGGTTCGTCTTCGGGCTGCGCAAGTATGACCACGTCTCGCAGTATCGCAAGGAACTGGGTTGGCTCCCGATTCGTCTTCGCCGTGATTTCCACATATTGACTTTACTCTTTAACATCTTGAGAAACCCCAGATATCCTTCCTACCTTCGTGAACGTTTTGAGTTCCTTTTCTCCAGAGGCAAGGAGCGGAGATCTCACATGGTGTCTCTTCTATGTATTCCGCAGCATAACACATAACACATAAACTACCCTTTTCATTTTCATTTTATATGTATCCTATCCAGATAGGTTTTCTGGAAAAAATATCTGTTGAGAGATAAGCTCGCCTTTGCCTTTTAATTTCGTGTGTAATTGTATTGTTGTAATGTTCTGTGCACTAAAGAATTGTGAATTGTGAATATGATATTTTTATATTTATATTTGATTTTAAATACTGGTTAAATGTATTGTTTGATGGTTATATTCATTACCTATAATGTGTAATTGATATCGACGTAATTCGAGCCATAGACAATGGTGCCAGATTTATAAAAGAAATATTCGCATTCGCTATCGCGAATATCGTCGGCAGACATTCGCATTCACGTTTGCGAATGTCTAAAGAGAGGCATTCTAATTGAAGTATCTATACTTCATTCATTCCATTCAGACATGAGCCTCATAGTTGATAAATTCTACACAAATATCAATTTACTCCATTGAATAGCATACATTACGACTAGTTCTATCAAAGGGCGTATTTACCATCTTGCTTTATGCAGTTTAACTTGCAACTTCTATCTTATTCTGAGAAGCCTAAAGTGGATTTTGTTATATGCGGTACAGTTTGGCAGTACGTACTTGTAATAGAGATCTGCCACAAAGGCTCTGGTTATTACGGTTTTGGTCCTACGTGCGTCCTTCGCGGCAGCTCGAGACTGCGGGTTGCGAAAATTAAGTCGCATAAAGGGCCAGTACACCAGCTTATAGGACCAGTAAATAGGAGATACATTTTAGTCCTTAATGCATATGAAAGGTTCTTTCAGCTCCAAAACGGATTTTGTTAGAAAATTAAATAAATTGAGCTACTTCTAGTGGCCTGCAAAAATAATAAAATTGATCAGCAATAAACGTGATATTGGGCTTTATAATTGATATCATAATAATAATAATATACCCATTCCATGTTCCATATTTCTGGTATGTTTCATTTCAAATGTTGTTAGTAATTTGTGAGATTTTTTGCTTGAGTATATGTAAGTATTTAAAATAGGGATGGCGCTTTATGTATAGTCCTCCTCTATCTTATTCAATGCTATCCTGTCTTGGCTTGGTTTATCCAGTGTTGATGTTACAGCAAATTGAATAAATTTACAAAAATATCAATAATAGAGCAGCAAATCGAGATCTGGATTTTATCAAATTTTGGCAAGCAATAGAATATATCTTAAATTATATTTGAACTTATGTTATGTTTGAATTCGTCCTAGTTCCGGCTACTACGGGGCTGCGGAATTGCTCCCGTACTGACCTACCCTCACCCCGGCAGCCTCAGCTTGCGCCGACCAGCCTCGGCCGCTCCATCTCGCTCGGTGCGCAGCAGTGTGTGGACGCTTCCGCCCCTCCGTGCCTTCGGCTAATAAAACTTCGAGTCTCGCCACAAGACTGCTTAGGATGTATTATAATAATAATATAATAATACCTTGGACACTTTTTACACACATTGATCTAGCCCCAAACTAGGATTCCCTGTATCTTGGGTTCTAGACAACGATATACATACTTATATAGATAAATATTATACTTAGATAGATAAACAACCATTACTAGAGTACAAACATCCGTTCTCATCAAACAAATATTTGCCCCCACCGGGACTCGAACCCGGGACCCTTGGCTTCGTAGGCAGGGTCTCTGCCGACTCGGCCATTCGGGTCGTCCCTGTTAGGTGCTTACTTATGAAATCAGCCTTTGTATGGAGAAATTGGAGAAAACTCAATTTTCAGTATAAATATTCTTGCATTTTATTTAGGAATTGAAAATCAGAATTTTTAATTAAATTTTATTTTATTTTAGCTACCCGCAAATTTGATGTAATTTGTAAAAATTGTCAGCTGTTAACAAATATTACGAATCTCTGTTACGCATAATGCGCAAAAGACCAAGAACAATCCAGGGTTTAATACTTGTTTTGCTTCTCGAGACAAAGGTGCGTCATGCATGACCTGTTAGTGTATGTTTGATAACGTGTGGGCTACCTGATATTAACTTTAACAATACATGGTCAAGACAGTTGCTGATTGATGCAGTCAAGCAAGTCTAAATGCAGCCATTCGACAAACTGATGAATCTGGTTTATTGTATTTATATATCTCCAACTAAAATTATGTTATTTATCTCATTTATAGATTTAACAGTGACCTTAGTGAATGCAAGAAATTGTCTATTTTCTAATAAGAGGGAGTTCTATAGATAGATAGATATAACTGGATTTGTTATAGACAGTTTCGCGAGATAACAGATCGCGGAAAAATGCGAATGCTAAATGTCACTGCACGGGAACACGATGCAGCGGAAGCTGTCTAACACAACCCCCTCAACCCGCAGCGGGTTGCTTTTGCTTTGAATAATATTAAACTATTTTTTATATGAGAGGCCCGTGGTCTAATGGGATTAACACTTGCTTCTCACGCAGGAGTTGCAGGTTCGATTCCTGACCATGTACCAATGAGATAATTTGTTTATCATAAGTAAATTGTCGGACGTTCAGGGTTTCGGATGATTCGTTAAGCTTTAGGTCCCGGCTTCTATCGCTACGTGGTAGTGGTCGTAAATCCCCTCCACCGACACGCCTGAGCCAGCGTGGTGGAGTATGGCTTAATCTTTCTCGTATTCGATAAAAGGCCCGTGCCCCTCGGTGGGGATATTAATGCAACATAAACTCAACATTTATTTATTATTATATATGAGAGGACAATCTTACATAAATCGCACAAGGCCCATATAGTAACCACAATAAGGCTTGTATTATGGGTACTAGACGACGATATATTTAATATTTAGAGATTATAGCTTGTCAATATTATTGTTTTGCTTACCGATTGTATAATCCTGCTATCTTAATAATCATTTTGCGATTTTTTTGCATTATTTATTTTACGATAATCCATAATTTAGTTGCTGGACAAAAACATATATTATGCCTAAAACCATCAGCTCACATCCCTCTGCACATAGCTGTTACGTCATTCGCCACGGCAAAGAGTAGCAAAATTGTATGTCTATTTTATCTATTTTTCAAAAACCATTGATTATTTCTATAATTTAAAACACTGCGTTTTAAGATATTTTGAAAATGAACCTATTTTTGACGCAAGTACCATTAATATTCCTTTTAGATCCTAAAAGATGATACTTTTTATGAGAAAATGAAAATTTAGGTTTTTCTCATATGGGAACTATGTTGTTTTCTAACTAGCTTAGGAAAGGGATGTCTTCTTAACATATTTTTTATGGATTTGGAAAGTGTCTCGTTTAGGAATAACGCTTCAAAGATTTCACAACTCGTCTTGTTATGTCGATTCGATGTCTATATATCGCTGTAACTCTGTATACCCGACAACAATGAAGTCTCGAATGGTTAGACTGTAGGTACTAGCACCCCCGGGCATGTAGGAATGAACCTAATAATGATTGACAAATACTCAAGCACGCCAATTAACAATCAAATCGGCATTTCGCAAAATAACTCAACGCAAAAACCAAATAGGTACGCAACAATGACCGTGCGCTTATCGTAAATAGCGTAATTACAAACGCCGATATCTGTAATGTATTAGTAATTGTAAACTTGTATAGTACATATTCGATTCTAGAGCGCTATTCAAGACGGATACAGACACCGCGCCCACTTGTCTCCACGGTACAGTTTCGCGCTAAAGCTCCAGTCTAGTTATCCGGAGCTTAATTAAGCTTACTGTCAAATACGAATAGTAAATGTAAATGGTGGATGTGATTGACAAAATAGTTCTCGTACATGTGATTACAGTTTGAAAACCTTACCAATGTCAAATAATATCTAACGAAAAAAAATATTTAGTGGTAAGTTAGGAAGCAAGGTTGATACAGTCGTAAATCTATAGGTACTTATGTTCGGTGATAATTGTCTAACAGGTTGGTATTTAGAAGTGTTGAGTTAACTGGTCAAATGAAAATTCCTTTGTCCTAAAAAAGGGATACGATATTATATGAATTTATGTTTCAAACATATATCTTGTATAGAGATGTAAGGCCGGTATGTTACCGATTGCTTAAATACCAACTGTGCACATTTAAGGCGCTACCTCGTCCGTGCTAAGGTCCGCGTTACTCCAGGCGGGAAGACCCGCAGTGTGAGAGGGACGGAATCGGGAAAAATTAAAAAACGTAACGCTAAACCACAGAACTAAAAAAAATAACTACGGTATTTTGTTAAAAAGTTTTTTAAGGAGATTTTGCGTAATATCTACATTTTGAACGCAGTTCCACAATGAAATTAGTTAGCATTTCAGAATTACAGGAAAAATAAAACAATTTAGAGGTGTTTTCGTAATTAAATTATATGGAGAAAATTTTATCCAATCGTGTTTCCCTTTAGTGAAAATCTTAATCAAATACTCAATAAACGTTAACCCAAAAATGAAATCTGCAGATGACTTCGTGGTGGACTAAATGGATTCGAAAAAAACCCCATTTTTTTTTCGTATCACATGTGCGGGTACACCCGTTTTGGTCGGGGGTTTGGGTTAAATGCGTCTTTTATCGTATCTACTTGAGTTTAATTTACATTTGCATTGCTAGTTCCTCGAGGATTGTTAACGAGTTTTAAAGATGGGATTACCCGATGACAGTTACTACGGGAATCGGAAAAATATCGATTAAAATCAAACCTATATTCTCCTTGTTTAGGAAATCATTACTAAGTACCGGGTCAAATGTATTAAAATATATTTATACATGGTTAAAAAAAAGAATATTTTAAATGGAAATTATAGAGCACAATATCTTTTATTTGTTTTGGAAAAACTAACAAGCTACCTGCTGACCGCAATGCGGAGGCAGTGCACATGCCATACATACAGCGAATAGAGTTATACAGGGTGACATTTAATGAGCTGACCATATTTTAGGGAATGATAGTACCCTTCATTATGAACAACTTTCCCCAAGCAACATTTGGTCGCAAGCGAAATAAAATTTTGGTTCCCCCATAGTAATTTTTAATCAGCTGATCGGGTCAATGTACTGAGGGACAAATATATTTTTCCATTTGCGACCATATGTTTCTTCGAGAAAGTTGTTCATAATGATGGGTGCTATCATTCCTCAAAATATGGTCAGCTAATTAAATGTCACTTTGTATAGTATAGCCAGAACAGATTGTATATATAGGCACAGTAGCGAGCATTTAACCGTGCACTTTTGGTTGGCTTCACAACTCTAATCTTGTTGTATATTTATTCTCTCTCTCGAGTACCGAATCACGTTATGAGGCAACGCGATTTTGAACCTTGGTAACTTCTTCTTCCATGGTTAACGAAATTCTAAACCTTTAAAGTGAAAATCACGTACATGGTCGGACCGTAAGAGGATATTACACCGTAATATTGTGAAAACCGTTAGTTTATGAACTAACGCGTGAGTTTGTAAATTATCGACAAATTGTAAACGAGACCGGCAGGGTTTAAAATTTATATTCTTTTTGTTCTTACATGTCAACCTAACACAAAGGATAAAGGGCGATTCGCTTCGCTCACCCCCTTTAGCCTTCAACTACCCTGTCCCAAAATTTCACTCGGTATTTCGTTTGCAATTCTAGTTTAAACCAGTTTACAATTTAACAGTTCGATTATACACTAACGCGTTACATTGTAAGCAGTATGGTGCAGTTTACGTTTTACGTTAAGTTATTAACATTTTATAAACTATTGTTTTTCACAATCTTACGTTGACATAAACATAGATTAGATTCTAGTTTTTAATCTAAGTCCTTGACCATCTTATTACGAGACATATAAATACATTGAAGCTTCATTTAATAAATAACACTTTACACATCTTTGCATGTTTAGTTCGCTTTCTCTCTTATTTAAGTTTTTTCTCAACTTCAACTTATCAACTCGACTGTAATTCACGCGATATCAAATAAACATTGCATTGTGCAGATTGCTCCAGTACCGAGTGCCAGTGGCAGCCAATACAATATAACTGATAACAAATGTTACACAACCAACTTTCATTGGCTAAATTATTCAGGTGCCGTTATATTAAATTTTCTCTCGTTTACTGTTCAGGGTGTAACGGTGTCTATTCATATTTTAAGATGGACTTCCTTCTGTTCCACTACCACCATAGAACTATTAATGTTACACCTTATTTGTTTAAACTATTGCATTGTCGATTTGACGGGATCTCGCTGGATGAAATTGGCACCGGACCGTGAGGATCGGCGCTATAGAGAAGGGCCCTGTGCCCAGCGGTGGGTCCATGTAGGCTGAGCACGATGATGATGCTGCATTGGGCACCGTAGAGTTGATAAGACCGACATATCCTAGTCTAGAGCAAGAAGCAATGTTTGTGCCTGCATGAAAGGGCATAACCAAGGACGACAGGAATGAATGTAGGTAGGCATGTAGAGGTCCACCTACCACTAGTCATAAATTTATTGCCGTCCCAGAACTGGCACTTTCATTCTGACATAATAAAGCTCCGTTTAGTTAGATAGTGGGAACACCTGCGGTATAGTCTGGCCAGGATCATGTGAGTCTTGAAAAATATTGAACACTTGAGGATGGACAGGGTCACGTTTTTGTGGATGACACCAAATACGATACATTTTATGCGTAAGCTGTTGAAGTACTTCAGATTTGCGGATTATACATAAACTCTGCCTTGCATGCCTGCATGCACAAATGCTTGAAATCGTAGCCGAGGAAGTATAAAAGTAAGTTTTTTTATTTTGTCTAGGACATACATAGACTTTTATTCAGTCTTCAGTTTTTAGAATAGAACATTTCGCACACAGTTTATCCTAGTGTGAAGGCCAGTATTAGGTCGTTCCTAACATGATCGTGATGAAGTCCCTATACCACCCTGCCCCGGCTATGGTTGCCTTATTATCATGTAACTGGCCAGCTAACCCACCTCCCATCGAAAGGGAAAACTTACGGCGCTCGGGTCTACGTCAGACCTCATTTACATAGTAGCCACTTTATCACCGGGTGGATATAAATAGCTACAAATGTTCAACTTGTTTATTACTCTGCCCCCGGATGTTGCACTAAGTACCTCTTGCATACGTATTTGTAGTTGGGTGTTTGGGAATATTCGTAATGTAGCTGTATTTATTTATAATATTACAAGCTATATATTGATTTTTATTTATATTATGAACTAAAAGTTACCACCGCCTAAGTCAAATTAAAAACTGAGTATCGAATAACCCGCCCCGCGCCACTCCAGGTGCAAATATTAACACTAGCCGCATTGCCGCGCTGAATAGCTAAGGCTAACCTTTGCACCAGAAATGACCCGGAGCGAGGATCAAGACCTCTCTCTTGTAAGCGGCGCCCCACTTCCCTAAAAAAGGTTTTGGCCTCCGAGCACCAACACCCAGTAACCTCCACCGCAAGAGCAACGAATAAATAATTTGAGAGGCCCGAGTACTTGTCCCTCTTCCGCACTGCCGCCAGCTCAGCCGCAGCTCCAGGCGCCCGCATGGTGCGACTAATGTGCGAAGCCGCAAAAGTGCTGACACATGTAGCGTATGTGTAGCGTACTAGTACGGACATCCCTACACATATCAACTATGTCGGGATCTTAGTAAAGTTCCCTAGTCGCTGTCTTACCATCTTCTAGGCTACACATTGATCGAGCGAGCGAAACATCTGCGTTTTAACTCTGGGTAAAAAGGTTTTCCTATTTCTGGATGTCTGCCCGGCTTTCTCCTATAAAGGTAGCATTCTCATCCGATTCTCGTGAATTTTTGTGAGCAGGTTCGATAATTATGTTTTTTTTTCGATTAAGTTTTTGGAAAATGTTAAATACGGAGATATGAGGTTGAAAATGTAAAAATAAGGCTACAGTCGAAACGGCTTAACCTATTTTAACAAATTGGATGTCGTTGGATTTGTGGAGACCGTATGATTGACATAGGCTATAATTTTAGTGAATAGTCATTGAGTGGGATTTTAGATACCAAAATGTTCTTTACGAAGTTATCGGGGCGGCTACTTTCTTACTCCACGTACGTCACCAAGTGCATTCATAAGTTTGTATGTTAGATTATTCAGCTTTCCACCAAAAGACTCGCGAGGTCTTCACCTCACTGAGCCACATTAAGTATCTTCAATACCAACACATGTTATGTATGTTCAATACTTTCTGCTCTTTCCAATCTCATGTTTTGTCGATCAAAGAGTTTTATCTTGCAATTCAAAAGCACCGCAGAATGTTCGGAATGTCGAGTTAAAAGGTTTTGCACCAGATTAGTACACTTACAACTTACCAGAGACGGATCCAGGTACACGTTATGAACAAATATCGAGAACGTTTCGAGTTTCTTTCCTCCAGGGATAGCAACCGGAGATCCCACACGATGATCCTCCTTTCAACTCCTCGGCATAACACTTCCGGTTACAAACACTCGTTTAGGTTAAGGGCAATCCGACTGTGGAACGCACTTCCCGGCGCTGCCGCTGTAAGAGATACCTAGTCCATCAATTGTCTTTTAAGAAACTATTGAAAGAGCATTTCCTTTTTCTTTCGTGGAAGGTACTTTTATATAGGTATTATATAAGTAACTTTATGTTTTATATATAATAAATTTTTGTGCTATTGTATTTTATATAGTAAATACATAATTTATTATATTTCATTTTATTAAAAAAGAGCTCTATGGTCTAATGGGTTTAGCGCTTGCTTCTCACACAGGAGATGCATGTTTGAATCCTGACCATGTACCAATGAGATAAATACTTTATCTTAAGTACAGTATCGGACGATCAGTGTTCCGGATGACACGTTAAGCTGTAGGTCACCACGTGGTAGTGGTCGTAAAACCCCTCCATCAACCCGCACTGAGCCAGCGTGGTGGTGTATGGCGTAATCTTACTCGTATCTGTAAAGACCTGTGCCCCACCGAGGGGCACAGGTCTTTACCGATACGAGTCCCCTCCCCTGTCCTGCCTAGGATTGCTGGTAGAAATCTGTCTTTAGAGATAAGCGCGCCTTTGCTCATAAATTATAAGCATTTTACCTACCAATAAAAAGCATATTAAATACTTACCTTTTATGAAGAGAGAGAGAGAGAGAGAGAAACATTTATTTCATATTTTTGTACACAATACATGGTAACATGACATTACAACCAAAAAAGTGACATACTCCACATTCCCACCAAGAATTTCAACTTTAGGATTTTGCAAAGCAGTCTGCAGTATCTGTTTTTTTGAACCTAGAATCATGAAATGCGATTTGCTTGGATTGTGTAGTAGCGCATTACGAGTTGACCACTGGGAAATTCGATCAAGATCTTCATTTAGTTTCTTGAGTGCAGTCGAGACATCTTTTGGATCTACAGTAATGTATATCTGCACATCGTCTGCATAAATATGATATTTACAGTGTTTAATGTGGTTAATCATATCAGCAGTATAAATAATGAATAGAAGTGGGCCTAAAATTGTGCCCTGCGGTACTCCCCTGCTCACGGGTTTAGCACGAGATCTGCCATCACTTCCATCGCTTAAGGTGATTTGAACTGCTTGGAATCTATCAGATAAATAACTCTCAAACCAAGAAATGGTTGGAGTGCTGAATCCGTAATATGACATTTTAGTTAATAGTAAAGGGATGCTGATGGAGTCAAATTCCCGAGAAAAATCTAACAAAGTAAGCAGGGTGGCTTGTCCTGCATCCTGTGCGACCAAGACATTATCAATAACATCAAGTAGGGCAGTGCTGGTACTCACTCCTTTACGGAATCCAGATTGAGCTACAGGAAGGATATTATTCTGCTCAACATATTTGGCCAGTTGCCAGAAAACAATTCTTTCGAGCACTTTGGAGAGGTAAGGTACAATGTTGATTGGCCGTAGATCTTTAAATTCTTTCGGATAACATATCTTGGGTATGGGTGTGACAATAGAAGTTTTCCATGAAGAGGGGAATGTGGCAGAACAGATGGATTTATTTATGATTTAGGTAATGACGGGGATTTTGGTAATGAGAGTAAGCATTTCCTTTTCCCTAACCTATCGTACAAACTAACTTCCAGTATCCTTCGCTTTTCGTCTCAACCGCGCCAAGGCAGAGCAAGATGGCGGCAAGAAATACTTCTTGCGCGCGCTGTCTTGCATTTTCCAGTCATTGCGGCATAATCATGGTCCGCCAGGCAGGACTGATTTATATGCTTCATAAAAGGTAAGTATTTCATATGTGTTTTATTGGTAGGTGAAATGCTTCTATAAAATCCTGTACGGTTTTATGAAGCGTACTATAATAATGAGAGATGTGATTGGTATCGCCTGACGGTGAGGAGGACGCCAATATGACAACATGATAGCTTTAAGTACCTAAGAAAAGCAGCTAACAGTATAGGTAGTAGGCAGCCATCATGAGTTTTTAATATACCCATCTAAGAAATGATCCTAAATAGATAAGTAGTAACGGAACTGCAGGAGTAAAATATTAAAATAATCTATAAGAATGATGAATGGTAGATATTAATTCCGTTATCCCTATATGACTTCTAGGGAGTAGGTAACTTAGAATAATAAAGGCTTCCACTTAGTTAATTAGTTTACGTTCTTATATGTAGAAAAAAAAGGTTTTAGATAACAATGGTTATCCCATTGATTCAAATAAATTACTAATTTTGCTTAACTGATTTGAATCTCATTGTTTCAGTTCTCTTCGGTAGAACTTTCTGAATGTATCTCCAGAGCGCCAGTTGCCCTGGACTAATATCTTATCCAAGGGGAAATCATCCGCCCAATGCCACTGCTGACCGAAAACTGCCGGGACTTGCCGTAATGCCTGCCAAATTTAATAGCACTTTTACCCAACCGCTAATTATCGTTCGAGAGGCGGCTTTTGGGTTTACGGCTGGATTTGCAAGATTTTCTTCTAGGCTGATCAACCGTTTTATCCAATATACTGGACACTGTGCTGCATTATAGTCATTTGCTAGTAACTTCCATCCAGACTGTCTGTAGTCCGAAATGTCAGTCATTGAACCAAAAGCTGGCCAAAAGACTAAGCGTGCTTCTGTAATATTCAGAATCTGTAACCAGAAGGGTTAGATCGTGGGCTCTTCGGCCCGAACAAAGTAAAAGTAATACAGCGCAGTGTTGCGAAACATTAAAAATGTTATTATTGTCAAATTGTCATTCTGAAAGAAAAGTTAATACTTCCGATACAGTCTAAATATTGGTAAAAGTCTAAAGGTGGTTTGGGGTTTTTGGGTTTGGTTAAAGCCTTTAAGACATGTTTCACTAGTTTGTGACCACTAAGTGAATATGATGATTCCGTGTTGGAAAACGTTGATACTACAGATTAATGAAGTAGTATAGTGTTGTAGGAAAACCCCTTCTTTTGATAAAGGTCTGTCAGATATTGTGCAAGGTTTTCTCCTGTTGGAGAGTTGAAAGAAATATTATTTACCTGGGCCCAAAGACACCATCGCGTCCATGCTACTTTATAAGTTTTTAAGGTTGATGTGCGCCACCCTGACCGGAGTAAACCTTTGTCCGGCAGACCATTGTGTCACGTCCCCAGTCCACCCCCACATCTACAAACATCGAGGGTCATTTCGTGGACTTTTGGTGGCGGTAACATTGTTGATGTGTCTATCAGTAAGTTCTGGAGATTCCAAATGTTGTGGGGTGGAGCTAATGCTCTGGTTTTCAAATCATTCTTCCACTTTGGAACTACTAAGAGAAAGGCGCCTTTTGCTTGATTTAGATGATGTAGGACTCTGGGAATCATGCAAGGAGGCGGAAACAGCAAGGCAAGCTGATAATTCCAAGTTTTGATCAAGATTTGAAACAAGGCTTGATCGTATTCTGATATGTTGTTCAGCTTTGCACCCCATGCCACTTCCGATTCATCTGTGGTCAAGAAATGAGTTTCAGCCGATATATGTATCACTGACCAAAGCAGTAAACCAAAGAATCTTTTTGGATGTTTTTTCATTATTTTATTCATGAACTTCTGCAGACATCAAATGTGTAATCGTCTTGTGAGTTGACAATTTCCAGTCCAAAACCAAAGCAGTAAACCAAAGAATCTTTTTGGATGTTTTTTCATTATTTTATTCATGAACTTCTGCAGACATCAAATGTGTAATCGTCTTCTTGGAACAACAAAACTGACGAAATTCAGTACCCCAATTAAAATCTGTAGTTCTTTTAGATTTTTTTTTGGCTTATGTTTAAACGATCACCAAAAACGCACCTATTTTACTACCAATAAATTCGAAATGACTGCCAGAATTATTAAACGACCACTAAATTGTGTTTGGATAAATGATCATCTTTCTTTTTATGTTTTGTGTACTAAGTTTATGTTTTGAGTATTTTTTGTTGTTCTTACGTGTTCAACCTAACACGAAGGATAAAGGGGGCGTCGGTTCGCTCACCCCCTTTACCCTTCACCTAAACTACCGCAGTATTTTGCCATGATATTTCTGCAACTTTTGGTGAACATTTACCCATTTTGGGTAGCATTTACTTGAAAATATTATTTTGGTGATCATTTAAATTGTTCTCGTTTTTTTTTTGCGACATCATTTTTGAGGTGAGTGATAAAATATTTTTGGCACTTTGCTTCTAGAATGGTATCCTTGGAAAAACCAGAACAGCCTCTTCTGGTTTTTCCAAGGATACCATTCTATCCCTAAATAATTAGACGACCCAAATGGCCGAGTCGGCAGTGACCCTGCCTACAAAGCCAAGGGTCCCGGGTTCGAGTCCAGGTGGGGGCAAATATTTGTTTGATGAGAACGGATGTTTGTACCCTAGTCATGGTTGTTTATCTATCTAAGTATAATATTTATCTATATAAGCATGTGTATCGTTGTCTAATACCCAAGATACAGGGAATCCTACTTTGGGGCTAGATCAATGTGTGTAAATGGTGTCCAAGGTATTATTATTATTATTATTATTATTATTATTATATTCAAGCTGGGCTTGAGGGGAAAATGTCGACTTTTTTATGTTGATTTGCCAACCTAGTTGGTGTAGGGTTTCCACAAGATTCTTGACATGGGTTGGCAGACTTAGAGGGTTCTGGTGCACAAGCAGGAAATCGTCTATGTAGACAAGTAGGTAGCCTTAGTCCTTGTTTTCGGAG
This sequence comes from Argyresthia goedartella, assembly GCA_949825045.1. Lineage (NCBI taxonomy): Eukaryota > Metazoa > Arthropoda > Insecta > Lepidoptera > Argyresthiidae > Argyresthia > Argyresthia goedartella. The sequence goes on from OX463828.1 coordinate 19,519,938, forward strand.
GATCTGTGCAACCCAATTCGTCAACGAGGCAAACACTTTTGGTGCCAAACTTAGACCAAATGTAAACATGTCATTTCCAGTAACATCTGCGTAAATGATACATAGAAACCGTCTGTGGCTTTTTCTATTGGCAGATGAAAATATGAGTTAGGTTTACCTTGCATAGCCAGTCGTTTTTATGTAAAAAATCTGAAACCCTGTTTACATTTATGAGGCGGAATTTCTCCGTGTGGACGTAGAAGTTCAACGCCTTTAAATTGAATGTAGGCCTTAGCGATCCATCCCCTTTTATGGTTAAGATTAGGGTTGATAGGAACTTAGGGCTGTTTTCCGGCAGCTCCAAAAACCTTGATCTTTTAGATCCTGGATTATGTATGTCATGTCCGGCTATGATTGGTTCTGAAATGTATTCGTGTAAAGTCGTGTATGGCATTATCTATGGAGGTTTTGTAGCAAATGGTATGCGGTTCCCTTGAATAATCTGCAAGATATATGCGTTCAACTTTTGCCATTGTTGAACAAAATATTGATGTTGTGGCACGAAACATCCTCGCATAAATATTGGCGACCTTTATTTCCTACTGACTTGTTATGGCGATCGGGGACATCTTTCGTTTGTTAGCATAATATTGTGTCTGTGACTCGTATTCGTCTTGCTGATAATTTCTTCCACCGGAATAGTTGATTATGATTACTCATATTGTTTGTAGGCGGTTTAGGCCTATTATTGTTATTGTTACCACTTTGCTTAGGTAGTTGGTATCTTTTTGTATTGCCTTGTGAATGGGTTGGCATACCATTGTGTGTTCCCTGCTCGGGATGGCGAGCATATGTTTTTGTTTGCGAAGTGGATGGGCTTGTACTACTTAGGCTTGGACAAGGAGTAGAATGCCTTGCGAACACCACCCGCTTTTTCTAGAGCACCGAAAAAGACTCGTAGTGAAGCAGATTAGAGGTTGTCGCCCGAATTTTCCGGAGGGTAGATTTGACCAAATGATCTTATGCTTATTTCAGAATAGCTTCCCTTCTTTGCAGGATTACTCCTGCTCTGTGAACACACACCATATGTAGTGCACTTAATGAAAGTCACCTTCAATAATAGTAGTTTATGTGACTGACATAATGGAGGTTATTAAAAGTCGAGAGTTCGGCTCGTTTCATAATAATATCACTCGAGAGTACAGTACGCTCTCTTTGATGTGTTCAGAAACTGCATGTTCGACCGGCACTGTGACATTGATCATTCCTATGCACTTGTTTAGCTTGTTCAGTAGGACAGAAAAACTAGGGGCGGCACGAAATTTAAATGTCATAATTTGTCGAAATATTGATACATTATGGTCATACATAATGTATCAATATTACCTAAGATAAGAAATGATTTTTTACCAAGTAGTATTATATCATTATGCTGGTCGTAACGTGCGGTTTTAGGACGCAGTAAAGAGAGTTTATGATATGTGTGTAGATAAATTTATTTTCGACATAATATTTTATTAGGGAGCATACAGCTGTTCCTGATTGTTGGATCCACCTAAGAAACTCACGAATGCTAGTTTCAAGTATGAACTTATTTTTGTTTCAAAACAGCAAGTGTAAGAGCGGCATATGATTTCTCTGTGGAAATCAAGTATTTAGCCATATCGTATGATCGAATTTCCTGGTTGGCCTTGAATTCGACAAAACCTGGGGAAGAACTGTAAGTTTTTCAAACTATGCGTTGACTACTTCACTCCATGACTTATCGCCAAACCTTTGAATACTTTTAAGTATATCTAGAAATACTTGTGGAGTCGCTGAAACCGTTGGCTCTTGTATAGTAGTTCTTAGGGAAATGCTAAAATCTGGATTGCCATCGGAATGTGAGAATTGTTGTACAAATCCCCGCTAGTATCAGCATCAAGGCAATCGTAGTGGACAGAGGACGATGAGCTGCTACTGCTCGAACTCAATTCAAAACTAGGTGATCTCGGTCTTTCATCAATACCATATCCCTATGCGATCTTGAATTTTGGCTTGCGACCCAGACCCAGCAGGATCACTTTACGTGCCAAGTAGGTATGTATTGTATTTTGTAAAATACTGTATTTTTTATCTTGTAGTCATTGTAATTAGGTACTACTTAGTATTACTGGCTGTATATTTGCGATATTAACTTAGAATACAGGATCAGAATTTTAATTTATTACAAACACCAGTCAAGGATATTCTACTTCTCTTTCAGTTTCTTTCGGGCCTTGGTATATCTCGCGCCACGAATTAAGAGCGCTGGGCAACGGTGGCGGGAATTACTGCGCATATGTACAGGTATTTAAAAGGGACTACTGCGCATTCAAGGCCACCGCTCATATCTCGTGGCGCGAGGTATATGACAAAGATATGCCCCAATTATTATGTTGTCTACTTTATTACCTACCACTATGATGTGATACTCCTCGACCTCTCGGCGTGCCTGGACGGAGTTGGAGATAGAAGCATTGCAGTAGCCTATACTCCACAGGGTCTGCCTACCCCGCTGCTGACCCATCCACACCACGCATACCCCACAGCTGGATGATGGTGTACTTGACTGGACCTTGGTCACTCCTCCACCTCCTTCTTTCTGACCCGACCTTCACTACGCGCTACGTTGAACCTCGCGGACGTGCGGTGTGCTCCACATTTCTGGACGTCCTCCTACCTGCCATACAGTGGCTAAGACCTGCCAGTGGAATCGTACTCCAGACTCATTAAACCATTGTAACCGAGACTTCATACCCACTGTGTTCCTAAATAAAAATTGTACATTCTGTATATCTATTTTAATTTGCTAGGTTCTGTTTCATAGGTACATCAGAGAAAAGCCCTTGGCCTAGCAGTACCAGCACATCGTAAACGATCGTGCAGTTAAGCAACATCTGGTCGAGATACTGGATTGATGTCCGTTTCTATGTGGTGTTTGTTTCGGGCGTTTTCGTGTTTTGGATGACACGAAGCCGTTGGTCCCGGCTACTATCGCTACTCGGTGTTAGTAGTCGTAAAGCCGTACTGAGCCAGCGTGTTATGTTAATCTAACTCGAATCCGGGTAAAGGCATGTGCCGCTCGGTGGGGACATTGATGGGCTTCATTAAGTTATAGGTAGGTACATATATGTATTATGTAAATATAGAATAAAGGTAAGCCTGAAAGTATTCCGTATCACATTTCGGCTAGATAGATCTGCTGGTTAAGACTCTAGGATTCACATGTACGAATACTATTGTTATAATTTAATTTAATTATAATGTTCCCTTTTAAAGCGTCGAAAGAACATCGTTTGTGACACCTTTGCAGCGCATACAAGTTTCATGACAAGATTTTACACATTCCTAGGTCCCTTTATTTATAACAATTTGAACAAAGTTTTTAATATATATCAAATAAATTTCAATGCAAACAAATAGTTTTCAAATGGCTCCAAAATAAAACCTATGATGAAACTGAAAATATTTTCTCAATCACGTCGTAATTTAAAACCTCAAAGAAAACGACAATGAATAAAATGCATCTGAGGATAAAATTATATATCTACACTAACATTCACTACACACTTCACTGAAATACATACATACACTACACTTACATCTTCTCCATCCACACACACACAAACTCTCACATCATGTTTTTTCTGTAATTTCTAAATTGTATTTTTACCTTTTGCTTAGTTACTTATCTACTTTTAATTTCAACAGTATAAAAACTTGTTATGTACCGAAATGATATGACTCTGCGGGAAGAGTGCCCTACTCATCCTAAGACGCAGGATTCACTCTTCTTAAGGGAGTAGTGTCTCACCCATTGTTATAATTATTATGTATTAACTATAACAAGTATTTTATGGAATAAAGTAATATTATTATTACTATTATACTTCATTCACCGCGCCTAGGAGGCCGCTCTTCTCTGGTCGCCTAATCGTGACACTACTCCGAAGCCTGGGTCCGCCCCTGCTTATAACCCCGTCTCTTTCACTAGCCACGAATCTGTATCCAGACCGATTGCTACTTGAGCGTGTTACCCCATAATAAATTACTAAATCACTTCTAGCCAGGCACTTGTGTGCCTTGCCTTTAGATAAAGGCTATCCTATCTAATAGTACACTAAAGTTGACCGACACGGTTGCAAAATTCGGCTACCATAAAACGTAAAGTCAAGGAAATAGGGGTGATATTCGGATGTCACGGTGTGAAGCCAGATTTGTTGATCGTTAACCATTGGGCGTAGTTCGCCACGCACTGATAAATGAAATGAAAGGTACTCGTACCATAACTACTACTGTGTGCACTGTAAAGACAATTATATTGGTTTGAAATAGATTAGTAATAGATTCCACGGAGCTCTATTCTATCGATCTAATTCAAACCGATAATATCCAAAAAGCACTAAGGCGAAATACGGCCCAGCACTGTTGACCAATAAAGCACAGGATATACCAACTATCATTCTGATTACCACCTAAGAAGTAAAATAATCGTTATTTATTATAGAAAAATACAGAAGGTTCCTCTCTACATATCCGGCAGCGATAAAAAATGCCCAAAGGGACCTTTATCTCGCAGGTGACAAAGACGACGGATCGATTATCTTGTACTTAGGTAAAACCTGTGCGAATGCCTCTCGAAGTGCCGTGAAAATTATATTCGAAGATAGTAACAGTGCGGCCATGCTAGTAGATATTCTCTGACTAAGACATTAAATAGCAAACAAGTAAATTTTCATCTATTCGATGATTTATCAAGCAACAATAAATAACAGGGTTAAGCTATGATTTATTATGAACTATCACAAATACAATACTAACACGTTCACTGCCATTATTCTAATAAATACCTCATGACTACCTAGTTACCTAATTCTGGACCAAATATGATAACTATAGGTAGGGTGGTTTTGGGTTATTGCAGCCTCCCTCTAACTGCAGCCCCCTGACCTTTATTGCTCGGTATGAAGGATTCTATTATCCAGACATGTAAGCTATGATGTTTTAAATAAACTACATGTTTGGTAGATCTTTTGTTCAAAAACTGGCAAAACTGGCCTTTGTCAGCCATGCACAGTGACATTTTAAAGTACGAAGTGAGAGATTATGTTCCTTTTTGCTCAACATTATATTTATAAATATTTTGCATTGTTTTATAATTATTGTCTGTTTTTCTTTTGAATGTGATTTTCGATGTACAAGTGCACCGGTTTCCGATTAGTTTTTTGAGTTTTATGTTGTTAAGGCGATACCTCGTCCGTGCAAAGGTCCCCGTTATTCCAGGCGGAAAGACCCGCAGTGTGAGAGGGACGGAATCGGGAAAAATTTAAAAAACGTAGCGCTACCACAGAATATTTGTTTAAAAATAAACTACGCTATTTTGTTAAAAAGTTTTTTAAGGAGATTTTGCGAATACATAATATCTACATTTTGAACGCAGTTCCACTATGAAATTAGTTAGGATTTCGGAATTACTGTAAAAAATAAAACAATTTGGAGGTGTTTTCGTAATTAAATTCTATCGAGAAAATTTCATCCAATCGCGTTTTTGTTTTAGTGAAAATCTTAATCAAATACTCAATAAACGTTAACCCAAAAATAAAATCTGTAGATGACTTCATGGAGGAGTAAATGGAATCGAAAAAAAAATTTTTTTTTCGAACACCTTAATAATTGAATAACACGAAATGTGTGGATTTTATAACTGAAGCCGAGTGGGTGCTGTATTTAAATAACATGGAGCTTCTATTCTAATGGCGCCCGCTTGTATTGCGTCAGGGTTGTCAATGATTTAGATTACAGGTTTTTGTACAAGAAAAGGCGTGATGTAGCGTGATTTTATATTGGGTAGTATATTTGGTTGTATTTTTTTTAGAATTTAAGCTAGTAGGTAGTTTTCTATGTAGGTAAATATTGTATTTTACCTAGATATCGAAAAGTAATGTTGTAGTAAGTTATTTTATTGGTCGTGGTGAATGTCGAATTGAAAAATAATAACAATATTGACTCAAATAAACAAAATTAAAATATAGCGACAGGGATACAGATAAATCGACCTACTTACGTTAGAAGGTGCTAGTATGGATAAAAAACTAACCATTGTTCTATACTATGTAACACCCAACCCAAAAAAACGCCTTTTACGAGATATATGGATTTGCAAGGATTTTAAAAACCTTTGAGCTACTGCTTAATTGCAGTGTGGACGCACACAATTTATTTATTTCCTTTGTCCTTGTCAGTCTAGGATCCCTATTTCATAATTCATAATTTGAGTCGTATAATTTCAAAATCCGCTAAAAATGCCCCCTTATTTTCAACATTACGATTTGGTAATAAAGCCAGTGAAAATTTGGGGGATGTTTAACTGGATTTTGAATCTAGACGACTCTGTCTTTATTGCGCACAAATAATTAGAAAAAACAAGATAGACATTAAAATAGGGTACAAAGGCGAGCTTATCTCTAGCAAGAGATCTCTTCCAGCAAACCAAGTCAGGATGAGAAAGGTTGATCGCTGAGCACGAGTAGACCTATGTGTAAAACAAAACCTTATTATAATTTTCATGATACGTAAATACATAAATAATGCAACTCAATAAACTAACTACTTATACGAGTGTCTACATACATAAAATATAGATCCTAAATAAAAATAAATATTTAATTTATATATACTAATAACCTTTTACCTTGCATACTGAATTAGCTATTGCCCTTTTTCTTAAGAATATTGAAACTAGGTACCTTTGGTAGTGTCTAACGGCTTGTGTTTAAACGATTACCAAAAACGCACCTATTTTACTACTAATAAATTCGAAATGACTGCCAGAATGGATAAATGTCCACCAAATTGTGTTTGGATAAATGATCACCAAACTTCTTTTTATGTTTTGTGTACTTAAGTTTATGTTTTAAGTATTTTTTGTTGTTCTTACATGTTCAACCTAATACGAAGGATAAAGGATTACCCTTCACCTAAGCTATCGCAGTATTTTGCCCTGATATTTTTTGCAACTTTTGGTGTTCATTTATCCATTTTGGGTAGAAAAAATATATATTGGTGATCATTATATTTGTTGCCGTGTCTAACTAGACTGAGAATGGTAGTGACACATGAAAGAATATAAGAAATTCAAGCATTAAGTAAGTACTAAACCATTTATTAATGATCATTATTCATGGCACATAAAAATATGTGGATATAAAGGTAGGAATAAGAATATGAAGGTACAAAAATATCAAATAAGTATATAAAAACCTGGTTTATGGGGAACAATCTGTCAGACTAAATAAACTATGAAGTCTCATGTGATGACCCTAGGAGGGGCCGCCTTTGGAAACACAATTAGAAGCAGAGTGGCCAGAATTAGCGACATTCCGACTTTTTGGACATTGTTGAATATTGTATTAGGTGGCTGCAGATACCTACAATCACCCTACTTATATATATAATATGTAATTTTATTATTTAGTTAGAATAGTCGCATCTCCTGGAAAACCCTATTTGATTTAAGCAATCATCACAAATGACAGATGGTGGGCAATCAGTCCTATGTAGGACTCCCCAATAAAGTGCATTAGAATATGATTGAGTTTACCATTGGTAACGCACGACGATTTGATGATAGCTTCGACAAATTGCTGTGTCTCAAAGCAAGACATCTACAGTCGCAAGCTCGTTTAACTAGGTAGGTACTCCTTCTGCTTTGGATTAACTGTAACTCTAGCTATAGGTACCTATTAACTCTTATCAAATCATAGTTTTATATTAGTAGGAACCTACTATATGTAGATCAAACTAATCGAAAAACACCTGGGTACGTAAGCCCCAATAATTAACTCTTCGTGTAACATTAGCATAAAGACAGACAGACAGACAGTTTTCAATGCAAATTAAAGTGATTTATCAATAAGTACATAGGTATTTCATTAAATAGGTAGGTACCTATCAGAATTTCCAGTTTATTTCGTAGTTGGTTAACCTAATATTTATATACATTTAATAACTTGACATTGGACTGGATTAGCGGGGACCGGATCAAAGTATGTGCTTACTTGCTTTAAAACACAGTTATAAGCCTCGCACTCTTAAGTATGGAAATAAGGATCGTTGACCAATTAGGCCATCACCAGGGTCTATGGTATATAGCTGGTTTGAGCACTTCTTACTGAAAATCGAAGGTACAAACAAAGGGAGTAGCTAGTATGTATATCTAAAAAGTCGAGCTGATACAATAAGACTAAATTCCTATTTTAACAACAAAGTGCAACATGTATATTCATCAACAACAACAATCCACTAGCCATCCAAAATTAAACCGATGATACCTAACAACAGTAACGGCCGCATGCACAGACTGTGCTCAAATAAAGCTACCTCATCATGCTCAGCCTATACTTTCTCTATAGCGACAACCCCTACGGTATTGTGCCATCCGCATCAATTGAAATCCTGTCGACTTTACTATATCGTAGGACCATCGGGCAAGTGGTCTGCCCACTGGCCTTGTTGCTCCACTTGGCCTCCACTCCGTGACTGCTTTGGTCCACCGTCCGTCATCCCGTCTAGCCAAGTGTCCCGTCCATCTCGACCTCAGTCTCGTTATCCGTTTACGCGTATCTTCGACATTCGTCTTCCGTCGAATTTCGACGTTTGGCACACGTTCAACGAGGGAGATACCTAACATGAAACGCTCCATTGCTCGTTTGCTTAGTGAGCGTCCATGTTTCGGCTCCATAGGTGAGGATAGGCAAGACGCATTGGTTATATACCTTAGTCTTAAGGCATTAGTGGTAGTTTGGACTTAAAGACTTTGTCTAGCTTCCCGAAAGCAGCCCACCCCAAGCTGACGCGTCTGATGATCTCCTTCAACTGTGCATCGCGGTCAAAGGATGTCCAAGATAGACGTAATCGCTGACCATCTGTATGTTGTCGTTGATAACAATTATGTTCGGTACATTTAAAGAGCGATTCGTCATGATCTTGGTCTTGGACAGGTTCATCCTGAGACCGACTTTCAGGGAAGCTTCATGCAATTCTGCTAGCATATGTTGGAGATCTGAGACGCATTCGGCGACGAGAATGAGATTATGTTTATTCCTCTCTCGCTCCAATCCAACGTCCTCATAATATCCTCCAGAACATTGGTGAATAATTTTGGTGAGAGAGTGTCACCCTGTCGGACGCCACGGTCTATAGCCACAGACAGAGTTGGTGTTTCTATGCATGCGCACCTGCATTTTCGCGGACCTGTACAGCTCCCGGAGGATATCGACGTATCGCATATCAAATCCGCAACGATGGAGAGAGTGATGCACGGCCCAGTGCTCTACGCTGTCAAATGCCTTTTCATAGTCAACAAAGGCGAGACACAGGGGCCGGTTGTATTCTCTGCATTTGTCCATCAGCTGCATGACCGCATGGATGTGGTCCATGGTCGAGTATCCGGAAGCCAGCTTGTTCGACAGTTTGGTATTCGTCGAGGGAGGTAGCGAGACGGTGGCACAGGACTTTGGCGAATAGTTTGTAGACCTGAGAGAGCGGTCTTATAGGGCGGTAATTAGACAGATTCATCTTGTCCCCCTTTTTGTGAAGAATCGTTACAATTGCGTTCTTCCAGGAACCGAGTGTAACACCCTGAGCGAGAACGGTGTTGAAGAGTTTTACGAGAAATTCAAGGATGGGCTCTCTACCAGCCTGCAGCATCTCAACATGCACCCCGTCCTCCCCAGATGCTTTGCCTTTTTTCATTTTGCCTAGAGCGTACTGTACTTCATCTGAAATGATCGGAGGTAGAACACTATCGTCGCAGCGGTCCACAGGTACTCTCTAGGATCCGCTGAATCTGGTGATTCTGGTATCGGTGCTTTGGAAGCATACAAGTTCCTGTAAAACTCCTCAACTATCTTTATAATTTGGTCACGATCCGTCACAATGTTTCCGGCTATGTCCGTGAGCTTGTTTATCTCCATTTTATTTTTGTTCAGCTTCTTTTTGAAGATTTTGGGGCCTCTATTGTCCTGGATGGTTTTGGCAATAGCTTTGGTATTATGGTATTATAAGTCCTAACGTCGTTGCGGATTGCCTTTTTAATTGCCTTATTAAGCTCTCTCAGGTCCAACGAGGAGCTGTTTTTCATTTCTCTTCTTCGAGATAATAGAGACAGCGTGTCGGGTGTCAGTTTTGTCTCCCTACTGTCTTACCCCCCCCCCCCCCCATGTGCTTCATGGTGGTATGCTTTAGGGTAGTACACAGTGCGTGGTTTAGTGAGTCCACATGGAGAAGAATGAAGTTTGAAGTTGAAAAAATGAGTCGTGAAGATATTATTTTAAAATAGTTACATACTATAAACTAAACTAGAAAAACAACCAGTATCAATCACTATAAAGGTTCTATTTACAATAACTACAACTTAAAGTACATTAAAATGACAGCCACGTCTACGATTAAGAGTGTGTGGTATTTCTGATACGGTCCGCTTGAATTTAGCTTTCATTATTTCCATATCCTGTTTTGAGCTTGCTTACGCTCACCTATATACTGTAATGTATTCTGGAACTGAATAAACATAATGTTCTTGGAACTGTTGAGTTTGCTTTCACCATCTACATACACTGCAAGGTAGGTAGGTAAATACACCTAAACTAGTGACCCCGTAAAGAACAAATAACACTTGGAAGATTAGAGAAGTCGATGTCTACGCAGCAGGACAAACCGCCGATGAACCAGTCCGACAACAATAATGAATTGCGCGTTTCCACTGGACCAGAATTACATATATACCGTATCGGAAAGCGGGTACCGCCTTTTTGGCCAGAGCGTCCTGCCGTATGGTTCACTCAATTGGAAGCACAATTTATCATATCCGGTATAAAAGCGGATGATACAAAAATTTATTACGTCATCGGTCAACTGGAACATCAGTATGCGGAAGACATTATCCTCAATCCATCCCAACAGAACAAGTTTGAAAAGTTGAAGACCAAGTGAATTGACCAAGAGACTTACCACGTCGAAAGATAAGAACACCAATCAGTTACAGATGCATGAGGAGATAGGAGAAAGGAAGCCATCGCAATTTTTAAGACATATGTAGCATCTGGCAGGTATGTAAATACCAAAAGACTTCCAAAAACCATTTGGACCAGTCGGCTACCTAATAACGTCTAGACCGTTATAGTATCGCAACTAACGATGACATTGGAAGCATTGGCAGATTTGGCAGACAGAGTGCATGACATCGCACCCTCCAGTCCTCAAGTAGCAAGTACTTCAAACACAATTCCCGTATCGTCTATGGATGAACGAACTAAACAAGTGCCAACGCTCATCAAAAAAGTTCAAATGAAAAAATTCAGCCAAGATAACCGTAGAGGCCGGCATGTCTTAAGATCTCAACAACGTGGAAGATCACTATCGACGCGATCGGAATCTAGCTATCGCACTTACCCGGTGTGTTATTACCATAAAACATTCGGGAGCCGGGCCAACAGATGCTTAAAACCATGTGATTACGTCTCGGGAAACTCCATGGGCGGTCGAAAATGGCGACGAACGATTGCCCAACATCATCTGGTCGCCTGTTTGTAACGGACCGAAAAACAAAAACGCAGTTCATGGTCGACACCGACAGCGATCTGTGCGTTTTCCTACGTTCTGCCATGAGAGAACGTCGTTCCAAGACAAACAAGGAAATCTCTGCCGCAAACGGGACGACCATTGGCACCTATGGCTATGCGCGTTTACATCTGGACTAGGTGATTTTTCCTAACGATTTATAGTAGCAGACGTCATCAAAGCGATCATCGGCATCGACTTCTTATCTTTTTACAATTTATTCGCCGATTGTCGGAATCAGCGCTTGGTAGACAATACCACCTCGATGACGACGTCAGCATTGCCCACAAATCTCACGGCCAATATACCTTCAGTGAAGATAATGATCGGAGATTCAAGATACCACGAGATCCTAAAATATTTCCCAGATATAACACGCCCAGCAGGATTGCAAAGAGTTACCAAACATAACACATTTCACTTTATAAGAACCACACCACGGCCACCCGTATCTCGCGCACCAAGACGCCTGGCTCCTGACAAGCTAAAAATAGCCAAGACATAGCAATATGCTTCAAACCGGTACAGTTCGGACTTCCGAGAGCCCTTGGGCGTCCCCCTTACACTTAGCACCTAAAAATGAAAATCAGTGGAGACACTGCGGTGATTACTGAATGCTTAGTGCCAGAAACATACCTGATAGGTACCCAATATGGCATATCTATGACTTTACGCACACACCGTATTTTCTACGGTGGATTTAGTGAAAGCTTACAAATAATTACCAGTGAACTCAGACGACATCGCGAAGACGGCTTTAACTACGCCGTTAAAATTATTCGAATTCCCTTATATGACTTTCGGACTAAGAAATGCAGGACAAACTTTCCAACGCTTTATTGACGAAATGACTAGAGATCTCGACTTATACTTCGCATATTTGGATGACTTTCTAATTTACTCTCCGGATAAAGCAACCCACGAAGCCCACCTTCGTTAACTCTTCGAGAAAATGGACACGTATGGCATACTCAAAAATACATCCAATCGCGTTTTCGCTCGACCAGAAGTGATATTTCTCGGGTATATCATTTCAGCAAACGGACTCAAATCACTTGAAACAATAGTCCAAGCAAAACAAGAGTTTCCCCCTCAAAAAAACATTAAGGGACTGCGAAGATTCCTTGGCATAATGAGTTTCTACCGGAGGTTCATTCCTGGCGCAGCTCAACTTCAGGCCCCACTCTGCTCTTTTAACAGGCTCGGTTAAAGGTTCCCACCCAATAGCTAGTCGGTGAAATACTAAAGGCATTCAAAGACTCAAAAGAAAGTTTATGTCAGGCTGCTCTTCTCTTACATCCATATTGTCACGCCAAACTATCCCTAGTAACCGATGCGTCTGACACAGCCATGGGACCATCAATTGAAAAACGGCAAATGGTGACCATTGGCATTTTTCTCACGCTAACTGAGCCCCACTTAGCAAAAGTATCCACCATATGACAGAGAACTTTTGGCAATACATGAAGCGTTAAGATACTTCAGACATGTGGTAGGAGCGAAAAGTTTCATAATATACACAGACCACAAACCAATATGTTTTGCACTTCATGGAAGGAAAGAAAATCAGCTCCGAGACAGTATATACACCTTGATTTCATTTCTCAATTCACTACCGGCATAAGACACATCTCAGGGAAAGAAAACGAAGTCGCTGATACACTTTTACGAGTGGAGGAAATGACGGCACCCATAGATTATGGCACTATAGCAAAGCTGCAAGCGTCAGACCCAGAAATAAAACAATTGTTGCAAGACGGCTCATCGTTTCAATTGGAGAATATGAAAGTACCCGACAGCTCAGATGAGCTGTATTGCGACGTCAGTACACCATTTTCAAGGCCTTTCATAGTGAAGCCCATGCGACGTCAAGTATTTGTATCACTGTTGCAGGTGGTTGGTTAAATCAGACACTTACCGACGTTTACCCAAGTCACTTGACACAAGCATTTTGATTTAAATAAAGCATTGTCGACAACGTTTAACAATATGTCTTACCGAAAGCCGGCGTGTTGGAAAACAAGATGGCGTCACGACAACAGCTGATTTGCACAGCTTATATCAGGGCAAAACATTGCGGTAGCTTAGGTGAACATGTGAGAACAACGAAAAATACTTAAAACATAAACTCAATTACACATAAAAAAGGTCTTGTTGCCTAGGAACGTTAAGACAACTCGTTAAAAGTTTCGTTCACTCACTTGTCTGAGGGAATTTTAGTGACTTGTTTAAACGTCGGTATTTAATTAACGGTCTAGAGAGTTAGTTAAGTGTCTGATTTATCCAACTAACTGCGACATCACTACATTAACTGAACCACCCCGGTGCGAACGCCATTACAAACCTGTTTGCCGAACGTTACGTTTGGCCAGGCATGAGAAAGGACTGTCGCGAATGGTCACGCCTCAAAAATATTTCGGCACTTCCACGCACCAGTTGGAACATATTCTTTACCTGGGGGTAGATTTATGCACGTACATATTGATCTCATAGGGCCACTACCGCTATCACAAGGCAACCGTTATTGCCCCACAGCCATCAGATGCGACGGCGTCGCGCGCGGCGTAGCCTGCAGCATCTATTGTTCGGCGGTGGACAGCGCGAGGTGCGAACGGTTTAGTGTATATCGAAACGCACCTTTTGTCTATGGTCAATTGAAAATGTCACTGGGATAGAATTATTTTTATAACCTCTCATGGAACTTGGCCTCGTGCGGGAACACGATACAATTGTTCCTTCGTTTTAAACCGTTAGTTGGATTGGGATGCCGCCATCCAATGCGAGTTTTTGTTTGCTTATCAGCCCGCGGATAGGCCGAAGGGTACTTAAACATTATTTTGGCCAGATCGAATTGGCGCGTGTGTTAGTCGATTTCACTGGGAGACGCCGCGCTGGTCTCCGATACCATTAGACTAGGAACAGCAGCCTTATGGCGTAAGTCGTCTGAGCTATGAACTTCATATAGACTTTTACGTTTGACACCTTGCACCAGCTTCATCTGTCAAATTGGTATCACGCAAGTAGCATCATAATGGAGGCCAAACCCAAGCTCATTGAATTAAGCCTAGAAGCATCGATTAAATCGATGCCTAGAAGCCTTCGGTGATACCAAATTGAAATTGTATGAGCATGAGATGAACCATAGACACACGCTATGAGCTTCAGAGAGTTACGCCATAAGGCTGCAGATCCCGAGTGTAGCGTCTGATTTCGAAAAGGCAGCTATTAACGCCTGTCAAGCCATTTTCCCAGAAAGCGGACATAAAGCCTGTTTCTTTAATTTTTCGCAAATTGTTTGGCGTTACATGAATGTAACGCCAAACAATTTGCGCCAAACAATTTCCGCCATATTTTTTGCCAAATCTTCACGCTGAAGCGTGAAGATTTGGCAAAAAATATAGCGGAAATAGCGAATTTGCTAATCAGTTTCGGAGTATTACATCCTTAGCATTTTTGCCGCTTGGTGAAATACCAGCTGCTTTTATACTTATAAAAGAAAGTACTGCCAAAAGAAGCTAAACTTCTGTGAGAAAAGTTTAGTAAACGTTATGTGGCTGAATCACACAAAAAAATAACAGAATAAAAGACTTCAAAATGACTATCATATGTTGATCGTTCCTGAAAGTAAATTGTTTAAAGAGACAGACTCTTCGAAAATGGAAAAAAATGTGGGCCCCCACTCTAACTTTTAAAGAAAGTGAAAAATAAATAATATATATTTTGTGTATCTCAATAATCCCTTTTAACTAAAATTGGTTTGAACAAAATTAAATAAGCCGTTTTTAGGGTATAAAACATTTATTAAAAACCACAAATATAACTTTGTCATTCATACTAACACTATGAAAAACAATGTAATTATTTGCTGGTGAAGAATGATGGTGATATTTTGGCTAGGTGTATCAGGTGTATGTGAAGTGAGTAGCTTCCTAATTTAATTTATTTAGGCTTATTTCCTACATTTGGTACGGAACCCTACATGTGCGAAGTCCAACACGCACTTGGCCGGTTTTTTTACAAGTAATAGTGGACATGACTTATAATAAGAGGGGTTAAGCAAATGTAATTAAAGAAAATGATTAACGATGAAAAATCTGCATTTAATAAAAAAAAAATGTTGATTAAAAAAGTACATACTAAAGTTTCTTAATTTTAATCAGTTTATTTTTTGATAGTTTATATAAAAATTAGAAAAATAATGATATGATTTATCAAAGCAATGTTTTATTTTAATTTTAAAACTTTGTTGGGGTAGTGTCTTGTCGGAGTAATGAATTGTTAGAGTAAGTAATGCCATTTTCTTGTCGGAGTATTGTATTGTCGGAGTAATGTCCCGTCGGAGAATTGTCTAGTGGGAGGGTGGATTGTCGGAATATCTCCTGTCGGAGTAATGTCCTGCCTGAGTATTGCCTTGTCTGGGTAATGTCCTGTCGGAGTAGTGTTTTAGATTCTGCATATCAAATAGAAACGCAGAGTTCAAATAAGTATCACAGTATATGATGCCATCTTGTAATTCATAATAAAATCGTGGCGCGGATAATATTGGCTTTGCATAAAAGATAAGACGCGTGAAATGTTTAATGTGATAATTTTAAGAGACCCCGCCCCGAGGTCAACGACCCGCAGGCCGATCCCCATTTCGCTGTGGCGCTGTGACAGTGTTGTGTCTAAGATAAGTTTAGTTTGTAAGACGTTAAGTTAAGTCCGGCCACCAAAGAAGGGACCCTTTATTTCCACTTTGACCACGCGTAAATATTTTTATAGACAGACAGAGTCGATAGTGACGTCCTAATGAAGAAGTTATGAGCCATTGGATTTGCTCCACGGCTGTTGGTTTTCTTCGCTGACTACTTGAAAGACCGCCAGCAATTTGTGCGACACGGTTGTTTTGAGTCCCAGCCGTACCATACACGGTCAGGCGTTAGTCAAGGCTCTATTCTTGGTCCGTTGTTATTTATCATTATGATAAATGACTTGGAACTAGAGCTCAAATTCGCCAATTGCCTTCTATTCGCTGATGATCTGAAAGTGTCCCTGTGAGTTCCGAGGAAGATTGTGATGTGCTACAGGAAGACTTGGAAGCGATTTACAGGTGGAGTGTCAATAACAAGCTCCTGTTTAACACTGCTCTTCTCAGCCTATTAGCGCGACGTATACACTCGGCACGGAGTCCATGGCTCGATTGTATTAGATTAAGGACCTCGGTGTTACGTTCGACCCTAAACTTACATTCCATGGGCATAAGAGCACTTGGGCCAAGGAATGCTTTAAAAGATTAGGGTTTGTAGTATGGAATTGTAAGGGATTCCAGAACCTGGGTGTGGTCCAGCTAGTTTACAAGGTCCTAGTGAGAACCAAACTTGAATCTAGCTCTTTGGAATCCGCTTGGAAGCTCATATGTCCTTATGCTTGAGAAGGTACACAAAGCATTTTTACGTAGGTATCGTAGAAATGCTTTGTGTACTGTAAGGTATAGGTTCGATATTTGTCTATGCGATAATATTGTATACGGGCCTCTTTAGAGTGAGTGTTCGCTTTGACACTGTTACGTAATTTGTAATTTTAGAAAGAAAGAGGCTTGTATGTGAAAAGTCAATGTGACACACTTCACCTTAGGCTTCGGCCAGCGACCGATGTAAATTAGATAGTTAGGATTAGCTTAATGGCTATCGGGCCAGTTTGATCCCTTTTATATAAATTGTAACCATATTCGATCAATAAACACAAGTTTGGTGTTATTAACATCTTTATAATTGCCTACTTAATCTGTAGGGCTAGGGAGTTTAATTAGGTGAACCTTACATTGGCGGAGGCGCCGAACGAACCGGAGATATAAGAAGACCGCTTCATAAGGAATAAGAGGTGACGTCATAAGAAGTGACGTAATAGAAGAGAATAGTGATCGTCGATCTAGACCTTGAAAAACGAGGAAGGATCGAAACTACATTGAAAGGAAGTATATTTCTGAACTTAAGTTTTTAATTTAGGAATTACCTCGACCTGCCAAGCGAGTGAAGAATTGAATAGAAAAATATTGTTTGAAGATTTTTATCGCAGCGGACATTTTGGTGAAAAATTTTATGAAATTATTTCATGATGGAGGATTTGTCAACTTGTTTTTCGGGGAGTCCTCAGGAGTCCTTTGAAGACTTTTTAGAAGACTTCAGAGATGCTGCATCGAGGAAGAAATTTATATCGTCGGAGGAGTTAAAAATATTATTTCCTTCGTATTTAATTTAGACTTATATTTTTTTAGGGAAATTAGGGGCAGTGCCCAGACATTTGAAGAGGTGGTGGATAAATTTAATGAAGAATTTGAAGCACAGACTTTGCAGAGAAGTTCTACAATGCCAAGCAAGAGAAAAGAAGTTTGTTGGACTACTTCCATTACTTAGGGGACCTAGCGAGGAAGGCTAGAGTTACCAAAGATGACATTTTTATAACGCAGTTTTTAAGAGGATTGCAAACCCATCTTAAAAATAAATTAATGTTGAGCCATTTTGTAGATAAGAAGGCGCTAAGGGCAGTACTGGTACAGAAGGAGAAATTAAGTCCGGGAAGTGATGATAATGTAAATGTGTTTAGGAACCCGGCAACTTTTGGACCGAATTTGGCCCATACCATTAGGGGGGGGGGGGGGGGGGGGAGACAGGCCGAATGTTTCGCCGTCGTCAAGTGGTCAGGAACCACATATTAGACCTAGTACTAATAATTATAATTTGCGTCCTAGGCAAGCGGATTTTACAACGCGTCGTCGCTAGAGGCCGATAGCGGTGACCAGGCTGACCTGTGGAATGAGGGCCTCAGACGAGCTCAGCAGCGTAGCACGGAAGCGAAACGACCAATGAACTTGAACTTGGGCTAGATCGTCGCAGACGAGGCGGATCAGCAGGTCAGACCATTAGTTTTATTGAATTCTTCTAGTGTAAACGTGGTAGCTCTTTTAGATACAGGCGCTACGGCTTCATGCATCAGCCCAGCCGTTGCAGATCAAGTGGGTGCGAGATGTATGCAAGAAGAGAAGAGACGGGTTAAGGCGGTAAATGGAAGTTTATTGCAAATTGTAGGGAAATGTGTTATAGATTTTAGTTTGGACAATTTTAACTTTTCACAGGATTTTTTAGTAATAACTGATTTAAATTGTAGCATTATTTTAGGGGTGGATTTTTTAGTAAAGAACGGTATGAATATTGATTTTGTTCATTCGTGTATGTGTTTTTTCCAGGGAAAAATACCGTTTTTCAATAATTTGCGTATGAAACAAAACACGACACCGGTAAAACGAAATGTCATGCGCGTAGGGATTCTTTCAAAACAAAAGATAGGGTCGGACTTTCTAGACGGTTCTAGAAGGAAACAAGTGAACTTCGGGGAAACCACGGTTATCGAGGATCGTGACGTGATAGATTTTATCGACTTTCAGGAGTTAAGAATGGGCGATTACGTTTATTTCTCGGGGTTATCGGATTCGTGCGAATTTGCGTTTGGGGTAGAAGATAAACGGTTTATCGTCAATGAGGGTTTATGTGGGAATGATAAGCAGGTATTATTGGCGTTGTTGGATAGGAATGCGGATAGATTTGCGTTTGCAACTGACCAGTTAGGTAGGTCGGAGATAGTGTCGGTCGATATTAAGACTTATGATGAAGAGCCGGTTCATTGTCACCCGTATCTCGTTTCGCCGGTGCAACGAGAAATTATTGAGGAGCAGGTCGCGGAGATGTTGAAACTAGGTGTTATAAGGGGAATCCACTAGTTCTTATGCTACGCCCGTTGTGTTAATTAAAAAGCCCGATGATTCATGGAGGTTTTGTATAGATTATCGGAAATTAAATAAGAAAATTTGTAGGGATAGTTATCCTATTCCGCGGATAGTAGACATCGTCGATAGTTTGGCCGGGGCCAAGTATTTTGCAGAGTTAGATCTTAATTCAGGTTATTGGCAGACCGTTATTACGGAAGGTAGGCATAAAACGGCTTTCGTCACGACCACGGGTCTTTATGAATTTAATGTTGTTCCGTTCGGTTTGGCAACGAGTCAAGCAGTTTTCCAACGGATGATGGATAAAGTTTTAGCGGATTTAAGATTTAAAGGGGTTGTGGTTTACGTAGACAATGTAATTGTGTATGGTAGAACGTTCGAGGAATTTACCGATACGTTGCAGAAAGTTTTTGGGCGGTTTAGAGAAGCGAACTTGACCTTCAAGCCATCCAAATGTAAATTCGGTTTTTGCGAGATTGAGATGCTAGGTAATCTAATCTCGAATGTAGGAGTAAAACCTAGTGAGAAAAAGCTGAAGGCTATGCAACAGGTTCCAACTCCCACATCTGCGAAGGATGTGAAACAATTATTAGGTTTATTTTCTTATTATAGAAAATTTGTATCGAATTTTGCGAGAATATCGTTACCTCTCCCTAAATTATTGAAAAAGCGGGTAAAGTTTCAATGGAATGAAGAATTGCAGAATTCGTTCGATTATATTAAGAAGGTTATGTGTAGTGCGCCAATACTTTCGTATTATTCGGGGGATAAGTCGGTTACGAAGAGGGTTTATGTGGATGCGTCTAACGAGGCGTTAGGTGCAGTGTTGATGCAGGGCGTTGAAAAAATGAGTCCGGTTGCCTATGCGTCTAGGAAGTTAACGGATGCGGAGAAAAAATATAGTACGACGGAGAAAGAGTGTCTGGGGTTAGTATGGGCATTAAGGCACTATAGGCATTATCTTTGGGGATCGTATTTTCAGGTTGTTACAGACCATAGCGCGTTATGTTGGTTACAGTCGGAAAAAGATATGTCTGGTAGGTTAGCGCGGTGCGCGTTAGCGATACAAGAATGGGATTTCGAGATAGTTCATTGCTCGGGGAAAAGCAATGTAGTGGCAGATTTTTTGAGTAGGAATCCGCTAATGGAAGAAGGTAAACGGGAAACAGAAGGACCTCAGTCTTCTTCTCGTTCTGAACCTGATGATGATGGTTTGGAAGTTTTTAGTATTAATGTAGAGTCGTTACAGGCGGATCAAGCGAACAATTCATTTTGAAGTAGATGGTTAACGCGGTTGAGCGAACGTCCGGAAGCGTGGCGTAGCGGTTTTTGTTTGAGAAATAATTTATTATATAAAAGCGTACGTAGAGATGGAGAAATTAGGGAGGTATTAGTATTGCCTAGGTCTTTGTTTCAAAATGTAATGAACGAATTACATGATGAGGTGTGGAAAGGAGGTCATTTGGGTCTCGCAAAGACGCTGAAGGGGTTTCGGTCGAAATATTTCATGCCGAAAGCCGATAAGGAGATAGAGCGTTATATAGCTTCGTGCGTGCCGTGTCAAGAAAGGAAATTAGTTAAAAACGTAGCAGATTTGATGCCGATAAGGGTCTCGGATATTTTTGAGAAGGTAGGAATCGACGTGTTAGGAGCGTTTCCACGTTCGTCGAGAGATAACCGATTTATTATAGTCGCGGTAGAGTATGCGTCGCGGTTTGCGATATGTAAGGCGTTACCTAGGGTTACATCGGAAGATGTAGTGCGGTTTTTAGTTGAGCAAGTTTTCTGTAGGTTCGAGCCGATTAGGGAAATTATTTCAGATAGAGGTACAGTTTTTACGGCGGGAATCGTAAAAGAAACGGTAGAACAGTTTGGGGCTAAAATGATACAAACAAGTTCGTTTCACCCACAGAGTAACGCTTTGGTAGAACGAATGAATAGAACGTTAACTTCGATGTTATCAAAATATTTAGGTAGTAATCATAGGCAATGGTGCTCAGTTTTACCTTTGGTAGTACATGCGTATAACACTAGCGTGCAGGCGTCAACGAAAGTGTCGCCGTATAATATTTTATTTGGTAGGGAACAGTGCTCAGTGGTGTATCGATCATTAGGATTAAACGCGGTTGGTTTAGACAAAACGATATATGAAAGGGTAAATCGTATGGGAAGGCTGCTGACTAAGGCGTTAGGGAATATTGCGAACGCACAGCATGTACAAAAACGGTATTACGATATGAGATCAAAACCCAGATCGTTCCGGGTGAATGACTTAGTTTTGTTATACGTACCAAGGCGGATAACGGGAAGATGTATGAAGTTGGCACGTCTGTATCAGGGACCATACAAGGTCATTGAGATCGTTGGGAGGTATAATGTGCTGATTCGTCGTCTGAACTCACGGTCACGGGGCGTAATTGTTTTTAAAACGCTTTGTGCTGCGTTGAGGAGTTCGTCTGATATTAAATAATTATACATTAGGAGCATAATATAATTTTATCCCGGTTGTTGGTTTGTGGTTTATGTATGCGGTATTGTTATGAATTGTTTATTAACCGGTGTTCCTTTTCATGTTGTTGCTGAACTATGATGTTTGATGAGGACCGTTCACCAAAGACCCAAGAAATATTTGTAACATACTAGATTTCCGTGGTAGATTACCTTTATATGAGAAACTTTTATAAACGACATTTCGTATAGTTGTTTGAACCGATCGCCTGGTTTTATCTTTGAGAGCAGTATGACGAGGCAATAGCTATTCGTCATAGGGTTCTGTTTTGGTTCCTGCGTTCTTAATGAATAGAGTTGGGATGATTTGGTAAGGGGAGAGTAAGGGTTGTTCATAAAGTTGGTAACGAAGGTTTCTCAATGAAAGTAATTTCTGATGTGGGATAACTCGGGTATTCGATACACATTCGAGATTCTTTGTAGTGTCTTAACTTGGGTAATTGGTTGCAACTCACGGCGATTATCTTAAACTGTTAGTAGTAAAAGATAGTTTACTGAATTCCAATGGATTAGTTGAGATGTTTGTAAGTTGTAGTATCGGTTTTAAAGCTAGTTGATTTCATCGTATTATTAGAACGAATTTTAATGAACTCATTCTTATGCTGTGGCTTAGTAATACGGTTCTATAGATTAATCCTGTTAATATGGTTGACGTTTCCTATATTTGAAAATGATAATTTTTTTCTTTGATCTTTTCCTGCGTTAATTTTTGAAATATTTGCATTCGGTGGAAAAAATGATTTTTTTTAATTGTTTTTTTTAAGCAAAGATGGAGTTGTGTTAATTTTAAGAACAGAGGTGTTATAGTTGTTTGATAAATTTTTCGCTAGTTTTTTTTGTCAGAAAGTTTGTCGAATGATGACCATTCGAGAAGCTAAATCTTAGCTAGATTCAGCTGTTTGCCTTCGTATTGTAATAGATAGTTTTCTAGCGTTAGGTAGGTTAGTGTTAAGCCGCGAATAATTGTATGATGGGATCATAGGGTGTTATAATTTAAGTTTTTTAATTAAGTTTTTTAAGGTGCATAGCCTACACCTTAAGTGAAGTTGGACAGATAAGGATTAGGGTACTCGATGTTATTCAAGATTATGCTTGCGGCATATTTACTGTTTTTTAGATTTCAAGCATAGCAAGCTCACTTAATTTTAACATTAAATGTTTTTTTAAATTTTAGACTTCGAGATAGGGTTGTTATTTTTGATTTTAGACTTTGAGTTAGGGTTGCCACTTTGGAAAAAAAAAAAACGTTGGAATTTTTTTTTTTGAAAGGAGGGGGGAATGATTGTAAGGTATATAGTTAGGTTCGATATTTTTCTATGCGATAATATTGTATACGGGCCTCTTTAGAGTGAGTGTTCGCTTTGACACTGTTACGTAATTTATAATTTTAAAAAGAAAGAGGCTTGGATGTGAAAAGTCAATGTGACACACTTCACCTTAGGCTTCGGCCAGCGACCGATCTAAATTAGATAGTTAGGATTAGCTTAATGGCTATCGAGCCAGTTTGATCCCTTTTATATAAAATGTAACCATATTCGATCAATAAACACAAGTTTGGTGTTATTAACGTCTTTATAATTGCCTACCTAATCTGTAGGGCTAGGGAGTTTAATTAGGTGAACCCAGTACCTTCTCGAGAGGCGATTCGGTTACTACCCGTACCTTTATCCGTCCGCTTTTATATTGGGTTTGCTCGGGTACAACTCACTAGAGGTCAGACGTAATACCGAGCAGCTTCTGACTGTGAGTCGATTGTTGCGCGGCGACAGTGACTGCGCCGAGCTTATCGGTACCGTATGTGCGCTATACGTGCCCGACAGATATTTCCGCGCGCGCAGGCACCGCCTGTTAGCGGGCGGTACGCACCGCACGGTGGCGCGCCAGCAGTCCCCGCTGGTAAAGGCGCGGGACAGTCTCAATACTCTGTTGGCTGTTACACCACTGACTGATCTGTTTGGTGATGCACGGAGGGAAATTCTGCGAGATGAATGAGTGAAAGTGTTGTCCTTGGCTTTATTTTTATAAAGACATTTAATTGAATTTTCTATAAACTCGACATACTACTGAATTTAATTTAATCGTATGAAACTGAATCGCTCAATGTTATCTTATAGTTGTAAAATGATATCGACATTGTATTTATAATTATTAGATTTCTCACCATGTGTATTTTTTTTGTACGCTGCTTTGGGTCCCAACCTGTTATGTTGTACATCATATTTGTATAATAATAAATAAATAAATAATAACCTAAAGTACAGTCAGGTTACAGATATATTCCCGTTCCATAATTAATTATTTTTAGGTAACTGTTGAAACGTTACTTTTTTGATACCTACTGTTTAAATAATACCTATAGTCGGATCAACTGGGACTTTAAATAATGTAAATAAACAAACGAAGTACCTAAACCAGAAACTATAAGAATTTAAAGAAAACGAAGTTTACAAGAATTAAACAAACCGGTCAAGTGCGAGTCTAAATCGCGCACGAAGGGTTCCGTACCACCGTTCAATGGAAGCGTGTGGTATTGAAAGAGTTGTTGTATGGGAGCCCCCTTAAATATTTATTTTATCCTGTTTTTTAGTATTTGTTGTTATAGCGGCAACAGAAATACATAATCTGTGAAAATTTCAACTCTCTAGCTAGCTAGGTTCTTGAGATACAGCCTGGTGACAGACGGACGGACGGACGGACGGACGGACAGCGAAGTCTTAGTAATAGGGTCCCGTTTGGAACCCTTCGGGTACGGAACCCTAACAAAAAACGTCCAAGTGCGAGTCGGACTCGCGCACGAAGGGTTCCGTACCACCGTGCAATGGTAGGGACGTGTGAAGTGAATAGTTTGGATTTTACATAGCAACATTATGTTTACAAAGTTATTGGTGCGGCTACTTTCACACTCCATGTACGTAACCAAGTGCATTCATAAGTTTGTGTTTGGTATTGAAATAATTGTTGTATGGGAGCCCCCTTTATAAATAGAATAGAAATATTAATTTTATTCTGTTTTTTAGTATTTGTTGTTATAGCGGCAACAGAACTGTTATCACGGTTCATGGGATACTGCCTGGTGACAGACGGACAGACAGCGGAGTCTTAGAAATAGGGTCCCGGTTTTACCCTTTGGGTACGGAACCCTAAACATGAATGCACAAGCAAGTGTGATGATGATGATGATGATGATGATGTCTGTTATAGAAAGTCCGTCTTCGAGGGTCCGTCAAACTTTCCTTCGTTTGATTTAGGACAGATTCTCGTTATGACGAATTCTTGATATGGCAGATTCGTGTTAGGGCAGAAGAAGTACAGTCATCGTCAAGTAGGAGGAATGGATTTTTCGGACACTTCCCCACCGAGGGGCCCTCACAGGTGTCATTGATTTTGACAGGTGTCACTATTTATTATTATATATCCTTTATTGCATAGAAAAACAAACAATTAACACAGTGGGAAATAAGTTGTACAAAGGCGGGCTTATTCCTAAAAGAAATCTCTTCCAGCCAACCCAGTAATTATGTGCAGTGAAACAATGCGGGTTCAGCTAATAACAAAATATCTATGCAAACAAGAAAAAAGCAACTAAATTTAAAAATAGAATACATTAGGTACACACATGAACACAAATATTACAAAAATACTTTATAATATATATATTATTATGAAGATAATTATACTAAATAAACAAAACCTACGATAATTGAGATAGGTAGTATTCTATTTTTGACAGGTGTCACTGTTTTAGCAGGTTTTGACAAGTTTTAATATTTTAGACGTAACACAGTTTTTGACAGCTGCTATCCGAAATGAAGTTCTTGTCGAGAGCTGCAATATCTCCACTTGTCATATGACACTTTTTAGTTTAACAGCAGTCATCCGAAATGAAGATCTCGACGAGATTAGATTAGTTTATTTTTTTATTCAATATAAATAAATAATTTATCATACTCAACGTCAAAATTATACTAAGTTATAACTAAAAGTAATTTTTTTATATAAAAAAAGACTACACCGTTTCGGAAGGTGGGCTTTGGGGTTAAGAAGAAACGGCAAAAACTCCCCCATACCTTCTTTTCTTAAAAAAGTGACTTCACAACAGGTACTGGTTTCGGTCTAAGGAAATTTGCCGGCGAGTGATAGACCTGTTCCATCGCCCCTCGTAGAATTTCTGTGCGCAGAGATGGTATGGACCATGCAGTTTTGTCATCTAAGTATTCCTTAATACTGTAATAGAACTTTCTTATCAGCTCATTTTTAACATAGTTTTTGAACCTCTTTTCAAGGAAGGTTCAATGATTCCTGTGGTATTTTATTGTAGAAGCAAATACAGTGCCCCATGAATGATGTGCCTACTTTAGTTAGTCTAAATAATGGTAGTGCTAACCTACCTACTACAACGATACATGTACGATAAACTAGCGGCATTTGACGGACAGACCGGCAGACAGGCTTCTATTTGGTTTTAAAATAATTATCCCCTCAGGGCTCTAATATTGGTACAACTACGCTACTTTCCATAAAGCTCTTGTTATGCTTATGCATGTAAGCACATAGGACATTCGATTGTTTTTTTTTTACTTACCAAAAATAAAGATGTAATTCAAACGGATTATATCGATTGGCACTTACGCGCTTTATCTTGAACTCCAAATAAATAATACCGCTCAATGGCAATAGCATAAATTAAAGACAAATATCAGCCAGACGGAATTAAAAATGTATAAAATAGGGACCTACGTATTTAATAATAATAATAATAATACCTTGGGCACTATTTACACACATTGATCTAGCCCCAAACTATAGTTTAGGATTGTATCTTGGGTACTAGACAACGACACACATGCTTATATAGATAAATATTATACAAAGTTAGATAAACAACCATGACTAGGGTACAAATTCCGTTCTCATCAAACAAATATTTGCCCCCACCGGGACTCGAACCCGGGACCGTTGGCCTCGTAGGCAGGGTCACTGCCGACTCGGGCATTCGGGTCATTTGTTTAACCCTTTCACGTCCCTGCTAGCCGGAAAAGGAAAAATAACAATTAAAGTAAATTTTATGTTGTTGCCACACAAATGCCCACAATAGAATCTCTAGGTGACGTCTACATAAGAGTTCATTTTTAAGTTTTCTGCGTCTCAGTAGGTTAACCTCTCGTCTGCCGTTGACGCGGATCCATGCCGTATATTTTAATATTATTAACCTTAACCTCCTTGATAATAGATTCAAAAATCAATAAATAATTAAAACAATATTTGGCATCTCATAAGTTTTAAAGCCATACTTAAGATATGACATGTTAGTCGTACGAAGAAACTGGGTGTCGACGTCGATGGACAATCAGACATCATCATCATTAGGTACGAATCACCAAAAGGGGTGTGCTAGGTAAGTGCCTACAGCGTGCTACAAATATATACATAGTATTTTAAGTGCTACAACCTATTTACAGATAAGGTAGAGGTAATTCGGTGCTAGGTGCACAAAGGTCATGAAATGGAGCAACAGTTAATAGGTCAAGCCAGTAATTTGGTTTGCAAGTTTATTAAATCGTAAGGTAATCTATTCCGTTTAAGACTGCTATGCATTTATATTCGAGATCTAGATCCCAAAAGCGGATTATGATGTACACTGAGGTTACAATATTATTGCTTCTAAATGTCGTTAAAAATGTTTTAAAAGTAAAGTAAGGTAAATAGATATACCACATCCCCAGAAATGAGGTTATTGTTATCCTTACACAAGGTTTATGCCTCGAGACATCCATGCTTATTTCGTCGTTACATTTAGGCAAATGTAAAGATATAAAAAGTCAAGTGCGAGTCAGGTTCGCGCACCAATGGTCCCTTACAACCGCACCATGTTATTCAATTTTCTTGCATGGGGATTAGGTATTTTTAATTTTCCTGGGTGTTTGTTACAACGTTACTAGAGTTGCTACTTTCGTTCTTCATTTATGTAAGTGCTAAGGTAAGTTTGCTATTTAAACCATATATTTCTCTAAATTTTACCAACGACGTACGGGCTGGAACGGAGGCGGTATGTGCTTTTGGGGTTAAGAGGTTGTTTGTGTGTGTGTATGTCCGTTACCATTTTCCTGGAAAACTACTAAACCAATTCCGATGCGGTTTTTTGCATCAAACGACTATATATAGAGCAGGTTCTAAGATATATTTTACGGTTGTAGACCACCATCAGGAGGCGCTGAAAGAGCCAGGATGTTTGCCGCTTCAAGGCTTCTCATTTAGCCATTTAAGATTCGTTTTTTGCGTTGGATTAGGGGGCCAATGGTATTTTTTGTCTTTTTTCTTAAATATGTTTTCACTGAGTATTTCAATGGTATGGAAAAAAAACCTCTCCCTTTTATTTGACATTTCACACGATACCGTTTGGAATACTTTTTTTCCGATTTGCTCTCCAATTGTGCCCATCGTACTCATGTGTCATTATTTTTCCTGTACTATGTAAATACCTAAATACTCGAATCGTAGCTTTTTCAAAATTATAGTTTCAGTATTTTCGGAAATAAGGGTATTTTTTTGGCTATTTTCTAAAATATTTTTTAAAGAAACATTTAGGTTTGTGAAAAATATATATTTGAGATCTTCGCAGAGGCCTTTCATTTGACATGTCACACGATAAAGTTAAAAATATTTTTTTTATTTCCGATTTCCCCCCCAATTGTCCCCTCCCCCCTGTTTACACGAGTTAGTTCATACGGATCCCGGGATCAGATCAAAGTTCATACGGATCCCGACGATTCGTTCACACCGATCCCGCGTGGGATCAATTGACCCCGTAATAAAATGTAGCAGTGCACACTGATCCCGTTGTACAGAGACACGAAATAAAGAATAATAAAAGCGGATGTCGTACATATATGCATAGCGTCACCCCTTTTCCCATACGGGGTGGCAGAGGCACAACTGTGTCCACTTTTAGCCAGTGATTCAATACTCCATTTTGCGTGACAGGGGGCTAGCCCATCGCCGCAACTGATGTCGTATATGCATAAAATCGATATCCGAGATTCCGGTTGGAGTCCAATCATGAGTCAAATTTTGAAAAATTCACGGCGCCATCTTGAACTTTTTAGTTAATTAACCGATTGGCTTCAAAATCGATATCTGAGGATCCAGTTGGAGTCTTATCATGATTCTGAAGTCAGGTTTTGAAAAAGTCGCCGCCATCTTTAACTTTTTAGTTACTACATAGATTTGCTTCAAAATCGATATCTGAGGATCCGGTTGGAGTCCAATCATGATTATGAAATCAGATTTTGAAAAAATCGCCGCCATCTTGAACTTTGTAGTTACTGCACCGATTTGCTTCGAAATCGATATCTGAGGATCCAGTTGGAGTCTAATCATGATTCTGAAGTCTGAATACACAAGGTATATTTGCTGTTAAAAGAGCCCGC
Organism: Argyresthia goedartella; assembly: GCA_949825045.1. Classification (NCBI taxonomy): domain Eukaryota; kingdom Metazoa; phylum Arthropoda; class Insecta; order Lepidoptera; family Argyresthiidae; genus Argyresthia; species Argyresthia goedartella. The sequence continues at coordinate 19,549,254 of OX463828.1, forward strand.
TTGACTATGACGTTGATGGAGGAGTGCCGAGGAAGCCTGCCCACGCTTTGCATGTGTGCAGACCGTGCCGACGTGAGTCCACACTCGCACGACACACGCAGGCATAAGGCTGGCAGACGCCAGGCGACAGCCACGCGCATTGTGTCATTATCTGATCTGATCCGGGGATCGGTGTGTACACACCCAAATCGATTAATTAAACTAAAAAGTACAAGATGGCGGCGACTTTCTAAAAACTGAGTTCAGAATCATGATTGGACTCCAACCGGATCCTCAGATATCGATTTTGAAGTAAATCGGTTTAGTAACTCAAAAGTTCAAGATGGCGGCGACTTTTTTAAATCTGAGTTCTGAATTATGATTGGACTTCAACCAGATCCTCAGATATCGATTTTGAAGCAAATTGGATCAGTTTCAAAAAAGTTCAAGATGGCGGCGACTTTTTCAAAATCTGACTTCAGAATCATGATTGGACTCCAACCGGATCTTCAAATATCGATTTTGAAGCAAATTAGTCAAGTTACTAAAAAGTTCAAGATGGCGGCGATTTTTTCAAAATCTGACTTCAGAATCATTTTTGGACTCCAACCGGATCCTCAGATATCGAATTTGAAGCAAATCGGTTTAGTAACTCAAAAGTTCAAGATGAGGGCGTTTTTTTAAAAATCTGAGTTCTGAATTATGATTGGACTCCAACCAGATCCTCAGATATCGATTTTGAAGCAAATCAGGCCAGTAACTAAAAAGTTCAAAATGGCGGCTGTAAATCGTCATCTTCATCATTGATATAATTTTCAGCCCAAATCGAACCACCGCTGGGCACATGTCTCTTCTCTGTCCAATTTATTCAAATTATTTAGGGGGAATGACTTTTTTTTTATGTCTTCCTTTTATACAGCAATCTGTCATCTAGGACATTCAGCTATAGATTTGATGTGTAGACAGGCTTTTAGGTATGGGACCAGTGTACCATCCTTTAAATTTATTCTAAGATTAGTTTAGCAGATCTTGTGATGCTCTTCTTTTATTTATTTATTTATTTATTATTTATTTATTATTAGACACATCAACAAAATACATATTTTTACACTTAATTGATTTACAAGTTAATGACAAATTCTGATATATATTTCTATTATAGACATGCACAACATTTACAGTTTGATCACGCAACAACGTTAAGATAATTAATATTAAATTTAAAAAATAGGCTTATACAATACAATATAATACATTAGGAATTGGGAATTGGGATTGATACAATAGAAATTGAGATTGCTTATTAACTATGTGGTTATTTTTGATTTAAATTTAGGTTGGGTGTCGTGGAAAATATCTATATCGTTCTGAGCGCACAACATATTGTATGAATGAAACATTCTTGGTAGTGGCGAGTGCTGGCCCAAGTTGGTCCTGCATCGCGGTAAGGTGAACGTTTTGGTGATTGGGTTCCGTGGTACATTGTAAGGGACTGAAAGCTGCACCGCACCAAGCAAATCATTACAGTCTATTAGGCCATTAACTAATTTGTACAAGAATACCAGGTCATGAGCTTTCCGGCGACAGTACAGCGATTGCATCTCGAAGAAGGCTAAGCGCTGATCATAAGGGCATCTGTGGGAAATCCCCCGGGCTTTGTAAGCAAGGGCCCTGGTGAACGTTCGCTGCAAACTTTCGATGCGTTGTGAGTGTATACAGTACGTAGGGTTCCAAGCTGAACTTGCAAATTCCAAATGACTTCTGACCAGCGCGTTGTACAAAAGAATTTTGGTACTGACTCTTTTGAATCCAGCTGCGTTTCGCCTCATAAAGCCAAGCATCTGAGCCGCTTTTTTAGAAATCGCATCGACATGAGGGATAAAAGTTAGTTGGCTGTCTATAAGGACTCCCAAGTCACGTATTTCCTTTACCTCTTGCAGACGAACACCGTTGATTGTGTAAACTGACTCGACAGGCTTAATTTTCCGAGTGAATTTTATATGGTAACATTTTTTGGCATTGAGACTCATTCCATTGTCAGTACACCATTGCAACAGTCGGTCTAGGTCACGTTGAACCATGGCGGTGTCGTTGCTGTTGTTTACCACTCTGTAAAGTTTGAGATCATCGGCAAAGAGAGAGCACTTGCAATTTACCATATGCGATGTAACATCATTGATGAAGATGAGGAAGAGAACCGGGCCGAGGTGCGATCCTTGAGGCACGCCGGATGTGGCACAGTACACATGCGACTCGTAGCCGTTCACGGCTACCACTTGTGGTCTCATTGCTAGGTAGGATGAAAACCATTCGAGAAGTGATCCGTGTACACCGAGGGACTCCAGTTTGGTGAGTAGGAGTGAGTGATCCACCTTGTCAAATGCACTGCTGAAATCTGTGTAGATGGCGTCCACTTGTAGTCCCTTATCAACTTTTGATGACAAGTCCGATATATAGGATACTAAATTAGTTTCTACAGAACGTCCTTTCCTGAATCCGTGCTGGTGATCCGATATTCTTGTTTGGATGTAATTGGTGAGGATGGGACAAACAATGCTTTCAAACAGTTTGGAAAGACACGACAGCATTGAGATAGGACGATAATTCTTGACGTTGTCCATATCACCTTTTTTGTGGACTGGTACAATTCTGGCCTTTTTGAAAACTGATGGAAATTTACCGTCTCTGATGGATGTGGAGAACATTATCGCAAGGGGAAAAGAAATTGCAGGTCCGCAGCGTTTAACAAATAAAGGTGGAATATTGTCAGGCCCTGCTCCCTTGAATATATCTAGTTGTTTTATGTGTTTTAGAACATCTCGCTCAGTTATCGCGATGTTACATATATTGTGGTGGTGAACATTTGTTGATCTTGCATAAGGCGTGGCAGCACTGCTAGAGTATACCGAGGAGAACTGACTGGCAAAGAGATTAGCGGCCTCGTCGTCCGTGCCAGTTTGCCCGTCCATTTGCATTTTTGCAGGGATATTGGGGTGGCCCTTCCGTCTGTCTTTGATGAAGCTCCAAAAAGCTTTAGGATTCTTGCTGATGTTTGATTCAATCTGTTCCATGTAGTTTCTATGACATTTTTTGTAGAGTTTGTCACATCTGTCTCTGAGAGTTTCAAATAGGAGCTTATCGCGTGGGTTATGGAATCTACGATATTTTTGTCTTGTTTTGTGTTTCTCAGTTAGCATTTTTATTAGCGCTTTGCTGAACCATTTAGGATACTTATTTGATTTTGTCTTACGCTTAGGAACAAACTTATCTATACTGTTTTTAAGGACTATGTAAAGTTCGGTTGTCATGTCGTCGACAGTTTTGCACTTTTCAAACGTTGTCCGCCAATCCGTTGATTTGAGTTCGGAATTTATTTTGTCGTAATCAGCTTTAAAGAAGTTATGACCTGTGCAGGCCTTTGGGTTCAGGAAACGAATGGAGGAGAAGTCGATGCATAACTCTATTTGTGGGTGATAGAAATCCAGCTTGCTCAGTAGGTCGGGAGGCATCCTGGTGGTAACATTGAGTATATTTGTGAGAATTAAGTCAAGTATCCTCCCATCCCTATTTTTGACATGGTTGATCTGACGAAGGTTATTAAGAGCCATAAAGTCAACCAAGCTATATCCTAGGTTTCTATTGTAATTGAGGGGTACGGGATGTGAGGGGTCGTCAGTGACGTTCCAATCGATGAAACTCAGATTAAAATCGCCCAAAATCAAAGTATCATCTGCAAAATCTGTCACGAGATTAACGTTGTCGAAGAAAGCGTTCAGTGATTCTAGCTTGATTGGAGAGGGTAAATAGACCGAACAGAAAGCTACCTTTTTTGAGTGGTTGTCGACTTTGATTTCTATTGTCACCCAAAGATCCTCGTATTTAGCTGTATCGTTACTTTCCCAGCCGGTAACACGGGCTGATTGGATCCTTTTGGATACTGCTATTAATGTACCACCCCCGTCCAGTTTGGTCTCTCTACTACTTCTTTTTAGTCTTTTGAAGGTTATCGGTTCCATCATCAGGTTCAGGGCCAGTGAGTTAGGATGCCTTTCTAGTCTTGCTTTATATCTCTTGAGGTTGGATACAATCTCCTCCTGTACCATTGGGACTTTCAAATCTCGATGAATGCGTTCATTAGTAATGTACCATGGTGCATTTGTGATTAGTCGTAGAGTTTTTGGTTGGAACCTTTGAAGGATCGCGATATTTGATTTGGCAGCCGTTCCCCAAAGTTGTATGCCGTAGGTCCATATAGGTTTTATGATGCATTTGTAGATTAGCAACTTGCTCTCCAGTGACATTTGCGACTTTTTGTTTAGGAGCCAGTATAAGTTGTGGAGCTTCAGGCCTAAGGCTTTACGCTTCGTGAATATGTGCTTTCTCCAGGTTAAGCGTCGGTCTAGAAAGATACCGAGATATCTGGTTTCATCTTCTTGAGGTATTTGATTCCCATTCATCATAACTGGAGGACATGTGTCTCTTCTGGTGGTGAAGGTAACTTGAACAGATTTGGTTTCATTTGCTTTTATTCTCCAGTTGCTGAGCCAGTCTGTTATGGAATTTATGCTCGATTGAAGTTTGGCTGAAGCTGCTGTTGGGCTCTGGTCTGAGGCTAGGACTGCCGTGTCGTCAGCAAAGGTTCCAGTAACAACATCAGTGCTGACTGGTAAGTCTGCGGTGTAAAGGATATATAGTATAGGTCCAAGGACACTTCCCTGTGGCACTCCTGCTTGTATTGGGTGTAAAGTAGTTGAGTCCTCTCCCAGCTTGACAAAGAAGTATCTCTCACTCAGATATGATTTGAGGAATAAGTAGTAATTAATGGGAAAGTACAATCTAATTTTGTAGAGTAGTCCTTCGTGCCATACTCGGTCAAATGCCTGAGAGAAGTCCAGAAATATTGCAGAGCAGCCACTGTACTCCATTTTTTCGAATGTGGTGTTTATTTTTTCTATTAATCTGTGGACCTGTTCTATTGAACTATGCCTCTGTCTCAAGCCAAACTGGTGCTCTGGATCAGCGATGCCAACCGTACGGAAATTTCCGTTTTGATACGGTAATTTTATGCCCCGTACGGTAATCAATTTCCGTACGACAAATGTACGGTAATTCTATAAACCTTGACTATTTTTACTACAAAAAGTACGGTAATATGAAAGTATTAAACACTCAACAAATTATGCAAAAACTGAACGCATCTTTCCGTTCCGTTCGACGTATACGTTCAATTTGATAGCGGTAACTTTGTTTGCATCAACGACGCGCGACGTGTCGGCTTGTCATTTTGTGAATCAAGTGTATGACCATAGTAGTATGGACTCTGCGTGGTACGAAACGTAGTGTAAGAACTTATACCCCCCCTCGTCAGTGCGTCGCTATGGGAAGAGTATGTAATTGCGATTGTTACAAATTATCCACATAATTATCATATCAAAACAATAGTAGGTACCTAGTGATAAAAATAAGTTTCTTTTTGTTACAATAAATATCTATCTGTCTGTGAAAGAAGATAAAAGGAAAGGTAAGCTTTAGTGGGATATTTATATTGGTGGCTTGGTGGCAACAAAAACGGTAACCAGTGGTGGTTGGTGGTGATGGTACATGTATTTTATTTTCCAGTTGCTGGTTAATGTGGATGAATGCGGAATTTTGGAGTTCAAGGCGCTTCCTAAGTTCGCTTTAGCAATACTCTCCCTCCCACACTCAAATGCCGATTGTGAGAGACAGTTTTCGAAGATAAATAATATTAAAACTAAATCTCGCAACCGACTTATCACATCAACAATCAAAGGAGTGGTGCTGGCTGATCAAGCTGTGCGTAAAAATCAAGGTTGTTGCATTAAATTTCAACCCACGAAAAATATGCACGCAAAAATGAATACACAATGTTTGTATAAACCCACAGAGATAGAATTGGACGAAGAAATTCTATTTTCATAGTAATTTTGTGGGTTTATACAAACAGCGTGTATTTATTTTTGCCTGCATATTCTTGAATACACAATGTTTTTACAGAAATATTATAATAACCCTGCTGGTTTATACAAACATTGTGTATTAATTTTTATTCTATTTATAATAATTTAGTAGTATTTCCTTAAGATGTTGTTTTATTTATTATTCCTGTATTCCCTTATTCACATAAAACTTTAATTTATAAATGACTTTTTTACAGTAAGTAATGATATAACAAAGTGGTTTGTTGTTAGTAACAAATAAGACTAATAATAAAAATATAAAATATCTATAATAATTTAAAAAAAATGCGTCAATTTTCGTTCACGACTTATTGTTTTCATTGTTTTTTAAATAATAAGCATTCCATAAATGTGATTTATTGCATTATGCGACTATAGTTAAATTGTAGTTAAGCTTTTTCAGCAAAATTGTGTTATTTTACTGTGTGAATGATCCTGCACAACAATTTCAAAGCGAGTTAATAGTTGCTGTGCAAGATCATATCAAACATAAAATAAAAGCACTTTGCTAGGAAACCATAACTATCTATAACTAAAATTAAACCATTGTCGCGTGCAACCATAAATCACATTAATTTAATACTTTTTATTATTATGCAAGAAAAACCACCGTAAGTTTTGCGTTTGGGAACGCGTTCCGTCTCAATCGTCGTATTAACCTTAAAATTGAGTGTACGGAAATTGTACGGTAATTTTAGGATAAAATTGACGTAATTCGGGCAACACAGGTTGGCAACACTGCTCTGGAATGATGTTTTTCTCGTGGATTATCGGCATGACTCTCCTTAGGAACAATATTTCGAGTAATTTTGATGTGATTGGCAGCAGGCTTATTGGACGATATGATTTTACATCCGTTGCTGGTTTTCCCGGTTTAACAATTATTATTATTTGTGCCACTTTCCATTGCCTTGGGATGAAGTTGCGCTGTAGAATGGCATTAAATATATATGTTAGGAGTTCCACAGCTTCCACTGGCAAATGTTTAAGGATGGTTGCAGTTATAAGATCAAACCCTGGAGATTTGTGTTAGCTAGATTCTTTATTGCTGCAACAACTTCGTTCTTAGAAAAAATTTCAACTGGAAGATCAAGCTGGTAAGTCTTAGTAAGTAGCTCATTTACTTCATTGGTTTTAGTAGAGCCGTTGTCTGGGTTTGGGACGAATACCCTTTCTAGGTGGTACGCGAAAGTGTCAGCCTTCCCTGTGTCACTTTTCGCCCATGTTTGGTCAGATTTGCATATAGGGGGGTGATGCTTCTGAGGCTGGTTTAGCTTTTTAGTGGCTTTCCACAGCGAGTAGTCAGTTCCTGCTGTTCCATCAAGACTTCTAAGGTATTTCTGAACTCCTTCATTCCTTACATCTTCGAGTAGTGTTTTAAATTTATTGGTGATATAGTTCAGTGTCTTTTTATTGCTGGGACACCTGTGAGTTTGCCACGCTTTCCTTGCTCTGCGTTTTTCTGCTAGTATATCTCTTATGTTTATGGGAATTTGTGTTTGATCTTTTGCTCTCGGCTCTGGGGTTGATTCCCATGCTGACACTTGTATGCATTGATTGAAGTGTTCCACAGCTTTTTCAATATCATTGTCACTTTTTAGCGGTGCAGATGTGAAGATTCTTTCGGATGCTAGTTGTTGAAAGTGTTCCCAGTCTGTTTGTCGATTGTGTAACTTGCAGGGTCTGGAGAATGTTATATAGGACAACCCCGTACACCCTGTGGCTGAAGCGATTAGCGACTGTTTCATTTCCGCTTCACACGGCTTCTAATTTACCAGTATTATTATTTACCTAAAACCCTACGTATAAAAATAATATAATATAAAGAAATCAGCATCGATAAAATGCTATTCTATATTTCGTGTCTCTGTACATTGGGATTCGGGATCGGTGTGAACTAAAATATTTTTTTCGTTCACACTGATTTTTTTCGTTCACACCGATCGGGGATCGGTGTGAACGAATCGTCGGGATCCGTATGAACTTTGATCTGATCCCGGGATCCGTAACAACTAACCCGTTCACACCATACATTTCTCATTATTTTTACTGTAATATTTACATAATATTTAAATAAGTGAAGACCTATGTTGGACTTCCAAACATGGCTGGACTCAGACTAGGGGCCCATGAGCTAAAATGAAACAAAAACAGTAGGGGAATTTGAACGTCGGCGCTACACAGAGCTAAACTTACAAATACCTATGCGTGCCTTACTGTGGTGACGACCTCCTCTCCCGTCGAAGGTGCTGGGCGCGCCCAGTCTGGTCACAATTTTTAGACGAAGGAAGGTCGTCAGCCTTGCAGATAGCCAAGGGACGTGACCGTGATTCTACCAAGAAAGTACGATTTATACAGATTCTGAGTATGCACATTTAGTCTATATTTAGTGTGTTGTTAGATATAAATGTGACCGAAATTTCAGAATTTGTTTGTTCACGGGGGCTGAAATATTTCACAAAATCACTTCCTGCTAGAATCACGTTTCGAAACGTGATCCTAGCAAGAAAGTGTGAAATCGAAAGATTTCACTTATATGGGCATTTAGTGTGTCGTGAGTGGTAAATGTGACCGAAAAGCCAATTTTGTGTGTCCACGGGTTTCAGAGATATTCCATTTCCTGCAAGGATCACGTTTGACCAAATGCTGGTTTGAGAAAACTACTGAACACACAAATCTTGCCAGCTACATAAATATTCATGGTAATTTGTTTGTAATTTGTGTGGAATTACTTTTTTAAATTATCACACCGTTTTGGAATTTTTGGTAAATCTTTAAAATACCTAAATGGCTTTATATGTCCCCAATAAAGCAACGCAAAGTCAAACAACTTGTTTGAAACAAGAGATGCCTAACGATACATATCACTACATACCAAAATAACAACTTTTGTAAAGAATTTGGACGCAAATATTTGGACCCCAAAATAAGCAGGATGTACTTTAATTACAGCAAAAATTTTACCACTAGCATTTAGTGTGTAATTATTAACTTCAGTATGTAATTATTAACTCAGTATGTAATTATTAACTTTTAAAACCAAAAAGTCGTAGTAATACAGTTCTTTTTTTGAAAATTGAAATTTCGACAATAATACGACCAAATTAAAGTCATGGTCCAAAAGCCTCCGTGCAGTACTTGAGACATGCCATCATCATTTTGCAGAGTTACGTTACTACGTAATGATGTAAAATGTGCAGTGATGTGAAAAAGTGCGAAGATTATTTTCAGACAGTGGGTAAATTAATCTTACTAAGTTGACCTAAGTAGCTAAGTGCAGCCTACCCAATAAAGAATCTATTCTATTCTAAGGTATAGAATAGAATAGTGTTTAGTTTATCCTGACGACCCGACTGGCCGAGTCGGCAGTGACCCTGCCTGCGAAGCCAAGGGTCCCAGTTTCGAGTCACGGTGGGGGCAAATATTAGTTTGATGAGAACGGATATTTGTACCCTAGTCGTGGTTATTTATCAATCTAAGTATAATATTTATCTATATAAGTATGTGTATCGTTGTCTAGTACCCAAGATACAGGGAATCCTAGTTTGGGGCTAGATCAATGTGTGTAAATAGTGTCCAAGGTATTATTATTATTACCCGGTTGTTGGACACTGAAATAGCATTCTGCCCGTAGTTCCCATTAACACTTTCACCACCACCTTTGTGTGTCGATATCGATCAAATCCATCGATCGAAACATTATCCAGAAATCACGAAAGTTGTCGGAAGCACTATATAAGGCCCGCCTAATTGTTTCTTGTTTTCAATCTATACAACATAGCATTTAAGTTCATAGACATAGGCTACTCAATTTTTTTATTCGGAATTTCGATCTTTTTTTATTTTTCGTAGGACAGATATTGAATAAACTAACAGGTTAACGAGTAAAAAATGTTGCCAAAAATAATGTATGGAGAAAATTACGTAATTTTTCTTATTTTCAGCAGTTTGGTTGTTTCATGTGAACGTTAAGTGCATACGTTAAGAAAGTTAAGAGTGTACCTAAAAAAATAGTAATCTTGCAGTCACTTGCAGCCTTGGGAGAAATCATTTGTCAAAGTATGCAAAATTTAAAAGCGTATTTTTTCTTCGAAAATTAAACTTTTCTGTGGAACCTCTTTTTTAAGACAGATATGTACTAAACAAACAACATTTGTTGGAAATAAAAAGTCTGTGGGTGCATACTTTTCGAGAAAAAAATATGGAAAAGAAGTAATGTTTGAAGAAAATTACATTTTATTTCTTTTCTACAATTAAAATCTTGGCATCAGTTTTACATATATCATTAATGAAAAAAAAATAACCCGTGCAGCCACTTGCAGCCTTAGGAGAAATAAGATGTAAAAGTTTGCCAACCATGAAACAGTAAGATATTTCGAAAATTTTGCTTTTCTGTGGAACTATTTGAGATCGTTCATATACCTTCTCATGTTATTATGTCTCAAACACATACATAGCGACACTCTCGTGCCTCCAGCTACGTTGATTCTGGAAATGGACAGTTTTATTTTAATCTTTCTGTGGCAACGTGACCGTCTATTATCCTAGCATCATCATCAGACAAAGCACGGATGTGGCTACATCTAGGCTAGTATATTTTAGTTACTTTCATAGTGTCATGTCCTATGGTATCTTGTTGTGGGGGAAAGCAGCGGATATTCAAACTATTTTTATTTTACAGAAAAGAGATATTCGAGCAATTTATAATTTCAATCGAACAGACTCCTTAAGAGAGCTTTTTAAAGAAATTGACATACTACCAGTAGCTAGTCAATTTATTTTCGAAAATATAATGTATGTACGCAAGAACCTTACAACATTTTCCAAACTTAGCTATAGCTGTAATGTTAACCTAATAAATAATCACAGACTATGTGCGCCCCGATTTAGATTCGCGAAGGTTAGCAATTCTTTCAAGGGTCAGTGCATTCTCTACTACAATAAGATACCTCTGGAGATTATGAAATTGTCATTTGAGCAATTTAAAAAGCATGTTAAAGCGACTTTGTCGAAAAAGGGATATTACAATGTTCAAGATTACTTAAATGACAGGACTATATGGGGTTAATCTGGCTCAACACAGACCTTGCTGTTAATAATTTTGTAATTATTTATTCCTGCTTATTAATCATAACAATTAAATTTTTCTTATTTGTTAAGCACAACCTATTTTTAAAAGAGATCTAAAAATCAATCTGTGGGAGTTTCTACGCCCTTCTTCTCCCACAGTGGTCTAATGTAGAGAAGAGGCAAAAAATGACGTTTGCTAAGTATATGTAAATATCTACAGTAATAAAGTACTTTAGACTTTGACTTTGACATCGAACTCGAGTTTTTTGGAAAAAAATCGCCTGTTTTATACGAAAAAACAAAAAGGCTATCTACTTATTCAATATAACATAAATGAATAGCATATTAATTCAAATATAACAATATTATTTATACAAATTGTGCCAAAAAAAAATCGCAAACAAAAGGTAGGTCAGGTAAAACCGTAGGAAAAGTGGGAATTGCAAAGGGTTTTGTAACATTTAACAACAACAACAACAAACAACACGGCAAAAACAAAAAAGCACGGAAAATAAACATAGCCACAAAATAAATAAATATCAACATCTTCATTAAATGACCTGGGTTGGGTCTAGAATCGTTTGGCAAGACGAGAGGGGTAAAAGGGGCTAAATCTGGTAGGCAAGGTAATGCAAATTTATCTAGATTTTATTAAAAATTGTTTATAATGTTAAATCAGATAAAAGCGATAACGAAACGTACAAATGGGCAATTGAAGACTAAAATGGTGGTGTGAAACAGTCTGTGGTCTAAAATGTCACGCAAAATCGATGTAACAGAACTTAAAAAAAAATACGCCATTTGCGACATGTGTCATCATTTTTTTTCGTTCATTCCGTTTCTTCTAGAGTTTCGTTAATGTTTTGTGTTGCGTTTCGTTTTGGAATAGAAAATCCAGATCAGGGCATCTCACTTCCTAGGCAGTCTTGTGGCTAGACTCTACAGTATTTTTCATTCCCGCAGCCCTCTTGTAGCCGGAGCTAAGGCGATTTCGAAATATGAATGCAAAATAGGTCACTTTTGTAGCGAAAATTATGTGAACATAACCTCAAAAATGAGGTTAAAAAGTTATTGACATCATACGACATTGATATGATATGTATCTAGGGATCTTAAATTAGATCTCTTTCCATAGGTACCTATAGTAATAGTAATTAAAAAAAAAAATCAAGAGTTGTCTTGTAATTCAAGGTTAAGACGAAATAATTAAAAAATAAGTAGGAATATAATGGCTCCGTGGTGTAGGAGATGCAGTTTCGATTCCTGACTAAGTACCAATGAGATAATAAATTTATCTTAAGTACAATATACAGACGGTCGTTCTTACGGTGTTGGAAAACATTGTAAGGAAACCTTCATTACTCCACAGCTGCGGCGATGGGCTAGCCCCCTGTCACAAAAATGGAGTATTGAATAACTGGCTGTACGTGGGCAAAATTGTGCCGCTGCCACCACGTCTGGTAAAGGCCTCACGCTATGTATGTGTATAAGTGCTAATCCATGCCCGCTGGTATTTTGCAAGTTGCAAAACAAACAATCAATTTGGGCTGCGGGCAGAATACTTTTTCAGTTGTCATTCCAACAAGCAGTTAAATTAAACAATACACTGTTATTTATTACCATAATGTTTAAGTAGGCATGTACTTAGCTACTTAGTTGAGTTTCATTTTGAGAAGTTATTGGCGGATCTCCTTATCATTGACCCACAAACAAGTTTTCCACATCATTGTACCTCATATAACGCTACACAATGAGGATGGTATGTCTCAAGTACTGCACGGACGCTTTTGGACCATGACTTTAATTTGGTCGTATTATTGTCGAAATTTCAATTTTCAAAAAAGAACTGTATTTCTACGACTTTTTGATTTTAAAAGTTAATAATTACACACTAACTGCGATACACTAAATGCTAGTGGTAAAATTTTTGCTCTAAACAAAGTAAGTACATCCTGCTTATTTTGGGGTCCAAATATTTTCGTCCAAATTCTTTACAAAAGTTGTTATTTTGGTAAAACAGCTTATCATAGGCTTTTGCAATTCGGTATAGTGATAGTATAAAGTGAGATGTATCGTTAGGTATCTCTCGTTTGACTTTGCATTGCTTTGTTATGGAGATATAAAGCCATTTAGGTATTTTAAAGATTTACCAAAAACTCCAAAACGGTGTGATAATTTAAAAAAGTAATTCCACACAAATTACAAACAAATTACCATGAATATTTTTGTAGCTGGCAAGATTTGTGTGTTCAGTAGTTTTCTCAATCCAGCATTTGGTCAAACGTGATCCTAGCAGGAAATGGAATATCTCTGAAACCCGTGGACACACAAAATTAGCTTTTCGGTCACATTTACCACTCACGACACACTAAATGCCCATATAAGTGAAATCTTTCGATTTCACACTTTCTTGCTAGGATCACGTTTCGAAACGTGATTCTAGCAGAAAGTGTTTTTGTGAAATATTTCAGCCCCCGTGTACAAACAAATTCTGAAATTTCGGTCACATTTATATCTAACAACACACTAAATATGTGCATACTCAGAATCTGTCTAAATCGTACTTTCTTGCTAGAATCACGGTCACCGAAGGGACACACATTGTTCTACCTACTACTACTAACGCGATGGCCTCCCAGTGAGGCTCCGAACTCACGCGACCGTCCAACACTCTTGCGGTTGCAATAGTGTTGCACACGGGTGGTATCTACAGGGCCGGATTTAGGGGAGGGCAACCGGGGCTACAGCCCCGGGGCCTCCACAAAAGAGGGCCCCTCTTAGACTTCAGAAAAAATATATAATTCAGACTAGTTAACACTAGTAATCTACTTTTCCTTTGATATATTTTTGGCGTTTTACCTTTACCTACAATACCTACTTTGTACAAACAAGATCTGATCAGTTCTATGGGTGATAAAGTACTAACTGAAATAGTATTCAGGATAAAAAAAAACAAATATTATTCTGTATCAGTGGTCTCTCGTACTCCCGAACAACCTCGCATAGATCAACTAACTATGGTTGTTTGATATACCTATATGGAAGGATCGACGCCAAAAGAAAGATTTCTCACCTTTTTACCAAACTGCGGTCATACTGGCGAAGCCACAGCAAACGCTAATTTTTAGGTTACCATCAAATAGACATTTTGGATTGCCGCGGCCAATCGTACGACAATGCTGTAAATATGAGTGGGAAATACAAAGGGTTTCAGGCTCTTATTTTGGAGAAAAATCATCTATCGGAGTTTGTACCATGTTTTGGTCATTCTCTTAATTTAGTTGGAAAAGCAGCTGTCAACTCTTGTCGATCAGCTGGCTGTTCAGTTCTTTGATTTCATTCCAAATTTAAATACGTTTTTCACATCAAGTTCAGAACGATACGGAATTCTAATAGAGAAATTATCGAAGAAAAAAAACGGCTAGTTTTACGTCTTGAAAAAGCTTAGTAACACTCTTGGTGACCTTGTCGAGCTGAAGCTACGAAAGCCTTAGTCGACGGTTATTTGGAAATCGAAGAAGCTCTAACCAGCATATCTTCCGATAAAGAGCAAAAAGACATCGCGAGGAATGAAGCAGCGCACCTTCGACAGAAGATGAGTGGTCTCGAAACCACTTTTTTCGCAATCTTTTGGAACTACTTCTTGGAGCGATTGAACTCTACAAACAAGATGTTGCAAGACCCGAAAATGATTGTTGTATCGGCAGTGCGAGGATCATTGAAATAATTCGTGGAATCCAAAATAAACGATTTTGATAAATACGAGGAAGCTACCAAAAAATATCTCAGACTGACGAATACATACAATCATGCACCAGAACGAGAAACGTGAGGTTGAATCCGCTCGATTGTGGGAAAGCGCAAGACGCAAATCTGTCAGCAAAGGAGAAATGCGAGGTATCCGCCTTTATCCCAGCTATGTGTTTCTCTTACCAAAAGATTGCAAGCCTATGACGCTGTACGTTCAAGATTTGGATTTCTTAATCACATCGAGAAGATGGATGCTGAAAATTTGCACACTGCAGCAGAGGCATAGGTGAAAGTTTATCAGGATGATAAACCTACCTAGTCTTGGTAATGAGTTGGTTCAATTTGTGTCTTTGATCGACTCATACAAAAAGGATTCCGGAAAAGGCCAATCTCCGGGTACTATTTTACTACCAAATTCTCGAAGATCAAAATTTCAGAGCTACATTCACAAACCTTAAAATTGCATTGAGAATTGATTTGGTTTTGATGATATCAAATTGCACTGGAGAGCGCTCATTTTCAAAAATAAAAATTATTAAAAAAAGGCTTCGAACCACGATGGGACAAAACCATCTATCAAAACTTTATCTCCTCAGCATTGAAAGTGATTTACTTCGGGAACTGGATTTCAGCGAAATCATCAACCATTTTTCGGCGAAAAAAGCTCGGAAGGTTCCGTTCATTAACTCTTAAATTTAATTTCAGATAATTCTTGTTGCCGATCATATTTAAATATTTGTTAAATAATAAAATAATCCACACTTGGTTTTACAATAAATTATTTATAAAACTACTGAAAAAAAATTGTCCATTTTATTTGGAAAATAATTTGGGACCAGGGGAGGGGGCCTCCACTCCTTTGTTGCCCCGAGGCCTCCAGACCTCTAAATCCGGCACTGGGTATCTATCACCTTTGAGTTTATGTTCACAAATACGACAACTATCTGAATAACATCACTCGGGTTTACGCGGGGCCATCTTGTGACCTAAAATTCTCGCGTTTGGGGGATGATGGCTACAACATTACGAGATTTCAACTATAAAACCCCAAGAGAAACCGGCCAATAAAAAAAGAAAACGGAAATTTGACATTTCAAGTCACAACCCATCACATAAAAAAAGAAGCGGCGCTGATGAGCGTTTTATTGGAGCAGAACCAAGATTAAATATCAGCGACTGTCACAAAGAACATCTTCAACGTGATAGCAACGCGAGATGCAAATCAAGAATGGAGGAAAACCAAAAGACTTTAGGCATTCTAAGATCTTAAGGAAAGATCCCAAAAAGGCTAAATATTTACTTAATCTTTGTAGGGAAAAAAATACTGTTAAGTGTGGTGACAGGTCACTGCAAACTAAACAGACACCTATTATTATTATTAAGGCTCGTACAGGACCTGTCATGCCCTCATGCTTGGAGGAAAGAAGCCAGCACTTCTTAGGAGAATGCGTAATGAATTCAAACATAATATGGCGAACACTAGGGATGGATAACATTAGAGGAAAGTAACCAAATATGGAATAGTATCCTAATATGGAATATGTTGATTACTCCAAAAATATAACCTAGAAGCGCAACACACGACCATCTTCTACTTCATTCACTCTTATTATTACCGCACAGTTGCGCGAACGCCACGTGCGAGGCAGACGTGTTTTGTTTTGTCGTCACGCAGAAACTTTTCAAGGTATGTAGTAAATAAGTATTATGTATGTATAGATACGTGTTATACTATTTGTTGTATCGGTATTATGTTTATTTGTCATTTTGTGACCTTTTCTAGTTAAAATACTGTAATTTGAAAAAAAATATTGATACCAGTTTGAACAAGTGTGAAAATCCAAATATGGACAGTTGTTGGTGCCCAATTATGGAATATTCCATATTTAGATCCTTATATTTCACATGATAAGTGCATGCTACTATTTCTTTTAAAATTATATTCTATGTTTTTAGGATTCTGCCTTCACAACCGCCCAAGAAACATAAGACCTGGGATGAAGAGAAAATGGCGGAAGCTATAAAACTCGTCCGGGAAAATAAATTGGGATATTTGAAAGCAGCACAGCATTCTAAAGTGCCAAGGACAACTTTATTCCACCTATCCAAAAAAGTGAACAGTCCCCAGAAGAGGCAGCAGCCACAACATTAGGACGAAATACAATATTAGGCACCGAACTTGAACTTCAGCTGTTAGATTACATATTGTTGATGGAAAGCAAGTTTCACGGTTTAACAAGAACTGATCTTCGCCGTACGGCGCATATGTTAGCAAGGTGAAACAATTTGCAGAATCCCTTCAGTCAATCAGGTATGGCTGGAAAGAAGTGGTTGAGGTTATTTCTTAATCGTCACAAAGAGAAGCTTTCGATAAGAAGATCAACTGGTACATCGTTTGCCAGAGCATTTGGATTTGATAAGGAAAAAGTGAATGCTTTTTTCAACCTTCTCGAAGAGGTTTTCACCAAACACAACTATCCACCAAATCGCATTTACAACGTGGATGAATCTGGCCTTACAATAGTACAAAGTAAGATACCACAAATCATCGGTCACAGAGGGAAACGCCAGATAGTTGCTCTCACATCAGCAGAAAGAGGATCCCGCATGACAAAAGTTATTTGCATGAATGCTACTGGTTATTTTATACCGCCGTTCATTGTTTTCCCGAGAAAAAACCTGAGTGCTCAGCTGATGAAAGGCTGTCCTCCAGGATCAGTCGGAGTTGCACATCCATCAGGGTGGATTCAAATTAACATCTTCACAGACTGGGTCAAGCACTTCATTCAACACACCAATCCGACTCCTGAATCGAAGGTTTTACTGATACTGGATGGCCACTATAGTCATACTCGTAATATCGATGTAATTGATCTAGCTAGGGAAAATAACGTAGAAATCGTTTCGTTACCTCCACATACGACTCACAAGATGCAGCCGTTAGACAAGACTTTCATGGGGCCTTTGAAGGCATACTACAGTGAGGAAATACGTATGTGGATTAGAAACAACAACAGACCTCTAAGTCCATATGGTATTGTGGAGCTGTTTGGCAAATTCTATTTGAAAGTCCAAACAGGCGAGATTGCTGCCAACGGGTTTAGGGTCACAGGATTATGGCCTTTAAATATAAATGTGTTCAGTGATGTGGAATTTATTGCAGCGCAACAAAATGCTGTAAGAGATGGTTGTACAACCAACATCACTACACTGGAATCAAGATCTGAAACTGGTCAATCCCTGACAGAAATACCTGTTCCAGAAACAAGTGCTAATGAACCCGAACCTGAACTCTCGACTCATGTACAACCTGAACCTGTACCCTCAACTTCCAGGCTTAATCGCAGCAGTCTCGGTCTGGTGTCTCCGTATGCCATAAGTCCAGTGCCAGATAGACGAAGAAAAGTATCTAACAGAGGAAGAAAAGCATCCATAGCAGCAGTCATAACATCCTCACCCTACAAGAAAGATTTAGAAAATACAAACATAAAGAGACAAGAAATAGAAAGTAAATCGGAAAACACAAAGAATAAGAAGAAACCTGCGAATAAAAACAAACGTACAAAGAAAAATAAGACTGTTTGTGAAGAAGAAGACTCTGATGAACAAAGCGTTATCCAGTTTGATTCAGATAGTGAACCTGATATGTTGATGGGCGAACTACCTCCTGACTCGGCTGATGCAGAATGTATGTTCTGTCAAAGACTTTTTTCCACGGATAATAGTGGAGAAGGCTGGATTAAGTGCATAATGTGTGGGCTCTGGGCACATCTTGATTGCGCTGGTCCAGAGTTTGACACTTGGATCTGTGACTTTTGCAACCGAATTAAGCTTCTTTCATTTATAGATAACAGACTGTGTTTATTTTAAGTTTAATTGATCTCATTGATGTTTGTGTCTATTTTTGTTATTGATTATGACGACTTATGCTGATATTCCATATATGGATACCCGTTCCATATTTGGTATCTAATTTTATTTTTTTGTTTTGTGTTCTATTTTATATTGAAAATTAATATAATTGACAAAAGGCTGTTAAATACTAACGTACAAATATATGACTGATTACATATAACATTACACTGTTATCATTTACTTAAATTATTTCTTTTATTTCCCAAAAACAAAATGGTATTCCATATTTGGTTACTTTCCTCTAAAGCAGATGATTTGTCAAACTTAAAGTTTAGCGACATCCTAGAATTCATTAAACGAACAAGAAGGTTTGGGAGAGACATCTGTTGAACCAACAGTAACCAGTGCCCAAACATTGGGAATTGGGTGAAATAGTCACGATAGAGGACTGATCACCCGCCTGTGGTTCAGCGCGCGTCCCACCTCATAATCATCACATAAAAATACTGACTTCACACTACATACCTTTCACCATAAGATGTCCCCTGCATATATTTTGTTTTACATTATAACTGTATATTATTCAAAAATATGCAAGTAAAACTTTTAATATGTGGTGGGTACATACAAGTATAGATAATGAGGGGTAAAAGGTACATATATTGTTGGCAACACCGTAGGCAGTGCGCCAATTCCCAAGGCACGGGACGTCATAGGAACGGTGTATCAGTCTGACTTCCGGCCACAGACCATAAAAAGGGGGCATTTACACCACCTTATAAATGTCACCCTCCCGGACAGGTTCCCAAACTGGCCCTTATCTACGGGCAAGCGAGAACGATGCTACCGCTCATTGGACAACTGAGTCCCCGACTTGGACCGGATGTCCCATCCTTTCCAGAGAAAAAGTTAACAATGCGCCCAATGCGCTAACGCAGTGGCGGTAAGGGGTAAGTTGGCATCCTTAACCAGCACGGGATCAACAATACTAGGGGGACTAGATTTGTCAGTGCCCTTAAGACGCTGTTGCCAGTGTGCAGATACACGGAAAAAAATGCTCGTAAACTTTGTTTTCGTCCAAGAATAATTTTTGTCTCAAGAATATTGTTTAAAGTCAAATAAATATATGGTTAATTCAATATTATCTTGGTTTGAAAAAATATATATTCTCCACGCAAAACAATGATATTTTCTATAATTTATCTAGAATCAAAACAATGATCTTTGCTTCAAGAACTTTTTAGTGTTGTGTAAACATTGTGTTACTTTTTTGAATGAATAACTTCTTGTGTCTTAGTGAGAGAGTACAATGTCTTAGTTCAAGACCTGAAAAACATTGAAACAAGTAATTAGGCAATTTCTTCAAACAATACAGTAGGACATATTCACTGAAGAATATTTTCTCAAATTGAAATGTTGTTTTCTTCTTTTGAATAATTTACGTTTCTCATAATCAGAAAATAAGAATGTTTACGATCAAGAAAAATACGTTTTATTGTAAGACTGATAGTTTTATGAAAGAAAATAATAATGTTGAATCAAGAATTTAAATTCTTATAAGAAAAATAACACTTTTCTTATTAATTATAAATGTATATCTTTGGTTCAATTTTTTTTTTTTTTGAGCAAGGGAATATAAGTATTGATGTAAAAATGATGAAAGCACAAACTAAGGTAGACAAATGTTTTCAAACAAAATACGTTTGTTTTGTGGGAACGATTTGTGGTTTTAACACAAAGTCAAAATATTTCTATCGAAGCTTTTAAAAACTTTTTAAATGGAGATTTGTTTTTGAGGATATAAGAAATAAATATTTTCCTTTAAAAATAATGGAAGTCTTGAACTGAGAATCGAATAGCATAAAATAAAATATTCTTGATCAAAGAAAATATTTTAAGTGACTGTTTTCATGAGAAAATCGAAATATTTCAAAATAAAACTAGTCAAGTTTTTCGATCAATAATAACCATAGAAATAATTGTTTTATACAAGTAAAATGATTGAATCGAATCAAGATTCAAAAATTATTCCACTGAAGACGAGCCTACAGTTTTGTTATAAGAAAATTTAGTCTTGTTTCAAGTACTTTTATTTTTTGGGTAAGTAAATATAAGCATTGTTGTAAAATGATGTCACCAAAAACTAAGGTGAACAAATATTTTCAAACAAGACTCGTTTGTTTTGTTGGAACAATTTGTGATTTTAACACAAAGACAAAATGTTTCTATCCAAGCTATTTACAACTTTTTGAATAGAGATTTGTTTTCTTAGATTAAGAAATAGTTATTTTCCATTTATAAATAATGGTAGTCTTGAATTGAGAATCGAATAGTAGAAAATTAAATATTCTTGATCATAGAAAATATTTTAAGTGACTGTTTTCATGAGAAAATCTAAATATTTTAAAATAAATATAGTCAAGTTTTTCGATCAAGACCCAAGAAATAATTGTTTTTGTGTAAGTAAATATAAGTATTGATGTAAGAATGATGTAAACACAAACTAAGGTAAACAAATGTTTTCAAACAAAAGACGTTTATTTTGTGGGAACAATTCATGGTTTTAACCCGAAGTCTAAATGTCCGAATGTCGAGCTTTTACAGCTTTTTGAATGGAAATTTGATTTCGAGGTTTAAGAAACCATTATTTTCCATTTAAATGTAATGGAAGTCTTGAATTGAGAATCGTAAAGTATAATATAAAATATTCTTGATTAAAAAATATATGTTAAGACTTTTTTCATGAGAAAATCAATAAAAAAGCTAAGTTTTTCGATCAAGACCCAATAATTAATTGTTTTAAGCAAGTAAATGAGCGAATCAAGGTTCAAAAATTCTTTAATTGAAGACGAGCCTTCAGTTTTGTTTAAAGAAAAATTAAGCTTGGTTCAAGACCATTTACTTTTTGTGTAAGTAAATATAAGTATTGATGTAATAATAACGTTAGCAAACTAAGGTAGACAAATGTTTTCAAACAAAACACGTTGGTTTTGTGGGAACAATTTGTGGTTTTAACCCGAAGTCTTAATGTTTCTATCGCTATTACAAGTTTTTGATTAATATTTTTTTTCTAGTTTAAAGAAATAATTATCTTTCATTTAGAAATAATGGTAGTCTTGAATTTAGAATCTTCGCTTAGTTACAGAGTGTTCATGGTCAACTTACAGCTCCATTATAGGACCCTGGACACTATGTAGGACCAGAGTATTCGTCAAGACAAATCTAACGAGACCCAACTCGATGGGTTTGCATTGTTTTATTACAGAGTTCCCATGGCCACCTTCCGGCTCAATGATAAATGTATGTACTAGGTATACGGGTTGATACTTCGATACTTCAAAAACTAGAAAATGCATACCTACTGCGATAAAAACATAGGAATAGAATAAAAGACAGCCCTTTATTTTGATACCCATTCGAGGGTCTTGAAAAAAACAAACCCTCCGCACATAAATTCCACCATTTCGATTTTTCAAGATTTGTATGTACTTTGTGACACTCGCGTCATCAAGATAAATCGAATGATGTATCATTTATCAAAATCGATGGAGCCGTTCATTAGTTACAAGTAGCACAGGAAAGACAAACATACTTACAGGTCAAAACATTATAGGTACATAATCCTCATTAAAAAAGAGATGGAAGATTTCATCAAAGAAGTTCGACTTATGTGATTTAATCTTCAAACCAGTGATAAAGATTCCGTGTTTCCAGCGATGATAGGACTAGGTAACTGTAGGTTCATTTAATTTTTATTGCGATAAAATAAACTCAGCGGCAGTAAAGGTGGCCCAGATGGTGATCGCAAGATTTTACACAAACTGAGCTTTAAGGGGTGTTTTGATGAGGATATAATATAAGAGACCTCTTTTGTTTATTTAAGATGATATTTAGGGAACAACGTAAGTCCTTAACGTCTTTTCTTAATAATGTGTGTCATAATGGAACTAACTCTAACTCTGGTACCAATTGGTCACCACATAAAGTCCCTTGACACCTCTTGAGCACAAACCTGAGGGTCATACACGGTAATTTATTAAATGCAGCCACCAAACATTGAGTTAGACCCTGACTGTTTAACAGTAGTGCCTGAGCAATTTGAGTAGCCATAAGTGGCATCTTGTAACATGTTTTGTAATCGAAGTAGACCAACAATCAATAAAAACCCTTAAAATACATCCCTACAAACCTAACATCGAAAAACTCATGTTTAACTTAACTCTTGGATTGACTTAAAACTCCATACTGGCACACGTTCTTAAGAGCTCGATGCACTTCGCCGAAACTCGATTTATCGATCAAACTGTTTGTAAGAACAGACGGTAAGACTTAAGTTCTTCCCTAAATATCCACTTAATTGAGCAAAAGGGGTCGCTCATATCCTATCCTCATCAAGACATCCCCTACTTAGGTAATGCTTAGTTTGTGTAAAATCTTGCAATCAGCATCGGCGCCATCTCGGCCGCTGATGGTATTTGTATGAAGAGGTGAAAAGAGGAGAAAATAATTTTTATTTTGCCGTGTAACTTTTTGGTAATCTCACTAAAATCACTAAAATATTTCCTTCCGAACCTGTCGTCAACGAAGGTACCCTAGGTCCATAGAAAAAAGGTACGACACCCACAACAAGTCAACCAAGACTTCATCCGAGAATAACGTTGTTTTAATTCAAGGTCGCGTTTCTTGACGTTCAAATCCAAGAATGACATTTTTAAATCAAGAAAAAACGTTGTCTTAAAGCAAGTTCGTCTTTCTTGATAGATGCTTAATCTTCACACACATCTGCAAGCATAGATTATTATTGCCATTTCAAAAACAAAAAACACCTACTTTTGAGGGATACGTATGTAATGTAACAAGTGGCTGTTATATTCACAGACACAAGGAAGATTGGCTACACAAGCCACATGCGAGCACACGAGCGAGTTCATAGCTCATGAAACGGTTGCCGTGACCGGAATCGGTCGGACCACTTACATGTTCACAGAATTTATGCTTCGGGTTGCGTGACCCTCTAGTAGTTTAATTGAAAGCCAAATATAAAAACATCGCCATGTTGCGGAAATTCTATGAAACTATTTTCTTCAACTTGCAACACTTTCTTTAAAAAGTATTTAATGTCATTTGTCGATTGCTGTCAAAGTGGGGCGACTCTTATGCATGGATATTTCTTGTGTTTTGTGAGTGAAAATGCCGAAAACTATTAACAGTGGCGTATGAAAAGTAATTCACAATCTATCGATATATTTGTGCTGTGCCTGAAGTAATTATAAATTCTTTTTTTTTTGTATGTACGCACGTATGTATTTTAATACCAATAAATTCGAAACGACCGTCAGAATTAGTAAGCGACCACCAAATTTTGTTTGGATAATTGATCACCAAACTTCTTTTTATGTTTTGTGTACTTTCGTTTATGTTTTAAGTATTTTTTGTTGTTCTTACTGATTTCGGATACCTATATAAAACAGCTATATATTTTAGTTGCTCTTAATATAACGAAAACTCTAGGTTAGGTCTCGTTCGTGTCTTGCTTGGGAAAATTTTGTATGGACCGTGACCCTTCTCCTTTCCTGTGATGTGACCCGGCCTTTTCTTTCTGTCATTCATTCACCGGCGCTTGCGAAAGTTGCGAATTGCGGCATGCGCAGACATATTTCCCTGCTTTATTTTAAGTCTGTTTCCCTTGGCGTGCGTATGCATCAGTAAAGAGTGTGGTGTTGTGTCCGTAAGATACCTACTGTTAGCGTTGCAGTGCTAAATTTTGATTGAACTGTTCAGCTTCAATTGGATAGCGTATTATACCATCGCGCGTCGTTATATCAGATCAAAAGTAAGTACCTAATAATTTACATAGGCGGTCTTTCACCGGAAAAATATAATTTAAATGTTTAGATCGCAGCAGACGACTCGGCTAGGAGAATTTGGGTAGAGTTGAGTAAAAGCAGTTTTAGTACAGGGTTATACACATAATCTATGGTAACCGTAAGTGGGTGATTGTACTCATCAATATGAACTAATTTTACTATTTCGGCAACTCTGAAATCGCAAAATAAATATGGCTCTCATATACATTTTGAGGTGGCGCAATTTTTTTTTTGTATGGGACAATTGTTTTTACGCGATTTTGTGGTTGGCCCCATAGTAAAAGTTGTTCATATTGATCAGGACATTAACCCCCCTTCGGCTTAGCATAGGTTATGCGTATAACCATGTAACAGATGTTTGATGAAATGATGTTTCATCCCACCACTTCCCATGAGGCAAATGACCTGTATGACCTCAGCAGCTGCTGAAGTAGTGTAGTAGATAGTAGTTATTGTAATAATAATTTAATTCATAGTTCATTATCATCATACTGTAGTCCGCTTCATTATCAACCATCGTCAGCGTCGTCGTAATATCATATTCATCACTCTCTCACAATGTACCTAAACTGTTTCTCTTTCTTAACCTGTTGCCTATTTGTCTTTCACGATTTCTGATTCATGCACTCTAGCATTACACACATGTTCATATTTTATGTGTATTGCAGAAAAACAAGAAGACAAAATCGTTCTTAAAAAAAAATACAGAACCTTGGGATCAAGTAATAGATTATTGGTTATCAACCTATCCTCTCAGGGAGCAATCTACGAAAGAAAGTGTGGCGGAATTTGTAGCGTAATGGAACATTCTTAATGACCCAAGGGGTGAGGTATTGGTAAGTAATTCATTAATTAAATACTATACAGGGTTATGCGCATAACCCACACAAAGACGAAAGGAGGTCATTGTAATTATCAACTTTTATTATGGGGCCCATCCCGGAGTCGTGAAAAAAACAGCTGTCCCATACAACGACGACCCGAATGGCCGAGTCGGCAGTGACTCTGCCTACGAAGCCAAGGGTCCCGGGTTCGAGTCCCGGTGGGGGCAAATATATGTTTGATGAGAACGGATGTTTGTACCCTAGTCATGGTTGTTTATCTATCTAAGTATAATATTTATCTATACAAGTATGTGTATCGTTGTCTAGTACCCAAGAAACAGGGAATCCTAGTTTGGGGCTAGATCAATGTGTGTAAATAGTGTCCAAGGTATTATTATTATTATTATTATTACAAAAATATCATATAGCCTCGGTAAAATGTGTGGGAAAGTATTTTTATTTTGCAATTTTAGGGTTGCCGGTACCGTAAACGTTTTTCATATTGATGAGTCCAATGATGCCCTTTTAGCTTAGTATTTGGTTATGCATATAACCGTGTGTTATCTTAGTAAAGTACATAATAACATTGCTTGTCTAATTTTAGTGCACTTCGTAATAGTTCGTCTTTATAACTGTTTATTGTCTCAGATCAACCTGGATTTTGAAAAAAAGTATAAGAAAAAGTCTATGAATTTTTATACTAAATGGCATTAATTTATAAATACCATAATAAGCATAAAATTTGAAATTTCTCGAGCAGCCCGATGATGGTGGGTGACATAATAGCATGGTGAGTCACAGTCATAGCATAGCCTTTTTGGTGGGTTAGATATATTATGTTGTTAAATCTCAGACTTGAACTGGTAATTTACTATTACTTTTAATAAAATACTATTACTAGGTATTAGATTATTTGCTATAACTTTTGGGATTATAAAAGTTTTGTTTTGCAGACAAAAAAGTGCCCGACAAATTAAGCTGCTTTGTCACTTAATTCTTCCAAGAGGAAGACTGAATAAAAGAAAAAAAATTTCAACATTGGAATGCATAGAAATTTTCGTTGTTGCTGTTGATGTAAGTGTTAATTTTTAAATAAGTTTCTACCTCATCCATAAGGAGATTTTGAGGCATAATGCAGGTTGAACGAGAGTAGTAGCATTCGGAGTAAATGTTTAAAAATGAACCAACACAAGCCCAGAGCTTCTGTCTACTACTGAGCTTCTTAAGGTATGTTTTGGAAACCACAGCTTCATGTCGCCGAGCGCGACTGCACGTGCGAGGCAGAGACGGAGCGCAGTCATGACGCGAGTGAGCGCGACAGCGTACCTAGATGACAGCATGGGAATTGCAGTCGCGTCGGGCTTCATGAAGCGACTGCCATTCCCAAGCTGTCATGTAGACGCTGTCACGCTCACTCGCGTCATAATTGCGCTCTCGGTCTCGGCCTCGCACCTGAAGTCGCGCTCGGCGACACGAAGCTGGCGTTTCGAAAACATACCCTTACTTTTTTCCTAAAGCAGTCAGGTTTTTTTTAAATAATTTAGTATATTATTACCTATAGGAAGCTACGCTTGTATTGTTTCATTTTTAAACGCTTACTCATAGTTGCGACTACTCTCGTTCAGTCTGGTTATGTTCATTTCAATAAAAAAAAAAATCTTGTTTCAGAAAATCGGAGATATTGATACAAAATTTAAGATTTACAAACAAAGTCACGAGGTGTAAAGCAAACATTACAACCGTACCTGATTAGCTGTGGTTCTAATGGAGATGAGGACACGCGTAAATATTATTTGGTCATCGACAAAGTTAAATACAGTTACTTACTGGTGCAAAGGTGCGTTTACGGATTCGAAACAAAATATGACAAGGTAGTGCCATACATTACAGATATATTACATAAAGCTAAAGTTTAGCTGTGGTTGTAGGTACTTAGCAGAATATAAGCCCCGAAGAATGCGCTTGACAGTTCCATACATTCGACGGATCTTTGATGGCCCTTGTTACTGAATGCATAACGTTCATGACACTGTTGGACGCCTTGACGTTACGCGTATACCATTCTGCGGGGCTAAAACTATTATCTAATAAAACGCAAACATGTTGAGGTGTCCTAAGTGTGTAATGCATATGAACAATTTCAATCATGTTTGTTCTTTTGCGTTACGCTCATAATATTAGTGATTATTTAGATACTTAGTGGGAGAATTCATTCCGGATAATGATCCAATTTGGTGCCTTTATTTGACATTACTAGAATAACAGAAATGTTAACATTGCAGACGTTTACATCAGAGTTACTAGACTTCTTAAAGAACTTACTTGAAAGTTATATGGAAAGTTTATTTGAAACATTCAATTGCTCTTTAAAACCGAAACATCACTTAATTCTTCATTATCTAGGAATAATTTAAAAGCTGGGGTCTCCTATACTAGCAAGTGCATTCAAATTCGAAGCAAAACATAGGGAATAAAAAAAAACACAATAATGGCTAATCGTAAAAACTTGCCACTGACACTTGCTACTAGATAGACATCAATTGACAAATTCCAAAGATTGCGTAATGGACTTATAAATCGCATAAATAATGGTAAAAAAATAAAACATGACGATAACTCTTCGAACTTTACGATATAGATGTTTTTGATTATGTTGACATTAATAG
The DNA here is from genome assembly GCA_949825045.1 of Argyresthia goedartella. Classification (NCBI taxonomy): domain Eukaryota; kingdom Metazoa; phylum Arthropoda; class Insecta; order Lepidoptera; family Argyresthiidae; genus Argyresthia; species Argyresthia goedartella. Next base: position 19,577,243 of record OX463828.1, read on the forward strand.
TTACAACTATTCTAAAATGAATGTTGTTTTGGGTAAGTTTGAAGAAGATATGCCCGTTTTTTACAAAATCAAACTCGTGTTGATTAATAAATATAGCAAAAAAGTTGTTTTATTATGTACAATTTTAAAAAGCTGAGTTATTCTTTACAATACATGGCTAATGTTGTAGATGAAACGGATGTTGTAGAAGTCATTTCATTGCATGATTGTTGTTGTTTGACGCCAAATATGATTTATCAAGGGTGTCAAACTATGTATGTTGATTTAAAATGTTAATTACTGCATGGGCTCAACGCAAAAGTTGAAACAAAATGTACAGTCAGACTCAGATATATGTGCGCAAGCTACTCAAATAGATCTACACATCCTAACCAACCAGAAATATCTACACAAACAACGTGTCACAATTATGTAAACACCCTCTGTGTTAACATGGATGTGGACATAATGTTGACACTTTGGCTGATGTGTAGATATTTCTGACTGTATAAGATTTGTAGATCTACTTGATAAGCTTGCATGCTCACATATATCTGATGCTGACTGTATAATGCAAAGATTTTACTTAAGCTAATTATTGTGATTTATTTCTATATTCCAATTTAAAATGTTAATATAGTGACCTAATATTAATAATGGAAACGTTTGTATCTTGAAAATGTTGCAATTAAGTGCCTGAATTTATTACTGTATGATGATGATGACATGTAGTTGCCACATACAGGGTGTGATAGAAAGGTGTAGTCTTATTTTAGGGGGCTGCTGGTCAGGGACATCATTCTGAACAACTTTTACTATGAAACCGATTTCATCAGAGCAATTTTATTTTTCACATCTCCATATCTGGTCCCAGCGATCAGCTGATTTGTATGGAGAAGTGAAAAATAAAGATGCTCTGATCAAATTGATTTCCTAATGAAAGTTTTTCAGAATGATGTCCATAACAATCGCTACCCTAAAATATGACTACACCTTTCTGTTACACCCATAAATATCACGATTTGTGTGGAAAGGCACTCCTTTCCACACAAATCGTGGACAAAATGTAATGTGATTTTTGAGTGTTAGTATATGTGCAATTATATTTACCTGAATAAATGTGCAATAAAATACTCCTTACTTTAATTTCAGATACTGCCTCAACCAAGACCAGATTTAATAGAAGTTGGAATTGGAGTGACTAACTTAAGGTTATGGATTTTTAAGTTAAAAATGACATTTGCTTAGCTCATGTATTTAAGATTTAAATTGGGTTTTTTTTTTACAGACTTATGTACAGTCAGCATCGGAACTAGATGAGCACGCAAGCTACAAATAGATATACACATCATAAACAACCAAAAACAGACAGTGTAGATCTATTTGAGTAGCTTACGTACTCATATGTATATATCTGATGCTGATTGTTCTTAATTTTGAAAATCCCTAGGTGTCAATACGCCGGCGCTCGTGTAAAAGCAATCGTCAAACTTTGCATTAGTATCGTGTGATACAAATGTAAAGGGGACCACGAACAGCTGCGGCGGTGTCGCTCCTATTGCGGCGCCGCCGCGTGGAAAGGTCCTATCAAAAGGGCCCATAAAATATTCTTGTATTGACACTTTCTAATTTTCAAATTAAGTAAATTAATATGTTCATGCTAATAAAAGCATTCTCAAATAAAATCTCGATAAATACTTGAGCAAAGATAATGTCATTTTAAACTGAGATATCTAAAAAAATTCATTTAAGATAAATCTGGTCTTGGTATTAAACTCCTAATTACTTACACCAAGAAGATAAATTGAATTGTCTAAAGAAACTATTCTCTCGAGTCGAAACAGTAAATTATTTTACCATAAGAAAATAAAGACTTGCTTTAAGCTTACTATATTCTTTAGAGAATGCATAGATATTGACTCGAGAACAATCTGGTCTAAGTATTTAACTCCTTATTACTTAACCAAAAAATAATTTGAATTGACTAAAGAAACAATTATCTCGAGTCAAAACAGTAAATTACTTTACCATAAGAAAATAAAAACTTGCTTAATATATTCTTTAAAGAATACATAGATATTATTGACTCGAGAACAATATAAATTTAGTTTGAAATTTCCGTTTTGTCACATAAAGAATACTTATATCAACCCAAGAAAATAAATTGAATTGACTAAAGAAACAATTCTCTTGAGTCGAAATAGTAAATTATTTAACTTAAGAAAATAATTACTTCCGTTTTAGAATAAGTCATTTTCAATGGATAAATCTGCAAATCTTCTCCTAAGATAAATCTGGTCTCTGTGTGAAACTTTCAGTTACTCACTTTAAGAAATTAATCGACTTACCCTAAGATATTACTGTCTCGAAGCAAAATAGCACATTTAACCATAACGAATTTAGGACTCGCAACAAGCTAATTGTTTTCTTCACAGAATGCATAGAAATTATTTAGCCAAGATAAATCTGGTTTTAGCATGAAATTACCAATTTCTCAAATGAAGATTATCAATATTATTACCTTAAAATCTGCATTCTCAATTCAAATGCAAATATTCTCTTTACCTAAAATAAAAATAAACTTGATGCGAGGTACATTTGTTCTTAGTTTTAAAGCACCTCTATTTCAACCAAGAATGCATAAAACTTCAAAGAAAACATTGGATTCTTTGTATGAACCGACGATATTTTGGCTAAAGAATATGGCTTTATTAACCTAAAACAAAAGTTTCTTGCACTAACTATTTCATATTTTCTATTTAAGGCGTACTTTTCTTTGAAAAAAGACAAACAAATTTTGTTATAAAATTATTTACTATTCATTGAAGACCGCTCCGCCTTAAACTGAAACTAAAAAATGCTACCGTCAAGTACTTAGTTGGACTCTTATCAAGAAAATAAGATATCTTGAAACCTAAGAATTTCGTACGTCTTGCATTAACATGTCAGTTATTTCTTCTATTGAGAATATTTATTCTTCAGTTGAGTTAAGTAATTGTTAGGCCAAGAATTAGATCCAAAACAATAAAATGCTCAATTCAACCATATATTGTTTCCCCCATATATGAAACTACATTATTCTTGACCAATAAATATATACTTGGCTTAAGACTTTTTTTCTTTCCGTGTACTCGAACAACCAACGCTTCCAGAAATCTTGAGTAAACTGCTGCAACATCTGGTACCGCGACAGCTAATTTCACTCCCTCGTAGGGGTGCTCGTGCAGCGCCTTAAGTGGCTGTCCTATCAAAAAATACCCTGGAGTCAGAGCCTCCAGGTCATTTGGTTCTGAGCTGAGCGAACACAATGGCCGCGAGTTAAGAAGAGCTTCGATCTTACAAAACAACATCGCGAGTTCCTCAAAAGACAGCGCGGTCTGACCTACTATAGGCCCCAAATGCATCTTAGCTGACTTAACTACGGCTTCAAAAATCCCACCCCAGTGGGGGCAACCAGGAGCACGAAGGTCCACTATATACCCCGACGGGAGAGGGCTGTTCCAATATCCACCTTTATTATGAAGATCTAGTTAACTTTTTGAACGTAAAATTCAAACTTTTTGAATTTAAAATTCAAAAAGTTAACTAGATCTTCATAATTATTTATAGCACACATATTAAATTTAAAAGGTTACATTAAGACAAAGCATATGTACAAAGGTGAGCCTATCTCTTAAGAGAGATTTCTCCAGCAAACCAAGGCAAGAAAGGGAAATGTAGCATGAAAGGGTAGGCAGTGCACAATGTATAATATCTAATCTAAAACATATAAGTACCTAATGAAATATATAAAATAAAATAAAATAAAAAACCTTTGTACCAGACTACTAAATAACATATATTTCTTGGGGAAAGTTGTTCATAGTTATGGGTACTAGCATTTTCCAAAATATGGTCAGCTAATTAAATGTCACCCTGAATAATAATAATATACATACTATAACTATCACGAAAGGAGAGAGAAGTGCTCTTTTAACCGGTTTTTGAAAAAGACAATAGTAGGACTCTCTTATCGTGCAAGGAAGTGTTCCACAGTCGGACCGCCTGCGGATAATGCGGATTTTTCAATATATTGTAAATTAAAAGAGAAATATGAGTGTCTCGGCGACGACTAATCGGAAACCAGACCGACTCTTTGCGATATCGAGAAATATGGGTGAATTTGCGCAGCCCGAAGATAAACCGAATCCCGAGATTCTGAAGTCGTTCGAGTTAGTTCAGTAGATCTTCGATCGCGCTCGCCCAACATCGGCGTAGTCGATCAGCGGCAGTAGAAGGGACTGAGCAAGGGTGATTTTGGTCTGCCGTGGGAAGCAGTCTCCTGAGGGTGAAAAGACTCAAAGACCCGTCTGCTGACCTCGCTGACATGTGGAGACCAAGACAGCTGGCTGTAATATGCCCCAAAGATTAGTAAACTCGTTATTTTCGCCATATTTTTTTGCAAACCTTCCCGTAGAATGTATTGCCAAACAATTTGCTTTGTGGCTTTAAAGCTTTGAGTAATTGAAAGGCGTTTATGGATGCCTTTTCGAAATCAGATATTATCACTTTTGAGCATCGATAGTCTGTGCTTTTGAGTCAAGACTAATGGACTAGTTTTTGTTGTTTAAAGAGGTACGTTTAAGCAGTTCCAAAAAAAAACATTAAACGAGTGCCCGCATTTTCCGGACAACAGTCCAAACACAAGAGGCAATATTTGATTTGCCCTATTTTCCTGACCAACCATGCCATGTTCAGTATATAACTGATATAAATCTTTTAACCAGCATCTAAATCTGCCATTCCATCTATGAGCCATACCTCAGAATCAACAACAATTTTATATTTTCTTCTGAGCCATAAATAATCAGAATGATCCCGTTGTAATTATAGTGTGCAATCAAAAATGGTTTTGCCATAAATTTTCTGATACTCGTCCGGAATTTCCAAATGATCCATGATTGATACCTTTTCAACGCATTTACTTATTGTTTCGGTACCTAGGCAGTGGTAGAGCCATCATGATGTGGTGCCGTGTGCGTGTGCGTCACTGAGGTAGGTATATGAGTGGGCTGGTAGAAATTTCTGGTCAATTTGTTCGTATCTGTATTCTGTACAGAAACTTGACAGTTCTCGTCCAAATGAGCTGCTGGGATGGGCATTGAAATCGCCCATGATCAGGCCATTACAGTTACAGTTCTCTATTATACCGTGGACTTTTCCGAGACATTCAGCGTACTCATCGAAATTATCCGTTTTGCAGGGGGGTAAATAAACACAGTTCGTTATTGCGGGGTGTGACTTCTATTGCTACTAATCTTGGTGTGTCGGTTTGTATGTTAGCGCAGAATTTTAGCGATTTCTTGTACTACAGTATTGCCGCGCCTCCGTACGGTCTTCCCACAAGAATAGCACATGAGGTGTCCACCGCTGAGGTCGCTAAAATGAGGAAGTCAGAGTCAATGCTGTCTAGAATTTGTAAGTCGCTAGGTAACAGCCATGTTTCTTGGAGGAGGACAATATCGTTTGTATTACAAAGCTTGATTGAAATGAACTTCATGTTGCTCCGAAGAGATTTGCAGTTGACGCTTACTATAGACAGCTCTTCCATTATGATTTTAGAGTAGTTTCTTTTTAATTTAGAATCCTTGAGATATCATTTCTAATACAAGGTGTTTTTTTTCCCTAATCAATAAGCCATGGCCGCCCTATCGAAACAATCAAAATTTATTGAAGGTAAAATAAAAAAATAGTTTTTGTCTATTCTAGCTATTTCTACCCTTCCGGACCCACGGCACAACTAGTCCGCGCAACTGGTTGTGCCGTGAGTACTTTTAATTCCCTTCGGCATTACTAAGTTCCCCACGACTCAACCCAGACCCCGGTACAACAACATGCTGATCTAGTTATCAACATGCTTATCCTTTCAAATATTGTGCATATATCCGTTCCCCGACCCTGAAAATACCCCTCTATCCACTAAAATCCATTGAAAAGATACATTGATGGATCTTTTGGCACTCTGTATGTCCGTGATCCCTTTTGAATATTAAGAATTAACCTCCTGCATGTCTGTTGCCCTGGAGGACGTGTTATGGAGGGTGAAGAGAGGGTGTACCATGGGCAGTATTCTGTGGAATTAATGGACCGCTTCGTTGTTCCACGGGACAGTGTGTCTAGTAACATTCATATTATTTTGGGGGATCGAGGTTTAAAATCTATTAAACAATGAGTGACACATTCAATCTTCTTTTATCAAATACTTACAACTTCCCTGGCTGTTTTACGATCTAACCATCCAGTACTATCCCTGATTTATCATCCAGCCAGGGAAGTTGGAAGCCCTTCCACTTTTAATCAAAGTTTGGCAACCGGTTACAAAAGAAGATTTTTTTCGCTGTTGGGTAACTGGTTGTGAAAGAAAAATTTTTATTTTACTTTCGTAGATTGCATTATTTCCATTTTTGTAACCCACAGACAGACTCTCATTCTCTTTATGTAACTTTAGTAACAAAAGTGGAAGGACGGGCAGAAGTAAAGTCCGAACTGCGTAATTATGAGTATTGCCTCAGATGGGATGGCAGAGGCATGACTTCATATGAAAGTGGAAAAATAATTCTTCTTTCACAACCAGTTACGAACCGGTTACCAAACTTTGGTTACGAAAGTGGAAGTCGGAATTGGAAAAAATCCACTGCAAAATCCATAAAAGTAGCAGGGCAACAGACAGGACGTTAATTCTTAATATTTAAGGGGGTCACGGACATAAAGTGCAAAAAGATTAATCAATGGATCTTTATATGTATTTCAGTGGATCGAGGATTAAAGTGGACCTACGTGTGCAAAAAGATCCATCAATGGATCTTTTCAATAGATTTTAGTGGATCGAGGGGAAAATACCTATGTTGCCTAGAGGCACAGAACCTACTTCTACCACCTACTAGTGAAACTTAACCCTTTAGCAGTGCACGACCGTTTACCGCGTAATTTACTCGAAATAAACCAAAATCAGATTCAGTTTTCGTCAGTCGGGTCATTTATTTTTTTCACAACGGATCAACCGGCAGTTTGAGGTTTTGTCAGTTGAGCCATGGCAGGCCTGTGTCACTCCGCGTGTAGGTATTAAAAACATACCTACAGGCGGCGGCCACTGCGCAGTGGCTAATCTAGTAGGTTGCCGCAAGCGAAAGAAGACACACGCGCGCGCGCTATTTGTTCGACCACTTCTCGATAATTGTAAGATGGACTCAAAACGAAAAAAAGCAAAGAAATACTGTACATAAATAATGTACACATACATAACATCTATTATTCTATTGTCTATTTAAGTATAATGAACAAAATGTGTTTAATTTATTACTTCATTAAATTAAATGTTTGTCAATAATCGTATAGCATATGTACAATTATGCAGCTAGCTCTTAGACTACATGAACGTACTCGACGCTGCCTACTGCGCGTTGCCCGCCACACACAAGTAGGAGTAAACGCTCGTGCTGTGCGCTCGATGGCGTAAGTAGTTTCTCGAAGTAAGCAACCCTAGTTCGCGGCTCTTTCAATACGTGTAACCACGTACAACTTATTATGAACCGTAGTCCAGTGAATTAAGGCACATATTCCCTTAAAAAAAAATTGGTAGGTATGTAAATGAACACTTGCTCGACTGGAACGCGAGCTAAATTAAATCATATTGTTTATCAGATTAAGTACATATTTCTTTGAAAACCATTGCGTAGTAAAGCTTCTGTAACGCGTTACTAGTTATTATTCTGTGGCCATGGGAACATTTTTTTTTCCCAACGGACTAATCAGTTGTTCCGAAGGGAATTAAAAGTACTCACGGCACAACCAGTTGAGTGGAGTAGCTTTGTGCCGTGGGTCCGGAAGGATTTCTACGTGTTAATAGGTGCTGATTACAAAAAATATCTCTCTTATAAGTTAGTTTCTTTAGAGAGATAACCACGACTTATTTATACGCGATACCGTACTATGCTTCGGAAATATAAACCTAGGTTTTTTTTTGTATTTTTACAAATTTTGTCAAATTTAAATCTAGGTTTTACAAAAAACTTCAGACCTCTGCGATTATTTTTCAACGAGATATCGGCGATAACCTGTTTTTCACCGTTTCAATGGCGCGGCCATGGCGATTCACTCTTGCAGATCCTGCAACATAAACCTAGGATTTTATTAGTATTTTTATAAATTTGGTCAACTTCAAATTTGGTCAAGTTTTTCAAAAAACTTTATACCTCTGCGATGCTTCTTCAGAGAGATATCGGCGATAACGTGTTTTTCACCGTTTCAATGGCGCGGCCATGAGGTTTTAGTCTTACGACTCCTGAAATAAAACCTAGGATTTTTTGTTGTATTTTTACACCATTTGACAAATGTGGGTTTTACAAAAAACTTCATCTCTGCGATGCTTTTTCAGCGAGATCTCGCCTATCATGTATATTTCACCGTTTCGATGGCGCGACCGGCCATGGTGGTTTTTGTCTCACAGATCCTAAAATATAAACCTAGGATTTTTTCTAGTTTTACAATTTTTTTACAAATTCAATCCGTTATTTGCTTAACTTTCAGGTCTCTGCAACGCCTTGTTTTAAAGATCTCCGTGGCCGCGCGGTTCTCCGCGTTTCAATCTTGGCAGTTCTTTTAAAAAAAATAACGCCGTGGCCGTGCCATCGAAACGCACACGTCCAGGGATACGGCAGGTGATGCCTCTATCCACAGATATGACTGGTGGAGCGTCTCTCTCTATCCGGGCGATTCGTAAGGGCCTAACCGCCCCATCGCTATCGTGCACCGTTTAGTGTCAGCGTGGACTTTGTCCGGCAGCTTATAGCTGTTATTATATATTAGATGTTATAGCAGTCACATAATAGTAGTTTATGTGACTGCTACATAATAGAGGGCATTAATACTCGAGAGTGGGTTTTGATAATAATATCACTCGAGAGTTTTAATGCCTAATTATGAACAGTTACATACATATGTTTATCTACACACATCATATCTCTTTGATGTGTTCAGGAACCGCATGTTTGACCGGCATTGTGGCTCTGCAGTTGTTTAGCTTGTTCTGTAGTACCAACTTCACAGACAAACTAGGGTCGTAAATTTGAATGTCATAATATGTAGATTTTTTTTTTACATAAGAAATGAGTTTTTGCCAAATAGTTTAACATAATGCTGATCGTAACGTGCGGTTTTTTTACGCAGTAAAGAGGGTTTATGATACGTGTGTAGTTAAACTACTATTACCTACACATGTATCATAAACCCTCTCTCTCAAACTCATTTCTTATCTGAATATTTATACATTATGACTATAATGTAACATTTCGACATATAATGACATTCAAAATTCGTACGCCGCCGCCCGCCCGCGTGCCGCCACTAATTTGTCTGAGAAGTTGGTACTACTGAACAAGCTAAACAAGTGCAGAGCAATGATTAGTGCTACAATGCCGGTCGAACATGCGGTTCCTGAACATATCTAGGAGTGCTTATGTGTGTAGATAAACTACTGTAGATAATTAGACGTTAAAACTCTCACGTGATATTATTAATATTATTATGAAACTAGCCAGTTTTAATGCCCTTCATTATGCATCAGTCACATAAACTTCTATTTACCATCGATATTGGTAAGTATGAATAATAGAAGGTCAGTATGCATAATAACCGAATCATTATCTTGACCGTAGCACTACAGTATTCTGTTTACGATAATGAAGAGTGACTTAAAAATATGAAATTCAAAATGTATGAGACAGACAACCGTTTATTGTCTTTCTTAAAAACTAAAAGTTAAACCTACTTAAATCGCCACAACACTGGGGCCCTATTCTGCTATAGAAAACTCATAGCGATTGCCAAATACGGCATTTTGCGCCCTACGCAGCAATAGATCTATAGATATGCCATCGCTGTGCGATTCCCGTAAGAGAATTGAGCCCCTGATCCCTTATAATTTAAATTAACGCCATAACACGAGTTATGCCAAGTAGGACAGAGTTAAATGAGAAAATACCATTTCAATCATAGACTTCGTATTTACACCCATAATAATGAGAAACCAATTTGTTATTTAAGTTTATAACATAGCGAAATGTTACTTATAATTAATGTTTGACAACTATTGCAATGATTTTGCAACTTATGTCAGAAAATACACAATCCACATGTATTTTGGATACTAAATTGTTGAGTTTTCAATGAATATTGGAAATATTTCATTCAATTAAAACCTGTTTAAAATGGCCAAATGGCTGTCAGAGAAAGTATTTGAAATCACGTTACCGTCAATAATCGATTCTATATTGGAATCTTTACAAGTATTGTAGTAAAAGCGCTAATTTTCAACCCTACAGCGTCAAAAATGTGGAATGATTTTCCCTGATTATGCTCTGATCAAGTGTCAAGGCAAGCGGCAAGCAACAACTAGACAACTTGCTTGGATGTTGATGTTGCAGTGCGGGTTCACCAATTTCCATTCAAATTCGTTTCTCCGCCGCCAACAAATAAGTAAAATTTACAATGTCGATTTCATCTAAGGTATGCTCACGGAAAAAAAACACTCATTGGCTTTCGACACCACTACAATTCAGCAACCGTTTTCCGCATACCTGTTATATTGTTACATATTCTTTTGTTTTAAACACAATGCGACGCACAATCATCGCGAACATGTGTAATCTATATCTAGGTAAATCCTCTTAGTCTAATAAAAAAAAAACGAAATTGTTGAATGCATGGTGCACCGGACTGGCCGATAGCAGCGGGTATATATGCCGCGAAGAGATTATACATTGTGAAGGAAATTAAAAGCTATATATATAAAGCTCTTCCTCATTATTATAACATGTTGATTGTCTGAGTGGTGTACTCTTAGATACGCCAGCCTTACAAGATTGCTGACACTTGTTACTTTCTTTTAACTATTACATCACGAACGTTACAAGCAGACCTGTGAACCACTACATGTAACGTAGTAACGTTAAGAAACTTATTTTACCGCCACCAATGTCTATCAACTTTCTGTGCATACGGTTGTAGAGGTAAACTACGATAACATGGCGCGCCCCTCCACCACTCCATAGGTACGCTGTCACGCTCACTCGCGTCGTGCGTACGCTCGATGTCTCGCCGGCGAGTAGTGGAGGGGCGCCCCAAGTTATCGTAGTTTATCTCTAATATCACGAACTTACAACACAATTTAGCCGAAATAAACACCATTTGAGTTGGCGTTTCGTGACGTGTCCACCATCAGATACGCAGTCATCGTCTATCTATGATATTAACGGCCGGTCCGCGCCGTAGTCAAATAATAAAAATTGGACTCCATACAGGGGCGATAGCTGCTTCCTTCATCGGATGTGAGTAAGCAAACATTTTCGTTGGACTTTATATTCATTTATGTCATTCTTATATGACAAGGGTGAACGAAACGGTATGCACACAAGCAAAAAAACATTGGGGAACTGTACCTGCTAAACTGTTGATATCATCAAATCAACGGTACAGCAACTTAGCAAAACTATCATAAGTGAATGAGTAGTTGGTGCTACTTAGTCGTCGTTGTTCGCGTCGTCAGGCGCCGGTGTGTGCCAAGTGAGCCGCTCCTCATAGAACTGTATGACGACCTGAGGGCAGCGCACGTTGGCTTGCTTGGCGGGCACGAGGTCCGCCTCGTCTGTGCCCTGCCACTTCATCAGGAACATGAGCTCGCCGTGGCTGTCCGTCGCGCCTGTGGAGTTGGGAGTTGCAAACGTCAAACAAATAGGTCAAGTGCGGGTCGGGACCGCACACGAAGTGCTCCGTAACCAACTTAGGAAAACCGTAAGAAAATAATTAAAAAACGACGATAGGGTGCGGCGAAATTTGCGTGATATTTTAATCATGATGATTCGGTAATTCGCACACGCAGGAACAACACGTCTCTTGTATGGGAACCTCCTTTAATTTGTAAAATCTGGAGTATTTCATTATTTGTTGCTGTAGCGGCAGACGGACGGACGGGCAGCGTAGGCTCAGTAATAGGGTCTCTCGTTTAGCACCCTTCGGGTACAGAACCCTACAAAGTATTCTGCATTTCATAAGCCTGTCGACCCAGCTTCCTGCACCATACTGTTGCTTAAAGCCCTTCATTGCGCCACATATTGCGGTCCTGTGCCAGTGCCAACCTCAATAAGTGTTACAATTGGCTTCCACGCAGGTGAGTAAATGGGTGGGCATTAAATAACAATATCCTTCCTTACCACACAGAGTGGTAGAGGCATCAGGCATCAGGCATCAGGCATCAGGCATCAGGCAATGTGGCCGGATATTTTATATTTATTCAGCTGGAAAACTAATGTTCTACCCCGCAACTTAAAATTTTTCGTACACCTTCCATACACTGACGACCCAAATGGCCGAGTCGGCAGTGACCCTTCCTACGAAGCCAAGGGTCCCGGGTTCGAGTCCCGGTGGGGGCAAATATTTGTTTGACGCGAACGGATGTTTGTACCCTTGTCATGGTTGTTTATCTATCTAAGTATAATATTTATCTATATAAGTATGTGTATCGTTGTCTAGTACCCAAGATACAGGGAATCCTAGTTTGGGGCTAGATCAATGTGTGTAAATAGTGTCCAAGATTATTATTATTATTATTATTATTACTTGGCTTTTTATAGAATGTAAACTGTAATACTACATGGCACAAGGTTTAAAGCCGCCATACATTAAAAAAAATATTATAAAAGTGATTTACTCCAATATAAAGTCATTTAATTATTTGATTTTTGGGTTAGCGTTTATTGAGTATTTGATTAAGATTCTCACTGAAGGAAAACGATGAAATTTTCTCGAGAATTTAATTGCGAAAAGATCTCTAAATTGTTATTTTTTTCCTGTAATTCTGAAATCCTAACTTTTTTCATAGCGGAATTGCATTCAAAATGTGGATATTATGTATTGGATGAAATTTTCTTGATAGAATTGTATTGCAAAAAGACCTTTAAATAGTTTTATTTTTTCCTGTAATTCGGTTAAGGTGATTTACTCCAATATAAAGTCATCGAAAGATTTGATTTTTGGGTTAAAATTTATTGAGTATTCAATTAAGATTCTCACTGAAGGAAAACGCGTTTGGATGAAATTTTCTCGATAGAATTTAATTGCGAAAAGACCTCTAAATTGTTTTATTTTTTCCTGTAATTTGGTTAAGGAGATTTACTCCAATATAAAGTCATCTAAAGATTTGATCTTTGGATTAACATTTATTGAGTATTTCATTAGCCCCCAGTTTCTGAAAGAGTTGTCAAATGTAACAAGCGATTAATCGATCATTAATTCAAAATAGCGGCATGTGATTGGCTAAAATGCGTTTAACAAGAGTTTAACAAGTTGTCACAGCTAATATTCCTTTCATAAACCGGGCGTAAGATTCTCACCGAAGGAAAACGCGTTCGATTAAATTTTCTCGATAGAATTTAATAGCGAAAATACCTCTTAATTGTTTTATTATTTCCTGTAATTCTGAAATCCTAACATTTTTCATTGCAGAATTGCATTCAAAATGTGGATATTATGTATTGGATGAAATTTTCTCGATAGAATTTAATTGCGAAAAGACCTCTAAATTGTTTTATTTTTCTATAATCCTGAAATCCTAACTTTTTTCATTGCGGAATTGCATTCAAAATGTGGATATTATGTATGGCTAGTATTTAATTTTATGTTTCAAGTATTTTTGTTGTTCTTACATGTTCAACCTAATACAAGGGATAAAGGGGGCTTTGCTTCTCTCACCCCCTTTCACCTTTCACCTAAGCCACCGCAGTATTTTGCCCTGGTATTTGCTATAAAAATCAGTATATTTGCTGTGAAAATCAGTATTATTGATGTGCAATTTAATATTTCACATTATGTATTTGTAAAATCTCCTTGAAAATCTTTTTGTCAAAATAGCGTATTTTGTTTTTAAACAATTTATGTCATTTTCCCCTGATTCCATCCCTCCCACACTGCGGGTGCACACAAACAGCTCCTTTTCACCGACAAGGTATCCCCTTAAGTTCCTTTTAGTATTAGTGTTGGCTCGCGGTACACCCAACAGCCCAGACCTGGCTCCCAGCGACTATTCATTTCTTCTTTTAAAGGGCAATGCAACTTTTGCCACACATCGCTGGCATAGTTTTTTTTTTCTTGTGGCTACAAATGAAACCTAGGCCATATGTTAGAGAACTGTATGAGAAATCAATATCAAAAAGAACTAGGTCTACCAAACACATCCGAACCAATTAAAGAGTGTTTAAAATATTGCTATAATTATTTATCAGGCGTTACGCCATGTGTGATAATAAAAAAAAAAAAACCTTTGTTGGTCTTGGATTAGGAAGAGCTCCGTGTTCTAGTGGGTTTAACACTTGCTTCTCACGCAAGATATGCAAGTTCGAATGCGCAGGTTCGCGTGTTGTAGTAAGAATGCAAAACTTGATGAAACATGGCTAATACTTAATTGGCAGGCGTTGCCAATTCTTCGATTCTTCTTCTTCTTGCTCAACTCGACTGTACAATTTAGAAAAGTAAGCTTACTGGATGAACAACAGTCATTAGCTCCTGTCAACCACTGTATGCCGGTTAAATTCCTTTTGTTCACGGTTGTTGCGTGGAAGTAGTTCCGGGCGGAACTAGTGAGACTTTTAGTCGCAGTAGTTCTGTGAACGGAACGGACTTCCCAGTAGTTCCGTGGAAACATTCCCAGTAGTTCCATGCATTATCGTAGCTATACAGGGTCTAACAGAAAGGTGTAGTCAGTTCCGTTAACGGAACCACTATAAAAATCTCACTAGTTCCGCCTGAAACTACAAACAAACAAACAACTGGGAACAAAGGAGAAATTCTATCTCTTTTGTCAATGGACAATATAACATAACAAAGCGTCACGCATTTTCCATACGGGGTGGCAGAGGCACAACGAATCAATGTAAACCTCTACTATTGAAGAATTGGCAACGCCTGCCAATTAAGTATTAGCAATGTTTCATCAAGTATCTTTGTTCCAATACGGTTAAGAGACCTGATTGTTTTTGCTTTGGATTCCTGGTATTGTTCCTCTAACATATACCTAGGTTTCATTTCTGGCTAAAAGAAAATGTTGAACTATGCCAATAAATTGCATTGGCCTGTGTTTAAGGACCTCCGAGGACGAAGATTTTCCAGCAACAATGAAATTAAGGTGGCGAAAATGAACATTTCGAATTCGAAGGCAGATGGCCAATATTTTTTTATCGGGTCAAAAGCCCTATGCAATAATTGTAAGAAATGTATAGAAGTAGAGAGATTATACAAAAAAAATATTTTTTTACACATTTTCATCAGCTTTTTTAATATCATAGGCTCAAAACATTCTAGCAGCCCCTAAGATGCAAAGATGCATGCAGCAAGTTGTCTAATTTACACCTCTAAAATATAATTAGGATACTAACCAATTATCTTTTCAGGGTCAAGTCCACGGTCGAAGCCCGAAGCCTTCTTCTCGTCTGACTTACTCTTCTTGGCACCTTTCAGGTCGGGCGTCGCTGCCGTTGACTTCCGCTTCTTGACTTCCTTGTTCTCAGGCTTGCCTTTAGCTTCTGCAATATTCCAGCTAAATATTAACAAACTGCAAAACTTAAGCCTCAAGCTTACAAATGTGAAATGCATTGGGTTCCATTATGGGATACTGTGTTATAGGAAACAAAAACCAGTATGTGAGGCAGCTGAGGTAGACTGCCTTTACACGTTTTTTACAGGAGATAAATGTACCAAGTCAAGGTTAGCCTGATCATGATATGGTGAGATTTCAGTATGAAAAATAATTATTTGAACAACATTATGTATTTTAATTTTAAGTATTCAATAAATTCTACATACCTGCTTCCCTTTTCTTTCTTGCATCTTCAAATGTCTGGATGAGGTCAGGGCAGTCCAGGTTCTCCTCCGGTTCCCAAGTGTTGTCCTCATCATTGTATCCTTTCCATTTGAGGTAATATTCCACCTGGAAATATGGGAATTACAGAACATTCCTCATGGACAGCAATAGTATCGGCAAGTAGTTCCAAGATACAATATAAAATACAACTTCAGCACAATTCAGAAAGTTGTTCTCATGGACTTACCTTCCCATTCCTAACTCGTCGGTCCAATACTTTTTCAACAGAAAATTCCTCTTCACCCTCAGGTTCTCCTGGTTTCTTGTCAGCCATAGCTCTGGAATGTGGGAGTAAATTATTACATACATATTCTGTTTCCCAGTAGAGCTCTAATGTGAAATGCCGGTTGGAGTGTAGATAAGGGGGCGCCAAGGAAAAAAAAACTTAGATTTTTTTTTTGCGTTTAGATGAAATGGTCAGAGTGCCGATAAAGGGGCGGAAGCAGCCCCTTATCTAAACCCCAACCCGATATATATCTGTTTTGATCATACAAATAACATTGCAAAAAACCGATGGTCAAGCTGCTACCCCGCAGGACGTGGTTCGTTTCATGCAGTGTATAGTGCAGGCAGTGCAGCACACGTAGGTAGGTAGTATAGGTAGGTACCCCGTGCGACTCGTGTAAAAATAATAAGGCGTTTAAATGTCAAAATTCGCGACTCACTCTTTCAAAAATGTAACATTGACGAAATCAAATGCGCGGTAAACGCGAGTCGCGCGGGGCATGCATGCTACGAGCGCAAGTGGCAGTTGATAATTTGCTAAACAGCCGGCCGGAGCATAGACCAAAACCACATCCACCCAACCTTTAACAACAATAAATCAGACAAATTCTGACTCAAATCTCTTCTTACGTGTGATGTAGAATCAACATTTACCATTCGTATCAATCTGGACCCAATTTTGTGCCAAAATGCTTTCAAGAACTCCAAAATATTTCCGCCATTTTGGGAACTAGTTCGGAATTAGTATAACCTTCGCAAAAGTAAAATTACGATGTAGAGTAACCCAAATACGAAAAATACACAGGCAATATAATCAAATACGTGTAGTGTAACAATTACTTACCGCTACTTCACAAAATTACTGGTAATGACAAAGAAAAACACCGGCGTCACACAAAGCAAGCAAGCTAGCCCTCCAAATTTTGGATTGACCATAGACCTGTAGACATTTTTTTTCGATTCATTTATCCCTTCAGTCAGGGAAAGGCTACAGTGCTAGGCCATACCGCTTCTATACCATAGATATACTTTTTTGGTTTTATTTATTCCTTCAGCCCGTAGACAGAGAATAATTCTTATGCTCGGTCTACGCTTCAGATACCACAGATAATTGGAAAACGTCAAAAAAGAGAGGTTTTTTTTTTTCGAAGGTCAGCTTATAAAGTTTCTCTCGCGAACGCGACACATTAGTGTATGCCACAGAGGTCGCCAATAGGAAGTTATGCTAAAGTTTTTACTGCAATCGATCTTGCTTGACCATATGTAACTTAACCGAATGCACAGAGTTTGGGTAGAGGCCATATACAGGTTGTAACGAAAAGGTGTATTGATATTTTAGGGGTTCGTGTCACTATGAAACCTATTTGATCTGAGCAACTTTCAAATTTACTTTTACAATTCAACACACCAAATATTTGCATGCAACAACCATGCAATTTACAATTCTCTTTCACAACTTAATTCCGCACATTTCATTTGTTTTTAATTTTTATTTATTCTGAGAATAGGTACTTAGCCTAGGTTATTCTCACACTTCCCACCAATATTAAGTTTAGTTTATTTTACTTATTACACTTGCCACCTGGACAAATTAATATTTTAAATCATATTATATCTTCTGGGCCCCAGACTGAAAACCAGAGTCACAGGATTTCCTGTGACATTATGCTGAGTCTGAACCCTTTTGCTGTCGCAGCATGTGCACATGGCAGCGAAACCCCTCACAAATGTTTATGGGTACTAATAGTGGAGTTTTATTGCTGACTTTTATTTTATTTTTAAATAGTACCTACTTCATTCCATGTAATACTTTTATATTCTTGTGTTTGTGCTGATACAGTGAATAAATGCCTATTCTATTCTATTCTTAACTTTAATGTTCACTTCTCCATTCAGTTTGGGCCACGCAATCAGCTGCTTTGTTTGGAGAAGTGAAAACTATAGTTGCTCAGAAAAACTCAATTTCATAGTGAAGGTTGTTCAGAATGCCCATGACAATCCCTTAAATATGATTACACCTTTCTGTTACACCCTCTAGTACACAAACAAAAAATGACTATGCGAGATGACTATGTTAACATCATCGTAAATTGAAATCATGATCATATCATGCTGCATGACGTATTGATCTTATCTCTAAGTCGGTTTGCTGGAAGTTTTGTCTTAAATGTAATTTTCCTTTAAATTTTGTGTGCAATAAAGAAATTATGAAATTATAATCTAATTCGACTAGAGTCGTAAATTAACGGGCCATATTTAATTATAGATCATAATAAAATGATGCAAACGAATTATCGTCACTGCCAAAAAACTGACTATTCTACAAATAAATAATTTGATCAACAAAACAACCACCACCAACAAAATCATAAATTATATCAAAACATGCTAATCTTTCTTACACCCTTCACAATAAATGAGTAGTCCACTTTCAGATCACGCTAAGTTAACTTTTTGTCATTTTTCATATTATGGCGGCAATTTGTCGACCATTCATAATGGAATTCTTGGCATTAATCATACTCTACTAAAAGTTGCTAAGTTTCCTACAAAATCCAGTAAAATATTGAGTATTCTTGCAAAAGCTGCTATCTTAAATGGTTGCTATGTTACCGATAAACTTGCATACGCCTCTATGTTAACAGAATACTCGTACAAACACCGCCATGATTTCAATTTGACGGACTTAATCGCTCGCAGATCTCACTTAAATGCCATGCGTGCTTGGCATTTAATTTCATTAAAATAGATTCACACAAAAATACTTTTAAAAAACGATGGATCTGCAAGAACAGATGGTTGTTAAATCTCCCAGTAGAAGAGGACGTAAAAAGTTGGACATGGAAGCGAAAAATATAAAAATCAAAACGGTAACTACACGTTGCAATTTTATTTCTAACTACCTGCATACATTTTTTGAATTTCGTTTCTGTATTTACGTGTTGTTTTATTCTTATTTGCAGATATGGCTATGAGACCTCCAGTCATCCCTTCAAGTGTACACGGAAACTCAAAGTAGGGATATAAGTGTAATGAGCTAACAACGTAAGACTACAGTAAATTCCATCGACATTTTTATGCCACTTCAGATAAAGATAAACAGGACACCTTTTTGTTCAAATATTGTACAGCTCAAACTCCGAAAAAGGAAGTTAAGAAGAAAAAACAAAAATAGTGTACTTCATACCAAAGCACGACACAGCAGCAAACGGAAAACGCCGCACCACATTAAAAAAGTGTGTCAAAAGGCGATAACTACTGTTTTAGGTATATCAAAAGATAGAATACAGAGAATTTGCAAACAGCATTTAATTTCAATGGCAATGCCTACTGAGAGACGAGGAGGCGACAGAAGGTCCGCCAAGTATAGCGAGCGTACTGAGTCTGTAAAATCGTATATAAAAGAGCTCAAGTCACACATTATGTGAGAGCCAGATCTACTGTACAATACCTAAGCAGTAACCTAAATATTAAAAAAATACATGAATCTTATAATGATTCACATGAAGCCAATCTGAAGGTGACATATGAATTTTTCAGACGACCTTTTCTCAAATATTTCAATTTAAGCTTTAAATCACCTGCAACTGATGCCTGCTCAAAGTGCATAGAAAAGAAAGAAGCAATCAGTAATGAAAAAGAACAAAGTAAGAAACATGTAAAAATGGTTCAACTTCGAATCCATAAACTAAAGCCAAATGTTTTGAGATACCCTCCCGCACTCTGAGTAACACAGACGTGTTCTGCAATCCGCTCCACTATTAAAACTAAAGACGCGCCTTTTGCCTTCGTTTGCGGCAAAGAACTGCACCCGTACAAGAAGGTGTGCATTTCAACCCCTGGATTTCCCGTGGAAGAAGAGTAAGAAGCCAATTTGTATAATTATAACAAAATTAAATCGGCGCCGAACAACTAACGCTGATTCTCCACTACTATCCTTGTCCCACTCGTGCGTGACCTATCTACCGCAATCGCTCACTCCAACTGCTACGTGACCACGGCGCTTCGAGGCGCAAGCGCTATACACAGTCCGACAGATCGTGCTATTTTTGAGCGGACCAAGGCTCGGATTCACCATGAGTAAAAACTGTGGCGCATGTGCAGACAAATATACGGCAATGAGCTATTGACCTGCACAGTCTGCAAAAACCACTATGACGTGGCATGTCTGGATTTGAATCCCGAACAGTTCAAATCATTGAAGAAACCTTTCTGAAACAGCTGGTTATGTCCTACATGTAAGTCCAAGATTCCCAAAACAGACAATTCTAACACGCCAGTACGTAATCAAGGAACTGCATCTACCGGATCTGAGAATGTGAACACGCATCGCGGCACCTACAGGCCAATAACAGTGGAAGAAAAAAGTCCTGATCTACTTACAACGGAGCTATCATCGTTAGCACAAGACATAAGAGGTCTAAGAGTCGAGATGACGAGACGAGATAATGTCAGGTCTGCGCAAAACTAAAGGTGTCTACACCTCGGACCTAGGGTTTATTGGAAACTCCAAAAAACTTTATGTCCATGACCATCTAACACCGCTTAATAAGAAATTACTAAAGGACTGTAAAGCCGTATGCAACGAACAAAATTACACTTACGTGTGGGTAAAACACTGTAACATTTACGTCCGTAAAGCTATAAATTGTCCTCAGTTACATATTAGAAGCTCTAAGGATTTTGCCAATATTGTATGATTAGTTATTTATTTGTTGGTTACCAAATCGCTTATGATAACTCCATTGTAACTTACTACTGCACTCTTAGTTCATTGATACACACACAATCACTACTCCTCATACATACACACACACATTCACACACACAAATAACCACCTTATTTCCCTTCCTTTTACACAACCAAGTCAACAAGTACGCCCAACTATTACTAAACTCCGTTATTACTATTGTCTTTGTTCTATCCTTCCTTCTTTCTATTCGATTCTAAACTTACTATTTATTACCAGAACACTCGTGGACTAAGATCTAAATTACACCACCTTTATCGTAACATTTTGAGCGAAGACTATGATATCATTTCCATTACTGAAACCTGGCTGATCGAGAGCATTTTAGACACAGAGATATGCGACAGTAGATATGACGTTTTCAGACTGGATAGAGACCGCAGTCTCCGTGGTAAGCGGGACGGTGGTGGCGTTATGGTCTTGATCCGTCGCACGCTGGAGGCAAGAGCTCGCCCCGAGTGGTCGCAGGCTGGCATAGAATGTCTCTGGGTCACTTTTCCGGCCAACGGACTGCGAATGCACTCCGGTAATGTTGATCCCTCAGCGACAAAATATGACCTACACCTGTGTACTATATATGCTCCACCCGACACGCGTTCTTCTAAGACATTAGCAAATGATTTACGTCACATCGACTCGCTTTTAATTAGGGCTCTCTCAGAACCTCCCAACGCACACTTCATAATAACAGGTGACTTTAATATGCCTAATATTTCGTGGTGCCCCGACGGCCACACCACGCAACTTCACCAAGGGTCAGTGGAGATTCAGGCTGCAAGTGCCAGTATATTGGAAACCTTTTCTGCATGGAATCTGCAACAATTAAACTTTTTCAAAAATTCTAGTGACAACATTTTAGATCTCATTGTATCAAATTTTGCAGCGGATGTCAGAATGTCACTACATCCACTAAGCAAAATTGACAAATTCCACCCACCACTCGAAATCACTACAAAGGATATATTTGCAGCACCATTGGAAGAATCAAAACAAACTAAATATAGGTTTCGTAAGGGTAATTATGAGGAATTAAATAAGATACTCTCGGGGACTGACTGGGATAAACTCATTTGCGCACCAGACTTGGACAATGCAATATTAACTTTTTACGACATTCTTAATGACAATATAACTAAATGTATACCTCTGGACACCCGTCGTAAAAAGTGTAGCTATCCAGTTTGGTAAAGCACACCACTGATCAAAATTATACAAGAGAAAAGTAGAGCTCATTCTAAATGGAAGCGGTATGGAAATCCCCGCGACTACGACGATTTTTCATTGCTCCGGAGTCGCCATAAATTCATTCTTGATCAATGTTACAATAAGTATATCACATCAATGCAAGAAAATATTAAGTCCGATCCTAAACAACTCTGGTCCTATGTCAGAGCACGTCGTGGTTGTTCAGCTTACCCGAAGAAATTTGAATACAAGGATAGCAGTTTTGAAAAGGGCGAAGATATCACTGCTGGGTTTAACCAATTTTTTGCATCAGTATTTGTCGAACCCACACCTGAATACGATCATTTAGAGTTGAACCCACCTTGCTGTGACGATGGTAGTGTTGTCAGTACATTGGAACTCTCAGCAGATTCTGTTGAAAAATACTTGGCATCCTTGGATCCTAATGGTGGAGCTGGGAGTGACGGGATTCCCCCATATTTTATTTTTAAATGCGCCAAGAGCCTGTCCACACCGCTTAATATTTTATTTAACATGTCCCTTACTAACGGTACATTCCCGACAAAATGGAAAGAAGCCCTTGTGGTACCCATACATAAAAAGGGTTTTAAATTACAAATTCCGAACTATCGCCCAATCTCAATTTTGAACATATTCGGAAAGATTTTTGAGAAAATTATTTATGACAATATATACGATACATTAACAAGGGGAATTCCACCGCAAAAACATGGCTTCCTGAAAGGCCGTTCCACCGTTTCGAATCTTGCAGAGTTTGTCAATCACGTTCTCCGCTCAATGGACAAAGGGGTGCAGGTTGGCGTGGTTTACACGGATTTTGAAAAGGCGTTCGATCGTGTGGACCACGTCATACTGCTCCGTAAGCTCCATAGATTGGGTCTGCGTGGAGACATTTATAGGTGGGTGACATCCTATGTAACCAATAGATGCCAAGCGGTAGTACTGGGTGGCTTCAGATCTGACTATGTCAACGTCCCCTCTGGGGTACCCCAGGGATCACATTTGGGTCCTCTATTCTACAACGCATACCTTTACGACATATACACAGTATTCCATAATTGTAAATTCATAATGTATGCAGACGACAAAAAGATCTTTACTGGAATACGTAATGCGATTGATTGTATTGGAATGCAGGAAGATTTGAACCGGCTTTCCGAGTACTATGTAACCAATCGAATTAAGGTAAATATTTCCAAGTGCCTTCAGATCTCTTTTACTCGTAGTCCAAAACCAATTGTACATTCGTATAAAATAGTCAACAGTCGTCTTATGAAATTTATAGAACAAAACGAATTGTTACCGACTAACCAATACGGTTTTCGTAAGGGAATGTCTACGGAGGACGCTGTAGGAGATCTCACGGACCTAGTATCAAGTATTCTGGATGAGGGGAGGGCCTGTGTAGGTGTCTTCTTAAAACAAATTATGTACCAGATATTACCCCCTTTAACTCACATAATCAACACTAGTCTTCAAACAGGAGAATTCCCCGTTGCCTGGAAAACAGCCGCGGTATGTCCTATTCACAAAGATGGCGCGAAAAACAATCCAGCAAATTACCGTCCTATTTCCTTACCTTCTACTCTATCGAAATTACTAGAGAAAATAGTCAACAGTCGTCTTATGAAATTTATAGAACAAAACGAATTGTTAACGACTAACCAATACGGTTTTCGTAAGGGAATGTCTACGGAGGATGCTGTAGGAGATCTCGCGGACCTAGTATCAAGTATTCTGGATGAGGGGAGGGCCTGTGTAGGTGTCTTTTTAGACCTTCGACACAGTGTCTATCCCCATCCTCCTTAAGAAACTAGAATACTTTGGTGTAAGAGGCGTAGCCCTTCAATGGTTCGAAACCTTCCTCACCCACAGGAAACAATGTGTTAAAATAGATGGTCTGATAAGCTCTGAAACTACAACAAGCTACGGAGTACCACAGGGAAGCATCCTTGGGCCATCACTATTTCTTGTCTACTTAAGTGACATAGCTGCAGTCCAGCTTGGGGGCGCTGAACTATTTTGCTACGCAGACGATACTGCGGTAATTTTTCAGAAAAAGGACTGAAGTGGGGCTTTCCAAGCAGCATAAAAAGGCATGACTCGCCTGGGCGACTGGCTTAGTAAAAACTCACTCACCAAAGTCAAAGTCAAAGTCAAAGTACTTTATTACTGTCGATATTTACATATACTTCGCAAACGTCATTTTTTGCCTCTTCTCTACATTGAACCACTGTGGGAGAAGAAGGGGTTTCTACGCCCTAAGGGGTACCACAGATTGATTTTTAGATCTCTTTTAAGAATAGGTTGTGCTTGACTAATACAAATATGAAATTTTTTATTGTTATGATTAATAAGCAGGAATAAATAATTACAAAATTATTAACAGCAAGGTCTGTGTTGAGCCAGATTCACCCCATACAGTCCTGTCATTTAAGTAATCTTGAACATTGTAATATCCCTTTTTCGACAAAGTCGCTTTAACATGCTTTTTAAATTGCTCAAATGGCAATTTCAAAATCTCCAGAGGTATCTTATTGTAGTAGAGAATGCACTGACCCTTGAAAGAATTGCTAACCTTCGCGAGTCTAAAACGGGGCGCACATAGTCTGTGATTATTTCTTAGGTTAACATTACAGCTATCGATAAGTTTGGAAAATGTTGTAAGGTTCTTGCGTACATACATTATATTTTCGAAAATAAATTGACTAGCTACTGTTAATATGTCAATTTCTTTAAAAAGCTCTCTTAAGGAGTCTGTTCATTTTAAATTATAAATTGCTCGAATAGCTCTTTTCTGTAAAACAAAAATAGTTTGAATATCCGCTGCTTTCCCCCACAACAAGATACCATAGGACATCACACTATGAAAGTAACTAAAATATACTAGCCTAGATGTAGCCACATCCGTGCTTTGTTTGATGTTCCTAACAGCGTAAGCCGCAGAACTTAATTTACCAGCCAATTCATCTATGTGGGGTCCCCACTGCAATTTGCTATCAATGGTTATTCCAATCATTTATTAAATTAGTATCATTTACTAATTCTAACGTGCCTAACACTAAACTGGTCTCAACTTGCCTTACATTTTGAAGTGAGAATTTCATACACTTGGTTTTACCAGCGTTTAACAATAAATTATTAACTGTGAACCAATTCAAGGTTAAAGACAATACACCATTAACATCATCAAAATCTCCTTTTTGTCTTTCAATTTTGAAGACCATTGAAGTATCATCAGCAAACAACACTATGTCAGTTAATTTCTCCACCATGAAAGGCAGATCATTAATATATATACCAGGAATAAGAAAGGGCCTAATATGGAACCTTGTGGAACGCCAACTTTAACATCCGATCCATCAGATTTTACGCCGTTAACTTCTGCCTTTTGAATTCTATTGATTAGGTATGATCTTAGTAGATCCAACGCTTTATTTCTAACTCCGTAATGATTTAATTTAATTAATAGCATATTATGATCAACACAATCAAACGCCTTCGACAGGTCGCAAAAAACTCCGATAGCATCCTGTGCGGCCTCCCATGCAGAATAAATATGAGATATAAGGGTAATACCTGCATTCGTAGTCGATTTACCCCTAGTGAAACCATATTGTTTAGCGTGGAGTTGTTTTGTACGGTTGAAGTGTGAGAGCATTTGATTGAGTATAATCTTTTCAAATATTTTACTTAGTCTGAAATTTGAAGGATCGCCCTTATCTCCCGACTTGAACAGAGGTATCAGTTTACTGTGTTTCATGAGGTCTGGAAAAGCCCCATCGTCAACACATTTATTGAATATATAAGCTAAGTGTGGGGCTATAACTAGAATTACTGAACCAATGACTTTTACTGATATACCCCACAGGTCTTCCGTGTTTTTTAAGTTAAGTAATTTAAACGTTTTGAAAATGTCCTGGGGATATACATGATGCAATTTTAAATATACATTACTGACGCTAGTGTTATTTTTTAATAAAGTCTCTGCTTCATATGGAGATGAATTTAGACGGTCTGTTGTGAGTACGGGTACATTGGTAAAGAATGTTTCAAAAGCTCGAGCAACATCAGCGCTGGATTTAACAACATCATCACCTATCTGTAGGCAGAAATCATTGTCCCTTGGTATAACTTTGCCAGTTTCGCGGTTTATTATTTGCCAAACTGTTTTTATTCTATTATTTGAATTTTGAATTTTTCTATTAATGTGTTTGCCAGAGGCAATTGTGAGGAGAGGGACATCTTCGGGAGTAAAGTAAAAGGCTTGAGATGCGCGCAAATACCAGACTATACTAGACTAGACTAGACTAGACTAATTTTATTATAGGAAATCCTAGCTTATATACTAGGTTGGTACATGTTATTAATGACGTACATAAGACATAGTGCGTGATGAATATAAATATACCTTATCTGTGACGGTCGTCAACTTATCTTAACATCACGTGAAAATATGACTAACATAGTCGACCGGCCCAGATACTCCCCCCTTTAGGGAAAAAAATAAATGAATGTACTTATAACAATGGAAAAAAATCTAAGTTAGATACTATAACAAACTTATATCGACTGCAATAACAACTAGTAGTATTTTAATAAACATAACTCAGATAGTAATAGCGCATATTCCTATAACTAAATCTAAAGGTAAATCTTACACGAATTAGAAAAATAAAGGAACTACGGTTATGCGAATTCTACATAAGGTTAAAGAATTACTTAATATTTACCTGCAGGCGAGTCTTGTTTCTGGCCGCACACTACATAAAATAAACTAAAAACTGGAAAACAGAAAAACACTCGGAAAATGGGGCTTCGCGGTTAGTAAACTTACCTAACCTATTACCTGGAAAAGATCCGCAGGAGAGTCGTCTGATGCTGCAGCCGCCCATGTTTTTCAGGAATCGATGAGTCAATTTACATCGCACGTCGTTGAAGTTGTAATCACTGTTTGTTTATAATTGCGACCGTACCTACACAAGGATGATTGTGCTGAATCAGCGTCAGCATTAAATCTGTAACCTTGGCTGTAGGCAGTCAATGATCTCGTACGTCATGTGTAAGTGCGTGCTCTTCACTTTTGAGTGAATATTAAGTTGTCGATTGATGAAATTTGTGTGCCTAAAAACCTTGGGATTTGGCAACATAGGGCACATCTTGTACACCAATCGTTTATGTATATACATAGTCAGGTCATAAGTTCTGTCACATGTGCAATATGAAATAATTTAACATGTTTATTATTTATGTAAACATTTATATAGCCAAATGAACTTAATAAAACATAGATTCTTATGGTAATAAAGTTTATTCAAAATGACCCCCGCGATTTTGAATACAGGCCTTTATTCTGCGCGGCCAGTCGTCTATCGCAGCACGAACGAGGTCCATGTCAATATCGGCGGCTGCCTTAATCAAGGATGCCTTGAGTGACTCCAAATCAGGATGAGGCTTTGAGCAGGCCTTTTCCTCCAAGTGTTGCCATATCTTGTAATCTAACGGACTCAAATCTGGACTGGAGGAGGGCCAGTCTTCATGCCGGATGAAGTCGATTTCACGCGCCGGCAGCCAGTCTTGTGTGCTTTTCGCTCTATGAGCTGGCGCAGAATCTTGTTGGAATACCCAGTGCCTGTTATTAAACATGGTATGAGAAACAGGTTCCACAAGGTTCTTGAGGACTGTATTTTGATACACAACTGCATTCGTTTTTACGCCTTTCTCACAAAAATGTACCTCAGTTAAGCCCCAATAAGAGTCTCTCAACCAAACCATGAGCGAGGATGGAAAATGACCTCGTTGGACACGCGGAATACGGTTGCTCGCTTCTTCACTGCTGTGTGCGTACACCTTATCATTTTGTTTGTTGTAGCTCTCTTCCACGGTGAAAATTTTTTCATCCGAAAAAAGAATTTCCCGATGCTTTTTTCCCGCGTACCGCTTCAACAAAGTGCAGCATCTCTTCAGTCTCAGGTCCATTAAACGAGCGTCCAAACGATGTCCTGTTTTTCTTCGATATGCCCTAAGCCCTAAGTCTTCATTTAACACCCTTTTCACCGTGGTCCTGCTTAACCCCATCTGAAGGGCCAACAGTTTCTGCTTACATATGGAATTTCTTTGAATTCGCGCCTACACAGATTTTATCACTGCTGGAGTCCTAACAGAGCGAGGGCGACCACTTCTTGACCTGTCATCTACACTAGAGTCTTCATTGTATCGTTTTATGGTACGATAAACGAATCTTTTGGTTATATTCAAATTTTTCAGTAAGTCGAAAATCTGAATTGGCGCGCAACCGCAACGATGCAACGCAATAACTGCGACACGGTCTTCTTTAAGTGTCCACTCCATATTTAAAAATGAGGAAAATTCTAAAAAGTACACATTTTTATTTTCATGAAAAATTCGAAATTCGAATTCAATAAACTTTTTTGTGGCCAGCGTTCTAAATTCAAAAGTTTTTATTGTGTGACAGAACTTATGACCTGACTGTGTATATATCTCTCTCTCTTCAGTGATTTGATTATTCTTCGTGCGATGTTCTTCCTGGATGATTTCAATATTCTTCTGAGGGCTGGAACGGCTTCCTATGTCTTGAACTTGAAAAAGCTGCTTGCTGTGAATGAATTTGCCGACGCGTTCGTTTCTGCTGGTGCGAGCTCCATTTTGATGAATCAGCAGTCGGCTGACTATCGGTTCATTATTCTTGCGGTATCTCGAGTTCGATGCGGGAAATCTTCAGTTGAAATTATTTGGCTTCTGCTCCGTTTTCAAATCTGGTCCGGTCATGGCTTGCTTGATGTCGTCTTGGTTGCCGAAGTCGGGGCACGGCGATCTTGGACGAAGTGCTTCTTGCTTGCACTTCTAAGGTGGCAGCACACGGAGTTTTCTTCGCGGCTGGGTCCATGCTGCTATTACCGAAGGTTGCTGATGTTCAGAAGTCGGGTCACCACTTTGCCAGAGGCAATTATAAGGAGAGCGACATCTTCGGGAGTAAAGTAAAAGGCTTGAGATGCGCGCAAATACCACTATACTAGACTACTTTATTATAGGGAATCCTAGCTTATATACTAGGTTGGTACATGTTATTAATGACGTACATAAGACATAGTGCGTGATGAATATAAATATACCTTATCTGTGACGGTCGTCAACTTATCTTAACATTACGTGAAAATATGACTAACATAGTCGACCGGCACGATGTGTAAAGTTTTTGCAGTTCTCCAAACCAACTTGAAAGTTTTGGAATATTTTTTAACATAGTCATGAAATATTCGATCAAATTTATAGGTTTTTTGATCATATAGGTCATACAAGATAACTCTACTTTTACGAATTCCAAACGTTGCCCAGTCATTAAATTTAGATTTACCGTTGTAGTCACTGACTTTCTTTAATTTGAAAACTTTATTGAATTCTGTCTGAATAATGTTGAAGTAGTCTGAGTTGATTTTGTTTGGGTTCTGTTCATTAAAATCCGGTACTGGCAAATTTATATCTAAGTTTTTCGTATATGTCTCTAGTCTATGGGATGTAATAGGCCTATTAAATGATGGACCAGTCTTATCCTTAATAGCAATTGGGAATTGAACTGTTTGACCACTGTGATCGGAAGGTAAGCAGTTAATTACACTTTTACTTGTGAATGCACAGTCTCAAAAAACGTTATCTAAGCAAGTTTGGCTGGTAAGTGTAAATCTAGTCGGCTCTAAAAATACATGACATAAATTAAACGATTTGAATAAAGTTATTAATCGTTGTTTCATTGTTGTTCCTACAAGCAAATCTACATTAAGATCGCCACAAATAATAAACTTTTTTCTGTTATTACATAGTTTAGTGAGGGCTTCCTCCATAATTTTCTCAAATATTTATAAATTGCCATGGCCTTTTTCATCCCTCGGTGGCCTGTAGACACAAACAATAATATGGCTATCTAACTCAACACAGGATACCTCTATTTGTCTTTCAACAGTAAGTGCAAGAATATCTTTCCGTTGTTTCACCTTAATATTATTTTTCACTAAGATTAAAGAACCACCTCTATCAGCAGTCTTTCTATTGTAACAACTGACAATTTTGTAGTTATTTATGTTAAAAGACATCATATTTTCCTTCAACCAGTGTTCTGTAACACAAATCAGAATTTTTAGAAATAATTATAATACAAGTTCTTTGCCAGGTAGCCCCTGGATGTTTTGATGGGCAATATTTAACTGGGGCTTACATTTTGACATATTTAGTGGCTCTTGTATGCTAGAGATTTCCTCTATTGTCTTATGAACTAATTTAAATTACTTGGAACAGATTCCAATGTTGCATGCAAAGTATAATTAACAGGTGAATTCCCAATAGGGCTGCATGTCATATTACTCTTAACATAAGCTGATGTCAAATTGAACTTGGTTAAACCAACTATAGCTGCGTCGCATATATTATAAGCTAACAATGTAGCTACACCCTTAATACGACTAAAACAAAGTTCGTCGCATTTCACAAAACCCGAGCTTCAGCTCCTCCTTTCTTACAGAGCATCAAGGTTCATAACTGTAATCAAATTGGGCTAAATTGCGAATGTCCTGAAATAAAGGGTACAAACAATATAACTTATTTAGGAGTAACCCTTGATGAAAGCCTATCTTTTCAAGAACACATTAATAAAGTAGCTAAAAAAATGAGAAAGTCGATATATATTATGAAAATCCTTAGACACAGTACAGACATTAAACTACTCAGATTAATTTACAAGGCGATCTGTCAATCAGTTCTCAGCTATTGTCTATCTGTGTGGGGAGGTGCACAAAAGACAATCATGCTGCTAATTTAAAGAGCTCAAAGAGCTGTACTAAAGGTCATGGTCCGGAAACCTCGCAGATATCCCACAAACAACTTGTATGACGACTGTCAGCTTTTGAGCGTTAGGAAACTTTACCTGTTGAGGGCTACCATCACTACCCACCAGGCATTAATCACATCACCAAATCACGTCGCCATTCTAACAAAACGAATATACCAAGCCTCCACCATTCGAGTTGAAACAACCTTTGCTCGGAGATTCAGTAGATATCTCCACGCTATCGTCTACAATAAAATAACAAAGTCGTGTGATCTTAAACAACTCACGATGAGAGAGGTCAAACACCGAGTCACTAAATGGTTACTTACAACGCTGCTGTAGATCTATTGAATGCCACAATTTAAATGTAATATAATATGTATAACATTTTATATATTTTAATAATTAATACATTTTATTATGTAATAATAGTATAGGTATTATAAATACACACAAATATTATTTATAAATTATTGATTAATAAAAATAAAAAATTAAAACTTAAATTATATAATTAATATATTATATACATAATATAATTATTATTCACTAACAAATTAAAACTTTGTATCAAATTACAACATTAACTTCAACCTAACTTAAAATTTTAACACAAAATAAAACTCTAAAATTGCGATCGCGGATCTGCTGTATTGTGTATGGTACAACATGAAGCGCGCAATACAGGTTCTCCTAGTGCGCGCTTCGCAAGCAAGCCGCCGGACAACTACCCTCACTAATATTCTTGTTACTGCGTATGATATTAAAACTCTCTGTATTGTCCAAACTTTATGCTAAATAAATAATTTTGTATTTGTATTTTGTGTTTTGTATGTTTTACAAAAGTTTGAGAATACAACAAAATGATGAAATAGTTTTGTCATTTGAATGTCAGAAAAATTTAGTTTTACCCAAAGTTGCTAACGAGTGCTTATTTCAGCCGACAGCTTTATATTTATAACATGACTATTTGTCAAGGACCATCAGGCCAGGAACAAAATGCTACAAATACTTTTATTTACACATGGCTAGAAACAGAGGCCGCAAAAGGGTTAAATCAGATTGCTTCTGCAATATATCATCGGTTGATGAATACACACTTTGAAAGTCACATCAAACACGTGCGATTTTATTGCGATGGTTGTAGGGGGCAAAATAAAAATAAAAATAAATAAATAATAAAAAAGTCATGGAAATGTTAGCTAACTGGTTGAAAACAAAAGCTCCACGTCATGTAACGAAAACAACAGTAATTTTTCCGATTGTTTGTCATAATTTCATAATTTCTTTCATAATTTCTTTATTGCACACAAATCAAACAAAAAAACAAGAGTTACATAAAAAAATCCATTTATCCAATCCAATCCGTTTGTCCATTCGTTTTTGCCCCCCGACCGCGTTTTTGGCAATATAGAAAGAAAGTTAGAACGAGAGAACGTCATTGTAGACCCCCAAGAATATTACGACTTATTCAAAAACCATGGTACAGTTCTAAGACTTGGAAGCGATTTTCATTTCTACGATTGGAAATCTAGTGTCAAAAATGTACTCAAAGCGCCTGGATCTTGGCACTTCAAATTTAATAACTAGAAAAGATTATTCTTAAGAAGAGATAAAACTAATATAATTGCAGCTAAAGGTGAATCTAATTACGCCGAAGAACTAATAAATTACGGTAACATATGCAGAAGGCAAATCATTTGAATATATTGAACCAAACATCGTGAATGTCGGAGTCCCCATGAAATCAGCGAAATTGCGGGATGTGCAGAATTTGCTTATTAAACATTTCGGAGAAGATTGGGCTGCCAACGAAAATATTAGATTTTAAACATTTCTACAAGCACAAAATACAGAGGATGATGATGTACAGGAACAAACTGATACTGAAGAAACTTTAATGGCCGAAGAAGTTGACTTAAGGGTATAACCGGTATACGATGTATACTTAAGTTGAAAAATTGTAAAAATTCTTAATGTGAAATTCAGTTTAAAATTTGTTTTATTTTAATGTAGAGTACTTATCACCAAAATTATTCACCTTTCCAGTAGCCTTATGAATATTAAAATTTTAATTACATGCAACAGCAAAACTCCCTTTGTAACTTTTCTACACTAGCAAAACAAACTATATGTTAAAAATAAACTAGCAATAAATAAATGTTCAATTTCAAATCATCAATATAATAATATTCATAATGTTCCGGTTTCATTAGGAGATAAAAACTTTATCCTTATAGTCTTTATTTTAAAATGCAATCGACATAGTCAGTTTTTCCCGATTAGAATTAGAAAAGAGTTTTTTTTTGATACCGAAAAAACAAACATCAACCACGTAGCGTGGTCTGCAAGTGGACTACTCAAATATCTGGCTTTTCGAACAACAATTACATTTTCAATTCAAAAATATTCTTAGTCAAACTAAAACGGAAATATTAAACAGATTTGCACAGCAAATATCAGGGCAAAATGCTGCGGTAGCCTAAAGGGGTATTATACTGGCTTTTTGAAGGAACCTTTTGGAAGAGAGAGGCCAATGTAATAAGTAAAAGGGAATAAGTTCCACTTATAAGGGCGAAAGAGCGAACCCGGTCCGCCTTTTTCCAAATCCTTCTTCTCTTCCTTTTTTCTTTATTGTTGACTGTAGTTGTTACCAGAGTCATAGCAATGGCTATTTTTTGTCTTTTCGAAAGTAGAGGTGGCATGGCGTGGCGTCCGATCGCTTCAAAGTTCACTCTATGACTGAGGTAGGCGGCTAATTAGGTGTAGTGTAATAACAAGCATCCCTACGAGGGCAAAAGTCTCCTTCCAAAAGGACAGTATAATGGGGGTTTTAGATGAAGGGTAAAGGGGGAGCGAAGTCAAGCCCCCTTTATCCTTCGTGTTTGGTTGAACATGTAAGAACAACAAAAAATACTTAAAACACAAACTTAACTTAAGTACACATAATAGTATTTTATTACATCATCTCTCTCTCTACTCTTGTACACAAGAGTTATGATTGATTTACTTAGTATCAGAGGAAAAACCCCTTGTGAGAAGCAAAGATTTGTTAGGTGACAGATTATACTTAGGTACAATTTCATATTTAGTTAATTTTAGAAAACAATTAGGGATATTATCGTATCCAGGAGTACTATCAGATTTGAGTGTCATTAGTACGACATGTATCTCTCTTGGGTCAGTATCTAAAAGTACCAATGAATTCGGCTGAGTTCCATGTAGAAAGATAGTATGAGCGGGTTGCTCCCCTCCCTCAAATGTGGTGAGGGGGGTGATAGCTGGTGCACAAGTCTTACTCGTGAACGGGTGCTGCTTGGGGGGACTGGTCAAGTCTGGTTTCTCATAAGTTATGTTCATTACAGCTTGTCTTTGTTCTTATTTATTTATTTTGTTAAATTGTTATTTTGAGACATCTTATTAGCACTTATGGATACGATGTTATAATATTGTCATTAGATTAGATAAATTTTGTATCGTACATTGTGTAAAAAAAAAATGACGAAAATTCTAAAAATTACATCCCCGTAGAGTTTCTTGGTGCTATCTTCTCTGACGGGCGAATTTCCGAAGCACTGGTAGAGTTCATGGAGTTTCTTTTTCCTGTGCGAGATTCAGCCATGAATCACCACTTGAAGGAGATATTTCCTTTTTCAAACTCAAATCAGTTATGTGCTCATTAGTTTAGTTGGTCATATTTGATTTAATTTTTATTTTTTTCCGTCTATATGAGACTTATGTAAGTGTTTGACTTGTAAAAGTGCATTATTTTGCCTACTTGCTATAAATGATTTGATTTGAGAAATTGCCTTCGTTGAGTTTGCCATAATGTTTTTAGCCAGATTTTTAGCAACATTAGAGAAATAATCGTTAATATGGTTGTCTGACTCGTTAGGAGAAGTGTAACTGTTAAGTTATTTCTAATGTTTTGCCATAGTGATTTAAAAAATCCGTAGCCTCTGACAGTTTATTTCGTTCGTAAGTTCTCTTTAGTTTTTTTACAATAATTACGTTACCTTTTGTAGGTCATTTTGGATATTTCATTGTGAGGATCCAATCACAGTTGTTTTTGTAGTTTATTTCTATTTCTAATACATTTCAAGATTCCCACAGTCATCCATGGTTGTATGGTACGTCTACTTTTGGGGATATTTACCATAGTATAAATATGAAATATTTACTGTTCCGGTATTTTCTCGCAATGATGAGAAATTGTATCAACCAACCGTTCTATCAAAGAGTTTGGATTGTCGCAATGTAAAAGCTCCAGAAGATTCTTTTTTGCACTACTGACTAGCGATTTATTATATTCAGTAACCGTTTTAACTTTCATACATGCATTCTTTGAATTAAGGCCAGACAGTTTCAGAAATTTGAGCGAATGATCAGTGCCAGACGTTTTTATGACCGCAATTTATGCAGGGGTGACGGGGAAAGGAAAGTGGCGTGGGGCGCGGGATGGGAGACAAAAAAACCTGTTCTGGCTTCACCTTTTTCGCTTTTGCATTCGCCGGTTTTTCCAAAACAAATAAAATATATTTGTCTCTAAAATTTCAATTAAAAATATTTTAAGGTTTTACCATATATAAATATATTTTCATACATTTACCCGGTACTTAGAAATTATTTCCAAGCCGCGGAACAATATGGGCTTCAGAACCCTTATGATTATTTAAATCGCAATTTATTTATTTATTTATTTTTATTTATTTATTTCCAACTCTTACAACTATCATTACAGGCTTAACCTAATGCGATAGCGGAGCTAATTTAAATTTACATATAATAAATGCCTCATTACACTAATATAATACTAGTAAGTATCTGTATTTAAGTAAATAGTTAAATAAATCAATAACTTATAATGAACATAGCAATCCTTATAAATTCATTCAGAGCACAGGAGAACAGATCAATACGGTCCGCGATCGCGTTTAGAGTCGAGAGCGCGCGCGTGAAGGGCGCTTCCTTGAGCAGGTTAGTCCTGGCTTGCGGCACGGCCAGCAGCCGCGGCCGCCGGCGCCGCCGTACGTACTTATCCGGTACACAGAGCCAAAGTGTCTGTAGTATATCCGCATTCGTAATTTTACCTCTTAGCACCTTCCAAATGTAGACCACCAATGTGAGATCCCTCCTCACCCAGAGCTCATTGAAGCCAACCATGCCCAAGATAAACAATGTCGGGTACATCAACGGATAGTAAGGGTAGACCCCATACTGTCTCATATATAAATACCTAATGAATTTATTTTGAACTTTCTCCAACATGGAAGTATATTTACTTTCATGCGGAGCCCAGATGATTGCATTACATTCCAGATGACTTCTAACAAGGGCGTTGTACAAGGTTACTATAGCCCTGATATTTTTAAAGTCTTGTACTCTTCTCAAAATGAATCCCAGATTTCTAAAAGCCTTTTTGCAGCACTTAGAAATATGGTCTCGAAATCTAAGATCAGACCTCATCGTGATACCTAGGTCCTTGACTTCACTAACCCTTGTCAGAGGCCTCTGATTCACCTCATAATTGTGCAGAATGGGAGTGTGCGACCGAGTAAAACTAATCGTTACACACTTTGAGGTGTTAAACTGTAGTTCGTTTTCCGTACTCCAGGCCACTACTCTATCAATGTCGTTCTGCAGCATTTTACAGTCCTCCAGTGTTCTTATAGTTAGTGAAAGTTTAAGGTCGTCCGCAAATAAAAGGCATTTTGAGTTCTGTACGACTTTGGGTAGATCATTAATCATTATTATGAAGTGCAATGGACCCAAGTTACTCCCTTGGCTTACGCCTGACCTTGTTAAGTATGTTTCAGATCTACACCCCTTATATTCCACAAACTGTTGTCTGTCTCGCATATAACTGGCAAAAAAGCCCAATAGATGCGGAGTAAGACCAACGCCGGCCAACTTTTCCAGTAGGACATCATTATCGACCAGGTCGAACGCCTTCTTAAAGTCGAAGTAGGCGGCGTCAACCTGTAGTCCACTGTCTACTGGGGGCATCACTTCCGTCATGTAGCTGAGCATGTTGCTAGTGGTGCTCCTCTGAGGGCGGAACCCATGCTGGGCATCTGACAGCTGCTGGCTCACCTGGGCTAGTAGGTTTTCGTGGATCGCCGCTTCTAAAACTTTGGCCGGCGTTGACAGCACGGCCACCGGTCTGTACCCCTCGACGCTTGGTCCCGCTCGTCCCTTAGGAACAGGCACTACCCGGGTTGTCTTCCATTTTTCAGGGAACACCGCCGTCTTTAGGCTCTGGTTATATATATGGAGTAAAGGCTCGGCTACCACAAACCGGCAATCCCTTAAGACGTAGGCCGGAATGCCGTCAGGTCCCGCAGATTTTTTCGGCTTGAGTTGTCGCAGAGCGCGCCTCACCTCGTCCAGATGGAGTCTCTCCAGGTGTATCCGCGCCGCTCCGTTTTCGCCACCAGCAGCTATTACCGCCGCATCTACATCTAATGCTGCAGTTTTGTTGCTGTACACGGAGTAAAAATAGTCAGCAAACTCTTTTACACATTGTTCTCCAGTGAGGGTTTCCCCGTTCTTAAGAATAGTTTGTGCATTACGATTACCCCTTTTTGACTTCACAAAGTTCCAAAATGCCTTAGGATCCCTAGATACATTTTTTTCCACTCGACTTTGATATTGTTCAAGAGCCATTTTAGTCATTTGTTTTACTTTTGCCCGACTTCGTGCAAAACGCTCATAATCTAGATCCGACTTACTAGATTTGTATGCCTTATGTAGTAAAGCTTTAGATTGTATGTCGCGAATTAGCTCACTAGTGTACCACTCGGGGTAACAGTACCTCGAGGTCACACCACATCGCTTTTTAATCGGAACGCAATCATCCAAAATCAAGTTGATCGTGTCATAAAAAAAGTTTACGCTTGCCTCTAAATCTAAGTCATATATTGGGGTCCAGTCTATGACGGCCAACGATGAATAAAGCAGTGGGAAATCAGCCTTATTAAAGTTCCACCCTGACGTACGACGATCCGCCGCAGTTTCGGCCTCCGGAGCGGCGGCGGCGGCGGCGGCGGCGACCGCGGCCGGGGCTCGCGCGCGCGAGCGTAGCGCCACCTCGAGCGGCGGGTGGTACGCGTCTACCGGCATCAGCGGCTCGCCCGCCGCCTCCACGCACACGTCCCATTCCCCAAACGCGCTCAGCACTAAGTCCAGTGTATTGTTATTGCAGTTGACTACTCTGTTACTCTGAATGAATCCACAATAGGCTACAAAGCACTCATAATAATTAGTTACACTAGTAGTACACGAACATAAATTAAAATCCCCTATGACTATTATTTTCCTATACTTACTACAAATTTCTTCGATTATCCTAAATAATACCATGTATTCATCTTCATTGCTTTTCGGTGGGATATAAACAACACAAAACAAGCCTAGGAATCTGTTATGAAGGTACGTCGCAGCGCACACTAGTTCGAACACATGATTGTCCACGATGACGTCACCCGGTATCGGCACTCGTCGCAGCTCGAAGCGGGGTGCGGCCACTAACAGTGCTCCGCCTTGTTTGCGACCGTCCGCTCTATCACATCTCATTATATTGTATCCGGGTGGTATCATCTCTGCATCGTGAATGGATTCGTTGCATCCTGTTTCAGTTATCGCGAACAAATCTGCTGATGATGAGACGATGCTCGAGTAGAATGCATCCAGTTTGGTTCGCAGGCCTCTTACATTTTGATAATACAATTCTATTGGCTTGCTAGTATTTTTATGGATTGCCTGTTGAGGGGCGAAACCAAAACCACTCACAGAATTCGATATTTACAGCCCAACAGTCTTGATGACATATTTTGTCATACTGGCTCTCCGGTACCCCAATTATAAAAGATGCGTAATCGCGTTCAGTCTTGTGCTTGATGGCTTCGATTTTAACTGGAATTCCCTCTCCCAGCACTGATTCAATATGTTTCTGTAAATTGTCAATAGTAGTTTCCTTTTTTAATTGCCATACATGCAAGAACTTTTTCTTCTCCATTCCTTGTATACCTCCCTCACTTTTGTTTACTCCTTTTTTAACTTCAGTGGCTGGATATCTTCTTTGTTTTTTCTTTACCACTGTCCAGCTATCTTTTTCTATCTCCGCCCTAACGGGTATTCTGAGGTGGTCCGCCTCCGTGTTGATACAACCCTGCTGAACTGCACTGGTACGCGACTCCGTCACCGATTCTGATGCCGGCTGCGGCCCGCTTGCTTGTTTCATGGCCACACTCTGTTTATTAGCTTCGGTATTAATCGGAATGTTCTTTTTAGTTACGTTTGCAAAAGATACCTGTGATGTTGCCGGACTAGCCATCATAAGAGAGGTTTCCAATTGTTGATTTCTCTTAATTAGATCCGAATTTAACCTTTCTAACTCATCAACTTTGTTAGCTTTTTCTTCAAATACCCTCAGTATCTTCTTAATTTCGCATAACTCCGCTTCTGTTCTACCAAATCGACTTTCTAACATCTCGTATTCCTTCTTCTGGCTGTCCATTCGGAACTCCATTTCTCGACGAAACTCCCGCAGCTCATCCAGCAGCTTTTTATCCACGCCTAAGACGGAATCATCGGGGTCTGCGCACTTAGTACCTGCGCCGCCGACGCCGCCGCCGCCGCGCTTCTTGTTTACATACTCGTACGTGGAGAGTATCGGCGTGAAGGTCTGGTTCAGCGGTGTGCTACCTCGAATCGGCGTATCAGTATTATCGCCTCTGGGTACACGACGAACACAGTCTGGGCAGACCCAATTATCTTTTTCTTCCTGCGTAAAGTTATCAAATCGTTCTGTTGTCATAGATAGGCACTTGTAATGGTACACCTTTTTGCATTGACAACACTCCATAA
This sequence comes from Argyresthia goedartella, assembly GCA_949825045.1. Lineage (NCBI taxonomy): Eukaryota > Metazoa > Arthropoda > Insecta > Lepidoptera > Argyresthiidae > Argyresthia > Argyresthia goedartella. The sequence continues at coordinate 19,617,057 of OX463828.1, forward strand.
TAGAAAGATCGTAAATCATGTCCTTACAACCACTACATTTAGTCCCCATCTCACTTGAAACGACACTCCCGTATTTACTGAAAATATGTATTATTTTAAATCAACCTGCGACAAGCACGTCCGCTCGCGCCGATGCGCCGCACGCCGCATTTATCTGATTCCCCTAGTATCATCGGGAAATCCTCCATAGAACTCTTTAACAATCCACGGGAACTTACAATCCAAAACGGGTCTACCCGCACAAATGCGGTTAAATGTACCAGTTGGTATTTAACCAATAGATTAAATAATGACCTTACGTCCCTCGTTTCGATCAAAGTACAAAACTAAGATATGGCAACAAAGCGGGCCACTGTCATTCACCAAACATCTCGTCTAGTCTCGTCAGTCTCGTCAAATCTCGTTCTCCCTCATAATGTCGATTTACTTCAACCGATTAAACCACAAATATATCGATGGTTTGAACTCGTTCGTAGTAGGACCTCGTCAGATTTTTAGCCATTACAACATTGAAAAAAATATATATGATTTTCACCACAGCCGCAAGGAGGCGCTGGTGATTTTATTCAGAAAAATCTGAAAGCAAGAACGGGAAAGTTGATAATTTTTACTGAAATCTTAGCAAATGGCACAGAAATTCCCGAAGTAATAATAAAAAGTGACGCAGTGAATACAAAGTGTGTACTCAAGTGATGGAAATTAGCATTTGTTGTGATTTATGAAACAAAAAACTGTCGTTGCGCACGATACCCAACGCCATTTTGAGGCGAAATTTTGTATGTAAGTGCCAAGTATTTTGCTATATTTTGGGCAAGCACCCTTGCAATGGCCTGATAAATATGTTTTGCTCTGAACTGTAAATGCAGAAGTTGTTTACCAATCCGTGGGGTGGCTTGCTTCACTTATGATGTGATGGGAAGGAGTGTGCTTTTCCAATGCGATGGTTTCGCCGTGATGGGTTACTGCGCCCTTGTTCAGGCTGGCACTAATTAGATTAGTCGATTTCCTTCGCCGTGTATCTAGTCCAAAGCTCTGCTCTGTTATCTCCACGTTGGTGGCGGGACCATACGTAGTAGGTTTCTTGATTCGGGAGGGGCTGTTAGGTATCTCGTGTTATCTGTCGCGTTTCCGTCTTGCAGACATCGGGAGATTGCAGAGGATGGCCCGGGGCCGCCGGGAGCGGTATTGTTAACTGACAGACACAGCCGGCCTCCAGCTGGCGCAACCAGTATGTTCCTACATTTATTTACCAATTTTTGTTACATCACTTGATCCAATAGATACCTACTTAGCAGATTCGTGATACTGTTTTTGAATTCATATTAAAGTCAGCTAAACTGTATCATTGGAGCATTATTAAAACTGAAGCACAAACACTCAAAACATTTTATGTATTAGTAATGGGTATGATTTACCTTGTTAACCTAATTGATGACTAATCAATCATACTTGAATGCTTCAATACCAACTTCTGGTGTGAAGATGCCTAATAGTTATATCATATCAGTATCATCTATCTTTTTTTGTAATGCTGGACTGTAAACTCGACCCTATGCATGATACATCTTGCATTCTTATGTGTAGTGGACACAACTCCCATGGAACCATTGTGAGGGTGATTACGGTATCTATTTTACGGCAGGCTGTAAGTTGGCACTTAATTGCAGAATAAGATGGGCATTAGGAGTCACAAAGTTATTCTGGCTTTACCTCTGTAACACCAAAATTTATTACTTGCCTATAAAAGTATTATCTATATCTTTAGTAGAATAAATGACCTATAGTAAGAGCCACTTGTTGGGGATTTTTTGACAGCTGTGAAATGGAGGATAAATATAATTGAAACATATTTAGGCTAAAAATTACATATCTTCTTGCACCACTATTTTTCGTTGCTAAATAAGTTTATTTTAAGTTTAAGCTAATTTCAATTTTAAACGCCGCCAGATCTTGGGTATTTCAATTCTATTTAATGGTTGTCAAACAATATGTCAAAATACTTTCGACTTCAAACAAAATATATTATGATTATTTTGTTCATTTCAAGTGATTACTAAAGTAAATAGGAACAATGAAAATGGATTTTAATTGGCTTTCCGTTATTGAAATCTATAAATGCATTTGCTAACAAATATCCCAATAAGCAAATTATATAAATCAGTTTCGGTAGATCAATGTAGGAGGGATTTCAATTGACAAAATATACCAAACAGGTCCAGGATTTACATATTCTGGATAATTTGACACTGAGTAATATAAATTCAAAACCTTTATTAAAAGTAAATTATGTTTAACCTTTCAAACATAACTTACTTTTAATATCGGGGACCTTATTGTAAAAGCATATTGACTGATGACTGACTAATGAAGAAATTGGAAATTTTGTGGAGTCTACTAGAATATCTGGACAGTTTATTCTTATTTCTTGTATTAAAATTATGGTTATGTATTTTTGTCTTACCCCACGAGTAGCACATGCTCAATAACAGAAAGCCAATTAACATCCACTTTGATTGTGCTTATTTACATAAGGACTCACTTTAAATGAGCAAAATAACCAATAATGTTTGTTGTTCGAAGTCAAAAGTATTTTGACATACTAAATAAAATTTAAATAGCCAAGACTGGGCGTTTCAATTTAAATTAGCTTGAATGGAGGATAAACATATTAGTGACTTCCTAGATGTTAAAACTACATGATAAGGCTACTGCAATCCTTTAATTTAACACTTGCCCAGACTAGAGAATGGTTTACTTCATCATCTATGATAAATTAGTGTTAGGAAATTATGGGTGTTGCTGTAACTGCATCCAATGCATACCCATCAATCAATTACACATGGTAATTGGTCTGCTGTGCAAGGTCGACATTCCATGACTATTGTCGATGTTGGGAACAACTGCATAACAGTATAAATAACACATAAGCCAATTCAAATGTATCTGGGATAGTGTATTGTTCCCTGTTATGCAAGTAACTATATAGTGATAAAGTTGCAAAAATTATTACATATAGTAATTATTAGAATCTGAAAGCAGAAATTGATGTAAACAAAGAAACCAAATTATTTTAAACGCATTACTTAAAACGGGTTCTTCACCAACTCGACACAAGAGACTGGACACACATGTGTCCAGTTAGTGAAACGCCAAATTGCCAAATTAGTATCACTTATCGTCATCTGGACATGCCAAGATTTTTATGCATGTCCAGATAGTGAAACTTAAATTAAATCACTTATGTTTTTCCCAATTGGACACGCGTTCACATTTTACCCGAATTTATTACAAAGTACAGTCACGCAGATTAATGTTTTATGTCACAATCATCATCGGCCACTCTACATCCCACTGCTGGGAACAGGTAATTTTGTATGTTGTTGTATTATAATTAACCTTACTGTACCCTTTTTTTTGCAAAAAAGCTGAATATGTCCAGTTGGCGAAAACATTAAAGTGATTTAATTTAAGTTTCACTATGTGGACACGCATAAAAATCTTGGCGTGTCCAGATGACGACATAATAAGTGATACCAATTCTGAGTTTCACCAACTGGACACATACATGTGTCCAGTTGGTGAAGAACCCCTTAAAACAGTCTGTATATATGGCCTATCATGGGCACCTGGTCAATGTAAATGTTTCATCAGCCAAGACCAGATTTTCTCCCCCTTCTGTTGATTTTCCCAAATCACAATGTTCGTGGGATGTTTAGTAGCAGTAGCACTGTGAAGGTGAGCAAGCGCGACAGAGATTCTGCTGTATCATTAGAATCTGCATCTAAAGCCACCCAATCCTAGCAACACAATTAACTCCGCAGCAGAAAATGCCGCGTCCCGGCAGTCTGAAAGACCCGGACATCGCGGAACTCTTCAGCCGGCATGACCCGGAGAAGATATTCGAGGACCTGCGCGAGATAGGGCATGGCTCGTTCGGCGCGGTCTACTACGCGAGATGCAACCTCACGAAGGAGATTGTGGCCATCAAGAAGATGTCCTACCTCGGCAAGCAGAGCGAGGAGAAGTGGCAGGACATCCTGAAGGAGATCAAGTAAGTGCCACACTACCTTTCCCTATACGGGTGATAGCAGAGCTAAATATTTCCTTTTGGCTGAAATGTGTATTAACAGCACCAACCATTATCTAGGCTACCCTGCAATGCGTCTGATACGCATAATACAAACGAGTGATCCGCTAGCCTCGCCGCGCGGTCTCATTAGTAGTTTCCCGATAGACCAGAGGTGATTTGGCCTCGAATAATATTTTTTGCCTCTTTAGTACATACAATACTCCCTAATATATCATTGCTGCATTGGGCAGCAACCCTGTCACGCAAAATGTAGTATTGAATGTCTGCCAAAACGCGGGCACAACTGCATCTCTGCCATAGGGCATTGAACAGGCAAGAACCAGGAACCACGTAACTCCTGCTTCTCAAACCTCCGAGAATGGTTCGGGATGAGCACAACATACCTACTCCGGGCGGCTGTATCCCGTGTGCAGATTCCCTTAATGATCGCCAAAGAAGAAGATTGACACTGATATTGGTACCCTTCCGCAGATTCCTGAAGCAGCTGGAGCACCCCAACACGATCGAGTACAAGGGGTGCTACAAGCGCGAGCATACCGCCTGGCTCGTCATGGAGTACTGCGTCGGCTCGGCCTCTGACATCATTGAGGTACAAATATCTCAGTTAAACAGCTTGAATAATTCCCAGTTATAAAGGCAGATCGGTGTAAATGTATCAGTAATAGAGGTTTCTCAGTTATCCAGGGTCCACTTAACTAGGTTTGACTATACTTTTTTCTTACTTCTACATACTTACATCTTCATAGCCGGGGCCACGGGCTAGCCCCTTGTGAAGCATTGAGCATCGAGAATCAAATAATTGTCGAAATAGGCTTGATGGGCGTAACTGTGACGATATATTTATTTGTTTTGTTTTTTTTATCTCACCAGGATCTTGGCCTATAAGATGATTTGTCCATTGTCAATAAGGTTACCGTCCACCAATCTAATCCCGAACCGACGGCATGGTGCTAAAATGGCAAAATTTTGACTCTCAAGGTCTGGGAAATGACTTTACTTGACAATGGTTTATTCATACTTTCATGGAAGATTATTTAGTTAGATTTTCCTGCATCATAGAAATCTCCACCAATAAAATAGAAATAAAATAGTGCATACAGAATTGAGCCATTACATTAGCCATGGCCATTACATAGTTCTATGTGCCTTAGTCATTGGAGGATAATTCTCCATGCCGTGTTCTGTGGTAGATATACCTAGTCGGTCCTTAAGTTCTGTCACAAGGTTTTTGATAGATGAAACTCAGCAATAAACTTTTTCTTATTCATATTATACATGATTAAAAAGCTTATTTTATACGAATCAAATTGCAATACAATACATTTTGTACGATTATCGCAATATGACAAAAAACCTTATAACTTGAGACAATCGCGAACCCATAACACGCCGCAACTGACAAAAATACCACTTACCACAAATTTAATAAAAAAACAGTGTTCCAGATAACCAACAAGGTTTTTTTTATTTATTCTGAAACCTCGATTTTAGACCATGCTTAACAACTAGCATTTGATTTTCTGTTAGCTTACAGTTCCAACTGCTCCCAAAGAGAACTTTACGTACTTTTTACGTTTTCAGAAAAACGTATAAAAATGATCTTGTGGGCAACAAGTACACTACGTAAAATGTGAATATGAAAATTAGTTTTACCCAGACTTAGTTATCTTATGCTTCAAAATGAAGGTAACGGGTTCAGGGAGGGTTCTGACTAAAATCTAACGTAAGTTTGAAAGGTTTTAAGAGTCATGGAAAAAAGATAAAGTGAATCACGTCCGTATTTTTGATTGGGTAAAAAAGTGCAAAATCTCTGAAGAAACTAGCATTTGTGTAATATGGCTTTAAGCATTTAAATCCAATAATCGTTCTAATTTATCAGTATTTAATGAGCTATCAAACCATATATAGTATTAAATTAAAAAAAACTATATGGTATTATTTACAATGCAGCAAAATATTTGTGACGGAACCTATGGACCGACTAGGTACATGTAATACAAGAGATTGAACATTCAGATTATAGAATATTTTCAATTGGTTTCAAATATCAATTATGAATTGGGTGAGTTCATTATATGCTCAGAGTAACCTTGTTATGTAAACCGAGATTTAAGTAAATTCATTTGAGAATATAAATAACTTCAAATTTACATTTCTCCAATCTGCCGAATGACATAAAAACAAATAAAACTTGATTACTGTAACATTAGGTGGAGTCCTCCTTTTAAGTAAATTTACCTATGCCGGGAATGCCCCCTCGTCCTGAGTGATTCATAAAAAATAAGTAGGTTACATACAAATAAGTAGGTAATTCATTCAAAATGTTTCTATAAAAAATAACTAATGTGTGACCTACTACTTATGATGTCACGCCATTTTTGTGAATTCTAAATACCAATGGCACACATTCTCTGAATCATGATCATCGAGTAGTCATGTGCTCAACTTGAAATATGGCATAATAGATTTGCCAGGGGCAATTATAAGGAGAGCGACATCTTCGGGAGTAAAGTAAAAGGCTTGAGATGCGCGCAAGTACCACTATACTAGACTACTTTATTATAGGGAATCCTAGCTTATATACTAGGTTGGTACATGTTATTAATGACGTACATAAGACATAGTGCGTGATGAATATAAATATACCTTATCTGTGACGGTCGTCAACTTATCTAAACATCACGTGAAAATATGACTAACATAGTCGACCGGCACAGATACTCCCCCCTTTAGGGAAAAAAATAAATGAATGTACTTATAACAATGGAAAAAATCTAAGTTAGATACCATAACAAACTTATCAACTGCAATAATAACTAGTAGTATTTTAATAATCATAAAATCAGATCTTAATTGTGCATACTTTAACTTAATCTATTTTTATATATAAGGAAAGTTATTGTTAAACAAAACTAGACAGTAATAGCGCATACTTCAACTTAATCTAAAGGTAATCTTACACGAATTAGAAAAATAAAGGAACTACGGTTATGTGAATTCTACGTAAGTTAAAAGAATTACTTAATATTTACCTACAGGCAAGTCTTGTACCTGGCCGCACACTACATAAAACAAACTAAAAACTGGAAAACAGAAAAACACTAGGAAAATGGGGCTTCGCGGTTAGTAAACTAACCTAACCTATAACCTGAAAAAGATCCGCAGGAGAGTCGTCTGATGCGGCAGCCGCCCATGTTTTTCAGGAATCGATGAGTCAATTTACATCGCACGTCGTTGAAGTTGTAATCACTGTTTGTTTATAATTGCGACCGTACCTACACAAGGATGATTGTGCTGAATCAGCGTCAGCATTAAATCTGTAACCTTGGCTGTAGGCAGTCAATGATCTCGTACGTCATGTGTACGTGCGTGCTCTTCACTCTTGAGTGAATATTAAGTTGTCGATTGATGAAATTTGTGTGCCTAAAAACCTTGGGATTTGGCAACATAGGGCACATCTTGTACACCAATCGTTTATGTATATATATATCTCTCTCTCTCTCTTCAGTGATTTGATTATTCTTCGTGCGATGTTCTTCCTGGATGATTTCAATATTCTTCTGAGGGCTGGAACGGCTTCCTATGTCTTGAACTTGAAAAAGCTGCTTGTTGTGAATGAATTTGCCGACGCGTTCGTTTCTGCTGGTGCGAGCTCCATTTTGATGAATCAGCAGTCGGCTGACTATCGGTTCATTATTCTTGCGGTATCTCGAGTTCGATGCGGGAAATCTTCAGTTGAAATTATTTGGCTTCTGCTCCGTTTTCAAATCTGGTCCGGTCATGGCTTGCTTGATGTCGTCTTGGTTGCCGAAGTCGGGGCTCGGCGATCTTGGACGAAGTGCTTCTTGCTTGCACTTCTAAGGTGGCAGCACACGGAGTTTTCATCGCGGCTGGGTCCATGCTGCTATTACCGAAGGTTGCTGATGTTCAGAAGTCGGGTCACCACTTTGCCAGAGGCAATTATAAGGAGAGCGACATCTTCGGGAGTAAAGTAAAAGGCTTGAGATGCGCGCAAATACCACTATACTAGACTACTTTATTATAGGGAATCCTAGCTTATATACTAAGTTGGTACATGTTATTAATGACGTACATAAGACATAGTGCGTGATGAATATAAATATACCTTATCTGTGACGGTCGTCAACTCATCTTAACATTACGTGAAAATATGACTAACATAGTCGACCGGCACAATAGATTATAGGATATTTTTATCTATTTACGAGGTTATCAAAAGATATCGAAGAAATGTTGTTTTCTCCAGCGAATGTTCCGATTTTGTTGATAAACAATTAAATCGTGGGTATACGTTCCACTACCTTAGCCAGTCATAATTTAGTTATTAATAAATTCATGGCTCATATCATGTTCTACCAATGTTATAACTAACTTATTTTAGTATGCCTGTTATATTTTGTTTATGCATTTCACAATCTGTTGTGTTACCACAACATCCTACGAATGAATACTGAATGAATAGATTTTATTGAATCATCATCATCAACCTGTCAGGGGACCACCCACTGTCGGGTATAGGCCTCCTCATAGACACGCTGTTCAGTACGGTCCTGCGGAAACCGCGTCCATTTTATTTTATTGAATAATAGATTGTAATGTCCAAATCGGGAAATATCCTTTTGGGGTGTTAAAGGAGAGCATTGTTTTTTAAATTCGTTATTTTACGTTTTATAAGCTGAATTGGGAAATAGAACGTCCTAGTTAAGAACACATAAACAATATTGAAGACCTCTGTGGCGCTGCGGTTGTTGCGGTTGGGTTGGATCCCCGGCTGGGGGTGCAGAAAAAAAAACAGGTCTTGGGATGTTTATATGTGTGTGACGTCGCTGTTTCCGGTTCCCACGGCACAGGGTATCCTAGTGTGGGGCCAGAAGCAATGTATGTAAATGTTTCTGTTTCTGTTTTATTTGCATCAACAAGGAAGATTGTCACTAAAGAATCAACCATACCAACTCAGCAATCTTTCCCAGGTCCACAAACGGCCACTCCGCGAAGAGGAGATCGCGGCAATATGCGATGGCGTCGTCTGCGGCCTATCCTACCTGCACAGCCTCGGCCGGATACACCGCGACATCAAGGCTGGCAACATTCTGCTGACCGAAGTCGGCACGGTGAAGCTGGCTGACTTCGGCAGTGCCAGCATCAAGTGTCCGGCGAACAGCTTCGTTGGGACTCCATATTGGATGGCGCCGGAGGTCATATTGGCGATGGACGAGGGCCAGTATGATGGGAAGGTTAGATATTCCTTGGTGCATTTTTATTCAGCTTTGATGTGGCATAAAAATAAAAATAAAAAATGTAGCCCAATAATGTCTCCACCGAGGGGCACAGGCCTGCGAGTAAGAATGAGCCATATTCCACCACGCTGGCTCAGTGCGAGTTGGTGGATTTCAAGTCATGGGGTCAAGTCGTGAAAGTCGCCTTTGAATGAATGGATTAGAGTGGTTAATTGGTAAACTTAGCACCATGACATGACATATCAGTTACTCTTGTGAACTTCACTCATGACATGACATATCAGTTACTCTTGTGAACTTCACTGCTGCTTTGCTAAACGTAATTTTGGTAATAGAAGTAAGAATAAGAATAATTTATTTTTCAAAATAACACTGTTTACATATAAAAGGTCCCTGCCTTCCACAGTAGGAAAACCTGTATCATCGGAGACAGTAATATTTCAGTTGTGTGATATTGACAAACGTGATCTCTGTTGTGTTACGGATGAGGCTATGCTTTCCACGCGATAGGTCCCGGTTTCTAAACCTGGCGGGCATGGAAGAAAAAACCCCCAGATTTCGGATGTTTACATGTTTGTGTCGCTGTGTTATGCTGTGTTGCTAAAACATTTATATACAAACAAACAACCTCTGGCGCAGCGGTTGTGCCTCTGCCTACCATACTAGAGGTCCTGGGTTCGATCCACGGCTGGGGGTAAAAAAAAACCCAGGTCTTCGATGTTGATATGTGTGTGTGACGTCGCTGTTTTGGTTCCCAGGACACAGGGTATCCTAGTGTGGGGCCAGAGGCAATGTATGTGCCTGTATGTATGTCTTATATATTGCTTCTGGCCCCCACACTAGCATACCCCGTGTGGTGGGAACCAGAATCAGCAACGTCACGAAACATGTAACCACCCAAGACCTGGGATGTTGTTTTTCTTCGTCCCCAGCCGGGATTAGAATGCTGGATCTGGCAGAGCCTCGAACCGCAACGCCTCAGAGGTCCGCTGTCGCTTTATGGTAAAACTAGCAGATGCCTGCAACTTCGTCTGCGTGTTCCTAGGAATTATCATTTACCGAGATAAAGTTACCCTCCTTCTGGTGCAGTCGGATAAAAAGTATCCTATATGTTAATCTATTTTTCATTCAAATCCGTTCACCCGTTTTGGCGTGATCGAGGCCTAAACACACAAACATCCAAACATCTAAACATCGCTACTTTCACATTTATAATATTAGTTGGATTGCAGTAGTGTGATATTGGTATACGTGGTGGTTGTCAGGTGGACGTCTGGTCGCTCGGCATCACGTGCGTCGAGCTGGCGGAGCGCAAGCCGCCCTACTTCAACATGAACGCCATGTCCGCACTCTACCACATCGCGCAGAACGACTCGCCCACGCTCAACGTGAGTACACACAACACTGTTACTATCCGCTCAAGTTAACTAGGCACCCGCGAGGAATGCGATTTCCCCTCCCTCTCTCGCTCGCTCTCGCCCTCGACGCTGCAGTACGACAGTGGCTGGACGCTATGACGTCATCAGAGTGAGGTCCATGGTGACCTTGGCGTGCAGTACAAAGGCTATCCTATCCACTACTTAACCTATTACCTTGGCCTTTCTGGGCTCTCATTCCTGGACTCTGTACCGCGCTTATTCGTGCGCTATTGGGACTGATCGATCAGTAATGGACTGGAATTGTAGCCGTATTATTTATTTCTGATATCAGTCACAATGCCATTCAAAATCGACCAACCACATCGCAAGATAAGACAGCTCGTGTAAAATCGACCAACATCGCAAGATAAGACAGCTAGTGTAAAATCGACCAATCACATCGCAAGATAAGACAGCTAGTGTAAAATCGACCAACCACATCACAAGATAAGACAGCTAGTGTAAAATCGACCAACCACATCGCAAGAAAAGACAGCTCGTAATTCGTAATTTCTTTATTGTACTACACAAAACAGTGATACAGATAACTTATAATAGAAAAAAAATGTACATAGGCGAGCGTATCTCTCAAAAGAGATTTCTTCCAGCTAACTAAGATGGTAAGAAAGGTGATGGTTGAGCGGGGGAAGACCTGCGCGTACATTAAAACTCTATAAATACTACGAGTAATATATACTACTGTTAGGATAGATGAGGTATAGGTGTAGTCATCAGCTACGGTGTGGGGCGCCGTGCCTATAAATACGGGCGAAACTGGGGGAAGGGCTCTCATTTAGGAGTTGAGCCGCGATCATCCGCGCATACGGACCTACTGCAACGCTCCACTCAGCTGCTTGCGCGCCGTTTCATTGCGAAACGCCCGCGTCAACACGCGCCCGTGCGCGTCGCGTTCGCGCTACAACCGCGTCGCGAACTGCACGGAGGGGAAAACCTTCGAGGGCGGACGGACGTCGGCTTCGGCCTAAGGTCGTGCCAGATCGGAACCCCTTCCCGTGCCAGCTCATCCATAGCCAACTAGCGCTATGGATGAGTTCCACAGCCCTTCTCAGGGCTACGCTGCGCCGGACGGGAGCCCTCCACTGGGCGAAACCCCGAGGCGCACCATGCCCCGCCACCGCTTCAGATCGGCCTCCCTCGAGCGGCCCCTGGTTTTGTCGACCTCGACAGAATACGGGTCGCCGATCGTCCCGCGACCAGTCTCGCCGAGAGCAGAGCTCACGCTGGACGAATTGTATTTAATTCGTGCCCGTGACGCCAAACTGTTTTCGGCGGGACTTCTGCGGGCCATGGAGGCCTACCTCGTCGAGCGCCACGCAGCCATGGAAGGCTGCCAGCCAGCAAGCATCGGCGACGAACTGTTGGACGCCGGGCTGCTGGAGCAGGCCCGCTCGCAGCCCCTCATTCTGCCGCCGACCCGTGGGGGCAAACGACGACCCTCGGACGACTTGCAGCAGGAAGCCGCGAAGCGAGCGCTGCTGGAGCCCTCGCCGTCACCGACTCCCCCGCAGCCCCGAGGCCTCGACATGCCGCGGCTATCGCCGGAGCCGCTGGCCGCCTCGTACGCGGCGGCCGCGTCCGCATACGCGCCCATGCCCACCGCGCTGGCGACCGTCGCGAATCAGTCCGCCGCGAACGCGAGGCCCCCCCGCCCTATCCCGCACACACAAGGAGTGCAGGCCGCGCCCGCGCCCCCCGTCGCGAAACTCGTCGCGCCCGCTAGCGCGCCCCCCGCCGCGCGATTTTCGCCTGCAGATGACGAGGAATACCGGTGCGTCCAGTCGTACCTCTCGACGTTGGAGAAGACCACAGGGGTGCACTGGTACTCCTACTCGCTTCCCGCCGAAAGGAGCCTGAAGATTGCCATCCGGGGGCTGCCGGCAAACACTGAGCCCGCGGAGATCACTTCCGCGCTGGCAGAGCGCGGCTACGAGGCCAGCTTTGTCAAACAGATTCGGGCACGGAAGGGCAGACCGGGCTGCATTTTCCACGCGCAGCTGAAGAAGACGCCGGGTATAACAGCCAGTCTGTACGATACAGACGAGCTACTTTTTATGCCCGGCGTGAAGATCGAGGCGTGGCGCGGAAAGAAAGGACCAGCTCAATGCCACCGATGCCAGAAGTTTAGGCATAGCAGCCACAACTGCCACCGCCCCCAGGCCTGCGTGCGTTGCGGAGGACCGCACCCCGCCGCGGACTGCGACCGGCCTAGAGAGATGCCGCCGACGTGTGCCAACTGCGGAGGCCCGCACACGGCAAACAACACGTCGTGCCCTGTATTCCGGCAAGAGAGCCGAAACAAGAAGGCCGGTCCAGCGGCCCGCACCGGTGGCCCCAAGACGCAGCCGCCCCCCCCCCTCCAAACCCCCAACTGTGCAGGAGTCGGCGCCCTCATCACTCATGGCGGAGGCCAACCCGGCCACCGCGCCAGGCGCGCCCCTACCCAAGCGCAAACGGAAGCGGGGGGGAAAGAAGAACGAAGTGCCGAGAGCGGCTGAGGAGAAAGGAGCCGCAGCACCACCACCTCCACCGGAGAACGAACCGCCGAGGGATCTTGTCGCAGCACTCATCAAAGCACTCCAAGATCCCGCAGTCCTAAGGAGTATCGCCGAACATCTGCCCCGATGGCTGACTCCTTAAGGATTGTGCACTGGAACGCCCAGTCACTCAAAGGAAAGAAGCAGCTGCTGAAAACCTTCCTGCGAGAGTACCGAGTCGACGTCATGCTGGTTAGCGAAACCCACCTCACCGTGAAGATGAAGCTCACCCTCCCCGGCTACACAACCTACCGCAAGGACGAGCGATCCCCGCAGGGGATTGCCTACAGAGGTCTGGCTATCCTGGTTAAAAGGAGTATCGTCCACCAACCCATCGACTTCGAGGAGCACACTACAATCTACGTCCTTGGCGTCGAAGTACAGGTCGCCGGCAACGTTGTGCGACTCTATGCCGCCTATCACCCCCCCGGTGAGAGACTCAATCCCAGGGAGCTCCGGGGACTGCTGGAGTCGCCGCAACCGACTCTCATCGCCGGAGACCTCAACGCCAAGCACCCACACTGGAACTCCTCGAAAGTGTGCGCCGCCGGACGCGCACTCCTCGCCGACTCCGTGAGCCACGACTACGATGTCATCGGACCCTATGAGCCGACTCACTACAACCCGGACGGCTCTGGGGACATCATCGACATCGTAGTCTACAAAGGAATCCGGACCCAGCCAAGCCAGGAAGTCCTGCCAGACCTCCCCTCGGTCCACAGACCCATTCTCCTCGTCCTTGCGGATCTGCCAACAAGAGTCTCGCCACCAGCGCCCCGTCGACGGTACAACTGGGCTTCCTTCTCGGCCGCACTCGCCGAAAACCCCACCACCCGGACAGCCACACAGCCAGAAGACGTCGAAGCACTGACTTCAGAGTTGACTAGCAAGATCCAGGACGCGCTCGACACATCCTCGCACACCGTCTCTAGCCGGAGGAAACCCCAACCCCTCCCGGCAAACATTCAGGCACTCATCTGCGAACAGCGCCGTCTCCGGAAGCTATGGCAACAAGCCCGGTGCCCAACTCTGAAGTCCCGCCTCAACGCCATGACGGCCACCACCAAAAGATGCCTTGCCGACCACGCCGAAGAATCTTGGGAACGCCACATCGAGTCCGTAGGCGATCACGTCCCCTCCGTGCATCGCTTATGCCGGCAGCTGTCGGCCACCCCGGCTCCTGTTCGACCGCTGCTGGGCAGCGACGGCTTCCCGAGATTCAGAGCAAAAGACCGAGCTGAAATTTTCGCCGAATGCCTGGAGAGGCAGTTCAAGCCGAACCCCACCGACGACACCGAACACGTAGCAGCAGTGGAGGAACACCTGCGGCACTACTTCGCGACGCCGATAGCTCCTGAAGAGGACCCCATCTTCTTCTCGCCCGGCCAAGTCCTGCGAACGATCAGGCGCACCAAGCCCAGGAAAGCCCCGGGCGCAGACCGAATCACCAACATGGCGCTGCGCAACTTGCCGCCACCGACTGTGGCGGCTATGACGCGCCTGTTTAACGGCATCATGCGCACGGGGCACTTCCCTACTACATGGAAGGAAGGCCTGGTCATAATGCTCCCCAAGCCGGGCAAGAATGTCAAGAAGCCCGAGAGCTATCGGCCCATCACCCTCCTGAGCACCATGTCAAAGGTGTTCGAGAAGCTGCTGCTAGGAGGACTGCTGCCACACATCCAAGCTCGCCCGGAACAGTTCGGCTTCAGGCCAGAGCATTCGACGACGCTCCAGCTCACCAGGGTACTGAACGACATGACGGTCTGTCGGAATAAGAAAGAATACACCGTCGCAGTACTCCTGGACATGGAGAAGGCGTTCGACAGAGTATGGCACGAGGGGTTGCTGTACAAGCTGTCGACGTCCCCAGCTCCACGGCGAATCACCCGCGTCGTGGCCTCGTTCCTACGGAGTCGCCACTACAGTGTGGTGGTGGAAGACGCCGTGTCAGAAGCCCGCCCCATCGAAACCGGCGTCCCACAAGGTTCCTGTCTTTCACCCGCCTGCTACTCCCGATACACGGATGACATCCCAGTTGGCCCTGGTGTACAGCTGGCCCTCTTCGCTGACGACGCAGCATACTATGCGTCGTCCTACAAAGCACCCCACGCCGCCGTCAAAATGCAACGCACGCTGGACACCCTGCCTAAATGGCTGGCCAAATGGAGGCTCTCCGTCAACGTCGGGAAGACGCAGGCGATGATCACCGGCCAGAGCAACCTGCCACCACCACTCCAACTCCAAGGGAAGGACATTGGGTGGCTGCACCAAGTGAAGTATCTGGGGGTCACCATAGACCGCCGGCTCACGATGAAGACCCACGTCGACAACGTCGTAAACCAGGTCCGGGCTGCACGGGCAAAACTTCGTCCACTCCTGGACTCCGGCCTCCCCCTGCGGTCGAAGCTCGGGATCTATAAAACGTACATCAGGTCCCGCCTCACGTATGCCTCGCCGGCATGGTACGCCCTCTGCTCGGAGTCCAACAAGAAGAGACTCCGGGCCCAAGAAAACCTCTCCTTGCGTACCATCGTCGGCGCGCCTCGCTACGTGAGAAACGCAACGATCGCAAGGGACCTAGGATTGGAGACACTGGGCAAGTTCGTCCAGAGGCTGGCGGCGAACATGTTCGCACGAGCGGACGGCTCTCAACACCCGCTCGTGCGAGACCTGGCGCCATACCACGCGCGCCCGCCTGACCGTCGCCGCCTACCCCGAGACCTGGTTGCCGAGCCGGCAGCACCCCTGGATTGAGGCCACACAACCCGAAGAACACCTCAGCCACCCAATGACCTGGCCGTAGTCACGGCCAGCGGAAGACTCCGCGGAAGGGGGCCATTGCCCCGGGACCGCAACCCCGCACCCTGGAAGGGGTGTGAGAAGATCACCAAGAAGAAGGGCTCTCATTTGCTCGCCTGCGCTCGGTGACGCTGGTATTTGGGTTCGGTGCTCAACGCGGTCGGCTGGTGAGATTGTTCCTTGTTTTGTATTTTGCGGTTAATTGCTGTGTAAATTTAATTAGTGATTATTACTGGGTTTTTGTTTAAGTTTGCAAATAGTTTTTAATCATATTTCGAGAGAATAAAGTTAGGTTCAATTTGTAATTGTTTTTTTTTTTAAATAAAATTCTCCTTCTGGTTCTAAAACTACAAACAATATTATACTGATAACCCTAATTGCTAAAAATAGACTGCATAAACAATTACTTAAATACAACGTAACAATATGAATAAACCGTATAATAAACTAATACATACCAATATATATATATATATATATATATCCGGTTTTTTAATATATTTAGAGATTGACTGTCCCTGGTAGTGCAGGGAAGCTCATTCCACAGTCGTATGGCTCGGAATCTGAACCCGTGCTCGTAGGCTGCAGTGGAGCGATCTGGAGCTTTGAGCGTAGACGCCATATGAGTTCTCCGAGGCCTGCTGGAAGAAAAAAAATCGAAGCGATCACGTAGGTAGTAAGGGTAACGAGGGTTCCACAAAATATTATAAAGGAAACAGGATATGAGAGTCCCGTCGAAGCCGAATCGGTTGCCATTTCAGCTCCCTGCGATGCTGAGATACGTGGTCTTACTTGTGAAGTCCGAAGATGAACCGAATCCCGAGATTTTGAAGTCGTTCGAGTTGTTCTTCAAACCAAGCAAACTTCAGCATAATCAATGAAGGGGAGAAGAAGGGACTGAGCGAGAGTTATTTTGGTCTGGCGAGGAAGAAAATTCTGAAGTCTCCTGAGATAGTGAAAGGTTGCGTAAAGTCGCCTGCTGACGTCATTAACATGCATTGACCAGGACAATTTATTATCAAAGATGACACCCAGGTTTTTAGCTTTATCGCCATACATGATAACGGTACCATTATAAGTTACCGAAGGGACAGACAATTGCTGCAACGTGTTTAAAGAGTGTGGTACCTATAATCATGGCCTGGGATATATTCGGATTAACTAGCAACCCAAATGACGATGCCCATCCACTGATCCCAGCCAAGTCAGCGTTTAACGCCTCCACAGCGGAATTTACATACAGCTAGTGTAAAATCGACCAACCACATCGCAAGAAAAGACAGCTCGTGTAAAATCGACCAACCACATCGCAAGAAAAGACAGCTCGTGTAAAATAACAGTGTTCTGATTGATTAGTAGGCTTTTCCATTTGACTGGTGTTGCGATTGTTGTCCAAAATTCCTAATAAGTCTACTGATCGACCAGCGTGGACTTGCCAACTTTGTATAAAACAGACAGCACAAACTATTTACTGCACTTACACATAATAGGTTTAAAAAAATGAAGGACAGTTAGTTCAATTACATTCGCTTTTGTTTTCCAATAAGTCCAATGTTCTATCTCACTCACTTAGATAATTTTACCCCTCTGTTCATCATCAATTGACCCCTTAATCCACCCACAGGCGAAAGAGTGGTCGGACCGTTTCCGCTACTTCGTCGAAGCCTGCCTACAAAAGAACCCGTCCGACCGTCCGACGTCCTCCAAACTGCTCGGGCATTCGTTCATCGTTCGCCCGCGCTCGCCGAACGTGCTCGTCGACCTCATACAGCGGACTAAGGCGGCCGTGCGCGACCTGGACAACCTCAACTACAGGAAGATGAAGAAGATTCTGATGGTGGAGGACTGCGAGAGTGCTGTTGGTGAGTGGCAATTGCATTCAATTATAGCGTACTGAGAACGACAGTTTATTGTCCGGTTTTGTCTCCGGGAACAGGCTAGCCATATCAGCAGACTTCATCTCTGAAACACAGTGTCAGTCATGAGTTTTATATTTATACCCCACACGAGGCCACCTATATCTATGTTGTTTAGATTATATGATTCAAAACGTCGACGAACTTGGCGACGTTCAACGGTGAAGAGAGCGCCACCGTGACCGGAGTCTGAGCGGACTTGTGCAGGAAACTGTACTGATATCCGCTGATATAATAATGGTGATGATGTGTAATCTGCAGGCGACGGCGAGGAGGCGGCCGAGGAGCGGTCGGGAGGCGACAGCTCCAAATCCAACTCCGCCACGTCCGAGCACAGTGCGGCCGGCGCCTCGAGCCAGAGCTCCACCGGCAGCTTGCGCAGGAACCCGGTGAGTCAACTCTTCAGATACTAGCTCCAAGTCCAACTCCGTCACGGCCGAGCACAGTGCGGCCGGCACCTCGAGCCAGAGCTCCACCGGCAGCTTGCGCAGGAACCCGGTGAGTCAACTCTTCAGATACTAGCTCCAAGTCCAACTCCGCCACGTCCGAGCACAGTGCGGCTGGCACCTCGAACCAGAGCTCCACCGGTATCCTGCGCAGGAACCCGGTGAGTCAACTCTTCAGATACTAGCTCCAAGTCCAACTCCGCCACGTCCGAGCACAGTGCGGCTGGCGCCTCGAGCAAGAGCTCCACCGGCAGCTTGCGCAGGAACCCGGTGAGGCAACTCTTCAGATACTAGCTCCACGTCCGACTCCACCACGTCCGAGCACAGCGCGGCCGGCGACCGAACTCTTTAGATAATAAGACCATGTAGCCAATTAATATTCCTATTAAAGGGCAAAGATAATTATTAATAATATCGAACCACTCCACAGCAGGCTTAATGCGCCTGGATAGTGGGCGTCATAGCAGTGGCCTAGTCTGCTAGGCCTCTTGTCTTTGGCACAGGATGTTGCAGAGTAAATAACATCTGAAAATAATAGATTCTGTAAAGGCGATAAGTTAGCTAATGCGACATTGAACGCCTGCTGTAAACTCCTTATCATTGTATCTTTAGTTTCCGCAATATATTTATAATATGCTAATGATTTTATTTTTTCCTCAGTTGCAACTGAACGCGAATCATCGCGACCAGCAAGTGCCGCAGTATACACACATCAATCACCAGCACTCTTCGCATAACGTGCGGTGAGTCACACAGTGTCTTGATCGAACCAATCGAATCAGTCCTGTCGATATTTCTGCAGATTTTGAACTATGTATTGTGTACTTTTTGTACCACGGATATTAAAGACCCCTTTACCTATTCCAAAATCTCAGTCAGTTCATCTTTTAATTTTAGTTTACATTTCTTTCTGTTGAATAGTAGATCTTTGTATTTTGATTAGTAGATATTAGGTGCTTACCCATGAAATCAGCGTTTCGTATGGAGAAATTGAAGATAACTAAATTTTCAGAACAAACATTTTTGCATTTCTTTAGGAATGACAAATCCTAATTTTATAAAACTGTGTGTATGAATGAGACGACATTTAGCTGACAGCAAATTTGATAAATTATAAATAAAACCCGCCAAGTGCGAGTCGGACTCGCGCACGAAGGGTTCCGTACCGCCGTACAATGGTAGGGATGGTGTGGAGTTTGGATTTCACTCACATAGCAAAATGTTGTTAACAAATTTATTGGTGCGGTTATTTACACACTCCATGTACGTAGCCAGGTGCATTCATAAGTTTGTATGTGGTATTGAAAGAATTGTTGTATGGGAGCCCCCTTAAATATTAATTTTATTCTGTTTTTTAGTATTTGCTGTTATAACGGCAACATGAATACATCATCTGTGAAAATTTCAATTGTCTAACTATGACGGTTCATGATATACAGCCTAGTGACAGATGGACAGATTGACAGCGGCGTCTTAGTAACAGGGTACTGTTTTTACCCTTTGGCTATGGAACCTTAAAAAGTGTCAGCTGTGAAACAAAATTACGAATCTTATCATGAAAATGGATGATATTTAGGACGAACTGATTTTGAAGATGAAATTTTAGTTATCAAACGGAAAATTAAAAAAAAAAATATGTAGATGTAAAACTTTGAATTAACTTTGAAACAATACAATTAATGGAATTAGCCTTTGAATTACACGGATTATGAACCCCTGAATCTGTAAATAAAAAAAAATTAATTTCATAGGTAAGCACACAATATATTGTTTTTTTATTAGTTTCGTATTCTGAAAGTAACTATAGTAGTTTATGTGACTGATACATAATAGAGGGCATTAAAACTCGAGAGTGAATAATACCACTCGAGTGTTTTAATACCTAATTATGTACAGATACATACACTAGTTTATCTACACACATATTATATGCTCTCTTTGATGTGTTCAGGAACCGCATTGTCGACCGGCATTGTGGCATTAGTCATTGCTCTGCACTTGTTTAGCTTGTTCTGTAGCACCAACTTCACAGACAAACTAGGGGCGGCACGCAGGCGGGCGTCGGCGTACAAAATTCGAATGTCATAATTTGTCATAATGTTAGACATTATGGTCATAATGTATTCAGATAAGAAAAGAGTTTTTACTAAGTACTTTAACATTATGCTGGTCGTAACGTGCGGTTTTTGGACGCAGTAAAGAGGGTTTATGATACGCGTGTAGATAAAATTACTAATGTTGAGTTCAAAGGAAAACGGCCTTGTTATCCCTCCCCGCACACCACCACCACCGCCACCACCACTCACGCCCCCTCTCCCCGCAGGGCGAGCAAACGTCTTATCTTATGTTGCTGTTTCACCAGAGAGAGCGAGAGCCCTCTCCCGCACGAGCGAGAGAGCTACCCCACCCGCGAGTACGCCAATCGGGACTCGCTTTGCGACGACTACGGCGACGACTACGCCAACAGAGACGCAATACGGGAGGCGCAGAGAGAGAGGGAGAAAGAGCGACAGAGTGGCGAGTATAGGGAGTATGTGAACGCGCCGTCGACGTGGCAGAGGGAGCAGGATGACAATAGAAATAACCAGCGCTCGTCGATCGGACGGGGTGAGTTGCTAGGCTCGTAAGTTAGATAACGAGTTCGCTCTTATGTCGAATAACTTGACTATAGAGCGTAATAGTTGACCTTACAATGCGACATCTTAACTATATCCTTTACCAGTAAATGCTTGCAATAAACAAATGTTTAAAGTGTTAACTGTGAATTTCAGGAGTCAGCAATAACGTGGGTGTGAGCGCGGCATTGTCACTGGTGTCGGAGCACGGAGCTAACAACTTCGCGACAATCCGGACCACGAGCATCGTCACAAAACAACAGAAGGAACATAATCAGGTAGGCGTACGCACCGCACTTATTGTACTTGAGACGCCGCTGTCCCTGCCTTCAACTACACAGAGTGGATACATACATAACTTGTAGCTTATAAAGAAAACCGACCACAAATATGTAAATGTAGTAAAGGAAAGAACCATGGGCAGTTTCTTTTGAACTCTGGACTCCTCTTTTCCAACAGTGTTCAACAGTAAATAAACTCGTGTCATATGAAAGCTCTTGGAGTGTACTATGTTCCATATTATTGTAGATAAGGTCAAATCCAGCGCAAAGAAAGTATTTTAGTACGTTTTTTTAAACTAATACTTATAAATATTTATTTACTATTCCAACATTGTCCAACACTCATGAAACTAATATCATATGGAAGCTATTCTTTTGATATTATAGCAGCTAAGTTCAAAACCAGCGCGAAAATGGTGTTTTGGAACGTTTTCATAAAATCATAAATGAGCGGTGTCAAACAGATTTGTCTGCCCTAAAACTGTCAAAATAGGCCATGTATGTAGCCGTAAAAAAAACGCATACGCGCGTAAGGGACGGATGTTTCTTGTTTCTCGCTTAAAGATATAATAATTCGTATTATGCCATCTCTTATTATTTTCTGTCGATATGTCTCGTCTATCTATTCTCTCTCTTCATTCAATTTAGTATAATCTAGTCATAAACATTCATCTACGGAATGATTTTGTCATACAATCTTGTGGTGGGGCAAGAATGATGAACACTAGTTATAGATAGATAGCAAAGAAGTTTATTTTGTATAACTGAACTTCACATCGAAAACATTGTAACCCGGATTTTTGTTGTTGCTAGCGCTAGCAACAACATACACAATAAACAGACAGGAATGGAATGACAAATTTTTCACAAAAAATAACAAATGAATACCATATTCAAAATAACATTTCAAATGTGACACAGATGATCAATTAGAAAAAGATAAAACATCAACGAGGTTTTACTCTTCAACACTCCTCCTTAATTTCATCTTCCTCACACTGTCATTCATCCATCATTTATCACACAACACCCATAAATTTTCGCACACCAATTAAACTTCCCTTTTAGTAGAGGCTTGGTCAAGGCATCAGCAATCACGCAGCATCTCAATAAACTCTAACTTAACTGATCCCTCCTCAACTGCATCTCTTACAAAATGGAGGCGCACATCAATATGTTTTGTATGTTGATGATGCACAGGGTTTTGTGCAATAGCTATAGCAGACTAACTGTCGCTATAGATATTCACTGACTCCGTAGCCGTGTCAGTAACCTCTGCTATAAACCTCCTCGGAAATATTGCCCCTTGCAGCTTTGGACATTGCTACATACTCTGCTCCTGCGCTCGAAAGTGCAACAATTCTCTGTTTCTTGCACTCCCAACTTATTGCTCCTCCTTTCCATAAGAACACCGTATATGTATGTGTATGATTTTCTATCATGTGTTGAGGCATAGCTCAAGTCTGCAAATCCTTCTACCTTTTGCATTGTAGATGTTCTGGTGTACTCCAGTCCAAGTTTTTTGGTAGCCTTCAAATATTGGAGTACCTTTTTGCAGCTATCCAATGCTGCTCTCTGTAGCAGCAGTTAAACTGACTCAAATTGTTTACAGCGTTTGGTATGTCTGGCCTCGTGCAGACACACAGATACATTAGTGATCCAATCAGATTTTGATGAGGAATCTTCGGGTCAGGTTTGTGTTCCGGTCCTGGCCTCTCTAGTTGTTCAACGGGAACTTATGGTGTTGATGCTACCTTGCAGTCAGTCATTCCGAAAACCTTCAAAATCTTGTTGATATATTTCTCTTGAACAACTTTGACTCCTTTATCATCCTGGGTAATATGCATTTCTAGAATCAGGTTTGCTTTTCCCAAATCTTTCTGAGTGGATATCTTCTTTCACTCTCAACATTGACACTTTCGATTGTTGAAACTGGCTCAGGTTCAGAGTCTTCAAACTCCTCGTTTTCATCAGGATCAGATACGGCTGTCTCTACTTCTCTTTCTCTATGTTCCTCTTTAGGAGCATCCATCCTTGGTTCCACTCTAGGACTCCCACTTTCATTGGATGGTGGTAGTAACACCTCATAATCTGCATCCCTGTCATCCACATTACTTGGCAGCTTATTTTCTTACTCCGAAGAAGGCACAAGTACCTCTAAGCTCCCTTGTGGCTTGACTTCATCTCGATATGTGTCATTTTCGAAGAAGATTACATCTCTCGCCTTAGATACCACTCCGTCATCATGATCGATAAGACGATGTGCCTTGGCGTTATCACAATAGCCGACATGTATTAGCTCTGTGCTCTTGACATCCCATTTCTTTCTCTTTTGGTCCGGGGTGTGTCAACCACCACTAATCTAGCTTGCTATGTGTCGGATCTGCAAGAAGAGGTTGATAAGGGCCGTCAAGTGGACGCTATTTACACAGACATAAGCAAAGCTTTTGACAGAGTCGACCATTATTTACTACTGAAGAAGCTTCTCAACTTTGGCGTGCATGGAGTATTTTTGAAATGGTTTTCCTCCTACCTTTCAGATCGGTCACAGAGTGGTAGTGTGTGGATACGAATCTTCAAGACCACTTCAGGTGTTCCTCAGGGATCACACCTAGGTCCTAAATTGTTTCTAGCGTTTATAAATGATCTTGCAGCGAAATTGCATCATTGTAAGTTTTCCTTTTTTGCTGATGATCTAAAAATTTACAGAGTCATAGAACAACCGGCAGATGTCCTTCTTCTTCAGCATGAGCTCGATACTGTTTACAACTGGACAGTCAACTACAAATTACCACTCAACACGGAAAAATGTAAACATATCGAGTTCACTAAGAAATTACTGCCAATTCTATCTAAATATATGATAAACGGAGCTTACCTAGAAGAAGTTTAGGGATCTAGGAGTTATTCTGGTTAAAAAATTATCCTTCAATAACCACATCGACAGTGTTGTCAAAAGATCTCTAAAATTGTTGGGTTTTGTATGGCGCAATTGCAAGTCTTTTAGGAAGATATCAGCTCTCAAAGCGTCTTATTTTACACTGATTCGTAGCTCTCTTGAGTATTGCTCAAGTATTTGGTTTCCTCATTATCAGTGTCACATCGACAGAATTGAGAAAATTCAAAAGAGATTTCTGTTCTTGTTGTCCGCGCATCAGAAGAAATTGTCCACCTTGCCATTATACGAGGACCGATTAAAGTTCTTTAATTTCATGTCACTTGAAAAGAGACGATCAACAGCTGATCAAGTCTTTCTATATAAAATTTTAAGGGGTGGTGTAGATTGTCCGGAGTTGCTCTCGAAGGTCAGGTTTGTAGTGCCGCGCAGAAATGCCCGAATTGTTAACTATCGTCCGTTTTACGTTAACTTGTCTAGAACCAATGTTGGGTTTAATTATATCACGACTAGAATTTCTCGATCTCAAAATAAGTTATGTCACTCACACGATATAGATATTTTTAATCTTAGGTTAATTAAATTCAAAAAGAACATTATAGCGGCGTTTGCCGAGTGATTTAGTTTTAAAATTTCTTTTCTTTTGTATTTTTTTGTAAAAACTAATTATGTGACGGTAGATTTGAGTAGGTAGAACTGTATATTTTTAAATGTATGCTGTGTTCACCTGTAATTGGGTCTACATATAGCAATTGTACACTTTTTTCTTTCTTTCCATTTCTGTGTTGAGTGTAAGACCTTAATAAATAAATAAATAAATGTGCATTAAAGCTCTGCATCCGAACGTCTTGACTATTCTCAGAGCGTCTTCCTGACCATTTCTCCTCTGGGGTCATGTTCTTCACGGCGATGGTGGAGGACCTATTTTTTTAGGAACACAGCATGGTTTACAGCTTCTGCCAAGAATCGCTTTGATAATTAAGCTTCATTCATTATTATGCTTCTAGCTTTTTCGCATATTGTGCGATTAGCACGTTCAGCTACACCGCTTTGTTCTGGTGTATACTCAACCGTTACTCGATGATGTATCCCACACTGCTTCAGGTAGCTTTCCATCCGTTTGTTGACAAACTCTGTGCCGTTATCAGTGCGCAAGGCTTTAATTTTCTTGCCCCCTCAATAATTTTTTCGAAAACGTCTTTCTTTGATTTAAAAAAATATGCAATAGTTTTACGCGTAAAATCGTCAATTAATGTCAAAAAAAATTTGCTACTTCCAATCGAAGCCGTACTCATAGGCCCGCAATCTGAGTGTATTAAACCTAGAGTTTCCTTTGCTCTAGTAGCACCATTCTTTTTGAATGGTAGTCTGGTTTGTTTTCCCATTATGCACGCTACACACTCGAGTGTAGAGCAAGAATTTGAAAACATACCCCTGTTGCCATCTTATCTCTAAGAAGTGTCAGGTTGCGTATACCCAGATGTCCCATCCTTCGATACCATAACATCATTTGGTCGCCGAATTCTGTTGAAACTGCCGCCGCTGAAATCTGAGAAGTATCTTTTATTCTATAAACTCCTCTTTCTTCCACGCATTTTAAAGCAGGCTTTCCCTTTACCTCACATTCATCGTGTTTAAAGATGTTACAACCATTTTTTTGAGAATATAATTACGTGACCCTTTTCACGATTTTACTCACACTCAATAAATTAGCTTGTAATTTAGGTACGTAAGTAACATTACTGACAGTCAACCCTGACTTTCATACTACCATACAATGTAGTGTTATGCTATTCTTGCTTTTCATGCTTTCATGCTTTACATGCTATTCTTGCTTTTCATGCTGCATAGCTGTATTGTCTGATATGTCTGTCTGATCCTGATCTGTATGATTGTCTGATGAGTCTGATATTGGTTCACCTTTATTTCCATAGGACCCTGTAACGTTTTAAACCATAAGAACATGTTAACAAATCATTTTAGTTCTGCATTTTCATGCTATCAGCATTTCTAAATCGATAGCGAAGGGGCTTACCTTTGGTGACCTTGTTTTTGGCTTTCTCCGAAACTCTGCAATCTCGGGCTTCGTGCGCGCTGGTGCGCTACTTTTTTTCCTTTCGTTGTTATGTAATTTACTGCATGGTTTTCGTATTGTTTACCGAATTACGAGCCTGAAAAGAAACTTTGACGTTTGTTGACGTCTTTGTTTATCTGGTTGTCATGGCAATGCCCATTCAAACTAGTTAGCGGTCTGATATGTTTGCTTTAATACTTTTACAAAAATACTCTTTCTCTCTTGGCCACTCACAAAAATTACGTTTAATTTAAATAATTTTTAGAACTCTCCAAAAAGGGTATAAAAGCGGAACATTTCTGAAATTCTGGAGTCTCACGTCAGCTTCTGAACTGGAAGTACCACTTAAAGGCCTTATCCCGGGGTCGCTCAACCCCGGGATCCTGCGAAGCCTTCAAACTCCTTCAAATCTTCAAATACTCCATCTACAACGGGATCCTGCGAAGCCTTCAAACTCCTTCAAATCTTCAAATAACCATCCTTCAAACTACGGGATTCTGCGAGTCGTGCCTACGCCGCGATCCTGCGAGCCACTGCTTCATCGGTCTCCTACTCCATCCTACAACGACGATTTCTACAACGTGATCCAGCGAGCCGTAGCTACAAGTACGCCGCTACCGTTCCTACAACGACGATTTCTACAACGGGATCCAGCGAGGCAGCTACAAGTACACCGCTACCGTTCCTACAACGACGATTTCAACAACATCTACAACAACAAATACACCTGCATCCTGGTCATCACCCCACTGGTCTACTTCTCTCCGTGATCTCCGCTTCCTTCTTTCTATCCAGATATCTGTATTTTATAAAACCTGTTTCACATCTCATTCATCCTCATCTTCGCATCATCTTTTTATAGACTTCACTGTAAATAACCAATAAACTGTCACTTTAAATTTTATCCTGGTTCTTGTTTCTGTTAGGTTCTGTTAGGATCGTATCCTCACACGACAACCTTTACCTTGACCAAGAACCTCATTACCATCTGCGCACGTTACTCTCAGAGCTTGAGGAGTGTCTTTCAGATCTCTGAACCACGATCTACGATTCGTCATGTGTCGATGCTCCAGAATCGACTATCCAGTCCTCTTCTTCATGAGAAGACTTCGATGACGTTCCTAACGCAAAGGCCTGCGTAGCTTCCTTCTTCAGTTTAGGATTCTTTGGACATTCATTTGCCTTATGTGGTCCATCGCAAATAAAACATTTGATTTCCTTTTTCGGGTTCCTGTATGCACTCTTCCCTTTATGCGCTGTAAAAGCTGGTTCTGGTTGGCTTGCACTCGACTAAATCCTCTGGCAACCAGCCGTGCTTTATACCTGTATCCATTCTCGCCCTCATCTTTGATTCGAAATAGTCACTTTGAATCGACGATGTTGTGGACGACTTGCCATGTGGGTATTTTCCATGATGTTTTGTCTTGATAGTCGGTAGTAAGCTCCATGTTACTTGACTCCATGGCTAATCTAATCGGTTGGAATTGTAATGTCAGGCCTTGTAGGAGAAGAGCAGCCAATAGTTCGTCATCAACCTCTTTTCCTAGGTCTGCCAATTCTTGAGATGTCGCATGACACTTGTGACATATTCTCTGATTGGCTTGAATTGTTCCAGTTTAAAGCTCACAAGTTTTGATAAAAGTCTACATCTATTATTTAGTCCTTTATCTTCAAAAGCATTGCTCAATGCTTCCCGAGCTTCTTTTGCTGTTGAAGCTTTGCGTACATGTACCGTGCGGTGGGGTTTTATCATGGTACATATTCTAGCTCTCGCTTTCTGATATCTCTTCATACCTTGTATGTCGGTAGTTGCTGGTGATACACTCGTGTATTCCCACAGATGGCGAATTCAGACAGGTGGCGAAGTTATTGCTGCCGTCGAATTTCTCCATCGGCATGCCACTATTGTTACCTGAACACCGTTGTGAACTTTGAGTCCCTCCTCCGAGGACCCCGTTACTGTCACTCATGTTTTCACTGTTTTCTAACATTCTTGCGTCCGTCGGCCCATAACCTCCTGTAGTGGGGCAAGAATGATGAACACTAGTTATAGATAGCACAGAAGTTTATTTTGTATAACTGAACTTCACATCGAAAACATTGTAACCCGGAATTTGTTGTTGCCAGCGCTAGCAACAACATACACAATAGACAGACAGGAATGGAATGACAGATTTTTCACAAAAAATAAAAAACGAGGTTTTTCTCTTCAACATACAAGTCCGTCGACTGAAATAACAAACCATATAGATAAAAGAATCCAATAGATAAAAGAACTGCACTAATTTTGCCAATGTTTCCTTACATTGCAATTTAAAATGATCTTATCAACTGTTCTATAACAATCTTTGGCCAAGTGGCGTGTTTGGTTTTGCACTCCACAAATATTTATTTACTTTTCCAACATTGTACCATGTTTCATTTCATTACTGTTGGACAATGTTGGAAAAGTGGGCCCAAACTGACGCATGGTACTTTAGCCCATTAATGTCCCCACCGAGGGGCACGGGCATTAACTCGAATTCATAGAACCCCTTTTCCCCCCAGGAGATGCACGAGCAGATGTCGGGCTACAAGCGGATGCGACGCGAGCACCAAGCGGCGCTGCTCAAACTGGAGGAGCGGTGCAAAGTGGACGTGGAGGCGCACAAGACGCTGCTCGACCGGGAGTACGAGGCCTTCATGCAGCAGCTGAGCAGGGATCTGGAGCGGCTGCAGGTAGGCACAGATTGGGAGCCTCTGGTTTTTGAAAATTGCCTACAGTAATCAAGGGGATGCTGGTAACGTCATATTATGTCATGTCAGCCTACTGGGCCGTATCAAAGGCCTCTCCCAAAGCACGCTGTTTATTCCCCTGCCATTCTTGCCCGCTGCTTCCCAGCCATCTCGATAATATGGTCTGACGTGCCCGGCGACGTTGTCACAATCAGTTCTCAGTAGGTGGGTCGGCTTCTTAAAAAGGTTAGCGGTGTTCACGGAATTCCTTCCTTGTTGTTTTTATTAAATCGGTTCTACTAAACTCAACTTGGGGAGGGCACTGCTATGTCACTAGATAAAAGCAATGAAGTACTGACGCAACTACATCTTCCAGACGAAACACGCGCAAGAACTCGAAAAGAAGCTGAAACACAACGCGGCGGCGGAGAAGAAACTCGCGAAGGACATCAGCGCGCGGCAGGAGCAGGACCGCAAGGCGGCGGACACGCAGCGCAAGCGCGACTACAAGGCTAACAAGGAGCGGTGGAAGAAGGAGCTAAGCATGGACGAGGCCACGCCCAAGCGGCAGAGGGACGCGACGTTACAGTGAGTACACTACTGTGTGGGATACAGGCAGGAGCATGATCGCAAGGCGGCGAACACGCAGCGCAAGCGCGACTACAAGGCTAACAAGGAGTGGTGGAAGGAGCTAATCACGGTCGAGGCCACGCTCAAGCGGCAGAGGGACGCGACGTTACAGTGAGTACACTACTGTGTGGGATACAGGCAGGAGCATGATCGCAAGGCGGCGAACACGCAGCGCAAGCGCGAATACAAGGCTAACAAGGAGTGGTGGAAGGAGCTAATCACGG
This sequence comes from Argyresthia goedartella, assembly GCA_949825045.1. Lineage (NCBI taxonomy): Eukaryota > Metazoa > Arthropoda > Insecta > Lepidoptera > Argyresthiidae > Argyresthia > Argyresthia goedartella. Next base: position 19,646,977 of record OX463828.1, read on the forward strand.
TCGAGGCCACGCTCAAGCGGCAGAGGGACGCCACGTTACAGTGAGTACACTACTGTGTGGGATACAGGCAGGAGCAGGACCGCAAGGCGGCGAACACGCAGCGCAAGCGCGACTACAAGGCTAACAAGGAGCGGTGGAAGAAGGAGCTAAGCATGGACGAGGCCACGCCCAAGCGGCAGAGGGACGCGACGTTACGGTGAGTACACTACTGTGTGGGATACAGGCAGGAGCATGATCGCAAATCGGCGGACACGCAGCGCAAGTGCGACTACAAAGCTAACAAGGAGCGGTGGAAGAAGGAGCTAAGCATGGACGAGGCCACGCCCAAGCGGCAGAGGGACGCGACGTTACGGTGAGTACACTACTGTGTGGGATACAGGCAGGAGCATGATCGCAAGGCGGCGAACACGCAGCGCAAGCGCGACTACAAGGCTAACAAGGAGCGGTGGAAGGAGCTAATCACGGTCGAGGCCACGCTCAAGCGGCAGAGGGACGCGACGTTACAGTGAGTACACAACTGTGTGGGATACAGGCAGGAGCATGATCGCAAGGCGGCGAACACGCAGCGCAAGCGCGACTACAAGGCTAACAAGGAGCGGTGGAAGGAGCTAATCACGGTCGAGGCCACGCTCAAGCGGCAGAGGGACGCGACGTTACAGTGAGTACACTACTGTGTGGGATACAGGCAGGAGCAGGACCGCAAGGCGGCGGACACGCAGCGCAAGTGCGACTACAAAGCTAACAAGGAGCGGTGGAAGAAGGAGCTAAGCATGGACGAGGCCACGCCCAAGCGGGAGAGGGACGCGACGTTACGGTGAGTACACTACTGTGTGGGATACAGGCAGGAGCATGATCGCAAGGCGGCGAACACGCAGCGCAAGCGCGACTACAAGGCTAACAAGGAGCGGTGGAAGGAGCTAATCACGGTCGAGGCCACGCTCAAGCGGCAGAGGGACGCGACGTTACAGTGAGTAGACTACTGTGTGGGATACAGGCAGGAGCAAGCGCGACTACAAGGCTAATGAGGAGCGGTGGAAGAAGGAGCAGAGCATGGATAAGGCCATTGCGTGTAAAAGTAAAAAGGACAGCAACTGAACAGTGGTACAGAATGAAAATGAACAAAGAATGGAATGGCAACTCTATAGACACAGGTTATGCCTCCATTGTAGAAACGTCAGGTAGAAAGTTTGAAATGCTGTTGGCAAACAACGATCTGATAAAGAGGGAAAAATATATATGATTTGATAAGAAATACCGAACCCATATAGGAACAAGAGAAAATTGGGAAATAGAAACAGACCAACCGGTTGTAACTTGCGTCACGGATGGCTCAAGAAGAGAGAGCACAAAACTAGCAGGAACTGGTTTTTGCATCATGGAGAGCAATAAACAACAAATCAATTGCCTCGGGGCTATACGCCAGCGTGTTCCAAGCGGAGATATACGCCATAATGGAATGCGCTGAAGCACTAAGGGAAACAGCAGAAATCAAAAACAAGATAGTAGTAAATTATTCTGACATTTAGGCAGCTTTAAAGGCGCTTAGGCAACCAATGAATTAATCTGCACTAGTCAAAGAGTGTAAGGCCAGTCTTAACTCTTTGGGAAGAGCATCAGCAATAATTATCGCATGGGTCCACGGTCATGAAGGGATTCACGGTAACGTAAAAGCAGATGAGCTGGCAAGAAACGGCGCTGATGAGCGTTTTATTGGATCAGATCCAAGATTACCTATATCAGCGACTGTCACAAAGAACATATTCAACATGATAGCTACGCGAGATGCAAACCAAGAATGAAAGAACACCAACGACTGTAGGCAGTCTAAGATGTTTATCTTAAGGAAAGAACCCAAAAAGGCTAAGTATTTACTTAATCTTGGTAGGGAAAACTTAGCAATACTGGTAATTGTGGTGACAGGTCACTGCAAACTAAATAGACACCTAAATTATTTAGTTATTATTATTAAGGCTCGTACAGGACCCATCATGCCCTCACTGTGGCTTGGAAGAAAGTAGCCAGCACTTCTTGGGAGAATGCGTAATGTATTCAAACATAAGATGGCGAACACTAGGGATGGATAGCATTAAAGCAGATGATTTGTCTTACTAACTTAAAGTTTAGCGACATCCAAGAATTCATTAAACGAACAAGAAGATTTGGGGAAAACCAGTGCCCAAACACTGGGAATTGGGTGAAATAGTCACGATGGAGGACCGATCACCCGCCTGTGGTTCAGCGGGCGTCCCACCTCATCATCATCATCATCATCATGGATAAGGCCACGCCGAAGCGGCAGAGGGATGCGACGTAACAGTGCGCTGCTGTGTTTTCTAGATTTGTGTATGTTTGTCCACGTATTGCTCCGAAACTTTGAATCTGATTTAAACCATTTTTTTTATTGCCTTAAATTAACTGGAATTTAGGTAAAAGTGCAAAATATATCAAAATCGGTACAGTAGTTTCAAAATATGGACAATTTCATCTAAGAAAGGTCTTATTGATTCGTGCTGGGCAATACAATGGGGAAGATTACAAAAAACTTTTTGGAAGAGGGCACTGTGTGTCTGTAACATATCAAACATTATCAACAGCAAAGTTCTATGGATATTGACAATTCATTTCTCGGATTCGAAACTCTGTTTAAACTGGCTTCACTTACTTACTCTGTGATTGGTTTGTAACCTAAGATGAACGAAACAATTTACACTTTACAAACATTTTGCGCCCTCTACACGGAACTTCTTTGACATTTTACCCATTCTTTGGTATAAATAGCGCTATTGTTTCCTGACATATCGTCCATACCACCAATCATGTGAGACCCTCAAGAAAATGGTATTTCATTGTGTGGCACGCACTGCCTGGAATTCTCTACATTGATTCAACAGATCACAATGTGAAGTTTTCTCACAGTTATTAAAGCAGCTCGCCAGATAGTGTAGTTGAATATGCGGATCATCCACAGAGTAATAATAAGTAAGAGAGAGGAAGTGTAATATTATTGTTCTGAAGTATGACATTACATTTTTGTGCTGTGGTCCAAATTGTGTTAGGTCCAAAGCCTGCTCCAAGGCTTACACATTTTCATCATTATGGACCGAAGGGTGAATCAAATTCTCCCACGCCCCGTAGCGACCTTTTTATTAATCAACGATCAGAAAACTCCTCATTCACAGTCTCACAGCAGACGACAGGTTTGTCTGCTGTGAGAAGCAGACAACAGGTTTGTCTGCTGCGAGACTAATTATTTAGCCGTAGTTCGGCATAGCTAGCTCGTTGCTCGACGCTCATTTCAAATTAACCTTTCCTCAGATCGCAGAAGGACAGCCTCAAGCAGGCGGAGGCGGCAGAGGAGGCGCGGCTGACGCGGGCGCAGCGCGAGCACCTCGACCTGGAGCTGCGCCGGTTCAAGCGGCACCGCATCTCGCACACGCAACACAAGGAGCAGGAGCTGCTGCGGGAGGTCAGTGCGCGAGGGGCGGGAGGGGGGGGGGGTTCAATACTCGAACTGGAGTCGCTCGTGCGGATACATATCTATTTATTAAATAACTCGCGTGCAGCACCGATCGGAGGACAACAGAATCAGGGTTAAAGTTAGATTAATTTATGAATGAACTGTATGGTCGATAGACTAGCCTGTTCGGATGACCGAAGATAAACAAATAAAAAAAAATGGTGCTTGTTTTGTTCGGAGCACATTGATCAAAAACAAATTACTTGAATTAGTTAAAATATAATTATTTTCTTGATTTCTCTGTCTATTTGACGTTCTTTATTACGACTTTGAAAATTAATGCACTTTTAAATAGCCTTAAACTGTGCGTCTGTTACATATTCTATACAGATATTAATTTTTACCCCCCGGTCAAAAATTAACAATATCACCTAAGAAGTTTTTCTTAAAACACGTTATGATTACAACAAGTATCGTATCGTGTACAGGAGCTGAACAAGAAGCAGCAGCACCTGGAGCAGGCGCACGCGATGCTGCTGCGGCACCACGAGAAGACGCAGGAGCTGGAGTACAAGCAGCAGAAGGGCGTGCACGCGCTGAGGTACCGTACCATCTCACTAGCTAAAGTCTGTTTCTAGGGCAGGCGAAAACTCGGACATTGACCTTTGTGCCTACCACAGTGATCACCAACCTTTTTTTGGTGAGGTTCAAAAATTATCAGTCGTGTGAATGTAGGGAATAAATAAAATTCTAATTATTTTTTTTATTTATTATATTTATGTATGTTATTTATAATAAAATTGTTTGCTGATATCTAAAAGATGTTTAATTACAGAAGTATACACGGTTTTGGATCTGAGCAACTAAAAGCTCGCACTCGAAAACTAGAACCAATTTTGGCACACGGATTGAAGATTTGAGTTCAGGCCATCAAATAACATAAGAAATCGTTCTCATCTGCTCAGGTCCAAAAGTTGATCCGAATTTGTAAACTTGTGTAATTCTAAACACGTCGAATCAGGTTTGTTATCTCTGACTGGTAGCGTCACTCCCCCCCCCCCCCCCCCCCCCGTACCACGAAAAGCAGTACTACGCGGAAACGATACAGAAGTGCATGGAGGGCGATACGTATAGTTTTATTTCGACGCTAACATAATACTTTATGTCATTGTCCGTTTTTTCGCCTGCCCTAGAAACAGAGTATAGTAGACAAGCAAGCAATCACCAACAACACAAAGTTTGTCGCCTTTGACGCAATGCCCACAGAACAGACAACAGACACGAGACAGAGACAGAAGACATAGAACAGAACGAGACAGAAATCGGCGTCGCACGTCGCCCACATGCCATGCCAGTGTGCTTCGCGCCTTTTGGTCCATTTCACCACAACCACTTCCCATTTCGACAAATTTGCATTTTTGTGCCAATTCGACAAGTTCCCTTTACGTTTATAACAAGATTCATAATGTCAAGTTCCCAATTTGACCACTACCCAATTTGACCACTACCCAATTTGACCACTTCCCAATTCGACAACATTCCGGCTGTGAACCGAGGGTGCACTTTACTTTTCCATGCTTCTCTCTCTGATCTTAATATGGGGCCTGCCCACGAGTCCAAGTAGTTGAATTGGGTAGTGATCGAAATGGGAAGTGGTTGAATTGGAAAGTTATCGTGTTGGGAAGTGGTTAAATTGAGAAGAGGGCAAAATGGGAACTTGTCATTATGAACCTTTTCATAATGTGATTTGGTCGAAATTAACACAAATGGTCTGACGAACACTAAGCCCTTCCGCACACGGGCTACTCGAAGACGACTCGAGTTTAATACGCATGCGCGACTGCGATGCGTTTCGTATGTTATTACGGTACGGTAGCACGGTTTCGCATGCGGGACTACGCGATTTGCGTAGCCGGTAGCTTGCGTCTGACGTGAAACGACTGGCGTCGTTGTCCCGTCGGACTTTGTACGCATTCGAGAATCTAATTCGTGTCGCCTTCGAGTAGCCCCATGTGCGGAAGGCCTAAAAGTCATGCTGTCACTCTCTCTCGCTAGGTAGATGACAGCGTCAGACGACATTTAAGCGTTAGTTTGGATGTGAAGCAGTCGGTGCAATAATAGTCTGTAAACGAATTTCAGCGACTAAAACCGTGAAAATGAAAAATGTTGATTTCTTTAACTAAACTTAACTTAAAAAACAATTTGATGAGACCTCAAAAGGTCTCACTCTTTCGTTACAAGGCAGTAGTAATTAAGTTATTGTGAATAAACCAAGTATTTGTTTACTTATGTGTGTTTATTAAGCAAAGAGCGGAGGAGAAAAAATAATCATGCTGTACCAATTTGTAAAGACTCTACCAATAGTAAAAGTACAGTAAAGTAAAGCTTCGTTTATTCTCAAAAACAAGTCCTTGACTGGTTTCCCTGTCTGCCAAATAAGGGTAACCTGTGTTTTAGGAATCGGGGAATCGGGATCATAAATTGATATCGGGGATCAAGATCGAATAGAATCATAAGCTGAACTCATTCAAGCTATGCAGCTATAAACGCGTTTACAACCGCAAAATTTAATGTTTCAATGTTTTGCAACAATAAAACAATATTCACTTTGCAGAGAGGAGCAACTCTCGAACCAGCACGCGACAGAGTTGGCGAACCAGCGGGAGTACATGAAGCGAGCGCAGCACGACCTCTGCAAGAAACATGCGCTCGAGCTCAAACAACAACCCAAGAGCCTCAAGGTTGGTCACTCCTCGCTCATCAACGTCTTTAAGATCTACTGTTGAGTATGGGCCTCGTCAGTTACACGCCAGTCAAGCCGCGTCCATTTGACCAAGACCTCCGGCCACTGGTCTTTAGCCCCATTTTGGCCACCAATCTGTTACCGACCCGGTCCGCCTGGTTCGTCTTCGCGCCTAGCCAACCAACCAGTCCTACCCCCTTCAATCGGTGTTCGCTTACCTACACCAGCCATCTTGTGGTGGTTAATTGCATGCTTAGTTGTTAAGTTGAACATTACTTTAATAAGGATGTTCTTTGGTGTTCACAGCAAAAAGAGATGCAAATACGCAAGCAGTTACGTGAGACATCTAAGATACAGACACGGCAGTATAAGGCGCTAAAAGCGCAGATACTACAGACGACGGCCAAGGTACGACTGCTAGGTTTCGTCTTATTTCTAACTACCCATAGATCTTTCCATTAAACGAGATAGAAATGTATCGAAACTGAGATTCACACATGAGCGCCATCTATTGCATTTTCCAAATACTTTTGCAGGAGCTACAGAAAGAAGTGATCAAGAGCCTCAAGGATGAGAAACGCCGGAAGCTTATGCTCCTCGGCGAACAGTATGAGCAGAGTATTAGTGAGATGTTGCAAAAGCAGTCGCTGCGACTAGACGAGAGTCAAACGGTAACCTATTTGCGAGATATATATTTATGAGATGCCATTAGTGTCCACCGAGCGGCACAGGCTTAATCTTACTCAGAATCGAATCACTTTCATCAAAAACGCTGGTTCAGTGCAAGTTGTAGGACGGAGGTTTTCGTCGGGCTCGTGGCGGACCCTACACACAGCTTAATGACTCCGACCACTGACAAGCAATAATAGTGCAGAACTCGCACAATCGACCACATGTGCTTTACTCTACTCGAATTTAACGTGTATGATGCGGTTTTCCTTTTACTTCACAGAAAGAGGCGAAGCAGCTGGAGATGCAGTTAGAGCACGAGTTAGACATGCTGACCGCGTACCAGAGCAAGAGCAAGATGCAAGCGGAGGCGCAGCGCAACAGAGAGAGACGCGAGCTCGAGGAGAGAGTAGCCGTGAGGCGGGCGCTGCTGGAGCAGAAGGTAAGAGCTGCGAGATCACACAAGCATCACACAGACATGTAGCAGAGCAAGATGCAAGCGGAGGCGCAGCGCGACAGAGAGAGACGCGAGCTCGAGGAGAGAGTAGCCGTGAGGCGGGCGCTGCTGGAGCAGAAGGTAAGAGCTGCGAGATCACACAAGCATCACACAGACATGTAGCAGAGCAAGATGCAAGCGGAGGCGCAGCGCGACAGAGAGAGACGCGAGCTCGAGGAGAGAGTAGCCGTGAGGCGGGCGCTGCTGGAGCAGAAGGTAAGAGCTGCGAGATCACACAAGCATCACACAGACATGTAGCAGAGCAAGATGCAAGCGGAGGCGCAGCGCGACAGAGAGAGACGCGAGCTCGAGGAGAGAGTAGCCGTGAGGCGGGCACTGCTGGAGCAGAAGATAGGTGCAGCTGAAGGACGGGACGACGCTGCTTAAATCCCTCGCTTCATTCGACATTCTACGTTAGAATAGAGAGCGTAGAAAGGTTCCCCGTTCTCTCTTAGTGACCACGGCTAGAAAAAATAATGGCTAAGTGCAAGTTGGACTTAGGCACCGATAGCATTCCAATTCCATACAAATCGCATTCTTTTTGTGAAGGAAAACTAGAAATTTACGGATTTCAGTCTTTCATTAACTTGAGCATAAGACCTAGCTTCATATCAAATTTAATGATTCTAGATCAACGGGAACTAACCTTATAGGTTATTATTCCCAAGCGATAAACTCAGCAAAATTTAAACAAAGGGTCTTCTTGACTAGGGCATGCAGAACCGCTTACGGTTCCATATTTTTGATACCCGATACTGGGAGCGGTCAGAACCAGGCACCTGGTTCACCCAGTTACGACTGATAAAAGTGTATGCATACAGGGTGTCCGGTAGATCGATGCAAAGACTTAAACCGAAGTTAGTACAGAACTTTTAGAACCATTTGAGCCAAACATACATATGGCGAAGTCTTACCATTATTTTTTTATTCATGATGATGCTTTAGTGTTTCTCAGGGGATAGACTTCGGAGATCTCACACGGTATCACTTTTGTCAATTCCTCAGCACAACACTGTTGCTTACGAGCACTCGTTTAGTTTAAGGGCAATACGTTTGTGGAATGCACTTCCTTGCGCTATAAGGGATTGCAAATCCTTGGTCACTTTCAAGAAAAAATTGAAACAGCATCTCCTCTCTTCCGAATAGTGGGTATCTCATAGTATTTATGTATATCTATTTATTTATTTTATAGTAATTACGTAGGGTGTATTGTGATTTATTTGATAGTATATTTATTTTATTTATTTCTTTTAACTCTTAATTGTACACTAGGACTACCTCTCTATAATTTATTTTTCTCTTTTCTTCACAGGTTAGCTGTAAGAAATTTCTTTTTAGAAATAAGCTCACCTTTGCATACTGTTTCTGTTATAATTTCCACTGTGTTTTCTGTGCAATAAAGGATTATTATTATTATATTATTATTATTTTTGAAGAAATTTTCCAGATTTTCACAGTTAATTGATTATCATTGCAAAACTAAACAATAATTGGATTATTTTATAATTGATTCTAATAAATCACTTAATAGCATAAAATAAATCTTGATTTATGCATCTGCTACGTCAGACTTGGATTTTACAGACCATTGAAGAGCACGACACATTTCAATCATCAATAAAGTAAGTTTTTCGGAACTAATTTAACAAAAACAAGTGAAAGCTTTTTATGTGCAAATCTTTACAAAAACATTCTAAGTTTTATTCACGATCTTTAATTTAATGTATTATTGACGTAGATACCTCACACATTCTTTAAGTTATGACCTACTAACCAGTTTGAGGGAGAAAATATAAATTTTAGACTGTTTATTTAATTAATTAAATTTATGCTATTCATGCTCGTCATGAGATTCTTGGTTCCTCACACAGACACGAGCCCATCTTCGGACTTCTGTGGTCGGGATTTTGAGCATTATTTCATCTTCCATGGTATCGAAAGCCATTCTTTTTTTTTTTTAAATCAACTCTTTTGTGTTGATGGCTACGTTGGAATAGACCAGGGGGGTTACCACAATCTTTTTCCGATTCAAATTAGGTTCAAAACAAGAACATCACCTTGGCAACCATTTACATTCCAATTCGCCATAATGCGCTTTATTTACCTAATACCAAGACTTGTTTTAAGACGGTCACGGTAATTTTGCGGATCAAATTAGTTTCCTAATCTGAATCGGCATAAGACGTTGTGGTAACTCCGCAGATCTCTGGCTCTGCCCCACACAAAATAGTCCATTGGGGTCAGGTCTGGTGAACGAGCAGGCCAAGGAATAGGCCCGTCTTTGCCGATCCAGCATTTGGGAAAACAGTAGACTGCATCGATCTACCGGACACCCTGTATGTCACCATAAGATTGTCAAAACCGTTAGTTTATAACTAATCGTAACGTTTTTTTCTCGTTAGTTTACAAACTATCGATAAATTGTAAACTGGACCATACTGCTTCAGATATGACAGGTTAGTTTATAATAAAACCTTTACATTGTTAACTGATTTAAACTTGAATTGCAAAGGAAAGACACCCCCTACCCTTGATACGCCAGGTAAGAATTTAAGCTTGCTTTTCCGTCATTTGAACAGAACACAGTTACCTACTCTGTCGAGAAGAATGACAACTTCATACAAAAAACGCTAAGGCTACCACGCTACCACTACTACCCACTAGATTGCGCTAGTAAATCGTTTTTTGTACCTCGGCGAGAAAACAGTGGGGCACGGGAGGCGACGCGAGTGTGCGACGGTTGTATCACTCTAACAGTCGCGCGACGTTGCCAACTCGTGAATATGTGACAACTTGAATTTTAATGACACGCTTACGGCTCGACCGCGCTTGATTTCAATGCTTTAATGGCGGAATTAAGTAATTTCAGATTTTTCTAAAGAACCGGGAGAACTGGGTATACTTCTTCGGAACTAGGTCTGCAGATACCTTGGAAAACCCGGGTATACCCAGGTATTTCGGTTCCGGGTATCTATATGGTGACTTTATGGGACTGTAGGGGACTGATGGGGACTGTATGGGGTTAATCTAGCTCAGCACAGACCTTGCCGTTAATAATGTACTCACAACGGACCGTCTAAATTCATCTCCATTTGAAGCAGAGACTTTATTAAAAAATAACACTAGCGTCAGTAATGTATATTTAAAATTTCATCATGTATATCCCCAGGACATTGTCAAAACGTTTAAATTACTTAACTTAAAAAATACGGAAGACCTGTGGGGTATATCAGTCAAAGTCATTGGTTCAGTAATTCTAGTTATAGCCCCACACTTAGCTTATATATTCAATAAATGTGTTGACGATGGGGCTTTTCCAGACCTCATGAAACACAATAAACTTATACCGCTGTTCAAATCGGGAGATAAGGGCGATCCTTCAAATTTCAGACCAATATCTGTTCTTCCAACACTAAGTAAAATATTTGAAAAGATTATACTCAATCAAATGCTCTCACACTTCAACCGTACAAAACAACTCCACGCTAAACAATATGGTTTCACTAGGGGTAAATCGACTACGGATGCAGGTATTACCCTTGTATCTCATATTTATTCTGCATGGGAGGCCGCACAGGATGCTATCGGAGTTTTTTGCGACCTGTCGAAGGCGTTTGATTGTGTTGATCATAATACGCTATTAATTAAATTAAATCATTACGGAGTTAGAAATAAAGCGTTGTATCTACTAAGATCATACCTAAGCAATAGAATTCAAAAGGCAGAAGTTAACGGCGTAAAATCTGATGGATCGGGTGTTAAAATTGGCGTTCCACAAGGTTCCATATTAGGCCCTTTCTTATTCCTGGTATATATTAATGATCTGCCTTTCATGGTGGAGAAATTAACTGACATAGTGTTGTTTGCTGATGATACTTCAATGGTCTTCAAAATTGAAAGACAAAAAGGAGAATTTGATGATGTTAATGGTGTATTGTCTTTAACCTTGAATTGGTTCACAGTTAATAATTTATTGCTAAACGCTTGTAAAACCAAGTGTATCAAATTCTCACTTCCAAATGTCAGGCAAGTTGAGACCAGTTTGGTGTTAGACAACAGCACGTTAGAATTGGTAAATGATACGAAGTTTCTTGGAATAACCATTGATACCAAATTGCAGTGGGGACCCCACATAGATAAATTGGCTGGTAAATTAAGTTCTGCGGCTTACGCTGTTAGGAACATCAGACAAAGCACGGATGTGGCTACATCTAGGCTAGTATATTTTAGTTACTTTCATAGTGTGATGTCCTATGGTATCTTGTTGTGGGGGAAAGCAGCGGATATTCAAACTATTTTTATTTTACAGAAAAGAGCTATTCGAGCAATTTATAATTTAAAACGAACAGACTCCTTAAGAGAGCTTTTTAAAGAAATTGACATACTAACAGTAGCTAGTCAATTTATTTTTGAAAATATAATGTATGTACGCAGGAACCTTAAAACATTTTCCAAACTTAGCGACAGCTGTAATGTTAACCTAAGAAATAATCACAGACTATGTGCGCCCCGTTTTAGACTCGCGAAGGTTAGCAATTCTTTCAAGGGTTAGTGCATTCTCTACTACAATAAGATACCTCTGGAGATTTTGAAATTGCCATTTGAGCAATTTAAAAAGCATGTTAAAGCGACTTTGTCGAAAAAGGGATATTACAATGTTCAAGATTACTTAAATGACAGGACTGTATGGGGTTAATCTGGCTCAACACAGACCTTGCTGTTAATAATTTTGTAATTATTTATTCCTGCTTATTAATCATAACAATTAAATTTTTCATATTTATATTAGTTAAGCACAACCTATTTTTAAAAGAGATCTAAAAATAAATCTGTGGGAGTTTCTACGCCCTTCTTCTCCCACAGTGGTCCAATGTAGAGAAGAGGCAAAAAATGACGTTTGCTAAGTATATGTAAATATCTACAGTAATAAAGTACTTTGACTATTGACTATAATGCCGTTTTGTAATTATTTATTCCTGCTTATTTATCATTATAAAAAAAAATGTATTAGTTAAGCACAACCAATTTTTTAACCATGTAAGAGCGACTTTGTCTAAAAAGGTTATTACATGTTCAAGATCACTTAAATGACGGGATTGTATGGGGTTAATCTAATCTAAATCAACATAGAACACGCTGTTAATAATTTTGTATTTATTTATAACAAATAATATTGTAATATTTAAACTAGTAAAACACAACCCATTTTTAAGAGATCTAAAAATCACTCTGTGAGAGTTTCTACGCCCTTCTTCTCCCACAGTGGTCCAATTTAGAGAAGAGGCAAAAAATGACGTTTACTAAGTTTATGTAAATATCTACAGTAATAAAGTACTTTGACTTTGACTATAGATTTTGACTAAAAATCACTCTGTGAGAGTTTCTACGCCCTTCTTCTCCCACAGTGGTCCAATTTAGAGAAGAGGCAAAAAATGACGTTTGCTAAGTTTATGTAAATATCTACAGTAATAAAGTACTTTGACTTTGACTATAGGTTTTGATTCCATGGCGAATATCTAGCAATTTCAGCAAAATTGTGACTTAGATCGGTATCGTTTGATTGCGTTGATCTATAAGTTGGATTATTTCACATCTTCAACAGACCAGAGTAATCGATATCCATTTCAACTTTATATCTTTACGTATTCCTGAGGAAAACGGTCTTGACAGACGGGCGGAGGGAATCCTAAAATAAAGCTTAAAGACTCGTGTGTAACAACAGACATTTTGGCAGTTATTGGATGAATGGGAAATTTTGCTTATTGAGTTATGTAATCACTCCTATTGCCTATTATGGCTATGTAGAATCCGTAGTAAGATATGGTCTGATAATTTGGGCTAACGGAACAGATATAAATGGAATATTTATTGCCCAAAAAAAATTTGTGCGTACTATTTGTGGTATGGCACCGTATGAGTCTTGTAAACAAACATTTAAAAGATTAAACATATTACCAGTACCCTGTCTATACATACTTGAAATCGGTAAATTCGTTAAATCAAATAAAAGCTCAAGACTATTACTCGAGGAACACTAGAAGCCCGAACAGGCTCGTATATAATCACACGCCAAGAACATCACTGTATTTAAAAAACCGTTCAATACTTTTAAACGTAAATTATTCCATTGGCTTCTGCAAAACTGTTATTACTCTGTTGACGAATTTCTTAACTTTAAAAGTAGGTGAAACCGGCCTTGGCTTTTGTTGTTCTTTATGTTTAAATGACTACAAACCTCAAAAATTTGCATGCTACAATTTAATAGCTGACTAAGGCGTTCTATTTGTATAATGATATTAGAACCTTTTTACCCTTGTCTTTACAAATAAATTTCTTATTTCCTCAGTTTAGGTACGTTCGACCGGCCAACCCGTCCGACTGGATCTTCGGTACAATCTTATAAATGTAGTTTGTAGAAAAAATACTGTTGTTACGTGTACCTTCATTCATCCGTGTGTTTAGTTTTAAAAGTCAGACCACGTTGAAAAATGTTTTCTAATAACACCAAAAATATTAGTACATCATTCATTATCATGATAAATTAAATACATAATACCTCTTTTTCACACATTGGGCTGAAATTCACAAACAAATCGCACTTCGTAGGTTACCCTACCGTGAGCGAGCGAGATAGAAGTTGATAGGGCGACCTAGATGTCAGAGTAAAAGAAGCTCTGGAGCGTTGTGATGTGTTGATGTGTGATGCGCACTCTAGCCTGCACGGGCGGGGCGGGGGAACCTATTCTGTAGGTGTTTAGCGATTATTGGACGTAGCGCAGGTGCGAGCTAGATTGCGCTTTATTGCCGCGCAGCGAGAGTAGGTATTTATTAAGTGTCTTTGCGGAGTGATCTTTTTGTACCGCTAGGTACGTCTACTTATTCTGTGGTGTCGTACCTACTTGAAGTTGTACTTATTTTCTACAAGCGCTCACCCGTTCTCGTGTCCTCTGCAGATGGAGTCGGAGTCCGCGCAGTTCCTGGCGGAACGCTCGGAGCGCACGCGCATCCTGCACGAGCGGCACGAGCGCGAGCTCGACCACTTCGACAACGAGAGCGCTAGGCTCGGCTTTAGGTATGTAGACGCGGTATCACCATATTGTGCGACTAATTAGTCTACGGTGTCCTCTTAGGTCCCGATCAGGAAACGGTTCGGACATCATTTTAGAGGCACTATCTAAAGATCATCAAATCATCATCATGGTCATACTCAGCCTCACGCCTCAGATACTCAGAAACGAAACTGTAAGCATCGCGCGGTGGCCACAAACAAAGTCCGCTACCAACGCAGTCTAGTGATATAAGGCTGAAGCTGAACTGCACATACATTGTTGTAGAAGCTGGAAAGTGGGCAATAGATGGACGAGTGAGTTTGAGAGTAAAGCCATAGGTGAGGCCCTGTAAGAAACGAATCCACCTATTACACTTTTGGCCGAGCCATTACATAGTGATTTTCACGGCTACTGCGAGGAAATAACATGATTCGCCAATGTATCCTTACACACCACAGAGCGTACTCGTCCACCACCATAACCATCTGAAGCATACTTCGTTAAAAAACTACACTAGTGTCAGTTCAGTAGATTTTAAATTTAATCATCTATATCCCCAGGACTTTGTCAAAACGTTAAAGTACCTGTCACGAGAAGCTCGAAATTTTGTAAACTCGCATTCAGGGTTTCGCAACCTTTGGATCAAATAAATAAAACAGTTTTGGAATTATTTTTATACAGGGACATAATTATGTTAACACACACATCTAATTACTGATGTCAGACAATTCCGATTGTTCTGTTTGTACTGTCTACCATGCTTTCTATCATTTCATCAATTTTGCCATTAGTCATTTTCTTCCTTGATAATTTAGTTACAGATACCACTTTTTCTGCAACTTTTTATTACTGGCAGCACTACGTGTCATCATGAATCAGTCAATTTCACTACGAAAAACCCTTCCATTTCATTATTAAAATGGCTATATATTTTTTTGGGAGGGATGAGATTTTATTTTTGTCGATGAATTTCGATGTTCTTCATTCCAGATCGTTATTTGCACTATATGAAGATTCCCACTGTATATGTATATATTATATTCATTCAAACATATTTAAAGATAATACTGTCTCCCGAGTCCTCATTCTCGTGTTGGAATGAGGACTTGGAGACAGTACTGAAGCTCAGAAAGCAGGAATAGTAAAGCAGTCGTGTTTGGACTCAATTTGTTAAGGATGATGAGCTGGTTTTGCAAACTTGGTGGCATATGCTGGTGATGGAATGAGGACTTGGTGACAATACTAGAACGCAGGAACCACGAATATTAAGGCAGTTGTGTTTGGACTCAATTTGTTAAGGATGATGAGCTGGTTACGCAAACTTGGTCTCATGAGATGGTCCATCCTCTGCATAACTTTTAAAATTATGTATATGCGTTTTTAATTTTATTTTGATCGAAAGATAACTGCTTTGTTAGAAGGCAGTTTCGAATAACTCCTTTTTTCCAGGCAGTAGGAGGGGTATTTTCAAGACGCCTTGAATGATATGGCGCATTGTCCATTACCACCACAGAATTTACTCGAAGTTCAGGTACCGCCGTTTCAAAACATTGCTCGAAATGTGTAGCATCCTTTGACTCATAGTAATATATTGTCTTCTTAGATTCACTATATTTTCGCCTCCATCTACAAAACCATTTTCACTTCTGTGTGTGATGATTAATCATCTACCCTTTGATGTTGGGTTGGGGGCACCAATACTAAGTCCTTCTAATAGGAAATAATGTTTCTTGCTTTTGATTTCATTGTCTACCCAAGTTCTAGTATGTTAGGTAACAGTATGTCCTGTTGATGAAAATAATACATTATCTCAATCAAATCAATATATAACAACATATATTATATATTACAATATGAATTATAATTTACAATTTAACAATCACTAGTTAATGTTATGGAAAATGTGCTGATTTTTAAGTAACTTCTGTGTTGTATGTATGTTGATCAGGCCGCCAAGTTTATTTCATGTCAATAACATGTTTTTCTTATTAAACAACAAAATTATATATTCGAAATAACCATTACTCTCCTTTTGACGCAATGAATCCAATACCTTTTGACTAATTAACTAATTTCCGATAAAAAAACTAATTTCCTTGGACGTACTGGCTCTTGGATTCATTAAAAGTACTTAGTAAAAATTTAAATGGCGTTCCAAATGTTTAAATTCCATTAGTCGGACGTGTTCCAGTACCACAAAACAATAGACGACACCGCTTTATATCGCTAAAATATAACCCGACCAATTGAAATTGCTCGATAGTTTCGTATTACACTTATGTTACTTTCGAGTTGATTGAATTTGGGATTATTTGTTGTTGAATGAATTGTCGCTACGTAACTTAGTAGAAGTTCTTTTCTAGCTTCTCGTGACTATAGATGTAGATAGCTTAAAAATACTGAAGACCTGTGGGGTATATCGGTCCCCACTTAGCCACTTAGCTTATCGCACCCCCCGGGGAATAAAGTCGTTATCGCAAGAACCGAAATGTTCAGGAAAAATAAAATTCCGATTTTTCGTCCTAACTCAATAAGTATGTGTGATATTGAAGTATGTCTCAGTTTCAAGCTATTTTTTTTCCTACTTCATCATTAAAATATTATGTTTCTAAACATACTATCTTAGCAGATATTCAATAAAATGTATAATACCAATCTTGGAACCATTATTTTTATTGCATAGTTATATTACGGTTTTATTCGTCGTAACATGGGAGTTAAATATTTCCTGTATCAATAGATAATGGTAATATTCGTTGACACTTTTAATGAAGGCACAGTTTTACAGGCACAGTTTGGTAAGAGAAACTGTGCCTGTAAAACTGTGTAAGCCGTAATCGGCTTTGTTCTCGGCACATATAAAGTGACTCTTACTCTATTATTCTGGTACTACTGAGTAATGTTAGATGTAAGTATACACTATGTTTAACAATTTATATGAAATAAGTAGGTAAATGAAACCAGACCTCATAGTCACTAACTCTAACTGACCAAAAAGTGTCAGTTTTCTACAATTAATCGTTTCACTTAATCACAATTGCGGTGGATTGAAGTTAGTGGATAAAGGGGACAGGTCATTAATGTTTGTTATCCCAAAAATGTAAATAAAACACAATATAATTATAAAATCAAATTGTAATGCACAAAACCATAATCAACAATCATCATCATAATAAATTAAAAACTAATCATCACCCAAGTTATCTTCATTCTCAGAAACTGAACCTGTTTGCTCATCTTCACATTTAAGTGACCTATAGAAGAACCCTTGATAATACCTAGGTATTGCTTCGCTGTTACATAAGCTCATTAGGTCATTGTAAAGGCCTTTTGTTATTGCCAGCGGTTGGTGGTAAGTCATAGTTGGACAGATTCAGTTGATGTGCCAGCGGCAGCAGCATTTGTTGTTGACCTTCTGCCTCGTGAGGTTCTTGTTGGAATTTCTCTTGGAATGTTCGCTTTCAAAGTCATATCTGTACAGAAAAATGTCTGGCTTAGAGCTTGAAGCACTAACTTCTTTTACTTTTGACCACAGAACCTTGTTACCGGCTGTGTCACGAGCCCAATTTTTTCCCATCGTAAGCTTCTTTAATGTCTAAGAAGTCGGACTGATGCATTTCCTTCACATTGTATTTCCCTTCTACTTTTGCATTCAATATAATTAAGTACATCTGTTCCGGAGTGTAAATGATTTTCTTATGCTTAGCCTTTTCGATGCATCCATGTATTGAATCTCCCTCCGATTGGCTGTGTCATACCTCAAAGAACCTGTGAGTTATTTTTAATGTTGTATTTCTTTGCACAATACACATACAGTGCATAAATAATTCTATTTTTGTTTTGCCCTGCGCAGCTAACTGAATAAAAGGAGAAGTTGCGAATGCCTCTGCTGTATTCAGATAGTATGAAACTCAGGAGACAGCTGCCTATTACATAATGCCAGACATATCAATATCCCTGTAGGCTCAACATGTCGAAAACTGTGAAGTTGTACACTGGATAATTAAGCTTGTAATGAAATGTACCAACATTCGACTGGGGGATATTCAATAGTTTTTCGAATGATGCCACTGTCGTGATTGTGGGATCGGCGCTTTCCTTTTCTGCTTCTTTAATTACCCGTATTTGGTCTCTTTTCTGTCTATGTGTCCTGTAATTTTGTTCTAATTGTGCTTTTCTTTCAGCGTGGGCTTCATCGTACATGGCACAGGTGGCGCATCTATCTTTCTTGGGATTAAAGAAGGAATAGTTAAACCGAGTATTGAAGATTGTTTGATATTGCCTTTTAGTTGCCTTTATCGTCTCTGGATTATTTATTTTATAGCCTTTAAACCATTCTTTATCGTATAAACGGTACATTTTAGCTATACATAAATCTTCAGATAAGTACTGTCGCTTTGATTGCTTTCTAATGTAATGAGATTCTTTGACAGGGAACATCCTAATATGAATTAATATGCTGTCTTCGGTCAATTCATCCATCTTACGCGTTCGATTGTCATGCACACCTCTCTTATCTACCATACCTTCAACGCCTTCCACTTTTTGAATAGACGTGTAAACAAAAGTTTCTGAGATACTTAAAGTATTTATAAAAAATACTTTGCATACTTGCTCCAGTTCACCCTTCTTTGCCCGGAAAATGACATTTGATGGTTTGGGTGCGGTTATTTTTCCGCTCTAGTTTAATCCTTTTGTCGTCTTCTGTTTTCACATATTTTAAAATATGTTGCCACTGGATTTCATGGTTACCAATATTCCAAAACTGATTGAAAACTTCTTGTCTGTCGTCTTGGCTGAATTATTCAAAGCATTTTTTGGCACATGCACAAGGTGCACTGACTTGTTTAGCTTGACGAACCTTTTTAGAACGTACAGATTGATATTCCTTTCCAGAATTCTTTAACTTCTTATTTTTGTTATCTTGCCATTCGTCAGTATGACGAAAACGTTTTTTCTTCAGTGGTCGACTTTGCCTCGTTGAAGTGGATGGTTCATTTGCAATTTCTGTATTATTCATCGGCGATATCTCATTGACGATGACAATATCTTCATTTTGGTTTGGATCAAGAATCATCGCGATAGTTGTGCTTTGGTTGCCCAAGTTTGAGACTGGACTACTTATGTTAGTAGCAGTAATAACACTAAAACGGAATTCTCGTCTATTTTGGGAAAGCGTCGGATTTGTCATGATACGGGGTTTAGAATTTTCATTTTGTGTATTACACAGATAATATGCTGCATCAAGGTCTATGTAAGTCTTGGATCTTTGGTGGGGTGTTATAATCTGGCTCGGAGTATTGAAGTTGCTGTTAACGACGAATAAAACGTAGGGAGAAGCCACGAAGTCAACATTATCAAGTAAAAATTACAGGTTTGATATTACTGAAGGAGTTTGCGAGCCTTGTGCATTGATTAAGTTGATGGGTGGAGAATCGTTAAGGTCTGGACTAGGGCAATACTCAGATACATCCGGAGAAAAATCTTCATCTACATCGTCGTCTCCATAGTTCGTATATTTCGACTTTGGTAACTCTCGTAGTCCATATCTAGATTTTTGAATGTTCTTGTCTTCACCAGGACCCGAAAAACACAACTTTTGTTAATATTATATTGGTTTATTAAGCTCTAGTGGTAACAAGCTTGCGATACTCTCTATGCACCAAAAAAATAAACTAAAATACGTTCTTACGATGATAGAAAATATCGTGAGGAACATTCATATCATCAGGCTTGACCCATGTCATAAAAATGCTATTGAATACCACCATATAGGGAAATGGCTCGACGCTATGTTTTAGTACGTATGCCAGTAAGTATGTTCAATGAAAATATACCTAGATGTATATAGTTGTTCCTATAGTGATAGTCGTAGTAGTGGCGTTTGACGTATTGTCGCTCGCACTGTCGTCTTCATCGATTGCAAAGGAAAGAAAGATCACGATTAAAATAAACCTTAAAAGGACATGACGTAGAAACATCGTGAAAAAACCTTTCATATCTCCAGAGCTGCAGCTATAGGGTAGCCCCTTGACACGCAAAATGCTATTGATAAAACACCATTTATGGGAAAGACGTGACGTTATATTTAGGGACGTATGTAGGTCAGTATGTATTGTAATGCAAATATACCTTGATGTACAGTCTGTATCTGCAACAGTTGTTCCTCTAGTGATAGTCGTAGTAGCGGCTTTTGACGTATTATCGATCGCACTGTCGTCTTCATCGACTGCAAAGGAAACAAAGCTAAAGATTAAAATAAACATAGTGTTTAACCATTCAAAGAACATGACGTGGAAACATCGTGAGGAAACTTTTCATATCCCCAGAGCTGCAGCTATGGGCTTGCCCCTTGTCATGCAAAATGCTATTGAATAACACCATTATTTATTCAGGGTTACGTTAGAACCCCTAGGCAAAAGTTCCTTACTATTATTTTAAGTACATCATTCTGAGCAACTTTCACTAAGAAACCGATTTGATCAGAGCAACTTTATTTTTCACTGCTCCATACAAATCAGCTGACCCACTCAGGCCAGAATGTACTGGGAAGTGAAAAATAAAGTTGCTCTGATCAAATCGGTTTCTTAGTGAAAGTTGCTCAAAATTATGTCCCTAAAATAATAGTAACTTTTAAAATCCATAAGTAACCTTGCATAAGACGTGACGTTATGGTTAGGGACGTGTAGGTAGGTATGTATATATATACCTCGATTTAAAGTTTCTGTACTAGCAATAGTTGTTCCTCTAGTACTCGTTGTACTCGGTCGGTGTAGCGGCGTTTGACGTGTTATTGCTCGCACTGTCATCATCATCGACTGCAAAGGAGACAAAGATCACGATTAATACAAAGCTGGTGTTTAATTTAACAATTCAAATGACGTGACGTGTGAACATCGTGAAGAAACTTTTCATAGGTACCTATCGCCAGAGCTTTTGTTATAGGCTTGCCCCTTGAGAAGAGAATGAGAATTCCTATCCCAAATTGCCGACGAGTTAGGTACGTAAGTCTCAGAGAGACAGTAGGTAGGTATCTTTAGTGAGTTTTATTATCATCCACCATCAATCACCACGCCTACGTAGGTATTAAAACACTATCTACACTACAAAGGTTAAAACAAAACTTACCTTTGTTATCGTAAATCAACATCAGCATTCTTCTTTCCCGATGGTTTACAGTTTTTGCACGTTTAGTATTCATCTTTTAACTTGATTCTTTATAACAAACAGACACGATCCAATAAGCAATTAGTTATCGGGACACAAAAACCGACCGCACGCACTTATTCAGTTCACTGCTGTTTCGGCAATGCAAGGAAACAATCAAAAACTCGGCGCACGTGGGTGCTACGTTAACATACCGCTCAAATAACTTCATCCCGTGTACGCGAAAAAGATAGCAAAAGTGCGTTCCGCTCGGCAAGAAGCTACAGTGCTACTGCAAGGGCTGTTACCGCCTAGATGAAATATTGTTTTGTTCGCTAATAGATTATTGCTGGAAATCAATATTGAGAACAAATCGGTAAAATATGTTATTGTTTTAGCAAGCCATAGCACATTTTTGTAATGAGCCATTACTGTAAAACTGTTCAAACAATGGAACAAGAATAAAGTCGTAATAGCAGTTGCAGTGTCGTGTTACAAAAAAATACCAGTAAGGGATTATTGATGGCTTATTCTTCGTTCAACTTGTTAAGTATTTTCCATTGAAAGTAAAGTAGTGTTTTTTAATAACTTCCTCTATACTGTATTAAAAATTTGAATTAAATTACAGTGATGTATCTTGCCTTGAAGAACACGTTTATGCAAAAACATTAAAAAAATCGTAACATTACATTACCGTTTTATTCCCCGGAGGGAGCGATATATTCAATAACTGTGTTGACGATGGAGCTTTCCGTCTGGGAAATACACTCATGATACACAGTAAACTGATACCTCTGTTCAAGTCGGGAGACAAGGGTGATCCTTCAAATTTTCGACCAATACCTGTACTCCCAGCACTAAATAAAATATTTGAAAAGATTATACTCAATCAAATGCTCTCACACTTCAACCTTACAAGACAACTCCAAGCCAAACAATATGGTTTCACTAGGGGTAAATCGACTATGCATGCAGGACCATATATTTCACATTTTCTCTGCATGGAGCCGCACAGGATGCTATCAGCGTTTGTTGCGATCTGTCGAAGACATTTGATTGTTATGATACTCTTCTTGTTTTTGGTTATGATACGCTTCTTGTTTTTGATACCCTTCTTATTTTCAATTTCAATATGGAGTTAGAAATAAAGCGTTGTATCTACTACGATCATATTTCAGCAATAGAATTCAAAGGATAGATATCAACAGCTTGCCTGGTAAAAATTAACCATCCGCCTTTTATGGTGGAGAAATTGACTGACATAGTGTTATTTGCTGATCTTCACTGGTCTTCAAGATTGAAAGAGAAAAAGGTTTTGATGATCTCAACAATGTTTCTTCTTTAATCTCGAATAGTTAAATACTAGCAAAACCAAGTGTATCAAATTCTCTCCTCCAAATGTAAGGCAAGTTAAGACCCGATTAGTGTTAGACAGCAACACGTCAGACTTAGTTAATGATATCAAGTTTCTTGGAATACTATTGATAGCAAATTGCAGTGGGAACCCCTCATAGATAAATTAGCTGGTACATTAACTTCTGCGGCTTACGCTGTTAGTAACATCAGACGGAACACGGATGTGGCTAAAGCAACGCTTGTCTATTTTAGTTACTTTCATAGTGTCATGTCTTATGGCATCTCGTTGTGGGAGAAAGCAGCGGATATGCAATCTATTTTTATATTACAGAGAAGAACTATTCAATCAATTTATAATTTAAAACGCACAAAGGGAGAAGATAACTTTAATAAAGAAATTGTCATACTGTAGCAAGTAATTTTTTTTCGATACTATAATGTATGTACGTAAGAACCTTTTAAAATTTTCCAAAATGAGCGATGGGTATAATGTAAACCTAAGAAATAATCACAGACTAGTATTTTCCAGCAGATACACCTTTAGCAGATACACTTTTATATAGGATACATTTTTAGCAGATACACCTTAGCAGATACACCTTTAAGCGTATGCTTTAAGGCTATTTGTTGACGCTCCAGAAAACATCCTAATCCCCAGCACTGTGACAGCAATAAATATGCCAATTGCATTTCTTTTTTAGGTTTCCGTACCCGAAGGGATCCAAACGGGACCCTATTACTAAGACTCCGCTGTCCGTCCGTCCGTCCGTCCGTCCGTCCGTCCGTCCGTCTGTCACCAGGCTGTATCTCAAGAACCTAGCTAGCTAGAGAGTTGAAATTTTCACAGATTATGTATTTCTGTTGCCGCTATAACAACAAATACTAAAAACAGGATAAAATAAATATTTAAGGAGGCTCCCATACAACAATACCACATACAAACTTATGGATGCACCTGGTTATGTACATGGAGTGTGAAAGTAACCGCACCAATAACTTTGTAAACAATATTTTGCTGTGTAAAATCCAAACTATTCACTCAACACCATCGCTTCCATTGAACGGTGGTACGGAACCCTTCGTGCGCGATTTAGACTCGCACTTGACCGGTTTTTTTATCTAGTTTTGTTTGTAATTCTTACTTATTATATTAATGAAGCTGCATCTAGGTAGAGTTTACATTATTATCTCACTTTGTATTTATGTTTATTTCTCTTTCGCCTGTCCCAAAAATCTAGGTAGTTTATAGATATATATTCTTTTGGTATGACGTTTCCGTGAGTCACCGACGTTGCTGGCTGAAAATCAGCGCTGTAGGTGTCTGACATCTCAGCATAATGCTGAGCCAGTGTCCGGTTCACTGCCGCAGAGACACACTTGTTATATGTTTTTTGTTTATTTTTTTGTTTAATATGCGTGTCCTGTGTGTTTGTGAATAAATGTTTCTTTCTTTCTTTCTTTCTTCCAAAATGTTCACCTACGAAATAACCCAGGTTTAGACTCGCGAAAGATAGTAATTCTTTCAAGGTTCAATGCATCTACTACTACAGGAGAGTTTGAAATAGCCATATGAGCAATTTAAAAACCATGTAAAAACCAATACGTAAAAAGAGAAATTCAATATTCGAGATAATTTTGTAATGATTTATTCCTGCATATTATTTACAATATGTAATATTTGTGTTAAACAAAAATAATAACTATATTTAAAGGGATCTAAAAATCAATCTGTGGGAGTTACTTCGTCCTTCTCTCCGACGAGTCCGAGTGGTCCTATGTATAAGAGGCAAAAAAAAAGTTGTCTGAACATATATTAATTATTATGTTAATAATTCATAGAAAACAAAGAATTTGATTTTTTTTAACACTTCATTATTTTGGGGCCCCAGATGATCTTTCAATTTGTACATTTCGTCTCCCCAAGCATTATTTTGTGAATTGGAACTGAAGCTCACTGGAACTGCTCAATACTAGGTATCCTGCAAGCTGCAATATGGTTACTTTATTACAGGTGCTAAGTAATGTATTCTAGACGTAATACTTAAGCTGAAGTGGATGTGATGGGGACGTTGCAGGAGAGCTTTTCAACTATTTTTGAACATCAGGGAAGACCTGATGAAGGGGTCATGGAGAAATCAATGCAACTCTTCAAATAATAAATGCACACCTACAGCGATATGGTTATTTTGTATGGTATCTTGTGCATTTGGAAGCTGAAGTAGTCGGGGAACCTGACTTGGTGAAATGAAACTGATGATGAAGAAAACAGCTACTTAATTCTGGGTATTTAATGGGTTGGGAATTGGGATACAATTGCTAAAATGGTTGCTAATCAAATAGGGTTTAATTAAAGTAGGTTTATTTTTTTTACATATATAGAAAATGCTGTGTGATTCCCGCAGTGCGATGGCGATAGCGGAAGGCAGCCGCGAGGGGACGTACGACGAGGAGCAGTCGCTGTCCGGCTCGATGCTGTCGCTGGCGCACAGCAACTCCTCCGCCAGCTTCCCCGCCGGCAGTCTGTAGCGACACGCCACCCTGCCTGCCCGGCCGCCGCAGCGTGCGTGGCCACTGGCAGGCCACGCTGGCGCCCGCCGTAGCGGGGCCACTCTAGTGGGGCCACCCGGGGACTGAAGGCTCCTCTCAAACTTTATTCATTTAGTTAGCGTCACCTTTGATCGCGCCGCCTTGCCACGTGCCAGCCCTTTTCAAAGAACCCCGACACTCACTCGAAGGAATCCGCCGCCAGAATAATAAAAAAAGCGATTTGATTTTATTATCCTGGCGGCGGCGTCCTTTGAGTGAGTGTCGGCGTCCTTTGAAAACGTTCGTTCGCTAACAAAATTAATAAACGTACACACAGTGCCCTAGCATTGTAGAGGGCGACACTGTAGCACCCGGGTCTACTGGCGGCCGCTGTAGCGTAGTTCACGATCTCTTGCCAAGTGCGATCTAGTGCATGGGCGTATGTAGCAAGGAAGCGCTCTTTGTTACCTGATGTCTGTTTCATCAGATATCCTGCTTTATTAGCTGGTGTAGGCCACGAAAGAGGGGACATTCGCCTGATAGAAACGTAGGGGGTTTATTTCTGATATAATATTTCTCACATCTTTGTCCGTAATTGGGTTTGGTTAATTTCGGAAACCTATTTATTAGCTCTAGTAAAAGCTATACAATTATTTGGCAAAATCGCTTATTTGAGCGGAAAACTTCACCATACTTTAAATACTCCTTTAAGGTCTTTCACCCATATTCTTAGTAGTTTCCACACCCTCACTGAGCGTTCACTCAACCTTCCCTGAGCGAAATCATATCGTTAGTCGTCAAAAAACGTCATACACTAAAAATATTTTCTCACTTGAAGGTAATCCATGAACTGTCAAATTGAAGGAACGTTACCTTACACCGTCCTCACTACTACTCACAGGTTGTTTTGATAGTAGTAAAATCTGCACATACGTGAAGTGAAAAAATGTTTGTGGATAACGATGATTTCGAAGGTTTTATGGATTATATTTATGATATGATATTTATAACTATCCCGCAAGGACGTACTTGCGGGATAATATGAACCCGCTCGAAGAATTTGACAACGACGAGTTCATACAACGCTACAGGTTCTCGAAAGAAGTATACGTTGTCCACTCTATTAATGGTTTTTTGACACATAAAAATCCCTACACTTTTGACATCTGCAACGAAAAATATATCTTATACTGTACGCAATAAGGAAATTTCAAAAGTTCAATAAAGTATTGGACGGAGTATAGTGATCAAAGTTCTCCTGCCGTTGGTTAACGTGGAGAACGGTAATAATAATAACAGAAGAGGGCTGCCAATCCCGCCAATGCTGCAGATCCTCGTGGCATTGACATTTTATGGCACTAGACATATCGAAGTAAGTACACCAACCTAACCTCTAAACACAACAATCTGATCAATCAGTCCACTTAAACCCGTGCCCGTGCCACACAGGATTACAACGTCACCTCCAGTTGATTGTGCTGTCGGCTCTGCGTAGACACGTACATGTTGCGATGTGGCTCCGGGCCTATCAACTTTTCAGAAAGTTGGTGAAGAACCTCCCTTTGGTAGGCAAATTTTAAGTGGTAAATTTTCTTCTTAGTTGATGTTTCGTTTGCTGTTGGGTCTATGGCCTTTAATTTCTCTATCAGCTTACTTAATACATTTCCCAGCATACCTTTTTTTGGTCCTGTCTCGGTATGATATAAAGATGTTATAAATATGTAAATAAGTTACGCCTGTCATAAATGAAAATATAAATAAATAAAAAAACGATTTTGAGGAAAAGTCTCACTAGACATGGTATGTCTTTATATAACTCTATAAACTCGGATGCTTCTTTTTCCTCTCGCCCCGCCATTCATTTCCGCCTCGAATTTAACAACACATACGCGCGCATAGACTGCGCGCAAAGGTTGTGGGAAGGTCAAACGAATTTTGGTTGCTAAGTCTTTATATAACTCTATAAACTCGGATGCTTCTTTTTCCTCTCGCCCCGCCATTCATTTCCGCCTCGAATTTAACAACACATACGCGCGCATAGACTGCGCGCAAAGGTTGTGGGAAGGTCAAACGAATTTTGGTTGCTAACGAGCGGCTACACAGTTGTAAACCCCGCGTGGAAACGCTTGTGGAAGCCTTGTTTACTACAGTGTGGCACGGGTTTCACCAGCTGTTGAGTATAGGCCACTTTATGAGGGCAACAAACTCTACAACTAACCACTAATCCAATAGAGTTTGCCTGACCCACACCATATATATACATATTTTATTATATTGCAGTTAACTATTGGAGATCACCAGAAGTTGAGCCAGTCGACGATTTGCAAAATAGTAGCAAGAATTTCTAGAGCTATCTATCGTACTAAAAGTCGGACAATACATGAAATTACCACCAGTTACTTTTTTATTGGTTTTACTTGTACGTGTACGGCCTTTGAATGAATGATTGCAAAATAGTAGCAAGAATTTCTAGAGCTATCGTACTAAAAGTCGGACAATACATGAAATTACCACCAGTAACTTTTTTTATTGGTTTTAGTTGTACGTGTACGGCCTTTGAATGAATGATATTCACATTGGCCAACATTTTACAACAAAATAGCCTCAGTGAGGTGGCTCAATTGTGACGTCATATCTCAACTTAGGAATGCTCATTTTCACTAATAAGAATACAGTTCGGAAGGTCCTAAGAGAAGGCTGCCTCGGTGAGTGAACGTTCAGTGAAGGTGTGGAAACAACTAACAATATGGGTGTATGTCTCGTAGTTTCTCTTCATGAAGAGCCGTTTGCACAACTGCCTCAGATTGGCTGGCGCATAAAGTTCTCAGATCCTACTGATAATTATACACGAAAAAGTACCAATACAGTCACTGCCATTGCTCGACACTCGCGATAACCACTTTACGGTTTTTATGGATAACATAATAGGCTCAAAATAAGTATTAAATCCTAAGCAATAATGAGTTTTTTCTTTGAAATACCACTTAGCGAAAGATCGTGATTCTTGCAACACTATATTAATTGCTGAGACTGTACTGCCCTCCCTAAGTACGATGATGATTGACGATACATCAGCATGCAATGTTATATCCGTAACATTCGGTTTTATTGTCTTCCTACTGCATTGTAAGATGTGAAATGTCGGGAGGGCGTTTCCTGTTCGATTGATTGGATTGATAAGTTGTACTCTGTATGTAATTGTTTCTGCAGGGGGATGTCTTGACCATTTGTCATTTAAAAAAGGCCATAGAAATCATGTCCTAGACTGTGCCTGTAGTTGCGATAGTTTTACTATTGTCAATTGATATTAGCCGTTGGGCGTAAAATAGTATATATATATAAATAGACCCCATGTTTCATGTAGAATATTGTCGAGACATCTGTCCGCGGTAATACAGTATACATGTTATTAATAAATCGGGCGAGTTGTTTGTGTCGTGAGTGCTGATAGAATGGTGTTATTCGTTTTATTTATATGAAAAATGCAATGATGTGAAAATGAGACGCTTTTTATTAGGGATTTATCACGAAAACGTCCGGTGCCGTCGCTTTGGCGTACAGTTATTAAAGTCGATAAAGTTAAATAGTAGACGAAAGTTGACAAAATCCAAGCACGAAAAGCTTGCGCAAGTGGCCGATCTTTTAAATATGCCAAAGGCATAAGAAGTAACGGCGCAACCGCAAGGTGGCAGCACCGAACGTAGTAGAGGGCATGATTAAAAGAGTAATGTCTACTCTTCTATATTATTCTAGTTGGATAAGTTTCTATAGAAATTTAGCAAATTTTTGATCTTGGTATACTAGCACCATATTTATAAGTTACATAAATTCGGTCGACAGAGCCATACGTCGTGACGATGTATGTCTCTGTGACGTAACTTAGGAAGGTGGTCAAGGTATACATATGAGAAGTCATGAACAAGTGTATGGGCCAGGCTAATGTGACGCAACGATCACATTAGCGTGACTCCCGTGCGTACCAGGCAGCGGACACACGAGTCCACTGGAGCGCCGAGCCTCGCGCGCACAAACGCCGACGTGACAGGGGACGGTGACAGAGTAAAAGTTTATTATTATTATTTACAGATACACCTTTAGATAGTCGAAATTTCTAATGTCCATATCATTAGTTTTTACTTTAGAATCAATTTTTATAATATAGCTGTGTATTTAATTGTTGTAAGTTGGAAGTTTTATGAGTGGACTGATTTATGATACGTAGATTTTGGTTTTGCTATTTCGTTTCGGTTCGTTTTGTACCAATGCAACATTGATTCAGTAGAACTTAGATTTTAAAATGCTTTAACTAAATCTTAACACGAATAGAAGAAATGCTGGTGCAACTGGGTATTTAAATTTTTAACCAACTGCCAATTTATTATTTGTAAATACGATAAAAATATATATGTACTGTTAATGTTAAGCAGTTAAGCACACAATTTGCCTTATATCGGCTTTTGGTGCGCGGGGCTCGTTGCATTGTATATACAGAACAATAATATGTAACTATTATATATAGTTTGTTACTTTTGTAAGTTTGTGGCGAGTGAGGTGTGTAAATTTGAAGTTTGGTGACGCTGTCCTAAATAGGGCCCCCTATGTGCTAATTTCCTTTGATAGTCTTCTACAAGTACTGTATTGTCAACTAAGCTTACCAGTCATATGTATAGACGATTACATATAGTTAATTTAATTTAACGCCCAATTTTAGTCATTAAAATCCAAATTTAGTTAATGCGTTTTAATGGATAATGTTTATTTAGTAACGGCTCTTCATTTCCTATAGCTCATTGCTTATAAGCATCACATCATGTGATAGTATTGTATTATTTGAGGAATTTGGCGATTTATCAAGTAGGTGAAAATAGACGTACCAAGTAAATATCTAATCTTTGGAAAGCGACTTTCACATTATCTCGACACACTATGCCACATACTGACCTGCACTTGAAGCGCAATTTCATTTTAGCAGTATTCCAAAAGATTGTAGTTTTATTTTAAGAAACTATGCAGTCGAAGCATATGACAGGGCGTGTCGATGCAACCTTCACTAACCGATCATAGCCTACACGTACTGACCAAGTATATGACAATAATCTACTGGGCACAGCCTAACTCGACCACCATCTTCTCTGTAATATAGTTTTGTCGTCAGACTTCGACTTCAGTGGAGGTGGATACTATATGAAACATGAAGACGAGTAGAATCGTTTCAAAAGCCACCAACCGAAGCACTAAGGAATTGAACTGTAAGCTGTATCTACGCTTGCATCCTGTAGTCACTCGGCACACGAAGTTAGGCGATGATCCACTCGTGTAGACCGCCACGCGGCAATCGACTGTGTGTGTGCAGTTAGTATTAAATGCTATATTCACATTCCGACCTAGTATTGCAGGATGTGTGTAGATGCCTTGAATGTTTTTGTACGTGCACATACGGTTGTTGCCGGCATGTTGGCATGGCTAGAGCTGAGTGCGTAGTAGCGCCTCCCATATCACAATCCCCCCCCACCTAGCTGTTCTCAACTCGATAGAAATTAATGATAATACCTCTAACCCTCACGATTTTCGACAATTATTATTACGATAGAAGTACCAAACTCGTAGTTAGCGATCGCATATTATTGTATGTACATTGTAACTAAATAATTTTTATATTTTACCATTGTATAGTCGTTTATCACCGTAGGTAGTTAGTAATACGTGGACATAGGCGAGGCGAGGTGCGGGCGCGCAAAAACGCGAATGTTACTAACTTACAATATGCGATTGGTTACACGCTCGCTGCACCGTTGTTTTATTTTTATTTTTGTTATATATTTAAATAACACAATCGACTTGTAGATTTAATAATTATTATCATTATAATTATATTGTATTATAATCTTATTAATGAAAAAATCAAACTGAAAATAAATAATAGAAAGAAGAAATTAAAATGGGCTGTTTCTATTCTGTTTCCTGACCTGAGATAGCTTTTGTAGGTATAGCAATCAAAATAATACGAATAAAAGGTAATTTGCCACTTATACATGTATAATTTCAAAACAAAAACAAAAATATATGGTTATATGAAACAACAGAAAATAGTTAAGAAGCTTATAACTACTTTTCACTTACACTATGTATTGATGTAAAATTATTTCTCTGAATACATTGATTTATCAGTATAAATGCTAAGAAAGTACAGAAACAACATTTAAATATTAACGATCCTACTGATTGTGCCAAACTAACAAAGTGAGTGGAAATAATATCATACATGTTTATACAATAAAATGCGTACCTAGTACGACTAGGTTCAGTTTCAATTTCAAGGCTGCATTGTTATTTACAGTATTTCATACTTTTAACAGCCATCTTTACTATGAATAAAATTATTAACCCCAATAAAACGCACATGAACCAATTTCCTTAGCATTGTTTCGTTACGGTCTTGACCAAATTAATATCGTGCAAAACCTTAACCTTACCTTAATGATCGTACAGTAGTTCATTGTTTCATAAGTTACATTACAAATTAATAATTATAAAGAAATTACTTCGAGATTAGTATTGCGATGTACGAAGCACCGCCGTTTATTACAAAACACGAATCTTGATTTTGACCAAGTACAGTACACCCAACAAGAAAGGGGCCCAATTCTGTAATGGAGATTGCATCGCGACCGCTCCGAAGGGCGCAAAACTCCGCATATGACAGTCAGGCTCGAAAGGAAATAGGTGCCGCCGACAAGCCAAACACGGCATTCCGCGCCCCTCAGCGGTCGCGATGCAATCCCAGAATTGGGCCCTTGATGTGGTGTCCCTGATAAGCTGCTTTTAATGTTACGACGGAAATAAAGGACCGTGCGCTACATTGCTCTCCCTAAGTCTAAACAGAAGAAGGTCTGACCCGCCGCCTCGCTCCCATGATGAAATCATCGTCATAAATATCCCATTTTTGTACAGGGTTGGGCTGACTTCATCTCCGATTTCTGAATTAAGAAATTCATTAAGTTAATACTTAAGTATTACGTTCTTTTTGTGACCTCTGAATAGACAGAACGATACGAAGTATTTGATTACTGAAATTCTCAATTCAGAAATCGGAGGTATGGGTCCTACTTTTTTATATTTATTTTTAACCTTTCACCGTGTTACTACAGAAAATGCTACAAATGCTACACCTCAAAATAGTAACTTCGCCGCTTGATTTGGGGTTCTCAAGCGGAAATTTTCTTTTCGTAATCTACTGAAATCTACTATTGCAATACGTAAGCGAAACACGAACTCGTAGTGCAATGGCTCGGACAAAATTTCAGACCGTGGGAGATGCTGATACTTGATTATTAATATCAGGTTCATATCGCGGACCATGAAACGATTCAAAGAAACCGAAACTGGACCTCTCTATTGCGATACTCTCTATGCACCAAAAAAATAAACTAAAATACGTTCTTACGATGATAGAAAATATCGTGAGGAACATTCATATCATCAGGCTTGACCCATGTCATAAAAATGCTATTGAATACCACCATATAGGGAAATGGCTCGACGCTATGTTTTAGTACGTATGCCAGTAAGTATGTTCAATGAAAATATACCTAGATGTATATAGTTGTTCCTATAGTGATAGTCGTAGTAGTGGCGTTTGACGTATTGTCGCTCGCACTGTCGTCTTCATCGATTGCAAAGGAAAGAAAGATCACGATTAAAATAAACCTTAAAAGGACATGACGTAGAAACATCGTGAAAAAACCTTTCATATCTCCAGAGCTGCAGCTATAGGGTAGCCCCTTGACACGCAAAATGCTATTGATAAAACACCATTTATGGGAAAGACGTGACGTTATATTTAGGGACGTATGTAGGTCAGTATGTATTGTAATGCAAATATACCTTGATGTACAGTCTGTATCTGCAACAGTTGTTCCTCTAGTGATAGTCGTAGTAGCGGCTTTTGACGTATTATCGATCGCACTGTCGTCTTCATCGACTGCAAAGGAAACAAAGCTAAAGATTAAAATAAACATAGTGTTTAACCATTCAAAGAACATGACGTGGAAACATCGTGAGGAAACTTTTCATATCCCCAGAGCTGCAGCTATGGGCTTGCCCCTTGTCATGCAAAATGCTATTGAATAACACCATTATTTATTCAGGGTTACGTTAGAACCCCTAGGCAAAAGTTCCTTACTATTATTTTAAGTACATCATTCTGAGCAACTTTCACTAAGAAACCGATTTGATCAGAGCAACTTTATTTTTCACTGCTCCATACAAATCAGCTGACCCACTCAGGCCAGAATGTACTGGGAAGTGAAAAATAAAGTTGCTCTGATCAAATCGGTTTCTTAGTGAAAGTTGCTCAAAATTATGTCCCTAAAATAATAGTAACTTTTAAAATCCATAAGTAACCTTGCATAAGACGTGACGTTATGGTTAGGGACGTGTAGGTAGGTATGTATATATATACCTCGATTTAAAGTTTCTGTACTAGCAATAGTTGTTCCTCTAGTACTCGTTGTACTCGGTCGGTGTAGCGGCGTTTGACGTGTTATTGCTCGCACTGTCATCATCATCGACTGCAAAGGAGACAAAGATCACGATTAATACAAAGCTGGTGTTTAATTTAACAATTCAAATGACGTGACGTGTGAACATCGTGAAGAAACTTTTCATAGGTACCTATCGCCAGAGCTTTTGTTATAGGCTTGCCCCTTGAGAAGAGAATGAGAATTCCTATCCCAAATTGCCGACGAGTTAGGTACGTAAGTCTCAGAGAGACAGTAGGTAGGTATCTTTAGTGAGTTTTATTATCATCCACCATCAATCACCACGCCTACGTAGGTATTAAAACACTATCTACACTACAAAGGTTAAAACAAAACTTACCTTTGTTATCGTAAATCAACATCAGCATTCTTCTTTCCCGATGGTTTACAGTTTTTGCACGTTTAGTATTCATCTTTTAACTTGATTCTTTATAACAAACAGACACGATCCAATAAGCAATTAGTTATCGGGACACAAAAACCGACCGCACGCACTTATTCAGTTCACTGCTGTTTCGGCAATGCAAGGAAACAATCAAAAACTCGGCGCACGTGGGTGCTACGTTGACATACCGCTCAAATAACTTCATCCCGTGTACGCGAAAAAGATAGCAAAAGTGCGTTCCGCTCGGCAAGAAGCTACAGTGCTACTGCAAGGGCTGTTACCGCCTAGATGAAATATTGTTTTGTTCGCTAATAGATTATTGCTGGAAATCAATATTGAGAACAAATCGGTAAAATATGTTATTGTTTTAGCAAGCCATAGCACATTTTTGTAATGAGCCATTACTGTAAAACTGTTCAAACAATGGAACAAGAATAAAGTCGTAATAGCAGTTGCAGTGTCGTGTTACAAAAAAATACCAGTAAGGGATTATTGATGGCTTATTCTTCGTTCAACTTGTTAAGTATTTTCCATTGAAAGTAAAGTAGTGTTTTTTAATAACTTCCTCTATACTGTATTAAAAATTTGAATTAAATTACAGTGATGTATCTTGCCTTGAAGAACACGTTTATGCAAAAACATTAAAAAAATCGTAACATTACATTACCGTTTTATTCCCCGGAGGGAGCGATATATTCAATAACTGTGTTGACGATGGAGCTTTCCGTCTGGGAAATACACTCATGATACACAGTAAACTGATACCTCTGTTCAAGTCGGGAGACAAGGGTGATCCTTCAAATTTTCGACCAATACCTGTACTCCCAGCACTAAATAAAATATTTGAAAAGATTATACTCAATCAAATGCTCTCACACTTCAACCTTACAAGACAACTCCAAGCCAAACAATATGGTTTCACTAGGGGTAAATCGACTATGCATGCAGGACCATATATTTCACATTTTCTCTGCATGGAGCCGCACAGGATGCTATCTGCGTTTGTTGCGATCTGTCGAAGACATTTGATTGTTATGATACTCTTCTTGTTTTTGGTTATGATACGCTTCTTGTTTTTGATACCCTTCTTATTTTCAATTTCAATATGGAGTTAGAAATAAAGCGTTGTATCTACTACGATCATATTTCAGCAATAGAATTCAAAGGATAGATATCAACAGCTTGCCTGGTAAAAATTAACCATCCGCCTTTTATGGTGGAGAAATTGACTGACATAGTGTTATTTGCTGATCTTCACTGGTCTTCAAGATTGAAAGAGAAAAAGGTTTTGATGATCTCAACAATGTTTCTTCTTTAATCTCGAATAGTTAAATACTAGCAAAACCAAGTGTATCAAATTCTCTCCTCCAAATGTAAGGCAAGTTAAGACCCGATTAGTGTTAGACAGCAACACGTCAGACTTAGTTAATGATATCAAGTTTCTTGGAATACTATTGATAGCAAATTGCAGTGGGAACCCCTCATAGATAAATTAGCTGGTACATTAACTTCTGCGGCTTACGCTGTTAGTAACATCAGACGGAACACGGATGTGGCTAAAGCAACGCTTGTCTATTTTAGTTACTTTCATAGTGTCATGTCTTATGGCATCTCGTTGTGGGAGAAAGCAGCGGATATGCAATCTATTTTTATATTACAGAGAAGAACTATTCAATCAATTTATAATTTAAAACGCACAAAGGGAGAAGATAACTTTAATAAAGAAATTGTCATACTGTAGCAAGTAATTTTTTTTCGATACTATAATGTATGTACGTAAGAACCTTTTAAAATTTTCCAAAATGAGCGATGGGTATAATGTAAACCTAAGAAATAATCACAGACTAGTATTTTCCAGCAGATACACCTTTAGCAGATACACTTTTATATATGATACATTTTTAGCAGATACACCTTAGCAGATACACCTTTAAGCGTATGCTTTAAGGCTATTTGTTGACGCTCCAGAAAACATCCTAATCCCCAGCACTGTGACAGCAATAAATATGCCAATTGCATTTCTTTTTTAGGTTTCCGTACCCGAAGGGATCCAAACGGGACCCTATTACTAAGACTCCGCTGTCCGTCCGTCCGTCCGTCCGTCCGTCCGTCCGTCCGTCTGTCACCAGGCTGTATCTCAAGAACCTAGCTAGCTAGAGAGTTGAAATTTTCACAGATTATGTATTTCTGTTGCCGCTATAACAACAAATACTAAAAACAGGATAAAATAAATATTTAAGGAGGCTCCCATACAACAATACCACATACAAACTTATGGATGCACCTGGTTATGTACATGGAGTGTGAAAGTAACCGCACCAATAACTTTGTAAACAATATTTTGCTGTGTAAAATCCAAACTATTCACTCAACACCATCGCTTCCATTGAACGGTGGTACGGAACCCTTCGTGCGCGATTTAGACTCGCACTTGACCGGTTTTTTTATCTAGTTTTGTTTGTAATTCTTACTTATTATATTAATGAAGCTGCATCTAGGTAGAGTTTACATTATTATCTCACTTTGTATTTATGTTTATTTCTCTTTCGCCTGTCCCAAAAATCTAGGTAGTTTATAGATATATATTCTTTTGGTATGACGTTTCCGTGAGTCACCGACGTTGCTGGCTGAAAATCAGCGCTGTAGGTGTCTGACATCTCAGCATAATGCTGAGCCAGTGTCCGGTTCACTGCCGCAGAGACACACTTGTTATATGTTTTTTGTTTATTTTTTTGTTTAATATGCGTGTCCTGTGTGTTTGTGAATAAATGTTTCTTTCTTTCTTTCTTTCTTCCAAAATGTTCACCTACGAAATAACCCAGGTTTAGACTCGCGAAAGATAGTAATTCTTTCAAGGTTCAATGCATCTACTACTACAGGAGAGTTTGAAATAGCCATATGAGCAATTTAAAAACCATGTAAAAACCAATACGTAAAAAGAGAAATTCAATATTCGAGATAATTTTGTAATGATTTATTCCTGCATATTATTTACAATATGTAATATTTGTGTTAAACAAAAATAATAACTATATTTAAAGGGATCTAAAAATCAATCTGTGGGAGTTACTTCGTCCTTCTCTCCGACGAGTCCGAGTGGTCCTATGTATAAGAGGCAAAAAAAAAGTTGTCTGAACATATATTAATTATTATGTTAATAATTCATAGAAAACAAAGAATTTGATTTTTTTTAACACTTCATTATTTTGGGGCCCCAGATGATCTTTCAATTTGTACATTTCGTCTCCCCAAGCATTATTTTGTGAATTGGAACTGAAGCTCACTGGAACTGCTCAATACTAGGTATCCTGCAAGCTGCAATATGGTTACTTTATTACAGGTGCTAAGTAATGTATTCTAGACGTAATACTTAAGCTGAAGTGGATGTGATGGGGACGTTGCAGGAGAGCTTTTCAACTATTTTTGAACATCAGGGAAGACCTGATGAAGGGGTCATGGAGAAATCAATGCAACTCTTCAAATAATAAATGCACACCTACAGCGATATGGTTATTTTGTATGGTATCTTGTGCATTTGGAAGCTGAAGTAGTCGGGGAACCTGACTTGGTGAAATGAAACTGATGATGAAGAAAACAGCTACTTAATTCTGGGTATTTAATGGGTTGGGAATTGGGATACAATTGCTAAAATGGTTGCTAATCAAATAGGGTTTAATTAAAGTAGGTTTATTTTTTTTACATATATAGAAAATGCTGTGTGATTCCCGCAGTGCGATGGCGATAGCGGAAGGCAGCCGCGAGGGGACGTACGACGAGGAGCAGTCGCTGTCCGGCTCGATGCTGTCGCTGGCGCACAGCAACTCCTCCGCCAGCTTCCCCGCCGGCAGTCTGTAGCGACACGCCACCCTGCCTGCCCGGCCGCCGCAGCGTGCGTGGCCACTGGCAGGCCACGCTGGCGCCCGCCGTAGCGGGGCCACTCTAGTGGGGCCACCCGGGGACTGAAGGCTCCTCTCAAACTTTATTCATTTAGTTAGCGTCACCTTTGATCGCGCCGCCTTGCCACGTGCCAGCCCTTTTCAAAGAACCCCGACACTCACTCGAAGGAATCCGCCGCCAGAATAATAAAAAAAGCGATTTGATTTTATTATCCTGGCGGCGGCGTCCTTTGAGTGAGTGTCGGCGTCCTTTGAAAACGTTCGTTCGCTAACAAAATTAATAAACGTACACACAGTGCCCTAGCATTGTAGAGGGCGACACTGTAGCACCCGGGTCTACTGGCGGCCGCTGTAGCGTAGTTCACGATCTCTTGCCAAGTGCGATCTAGTGCATGGGCGTATGTAGCAAGGAAGCGCTCTTTGTTACCTGATGTCTGTTTCATCAGATATCCTGCTTTATTAGCTGGTGTAGGCCACGAAAGAGGGGACATTCGCCTGATAGAAACGTAGGGGGTTTATTTCTGATATAATATTTCTCACATCTTTGTCCGTAATTGGGTTTGGTTAATTTCGGAAACCTATTTATTAGCTCTAGTAAAAGCTATACAATTATTTGGCAAAATCGCTTATTTGAGCGGAAAACTTCACCATACTTTAAATACTCCTTTAAGGTCTTTCACCCATATTCTTAGTAGTTTCCACACCCTCACTGAGCGTTCACTCAACCTTCCCTGAGCGAAATCATATCGTTAGTCGTCAAAAAACGTCATACACTAAAAATATTTTCTCACTTGAAGGTAATCCATGAACTGTCAAATTGAAGGAACGTTACCTTACACCGTCCTCACTACTACTCACAGGTTGTTTTGATAGTAGTAAAATCTGCACATACGTGAAGTGAAAAAATGTTTGTGGATAACGATGATTTCGAAGGTTTTATGGATTATATTTATGATATGATATTTATAACTATCCCGCAAGGACGTACTTGCGGGATAATATGAACCCGCTCGAAGAATTTGACAACGACGAGTTCATACAACGCTACAGGTTCTCGAAAGAAGTATACGTTGTCCACTCTATTAATGGTTTTTTGACACATAAAAATCCCTACACTTTTGACATCTGCAACGAAAAATATATCTTAAACTGTACGCAATAAGGAAATTTCAAAAGTTCAATAAAGTATTGGACGGAGTATAGTGATCAAAGTTCTCCTGCCGTTGGTTAACGTGGAGAACGGTAATAATAATAACAGAAGAGGGCTGCCAATCCCGCCAATGCTGCAGATCCTCGTGGCATTGACATTTTATGGCACTAGACATATCGAAGTAAGTACACCAACCTAACCTCTAAACACAACAATCTGATCAATCAGTCCACTTAAACCCGTGCCCGTGCCACACAGGATTACAACGTCACCTCCAGTTGATTGTGCTGTCGGCTCTGCGTAGACACGTACATGTTGCGATGTGGCTCCGGGCCTATCAACTTTTCAGAAAGTTGGTGAAGAACCTCCCTTTGGTAGGCAAATTTTAAGTGGTAAATTTTCTTCTTAGTTGATGTTTCGTTTGCTGTTGGGTCTATGGCCTTTAATTTCTCTATCAGCTTACTTAATACATTTCCCAGCATACCTTTTTTTGGTCCTGTCTCGGTATGATATAAAGATGTTATAAATATGTAAATAAGTTACGCCTGTCAT
Source organism: Argyresthia goedartella (assembly GCA_949825045.1). Classification (NCBI taxonomy): domain Eukaryota; kingdom Metazoa; phylum Arthropoda; class Insecta; order Lepidoptera; family Argyresthiidae; genus Argyresthia; species Argyresthia goedartella. Next base: position 19,686,942 of record OX463828.1, read on the forward strand.
AAATGAAAATATAAATAAATAAAAAAACGATTTTGAGGAAAAGTCTCACTAGACATGGTATGTCTTTATATAACTCTATAAACTCGGATGCTTCTTTTTCCTCTCGCCCCGCCATTCATTTCCGCCTCGAATTTAACAACACATACGCGCGCATAGACTGCGCGCAAAGGTTGTGGGAAGGTCAAACGAATTTTGGTTGCTAAGTCTTTATATAACTCTATAAACTCGGATGCTTCTTTTTCCTCTCGCCCCGCCATTCATTTCCGCCTCGAATTTAACAACACATACGCGCGCATAGACTGCGCGCAAAGGTTGTGGGAAGGTCAAACGAATTTTGGTTGCTAACGAGCGGCTACACAGTTGTAAACCCCGCGTGGAAACGCTTGTGGAAGCCTTGTTTACTACAGTGTGGCACGGGTTTCACCAGCTGTTGAGTATAGGCCACTTTATGAGGGCAACAAACTCTACAACTAACCACTAATCCAATAGAGTTTGCCTGACCCACACCATATATATACATATTTTATTATATTGCAGTTAACTATTGGAGATCACCAGAAGTTGAGCCAGTCGACGATTTGCAAAATAGTAGCAAGAATTTCTAGAGCTATCTATCGTACTAAAAGTCGGACAATACATGAAATTACCACCAGTTACTTTTTTATTGGTTTTACTTGTACGTGTACGGCCTTTGAATGAATGATTGCAAAATAGTAGCAAGAATTTCTAGAGCTATCGTACTAAAAGTCGGACAATACATGAAATTACCACCAGTAACTTTTTTTATTGGTTTTAGTTGTACGTGTACGGCCTTTGAATGAATGATATTCACATTGGCCAACATTTTACAACAAAATAGCCTCAGTGAGGTGGCTCAATTGTGACGTCATATCTCAACTTAGGAATGCTCATTTTCACTAATAAGAATACAGTTCGGAAGGTCCTAAGAGAAGGCTGCCTCGGTGAGTGAACGTTCAGTGAAGGTGTGGAAACAACTAACAATATGGGTGTATGTCTCGTAGTTTCTCTTCATGAAGAGCCGTTTGCACAACTGCCTCAGATTGGCTGGCGCATAAAGTTCTCAGATCCTACTGATAATTATACACGAAAAAGTACCAATACAGTCACTGCCATTGCTCGACACTCGCGATAACCACTTTACGGTTTTTATGGATAACATAATAGGCTCAAAATAAGTATTAAATCCTAAGCAATAATGAGTTTTTTCTTTGAAATACCACTTAGCGAAAGATCGTGATTCTTGCAACACTATATTAATTGCTGAGACTGTACTGCCCTCCCTAAGTACGATGATGATTGACGATACATCAGCATGCAATGTTATATCCGTAACATTCGGTTTTATTGTCTTCCTACTGCATTGTAAGATGTGAAATGTCGGGAGGGCGTTTCCTGTTCGATTGATTGGATTGATAAGTTGTACTCTGTATGTAATTGTTTCTGCAGGGGGATGTCTTGACCATTTGTCATTTAAAAAAGGCCATAGAAATCATGTCCTAGACTGTGCCTGTAGTTGCGATAGTTTTACTATTGTCAATTGATATTAGCCGTTGGGCGTAAAATAGTATATATATATAAATAGACCCCATGTTTCATGTAGAATATTGTCGAGACATCTGTCCGCGGTAATACAGTATACATGTTATTAATAAATCGGGCGAGTTGTTTGTGTCGTGAGTGCTGATAGAATGGTGTTATTCGTTTTATTTATATGAAAAATGCAATGATGTGAAAATGAGACGCTTTTTATTAGGGATTTATCACGAAAACGTCCGGTGCCGTCGCTTTGGCGTACAGTTATTAAAGTCGATAAAGTTAAATAGTAGACGAAAGTTGACAAAATCCAAGCACGAAAAGCTTGCGCAAGTGGCCGATCTTTTAAATATGCCAAAGGCATAAGAAGTAACGGCGCAACCGCAAGGTGGCAGCACCGAACGTAGTAGAGGGCATGATTAAAAGAGTAATGTCTACTCTTCTATATTATTCTAGTTGGATAAGTTTCTATAGAAATTTAGCAAATTTTTGATCTTGGTATACTAGCACCATATTTATAAGTTACATAAATTCGGTCGACAGAGCCATACGTCGTGACGATGTATGTCTCTGTGACGTAACTTAGGAAGGTGGTCAAGGTATACATATGAGAAGTCATGAACAAGTGTATGGGCCAGGCTAATGTGACGCAACGATCACATTAGCGTGACTCCCGTGCGTACCAGGCAGCGGACACACGAGTCCACTGGAGCGCCGAGCCTCGCGCGCACAAACGCCGACGTGACAGGGGACGGTGACAGAGTAAAAGTTTATTATTATTATTTACAGATACACCTTTAGATAGTCGAAATTTCTAATGTCCATATCATTAGTTTTTACTTTAGAATCAATTTTTATAATATAGCTGTGTATTTAATTGTTGTAAGTTGGAAGTTTTATGAGTGGACTGATTTATGATACGTAGATTTTGGTTTTGCTATTTCGTTTCGGTTCGTTTTGTACCAATGCAACATTGATTCAGTAGAACTTAGATTTTAAAATGCTTTAACTAAATCTTAACACGAATAGAAGAAATGCTGGTGCAACTGGGTATTTAAATTTTTAACCAACTGCCAATTTATTATTTGTAAATACGATAAAAATATATATGTACTGTTAATGTTAAGCAGTTAAGCACACAATTTGCCTTATATCGGCTTTTGGTGCGCGGGGCTCGTTGCATTGTATATACAGAACAATAATATGTAACTATTATATATAGTTTGTTACTTTTGTAAGTTTGTGGCGAGTGAGGTGTGTAAATTTGAAGTTTGGTGACGCTGTCCTAAATAGGGCCCCCTATGTGCTAATTTCCTTTGATAGTCTTCTACAAGTACTGTATTGTCAACTAAGCTTACCAGTCATATGTATAGACGATTACATATAGTTAATTTAATTTAACGCCCAATTTTAGTCATTAAAATCCAAATTTAGTTAATGCGTTTTAATGGATAATGTTTATTTAGTAACGGCTCTTCATTTCCTATAGCTCATTGCTTATAAGCATCACATCATGTGATAGTATTGTATTATTTGAGGAATTTGGCGATTTATCAAGTAGGTGAAAATAGACGTACCAAGTAAATATCTAATCTTTGGAAAGCGACTTTCACATTATCTCGACACACTATGCCACATACTGACCTGCACTTGAAGCGCAATTTCATTTTAGCAGTATTCCAAAAGATTGTAGTTTTATTTTAAGAAACTATGCAGTCGAAGCATATGACAGGGCGTGTCGATGCAACCTTCACTAACCGATCATAGCCTACACGTACTGACCAAGTATATGACAATAATCTACTGGGCACAGCCTAACTCGACCACCATCTTCTCTGTAATATAGTTTTGTCGTCAGACTTCGACTTCAGTGGAGGTGGATACTATATGAAACATGAAGACGAGTAGAATCGTTTCAAAAGCCACCAACCGAAGCACTAAGGAATTGAACTGTAAGCTGTATCTACGCTTGCATCCTGTAGTCACTCGGCACACGAAGTTAGGCGATGATCCACTCGTGTAGACCGCCACGCGGCAATCGACTGTGTGTGTGCAGTTAGTATTAAATGCTATATTCACATTCCGACCTAGTATTGCAGGATGTGTGTAGATGCCTTGAATGTTTTTGTACGTGCACATACGGTTGTTGCCGGCATGTTGGCATGGCTAGAGCTGAGTGCGTAGTAGCGCCTCCCATATCACAATCCCCCCCCACCTAGCTGTTCTCAACTCGATAGAAATTAATGATAATACCTCTAACCCTCACGATTTTCGACAATTATTATTACGATAGAAGTACCAAACTCGTAGTTAGCGATCGCATATTATTGTATGTACATTGTAACTAAATAATTTTTATATTTTACCATTGTATAGTCGTTTATCACCGTAGGTAGTTAGTAATACGTGGACATAGGCGAGGCGAGGTGCGGGCGCGCAAAAACGCGAATGTTACTAACTTACAATATGCGATTGGTTACACGCTCGCTGCACCGTTGTTTTATTTTTATTTTTGTTATATATTTAAATAACACAATCGACTTGTAGATTTAATAATTATTATCATTATAATTATATTGTATTATAATCTTATTAATGAAAAAATCAAACTGAAAATAAATAATAGAAAGAAGAAATTAAAATGGGCTGTTTCTATTCTGTTTCCTGACCTGAGATAGCTTTTGTAGGTATAGCAATCAAAATAATACGAATAAAAGGTAATTTGCCACTTATACATGTATAATTTCAAAACAAAAACAAAAATATATGGTTATATGAAACAACAGAAAATAGTTAAGAAGCTTATAACTACTTTTCACTTACACTATGTATTGATGTAAAATTATTTCTCTGAATACATTGATTTATCAGTATAAATGCTAAGAAAGTACAGAAACAACATTTAAATATTAACGATCCTACTGATTGTGCCAAACTAACAAAGTGAGTGGAAATAATATCATACATGTTTATACAATAAAATGCGTACCTAGTACGACTAGGTTCAGTTTCAATTTCAAGGCTGCATTGTTATTTACAGTATTTCATACTTTTAACAGCCATCTTTACTATGAATAAAATTATTAACCCCAATAAAACGCACATGAACCAATTTCCTTAGCATTGTTTCGTTACGGTCTTGACCAAATTAATATCGTGCAAAACCTTAACCTTACCTTAATGATCGTACAGTAGTTCATTGTTTCATAAGTTACATTACAAATTAATAATTATAAAGAAATTACTTCGAGATTAGTATTGCGATGTACGAAGCACCGCCGTTTATTACAAAACACGAATCTTGATTTTGACCAAGTACAGTACACCCAACAAGAAAGGGGCCCAATTCTGTAATGGAGATTGCATCGCGACCGCTCCGAAGGGCGCAAAACTCCGCATATGACAGTCAGGCTCGAAAGGAAATAGGTGCCGCCGACAAGCCAAACACGGCATTCCGCGCCCCTCAGCGGTCGCGATGCAATCCCAGAATTGGGCCCTTGATGTGGTGTCCCTGATAAGCTGCTTTTAATGTTACGACGGAAATAAAGGACCGTGCGCTACATTGCTCTCCCTAAGTCTAAACAGAAGAAGGTCTGACCCGCCGCCTCGCTCCCATGATGAAATCATCGTCATAAATATCCCATTTTTGTACAGGGTTGGGCTGACTTCATCTCCGATTTCTGAATTAAGAAATTCATTAAGTTAATACTTAAGTATTACGTTCTTTTTGTGACCTCTGAATAGACAGAACGATACGAAGTATTTGATTACTGAAATTCTCAATTCAGAAATCGGAGGTATGGGTCCTACTTTTTTATATTTATTTTTAACCTTTCACCGTGTTACTACAGAAAATGCTACAAATGCTACACCTCAAAATAGTAACTTCGCCGCTTGATTTGGGGTTCTCAAGCGGAAATTTTCTTTTCGTAATCTACTGAAATCTACTATTGCAATACGTAAGCGAAACACGAACTCGTAGTGCAATGGCTCGGACAAAATTTCAGACCGTGGGAGATGCTGATACTTGATTATTAATATCAGGTTCATATCGCGGACCATGAAACGATTCAAAGAAACCGAAACTGGACCATCGAGGATCGGGCCCAAACCTGGCCAGGAACCATCTGTTCGCGTCGAAGATATCATCAAATGAGCGAATTAGACGGCTCAGAGTGCTAGCAAGCTCGCCAAAGATATGAAAATGTCAAGGCAAGGTATTTTGCGAAACGATCTTGGATTCAAAGCCCATAAGAAGCAAAAAATTCATGGATTGAATGATGCTCAAAAAAAAAGCTATATAGGGTGAAAAAATATTTGCTTGGCACGCAGATGATGACATAGTATTTTCCGACGAAAAGATGTTTCTATTACACGATAGGCATTAGTGACCGCGTGTACGGTGTTTCGTTAAGGAATATCTGCTGAAAATTTGCCGTTCCGTTCAACGTTTTCAAAGTGCGTCGGCAGTCCTGGTATGGGGAGCGATATCTCCAAAAGGAAAGTTGCTGCTACTTTTCATCGACAAAGGCGATAAAGAGGAGACCGTTTTGCAGAATAGTTTGCTGGAGAATGCAAGAAGCTTGTATGGGGACGATTATTTCTGTTACTAGCAAGATAGTGCTCCCTCCCACAAAGCTCAACTCACTCAGGACTGGTGTCGAGCTAATTTTCCCGATTTTCTACCATGGAAAGAATGGCCTCATCTTCACCAGACTTGAACCCACAGGACTTTTCAATGGGGATACATGCTTAGCAGGATCGGGAGTACACAGGCCTGAATTTGGATTCATTCGAGAAACTCTTGGTTAAGTGCAACTATTTTTTTGGAAGAAAGCGTAAAGTTTTTCAGGCAAAAGGGGAGCCATTGGGCTTTTGAATTAATTTCTTGACTTTTAAATTATACCTAACCAAAAATATATAGTTTTAATTTTAGGAAAATTTAAGACTTACTGCCTTTAGTTTCAAACTAGGACACTTAATTTGGCCAACCTGTACATTGTGTTATGTGGCAACTGCCTGATGACGTCGCTTGAGCATTCCGACCTTGTTTTGTTTGGACTATGATCTCTCTTTCCTTTTCCAAGTAAAACAAGGAGAGCGAGATTGATGCATAGCTCTGTCCCTTTTATACCGTGGACGTGCCGTTGCTTTACAAACGGTGTTCGTAAAGAGTACTACACGCCAACGTTAAGTAGGCAACTCCCTCTGATGACGTCATAGCGTCCGGTCACGAGCGGGGAGACTTCTAGGGGGAACTTCGGCGGATAGTACCCAGTGAGTGGCCCTACTGTGTGGGCGAGAAGGCGGTCGGCTCGAGGACGCGGCAGTGCATCTCCCTGATGAGAGGTACGGTGTAGGCGACGCACTCGTCCCAGCCCGGGTTCCGCCAGGTGCTCTCGCGCGTCTCGCGGCGAGCCTGCAGGTTCTTGTAGCCTGGGGGTAAGGGAGTGAACGGTATCAGGATGGTATTTGACAAGGCAGTCCAATAAATCTAGAAACGTGTCTCAAGCTGAACCTATTTCAACAGAAACGTTTGACAATATTAGAATTGTATATTTCCAGCAGTTGTATTATTACAAACTCAATTTTGTGTTAAAAAGACAGCATTTGACTATGACGTCACATGCTAGTATTTCACAGAACTCGTGAACAAAATTACCGTTTTGACAGTAAAACTAAAAAGCATTTATTTTGAATAGCAGTCAAATATCGTGTTTTATACTAAATATCTATAGAATCGAGTACATTTGAAATAACTAACTTAACGTGCCTGCCCCTCGTATGGCAAAAGGCGTGACGCTATGTAAGTACACTTTCTGGGTCTGGACTGACAATGAGTGATCTGTGTGGTCACAGGTCTTCCTGTGACATTATGTTGAGTGAGCCTTTTTGCTGTCGCAGCATGTGCACATGGCAGCGAAACCACTCACAAATTCAATGTATTTTTTTTATTTATAATGTGTAATATTTAACGTTTTTTGTATGTGTTACTTTTATTTTTCAAAAATCACATTACATGCTTTTATAAAAGACATAAATGCTTTCTTATCTATATTTTTGATTCTTGTTTATGTCGAAGTTGACTCGAGGTTATAATTAAATCGCTTTCTATCTTTCGAAGCTAAGTAGGGCTAGAGACAAAGAGCAAACCTTTCAGGCGTTTGCATAATTCTCAAATCGCCTCAGTAGGTACCCTACCAAAGTGAACTAGGCGCATCGCTCTGATGAAATCATAGCGTCGTCGGTCACTGTCCTAATGGCGCGTCGAGGGCGAGGGGAAACGCATTCCTCGCGGATGCCAAGTTTACTTTGTGGCGTAGTATGTACAAGGGTACTTACACCAGATATGGTGCACATTGTACAGGCGGCCAATCTGCGAGAAGTAGCCGGCGAACGCCTCGTTCTGAGCTTGGCGGTAGCTGAGCCCGCGCGCCCAGTTGTTGCCCCACTCGATCATTGTGCCGGGCTTCAGGCTGTGAAGGCGACAATATGTTGGATCAAAGTGAGCTGATGGAAACTGTAGCCTTATTATGTATTTCTAATATCATTCGCAATGCCATAAAAGACAGCTTCTGTAAAATATCTGGTTCTGATTGGACAATATTTCAATTTCACATAATAGCAAAGCCCGTTCATGAGCATAGACAATTTGCCTGTTAGGAATTAATTTGGATGCAAACTTACAGCTCTCAAACTTAATAAGTTAATTTATGCTTTTGGTGAACTAGAACAAACCACAAATACGGATATTGCACTGTCAGCATACTCTGCATTTGCTTACTCGTAGCTTAGATATGGTATCATGCTATGGGGCAATAGTGTAGATGCAGACCAACTCTTAGTTCTCCAAAGTAGATCATCATACAAACTGTTCTTTTAAAAATACCTTACCACGTTACTGTCTATATATATATACTTCATATATTTGTTTATTTGTGTACAAAAAACAAAATACATTTCTACTAACAAAAAATATACACGATAGTAACACAAGAAATAAAGAAACATTATTTTACCACTATAGAATTTAAAACTGCATTCCTCATTAAATGGCAATCAAAATCTATAAAAGACTACCAAACTCTATTTCAGGCTTAGGTACTGCAGCTTTGTTCTCTAGACATCTAAAATAATATTTATTACATAAATGCTTTTATTCCAATGAATTCTGCTTCAGGTATTCCAGACAAATTCAGTTTAATAGATTTTTTTCATTACATGCCTCATAATGCATTTGTAATACTTACTTTACTTGCTTACTTACATAAACAACTTGTTATAAAATATTTACGACATAATATAATATGTCCTACATATAATTTATGAAATAATTTATTCTGCAATAATAGAAAAGGGTACTAATTCTTATATTGCTAGAAACATGTAACATGTTGTATACACTTAGATGCATTAAATATTTTATGTTTTACGTTTGTACCTATACACTTTCAATCTAATTCACTAGAACTGAGCATATGTGGCTAAACGTAGGACTAGAACTGAGCATATGTGGCTAAACATAGGACTAGAACTGAGCATATGTGGCTCTCTCACCCTGTATAGGAAAAGGCTTGATTATATGTTTATATTGCAAATGTATATCTCCAAACCTCAGATAAAAATTATAGAAAAATCAGCCTTATGTTAAGATTCTCACCTGTAGGATCTGATTTCGTAGATATTGCTGCCGTCCCGAGGCTCGCCGTTGGGCCAGAAGCTAAATGCTAAGAGGTACTGCAAGTGGCGCGATCTGAGAAGCCCTCCACGCTCCTTCTCCAATGCTCTGTATTCCTGAGGTGGTACAAAATTTAAAATTAGCCAAATATTTGCAGTCGGTAAACAACAATTAACCTTTGTTGACTGTCACATTTGGTAAAAGAAATCCTAACATCAATTTACTGTTTCTAAACTCATATTTCTTTTCAATGTCCGTTGATCATCACAATATTATTGTTGTATATGTCTACAAAAAGTAACCAGACTTGACAGGGAGTGTGGCCATGACAATATCAATTTTGTGTTAGCTTTGCATGGAGGCTATCAAACAAGAGATGAAAACTAGTTTTCATGGATAAAAATATATAAGATAGATTTCATACTTAATCCACTTACTAGAAAATGAGACTGTCGCCATACATTTGGGATAATTTTACCTCAAATTACCAATTGTCACTAGATACAAATTAGTAGAAAAAGTCAACTAACAGCATTTTCTCTGAACATAATCTTGGCTTTGTCAATTTTCTCAAAGCCACCAGTGTAGCGCCACAGGTGAATCGCCTGGTCCATGTCTCCGACAGACACCGTCCATGATCCCACAAGATCACATCCAAGCTCTGCCTTCTGTGAGTGTACAAATTTCACGGAGGTCTCGCTATAAGGAAAAAATAAAATTGGCATTTTGTTTGCTGTCATCACTTTACAATAGTTATTTTATTCATAAAATGTGTGGATGACTGATGTTTTTTTAATAAAATCAAGTATACTGCCAGTTGTTGATGTCAGCTTATCAGTCCTCTACCTTGTATTATCAGTTTTATATTCCCATAATAAGCATAGATAATATTTTTATTGTAGATAATATACTCCTGCTATAACTCTGGTCTGGGCATCTTTTATTATGAGCAAAAAGGTCTCATGTACCCCTTTATTACATTAGTTGAGGAACTTAGTTGTAAACAAACGCCGTAACGCCGGCTCGGCAAGTCCCGCATAGAAACACAGATCTATTTACAGCTTATTGCATAACTGTTACAGAATTAATGTTAACTGTCTTTAGTTACATAGCTTTGATGGTTTATCTATGTACAGGGATATGCTTACTAATTTTTCAGGTATTTGTCGACTGAGTCCGGTCGAATGTTATGCGTGTGGAGCGCGTAAACGATTTCCTTGTCACTGAGCATACGGCTGTGGGATTCCTTGGTCGGTTCTATCCGCCGAACTAACAACTTAGAAAGCCATCCATCGTCCGATATCAATCTCGGCGCACTTGTGCTGATCACCCTTTAGAAGAAACAAACTTTACAATACGTTTATTAGCAGAGAGTAATTAAAAAACACCACAATAACATGGGACAATGAATTACCTTGCATTCTTAGGAATCGCCGATGCTACTCTAAGAATTCTGTTCAACGCGGTCATTCTCGCTATCAGTAGAAAACACTGCCTGGCGAATAGAATAGGCTTTGTGATTTGTACAGGCTCGTATTCAAATCGTTGTTATCAATCAATTGAGAAATTCAGTAATCACTTGAAGGTTATCTTCAATAATAGATTTTGGACAGCTAGCGACATCTTTTGACTGTGACCTTAGAACAGATAAGATTTTCGGTGGCTGAAATGGAACGTATATTTTCATTGTATTCATCATTTCACAGTTTTTTTTATTTCAATTTCATTCAAATGATATTATGTGTCATTTTAATAAATTTTCTTAATTCTTCATGATATTATTAACTAAGTCTGTAAAAATAAGTGGAAAATAATCGATCACCGGCATACAACACAGCGTAAAAAGGAGCGATCAACGTTCTGTTACACGACCAAATCTTAGAAATCGTCATCATCAATCAGCCCACACCTACCCACTGAGTACCCACTGCTGGGTTTAGATAGGCCTCTTCTATTATATATTCTGTGCTAATACGCCATCCACCTCGGTCCTGTTCCTTCCTCCCGTATCCACTGATTACCGGCTATGGAGGTGATGTCGTCCGTCCACCCACCTTGATATAAATCAAGTTAATAAATTCCCATAGAACGAAACGTAGCATAATTGACAATCAAGTTTACTTGTCATGTAAATTTACTTACCGATAAATGGTTTTTTAATTGTGTTTTGGTAATAAAAACAATAGCCGTCGCGGTTTAACAGTCCCGCAATACACAACAACACGGCTGCACGATGGGTAAGTCCACTTAATCCCTCTTTTGCTCCAACTTATTTGTTTTCGTAATGGTGGGCGGTTATGTGAGCGGTTGTTGTCGATTTTTCCAGCTTCCAGCGAGGTGACAAAGCTGCAGCAGCACCTGGCGCTGCTGAAGGAGGAGTACAGTAAACTGCAGAGTCACTGCGCCGAAGTGGAGCGGAAGTATACCCTCGCGGCGGCCTCAGCAGGCGACCTCAGTGAAACAAGCTTTGTGGCAAGACTTCTGATGACTGTGGCGACCCTGTATGGCAGAGAGACGTACTCGGATATCAAGGTGAAACTGCAGACCAAGGTCATGCCGGGACACAAGATTGTGCTGAATGCACGCTCTGATGATTGGAGCGAGGAGGCCCTGAAAAATGTTGAGGAGCTTGGTAAGTGACTAATGACTTTTTATTTTGACATGATGGCAATCATGTACTAAGACAGACGAGGTACTTCTTTGAGGTTTATAAATAGATTTGTGTCAAATTATACCTATTTACTAGCACATATAAACTTAGTATTAAGACTATGGCAAAATGTAAAAGGAATTTTTGGTAACTTTATCTGGGTAAAGAAAACAGAATACAAACAGGGGTAACTTCTTTTCGGCTGATTAATTGATTCTCATGTTCCAGACTGGTCAACTCTCCCAGATGATGTAGGGTCAGCACTCCTAAAATGGCTGTACACAGATGTAGTTGATCTGTCGCGGGGAGACACTTTTGCTCTGCAACTAATGAAGTCTGCTGCTAACTTCAAGCTGCTTGGTCTAGTTCTCAAGTGTGAGCAAGCTCTGATTGCGACAGTTGGGGTTAGGTGAGTCACCCAGTTACCCTCCTTGCTTAAACTTACAAGAATTTCCTTCATGCTTACAAATTCGGGCCATTATGTGGGGGCTACAATTGGTAAGGTATCTTGTGTGAATAAATCTGATTAACTTCATCAATTGTTTGTGAATGTGTTTTCAAATCCTCGTAGTCACAGAAAGACATGATATGTGATTTGTACCTGGTTGGAATATAAAATATTCTTCCTCATCACAAAAAGACCATGATAGGTGATTTGCAAGAAGTACTAACATGCTACTACTAATTGATCTGAGCAATGATCCTAGACACACCTACATAAAAATAAAACAAGTTTACACATACATAGAAAATACAAGAACAACTACAGTGAGTGTAAAATGTGTTCGTTTTTATTCCAGGACATGTGTAAAATTCTATTCAGCTGCAGATGAGATTGGCGCTACGGGACTGAAAGAACACTGTTCGGGCTTGATATCAGCACATTGGGATGACCTCACAGGTATATATCATTTATCATAATAATAATAATATAATAATAAAACATTTATTTTCAGAAAACACGGTTCCATAGTATTGTTAGTACAAAAAGAGAATTTCCTAATCCTTGTTACACCTTAAAATAAAATAAAAATAAATAAGTAAGTAACTTATGGTGGATAGCGAGGTAGAGAAGAGGCCTGTACCCAGCAGTGGGTAGGTGTGGGCAGATTGAAGATGATGATGAGCCTATTTATCCGGCGAGGTGCCGGTCACCACCTTGATCCAGTGCTTTAAAATAGGTCCTTCGACCCTATCTGCTATCACAGTCAGGATACCGCTGGTGCTGCCGCGAACTCTGTGCATTAGTGAGGCCACGCGTTTTCTTATTATTGCATGAAACCCGTCCGTGCGGGCTTCTGCAAACATGCCTGACGCACTACAGAATCGCGGCAACCCCAGCAGCATCCTAAATCCGTTGTTGTACTGGACTCGAAGGGCGTCTATGGACTTTTGAGTATAGCTGACCCACAGGCTGCTCGTGTAAAAGGATTGGCATTAAGCCTTAAACAAAGTAATTTTTACTTGATGTGTGCAACGAGCAAACCTGCGCGCCAGCATGTTCACCCTCACCGCCAACGCCCTCCGTTCCCTATCAATGTCCAGGTCGTCTCTCAGGTCATTGGTTACAATGTGTCCCAGATATTTAAAGCTTGTAACACTCAATAACTCCTGACCGTACAATTTTATAGGAGGCACATTACTAGGCGACTTAGTTCCCTTCTTAAATATCATTACTTCAGTCTTTTTAACATTATATCGTAATCCATGGGTCTCAGCATATGACTCACAAGTACTTAAAAGATTTCTCAATCCTCTCACTGATGGACTCAGCAGCACCATGTCATCGGCATAGCTTATGTTATTCGCACTTTTCCCACTTACATAGCAACCCGCATGCATGCTGCTGAGCCCACCAATGAGATTATTTACATTTAAGTTGAAAAGCTTCGGAGACGTGAGTCCCCCCTGTCTCACTCCGCATTCCAATTTGTACTTTTCAGAGTAAGCACTCCCCCACCTGACTCTGTTCATCTGATGGCCATACCAATATTTAAGTATATTTACAGTTTCCATCGGTAGGTTTGCTTCTCGACACTTATCCCACAGGATATCATAAGAGACTTAATCGAAGGCCTTCGAGAGATCTAAAAAACATGCATATACATTAGTGTTTCTTTCAATATAGTATCTTACAGTGTGCTTGAGAGCCAGTATCGTACTTTCTGTAGACAATCCAGACCTAAACCCAAATTGTCCATCATTAAGCTGGAGATGCTTATCCAGTTGGTCGTCAAGCAAGCCATCAAATACTTTAGCCAGTACCGTTGCGAGTGAGATAGGTCTGTAGTTGTTAGTATCTGATACGTCTCCTGTCTTGTTTTTTAGTATAGGTACCACGATAGTCTCCATCATATCCTGTGGGAGATATTCATGTTTCACACAAAACATATAGAACATTGACAAAATTCTGGGGAGATGAACTCCCGCGTGCTGGATATGTTCAATGCTGAGCCCGTCATGCCCGGGTGATTTTCCACGTGTCATGTTGTTTACAATGAAAGCCACTTCTTTGGTTGTAAAACTACTCTTATTGTCCCGTTCACAACAGCGCACAACACTGATCACACTGTGCTTTGGCACTAAGGGCGATTCCACTTTAAAATGTTTACAGAATAGGTCAGCTATATCCTTCGGTTCTACTATACCATTTACAGATACTGGTAAACTAGTTTTGGGGTTTAACTTTTTAGTACATTTCCAAAAATTAGAAAAGTTTTTTGCCTGTCGATGTGTAGCTATTAGGTCCATTTTGATCTGTATTTTGGCACCATTTGAGCTTGGATTTGAAAACTTTTCTACTGTCACACATTTCTTGGTAAATAGGCCCTAATTTAGGCTTGCCGTAGTCAATCCATTGTAGAAACTTCAGTCTGGCAAGTGAATGTGACTCTCTAACATGTCTATTCCATCCTGTAACATACTTTTTCTTAACTGGATTTTTATTACGGCTGAGCATTGCTGATTCACTTAGAACATTTACAATTAAACTATACATATCGTCTATAATATTTCTATGACTAATGTTATCACAAATGTTATCACAACCGTTATCACAACATTGCCTAAATTCCTCCGGAAAGTCAATTTCCCGTAGTTTAGTGTGACACAAACTAGAATATGCACTTATCTCCCCCGGTTCTCTGCTACCCCATCTTACCCCAGTGCACTCATCATAACTATTATTAACTAGCTTTTTTCTTATCACACCTAAATTACAATAGAACATTATAGGGAAGTGATCAGAACAAAACACATCATACTTCACTTCAACTTTAGTAATAGTACGGTGAGCTGATTGCGTCGTTCTAACAGTGATCTAACCACCGTCTGGTCCCGTGAGCCTCACTGATATATGTATAAGTTCCCGAGTCTATACCTAAATACTCAAAGTCCGCACAAAGCCATTTTTGTTCGGTACAAAATGACAGCATTTCGTTACAGAAGGATGTATAAGGATGCGCGTTAAAGTCACCTAAGATAAATACTGACTCACTTTCACAACTTTCTATAATTGCACTAAGTTCACTTAAACAGTCGCTAAATTCCGCTAGGTTGTCCGGCGCCTCATACGGCATATACACACACAATATTACTATAGATTGGTTACACGTAGTTATTTTAATACCGGTTATACGCACATTATTACTGTTAATTACTTGAACATGACACCACCGTACGGTCTTCCTTTCAGTATGCCTGTAGATGGTCAGAGTGTCGATAAGGGGGCGGAAGCCCGCCGATTTCCCCGTAAATTCAAAATCTTCGTCTATGTTACCTAGATAAGGTATGTCGTACGGTAGCAGCCAAGTTTCTTGTAGCGCTATTATATCGGCCTCCTTACATAGCGATTGCAGACAAAACGTCGCGCTTTTGGCCGATTTGCAGTTATAACTAATTATCCTGGTCTGGCTTAATTCCGTTGTTGTTGTTACTGTGGTATTGTTACTGGCCATTTTTAGTTTCGTTAATTATAACCGTGCCTTCATCTACGTTGTCATTGACTACTTTTCTGAAAATGAAATATCTTCGAAAGAATATATCACAGGGCCATAGTTCATCGTCGTCAAACAAAGACAGTTTTTGGTGAGGTACATAAATTTTATAAGAATCATAGTCCTTTGACTCTTAATATAATATTGACTATAATAGCAAGTAATAACTCACTATTACAAGCAATGTAAATAGTATAAATCTAGTAAGCTCTAAAGATGCTGCGATTTGCGTCGCAATGACGAATAACAGGTAGGTAAAACCTGAAGCAAGGAGCAGTAACTGCACTAACTAGATCTTTGGCGCAAACTGTAATGAACAAATGTTGCTATCTTGGATAGACCAAAATGCAATGTTATTGAAATAGGTAGTGTATGGTCATTCACAGAGTTTCACGCGCTTCCTCTCCCCTGAAATCTATATCAAGAGCATAATAGTCCAGTCAGCTGAAGTCGCGAGCGGGCAAACACTACTATACTACCCTACTTTAATAATGCCTACTCTAATACACTATGATCCTACTACCCCATCCAATATTATAAATGTGAAAGTTTGGACTTTGTATGTTTGCTCAATCCAGCATATGAGGCTGAACAGATTAGGGTAAAAGACATACAGATAGTTTTATAGAGTTTTTTTTTTTTTTTCATTATGGGTACTTCATCGCCATCTTAAGGAAAGGGCCTTCAATAATTGATGCGGTTCTCCGGCTTGCACATTGCACCTAGGTTAAGGCTGGGCGAGGCCCATAGGCCTCCATCCCCTTTTGATGTATGTTCTTTGAGCTGTTAGATCAGCCCAGCTACAGGACGTTTTTTTGCTGGATTAATGATAATTATAATTCTCCAAGTCCATGCAGGGACGGGCACCAGCTAGCAATGTATATCCATAAGTTTTTGGGTACAAAACAAACATCATCACGCCATTTCCAGGCAAAGACCACGTTGCACCCACATTAAGCCAGTTACTAAGTAATCCATATTGTGCAACAGAGCAACATAGCAGCTTTTGAAAAATGTGTTACCCAAACGTTAGTGAGAAAATATTATATCTAACTCAAACTAAACATTTTGATAATACATATGTTGCCTTTTCTCATTTAATTGTACTTATATAAATATTTTGTATTGTCGCACGGTTGTAGCTACCTACAAACTGCTATATTTTTTTTTAAATGGGGAATCGTTATGTGATTCTGGCAACCGGATAATGCCTTTGCCAATTTGTTATGGCAGTTGTGTGAAATCAAAATCAAAATTTCTTTATTATTGTAGATATTTACATATACATTAGCAAATGTAATTGTTTGCCGCTTCCGTACATTAGACCACTGAGGGAGAGAAAGAGCGAGGAAACTCCCACAGATTGATTTTTAGATCTCTTAAAAATGGGTTGTGTTTTACTAGTTTAAATATTACAATATTATTTGTTATAAATAAATACAAAATTATTCTATATACAGCATGTTCTATGTTGACTTAGATTAGATTAATCCCATACAACCCCGTCATTTAAGTGATCTTGAACATGTAATACCCTTTTTAGACAAAGTCGCTTTTACGTGGTTTTTGACCATATCATGAAATGGCCAACCATGGTTGCATTAGAACTTTTATTGAATGAAGAAATTTTTTGGGGAAAAACACTCTGGTAGCTTAGGTGAAGACTACTTTTTCGTTGCGCTTGCCCCCGAATAATCTTCGTGTTAGTTTGACAGGTATATCACAAAAAACATTAGGTAGTACTGATTAAAAATACATGTTTCATCAAATTCAACCCTTTCTGCCCATTTAAGAAATGGTTGGCCAGATCACGAAATGGTTGGCCAATACATTAAATGATCAATATAATAATAATAATAATAATACTTTGGACACTATTTACACACATTGATCTAGCCCCAATGTACTGTATGTACTAAAGCCAACATAACGGCGAAGGGAAAAGTTATATGAATTGCACTTTAGCTTGCCCATCACCACAGCTGTGCAGGTAGAAACGTTTCCTCACGATGTTATCCATCACACTACAACGTCTGTATAATTTATATTTATTTGAACTACCCAAATCATTAGTACATAAAGTACTGTTCATTGCCAACACCGGGAATCGAAACCGCATCTCCTGCGCAACAGGCGACCACCACTACCATGGACGACTAATGTTATCTTATCACCGTATCCGTCCCCCAGGCGACGATTTCCTGCACATGTCGTCGGCACTGCTCTACCGCATGCTGAAGAGCAAGACAACAACTCCGCTCCACGGCGCTGTGAGACTGCTACGGGAGGACGTGGTGTTTCTGTGCCTAGTTGAGAATCATGCGCATGTGAGTACTATATTTATGAACATTATACATATACGGGGTGTTCCACAGCGACACTGAAGATAAACCTGCTTTAGATGCATAGAATAAGCTTAACATGGCCCTTGTGAAAGTTTCATGTAATTCGAGATTAAGTCGGTTTGAAGGATTCATTCAAATTCCCCCTTTTTTAACATTGTTAGTGCCTACCATTTCTTGGTTAGCCCTCTCTTTTAGTTTGTTTTAATTTCTACGTTCACGTGAATAGTTACTTAAAACCACACAAGTATTATTTTGTCGATACCTAAAGTAGAATACGAGAAATTGTTGACTTAGTGTTAACTTGAATCTTAAGCAAAAACATTGACTGCGCCTTTGACCAGCTGCCATAAAAAAAAAGATGCGATATGAGAAAATACTTAAAAAACTTGCCTTTGATAAGCAAACTCAGAAACGCCATGGCTGGTTTCTCAGCTGTCAGGGAGATCCGTACGGGCCGCCCGTACACGAGAGACCCGTACGGGTAGCGCCCGCAGTGTTCTGAAACGAAGGAGCAGTACGACACGGTTGCTACCGGCAGACATGCGCTTAAAAAATACTGGCATACGGGCGTACCGCGTCGCTGTGAAACGATGAACTAGCAGTGCCCTCGTGCGGCAGTATGCAGGCGGGGCCGGGTGCGGGATGCGGGTGGCATCGTAAGGGCTTTACCCGGAGCGGGTCGTGCCCGGACTAAAACTGCGTCTCTGTGAAACAATGTTCTAGCGCCTCACGTATGTCTCCGTTCCGGGAGCCCGTACGGGTCTCCCGGACAGCTGTGTAACCAGTCCATGAAAGAGGAATTAATGCCACCTTTATTCATCAAACTGCGGCTCCGCCTTGTAAGAAAGGTGAACGAATAACACATCGTTGTACAAAGGCGAGCTTATCTCTATCAAGAGATCTCTTCCAGCAAACCAAGTCAGGATGAGAAAGGTTCATCGCTGAGCACGGGTAGACCTATGTGTACAACAAACCCTTATTAGAATTTTTCTGGTACAAACTCCAATATTACAACTCACTAAACTAACTATACGAGTGCCTACACTACATACATAAAATATACGTCCTAAATATGAATAAATATTAAATATATATACTAATAAATACATACATACTACCTATATTTCTAAAGAGATAGGAAATGCTTCTTCACGCGAATTCTAAAGATAGTAGTAAGAGTAGGACTTTACTTTATTTGTAAGATGTGAGAGCAAAGGCGTGCAACCTTCATCATCATCAGCTCAGCAGGAAATCCAGCTACTTTACTGGGGTTTAAAAAAACAATAATATTTTGTAAAGTCTCACATTTATTACATTAACGATTATACATAATGTTCTTGCACAAGTTTATTTATAACAAAAGAATGCCTAGTCTATTCAGAATACCTAGTTATGAGTACAGTGCCGTATTAATGGAAATGTCACTATGTGACACAAATATCACAAACTTATAGAAACTTGCTTGACTAGCTGATATTATAAATGTTCATTTGTTTACAATTGTTTACCTCTAACCTTTTTATAAGCACCAATTCAGTAGCTCTTTAACTATCTATTACTTACTAATACTAACTAATGGAATCCTAGCACAAGCTCAGGAGAAATAGCGTATTATACAATGCAAATAAAATTGCCGATATACAGTTGTGTCTATTACTTAGTTGAAAGTAAATATTTGTGCCTATGTAAAAAAAATTACATAGGTATATTATATTATATTATATTTTTATTTAATGTACTTACATACATATATATTTTTGCCCCGGAAAAGGGCAGGCAGAGACTAAATATATAATGTACTTAATAATTATAAACTTAAATAAAAATTAGATTCATAGGCAGTGGTCTGAGAGGTAGTAAGATATATTCTACATCCTAAACGAGTTACGAACGCAATCAAATGTAATTTAGATCAGCCAGGAACCAGGACGATTTCTTTCGATAAATGTTGGTCCCAATTTAATTATTATTGTGATGATCCAAAGATGATGCAAGGTATTCTCCAGGAATGTAAATCAAATCTGGGATTACGTATGCCATAAAAGAAACGAATAGAATGGAACAAACGTAATCATGCTTTCTCACTAGCACTCTACTGCTGTATTTTGTGTATAAGTGAGAAAGCATGATTTCTGTTGCTTTAATACCATTCGATAATTTCTAAAAAAATATATAATACCGTGGCTATACGCATACATATATATTGTAAAAACTGAACGTGTTTCAGATTCATATAGTTTACCTAACCTACTCTATATATTTTCTACTTAAACAGTACAATGTTATTTAAAATATTCTACACTCACCCATAAATCGAGCGGAAAAGGAAAACACATCGGGGTAAGCTTTTGAGTCCACACGAACCTAATCAGTGCCATCTCCGGCCACCTTGGCACGAATTGTAGACGCCTTCCCTCCATCGTCTTGAACCTACTATTACTTTTCATTGCCTGACTGAATTATTGAATAGCGACAGAAAATGAGTGCGACTAGAAATACTGGCTTCGTCTGACGAAATTGCTGAATTGCGCGACCAGACATCCAAAATTGCAACTTGAAAACCTTAATTCGAGTAACATAACATACAAAACGAGTGTTGGATTAACATGTTAAACCTTCACCTACCCTGACCCACCGCTTCGCTGAGACAGTCTTTATTTAGCCAATTAGCGGTGGCTAAACATTCAGTAATGTAGTCGCGCTAATCAGTAATTTTGTCGCGCAATTCAGTGATTTTTTCGCCCATTTCAGTTTTGTTTTATTTATTTCGCTGTTCATGATCATTCCCTCAATTAGTTTGTTCATTGGTCGTTTTATCATTCCAGCCACATTACTAGGATAGACAGTTTAGCAGTAGTACTATCCACATCAACCCTGCTACAGTGCTATCGACCCTGTAGGAACCGTTACACAGCCCACCCCGGCAATAGCAGTCCGTGGTTTTAGTAATCTTGTCGAGGGCCTCATCATTTTCAGTGCACGCTTCATCGTAAACTTCATAGATTGTCTTCACACTCTCCCAGTGTCTGTTAACCTTCTTCTGTTCACCTTCGAACGTTTGTGGAGCGCAATCCCGGGTCACGGCAACTGTACTCTCTGAAAAATAAAATAACAATTTGCAGCAACTTGATATCGCAATACTTTGTTAAACGGGTGCCTTAATTAATACCATTGGATTGATATTGAAGGGATTATATTATTGATTACTAGCTGACCCGTCGTCGACCGAGGTCGTTCTGTCAAAGCTAGTTGTTTACTACCAACGCCATCAAGAAGAGAGAAGCATAACAGAAACATTTTTTTCAATCTTTGCTGCTCGCTTAGCGTTTTTTTTTTCATAACAACCTTCCTAAGACACAAATAGTTTAAAAAAAACATCCAAATTGGTCCAGCTGTTTACGAGTTTTGCGCTTAGAAACACTTAGCCATTCGTTTTTATATATACACATATTGAGAAAGCGGAACTTGTGTTACTTACTACCTACTATGTAGGTAACTCAGAGTTCAGAATAACCCTGAACGTAGCGAGGCAGATAAATCGACTCTAGCCTCTAGTACTATCTTCAGTCCTATGCATTTCGGCTCCATTGCAACGAGTACTTAATGTATTTACTAGAATTAACCTTTATTTTAAAAGATGTTGAATGCTGCAAAGGTGACTTTTTTTTTTTTTTGTTTTTTACAGAATCTTTATCACCTTTTTAACATGACTCATGTTTAAAACCCGCTTTGTAATTTACAATGTTCAAATCTGTTTCATATGAATTCACATCGATGAAGGACGTGCCGTGATTCATCGTAACATACAGATTACAGATGTTAGGTCTGGAAAAAGTTTCGTCATAACATAAACATTACATACAGACACATACATTGCTTCTGGACCTGGCACTAGGATACCCTGTGTTATGGGAACCAGATACTTCGACGTCACATATATATAAACATCCAAGACCTGGGGATTATTTATTTCTTCAGCCCCAGCCGGCGATCGAACCCAGGACCACTCGCATGGTAGGCAGAGCCACAACCGCAACGCCACCGAAGTCGTCCCAATAACGGCCCAATAATAAGAATTTTTGACAAGAAATTCCAAAAATACTAACAGAGCAAAATTATTCTATGAATCAACGTGATCGTCCTAGACATAATCCCATACTCGTCGCAATAAAAAAAACGAACCGCGGCTAAAAGTTTCCTTTCAAATATCTTCGATTGGAAATTGATGTATGGGTAAGGACAGGTTCACTTGGAAACTTATTTTATCGAAAATGGTTGTATGGATGCACTGATACTGAAAGCAATTACTTCCGTTCCCCAAGTCGAGCGTCACGACTCTCTTGAAGCACATGGTGGACTTCTCGCACTCCTTGCCGAAGAAGTCGCTTCTGTTGAAGTGTTCGCAGAGTCGCGGCGAGGCCTTGTCGAAGGCGGTTTCTGACACCTCCGGTTCGCAGTGGTAGCATTGGATTGCCTGCGAAACTGGAATGTACACATTTTTTAAACATTTATACTTTTGTTTTTGTCTATCGGCATATACAAGAATGTTAAGGCGGTTCTATTGGTAAAATTAGCTACTCGAATCGTGGTAGAAGTTTTGGACACGACTTAACAGATCACACTTCAACATGGCTGTTAATGTGTAAGTCGCTGCAGCAGAACTGCGAAAATTGTGTATTTTTATTAATTTTTCAAAAACCACAGATAATTTATTTTTACACATTGTTTTGAGATATTTTGAATACCTATTTTTTGACGCAAGAGCCATATTAATATTATTTTTAGATCCGAATATTAGGCGAAATCATCTATAAAGTCTAATTTATTAGAAAGTAATTATATCGCTGTGAATTTGTGATGAGGGGGGGGGGGGGGGGGGGTATTTTTTAGAATATGTAACGGACGAACTGTTGAAGAATGTTTAAAAGCCCATTGATTTGTAACTGCTTTTAACAGGATAAGATTCTTATTGAATGAATGAATGGTGCTTCTCCAGCCAGGGTTCTAAACCTGTTCCGGTCTTTCGGTCGACCGGCATACCAGAGGGCACGAGCTTTTAAGGAGGGTAGAATGACCTGCTCGGTGAGAAGAAGGAGGGTGATTTCTATCGACTGTTCAGCCTAAAGCCAATATAGGATATGTGGAGTGTGGAGGATTTGGGATGTGGAGAGCAGCAGTTGTTTAACTAAAGTTCTTGCTTTCCTTCAAGTCTCCAGTATAATTGTTTACATAAGCTGACACATTTTCGGAGAGCTGTCAGTTTCACTCTCTTTTAACAAGATGATCTTCCTTCTGGGCTTGCGGCATTTATCATTTTCTCTAAGCAGCACGCTGATTCCTTCCACTAGCTGTTTGAAGTATTTGCTTTTCTTTTGTCTAAATGAAGTTTTTTTTCTTTTTCTTGTCTGTACAAGTTATTGTCTCCCAGTCGCTACACGCTATGCTAAGAGTCTACTTGCTTCAACCGTCCACTTTTTTCGATCTCATTTGTATTGTATTCTTGCGCCCATCTGCTTGATTTGTTTTGATCTGAGCTGGAATTACCGTTGGACTAGCTAGGCTATTGTTGCGTTGCGTCGTTTTGGATTGATTGTACTTATTGTGGACCTTTGAGATTTTAATTAAATGACCCGACACTAAACTATACACTGTATTTGCAGAAAACATTATGTTGTCATTTCTTATTCATTCCTTCTGCAACACTAGCCAAACCATACATAATTATGTGATTCACAAGCCAAAACGCACTTCATCACTCTTCTAGGATATAACGACATGGCACGGTAGGTATTTTACAGAAAATACTAAACTGTTTATTTCACTTCTCACCAACACAACCCCACTTTGAGGCATCGCGATTTTTAAACCTATGCCATGGTAATAAAATTCAAAACGGAAAATGGACCTCGTTGTGCCCTCGCAGTCTTGGGTCGTCGAGGGGTTTACTCTTCTTATCAACTACACTTTTCTAAACAAAATTGTGTGTGATTTACTACAAGCCAATAAACACTTTATTGCTTCCGCTACAGGCCAATGTTGCTGCTGAAATGTAAGTTTTTGACCATTCTGAACTGATGTAAGTAATTTTACCCAACTTATCGAACTCTCGATATTCGTTGTGGTTTAATGACGTGTTAGTTTTAGGTAGTAAAACGATCTCATCCAAATCTGCGCTAAGGATTGCAATATCTTTCTCTCAAACGATCCCGCCTGCGCCCGCGCGTCCGGTGTATCACTAGGGTCCCAGTATGGATCTTTGCACTTTTATACATATCACAAAATAACACACATAATCACAAACACAGAAATAACTTAATTTTGAGTAATAGCACATGTTACATAATATTGTAAGACGTTATTCCAAGAATCACTTCAAATCAACAAAATCACTGTCACAGATGGATCATTTGAATAAAAAATAATAAAAAAATGGCCTATTGTCCCATGGAGACCCGGGAAACCTCCTATCGTGGGTCATTTGGGCAAACATAATTAATAATGGCCTATTGTCCCATGGAGACCCGGGACTCCTATCAGCTCGGCGTCCCCAAGCCATCCCCCCTTACATTCTTCCAATCATCAGCAAACAAATCGCACTGGGGGCGCCCTCCAGCAACGAGTTGAAGCGCCGGAGTGTTAACAGGATAAGATTCTTATTATAGATTTATTTATTTATCAGGGGTAACAACAGGACCAGTTCCAGTACAAAAATAAAAAAGAGGATAAATACAGAATAACTTCAAATCTTACTAATCCCTCAGAGTATCCCACTTGTGAGTTAAGTGGTAGACGAAAGTGAGCTCCTATTGAGCAAAAAACTCAGTGTAATTAATCGTCTCCGATGTTAAGGTAACAGAAATGTATCAAAATTCAAAAAAAATAAATAATAATGTGACTGCCTACCAAAAATCTGTATAAAAAGTTCAACATACGAATAGTGAAAATCAAGTTCCACAATGTGAATGTTATATAAATATAAGCGATCGTTGATTAGACAGAGAATAGTTGATAAATCAATAAAATAATTATATTTTAATTAATTCAATCAGTCTCGGTTTTGTTCTCAAAACTAAATTTATGTTTTAGGGTTCCGTGCCTTAAAAGGAAGAAGGATCTCTTATATCATCACTTTCTTTGTCCGTATTTATGTCTGTCAAGAGACTATTTCTCAAGAGCGCGCGGAAGTGTCACTTTAGAGGAATATCAATTACTTAGCTCTGTGGTCCCTAAGAGCTGTAAATACGGCCGTTTATGCCGAAAATGCGGCTGAGATACGGCCGTTTATGTCGAAAATTTGTTGAATTTGCGTCATACTCGCAAAGAATCAAACCTACATAGGATAATTACTGCTGACCTAGAATCATGAAATTTGGCACTGAAACAGGGTCTTATAGAACAAGTAAAGAGAATAATCCGAAAACTGTGGATTTCTGTCTGTCTGTCAGTTTGTCGTTCCGTACATCTATCAAGATCTATCATCTCATTTCTCTGGAACGCGTGGGGTATCAAGTCGACATTAATATTAATTACTCAGGTCTGTGGTATCTTAAAGTTGTAAAAAAATAAAACTTATATAGGTCAGCGTAATTCAAAGATACCATTTATGTCACAATTTTGCTGTTTCCAGGGTTCCTTACCCAAAGGGTAAAAACGGGACCCCTATTACTAAGACTCCGCTGTCCGTCTGTCGCCATGCTGTATCTCATGAACCGTGATAGTAAGACAGTTGAAAATTTCACAGATAATGTATTTCTGTTGCCGCTATAACAACAAATACTAAAAAACAGAATAACATAACTATTTAAGGGGGCTCCCATACAACAATTCTTTCAATACCACATACAAACTTATGGATGCACCTGGTTTAAGTACATGGAGTGTGAAAGTATAATAACCAATAACTAATAACTTCCTAAACAACATTTTGGTAAGTAAAATCCAAACTATTCACTCCACACCATCCCTACCACGGTGGTACGGAACCCTTCGTGCGCGAGTCCCACTCGCACTTGGCCGATTTTTTTGTACTCACAAGGGAATCAAAATCAAAAGTGTGTGTGTCTGTATAGTATTTATAGTGTACCGTTAACTTACCGTTAAACATCATGAAATTTGGCAAGAAGTAAGGTATTATAGCATAAATAAAGGAAAATATCCTAGAACCGTGAATTTGTAGTTCCTTCATTTAACCTCTCAACGACCCACGGCATCTGAAGATACCATTTTCCCGTCATAGGTTTTGAGTTTTACTACCATGGCATGAGGTCCATTCAAAATCGCGATGCCTCAAAGTTTATGTGGTCTTTATGAGGTTAAAAATGCGATTTGTGCGGAACCCTCAGTGCGCCGACGTCCGACTCGTACCTGGCCGATTATTTTTTGTGTAACCGCGAACCTTCAGAAATATATGTTACTGACAATAGTACATGATCACATTTACGCGTGATTTTAGTTTTATCAATTACTCGTACTTGTATTATCATTTATCATACTACAAATACACCTTGTAGGTACATATGTTGTATGTTACAATTATGCGCTCATTAGCTCCGGGTGAACACTCATTCGCATTGAGCAAAGTAAAATACTTTACGGACGTTCTAACGGGGGTGGATAACATCGTCAGGAAGCCTTTGATCTCCATAGCTGCGGCGATGGGCTAGCCCCTTGTAACGCAAAATGGAGTATTGAATAACTGGCTTAAAGTGGGCACAATTGTGCCTCTGCCACCTCGTATGGGAAAATGCGTGACAGCAGTGCAGTATTGCAGTGTACAGATAAAGATAGGTACAGTACGATTAGTTTATCTTTCCCCCTGGACACTTCCCGGTTTTATTCGCTGAAAGTGATCAAGATGTCATGGAAACTTGAAATTCGGCACAGATGTGTATCATGAGGAGTATGTTTTAAGGGAACAACATACACTGGCCTGCAAAACTAAGTACTACACTTTTAATTATTATTATTTTCTAAACTATAGAAGTAAAAAACATTTTATAGACAATTTTATCAGCTTTCTTTAGAACTATAGTACAAATAACTCTTTTATCTACACACGTATCATAAACCCTCTTTACTGCGTCCATAAGCCACACGTTACGACCAGCATAATGATAAACTTCTTGGTAAAAACTCTTTTCTTATCTGAATATTGATACATTATGACCATAACGTACTAAAATTTGTCAAATTATGACATTCAAATTTCGAACGCCGACGCCCACCTGCGTGCCCCCCTAGTATGTTTGTGAAGTTGGTACTACCGAACAAGCTAAACAAATGCAGAGCAATGATCAATGCCACAACGCCGGTCGAACATGCGGTTCCTGAACACATTAAACAGACCTTATGATATATGTGTAGATAAACTAGTGTATGTAACTGTACATAATAGCAGTCACATAAACTACTATTTCGAGTCCTTTTTATTTCGAAAGTATATCTTGTTTGCTTAAAAAGTTATTGCAATTTTAAAAGTGTGATACTGAGTTTTGCAGGCCAGTGTAGTAAATTGATTCACGATTTCAAAAACAAACGAATGTCGAGCGGTAAAGCTAAAATAATCTTAGTGTATCTATTATATATTTTATATACACACTTATCATAAACCCTCTTTACTGCGTCTAAAAACCACTCCATAAGACCAGCATAATGTAAAACTATTTGGTAAAAACTAATTTCTTATCTGAAAATTTGTACATTATGGCCATAATGTGCAAATTTTCTTCATATTATGACATTCAAATTTCGAACGCCGACGCCCGCCTGTGTGCCGCCCCTAGTTTGTCTGTGAAGTTGGTACTACAGAACAAGCTAAACAACTGCAGAGATAAGATCAATGCCACAATGCCGGTCAAACATGCGGTTCCTGAACACATCAAAGAGAGCTTATGATATGTATGTAGATAAACTAGTGTATGTAACTGTACATAATAGCAGTCACATAAACTACTATTTCAAGTCCTTTGTATTTCGAAAGTATATCTTGTTTGCTTAAAAAGTTATTGCAATTTTAAAAGTGTGATGCTTAGTTTTGCAGGCCAGTGTAGTAAATTGATTCACGATTTAAAAAACAAACGAATGTTGAGCGGTAAAGCTAAAATAATCTTAGTGGTACTATTATATATTTTATAATCGTTGCTTCTCTGTTCTCCTCTTCCTAACATATCGTACATGTGCTCACATAACTGTGTGTGGGAGCCGAAAATACAATAAACAGAGTGTGCTTCTTTCTTGTCTAATTGCTGATTGATAGTGAAACGCTCCAATGTGGCCCAATTAACGACGGACAGCTGATTAAATGCTGTGTGTTGGTGAAGATCAGATACGTGAAGTTTGAAGTGTGATGGATACCGTGTAGGCTACACAGCTTAACTCGGTATGTTTCTAGGAAAATATTCCACCTCACGAAGCCCTAATACCACCAGTTGTTAATCGGTTCTTTCAATAATGCAGGATTTTGCAGGTCGTGGGACCTTGACCAAAATAATCGTAGTTTTCAGTAAGGAGTTGGTATTAAATACAACAAAAAAAAAACAAGAACATTCATTGTAAGTCGCTTCATGCAAGCTCGCCGGTTACGGGTACTTCAAATTCGCCCCTTCACTAAAAAATCGCCGATATTTAATATAATATTATAATTAATATAATATTATATGATAAGTATAATATTTATCTATATAAGTATGTGTATCGTTGTCTAGTACCCAAGATACATGGAATCCTAGTTTGGGGCTATAATAATGTGTGTTAATAGTGTCCAAGGTATTATTAAGTATTATTAATTAATAACGCGTTTTATTATATTAAAATAAAAATTCTACATTCATCGTGCTCGGATATTTAATTTAAAAAAACCTTCCTATTCCGGCGGGTGGACATGCCGGAAAGGTTCGAATCCTGAGCCTTATCATTTAAAGCCCACAACACGTCCGTGGCCTAGCGGTATTCGCGCATCGTGAAATCTTCTGGCCAAGACGGGTACTGGATGGATTTCCATTTCTATGTGGAATTAGTTTCGGGCGCTTCTGTGTTACGTTAAGCTGTAGGTCCCGGCTACTATCGCTACTCGGTGGCAGTAGTCGTAAAGCTGTGTGGGACACCCCTCCATCAACCCTCACTTAGCCAGCCTGGTGGAGTGTGGCTCAATCTTGCTCGCATCTGGGTAAAAGCCAGTGCCTCTCGGTGGGATATTAATAAAGTACATTTATAAAGCCTGTACTATGGAGTCGAGTCAACACTGTTCTCTGAATAACTTTGTCAACTCCATACGAAGTTATATGGTAGTGGGCATAAGCGACTGTTACTTAACGGCTGGAATGAGTTGGAACTTGATGTCGGTATAAATTAAGTTCATATGTTCATGAAATAAGACAGGTTATTAACTAGAACGGGTCACTACGAAGGGTGCGCCACACGTCATCTTCACGAGTTCAATGATAATAATGATGAAATGCTGGGATTTATTTAGTGATAAATACTTGAATCATAGAATATGGTCAGGAATAGTAATTTGGTATAGCTGACGAGGGAAGGCTGATAAAGCTGTCTTAATCAAATATCAGTCAGTGAGTCTAAACAACTTCATGTATTCGATGTCATCATTCTATTCGATTAGGTGATGTGTCAAAATGTTTATGAATAATATAAGGAAGGATAAATACATGAGTTAAAAACATATCTTATTACTCCGTACTAAGATGATGGTTATTGTGAAATGCCCATCTTTGAAGCGTTGTGCCTCCTAAAAGAGACTCTTCCCAAATTCAGAAAAATATTTGTTATGAAGACATCCATTTCCTTCAACCGTAGTGTTTGAAAATATCATGATGTCGAAAAAAAGTAGATGTATTGATATGGTTCTTGCGGCAGAAAAAAGGTAATATTATAGAAATATTAATTGGTTTTTGAAAATTAGATATAAACATACAATTTTCACACAGTTCTGCCATATAAGGTTCATAAACCTTATTTTAATATCGTTGTGTCCAAAACTCCAACCACCACGAATCAAGATGCTATTTTTACCGATAGACGAGCCTTTGAATAGGGCTTCGTCACAATTTGATCATGAGTCAAAATATTTAGTTCTAATTAATAATAAGTACCTAAGGGTAAACACATTGGGTCTTACCACAAAAAAAAACTCCTGTTCAAGTTCAACACTTGTTTAAAAACAAAAGTGTGTGGGATTTGACGTTTGTTTTGAGGTTAAACGCTGTTTAATATTTTTTTTCGTAACACGGATTGAGTTATATCCGGTGTTTCAGTCCCAGGTAACGTTTATCCCGTCTAAGGAATTTGACAGAATTTGTACGTGTGTAATGTCATATACAGTTAACTGACTGTTTATCAGGTGAATGAAAAATGTCGTCATAGATAAATAACTTATTACTCGTATTGAAATAAGTCTTTGTCACTGGGGCGTTGTGTCGATTAATCGAATGTATTACTCTTATCCATGTGTTCATGAATTTAATGGCTCGAAATATTCTATGGTCAGTAAATTTTGATATATTTATTGATTGGGATAAAATAAACAGTTACGATATTTCGCGATGTTGCTACACATCTCATGGCCTCCCCCAACGATTACTGTCTCTGATGTATCAGTGATCCAAGAAGGCAAAAGGCCATATTCTCTTTTTGGCTTATGCTTGATTACGAAAGACTCGGTATTGTAAGCGAAAACCAGTCAGTCGCGCCCAGCTTTTTTCTTGTATTGGATCTTACGACGCATATAAGAAAAACACATGCGCATTAACCCGTCAAACGTCCTATGCGGTACATAAGCGCATAACTTTTTTGGGCGGCTAGCGTCCTGTGCGCTGCATAAGCGCATAAAAGTATTGCAAACTTCGACGTTTTATGAATATTCACCAAGTTTCAGAACGTTCCCGGAAGTAGTCTAAGATTATGAGTAGTTTAGTTGGCAACCGTGTGATATGATTGGAACTGACATTGAGACAGCCTATTTATCAAAATAAATAAAATACCAAGCCATGTCGCCATTTTGGGCAGGCGACCGGCCGCAGACTTACATTTTATGTTTGTCAATATTTATTTATTGTGAAGTAATTACTGTGTTTTGTAATAAAATAATACATCTTATCGCTGGAGAAATTAATTGGTGATGTGAAAAATGGAAAATAGTGTAAGTTTTGTGTTTGGCCCGTAAGAACGAAATATAATTAGAGGTGTCAGTGTCAAATAATGGATTCTGCAAACAATCGATGAAAAGCCTTATCAACTTTATTATCACATGTGAGTACTATACATCACAAGATAGGTAATTTCATAAACTTTATTATGGTATATAACATGTTAGGAAACTAATAAAATAACCTAACAAACTTATCAAATTCCTAACGCAAGTCGATTGAAAGTTTATTTTCGCCAGAACCTTGGACGCGTTAGGGTCCACGAGATTCGCTGTACAGGGACATTCCAGAGGTTAAATACGTCTGCCTAAAGATGGCAAAACTATGTCAGTTTGAGTCCAGAGTCAATATCCGCTGCCTCCACCGAAATTTGTACAAAAACAGTACCTATATACACCTACTACTCCTCCAAGCCAACTAGACACCTGCCACTTATTCTCCGTCTCATGCCACACCCGCGATTTGTTTCGCAGGTGTGTGAATATGACAGACGGAAGATGCCTGACAGTTGTCTAGTTGGCTTGGTGGAGTAGTACTTATGGTACTACTGTCAATTTGCGGATTGTATGGACATTAAACGTCAATTTGAAAGACTGTGGGGATGTTGCTGTAGTTTATGTCACTGAAGGGGCTGAGTCGGTGTCGCGTACATAAACCTAATATTAGCCTCGCTGCAAACTGACCACGCCACGCACGACCACAAAAAACAACTAGATAGTGGCTGAAACGCGCACGCGACGCCACGCCACGCCACAACTACTTTTATATGTATGACGATTTCTGTGGCACAGCGATTGTGGCTCTGCCTACCATGCGAAAGGTCCCGGATTCGATCCCTGGGTGGGGTTAAAGATAAAAAAACAGGTCTTGGATGTTTATATGTGTGTGACGTCGCTGTTTCTGGTTACCACGGCACAGGGTATCCTAGTGTGGGGTCAGAAGCAGTGTATGTGCCTGTATGTAAATGTTTATGTTATATGTATGGATGGACAGTTGTGGTCCATGTGCGGCGAGGCCAAGGCTCGTCATTAGAAAGTCTCGCCTGACCTGTGTCTGACTATATAGATAGGTAAACACAAGTCATCCAAAGGTGTGGTCCAATCAATCGTGCCCAAATACGCGTGTATGTAAAGTATTCTAGTTGATAAGCGTGCGGTGTTCGAAACATAGCAACATGGTTTTATCGAATCCTTATTTAGAATATGCTAGACCTCAATACGACCGACTAAAAATATGCCATATGTTAAGTACAGTGGCGTTTAAGTGAGGTTACAGCATAACAGTACGATCGTAGACCCTATGGAGGAAGAAAGACTGGTGTGTGCAAAAGAGTTACTTTGAGAGAACGCGAGAGTAGTATCTGAGTATGTATGTACTCTAAGCAGTTCTACCTACATATTATTATCGTCTAGTTCTTACAAAGGTAACCTCAGGGATTTTTAAACTTAATTGAAAACTAAAACTTTGACAGTATTAATGGTAATGTTTATTTTCCCATTTAGATACCTAACTTGAGTTGGACATTTTATAATGACAGCAAATAACGCATTTCAAAACTCAACAAGATACAATACAGGAGCAACGCAATATGTAGAGTTAAAACCATTCTCGTGTACTCGGCATGTAGCTTCTGCGATCAGACAACTTATCCCTGATCAGAATCGTAGTTTAAAAAATAAGAGTTACGTTATCGCTAAGATGGTTAGCTATTTAATGTAAAATACTGCAAAATATATATTTTGCAAAATATCCCCATAAACAAGGCAACGGGACAAAGACAAATATGCCCAATTAACATAAACTTTTTTGGCAGTCAAGAACAATGGTAGGTCATTTAATTTCCATAGAATGCAAGATAAGTTTCCATTTATGTAAGTTGTACTGGATGAATACCATAGGTCAAATTATATTCACTATTCAACCTTCAATTCACCCACTATATCTATTATGCTGCAATATAAAACTTATATTAATCAGGCAGTTCGATAACATAAATTCATTTTATTAACTCAGTTATTGGTATTCGGTGTCACTTACATTTCCATATCATAGAGAGACTGGTGACAAACAACAGTAAATCCATAATTCACAAAGTGGCAGCTTCGTCTCGATTGCACTAATTAATTATGTTTGACGTAAAAATACTCTGTTTAATTCTTTGTGTGACATGACGGTATTTACAAACGGCTGGCCAGCCACATGTGCTGTGTAGCGGCTCGTTTGCTACTGAAATCGGCAACTCAATATTCAAGTCATGATTCACAGGAAGCCGTGCAGTGGCAGAACGGGACATGTCTTAAAATCGTCAGTAACTCGCAGTTGAATGAAGCACGCACGACTGAGTCATGTGCTCACTTCTGGCGCCGGCGCTCTACTGCCGAATGCCGAATTTTCGCGGCCATACCGCAGCCAATTGCTATTTATTTTTTCTTTCTTCTATGCTATCTTTCGCTGTTTATTTGCGGCCAGATCTTTCAGTGAAATGTTTCTTTTTATTTGTTGTTCGGCTCAGCGGTAGAGTGCCGGCATTCTTTAGCGAAATTGCTTCACGCTTATGGATATTTGTTACTTCTCTTCGATAAGGCTGCACTGTATCTTAGTGCATGTTACAACGTTGATAGATAGCAATATTCGCTTTATTTCAATCGAATGATATACATTTAATAAAAAATAGCAGCTTACCACGTTTTGCTCCCGACTGGGTTGCGAAATGGTCCTGCTATCTATACTGACTGACTACCGCGCGTCATACCACATCCTTTGCTGACCCCTATGGACGATAAAAATGTGTTGCTTTGTACGAAACACTGATTCGCAAGGTTTGCATGACCTGACCTCAGATTAATCTACTTGTTGTACCCTATAATTTTATTTTTTATAAGTTAATTAACTGACAACGTTAAAATTAAGACTAGATAGACTAGTGATTGACCGACAGGTCGGTTTCGGTATTTCGTTCATAAAATCTAGCTTCGGCTACCGTTTCGGTTTCCCCCATAGTTCGGTAGTAGTTTCGGTGGAGCCCATACCCAACTCTTGTAGATTTTCGTGACTTTCATGATGTCCTGTGTTCGCCGATAGTTGCTGGCCGGTCGGGTGCGGTGTTAAGTTTTTAGGGTTCGGTACCCGAAGGGGGCCAAACGGGAACTTTTCACAGAGGGTTGATTACTATTGCCGCTGTAACAACAAATCATTAAACACAATTTTATGAATTAAAAGTAGTACCCATTACATTTACATAGATAGCATCACGCCTTTTACCATACGGGGTGGCAGAGGC
The DNA here is from genome assembly GCA_949825045.1 of Argyresthia goedartella. Taxonomy (NCBI): domain Eukaryota; kingdom Metazoa; phylum Arthropoda; class Insecta; order Lepidoptera; family Argyresthiidae; genus Argyresthia; species Argyresthia goedartella. The sequence continues at coordinate 19,721,604 of OX463828.1, forward strand.
ACAATTGTGCCCACTTTGAGCCAGTTATCCAAGACTCCATTTTGCGTGACAGGGGGCTAGCCCATCGCCGCGGCTATGGAGTAATGAAGGTTTCCTCACGATGTTTCCATCACCGTTTGAAAGTCCGTATAATGTACTTAAGAAAAATTAATTATCTCATTGGTACATGGTCAGGAATCGAACCTGCATCTCCTTTGTGAGAAGCAAGCGTGAAACCCATTAGACCACGGAGCCATAGTACCCATACAAGACATTATTTGTATGGCCATTTTCTTAGCCATTTTGTTTTATTTGTTTATCGGTGAACTGAACTGGACTCTCCCGATCTTAACGGAAAAGATCTTTAATTGCGGGTATTGAGTTTTGTGCTTAGTTATTTCTCATTATACGATTGATAAATGCTCATTCTAATTATATTTAATAACTAAGTTTTGTATCATATTTTATTTTATTTCTGTAAATAAGTTACTCAATTTCTATCCACTTCCGGTTTCAATAAGCAAAGAGTTTCGTCTGAGTACATAATTCTATACTTACATACTACATGCACAAAACTCTTTTTCCATGTTTCGATGTACGGCCTAGAATTCAGTGAGAATCTTCCTAAAGTGCACTTAACCTTCGGGGTTGAAGATTTCTCGGCCCATATTTTGGGGAATCATAGTACCCATAATTATGAATAACTTTCCCCAAAAAACATATGGTCGCAAAAAAAATAATTGGGTCTCCCATAGTAACTTGTAATCAGCTGATCGGGTCAATGTACTGAGGGACGTTTTTTTTTTCATTTGCGACCATATATGTTTCTTTGGAAAAGTTGTTCATATTGATCAAATCAAATCAAATTAAATCAAATCAAATGTTTTTATTTGTCAAACATAGGTACATAAGGTTATTATATTATGGTAAAGATCACTATGTTTCGCCACAGGGCATACAAATATTTCCTATAACTAGGTAGTACATGCAGCAATAATTTTATCTTAGTTTACTCTATGCATGCATACTATCGTATTGATGGGTACTATCATTCCCCAAAATATGGTCAGCTAATTAAATAAAGTTCGTCGATAAATTAACCTTTGCGAACTCGTAGGCAATGTACTATTTAATTAATAGCTTTATTGTTTTTGTTCGAAATACTCCGAACGAAACAAGTGCCATTTTTATTTTTTGATAGTCTTCGTCCATCTGAACCGTCCAAAGTCTTCCGACCATACAACCAATTCTTGTAACACGGTTCCGTGCTGCACGGGCATATCTTTTACATATTTTAATGATATTACAACCTATTTTTTCCCTCTGTTCAGATATTAACTCGGATTAATGATGAAACACAATAACATATCAACATCCCACGACCTCTTTCAAATTGAACTTGCGTGGCGCCCTATTTACTCGCGTAAATTGAACTTGCGTGGCTCCCTATTTACTCGCGTCAATTGAACTTGCGTGGCGCCCTATTTACTCGCGTCAATTGAACTTGCGTGGCGCCCTATTTACTCGCGTCAATTGAACTTGCGTGGCGCCCTATTTACTCGCGTCAATTGAACTTGCGTGGCGCCCTATTTACTCGCGTCAATTGAACTTGCGTGGCGCCCTATTTACTCGCGTCAATTGAACTTGCGTGGCGCCCTATTTACTCGCGTCAATTGAACTTGCGTGGCGCCCTATTTACTCGCGTCAATTGAACTTGCGTGGCGCCCTATTTACTAGCGTGAATTGAACTTGCGTGGCGCCCTATTTACTCGCGTGAATTGAACTTGCGTGGCGCCCTATTTACTCGCGTGAATTGAACTTGCGTGGCGCCCTATTTACTCGCGTGAATTGAACTTGCGTGGCGCCCTATTTACTCGCGTGAATTGAACTTGCGTGGCGCCCTATTTACTCGCGTGAATTGAACTTGCGTGGCGCCCTATTTACTCGCGTCAATTTATGCAGACTGTTGACGCCGAGACTTATCGATTTCTTTCTGAGTTAATTATAACGAAGTGGGTGACCGTCTGTCGGTATAACTAGGAACTACGTATAGTACCCTGCCATCCGGGGTGCTGCGAGGAAAGTTCTTTCATCATAAGAACGAGATAATCATGAAACAATCATCTACTTTTGTAGAAGTGTTCAGGTATCTGATTATTTCATTATTACTGCGTGCGTAGTACCCATATTGCAGCTTGCAGGACACCTAGTATTGAGCAGTTCCATTGAGCATACGTTCCAATTCACAAAATAATGGCTTGTTTTTAAACGATCACCAAAAACGCAACTAATTGTACTATCAATAAATTCGAAACGACCGCCAGAATTATTAAACGATCACCAAATTGTGTTTGGATAAGTGATCACCAAAATTATTTTTATGTTTTGTGTACTTAAGTTTATGTTTTAAGTATTTTTTGTTGTTCTTACATTTTGTTTAACCTAACACGAAGGATAAAGGGGGTTCGCTTCGCTCACCCCATTACCCTTCACCTAAGCTACCGCAATGTTTTGCCCTGATATAAGCTGTGCAAATCAGCTGTTGTCGTGACGCCATCTCGTTTTGCAGCACGCCGGCTTTCGGTAAGACAGATTGTTAAACGTTTTCAACGACGCTTTATTTAAATCAAACGGTAACTTGGTAAAACGTCGGTATTTAATTTACGGTCTAGAGAGTTACTTAAGTGTCTGATTTAACCAACCAACTGCGACATATATATGGAATGTGCTCATTAAGCCATTCAGTTTGATATCCAGCACGACCCTGTTCGAAAACATTTTTTAAATCCATGACTTTTGGCACTCTAGAGGCTTTTGTCATATTGTGAATTTAGTGTGACGTCACATAGCCTTTAACCAGGGGTCGGCCGACGCTGATAAGTAATTTAGATGTTCCGGTGATATACAAATGCTCATACATACGTACCGGTCAAACACATAACCCTCCTCTTGGCTTCACTGCAGTCGGGTACACATAAAATAATATTTATATTGTATAAGTCTTGTTGCCTAGGAATGTTTAGACAACTCGTTAAACGTTTCGTTCACTCCCTTGTCTGACGAAATTTTAGTGACGGTCTAGAGAGTTAGTTAAGTGTCTGATTTAACAGACTAACTGCGACATATATATAAACTACTGGCTCTGTGAGCTGTAAACTTCGCGAGTGACTTTATTTGCAAACTTATGAATGCTGGTAACGTACATGGAGTATGAAAGTACCCGATAACTTTGTAAACTACAATTTGCGGTCTTAAATACAACCCATTGAATTTTCACTAAAATGATATAGCCTGTTACTCTCACGGTCTCTACAAATCCCACGACACAGCATTTGTTAAAATCCTTCAAGCAATTTTTTTTAATTTAAAAAACCCCCACATCACCGCCATTTTAAATTATATTTCATTATCGAAACCGCTTACAAAAATTCACGAGAATCAGTTACGGCCTGTAGAGGATAACATCCGGACATACGTAAGCATTTTTGCCCAATCCTGAAACGGTGCCGCTGCTCTCGCTCGGTCAATTACTAGCTAGTCTAACTAGTCTAATCGTTATAAGTGTATGGACCACCCGGTGGTAATCGGTTTCATACTCTACTCTTACCGCGACTTTCCGCATTAGCATTTTTCCGCGATTTATTTAGTCGGATTTTTATTTTTGAACTGAATGTCTTGTTTATCTTAAGTACATTGTATTAAATGGACGAGACGTTCTAACGGTGTTGGAAAACCTCGTGAAGAGTTCAATCTCCATAGTTGCGGCGATGGGCTAGCAAAATGGAGTATTGAATAACTGGCTAAAAGTGGGCACAATTGTGCCTCTGCCACCCCGTATGGGAAAAGGCGTGACGCTATGTTTTCAAACTTGATAATTTCGTGCTCTAATAGGGCAAGCACTTTCACAGCGGCACCCCGATTTAATTAAATGGAAGGTTGGAATAAAAATGTTCTATATAAATTAGGCCGCGCCCCAATGACAGACTTGTATCGTAGTTATTTGTCTAGAAACTAAGTTATGAGTTTTTTGGCCCTAGTTTTGTAGGCTAGGTTAGGTCACTCAAGGGGATGGTTATTGAAAAATTCCCATCTTTGAAACACTCCCCAATCCAGAAAAAATATATGTTATGAAGAGACAACATTTTCCTGCAATGTGTTAGTTTGAAAACATCTGACGACCGGTTTAGCCTAGCGGGTAGTGACCCTGCCTACAGTGAAGCTGACCGTTCTGTGTTCGAATCCCGCTAAGGGCAATATTTGTGTGATGAGGATGAATATTTGTTTCTTAGTCTTGGATGTTTTCTATGTATTTACATAAGTATTAATCTCTATTAATTGTATCGTCGTCTAGTACCCATAACACAAGCCTTGTTGAGCTTAGTATGGGTCTAGTTCGATTTGTGTAAGATCGTCCTCTAATATTTATTTGTTTATTATATGATATGTTTACCTTTCAACCATCAAAGGACTCCTACCAAGCTATTGATAAATATTTATGCCAGGAAAACTTAAAACGGAAAATACTACTAAGTACGATTTTCATAAACTTACCTAAAACATGCTATTTCTTTGGATCTAAAATAGTAGATTTCCTACGAGTTCGCAAAGGCTTATATTTACGAACCGAGAAGTTTACGGCGCGAGCCAAAAGGCGTGGGTCGTAGCGAGGTTCATAAAGAAGCCTTTTCGAACGAGTTACGAATATAATTTTTCCGCCTGAGAACCCAAAATCAAGCGGTGAAGGTGCTATTTAGGAGGTTAGAAGGCGGAAAATAATATCGATATGGTTATTGAGTCAAAAAATAGGTAATCAAGATATCTTAAAACTGTTAGTTTGAAATTGAGAAGCGGTGGCGAGGGGCTAGCTAGCCACCTGCCGCGCGAAATGAAGTTTTGAATAACTGGCTTAAGGTGGTCTCAATCATTGAGCCTCTGCCACCCCGTATGGTAGAAGGCGTGACGCTATGTTATGTGTTATGTTACGAAAATAAGAAATAATCTGTGGTTTTTTTTAAATAAATAAAACTTTTCGATCTGTTTTGCCATTGCAAGCCATGTTGCAGTGTGATCTGTTATAAACTTTAACCACCACGGATCAAGTTGGAAATTTACCCATACACGGGCCTTAGTGCCACTAGTACGAAAGCGAGTCAACACAATTATCTGAATAACTATAACAACGTATATGTCGCAGTTGGTTGGTTAAATCAGACGCTAACCGTCTTACCACAAAAAACTTTAACCATTGTTTAACACATGATTATAAAAATCGTTACCACAAAACTGCTTTTAGCGTTGTAGCAGGGATAGGCATGGCTTATATTATGTGATCAATTTAGGCAACCGAGAAAGCTTGTTTAGTGAGTGTCTTGTTTGTCAAGATGGCGGAATTATTGACCAGCTGTTCTGCTGTGTTGGTTTTGTTTACGAAAAAGCAGTTTTACTCCATTAAAGTCCAAGTTTTATCGTGAGGAAACCTTCATATCTCCATAGGACATCGTGGGGAAACCTCCTTAGTGGCCGCGATGGGCTATCCCCTTGTCATGCAAAATGGACTTAATAGATTAATTATCTAAAAGTGGGCACAACTGTGCCTCTGCCACCCCGTATCGAAAATGCATAAAGCTATATATCACCAATGATGAAATTTATGGTAGGCTACTGGGAGACAGTGTATACGTTGCGCGACACGTTATGAGCGGTGGCCTTGAATGCGCAGTAGTCACTTTTCAATAGCTGTACATATGCGTACCTAGTAATTCCTACTAACGTCGCCCATCGCTCTTAATTTGTTGCGCGACTTATACTATGGGGTGAAATTTGTGCATCTGCTACCGGTGTGCCCATCCACTATAAAAACCATACTAGCCGCAAGCCACAGCAATCTTCGGAGAAGTTTCATCTGCCTGAGATCTACTCAACCATCCAGGGCGGTCGCTCAAGCTGGAGTTGGTGCAGGAGTTAGGCCAGTTTGTGAAGGAGATAAGCCGGCTTTTCACTATGGGATGTAATTAATTATGTATTAAGATGCAGGCAGATACACGAAGACAGTGGCGCCGGTGCCAGTGAGACTGGTAGCCAGTACTGGCCTCATGTAAATCTAGCTAGACGGGTGCTCTATACACCCCAGCACTCGCAGACAGCACTGGATTAGCTTGATTTTATAAGGCCAATACAAGGTTTTTACAAGGCCAACACCAAGCCAGCCAGCACTGGCCTCGGGTAAACCCAGCTTAACATCTCAAGTTGTGAAATAAATATTGCTTGCCAGTCTTTCTAGTGCCCGTTCAGCAATATTTATTTTACATCTTGAGATGTAATTTATATTAGATTATATCCCATAGTGAAAAGCTGGCTTTATTCATTAAGGACCCCTGGAATGAAAGGAAATAAAGCGAAGCAGTAATAACACCACATTTTGATATCAATATTTTTAATTTGTTTATTAACAATTTCATTAATATCGCCAATTCCTTGAAAGATTTTCTATCTTCATTATTAATGTTTCTTACTGACTGATTAATGTTTACACCACAATTCATGTTCATCGTCTATCACATTTGTGGGTTTTTATTTCCATATTTGATTCAAGTATGTATGGCGGCTTTGCTGGTGCTGAAAAGACAAGATTTCAATTGAATTATACCAAAATGCTAAGGTAGAGGTGGACGAAACACTTGGTTGAAGGGAAGACGGACAGTGGACCGTAGCGATAGAAAATACAAGAGGAAAGATAGAGCCATCCAGTGGGCATTGTCCGACGATATTATCAAGTCAACATCTCTCTGCATGCAGTTGGCAAAGAAATTTGGAGACTGGCGCGATAGAAGAGACTTGTCTTTGATCGACTTGACTCACTAACCAAGAGGCATAGGCCTCTTGGTTTGTGAGTCAGAAGTGGGTTGATGTGTGCTGAAAACGATTATGTAGATTTCTTTACCTTTTCTGTTTCGAAATCCTGGAAAATTAGGTTTTGTTTTGTTGATCGTCATCACTACCCAGGGTAAGTGAACATTTTTTTCATATTGTGTTGTACGGCCCTGGAAATTCAGTCCTTTGAGGCTAGTTGATGAACGAACGAAATTAACTGAACGTTCTAGCCGTTTTTTAGTAAGATACTCACTAAACACTTTTTTGTGGTAACGAAATTTAGAAGCTTGCTAACCATTTGTTTACTGATAGATGATGATTTTGCTAGACAAGTATCATACTGTATTTTTATTATTTTTTGTAGTAATACGGTAACTCTCTAGACCGTTAATTAAATACTGACGTATAACCAAGTCACTAGCATTTTGATTTAAATAAAGCATCGTCTAAAACGTTTAGCAATCTGTCTTTCCGAAAGCCAGCGTGTTGGAAAACACGATGGCGTCAAGGCATCAGCTGATTTGCACAGCTTTTATCAGGGCAACACATTGCGGTAGCTTAGGTGAAGGGGGTGAGCGAAGCGAAGCCCCCTTTATCCTTCGTGTTAGGTTGAACATGTAAGAACAACAAAAAATACTTAAAACATAAATATAAGTACACATAAAACAATATTTATATTGTATATGTCTTGTTGCCTAGAAACGTTTAGACAACTCTTTAATGGTTTCGTTCACTCACTTGTCTGACAGAATTTTAGTGACATAGTTAAACGTCGGCGTTTAATTAACGGTCTAGAGAGTTAGTTAAGTGTCTAATTTAACCAACTAACTGCGACATATACATGGTGTTCTTGTATCCGAATCATCACTGAAACCCTCTCTTCCATCCTCCATGTATTCTCTGCCAGGGTTTAGGCTCTATCGCCGCGATAGAACGAACAAAGCTGATGGCGGGGATGCAATCTACTTATGTTCTGACATTCCTTGCAAAGTCATCACAGCCACTCGCCAAGCCTGTACTCTGGTTCGACTAAAGTATCTCTCTTGAGATCAGCTTGCACCAAAACAACATTCTTCTGGGTGTATATTATAGCCCCTCACTTCGTATTGATTACTTTGAATCTTTTGAATCTCTACTCAGTGATCACCTATGTAGTAACCAATCACCCTCGGTGATTTTAACACCCGTCTTCTGAAAAACAACGCCCGCTCTGCTAAACTTGAATCTATTGTAAATTCCTTTAACTCACATATTCTTCCCTTGACGCTACTCACTTCCAGCACTATATTCACCCTCTTCTCGATCTCATGATTATCTCTGTTGCTCGGCTGCTCATGGCCTGCTTAATTCCCCATTCTCCTATCACGATCTGGTTTATTTTCATACAAAATCAGGCTCCCTAAGCGCAAACCCCAGTTCCTTGATATTCGAAGCTTCAAGGGTGTGAACCTTGATTCCCTTGAATCAGCTACCTCATCTATCGATTGGACCCCCGTCGAAACTGGTGAGACCATTGGTTACAAAATCCTGAAGTTCAACTCAATCGTCCTGGGGCTGTTCGACAAGCACGAACCAATGAAAAGGGTCAGGGTGAAACATCTTCCTGCTTGTATCTTGGCGTGAGCCGAAAACCAGCTTTATGTGTAGCTACTACACTTAACACATGCTGAGCTCACGCTATTTCGTCTTACACTACATCCTTTCATTATTATTTTTTACTTTTCATTGGATGTTTATGTTTATAACAAATAAATTTATTTTCTTTTTTCTTTCTTCTTTCTGCTCCGTACTATTAAGCTTTTAAAGACAAAAAGAAACCGTGCGAAAGGGCAAATATAAGAGAGACCCAACCAATTACAATCTCCTAGCATTTAAATGCCTTCGAAACCTATGTGACGCCATGCGACGCCACATTTATGAGCATATAGAGATGTACACCCCAGCTCAGTTCTGTAAATTTCTTGATACACCAAGTTATTGCCAAGTCCCAGGAATCTTCTTCAGGTAATATCGATCTCAACGGTCTAAACCAGTTCTTTCCTGCTCCCCATTCGTGATGGACCCTGCCACAAAGGAGGCACCCGTTGTCGTCTACGGTTGAAAGCTGCTGGCGGTGACAACGTCAGCATTCAAATGATCAACACCGACCTTGAAGAGTTGCTCCCTCCAATTCCACATTATCAACTACTCTCTATCAATTAGATCTTTAACTAGTATATGGAAAACTGCCACTGCCCAAAAAATCAAATCCCTTCTGGTTCATAGATTATAGGCCCATATCTTCTTCTTTTTTGGGTGCCATCTCCTATCGGACGTCGGCTCTCATTATGGCTATTTGTGGATGTTGCGGCTCGGAAAATATTGGTGGTGGTTGAATTTAACCATCTTACGAGGTTCTGAAGCCAGTGAGTTCTTCTGCGGCCAGGCCTTCGCTGGCCTGGTATTTTTCCCTGCAGGATTAATTGGAGAAGGTGTTATTTGCTTCCACGCATCATATGGCCCATGTACTGCAGTTTTCTGATCTTTATCATCTAGCTCCAAACCATTGTTCATTCGATATTTTTAACATTCTCCTGTATACCCACATTTCGAATGCTTCCAACCGCTTATAAAATGTTTGGGTTAATATCCAAGCTTCTACACCATACAGGAGAATTTAAAATATGTAACAGCGTACTAGGTAGCATCTAGTGTAGAGTTTGAGACTTCGGTTGCAGAGAAGGTTACTCATTTTGATAAAAGCAGCCCTTGCCTGTTTGATGCTATATCTGACATCTTCACTGTGGTCATCTTGTTCGTTCACAATCCAACCCAGATATATGAGCCAACTCGCTCCAAAACGATTGGTTCTTCTTGATTTTGGTCTTCTTTATTATTGATCAGACCATTTTACGCACATGATCGCTTCAACCCGATTTAGCAGTTGTTCTAGATCCTCAATTGAATTGGCAAGGAGAATAGTATCATCTGTGTATCGGATGTTGTTGAGGGGTCTCCCATTTACAACCTCACATCAACATTGAACCTTAAAAAAAAACTGTCACTGCTCTGTCAGTGATTTCTGTTTTGACGTTTTGGTTTGGACTGCTCACTCGATTTTGTGTGTGTTTATGTACGTGTACCTACTTCAAGTATTAATTATTTAAAGGCAACAGATTAATAACTTTTGACAGACTCGAATGAATGACGTTTCTGAGTCTGTTTTAATGATGATAATCTGTGATGGCGTAAAAACCTGTATCAGTGAGCGAAAATAAATAAAGAAATTATTTTCTCGAAAACTACAGCACCTAAAAATAAACAAAAAATATATTCTCATTTAGTGACGGCTCATATCCCAGCCCAGCAATGGCGATAAAATACATACTTGTCGCAATCCTTTCAGAATCTCTACATCATCTGTGAGTTCGCGTTCTACTTGTTCATTTGCAGTCTGTTGCCAGTAAAAGTGTTTTATTATTGACACGTCCTTGGAATCAATACCGATTATTTCCAAGATCTCCATAAGTTTGTCATGTTTCACTCGAACAAATGGATTCTTGAGTCGATGACACAGACGTGTGCTGTTTGATCCATGTTCCAGCATCATTTACCGTAGCCATTTCGGAAACCAAATTGTGTGTCTGGTATATTCTCTTCACATTTTCGGTATATCCTTTTGTGAATAACCTTCAAAAAGATTTTGAGGGCTTGGTTCATCAGCGAAATGGTGCGGTATTCATTACAACGTTTTGCTGTAAGGTTTTTACGTAGAATTATAAAGGTGGAATGAAACCATTCTGAGGGTTTGGTACACTATCAAAAACGGCATTAAAAAGGTGCACAAGACATCGAGTTGTGCTTACTCTAATAGTTTTAGGATTTCAGCGGGTATTTCGTCTGGCCCTACCGCTTTTCCGTTTTTCGCAGACGTGATTGAATGGAAAAGTTCATCCTTCATAATCGGTGGTCCATATAATCGCGTATTTGTCCTTATTCTGTTACATCTTTGATCATCAAATAGCTCCTCGTCATATTATTTCCATATTCTTAGACGATCTTTCCATATTCATAGCGTAGTTGTTGTCTTTATCCAAAAGAGTGGCATAGTTTGGTCTCTTCTTTGTTGCACATCGTGTTTTGCTTGTAGTAACTCTACCTCTACACATTTTTCATTTATCCAATCTTCTTTGGCCTTGATACATTTTATCTTTGTGGATTTCTTTGTATTTCGTATAATCTCTATGTTTCACAAGTCTTCGCTGCGTCATGAAGTCCAGGATTTTCCCAGTTATCCATTCTCTCAACTTGACAGCTTCGGCCGGCGTAATTGTTTCCATTGCTGTATCTATAAAGACATCTTTGATATTCTTCCATACTTGGAATTCCATAGGCCCATATTTATCTTACCTATTCTCTCCAAAGTTTTTGTATCCATTGTACACTCCCAACTCACCTCCTACCAATCTGGGTTCAGACCAGGGCAAGTACTTCCACAGTACTCTTATAAGTCAGCGATGACATACAGGCTAGCCATGGATCAGAGGTTGGTCACGGTGCTGGCCCTGCTTAACTTCAGCAATGCCTTTAACGGCGTCAATTTAGACATTCTTGTCGCTATATTGAGCTATATTGAATGTCTCCTCCCAAACTGCTGGTTGGTTCGACTCATACCTGAGAGTTCGTCAGCAACGCATTAAGACTGAAGAGACCGAAACTCAATGGTGGTATTCTCTCTCTTCTTCTTTTTCCAGTCTTTAGCAACTCCATCTCCGACGTACTCTCTTCTTCGTATCTCATACGCAGATGATCTACAAATATATCGTCACCTTTCCCCCTGCTATGTAGTTTCATGAATGCTGACTTCGAGAATGTAAAAGACTGGGCGTCATGAGGAAGACACTGGGCTATGCAACACAGTTTTTACTAGAGAATAACCCAGGGCCATAAAATATTGTATCTTGTTTAATGGAAATAAACAATAGTAGTTTATGTGACTGATACATAATGGATAAAATAGTGTATATGTATATTATGTACAAGTTACATTCACTAGTTTATCTACACAAGCTCTCTTTGATGTGTTCAGTAACTGCCTGTTCGACCGGCATTGTGGTATTGATCATTGCTCTGCACTTGTTTAGCTTGTTCAGAAGTACCAACTTCACAGACCAACTAGGGGCGGCACGCAGGCGAGAAACGGCCTTCGAAATTTGAATGCCATAATATGTCGAAATATTGATACATTTTGGTCATAATGCTGGTCGTAACGTGCGGTTTTTGGACGCAGTAAAGAGGGTTTATGATACGTGTGTAGATAAATAATCTTGTCTTATCTTAAAGGTTGTTGGTAAACCCGACCAAATCACAAGCAATTATTTTAGGAACCAGGCACACCCTTTCCTTCTTGGGTTTATTTTTGACAACCAGCTGTCTTGGACTCCACATTTCAGCGAGGTCAGCAGAAGGGTCTTTGCGTCTTTTCACTCCCTCAGGTTTCAAAATCACCCTACCCTTGTCCTGCCGCTAATCGGCTACGCCGATGTCTGTTTGGCGAGTGCGAACGAAGATCTAATCAACAAACTCGAACGACTTCTAAATCTCGGGATTCGGTTTATCCTTGGGCTGCACAAATTCGACCATGTTTCTCATTATAGCAGAGTATGGGGGTGATTCTTTCTTATATTGTCAATATATTGAAAAATCCGCGCAATCCTAGCTACCTTCGAAATCGCTTTGAGTATCTCTTTTCAGGAGATCGGCACCGGAGATCTTACACTGTCTCACTCTAATAACTCCAAGGCATAGCCACTGGGCATATGAGCACTCTTTTAGGTTCCAGGCTGTCCGACTGTGGGACGCTCTTCCTTGCAGTATAAGAGACAGTCCCACTCTATTCTCTTTCAAAAACCGGGTAAAAGAGCACTTCCTCACTCTTTCGTGTTAGTTGTAGTAAGTAAATTATTATTACATCTACAGGCTTATGTATGTATTGGTACTTATTTAGTAGATTCGTATATTTGTATTTCATTTTCCGTATTTTATAGATATTTATTTCACTTAGGGCGACTAGCTAGAAGTTGGAGTAAGACTTAACTCAAATAAACTTTGACAACTCCATACAAATGTACACGGAGATGTCAAAATTTACTCGAGTAGTCTTATTCCGCTTTCTAGCTAGTGGCACTAACATATATTTTACTAGCTGCGCGGCTTCGCAACTCGTGTTTCGAATTCTCATAGTTCCCCTTCATAAAACTATTCGTTTATCAATTTAGAAGCACCTTCATAGATTTCTGAAATCCATATCGACATTACCGGCCCCTTTTGTTGAGCATAATACGCATGAGACCTCAGATTAACAAAACTCTTTGCTTACAAACTTTATGCATCACACTGCCTAACATAAGTTACGCTACCAACAAAGAGTTTGAATATAGTAAATAAATTAATCAATGACGAAGGAGTTTGAGTGACTAGATCTATGGCTACCAACGCCATCTAGAGAAGAGGCTGCACTTTCCATACAAAATATTATTCGATTTTTTGGCTGTTTCTTTGCGTTTTTCGTAATTTTATTCTCCCCCTAGACCGAAACCAAATAGAATTTTTACAAACCGGTGGGGCCATTTTAGAGATTTAGTAAGACTAACGTTATATGTATGGCGTCGTTATGAAGAAGTTATGTGCCATTGGATTTGCCCCACGGCTGTTGGTTTTCTTCGCTGACTACCTGAAGGACCGCCAGCAATATGTGCGACACGGCTGTTTCGAGTCCCGTCCGTACCATACACGGTCGGGCGTTAGTCAAGGTTCTATTCTTGGTCGGTTGTTATTTATCATTATGATAAATTACCTGGAATTAGACCTCAAACACGCAATTTGCCTTCTGTATGCGGACGATCTGAAACTGATACTTCCCGTAAGTTCAGAGGATGATTGTGGTTTGCTGCAAGAAGATCTTGATGCGGTCTATAGGTGGAGTGTGAACAACAAACTCCTATTCAATACTGCTAAGTGTTATTTAATGTCTTTCACGCGCTCTTCCCAGCCTATCAGTGCTACGTATACCCTCGGTACGGAGTCTTTGACTCGAGTGTATTCAATTAAAGACCTCGTTGTTACGTTCGATCCTAAACTTACATTCCACGAGCACATGAGCACTTTGGCCAAGGAATACTTTAAAAGATTGGGGTTTGTAATTCGGAATAGTAAGGGATTCCAGAACCTGGGTGTGGTCCAGCTCCTTTACAAGGCCTTAGCGAGAACCAAACTTGAATCTAGCTCAGTTGTTTGGAATCCGCACGTAAGCTCATACGTCCTTATGCTCGAGAAGGTACACAAAGCTTTCCTACGATACCTATATAAGAGGAAATTTGGCTACTACCCTTACCCTTATCCATCCGCTTTTATATTGGGTATGCTCGGATACAACTCACTAGAGGTCAGACGTAACACCAAGCAGCTTCTGACTGTTTGTCGATTGTTGCGAGGTGACAGTGACTGTGTCGCGCTTGTCGGTACCGTATGCGCGCTATTCGTGCCCGACAAATATCTCCGCGCGCGCAGGCTCCAGCTATTCGCGGGCGGCACGCACCGCACGGTGGCGCGCCAGCAGTCTCCGCTGGTGAGGGCTCGGGACAGACTCAACGCTCTGTTGGCTGCAGCACCACTGACTGATCTGTTTGGTGATTCATGGAGGCATATTGCGAGATTGTGGCAGGTTCTGCGAGAAGAATGTGTCAAAGGATTGTGTGATGTTGTAAATTAAATTCATTTTTTTATCTGACATTGATCTTATTTAATTTTATTGACATTAATCTAATTTTATTTTATTGACATTATGTTGGGTGATATGCAAATTGTATTTTTGATTGTATCGAAATTCTATCTGATATTGATCTGATTTTATTTCATTCACATTATTCTAATTTTATTTTATAGACATTGAGCAAATTGTATTTCTATCATGTTTTTTTTTTTAGTTTTTATAAGTGCTGTGTGTAACGCCTTGGATTGTTATCTGTAAAGTTGTACACTAAGATGGAATAAATAAATTAAAAAATACAAAATAATGTATATATACGCGATTCATTTTTATAAGTCTAGAAGAAGATTATAGTTAGATATTGTTCATGATGCATTTTCCTATCCAGCATTGGTTTGCTGGAATAAATATCTTTTTAGAGATAAGCTCGCCTTTGTACATATGTTTTTTAATGCAACTTTTTAAATATCTGTAAAAAATAATGAAATCATGAACTCCATATAAAATTGTATGGAGTTGCCAAAGTTATTCAGAGAATTGTGTTGACTCTCCATCGTACTGGTGGCACCTGACTAAGTACTACCCAATATCTATTTAAATAAGTTTTATGAGAATCTACTCTCTCATATTTAAAAAGAGCAGGCCGAGCTGAACAAACAATTTATCCCACAGCCATTTATTGTAAGTAGTTACCTACTAAAGAAATAAAAAATAGGCAGGATGTTTTAAAGTAAATACAGTTAACAAAATAAAGTATATTAGGAACCTATGTATGATGTCCATTTTTATAAGAAGTTTAAGTCTTAATTTCAACTTAGAAATGCTAAAGCAAATATCGCAAGACCATTTTTACCTTTCATGGTTGGGCCATTGTATTTTCTGTATCGAAATGAAACTCAGTTATTTAAACGAAGTTTTCAAAATCGTGTTTTTGGCACCATTGAGAATAATGCTACAAGAAAATTCTTAAGTCTATGACTTAGAAGAACTCCTGTTCGACTTTCAATATAAAAAATAAATACTTATTGCATTAAATGACCACGATAACAATAAGATTGCAGTAAATTGACATCTAATATAACAACATCCGAAAATTGACGGGAGTGGCCAGCGTAGAACAGATGACGCGCTTGGCGAAGTATGAAGTATACCTCTTCATACTTCGCCCAGCGCGTGATAAGAGTATATAGTTAATACTTATAAATAGTACAATAGTGGAGTGGCATAATAATAACAATGTCTTGTCTTTTCCGTCAGTCACTAACTGTATACATTGTCCATATCTTTCAAATACTTAAATAATGGTCACATCACTCATGTGCGCTTCTTCACCAAATCGGCCTGGCCTGACAACGACATCAGTTGACGCTATTGCATGGAATTGTACTGCACGTTTCTTGAGTATTGTCGTGTCGGGCCGGGTCGTTGCCGTGCCGGTTAGGAGAAGAAACGTCCATTGCAGTAATGATCCTCAGAATTTAGGGATCAACTGATTGGTGTTTTCGTTCTCGCTGACTACCTGAGACTGTTGATATACTTCATGAGGTTAAAAACTACTATGACGCCCATGATATCGGTGTAACCCTCGTGAGTGGTCTTGGGTGAGGCATTGCACAGGTTACCGCGGCAGTAGCAGTATCTGGAATTGTAAACCAAATTACTTGTATGTCTTCTTATCTTAGGTATGCACGTAACTTCTACCACGGGCTTCTGACAAATTCATGACTGAATGTCCTTGCTCTTTCACCAGTAGTACCTACTAACTATACGCTGAGGTAAATGGTTATAGAGACATGTTAGTGGCGATCCGTTCTCACTTGTTATCCTGCTGTATGCACGCCTCGGTGTAGAGCTCCAGCAGTTCTAGTCTCGGCTCCCAGTGGCCCCGCACGAACGCTTGGTATTCATGCGTAATTGCCTCACCAGTACTTCACCAGTAGTCCCTATTAAGTGGTATCTCTATTGGTAAATTGTCTATTTATAGTAACCTGTTCGTGGCGATCCGTTCTCCCTTGTCGTCCTGCTGTAGGCACCCCTCGGTGTAGGGCTCCAACACCTCTAGTCTCGGCTCCCAGCGACCCCGCACGAACGCTTGGTATTCATGCTTCTGAGACGCACAGTCGCGCAGCACGCCATTGATCCTCACTGGAAATGGCAGATATTTCGAATAAGGAGTTTGAATTCCTTTTCACTAATAGTACATTACTGTCGCGGTCTGTGATGACTGCGTTGATGGTCGCACTGTTGGTGGCCGAAAGCGCAGCACAGCGCAGCTCAAGGCCTACACAGCGCGATCAGCTTTGCAGCCTTTGATGGACAAGCTGGAATAAATGCCGAGACCGAAGGTCGAGGCTTTTATAGCGCGGACATCAAAGGCTGCAATGGTGACCAAGCTTATAGGCCGAGAGCGTAGCTAAGCTAAGCTCGAGGCCTTCATAGTGTGGCCAGCAGTGCAGTCATTGCAGACCAAGGCTTGTATAGTACTTTACTCAAATAATGCGAGTAATTAAATAAAACCAGCTTATTATAAAATTGAGAGTGAGTATTTTTTTTGTCACACCTAACCAAATTCTAAATAAAGCCTTTTTGCAGTACCTTTTTTTACCATTTTCGAAACAATCATGGAATTTGACAGGAAATTGCCGGTCGCTAAAACACGATAGTAATGGTTTTTTGACAGAAAATTGCCGGATTTTTTTCTGGCTCCTCCAAGTAGAGCGGCAATGTCGACTTTGCTCAAAGAAGGTTGTCAAAATAATGAGGACATTACTAGCTTTGTTTGAGTAAAACATATTACGTCACGCTACGCCCCTCTTTAGCCTGATAACCAAAACACCATACGTTTACAGTCGGTAGTTTATTATATGCCCTTAGCACTCCGTATGTAAAATTTGTGACGCAGTATTTTGGCTGGCTCACATAAGTGGATCCAAAAATGTGCACACCGTAGTACTAACAGTTATTATGTGACTCCGCCGGGATGGGAACCCGTGACGATATTATTTTTGTATGAAAACAATATACATAAACACCAACCTCCGTTCTGTATGTCCAGATGGAAGTCCTGCTTCATACACATGGTTGAGAAGGGACATTCCACCACGAATCTTTGAGAATGGTCGAAGTGTGAGCAGAGGCGCTTCGTTGTGTTGTAGTACTCCCCTGGTGGCGGGTTTATAAAGCACTGGTAGCATTGCAGTGACGAGACGCCTGGAAAACCGAAAAAAGTAGGGAATTTGATTTTTCCGGGTAAATTCTTTTTCTCTTCATTACTGTATATGAAACTAAAAATATACTAGTCATTTTCAAAATTTATGTACGTTACTACCAGATGATTGCCCTCGTAAACCATATTTGCTATAAAAAAAAATGCAACTAAAATAAATAATTTTTTACATTTCACAGACTATTCTTAACATAGTCGCATATGGTTCCACATAGAAAGTAATGAATTGCGATAAACATCTTAGCATAAGTCGAATTTCAAGATAAAATAACAAAAAATCACCATACATTTTTTTTGTCCCCTATGTCTACTTTGGTAACATATTTTTTAATCAGAAATTTTGTATGAAACTTATTAGTTTTTTGTTCCATAAATATAAAAGCATTGTTCAAAGTGTTATATCAATAGGTAAAATATTTAAATTGACTTTAAATAAACTAAGAATTCAAATAAAAAAAAATGTCCCCAACAATTGAAACAATTTCGTGACACTGATTTATTGACATAATTAACCAACTTATTGTATCACAAAGAGTAGAAATTTAGCTTTAATAACTGGCAATCATCTTAATCACGTGACGAAAACTAACATCACAATGACAGGCCACCATTTGCTTTTTCATTGAGACGGCATTATCACTCAGTGTTGGTTTGTGAAAAAAATAAATTACCTGCTTCCTGACGAGTTCTTCTCAACGAAAGTAAGTAGTTTCTAAAGAATTCACCTACTGCAATTGTAATATACTTAAATTATGACAAGATCTATAGGTTACGCTTATCAATCCATTAGTACATATAATTGGTTTTGTGTAAAAATAATATTTAGGTTAAGTTTTACATGTTTACTGACGTACAACTTCCTGACATTTGTTGACGTCAGTAAATTGTAGACGGTAAGGCTGTGGTCTCATGTGTAAAGTACGAAAGTTAAATATAAACATTTACACACAGGCACATACATTGCTTCTGGCCCCACACTAGCATACCCTGTGTCGTGGGAACCAGAAACAGCGAAATCTCAAACATGTAAACATACAAGACCTGGGGTTTTTTTTTTGTTTGTCACCACCCGGGATTCGAACCCGGGACCTATCGCATGGAAGGCAGATGCGAAATCGTTGCGCTACAGTGGTCATTTTTATGTATGCTGTTTAGACTTTTGTGTAGCAAAAAATACTACATTTTGTTTAAAAGAAAATTCACCTTTATCTAGATTATACAATACTCTTTAACGCTTACGCATTTAGTGTTGATCGCTTTCCCAACCATACTTGCGATACTTACCTTTGTTTTTAGTTTAACTGTTATTCGAAAAGATATACAACAGACTCTATTTAGTTTCAGAATTCCGTTGACCGGTGCCGAACGGCAAATAAATACATTGAAAGACTTAAACAACAAAACCCTGATAAATATGAAGATAAACGAAAAAAACACCTGGAGAAAGTTAAACAAAAACAAAGAAAAATATCAGATCTAAATGAGAGTGAAAAACAAGCTCAAACACAAAAATGGAAAGAAGCTAATGATAGAAGAAAAGAACAGAAAAAGCAAGCAGACAAGCAAAAAAAGGAAGAAGATATAAGGCGACGAAGAGAAATCTTTGCAGCTAAACGAGCACTATACTTGAAAGTAGAAAATACAAAACTTAAGCAAGAAAATAAAAACTTCGCGAAAAGGTGAGCAGAATCATGACAGGAATGGTAATGAAAAAACGCATTTATCGAAGCAAAACATGTATTGAGAATCTCAAAGCTAAAAACCAAAGTCAAGCCACAGCCACAGATAACCAGCCTGTACGAAACAATTCTTTTGAAGAACAAGAATTAGATAAAGCAACTCCAATGTCAAAAGCAAGCAGTTTTGTCGAAGGGATTGCTGTAAGAGAAGAGGATAAAGAAAAAGTGAAGCGAAAAGTTTTCGATTTGAATGTACTTTCAGAATATCTAAAAGTACAGTATTCCAATGCACATACAAACAATGAAAAAAAGGTACTCAAAAAGGTCGTTAACAACGATCTTGTAAAAAAAATATAATTTAACTACCAAATTAACATCAACGTTAGGATTAACGGGACAAGTTAGAAATGATACAGTAAAAAAAGCCAAAGAAAGAGACAATATTACAAAAATAAAGGAGTTCTTTTTACGTGACGACGTCAGCCGTGCCACAGCTGGCCGAAAAGAATGCAAAACGTTTAAAAAAGATAAACAACAAAAACGTTTTCTTTTAGATTCTATGTTAAACCTTCACAAGAAGTATGAATCGGAAGGTGGAACAGACTCATACACTACATTTACTCGGTATAGACCATTTTACGTAATAAGTCCTACTCTGAACGATCGCGAAACTTTTGCTTGTATTAAACACAGCAATTTAATACTGAAGGCCGAAAAGCTTAAATCTTTAAAAATAATACCGAGTTGTAAAGTCACCGATTTAGTCAAGGAAGTATCTTGCAACATTGAGTCTGAACAATGCATGTATAATACATGCCCATCTTGTACATCAAAGTCAGTTTCGGTATCTCTTGAAGATAACACCAATGACATCAATATCACTTGGCTTGAGTGGAGGTTGAAAAAGCATGAGTATGTAAAGGTTTCAAAAACTGGTGAAAGAAAACCCATGACTACCAAAAAAATCGGAAAGGATGCTAAAAGTGGTACCATTGGCGAGCTAATTCAAGAATTTAACAAAGAATTGAGAGTTTTCATGAAACACTATTACAATATTGGTCATCAGCATAAGGCTCTACAAAACTGCATACGGAACCTATCTGAGGATGAAGTAGTCATAATTTGTGACTTCTCAGAAAATTATGCATGTAAATTATATAAGGAAATACAATCCGTTCATTTCGGTGGAAATAGAGAGCAAGCTTCTCTCCATACGGGAGCAATTTATAGTAAGAACAACAATCCCACATCGTTTTGTTCTGTATCCCCATGTTGTGACCACGATCCTGGAGCAATTTGGGCTCAACTTTCACCAGTTTTCGAATATGCAAAACAAATGGTTCCTTCCTTAAAAACTGTTCACATGTATTCTGATGGCCCGGCCACACAATACAAACAAAAAAAGAACTTTTATCTTTTGAGCAAAAATGTGGAAGAGAGAACTTGGGATTATGCTTCCTGGTCCTTCTTCGAAGCATCGCATCGGAAAAGGGGCGGCAGATGGGGTGGGTTGGGCTGTTAAAAGAACCTTGGATGATCTTGTATCTCGTGGAACAGACATTCCCATTCCCCGTTTTCAAGATGTTGAAGGAATCTGAAAAAAAGGTGATTTTTTTTTTGTATCAGAGGTAGATATAAGAAAAATGCAACAAAAAGTTCCCGGTGAGTTGATTGCGTTACCAGGTACAATG
Source organism: Argyresthia goedartella (assembly GCA_949825045.1). Classification (NCBI taxonomy): domain Eukaryota; kingdom Metazoa; phylum Arthropoda; class Insecta; order Lepidoptera; family Argyresthiidae; genus Argyresthia; species Argyresthia goedartella. The sequence continues at coordinate 19,742,796 of OX463828.1, forward strand.
GGCACTCATCAAATTATCACAACTGCTAAACAAGGTTCTATTCTGTATCGAGACTTGAGTTGCTTTTGTGGCGCAAAAAAGGGTCGTTGTGCATGCTATGAACCAAAAACACATGACTTAATATCAACCCGTAAATCAGAGAAATCACAAAATAAAAGCGAAAAATTTAAAAAAAGGAAACACAAAAACACTTTAAAACGTGCATTCAATAAAAGATCTAGGTCAAAGTCTTCTGATAGTGATGATTATGACAGTGATGATATACCCTACGCAGATTCAGACGATAGTACTTACTATGAAGAAGGTGCTATGCTTGAAGAGATACTCGATATAGAAGAACTTGAAATGAATGCAGACAGTTTTGGGAATATTGATGAAATGAAAATTGAGCACATTGAAGCTTTCATTATTCAAGAGAATGACCAAGAACTAAATCCCATTGATATATTCGATCAGATTTTAGATAATGACCTGAAGAAAACAAGAAAAGAAGAGAAACAAAGAGCCAATGAAGGGCAAATGATGGGCAGCCATGCAAAAGAGCTGGGATTAGAAACAAGTGAGTCAAAAACTATGAAAATAAAAGTGGTTGTAGAAGAAATCTTAGATGTGAATACACCGTTGATGGCAAGTGAAGCAGTAAACCTAAAAACAAAAACAGACACAAAGGAAACTAAATGTGAAGTGAAGATGAATGTCGACGAATAACTGCAAATGACTGATGATGATGAGATGATGACAGATCTATTAAATGAAAAAGACCTTCTTGTGCAAGCACAAGCATTAGTAACACATGCCAAGTAGCTAAATCACAGGTGAAAATATTGACTCAAGTAACAGTAAATATGATATTAAATGAAAAAAACAGGCAATATGCAAGTAATACCCATAAAAGAAGTAGGAACTGAACCTAACATTGGAAATAAAGGTAACTTTCAGGAGGATAAATGCGAGACAAACGAATGTGTAATAAATAATACAGTGCAGATATTACATAAAAAATACCTGGAAATATTATATCGGTATGATTGAACAGATTGATGACATTAATAAACGTTATAAGATTAATTACTGCAAAACCATCCGTCAAAGAGGTAATTTAAAATTTACAAAGCCAAAAGTTCCCAAAGACATTGATATAGTACCACAAGATTGCATTGTTAAACATGTCCAATTATTACAAGTATCAAGAGAACCTCAGGACTTTGTTTTAGCCAACGCGGAAGACACAACATATTTCAATTTATTTTAGTTCACTACAGTTGACCATAGCAATGCAGCTTTTTCATTTAATAAAACAATGACTAATTTTCAGTTAATTTTTATTGTCCTGGTTTTATTTATGTACTCCTTACAACAAAGGGACAAATAAGAAGTTAACTCCCGGAATGTAAGTTGTCCATCTTTTGACGGAGTGAGGGTGTGTGTGTTGCGCTCTCTTACAAAGACAGACTTTGTGAGAGAACGAGACGCACACACCCCCACTCCGACAATCGCTAGCCAAGTTGTTTTCCGATATCTACCCGTAACTGTTGAGCATGTATGAAGAGACATAAGAAAGTTGAGGAAGCAAGAGACGTATGCCAGGATCGTAGCAAGTGGAGGTTTAGTGTGTGAAAAGTGTAGTCAAAATGCGTGAGCATATGTATGTAAGTATATCCTTACAATTAGGAGTCCGAAAATAAATATTAATAATACCTAAGATATTAATTCATCTGAGTGAATGCAGCCTTACTTTTACAATTTACTGACATTTCCTAACGAAACAATTTACTGACAATTTCGTGACGTACAAAAATTAAAAAAAAAAACACTCCCTAAGTGTGATGTGTAGGGACACTGCATAAATTGCGTGCGTGGGCGTCGTCGTGTCTGACCCACCCAGTGTCGACAGAAATTACTCTATGGTGTCGACGATCCTAAAAATAATTAATCTATCTCTAATTTACTCGTACTTAATGTTGAACAATAAAGTTTTGGTCAACACTCTATTCTCTCTAATCATTCTTCAGCTTCAACTATGTGGTGTGGTAGTACTAAGGGGTGTCATAAATGTTTAATTTATATTTATAATAATTAAATTAAAGTGGTATGACATCATTTTTTAAATGTAATACCAACTTATTTTGAAACTGACTTTAAAGTGAACAGTTTTCAACAGTGACCAGTAGGCCACGCACTTCGATAATCTCTTCAAATATGATAGCGCTAAGCTTGCTTAGCTACATATTTTTACTAAATATAAGATGTGTAGCAAGTGTTGGCATCGACTATGCTGACCCCGCGATATTCGACGATGATCGTACTCAGAGTAGTATAGATACAATAGATAGTACAGCAGCAGCAGCAGCTGACTCCCTCCGATCTGGAGAGATTGAACCCTCGAGCAACTCGACTGCCTCAAGTGACGACGATGAAGATTGGTTCGTGATAAATAAAAAGACGTGGGAATATCCAGCTATGCGAAGTTTGACTACAAAATCACAAATATATAGCAGTCTACTAATATCAAAGCTTCTGACTACAACCAAAATACAGAATGAAGTGAAATCTTTAATCAATGACGATTACCAGGAATATGGTGAGCCGATACCACGCACTAATAATACTAATAACACATTATATAAGCTCCGTAACAGCCGAAAGCAAAACCCGCCGATAAACAACAACGCAAATAGATCAACGATCAACAATCTTCGTTTTAGACAAGAGATCTACCGACCAGTCACACAAGTTCTTCAAAGGAAATTGAATTATCGACCCAAGAAAGATGAAAACACGTGGTACGTCCAAGAAAATTACCCTTGCTGGAAGTTACCTCTTTTATATGGAGATATTATATCTACACCTTCAAAAAGTGAAGTGTTTAAAATCCGCACCTCCTCATTGGTAAATGTCACCATACCCGACGAACCTAACAAAAACCTACTGAGGTTTAGAAAACCTGCTAAATTAGAGCTATTAGGGAACAGGTGGTGCAATATTGCACCGTGTTACGGGGACCACACATTATGTCTTTACCGCAAAAGAAATAACGCCCCGTTATGCGAAGACAAGTATAAGGTGGTGACTCCGAACATCGTAGAACAGAGCAATATTGTCAGTACCGTCAACTCTATGCGGAACCGCGTAGCCTCTGGTCAGGTGGAAACGTATGAGCACTTACCTAATGCCGCCAATATGAATCAGATATTGTATGATCTTGATCTCCAAAGAATGGCCGAGGCTTGGCTTTACCAATGTCTCCCGGGACCGGCTCCTTGCTCAGCTCTGACGAATGCCTATGTCTCTCAGCTCGAATGCACCAAATATACGTCCAGATGTTGTTTCTCAAGTCAACAGAATTCCAGCTGGTAAGTCCATGAGTAATTCCTGAAGACACAGCTGGTTACTCTTATCACTTTTCAAAACCAATGTTACCTTCCATTCCAGCTCTCCACTTCGAGAATGTTTCGTGACGCAAATAATAGGCTGCTTGCACACTTGGTTCGAGGCTGCCGGGAGGAAACTAAAAACAGCTGACATAAAGTGTGGACACATGACTCCTTCAACTTACACCACAGTCCAAATCCTTTGGGCACAAACCAGCCTCATCGGTTGCGCATACGGGAAGCGGGCCAATGGAAACGAGAGAGTCATCTGCGAGTTCGCCCCCGGAGCGCCTTTTATGCTTAAACACAAGTTCTTCTGCGGAATCTTCCCACATCCTCAAATAACCGACCGATATTTGCACTCGACTGATTTTACAAACTTGAATTTCACAAAATTATTGACGGGTGTTCAGCTGTTTCCAATGACGCGGAAAAGGCGGCGACCGATGCTTCATCGTAATCCAAACGCGGTTCTCAAGCAGTCCTTCGGTTGGGGTGTCGATGCGTTAGCGAGGATCTACCATCCCGGCTGGGTCGAAGAATTGTTACAAGAGAAAGACAACGGAACTAAGGTGAACGGGTCGAAGGGGTACATCCCCAGGTTGGCGTCACAGTATTCGTTTAGTCAGGAAGACGAGGAGACTTGCGACTCGGGGGTGCCGGTGTATGTGATCGGGGCTCCGGGCTCCAAGTGCGTGGAGACGGGTCGGCGGTACCCGTCGCTGTGCTATCACTTCAGGGATCCCACGCCAGGTTACAGAATCGTGGCTGTGCTTGCTCCTGTTGCATTGTTTTCGCTCATTTTGTACGATCTTTTCGGTGGTGTTATGAGAGAGACGAATTATTGACGAGACATTTGTTTATGTTCCTAGTTGTAGGTGCATATTGAACCCACGTAGTATATCAAGACGTGTCACCATCATCATCATCATATTGGATAGAGCCTAATAAGTAACACTGGTAAACTCGACAGTGATTTTGGTGCCGCCAAAACTAAAATTAATTTTTAAATACTATATTTGGTAAATGATTGAAGGCCTTACTTATAAACGTTAATGAACTTTAATCACCCGTTTTAATGCGTTAATTATTATTTTTTGTTACATAAAAATTATAAACGATAATTTAGCTTAATCAACCTCTTTAAACTGTTGAATAAGTAGCTGTCAGTTTAATTACCCTCGGACCCTCGTTTAACTCACTAATTCACAAAATGGCGGAAACCGAACAGCTGTTAAATGTCATTGTCAATTGTCATTCTTCGATCGTCTTATTCCTTCCTAAGTCTGACCCACAGAGTAAGTTTAAGCAAAGAAATTCGTTCTTCGTAGCCATGCTACCACTAACCACAATGCTAAAAGAGTTTTGTTTATCTGAGGCAAACCATAACAAACAATAACCCGTCACCATCGTCCAAGCCCGTAACACAACGTTTTGATTATAATTTTATTTTCCTTTTAGGCCAATGTGGTAAGTGTCATTTTGGTATGTTTGTGGTCACTTTATTTTTCCACTTTCGTTGTGTGGCAACATTAAATCTCGATTATTTCACAGTTTAGTTAAGCATTACTTAAACATGTGTTTATAGGTAACAAAATTATAATCGTGGTATTTATATATTATATATTTTATATTTATTTATTAGGCTTTGATTAGTTAAGTCTTACTTAAAGAGCGAATTAACTATTTTTTATAAGTAAGGCTGTAAGACCGTACACGTATTTTTGTCGAATCAGCTCGTTTTTTAGTCAAAGATTCTTCCTTCGAGTCAATTGGACCGGAAAATTGACAGAATTTAATTTCCGACCCAGTTAAGGTTAATTATCGTTTGGCAAACTGGAACCATAAGATCTGTGACATTAGAAAACGTAGACACGTGGCGTTTACATGTTTACAGTGCCACCCTCTTATCTGTAGAACGGCCAAAGCGGAAACTTCTGACGCCATTTTTAAAACGTCACTTCGCAGTCCGTTGTTGTATTGTGTGATGTTCACTGTTCAGTGGAGAGTTCATTCTTTTTCCAATATTTTCAAGTATTTTGTTTGAAAATCATGGTAAAAACAATCAAAAGTGGTGTACAAATTATTATCAAAATTAAATCATTATTTGATGCAGAAAAGGAGCAAGAAGCTCCACTAATATCATTTGGTCATGAATACAAAACGCATGAGCAGATTATTATTATATAAATTCTCGAAATCGTTGGATAATACGATGGATGATTAACTAAAATAGCTGTAGGTCTTTATTAGTACCGATTTAATTAAAATTATACAAACACCTGGGCCCGCGACTTCGGCCGCCTGGAATTCGGTTATATTTTCTCAAGTTTTATTACTTTGATGATGACTTTATTTTTGTTTTAGATATTGGTCTATCGATAATTTATAAAATTGTTGATGAAGGTAAAACCGCTGTAGAGATGGGTACCAAAATAACCAAACCAGGAAAATCGGCAAAAAGGACTCGTGGCAAAATGGAAGTTGACAGTTTCGTTCTAGGAGTGATCATGCAAAAAGTGCTTGAATTTTATGCGATTAAAAAGGAATTAGCTACGATAAATAAACTGATTTCTGTATTAAGAGACGAAATAAATTTCCAAGGTGGCAGAGAAACACTTCATAATTGTTACGAAAAATTGGCTTTCAAATAAAATATTGGTATAGTCTGGCAAACGAAAGCGTGACCTGGACTTTTTTTATTAGTTTTAATATGGCAACATTATTAATCTGTCAATTGCACGTCAAAGTCTTTTGGAGTTGTCAGTACAGTATTTTGTGTTACTCAATTATTTTTCATTTATAATTGCCGTAATATGGGTAAAACAATAAAAAGTAATGTGCGAAAGCTGCTACATACTATGATCAGTAAGTTCAAACAAAAACAAGAGGAGAAAGAAGTGGTTTTCCAAGAGAAACAACAATGTTTAGATGCGATGTCGGATTTTTTAGGTTAGTATCAAAGACTACAATATAGTATTACTTTGTAATCTTAATCCTTGTCGGCTGATTATTTGATATAATAATATTGACAATAATGATGATACCGTTTCTTATGTTTACAGATGATCTTGAAGATATTCAAGGAATCTGCGAAATGAAAAACATTGTTGAAAGGTTTAGGAATTTGGAAAAAAAAACTTTAATTGAAACTCAGACTAAGTTCTTAGAAGAAATATCTTCACTAACTGGTATGTACGTGCATCGATTTAGAATATTTTTATGTGTTTGTTCCATTTCACAAAGTTGTGTTATATTTAACCGACTTAAAAAAAAGGTGGTTCACTGTTTGAAACGTAAAAACGAAAAATGAACCGATACTTACTTTTTTCCCATTGTCTATTCCGTATTTCTTTTTTCCTTTTTTTATGTCATCAAACTGTTTGGGTACTTAAACATACTTTGTTTTGCAGAGGTTGGTGTCACGACACTAAAAAAATTAAAAAGGAAGGGTCTGTGAATGAAGGGATGTGGAGCACTCCAGGAAAAAAACGCCCTCACAAAAGCACAGTGTCGGATTTAGACAATTTTGATATTGATGCAATAAGAAATAAAATCAATGATTTTTATGTTGTGGGAAAGGAGGTACCGACATTACGAACATTATTAGAAGAAATGCGTTCTAGCATTGGCTTTAATGGAAGCAGGGAAACTCTACGTAAAATATTGAAAGCAAATGGATACGAGTTCAAGAAAAGTAAAAATGAACGAACGGTTCTTGTTGAACGTTATGATATTGCTGCTTGGAGACATCGGTATTTGCGTGAAATTACAGTAAAACGAGCGGAAGGCAAACCAATCTTCTATTTAGATGAAACGTATGTGCATAAAAATTATAAGCCTAAAATGTCATGGCAAGGTCCAACAACAAGTGGTACCCCGCAATCAAGCCCACTGGAACATATATCTTCAGGGAAAAGATATATTATAGTACATGCTGGTACTGAAACAGGGTTTGTGCCAAATGCATTGTTAGTTTTTAGTACAAAATCCAGGTTAGCGGACTATCACCATGATATCAATGCCGAAAACTTTAATAAATGGTTAAAAGAAAAATTAATACCAAATTTGAATGAGCCCAGTGTAATTGTGATGGATAATGCGAGCTACCACACTGCACAACAGAATAAAGTTCGTACGACACAAACTAGAAAAGCTGAAATACAAGAGTGGCTCGATTCCAATGGGATAAATTATGAAGATTACTTAACAAAAGCAGAATTGTTATGTTTAGTTAACAAACATAAACCCGAACCCCTATATGTAGCTGATGAGCTTCTGAAACAATACGGCCATGAGGTACTGAGACTGCCACCTTACCACTGCGATCTCAACCCGATCGAGCTAATATGGAGCTCAGCTAAGCGTATGGTAGCAAAAAAACATTAATCTGCCAGCAAAAGAAACAGAAGCACTGATAAAAACCTCGTTTGGCCGAATAACTGCAGAAGATTGGAAAACAATGACGGACCATTTAATAAATGTGGAAAATAAATACAAAAAACCGGTCAAGTGCGAGTCTAAATCGCGCACGAAGGGTTCCGTACCACCGTTCAATGGAAGCGATGGTGTGGAGTGAATAGTTTGGATTTTACACAGCAAAATATTGTTTACAAAGTTATTGGTGCGGTTACTTTCACACCTCATGTACGTAACCAGGTGCATCCATAAGTTTGTATGTGGTATTGAAAGAATTGTTGTATGGGAGCCCCCTTAAATAATTATTTTATCCTGTTTTTTAGTATTTGTTGTTATAGCGGCAACATAAATACATAATCTGTGAAAATTTCAACTCTCTAGCTAGCTAGGTTCTTGAGATACAGCCTGGTGACAGACGGACGGTCGGACGGACAGCGGAGTCTTAGTAATAGGGTCCCGTTTGGAACCCTTCGGGTACGGAACCCTTAAAAAGAGATCACATAATAGAAGAATTATTAGAACCATTAATAATAAGTGTAGGTGATGATGACTCTACGATACAGATGAATACTTAGAGGTTGAATTTTCGGACTCTGATTTTGAGTTTGATGACTAACCAATACAAAAATACATAACTAACTATCACTGTTTTATGGATAATTACATTAGTTACATAATATTCTACTTAGCAGTACTTTACTTTTAAAAATAACAAATAGGAAAGAAGATATGATTTTAAATCGCTGTCCTGGAAAGTTTGCAAAATGCATGATAGTCAATTAGTCGTTCGGGGGCCCTGTGTCATACATACATACCTACAGTATGGGATGGTAAAAATAAAAGTATTTTTTTTATTATTTAATCATTATAATCAAACTCAGAGTCCAAAAATTCAACATTCAATATCATGACACTATTAGCAATGACCATTAATTTTTGTTATTTTTTAATTCATAGCCATTGGATCCTGTACTAGATTAAACACTATGTACTAAATTGTTCTTGAAGAAAGTAAATGTTAAGTAGGTAAATGTTATGTACATTCTAAAAAATAAATCAATACACTCGTTTTTTTACTCACATCCATGACAGTCAAGGCTTCGTCACACCAAACGGAGTCTTTAAAACAAAAATGTTTCTTTGGAGTGTGTTTTTAACCACAGGTTAATATTTATAAAGATGTGGTGTGTTCCTTAAATAAGAAATTAAGTTTGCAACTATTATACAAATTGATTGTCATAAATACAAAAAAAAACAAGTATCAAAAAAAAAAACCTACTATAATTAGTAATACCACATGTAATTTTTTTGAATTTGCCGCTTTTTCTCAGGTCACGCTTTCGTTTGCCAGACTCTATCAATATTTTTCATGCAGGAGAAAAAACGGGGTTTGTCCAAAACGCAGATCTTGTAATTAAATCAAATACGAAAAGCGGCGACTACCACTACAGATTGAATATCACAAACTTCAAAAAGTAGTTAACCGAAAAATTACTACCCTATCTTGATGAACTATTCTTTGGTAGTAATGGGCAACGCTCCATATCACAGCATTCAGGTTAAGAAGACTCCCAACTACTAACACAAACCAACCCGAAATTGAAAAGTATTTGACTGAGAATCGTCTCGATTTCTCATTAGAAATGTCTAAATCACAGATGATGGAGATTCTAAAACGAAACAAACCTGTGTATGAAGTTGATAATTTATTTGCACAACATGGTCACAAATGCTTACGGCCGCCAGCGTATCACTGTGACCTAAATCCTATCGAGATGGTATGAAGTTCTATGAAAAGGATAGTAGCAAAAGGAACAATCTCGGTCTCGGGGAGCATTGATCGGGGATGTCAGGTGGACGTCGTCTATCTGGACTTCCGTAAGGCATTCGATGGAGTCGATAACGACGTCATAATGAAGATATTGTGTTTTATTAGATTTGCCCCACGGATGATGGTTTTCTTCGCTGACTACCTTGAGAACCGCCAACAATATGTGCGACACGGCAGTTTTGAACCCCAGCTGTACCACACACGGTCATGTGTTAGCCAAGGCTCTATTCTTGGTCCGTTGTTATTTATCATCATGATAAATGACCTGGAAACAGAGCTAAAACAAGCTTTATGTACGCGGGAGATCTGAAACTAGTACTTCCCGTGAAGTTGATTGATTGATGGCTGGCATGATTATAGGCTACTACAGGAAGATTTGGATACGGTTCATCGATGGAGTTTTAATAACAAACTCCTATTCAATAATGATATGTGTTTGTTTATGCGACGTATACACTCGGCACTGAATGTATGACTCGAGTGAATTCGATGAAGGACCTCGGTGTTACGTTCGACCCTAAACTTTCATTCCATGAGCACATCAGCACTTTGGCCAAGGAAGATGCTTTAAAAGATTAGGGTTTGTGATACAGGGGATATTAAGGGAGTAAAAGTAAGGGGTTCCATAATTTGGGTTGTGTCCAGCTTCTTTACACGGTCCTAGTGATAATCAAACTTGAATCTAGCTCGGTTATTTGGACTCCACTCGAAAGCTGATATTTCCTTATGCTCGAGAAGGTACACAAAGCTTTTCTACGATACCTATACAAGAGGAAATTTGGATATTACCCTCACCTTTATTAATCCGCTTTTATATTGGGTATGCTTGGATACATGAACTCGGTTGGCAATTTTAAACCATAGCAAGAGCCTTCGGACAAATTTTACAGGAGAGCAACAAAATGCTTTGCACACTTTGTCTTGATGCCCTAGCAAAACTATGAGACACAGGTGAACGAGATGAACTCTAAAGAAGCGGCCGAACCGTGGCGTGCCATACAATATAATATCATTTGTCTATGGCTGATATTGTAGGTGTAATGCACATATGAAAGGGTTGAAGGGTTCAGTCGGTTTGCTGGAAGAGATCTCTCATTTAGAGCTAAGTACGCCGTTGTGCACTGTTTTGTCTTTAATGTAACTTTCTTTTAAATTTAATGTGCAATAAAGAAATTATAAGGAAAGCACGTGCTTGGTAAGAAATGGTTGTCTGATACTAAAACTGCCGTCACTGACCATTTGAAAACCTAGTGAGAGCTGTAACTAGGTTATATTTTAGTTTTTTTAAGCCACAAATCTTTGAGATTGCATTTTCATAAACCTAGCAAAGCACAACCTGATTAAATTATTTTCTATTAAACAGGATGTTTCGGAAAAGGTGGTTATATTTTAAGGGGTTGTTAAGGACATCATTTTGAGCAACTTTCTCTATGAAACCGATTTGATCAGAGCAACTTTATTTTTTACTTCTCCTTACAATTCAGCTCTAGGCCCGGCCAAAACTTAAGAGGAATGAAAGTTGCTCTGACCAAATTGGTGTCATAGTAAAAGTTGTTCAGAACGATGTCCCTAACAACCCTTTAAAATATGACTACACCTTTCTGTTACTAATAATAAGATGATTAATTTATTAGAGAATATTTTAAATGCCAGTTTATATACCTAAATTGTCAAGCTATGTATATCATTTATAAAATGAAAATAGTTTTATCGTTAAAATTAAGTTTTATTAATAAATGTAAAACAAAACATCAATCAGTCACAAATAATTTGTTGGCCTCCTGCTACCATATCTTCAGAATTATTACAAATAGGTAAACTAATCCAAAACCCTCTCCTATTCATTGGCATCAAAGGAGTTGATTTTTCTTAAATGCCTCTTGGCGATTTTTTGATGGCAGGCAGGTAACGATGATGAAACTTTTTAATTAAAAAGTCAAGTTCCACATACGGTTCACCAAAATATTTTTTGTAAAATATGTTTCGGTTTCCATTGAAGTCCTGTATAATACATTACTTATTGACTTGTAACTGATAGACAACATGACCAAATTTAAGAATGCATTGCAGAAATACTTGCTGAAGAAGTGCTTCTACACTCTTGAGGAGTTTATAAATATTTATGATCGGAATTAATATCTAAAACCATAGGAACATAAAATAAGATAATATAGCGTCATGCCTTTTCCTATACGGGAAGGCACAATTGTGCCCACTTTGAGCCAGTTATTCAATAATCCATTTTGCGTGACAGGGGATAGCCCATCGCCGCAGCTATGGAGTAATGAAGGTTTCCTCACAATGTCTTCCATCACCGTTCTAACTTCCGTATAATGTACTTAAGATAAATTAATTATCTCATTGGTACATGGTCAGGAATCGAACCTGCATCTCCTGTTTGAGAAGCAAGCGTGAAACCCATTACACCACGAAACCATAGGAAATGTTAGATTATTTAGTATGGTAATATAACTTATTGACTTTATTTGGAAATTGCCTTAATACTTAATTATTGCATCGTATTGTATTATGGTTTTTGTGTTTTAGTTTTAAGTATGATTCAAATATAAAGAAAATAATCGTGAATGAATAAATGAAATTGAAATTGAAATACAAATATTACAATGTTTATTATTATAATTCATAAGCGGGAATAAATAATTACAAAATTATTAACAGCAAGTCTGTGTTGAGTTAGATTAACCCTATACAGATGCAGCTGGTTACGTACATGGAGTATGAAAGTAGCCGCACCGATAACTTTGTAAACTCCATTTTGCGGTCATAAACCCAACCTATTAACTGTTCACTAAAATTATATAGCCTGTTACTCTCACGGTCTCTACAAATCCCACGACACAGCATTTGTTAAACTGCTGTTTAAGTTGTGTCTGTTGGGACTGCAGCGGTTTTTTGAAATTTAAAACCCCCACATCTCCGCCGTTTGGAAAAATTTCCAAAAACTGAATCGACCAAAAACTATTTAACTATCGAACCCGCTCACAAAAAATCATGAGAATCAGTTGAGAAATGCGGCCTGTAGGCAGCCTGTAGGAGATAACATCCGAACATACGAAATCATTGTTGCCCAATCCTGGAACGGAGACACAACCTCGCTTCGCTCGCTCGGTCAATTAACGATCCGCCTTTTATGGTGAAGAATTTGACCGTTATAATGTTGTTTGCTGATCATACTGGTCTTCAAAATTGAAAGACAAAAAGAAGATTTTGATGATACTAATGAAATGATGTATTGCGTTTAACCTTGAATTGGTTCACAGTTAATAATTTAGTGTTAAACGCTGGTAAAGTGTATCAACGTCTCACTTCCAAATGTCAGGCAAGTTGAGACCACTTTAGTGTTAGACAGCAACGTGTTAGAATTAGTAAATGATATGTAGTTTCATGGAATAACCATTGATAGCAAATTGCAGTGGGGACCCCACATAGATAAATTAGCTCGTTAAATAAGTTACTTAAGTTAGGCTTACGCTGTCAGGAAAATCAGACTAAACACGGATGTGGCTACTGTCGATGAGCTCGACAAATAGACCTTATCATTCCGAGCTCAATCCCATTGAACTCGTGTGGGCTGACGTGAAGGGACACGTTACTCGCAATAATACCTCATTTTAAGGTGAAGATTCGTAAGAATTGCTAAAGTAATCCAAAGCGAAAAATGATCACATCATAAAATTACAGAACAATTTTTATAGGAAAATTGACAAAATTATTGATTAAACAATAGATAGTTTTGTCATAAATACGGTTGATTCGGATTCATCTGACGAATTTCTTTGTCTAATGCAGACGCTGACAGTTAAAATAGTTAAAAATTTAAACATAATTTTATCAATATATATTTTTAAACCCCACAGAGTTTGTTTACATTCTTTATCTCGTAATATTTTACCTTACTTTAGCTATATTAAAAAAAACTGGAGCTGATACAATAAAGCGGAGGATATATTGGTAATCGGTCATGTGCGAAGGAAGGGTCCCACACCATTGCACAAGAAAACCTAACCAGAAAAAATATTAATAATTTAATACGCAGCTTCATTCTGAGTTTAAAACCACCACCAATTATGACTATGCTATTAACCTAGTGTTTCCAGAATTTCAAGTTCAACTCAATCGACAGTGTTTATTTCAACAATGAAACTGCGGTATTTTGCAATACCGACGTAATGAGTTCCCATAGTGGCATAGATACCGCGAGGTGCGGTTACCAAGGTCAATGCAACGAGGAACTTAGACTAGAGGCCAAAATTAAGTATGTGTTGCAATATTTTTTACGTATGCCTGAATTCGGACCATGCCTATTTTTAACCCCCACAAAAGAGGGGTGATATGTGTGTTTATGTGTGGGTGTATGTTTCCGTGGCACGCTAGCGATTAAACGGGTGGACGGATTTTAATGCGGTTTTCTGTATATAGACTTTCCTGCGATGGTTCTTAGCCATGTTTTATTAAAATCGGTTCAGTAGCTCGATAGGTTATCAGCTCAACAAGGAAACAACAAATCATCAATTTCCAGATTTTGTTTGAATTTATTGTGTCGAGGTTTAAAAGGTTTTAATTTTTAATTTAGTTAATTTAATTTAATTGGGGAAATGTTAAACTGCACATAAAAAATACTGATTTGTACAGCAAATATCAGGGCAAAATGCTGCGTTAGCTTAGGTGAAGTAAAGGTAAAGGTGGTGAACGAAGCGAAGCCCCCTTTATCCTTCGTGTTAGGTTGAACATGTAAGAACAACAAAAAATACTTAAAACATAAACTTAAGTACACATAAAATATTTAAAACATAAAAAGTGTTCTTGTTAATCCTTTGTTGATGTGCAAATCAGAATTTTTGATGTGCGATTAATTTGATTGTAGCTAATATTATCTATATGCAAATATCTTTTGGGCTTTATCGACTTATTTTAAAACGTATTAGCTAGAGACTGGCTAGTGCCAGTAATAAATAATTCCAAAAGCATAATGGCGAATTTGGACACCGCCGAGATCTGTCACTGTGCTTACTGGGTCTCGGTCGGCCAATCCATACCCGAGAGCCCACGTGCCGCTGACCGCTGCTGTCAAGGAATTAATAGACATGTCACCATCTCGTTGACAGCAAGTGCAAGCGATCGCCCCTTCGTGAGCCAGTTTGTCACTTCCCGTTTGAAAGCGGTTCGGCGCATGCGCATGCCGAAGCGGAACTTAGGTGTAACACGGTCATTTAACCTTTCAAAAACCGAGGGTAGTTGTGAGGGGTCGCGATTATGAACCTTATGCCTTGGCAATACAATTTAAAAGCTATAACGGAAACAGGAAGAGCTTAAACAGTAGATAGTTACGCGAACAGGGAATCCCCGTTCGCGTAACGCGTCTGATTCGAGAAATGTATCCCACTGTTTATTGACCGAGCGAAGCGAGGGAATCGTCCAGTTCCGAGATTGGCCAAAAATGCTTTTGTCCGTCTGTCTGTCTGTTCTCGCGTACTGGTCGCATTTTTCAACAGATTTTGACGAAAATTGGCACACAAATTCCTTGATTTAATAAAAAAAATACTCGATCGAATTAATGATTTGGGGGTAAGTTTGCTGTAGCCTTATTTATCGACGGATTGAAATCAAATTTGAGAGGCATACTAAGAATTCTACGAATTCATTGTACATAAAATGTTGCGAAAAAAAAGTGGAAGGGGAAGCACATCGGAAATGTTATCTGGCTGCCTTTACATAATGATGTTAAAAAAAATCGGTCATGTGCGGGTTGTACTCGAACACGAAGGGTTCCGTACTATCGTACAAGTTACAAGGACAAAATATGTATAATAAAACAAAACCAAAAAAAGTTTATGTCCGAACTAGGTTTCTAACTTAGCACCATCCACCACCATAGATGACGCGACATTATCGATTATATATGAATCACGCTGATTTTGTAAGGGCAGGGATATTGAAAGACCGTCTCTTGTATGGAAACTCCTTTAATTTATAAAATCTCATATAGTTCATGCTGTAGCAGCAACAGCAATACACATTCTGTGAAAATTTCAGCTCTCTACCTATCACGGTTCATCACATAGAGCTCGGTGACGGACATTCAAACAGACGGACCGCGGAGGCTTAGTAACAGGGTCCCGTTTGGCACCCTTCGGGTACGGAACCCTAAAAATGATTTTTCAAACGAACCTGTAGCCATAATAGTCAATATCGATGTAAGGGCCAGTATACAGGGCTCCATCGTCGTCTCTTTCATTCTCCACAGCCAGTGTAATCACGTCTCCTCCTCTCCCCGATGCCAGATATTCAGTATGCACTAATTAGCATTGTAGAGTTTTGCAGAGCCGCTACATTTGTGATCTGAAAACAATAAAATTATAATTTAAGTAAGCCATATCACATACCACACAATAATTTATTTATCTTGTATGCAATTTTGTTTGCTGTTTCTTTTATGTGTTACGCTTATCTAGAAGAATCGTAACCGTAACTGGTTCTACCAAAATATGCAATGCAGATCTCGTGCGGCCCCAACCGAGATCGAAATCGATGACATCGACTCTGTAATACGGTGGAATATGCAGTCGTGACGTAGCATAATCACGGTGCATAGCAACATTTCTTACGTAGTACACGCAATAGCTCACTTTATCTCTGAGTGTTAAGATTGAGTCAGTGTTTTGTGTAGAAGGTGTGTATATTTCAAGGTCCTGACCTGCTTTTCTGCAGCCTTTCGCCGGGTCTGTTGTCTTGTCTCTCATGCCAATTTATCCACAATTTTCGATTGATATCGATAAACTTACGGCCAAAATTAATATTCGGTCCACAGATACAGTTTAGGATTTGACAGCTACCTATCTCACTTCTCCTCGAATTATACGTATATCTTTTGTTTCAATTCGCTCGAACCAGATTGTCAAAATCTAGATTGGGTTGAATATGGGGACCGGCCATTAGGGGATATTTTTTTTCTTATCTCTCAGACAATTGACAAAGAATGAGAGTTATTTCTCAACCGACACTGCTTAGTAGGCCCCGGTCAAAACGTTGAACTTGATTGAACAAGGCTGTCCCAACCTTTGTGGTTTTACAGTTTTACATCATTAAAATATATGCTATATAACATTGAACTAATACTTATGGTAATTTGTTGTATGTATGTAGGGATGGGTCGGCTCGATGAAGGACTGGCTTAGTTATTTTACCTTACTATCGAAAACACAAGTTTCATGTTTGTATCCCAACACTACAATACCGGTGAGACCACTCAAAAGAAAAAAAAATATCAAGACATTATGACATTTAATAAAAAAAAGACATTATGACAATTAAGCAAAGACTATCTTCGTGTGTAAATCAGAAATAATCTGCATATCAATATATGTGTACCTGATAACAATAGTTTTTAAATTACTTTATATTACCTATGTACTATGTGCTTTGCAGTAAGGTCTGACTGAGCAGACTATGTGATACTCAACTCTTTGCATTCATTTATACAACATTCAACTTCGAGAATTAAAGTTGAAAACTTAAAAAACCAACTTCAAGTCCTTTTTCTTCCCCCCCCCCAAAGTCGGTATGCGAATGTGGTCTATATACATACACACGAAGACGATACTAAATGCAACTACTTAATGCAATATGAATATACGGCACATAATTGAAAAAAATGCCAGATTTCCTCTGATTTCATTATAAAGAACGTAAACACCATTAATGATTCACCAAGTTAAACACTTGAAAAACTAAGCCCTATTACTTCCTCCCCGGACGAGATGCGACTGTCGTCTAACAACGCGAAAACAAGGCTACGAAATCTGTCTGTCTGACAGTCAAGCCCACACATATAACACGACATAAACGAATATACGGTACTTATAGACAGAATTCATCTTATGACAATGACCTTAAACACAACTGATGATAAGTCACAGTAAAGCAATTTCATTTACCAGGATGACATCATAATTCCCGTCTTTTTGCTTCAGAAACCAAACTAATGAACCGATTTCTAATTCTAATTCAGAAAATGGGAACAAACTGGAAGGTCACCCTTTAAATAGTACAGTTTTGAGGTAACAAACAATAAAAAAATAAAACAATACAACCGAAAAATACGAAAAGAATAAGTGGACCTAGACATTATTTCAAGTTCAAATATCTAATAGTAATTGAATCAGTATTGGAACTCGCATACCGGACTTTGTAATGACCTTTCGCATTGACCTTAAAATGCTTTAAATCATGTAACCTATTGAAGGTCGAATGAATGGTTAGTGTGTTGTAGTGTAGTCGATGTATTTAACAAGGTTGCTTAACACCTATGTTAATTATAAATTACTCTGAAAATATGCGATCCAATTTTTAACTACAACAAAATCAACACTTGTTTAAAAACACAAATGTATGGGATTTGACCTTTGTTTTGAGTTTAAATGCTGTTTAATATTTTTTGTCGTAACAAGTTTAGCGTCTTACCACAAAAAAATAATTCCTGTTCGACATTTGTTTTAAGACAAAAATGTATTTGACGTTTGTTTTGAGGTTAAACTATGTGTAACAATATTTGTAATCATGGAATTACTTGAGTGTTGCTAGGAATCAAATGCAAAGAAAGGTGTACTCATATTTTAAGGGGTTATTATTAGGGACATCATTCTGATCAACTTTCTCTAGGAAACCTATTTGATCAGAGCAACTATTTTTCACTTCCCCATACAAATCAGCTGACCTAGCGGATTAAAGATATGGAGGAATGAAAAATAAAGTTGCTCTGATCAAATCGGTGTCATTGTAAAAGTTGTTAAGAATGATGTCCCTAACTACCCCTTAAAATATGAATACACCTTTATGTTACTTCCTGTATATAATCAAGGATTATATATATGGACTTGTCAAATATAAGCATGTATTTTTAATTATCTACTGCGAATCCGTACCGAACCTACTCCATGCCATGTCGAGTTTAATGGGCATTTCTAGTGAGGTAGACGGTGTCGATAGTTACCAATAAGGAACACGACAAAATTAAGGTTGTTATCACATTTTTATCTAATTCTAGCTGACCCGATGACCTTCGCACCACCCAAAATTTGATTGCAAAGTAAATAATATGGTATTTACATGTCGAAAATGCCCTGAATGGCTTCCAACTGTGCTTGACGCTTCAAAACAACATCATATCGCCACACAAAAACAAAATCACATCGTCGTAACTATTAAAATATTTGTCCAAATGTGAGTGTGGCCGACAAAGTTTATCTACTTTAAATACCAAAAGCGATAAAAGTATTTATTTTGATAAGGATCAATTTGTTACGACCAAATGTGCATTAGAAATAAAGTATCAATTTTTATTGTATTTATGGCAGATTTTTTTCCTACTTACTTGACACTTCTGAGTATATTTTGGACAATTCACACAATATCTTTATACATTATAGCATATGCGTTATTCTGATGTATAAGCTACATTACTATAAAATTTAATTAAAATCCATTTAGTAGTTTTTGCGTAAAAGAGTAACAAACATCCATACATACTCACAAACTTTCGCGTTTATTTATTAGTAGAAATGATAGGATAGGATTTTAATTATCACAATCAAGATCTAACTATACTATCATCGCAAGGCACACTTAAAGAATTTTCGTTCATTACTGGTTACCACGACTTCTATGTTAAAATCTTACATCTCTTTTTCTATTCCTATATCATTTGATATTAATTTTCTAGTTACCGAAGATGTTTTTCGAAGCATAATTTCCGTTGAATTTCTCAATTTTCCGGTGCGTTTCTAGCTATTTCTCGTGCCTGAGAATAGATTATTGGATTTTACCTTTACATATAGACAAAGAGGCAGCCGATACCATTTTAAATTCACAAGTACAAGTGCAGTCTTCAACGTTAGCAAGATCGAAATCGATAAACAGGATCGATGCGGGCTTGCGCAGCACTATGACCAGGGTGTCGCAGGGCCTTTGCGGGTTTGTGGAACGTCACCCCCTCCGCGATTTCCTCTTTCCCCTCTGGTTATCAATCCAGACTTGGACTTACCTACTTAAATTTAAGTACTAAATACTTACGAACTTACATAATATAAAATATTAATCAATCAAAAGTATTTTACTATTTCATAAAGGCAAGATACAGGTCACGGCTGTATTAATGCAGAGATGCCTTAAAGAATAAATATGCTTAACATTTATTTATTTATAAAGCTGACAGAATAGATTTGCGATATGATCATCGTAACTTGCTTAGTCATCCATCACATCATTGTACGAGTGCGAATGATTTGCAAGTTCTATTCGTTGCCTCCATTGACATGTGTAATGTGTATATGATCATGACCTACTGTAAGCATATACTTTGGGTACATCATAATGCAGAATATGTGAAACAACTTATGACAAGTTTACTATTAGCCTCCATCGTCCATACGAGTTCTCTATACCTAAGTCTAAGGCTTCGTTCATCTATCTCACTGCAGCTGACTTTTAAATTTGACACATCGTATCGTGTCAAATTAATATTGAAACATGACAGTCGGTGCCACAGAATACTTAATAATAATAATAATAATAATACCTTGGACACTATTTACACACAATGATCTAGCCCCAAACTAGGATTCCCTGTATCTTGGGTACTAGACAACGATACATATACTTATATAGATAAATATTATACTTAGATAGATAAACAACCATGACTAGGGTACAAACATCCGTTCTCACTAAACAAATATTTTCCCCCACCGGGACTCGAACCCGGGACCCTTGGCTTCGTAGGCAGGGTCACTGCCGACTCGGCCATTCGGGTCGTAAATATTAGTGCTAATAGTAAAGTAATAATAGTACTATAATAATTATTATAATAATACCTTGGACACTATTTACACACATTGATCTAGCCCCAAACTAGGATAGTCCATCCATTTTTATTTTCAAGAAAATATTGAAACTGCATCTCCTTTCTATTGCGTATTAAGTTAAGTATGTAAGTATTATGTTTATATATATTATACCTTGATATATGTATATACTATAATTTATTATATGACTTTTGTCATACTTATATTATGTTGTATTAGTTAGCAGGTAGTTTTTTAATTTATTGTGCACCAGACTGCTCTAACTAGCAATTAGCTTTCCTGTCCTGCCTAGGTTTGCTGGAAGAAATCTCTTCTTAGAGATACGCTCGCCTTTGCGCATAAGTCTTCATTTGTTTGTACTCTGTATCTTGGGTACTAGACAACGATACACATACTTATATAGATAAATATTATACTTAGATAGATAAACAACCATGACTAGGGTACAAACCCCGTAATCATCAAACAAATACAGGGTTACTTTTGGACGCCTAGCCAAAAGTATTATAGCTATTATTTTAGGGACATCATTCGGAGCAACTTTCACTGAGAAACCGATTTGATCAGAGCAAGTTTATTTTTCACTTCTCCATACAAATCAGCTGATCCACTCAGGCCAACATGAACTGGCATGTGATAAAAAAGTTGCTCTGATAAAATCGGTTTCTTAGTGAAAGTTGCTCAGAATTATGTCCCTAAAATAATGGTTACTTTTGGCTAGGGGTACAAAAATGACCCTGTATGTGCCCCCACCGGGACTCGAACCCGGGACCCTTGGATTCAAAGGCAGGGTCACTGCCGACTCGGTCATTCGGGTCGTCAGTGACAGCGCTGACTGTCAGCCGTAATGAGAAAAAGCCTAACTTTTGTGAACCAAAGCCTTGGTCGGTGTAATTGTGAGTTTTAAGAAATAATTGCATTGTCTGCAGAAGCGATAATGTCAGCAACGATCGCAATGTCGATAAAATTGAGAGTACACATATACGTACATATATATACGTACAATACACATGCTACATGCATACCCAGAGATTCGGTGTTCTATGCAAGCGTTCACTATAACTGCGAAATAGGGTTGTACGCATTAATTTATGCGCTAAACAGGTATTGGATAAATCCATAATGTTGTTTTTTTGCGGTTAAGGTTGCGGAATGGTTACACAATACCGAAACAATAATTCCCTTCCCATTGCTTACGCCCTCAGCCGTGGTGAGATTTCGCCACGATACGCGTTCTGTCGTCAACTGCTGTTAAGTCGGTCAATAGTGTTCAAGACGTAGGCTGCCATTGTCCTAAATCCCCCATATTCACTAACTCCAAACCACAGCCAATTCGACGCAGTCTATGTCAAATAAACATATAGTAAACTGTGAAAATAAAATTTAAATTTTTCCACCGTTTTCAGTAGATTTACCTTACGGCTTATAATGTACAATTTTGTGGGCAGTCCGACTCTGGAACGCACTTCCTTGCACTATAAGAGACGGTCTCACTTTTTCTCTTTTAAGAAACGTATTAAAGAGCACTACCTCTCTCTTTAGTAAAAGTTATTGTATTAATATTATAATATGTAAAGTTTATGTAGTGTATATCGGTAATTATTTTGTATTTACTATCTGTTTTATAATTTATTCCTGGGCATTTTATTTATAGTGTTTATTGTGCACTGCCTACCCTTTTATGATACTATTTCCTAAAATGCTTTGGTTTACTGGAAGAGATCTCTTTTTAGAGATAAGCTCGCCATTATACATGCATTTCTTTTAATGTGACTTTGCAATATGTTTTGTGCAATAAAGCATTATGAATTTCAGTATCGTTAAACTTGAATTCGACGTAAAATTTGTCGATTTTTCTGCGATTTTAGTTACAGAATATATGGAATAGGGGACTGGAAGCTTGTTTTAAACCCTGACGAAAAGATGTAGCTTTTTGGCTCCATGTTATAAGTTAAAAGCGTCTCATCATCTCTTTGTGTATGTGTATGTGTCCTTCTGTGTGTCTGTCCGTGGCACCCTAGCGGTTAAACGGGTGGACGGATTTTAATGCGGTAATTTTTGTAATTGGTTGTAGACTTCACTGCGATGATGCTTAGATACGTTTTTATTAAAAACGGTACAGTCGTTCGAAGGTTATCAGCTTAACAAGGAAACAAGTGAACCAAATGTAAACAGGTTTATTTTGGTTTGTCGGGGGTGATTTAAATTGTTAATAATATATAGTTAAGTCTGTGCCTGGATTCGTCAAGTCTTTACGGCGCTGGTTATTGCATTCCAGCTTTATGCAAGATAATGTGACCGTGTTATATAAACTAAACCCAGATAGTTAGGATTTTTTGAAAATTGCATTGCTATTTTGAACACTATCTTAAGGTCAAATCCTATGAATTTTTTTTGGGCGTTTAACCGGCCAGTAGGGGGATCTGGGTTAAGTTGGAATTTCTTTGTGTTGTATGATTATGTAGGTACGTAATACGGATAATGGAAGTATACTATAGATACATACATTGAGTTTACAACTAAAATAATTACCTGCATGAAGTCTTAATACAGAGTGCAATTGGGATCAGATTACGCGAATGTATGCCAAATGAACAGGTTTAACACAAATCTGGCATTTTAAGAAACTTGTCATTAATCTATTAAATAACTACACTGGGGTCAAAATTAAAATGAAAAATTCTGTACATATTCTTCACTCATTCTTAGTACACGTATTTTTTTTCCTCTTCTCGACATTGGACCGATGGTGGAGAAGTAGGGCAAATAAACTCCCACAGATCGAATTTTAATAGGTTTTGCTTAACAAATACAAAAATTATATGTGAATTGTTATTAATAATAATAATCAGTAGCATAAGCAGTAATAAATATTATCTTCACAGCGAGTTCTGTCTTGAGTTAGATTTACTCCGTGCACTCTTGTCATTTATGTAGTCTTGGCATTGTAGTACCCCCTTTTAAATAAAGACCAGTGAAGTATCATCAGCAAACAACACTATGCGAGTCAATTTCTCCACCATAAAAGGCAAATCGTTAATATATACCAGGAATAAGAAAGGGCCTAATATTGATCCTTGTGGAACGCCAATTTTTAGAACCGATCCCTCAGATTCCGCCGTTGATTTCTGCCTTTTGAATACTATTGCTTAAGTATGATCTAAGCTTAGTAAACTCAACGCTTTATTTGTAACTCCATAATGATTTAATTTCATTAGAAGCGTAGGCATTAGGTCAAGGTAGTCCTTGTGTAGCATCACATATTTTGCTCATTTGTTGTTTATTACATCACTTTCCAAATGCTGTGGGACTGTGTAGGTGTCTTAAGTATGGAATTCCCCAAAAAATAGTTAGGACAATTTTGTCTTGATTATGAGTCATTGAATTATGACTTCCACTGCTTTCGAGTGTATTCTAAATCACAGCCATGTAAAACTGTAATAGCTATTGTAAAACTGTTTGTAAAAACTGTGATGTAAACCTCTATAAGTAAACAAATA
Source organism: Argyresthia goedartella (assembly GCA_949825045.1). NCBI lineage: Eukaryota > Metazoa > Arthropoda > Insecta > Lepidoptera > Argyresthiidae > Argyresthia > Argyresthia goedartella. The sequence continues at coordinate 19,766,797 of OX463828.1, forward strand.
GCAAAACTTTGAATCGTATTAAAAAGTAACTAGACAGTCTTGCTTGACACAAAATATTTTTAACCAAATTCTACCTAGAAATTTAATCACGATTTAAGTTAAAAATATTGGCACGCATAATGCCAGAAACATAACATGCCATAAATAACAGATATTCTGTTTGGCAACTTTCTGATTTGTTTCCCCCATGTCTCACACAAAATAGTGCAATATTTCAAGCCTTTTCTGGCATTTTGATTTTTCATTTTTTGGCATTTTGTGTGCACTCGAACCATAAAAAAAAATATAATAACTAAGTGAGATGTTTTTCACATAAAACTTGCAATTTCTTAGGATCTGAAAATATTATTGATATATAATAATAAATAGGTATGCATAATATCTTAAAATGTTATGTTAGAAATTAAGAAATACCACAGTGTTTTTTGAAAAATATATAAAAAAAACAATTTTCGCAATGTCCTGCCGCAGCGATTGACGTAACAGCCATGTTGCAAATTTCAACTACCACAAACCGAGTTAATTTTTCCGATACAAGGGCTCTAATGGCTCCAATTTCGCACAATTTCAACAAGCGTTCTACTTTAAAATTCGCATCGCGTGAATGTGATTCAAGCGGGCTTCACATTGTACGTGCTCCTCAAGCACGCCTTTTGCATTCAGATCCTTGACAATGTTCCACATGCATTATGTAAATGTTGCAGTCTTATGTCATTGACGTTACACATTACACTACCTTTCTTTGTAGTAAGGCGGGTTGACTTGCCATATGCGTCTGTTGTTAAATGTATAGTCATGCCGGGAACCAAAGCCTGACAAGTAAAATTTAAAAAAAAAACCTCCAAGAAGGCGCTACAGTTTCTGTTCTCTATTGGGTCTTGGATAAACTCCATCTTAATCTATCCCCACCCCAATTATACAACTTAAAAAATAACGATTTTGAATATAATCGTATAGGTATTGTGAGATATCAATACTTTTATGACAGGTAATTGAAACCGCCATTAGTTTTATTTGAAATTTATAGATAAAAGTTATTAAAGACTGCTCTGATTTTCTGCAACCTAACGAGGTATTCTGTTTTCCTGAGCCGAGGGCACGAATTTTGACAGATCGAAAAAGTATTTGAGTTCAGAAGGTCATTTCGTCATACATAAGAGGTAGCTCAATTCGCTTACTTTTGCGATGCGTAATAATTCGTGCTCCGGGCTCAGGTTGGGCAGTTGTAGTTAGCTAATATAATATAATTAAAGAACTCAGAGGTATCTTTTACTTTTAAACTTTTGAGTTGGTCATTGCTCAATTGTTTTACGACAAACACGCATTCGCGTCACAATAGCACATAAACTGAACAAAATGTGACCGACTGTGGATTTTCACCACTTTTATGACGAATCATTGCTCGGTGTCTTTCATGGATTCTGTTTACATAACTGTGTCTCCGGCATTGCATCCCCTCTTGTGCGCCTCGGAGGAGATTGAGGGAATCACGAGCTCAGAATTCTGTCATGTTAGTTCTCCTTTTTTGCACTGGCTCGACATATTTATTAGTATTGTTTGAGAGAGGTTCGTAAGCGAAGGTTCCGGGAACTGAAGCTGTATTTGTGTTACTCTGACTCAACATTAACATGATATCATTCATTGACTGATCGAAACATGTTATGGTAATTACACCCGTGCTCATAAATGATTCACGGTAACCGAAACCAATTCAAGCGTTCCACTATTTACGATTGAGTATAAACTGACTGTTGCATAGTGTCGAAGAATATCAAGTTGTTAATGCTTTTGGAAAGGATAACACTAAGATAAAGTGCCAAAGTATTCCATAAAAAAAAAACCACATAGAGTACAGAGATTCTACGAAATGATCCGTGCTTGAATCCTCTGTTAGCGGTAATCCCTAAATGTATCGTTAAGGTCTCTTAAACCTGCTGATTCTATTAGAATTGTGACTATTGAGTCAAGTGATGATGCCTGTATTTTATAGTCAATATCAGGTTGAAATATACCAATACAATCGTAGGCCCTAACCCCACAAGAAATAAGCAAGGTACGTTGGGATAAGAACAGATTAGAACTGTATTGCAAACTGAATCCGGGGTCAACTCAGCCCACGCTCCACAGAGATCGCGGGCTCGGTTGACCACTCTCGATTTTTTGATTATATATAGTTTTGTTTGTATTTATTTACTGGACGATACCGCAAGAGTTCAAACAACAATTCGCACATGTCAACCTCTTCAGAGCAAGATTAGCAAGTCCATTCGCACTAATGCGACTACCTATTAAGCCGCTGAGTTGTTTAAACTAGCAGCGAGTATGTACCTGGTATGTGTGTGCATTACGCAATGTGTTTTCAGAGTGTTTAGCGAGCGCTAAATGTCGTGCAAATTTAACTTTGGGATTACTCCACTCGAGTTGACTCGAGAGGTATTTCCAATGCATGGTGATGATGCAGTTCGTTCACTAGAAGTAGGTAGAGTGCCTCAACTTAACTGGCTGAGGGGGTATTCATAAGTATCGTGCACTTTGTGCCAAGTCTTTGAAATTTGGTACGGTCTTCGGTATGGTCTTACTTAAGGGTTTAGGAAACCACCGCAAACAACTTTTGCGCGACCTCTGGTGGACTGTTTGCTGTGTGGGTATGTTTAATAGATGGGCTACTATTAGACACACAATCTTGGGTACTACCACTTTTATGGGTTCTAGGATGCGAGGAATTAATTTCTAATATCTAATTTGTGTTTCAAAATTAAACTTTAAGGTCAACATATTTTTATATTACTTTAATTTTTCTTACTACGCGTCATATCAAAGAACGGTTATTCTTTGACATATCGTAATTGGTTAATGATCTTAATGACACAAAGCATCATGTCTGATATCTAATTTTCTGGCATTTTAGCTCTTATAACTCTTGTGTAGACTCAGTTTTGAGATTTGGCATAACCTTTTGCGGAAACGCAATAGGTAGAGAAAAGGTGCTTATATCCAAAAAAGGTGCGTTAGATCTTTTTGGGATTCGCCGCACTGATAGAACAAATAGATAGATTAATAGAACCAATTAATATATTTACGAACGTGGTATGTTTATATTTATTGCAACGAGCGTGACTTACAGTATCTATCAAAATAGGTGGAAATAGTTGAGGTTCTGCGTTTTTTCAGTGTCCCTTTGATTTAGTACTAACTCATGCGTGTTATCAGTTACTTTGCTAGATTAAAGCATAACTTCATAATTATCTACATTATAACTCGCGCATGATTGCGCATGTAAACAATATGCTAATTATCTCCCAAAATATGCGAAACCCCCTATTCAATACCTATTATCTTAGTACATTACCTGAACATTTCTCAGATGTAGAGGCATAACCTGAAAGTACCCAAGTCCTCATATGCTCATAAAACATCGACAACCTTTAATTACCATCCACAAAACCACTTACTTTGCATTAATCAATCATCAACCAAGCAAAATACGCAAAACCCGTGCCACAAACGGTTTAAGGCCCAAAGTTCACTGTCACCGAACACTTGTATTGACGCAAGTAAACACGATACAGTTCCAACAACAAGACTGGTACGCGGCCTCCTTGGTTGGCCGACAACGGCTGACTGGTGCAGGCAGGCAGGCTGGTGTCGTGGGTTATGATTGTGATGTCATAGTAGATCGACGTATTGGATCGGAGGCAAGGACGACTGCTTTGATGGCCAGTGTCTGTGCCTTGTATCATCATTGAAGCCTGCACTACGAGATGAGATTTGGGTACTGTGGCTGCTATCTCATTGGTAGATAAGGCGCTTGCATCGGTAAAGTTAGCAACTCCATTCGTGCTGGTTGAAATGTTGGACACAAATGTATTAAAATAAAGTTCATATCAGCTCACACTGCAATACGGCTGTGACGTCAGTCGCTGCGACGGTACAGTGTGAAAATTGCGCGTTTTTTGTTTATTTTCAAAAACGGATTATTCCTTTACTTCAAAAACATATACAGTTTTAAGATATTACCTATTTTTTTCTTAAGAACCGTATCAGTTTTCCTTCTTAGGTCCCAATAAATAGGCAGGCACATACATTGCTTCTGGACCCACACTAGGATACCCTGTGATATAGGAACCAGAAACAGCGACGTCACACACATATAAACATCCACGAATTGATCCATGACCGTGAAAACATAACACTGCTAATAGTCAGTGTTAATTACACTGGTATGTACTTATATACGTGTGTGCTTACACAATCACACAAACCAAATTAAACTCTTTCTAATTTAGATTTCATTTTCGCTTTCGGACGTACACGTAACAATACGTGTTGCCGAAATACAATGTATACTATACTAACGTGCTCCCTCGAAATCGTAATGAAATGCTTCGCTGCGGTTCCTGGGTTCTCGAACCCCTTTCGATATAAAGATATCCAATTGGGACGTAAATTACTGATACTTAAATAAAATATAATAAGATAATAAAATTAGTAATAACAATAATAGTACACTGATGCAGAGGCTGGAAAGTGAGCAATAGATGGTCGAGTGAGTTTGAGACGAGACGAATCTATCTATTGCACTTTTTCTACATCTACACAGTGCTTTTCACGACTACTGCGAGGAAATAACCGCATTTGGCAGGCAGCACACGTCAATCACGATTTTACCGACGCGCCGGCATGATGCACGCTTTTACCGACACGAAGCGGCATGAAACGCCATCTAACCATAACAAACAAGCCAACAATGATTTTTCTGGCCTGTTCAAACGGGCCAGAAATGTTTTTGTTATCCTGGTTAACTATTCATCATTTTGCGCCCCTTTATAGACCATCTTTCGCCACATTTCCGAGCAGCGTGAAAAATAAATTAACGACACATACAGGTTTTGTTTCCTATTGTAGGGCTAAAGACCCTCTATGCCCTCTAATGGTTTCATAATCGTGTTCGAGTGTGACTACTACATACAAGTGCCCTAAAATGGTGCTCATTGACTCTAACATTCCTGACACGAACCCGAGGATACCTCATCGGGCCCCTCGGTAAACTAAAGAATGCTGCCCATTCGATATCGAGATGGCACCACAAATATTTTAAGAACTTTATACACTACTGGCTGCAAACTTGTAGCTAATCTTAGTCGAAGAGAAACAGCATTAGATGCGGCTGTAGTAAAGTATTAACGATTGTAACTGCAATGGTCTTTATCATGTTGGCGATCTGATTGAATGGAGGGTAAACAATGCATCACACTGTTCCATCCATTACGTTCCTAAGCTGATAAAAGTTACAAAACGGTACAGCTGTTCCATTAATTCTCCTCTCCAATGGTGAAAATGAAACCGATGTATTGCAATTTTTATCAGAGTTTCAAACACCGGAAGGTCTTTTATAACCAAAAAAGTCGATGTGAGTGTGAGTAGTCGGTCGCAGGCGGCGACTGTAGTTGCGGCCGGCCCCCCACACAGCACTTAAACAGAATACGCGGACATTTCAATTGAACCTCGTCAATTGCCGCCCCGTTATGATAGCTGTGGTTTAACGAAAACAAAATTATACTGATTGAATTAATTCAGTTTTGAGAATCACTCTTGTAATGTATTTATATTTGTCATTTTAGTGAAAACTATTGACAGATTATGCCGTTATGTTTCATTTACGTTCTGAAATCGCATCTTGCGACGAGGGAGATGCGATACCTCAAGGGGCGGGGTATTGTTACAATCAACATACTTCTAGAAGACGCTAGGCGCTTATATGAATGTAAAAATAAAAATGTTACAGAATTTCAAACAGGATTATATTAGTAAAATTCTTAATCTTTAATAATGAATAAAAGTGTCAAAGTATAACCTGTTTTTGTTCTCTTGATATTCAATATCATAGAATTTGAAATATTACAATAGTGCTGCATCAAGCGATATAGGCCTCGAACTAAAGATGCTTTCGTAGCATCTCTGATTACGCCGGTGACAAATTTTGGTCTATCTGTATTAGTATAACATTACAGTATCTGTGGTATTGTCAAGCGCTATTTCTTTTAGAGGCGACACTTCCAAAATCTCGAAAAAATATATGTTATGTATGAATAACAAACAGGTGCCAGTGGCTTCGCTCGCGCAAACTCGTGACAAAATGCTCGCCATCCATGCAAACATTAACCTCCCCTCCTTCTCCCTCCCTCACCTATCTTCCGATTGGTCCCGTTTTCATCAGGTCAGGATCTGATGATGGGACCCTTCATCAGATCCTGACCTGGGGGCGAATTTTGATAAAACTACCTACCTGCAAAAATTCAGCTTCATAAGTCAAGTCGTTTTTGATTGTTATACAAACTGTAACTCCTCATTTCCCCCCATCACGGGATGAATTTCGCCAAATCCCTTCGTAGCGCTACTCTACGCTTTTCAAGCAATCCCTTCATAAAGTGTCATGTCTCTAGGACCGGCGGTTTAGGCTGTGCGTTGTTATATCAGTCAGTCAATAAGTCAGGACTTTGAATAATATATATATATGTACGAAGCCATCCTTTTCCTTCAATTATTATGTTTGAAAGGATTATATTTCAATGCGAATATGAAAAACAAAACCGGCTAGATGCGAGTCACACTCGCGCACCGAGCGTAAGGCACTACAATATAGAGCTATAGGGAACCGCATAACTATATAGTCAATTAGACAGCAACCAACCTCTTGAGCAGCCAGGGCTCTGACCTGGATTTTCTACAACTGATCATCTTCAAACACATTTTAAAAGCCGTTTAAAACTTTACTACGGCAGAAGTAAAACTTCAATTTCCGGGACCCATACCACCGAAAAGGGCCTGAAGCAAGGCGAGCCGCTATCCCCAAAGCTGTTCACTAGCACACTGGAAGAAGTCTTCAAAACCGTGGCAACATCGTGGCAAGACATGGGCGTTGTCGTCGGCGAGAGCAGGTCATACAATCTTCGCTTAGCCAACGATATTGTGCTGTTGGCTTCATCGGCTTCGGAACTGGAGACGTTGCTACAAGATCTGAGTACGGCAAGCCAAAAACTCAACTGATGACCAACGGCGCAAAGCGTAAGGTAGTTATTGATGGGCGGGAGATTCAATATGTTGACGAGTACATCTACTTGGGCCAGACAGTATCCTTCGAAAACAGGCAGGACAAGGATATCGAAAGACGTGTTTCCAACGCCTGGAAGAGCTTCTGGTCCATGAAAGAACTGATGAAGTTTAACCTTCAACTGTCGTTGCAAACTCGTCAATATGTGCATTCTAACCTACGGCGCACAAACTTGGTCGTTGACCGAATATCAAAAGTCAAAGTCAAAGTCAAAGTCGCAGTATTTTAGGTGGAAAACGAATAGACCGCGTTTAAAACACCATACGGCGTTCCATAACGGTGCCGCTGATGTGGGTGTGCAGAATTGGGTGAAGATCGCGACTGATTAGGTGCTTACAGACAGACACTGGGGTAGAGAAAGGCCCAGAAGGAGACCTGGACAAGTTCTAACCAGATTGGGTCAATATATCTTTGACTAGAGATGTGCGGGCTCGAAACGGGGAGGCCTTTGCCCAGCAGTGGGACACCGTATAGCTTAGTAAAAAAAAGGCACTACAAAGGGCATGCAACATTTTTGGCATACTAACTGACAAAGATTATGATTTCTGCGGCCAGAGATGAAACAGGTGTTGATCGATAGAGTAACTTTTTACAAACAAATATATGTAATTATGAGTTTCTAAAAAGATATCCTTTTCGAGAAATCTTAGTTCAATGTTCGACAAAAAAGACACCATGAAAGACTTTGTTATATAAAACTGTGTTACGAGATGGGGCGTAGTGTAGGTACCCTTGCGTCCACGATTAGTCAGTAACTTCATAGTTCATTTTACGTATGTAAAACGTAGTTGGCTGAGCTGCAGAATACAAGATTTTTCCATATCGATCTTAACATATTATGGTTCAATGTGAATGTCATTATCATCACCATCCATATTATATAATCAGGAACGACTCAACGACTTCTCCGCCATACGATGAAATTATCAGATAATTTCATCGTATGGCATCGTATCTGAAAGATCAGATTCTGATCTTTCAGATTTTTAATTATTATAGATATAATTTTGAACGACTTTATTTTTTACTTCTCATTCTCAAAGTGATAATCTCTGGAAATTGAATGCGCTTACTGTTGCTCCTGGTATTAGAGAGAGAAGTCCAACAAATCTCATCGGTTTTTGGCCACTTCGGGAGGAGCGAACTTGTCTTATTATGCCGTGACAATACCACGTGGCAATAATTTGACGCCCGTCGTCCACCCACATACCCTCACGTTATTTTTTGGAGCGAAAGCGATAAAATGATGTTTTTTTTAAACCACTGATTATTCCTTCTTTTTAACACACAACACATTTAAGATATTTTGAATACCTATGTTTTACGCGGTTCAATCAATATCAATCAATATTTTTTTAGATCTCAAGAATTAGCAAATTTTAGGTGAAAACATATATTTAGTAATTTTTTCGCATAGTTCCCATTGACATATAATATTTTCAAATAAACACATCGAAGGAAAAGGATGTCTTCATAACATATATTTTTCGGGATTAGGGAAGTGTTTCCTAGAGTAATAATGCTTTAACCCCCTAAGCTGGTGACGTCACGGTGCCACTGTTTATTAAAATTGCGGCAAATGAGGTTCAATTCAAAATTCAAGGGACCGCAGACCTTGACACCTGAGTAATTGATGTTAGTTTCAACTTAATACCTCCGCGCGATCCGGACAAAAAAGAGGCAACAAACAAACAAACAAACAAACAGACAGACCGACAATGAAGTGATCCTATAATATAAGGATTCCTTTTTTTCCTTTTTAAGGTACGGAACCCTATAAATTAAACTAAATAGATGTCTTTCACATAAAACTTGCTATTTCTTAGGATATAATAGTAGTTTATGTGACTGGTACATAATGGAGGGCATTAACACTCGGGAGTGGGTTTATGAAACGAGCCGAAGGCGAGTTTCATAATAATATCACTCGAGAGTTTATATAGAATATCACACTAGTTTATCTACACACATATCAAAAGCTCTCTTTGATGTGTTGAGGAACCGCACGTTCGACTGGCATTGTGGCATTGATAATTGCTCTACAGTTGGTTAGCTTGTTCGGTAGTACCAACTTCACAAACAAACTAGGGGCGGCACGCAGGTCGGGCAGGGCGTCGGCGTTCGAAATTTGAATGTCGTAATTCGACAAATTTTGGTATATTATGGTCATAATGTATCAATATTCAGATAACAAATGAGTTTTTAGCAAGAAGTTTATTATTATGCTGGTCGTAACGTGTGGTATTTGGACGCAGTAAAGAGAGTTTGTGATACGTGTGTAGATAAAAGGAATTATGATATAGTTGTGGCATCCAAAAATAGTCATTAAAAATATCTTTAAAACTGTATGTTTTAAATTAAGAAATAATCAGTGATTTTTTAAATATAAATAAATAACACAATGTTTTAGCAGTGTTCTGCCGCAGCGACCGACGTAACAGCCATGTTTCAGTATGAGCTGTCATGAACTTTATTTTAATATGGTTTTGTCTAAAAGTTTAACCACCACGAATCGAATTGCATATTTGTATTACCTTACACGCGCCTATGCTCCAAAATGTAGTATGTCCCCGGGCGCTTCAATGGTTCTGAAATAAACGTTCCTTACCCACTCGCTATAGATCAACCGGCGGCGGGTCATATTGTGTAATCGAGAAAGTAATTTATTGTGTAGTGATTCACTTACACTATGGGTACTCCGGCGCATGTGACATGCATAAGCCGGGGACAACTGTTGAACGACAAACTTAGCCAAAGTTGTCCCCGGTAAGACTTCAATTACACACCAACCAACATACATACACATACACACCAACTGATACAAATATGTGCACGTATTCATGCACGTAGTTATACTTATTTATGTAGAGACCCACAAATATAATATATAAGAGGACAATCTTACTAACGAACTAGGCCAATAGTAAGCTCAACAAAATATATAGGTACATAACACTCGTAAAGAGCTAGGTATCATCCGCCTCCGCCGAAAGACCAAAGGCTCCAATTCCAACAACGTGCATGTTTACTAATCATAGAACGTAATATCACATTAGCTAATACAGAACGTACGGCTACTACCTACTGTATCTACATACATTTATTTATTATTTATTTAATATACAAGTACGATATACAAACATTACAAAGTCAAATAGTTATACAATGTCAGTATCAATTTAGGTAAATCGTTTTCACAGATGGGATCAACAAATTCGTAGAAAATATCACATATTAAATTACATTAACCATTAAATTCAGTTCAAATTCAAACAGTATTAAACAGTATTAGGTATGTCATGGGTAATGAAATATAATGACAATTCAAAAAATAATAATACTAATAGTAATAATTCGAAGACAACACTTTCACACATTTATCTCGCATAACCTGTTACATTCTCGCACAATATGCCTCCATGCATCACCAAACAGATCAGTTAGTGGTGCTGCAGCCAGCAGAGCATTGATTAATGTATCCCGCGCCCTCACCAGCGGAGACTGCTGGCGCGCTACCGTGCGGTGCGTGACGCTCGCTAACAGCTGGTGCCTAAGTGCGCGGAGATATCTGTCGGGCACGTATAGCGCGCATACTGCACCGCCAAGCACGGCGCAGTCACTGTCGCCTTGCAACTATCGACACACAGTCAGAAGCTACTCGGTGTTACGTTTGACCTCTAGTGAGTTGTATCCGAGCATACCCAATATAAAAGCGGATGGATAAAGATAAGGGTATTATACAAATTTCCTCTTATATAGGTATCATAGGAAAGCTTTGTGTACCTTCTCGAGCAGAAATCTGTAGGAGCTTTCGTGCGGATTCCAAACCACCGAGCTAGTTTCAAGTTTGGTTCGCACTAGGGCCGTGTAGAGAAGCTGGACCACACCCAGGTTATGAAATCCCTTTACAAACCCCAATATTTTGAAGCATTCCTTGGCCAAAGTGCTCGTGTGCTCATAGAATATAAGTTTAGGGTCGAATGTAACACCGAGGGTCCCTAATCGAATACACTCAAGTCATAGACTCCGTACCAAATGTATATATCGCGCTTATAGGGTGAGAGGAGCGCGTAAAGGATATCACTTACCACTTTGCAGTATTGAATAGGAGTTTGTTGTTCACACTCCACCTATGAACAGCGTCTAGATCTTCCTGCAGCAAACAATAATCATCCTCTGAACTCACGGAAACTATCAGTTTCAGATCGTCTGCATACAGAAGGCAATTGGCGTGTTTGGGCTCTAATTCCAGGTCATTTATCATAATGATAAATAACAACGGACAAATAATAGACCCTTGGCTAACGCCCGACCGTGTATGGTACGGCTGGAACTCAAAACAGCCGTGTCGCACATATTGCTGACGGTTCTTCAGGTAGTCAGCAAAGAAAACCAACAGCCGTGGGGCAAATCCAATGGCACATAACTTGTTCATCAGGACGTCATTATCGACTCTGTCGAACGACTTACGGAAGTCCATATAGGCGACGTCCACCTGACATCCCTTGTCCATGTATTTCGACACAATCTCGACTAAAGTCAGCAAGTTGGTGTTAACTGACCGGCGACTCCTGAGTCCGTCTTGCGAGTCGCTCAGATAAGGCGCAATCTGCGAACTGATTTTGTCTTACATATGTGGCGTTGTGAGGCTGTGCTCCCCAAGCGAGAGGTCCCGGCTTCGAATCCCGGCTGGGGAGAAATAAAAAAGAAATTCGGGTCTTGGATGTTTTCATGTTTGTGACTTCGCTGTTTATGGTACCTAGGACACGGTATCCTAGTGTGGGGCCAGAAGCAATGTACGTGCCTGTATGTAAATTTTATTGTTGTCTATCTTTCAACCTTTACATAGACCAGTCGCTCCATTAGGTCTTGGGTCTAACAAACTTAAGACGCTGGGTACTGTCAAAATGCCTGTTTTTGGAGCGTTATTCCTCAGAGGACTTTCCGAATCCAGAAAAAATATATGTTATGAAGACACCCCTTTTCTTCAAACACAGTGTTTGAAAACATATGTCAATGCAAACTATCTATCTATATATATATATATATATAAATGAATCGCTGTTCGTTAGTCTCGCTAAAACTCGAGAACGGCTGGGCCGATTTAGCTGATTTTGGTTTTGAAATGTTTGTTGTAGACCAGGGAAGGTTTAAAAGTAGGGTAGGATAGGGTAGGGAATAGGGTAGGGGTAGGGTAGGGGTAGGGTAGGGGTAGGGTAGGGGTAGGGCAGGGGTAGGGTAGGGTAGGGGTAAGGGTAGGGGTAGGGTAGGGGTAGGGTAGGGGTAGGGGTAGGGTAGGGCAGGGGTAGGGTAGGGGTAGGGTAGGGTAGGGGAAGGGTAGGGTAGGTGTAGGGTAGGGGTTGGGTAGGGGTTGGTTAGGGGTAGGGGTAGGTTAGGGTAGGGATAGGTAAGGGTAAAGTAGGGGTAGAGCTACCCGCAGCGAAGCGAGAGCGGGTCAGCTAGTATGAAATAAAAATCTAGGCACAGTTGTTTTTCAACTAAAATGTGTTATTTCTTGGGATCTAATAGTAGTTTATGTGACTGCTACATAATAGAGGGCATTAATACTCGAGAGTCGAGTTTCATAATAATATCACTCCAGAGTTTTAATGCCTAATTATGTACAGTTACATACACTAGTTTATCTACACAAATATAAGCATAAGCTCTCTTTGATGTGTTCAGGAACCGCATGTTTGACCGGCATGGTGGCATTGATAATTGCTCTGCAGATGTTTAGCTTGTTTTGTAGTTTCAACTTCACAGACAAACTAGGGGCGGCACGCAGGCGGGCGTCGGCGTTCGAAATTTGAATGTCATGATTTGACAAATTTTTGTACATTATGGTCATAATGTACAAATTTTCAGATAAGAAATGAGTTTTTACCAAATAGTTTTACATTATGCTGGTCTTAACGTGCGGTTTTTAGACGCAGTAAAGAGGGTTATGTGAAACACGTTGAAAGAAAAGAATGCCTTCATAACATTTTTTCGGGATTTGGTAAGATGGTGTTTGTACGCCCAGCAAAAACTTGTGCCCTAGACGATTTATGGTGTAAGGAATAATTAGTCGAACATGCGCCCGTTAATGTCTCAGAATTTGTTGGTTTATAGTTTTGGAGTTATTAAGAGAGAAAAAAACAAAAAGGCTGACGACATATACTTCATTATTTGTCGGCAAACACCAAAAATTGTCACACTTGTGATTATGGAGAAATCCAACTTTTTGCTGGGTGAAGTTTCGGCGAGTTTTCTGACAGGTCAGTTATGAAAGCAGTTCGTCATATAGCGTCATTGATTTCTCTCCGGTTTAACTTCTTCTTCTACTTGTAGTGCTTATCCACTACTGGAGGTTGGCGATCAGCCATCCATACACCTCTGTTCTTCGCCAAGGGCATGAGCTGTTCTACGCTGGCCACTCCCGTCCATTCCCGGATACTGCGGATCCACGACTTCATCTTTCTGCTAGCGCGTTTTTTCCCCTCTATCTTGTCCATTACGTTGACCCGAAGAAGTCGGTACCGTTCGTGTATAAGCTGAGCTCATTTCTCAAGTAACTAATTTTCTTCTTTTTTATGGTCAACACGAGTTCTAGGGGGGGCATTAGGCGCGTCGCAGAACTTCCACGTCCATGGTTCTATGGACCAAGCATATCCTCAGCATCCTCCAGAAACACCAGATTTCAAATGCATCCAGTTTTATGTAGGTTGTCTCCTTTACAAGGTCCTGGGTTCTCAACCACACATCACTACTGGCCAGATGTAGCATTGAAGCAACCTACTTCGGAGTTTTATATTGAGGTATTTGCTACAAAGCACATTGATGATTTTATTAAAGGTCGCACGAGCAATTTCAATCCGGTAGCCTTATTATGCGGTACCAATCAACCAATCAGAACACGATTATTTTAAACGAGCTTTCTTTTGCTTGGTCGATTTGTCAATTTGAAAGGGATTCTCCTCCTCCTCCTCAATTCCGCAGACCACGCATCAGTACCTCTTGTTACACGGTCAAAGTCTTTTTGGTAATCAACAAAACTAGAAAAAAAAACAGACTTAAATCCAAACTGGATCTCTGAAATTTGTGCATCGCCCTTGCCTCTCCCGCTTATGTAAAATCGAGAGAAATAGTTTTAGTATCTCACTCATATGACTTATTGTGCCGGTCTACCACAGAATGTGATTACCATTATTGTGATCTGTGACCTTACTCTGTGACATTACAAATATGTACTGTGGTCGAATGGTAATGAAATTCAAAACCTATAACAGGAAAATGTCTTCTTTGTAAGACATCCGGCGTTAAGAGATTAAAGGAATAAGTCCTTAAATTATCCGACCTACAAGTGGAATCGTTATAAAAACAAATAACCCGACCACACTTTCTTTCAATACCACATACAAACTTATGAATGCACCTGGTTACATACATTGTGTATGAGAGTACCCGCAGGTAAACTTTGTAAATTGCATTTTGCGATCATACATCTTATTGATTTATCACTAAAATTATATAGCCTATTCACTCTCATGGTCTCCGCAAATCCCAGAACACCTCATTTGTTAAAATCCATCTAGCTGTTTGGGCTTTGGCGCGTCCTTCTAACGAAATAGTCAAACATACATACTCAAGAAAGACATTAGAAAATCAAACGAACTTACCTGTAAGTGAAGTTCGATGACTATTAAACGAGGTGATTCTCCCGAAGAGATTACACATAATTACTTGTAGTAACGTCCAGTTGCTGCCATTGTATGCTGCCATTGTACACAAGATTTAAAGCTAAAAAGTAAATAGCTGAAATAAATTTTAGCGGTAAAACAAGTTTTTTACATCCCTATGTAAACCTACCCGGCATCGCCCATCACTAATTTTCTTCATACACGTTGACCAATCGGCCAGAAATCTATTTCGTGCAAATAATATCTTCAGGGCTATACTTGCAAAATATTTTTAAATATTTAGAATAGGGTAGGGTGGGTTGTAATCTCTTCGGGAGAATCACCTCGTTTAATAGTCATCGAACTTCACTTACAGGTAAGTTCGTTTGATTTTCTATTAAACTCAGTGATTCTCCCTCGAGATTACACATAATTACTTGTAGATGTTTAGAGATGACATTATACGAAATAGATGTGTTTTAGGTCCTTTAGGTTTGTAAAATCAATAAAATCAATAATTGAAATAATTGAAAAAATCGAGCATTTATTGCACTTCACAAATATTCTAACAAGCTCAATTAACAATAGATAACAACATAGACTTACAAATTGTGTCTATCAAAACTAAAAATAAGCTCTGCAAGAGCATTATATATTAAATAAAATCAATGTTTCGGGGTCACTCCGCAGAGAGTGCGGGCAAAGGATTCAGATGACTCCGTAGCAACTTCTCTATTATAGAATCTGGCAAAGGTGGCAGAGTTGCCTGACCAACCTGCAGTCTTTCTTATAAGATCCAGGCTCACGCCAAGCCTCTTCGCGGCGGAGGTGGCTGCGTGACGGGTGCTGTGCGCACCGAATATGGAGGTGTCAATACCACTCTCGCTTAAAGTGACCTTCATCCATCGACTCAATGTCTGGGAAGAAACTTTTCTAAAAGGTTTCTTATAAGTAATAAAGAGAAAATCACAATCATTGGGTCTCTTATTTGCTGATTTCTGTAAGTAATGTTCTAAAGATCTAGCAGGGCAAATAGAGGGTTTATCACTGAAATATGGTAGTATAAGCATGGGTTGAGATCTATTTATAGCGGATGTTTTAATCTTATCCGGTATATGTATGACAATCTTGTCCGACATCTGTTTTATATTACTAATGCGAATAAGCGATAAAGTTTGGACGCGATGAGCCGTTACAAGAGCCAGTAAAGTGGCAAGTTTTTTTTTTTTTTTTTGACAATGTTTCAAAAGACAAAGATTCATTAGGAAATAACCCACCTACGTAATTTAATACATTTTCGGGATCCCAAGTTAGGTTATATCTTGGTAAAGGAGTACGCAATTTGAAAACTCCCTTCATGAAACGCTTGATTACGCAGTCATTCATTATGCTGGTCCCCAGCACAAGAGCTAGAGCAGATTTAGTACTATTTAAAGTGCCATATTTACAGCCCCTATTATATAATTTTGTCAAAAATTTTAACACATCTGAAACTGATGCTCTATAAGAATCAATTTCATTTTCCTGGCAAAACTGATGCCATTGCCTAAGGCACGGATTGTATTGTTTGATGGTGTTATCTGATAAAGATGCTAATATCACCTCTATTGATTCTACAGAAATGCCCTGATTCAGATACTTTTGCCTGATAGCAGTCCTGCTACCAAGGTAAGGCTCCTCTGGAGTTTGTGCTCGTGACTGAAAGGAGATGGTAATAAATGAATGTTAGGGGGGAATTCAATGTACTCAGATACAAGGTATTTTCTGAAAAGGGGGAACCACGGCTGTGTGGGCCACCATGGCACCACCACGATACCCGTAGCTTTATCATGAATTATTTTCTGTATAACTCGAAGAATAAGGCAGAATGGTGGAAAGGGATAAAATAAATATCCATGCCATGATATTGTAAAAGCATCTACTGTAAAGGCCTCTGGGTCTCTGTGCCACGAAATGAACTTTGGGCATTTATTATTTAGACGGCTAGCAAACAGGTCTATTTCAGGTTTGCTGAATTTTTCACATATGGTTTTGAATGCTACATTACTAAGTTGCCATTCTACGTCTGCGTGAATTCGCCGAGATTCAGCATCTGCAGAGTAGTTTTCTTTGGAGCTGATATAAGATGCAAAGATGAAGAGCTGCCTCTGCTCACACCATTGCCATATTTCCCTACTGATTTTAGTGAGGTGAGGGTATTGAATACCGCCCATCCTGTTTATATAAGCTATAGCGGTAGTGTTGTCTATCCTTAAAAGAATTTCACAGTTTTGATATTCTTTTGCATAGATTTTTAAACCGAAAAAAGCTGCTCTAAGTTCTAAGGAATTGATATGTTCTTCTAATTCTGTGTTTGACCATTGACCACTTGCAGAGTCACTTAAACATTTTATTCCCCAACCTGTCCGAGATGCATCGGAGAAAATCTCCAGTTTATAATTGCCAGTTCGAATAGGATTTTGACATGGGTCTATATTATGCAGCCACCAAGTGAGATCCTCTGACAATGATTTTGGAATGGTAAGATGCGAATCATAGTCATCATTATTTTGTTTTAAACAGAGGAACTTTGTTCTTTCAAAGTTTTTGGTATATAGCCATCCATATGGGACACCCGGGCAAGCTGAAACTAAAAGACCAATGAAGTGTGCGAAGTGGCGAACTTTGCATCTTTGTATGGATAAGTAATTTAAAACCTCTTTTTTAATTTTCTCTCTCTTCTCATCAGTTATGCTAATAGTAAAGTTTACAGAGTCAAAAATAAAACCCAAGAATTTTATTTTCTGAGAAGGGGTACAAACACTTTTTTTTTTTTTTTTTTGTCAATAGCCAGAGAAAAGTAAGCATCTTTGGGATCAATTGAGCACATAAAGCAGTCTTTAGAAATAAGCTTCATTGCAGTGCGGTAATCCTCTAACTTAAAATGAGGTGCAGGTATAAACTCATTTAATTTCTTTAAATTGAGTATGAACCTCTTTTTGCCATTCTCCTTTTCAATAAGAAAAATCTTTGATAAGAATTGATCCTGACAAGGATTACATTTTTTGATAGCACCTATTTCTAAAAGTCTAGACAATTCCATATTCATGGAGTGCTTGTAACAATTTGATTCAGGAATATTATAAGGGGCCTTCAGCTGATGTATTTCAGTAGAAATAGGCAAACGAAGGCCCGAAATCCAAGACAGTACTATGCCATCGTTCGTCATAGCCACCCAATTTTTATAAAAGTAGGGTAAAGTACCCGCCTGAGTTAGCGTCGCGACGTCCTGCTGGGTCGCGGAGCTTGATAGTATTGGCGCTGTTGCGGCTGCGGGGCCGGCGTCGGTGGCGGCGGCTGCTGCTGTCTGCGCCCACCAGCCGTCGAGTTCGGCCTCGGGTACGCGCGCCGAGGCGGTGGAGGCGGCGGTGGCGGGCCCCTCCAGTTTAAAGCCCTGGATGTAGTGGGCAGAGCGTTTTCAGTGACTGGTTTGGGTCTCGGAGCAGGTGCCTTCATTTCCGTACCAACCCTGTTAATAATTTTCATATTTTTTCTTTTTTCGGACAAGTTCGAACCGAAAAGCAGGTGGTCCCGAGGTAGATCCTTTATATTCATACTGTCCTCTTTGTTAAGGCATGTCCTTATGAAGTGCCTTCTGGACATGGTTTGTGCGTGGTGGACGTGGCAAGCCAGACGTCCAGCATCACTTAGTACTTTAAGTAGGTTTTCCCTACCAGCCTCTTTATGCTCTATTACAAGAGAAATTGCATCCAAATATCCTTGACAGGCCTGTATTGTTTGAGCGTTGCAACTACACCAAGGTACAGACATGCAGTGTGTACACAGAGGTGATGTGTATGTCATGCCATGTAGACTGAGATTGGCCAGTAGACAAGCAGCAAGTGTATTCACATTGCCTGACAATCTGAGATCCAGATTGAATTAACACCAGGGAATATCCATGCAGAATAAACTCATAGGTATGGTGGAAAACCTTGATACTGTGGTCAATCTCACGGATTGACCTAAAGTAACATCTGGTCGGTTTAACCATGCAGATTAAACTCAAGTACCACAAAAAACCGACCGGCCTATGTAAGAATGGCTGATTATGTTGACTTGCCTTCCATTTGGACTACTGGCTCATCGTAGACTGTATGCTGTGTCTTGATGATAATCATCATTTGACGTCTCGGACGACGCCTCCGAAGCGCTCCGACGACGCTCGCGCAGGAGACGCGCTCTTTTCTTCTCTAATCTTCTTATCTTCCGAGCGATTCGATCCTCGCTTCTTTTTCGTTTTCCCATTTCAAAAACAACTGGAACCTTGTTTTTAAACTATAAATTCACAATTAAAAGATTAAAGAAGAATTTTATGCGTACAAAATGGCCGCCACAAGAAACGTGTATGAAGAAAATTAGTGATGGGCGATGCCGGGTAGGTTTACATAGGGATGTAAAAAACTTGTTTTACCGCTAAAATTTATTTCAGCTATTTACTTTTTAGCTTTAAATCTTGTGTACAATGGCAGCATACAATGGCAGCAACTGGACGTTACTACAAGTAATTATGTGTAATCTCGAGGGAGAATCACTGAGTTTAATAATAGGTATCCATCCTTCTGGTGCAGCCGAGTAAAAAAATTGGATCACTGTAAATGGGCCATCTTGTATACCGACTTACCTACATAACATACCTACCTACAATGGTAAATAAATGAACATAGGTAGTACTAGGTCTGTGTTCCCCTGACCCAGAGAAGTGCATCAGGTTAGGGACGGTAAGGTTTCGTGAGGTTTGATTGTTGAATAACTCTCCAGCGCACATTGTCTCTCGCGTCGATGCGATGTTCCACAGGCGTTCGAAGCACTGTCGTATCCTAAATTGTTGTTGCCTGTTGTCATCGTTTTTTTTTATGTGCAAGCTTTCTTTCAGAATAAATGGAAATAGATTTAATTTAAGGCGTAGTACCATTGTCAGATTAATCACTATTAACTTATAGAAACTGGAGGATGTGTCGCGTGGTCTAGGTCTAGGTCTCTCGTATAATACGGTGGGAAAATACTTGATTAAAACTAACATTATCAACTTATTGTTATACATTTATTGCATGAATAGAACATATCTACCTCACGCTCACATATCGTCAAACTTTCTTGCCTCACAATAATTATTATTTGTAGGGATAACAACTTCATGCGCGACAGTACACACCGCTACCCCCTCCAGGTGGCATTCAGGGGACTAGAATGTTGGCGATAGCTGTATATTATTACCAAACCTTCATACCATGAAGGTACAAAATCTGATCAGGTACAAATCCAATATGTATCTTATGTAGCCAATGCATTCTGCAGTGCATTCGAGAGTAATAAAAAATTGGTATGTAGATTCAATTGATGTCACAATATTTATTAAAGTTATTTTTTACGGACAAGCGTATTTTTTGGATTTCATTGGACGTTGATAATAGGTGAACTGCACGGATTTTCGTAAATGAAATCGACAAATTGCCACGAAAAATCATTCCAATTAATGAAAATTATTCATACGACCAAGATGTCGAAAACCGGGAAACGTTCGCCCAGCAAAATCATGGATAATTTTCATAACAAGTTGCTGTTTGCCTACAAATTCGACAAATTATGACGTACCATCAGCTGTTAGGACTTTTTTCGTTAATAACTTAAAAACTATAAACCTACAAATTCTGAAATTTCACCACCAGAAATCGTCTAGGGCACAAGTTTTTGCTGGGCGTGCGCACGCTTAAAGATTAGCTTTTGACGATACCCAGCAGCATCTTAATGTTTCATCAAACAACGTGAGCGAAGAGACTCCAAAACCAAGTCCATCTCAGAAAGCAAAACATTTTAATTATACCTAAAAGGTATTATGTATAGATCTGGATTGAATAAATGAATGCTAGTACGTGCTCATTATAATTACCAATTGTTTTCTGAGTTTGGATCGTTTTGACCCTGACCTGATTGTTGAACTCGCGCTTCTAGCAGATAATTTATTTTGATTAGTATTTGGTTGATTCAGTATTTTGAAATTATTTGGTTTGTTTAACGATTCATTTAACCATTTTCTGTAACTCCAAACCGTTTGATTTCAGCATCCTGCACAGCAAGCACGAATAATTACGCATCGTAAACGTTAGCGAGTTGAACTGTCAGTGACTCTAATAACCAATGATTTAAAGATCATTTCATCTGGACTCGCTCACTTTTCCACTCTGGTAATTAATAATTCTCCGTGGTCTAATGGATTTCACGCTTGCTTCTCACACAGGAGATGCAGGCTCGAATCCTGACCAAGTGCCAATGAGATAATTAATTAATCTTAATTACATTATCGGATGTTCAGTGTTTCGGATGACAATTAGATAGATAGATAGATAATTCATTTATTCTTTGTTCGGTACAAACACAAAAACATTATTGGTTATTAACAAATTACAAACCACACAAAATTAATTATGACAAAAAACATCAAAGAAATTAAATAAAACAATGAAAATTATTATAACTAATGCAGCAAAAATATAGAAAGTAAGGATCACTATGTGGAACTGTGACTGTAACGCGACAATGAAATGGCCCTGACTCAGCAATGTCACAGACGAATCTGTGACGATGATATACTGCCAGAGCCAAGCTTTAAGCATTAAGCTATACCATCGCTGTTTAGTAGTAGTAGTAGTATTAGTAGGAGTAGTAGTAGTAGTCGTAAAACCCCTCCATCCACCGGCACTGAGCCAGCGTGGTAAAATAAAAATAAAGACACTTCTTGCACACAAACAAATCAAAGCGTGGTGGAGTAAGGCTTAATCTTACTCGTATCCGGGCCTGTGCCCCTCGCTCGCTCGGTGAGGACATTAATAGGCTACTTTTAACATTTTCTTTTATTAATTTATTCATGTCATGCTATAAACTCAGATGTGGTTAACTTTATAGGTAGTTGAACTTTATATGAACAGGATATGTAACGGGTGCTGGATTGATATTACGAATATTATAACTTGCTTGACGTGAGCATAACTGCGGGAATGAATGACGCTATGTTTTTAAAGGCAACTTAACGCAGGCAAGGCAGTGCAACCATGGTCGCCTGCGTTAATTTAATTATTAACTTTCTTATTTAGCTAGTCTAGTCATCTCCATTTGACGGTGTAAACTAAAGTACTCAAGTGAATCATCTCTTTAACTGGCTGTTACGTCATCGCGTGTGCTTACGCCTATCTTTTAGCAATCTTCAAGCGCATCTCTGTCCGCCTGTTAATGGCATCCATTTGTTCTCGTGTAAACCGGTACCTTCACCACCGGTACTATAGTAACATGGGTATGTAACAAGCTCCTATATATAGACTGCCACAAAAACTTACAATTATGCTCAGAAACTTACACAAAATTAACTAGCAAAGAGTCAAAAAAATCAAAAGGAATCTTTCATTGGGGACATCTATGGTATCTTACCTATGTATTTATTTATTGGTGAAATTAATTTCACAGTTATGCCCAAATTAATGATCGGCTTGTTCAAGAGAATATCAAAACACGCATGTTTTTTTGTACACTTTACATTTTCAAGTCTAATTAGTTGGCTGTTGATTCTAAATCACTCTTTCTTTCATCGATAGCGTGGCATGGTTGAGCGACTGGGAAAGTTAATTACAACGATTATATTCATTTACGATTTTTACTATACAAAGTGTCTACAGTAAGTACTGCTTGCTACCTTTCGTAAGTTATCATACTTACTAATACAGTACTATACTTAATTTTAACTTTGATTTGTAATCTCAAGCTTTTATTAAAGCTCGTAAGCGTGTCATGATATAATATGGTAAAATCGGGCGTGTTTTTTTTTTGCTACAGTAATGTTCAACTTTTGTCGTGGTGAAATGACATTAACTGGGCGACTGAGCATGATTGTGACACCACTTATTATTACGTTTGCCGGAGGATATCTACCCTATCGGCGAAATATATTTTTATTTTAGCTACCTCTTGCAAAAGGCGTTAAGTTTCTCTCATTTCATGGTTTACTAACATCATCGCTATAGCTGGTAAGCAGTGGATGCGGGAGGCTCAGGGCCGGAGTCGATTGCGTGATAAAGAAGAGGCCTATGTCCTGATGTAGCTAAAAGTGAATTGATCGATTGATGTCACAAAACTTATTTAAAGAGTACCTCAAACAAACCTTTCGTTTCGCTTGTTACAGCTAAATGACGTAGTAAACGCGATGTCGAACCGCGGTGAGCTGCCTCTAGAGCTAGCCCTTCGAGGCCGAAGCTCTTCCATCGCCACCACATTACTGCAGCACAGCGCAGACGCGGACGCGAGAGGACCAAGAGGTCGAACTCTGCTGCATAGGGCGGTAGACGCCAGAGATGCCTTTTCTGCAAGGTTTCTTATCGACAATGGGGCGGACCCGAATTTGACTACCAAGTGAGTACTCTAGATCTAATGGAGGCATATGATAGAAGCAAATCCTCTGCACACCGGTGTAAGAGTTATTTCATACGAGCAGCGTGCTCGTCGGCAGCAGTCGATAGTAGGCTTAAAATGCAGCAGTCGACATGTGTAAGAGTTCTAATAGAGCAAGAAGAGGTAGAAGATGACTTGACTCTCGAGCACCACACTGCTGCAACAGAGCGCGGGCGCGGACGCCAGAGGACCAAGAGGCCGGCCGCTGCTTCATAGAACGCTTGACGCTAGAGACGCCTTCTTCGCCCGGTCTCTTGATAACATAACGGCAAGTACGATTCTGAGAGTGAGTTGCATTCTGTTTGAATCCAATCTGCCTCTAGATATAATAGAGAGAAAAAGATGGAGGCCAGTGTAATAGGACAAGATGAAGAAGACATCGCCACCACATTGCTGCATAGCGCAGATGGACCAGGCAGAAATCCCCAAGCAAGTTCTGCAAGCACACAAGAAAGTTCTGCATGTAGTCTTAAGGCCGGCCCATGATCCTGCGCGACAGCGATAGCAGTGGTGTGTTCAATCACTGCATCTTTACGTTCGAGATAATTCCTCCAGGTCGAATTATATATATATTTTTTACCCGACGGCAGACCACCCTATTATGATATTGATTTTTTTGTGGGTTAGAGAAGGGCGGGTATAGTCGTGGTCGCTTCCAGATTCATCTCATCATACAATGTCATACATATATGTTGGTTATCTTTAGAGAGGAAGGCGACACGGCGCTGCACCTGATCGCGTCGCTGACCAGCAGCTCCTGCGACGAGGAGACCTCTGAGCAGATGGCCGAAGTAGCGGACACCATGCTGCAGAAGGGGGCTGACGTCAACCGGCAGAATAGGAAAGGATTGTGAGTATTCAATCCTATGAATATTAAAGAACGCGAAGCTGTGACATTGATGGGTGTATTTATGGATGGATGGATGATTAAGGATGGTTCATACCATTTCATGCCAAAATTGGTTCTGCCATTTCATCTGAAATATTAGTAAAGTTTACCTGACATCTAATTTGCTACTTGAAAAATAAAACCCGGCCAAGTGCGTGTCGGACTTCGCACATTCAGGTTTCCGTAACAATTGTAGAATATGCATACGCTCACGACTTTTTACCGGAAGAGATATATAGAACATAAGCCCAAAAATCGTGTGCTAGTCTTCGTGTGAATAAACCTAATCCTCGGAGCGAAATATACAGGAATTATAACAATAAATGAAACCCTCAAAGCTTACAAGACTGGCAAGGTCAACTATAATCAATTTTTCAAAAGCGACTAAAATTCTTAGTTGTCAGAATTACATGATGAGGCTACTGATCACAATCTACGTACCTAGATGATATAATTAAAAGTGACAACCCTAGCAGTTTTTTCCATTATGGTTGTTTCCAGCAGTTTTTTCCATTATACCCCGGGTAAATAGCAACCACCCTCTTTTTAGGTTTTTTTTTTTAAACAATTGTTTTGACGATTTGGAAATATTGCGTCGGCTAATAAACAAGATATACTTTTTTCATATGATACATTCGGAAATCATAACAACAACATACAAGTTCAGTCAAAATCCTAAACATTGTCTATTCACCCCGTTTTACGGTAGGTGCAAAAGGTTATAAAAAAGCGGACTTTGGTGGACATTCCATTGTTTTCCAATAATTTTTAAAACAATAGTTATTTGTGTCACAAGGGAGCAAAATGATGTATTTACGGCGAGGGCGGTACATTGAATCCTGAGCGTAACGAAGGATTCAAGCGTTAACGCCCATGCCGAAAATAATTTTGCTCCTGAGTGACACATACAACTTTTCACACCGACTGAGGAAAATTTAAATTAAACGCTCTAAAAAAAAAATACTTTGAATTATACTTTCACCGCTTTTACAGTAATCGAACAACGTAAACAAAACTTTTATTTTTATAATGGCGGATTGTGAAGGATTAGGGAAAGGTCACCAAAGATAAAATATTCCTGTGTATTTTACCAATGTGTAAAAATAATCGAATCGAATATTACAATGGTTTCGGATATCAATATTCATTATATCACAATAACAGTCATCGATAGTTTTGATTTCAGTAAAACATATAATTTATTGTGATATTTTTTTAAATACTACGAAATATTCATAAATTTTCACATAACGTTGTTAAAGTTGAAACTTGAAACATGTTCGTTTTTAATCGACTACGATGAAAATACAATCGATTATTTTATTAAGATCTATTTTCAATTGGCACATTGCGTAAATGCTACACCCTAATGAATAAAGTAAAAAAAGTAGCTTGAACAGAAAAGTAGCATTTTGCTCCCTCTCGTCGTGGAGCAAAACTTACTTTTCCGAATGAAAGGTGTGAAATAGTTATTTGTGTCACAAGGGAGCAAAATGATGTATTTACGGCGAGGGCGGTACATTGAATCCAGAGCGAAGGTAAAATCCTGAGCGTAACGAAGGATTCAAGCGTTAACGCCCATGACGAAAATAATTTTGCTCCTGAGTAACACATACAACTTTTCACACCGACTATGAGGAAAATTTAAATTGCTCTAAAAAAAAACTATACTTTGAATTATACTTTTACAACTTTTACAGTAATCGAACAACGTAAACATTTTTCTTATATAATGACGGATTGTGAAGGATTAGGGAAAGGTCACCACAGATAAAATATTCCTGTGTACTTTTACTATTGTGTAAAAATAATCGAATCGAATATTACTATGGTATCGGATATCAATATTCATTATATCACAATATCTTTTGATTTCAGTAAAACACATAATTTAATGTGTTTTTTTTAAATATTACGAAATATTCATAAATTTTCATATAACGTTGTTAAAGTTGAAACTTGAAACGTGTTCGTTTTTAGTCGATTACGATTTAATTACAATCGATTATTTCATTAAGAACTGTGTTCTATTGGCACATTGCATAAATGCTACATGCCAATGAATAAATTAAAAAAATAGCTTAAACAGAAAAGTAGCATTTTGCTCCCTCTCATCGTGGAGCAAAACTTACTTTTCCGAATGAAAGGTGTGAAAAAATATTTATCTAATCAAGGTCCTCTCAACAACGATGCTCCACTCGAGAGGGTAGGTCAAATTTATTTTTTGCGCCCCCCTTTTACCGAATAGGAGCCCGCCCCCCTTTAAAATATTTTCTGACAATTTGTATGGCTTTGGGTCAACAAGATGTACATGTCACCGTAAGATAGTCAAAACTGTTAGTTGATAAACTAACGCGTTAGTTGATCAACTATCGACAGATAGTAAACCAGACCGACAGGGTTTAGTATTAACGTTTCTTTTGTTCTTACATGTCAACCTAACACGAAGAATATTCGGGGGCTACGCTGGGCTCGCCTTCTCTAGTTCACCTAAGCTACCGCAGTGTTTGCCCTGGTATTTCGTTTGCAATTCAAATTTAAAACAGTATACTATTTAACGGTTTAACCGTTAATTTATCAACTAACGCGTCATATAGTAACCAGTACGCTACGGTTTACTATCCGTAGATAGTTGACCAACTAACGAGAAAAAAAACGATATTTTATCATTATCAACTAAAAGTTTTGACAATCTTACGGTGACACATATAGGTACACAAATGGAGTAAACCCGATAAACGCTCGTCTGACCTACGAGGGTCAGCGGACCAAACATTCAAAACTGTTTATTTAGGGTTTGAAGTCAATATTCTAGGTATACTTGATTATTAAATTCCACAGCACACCCCTCCACCAAGCCGTCATAGCCCGGAACCAGCGGATATTCGACCTCTTCCTCCAGCAACCAACCCTCGACACCAACCTACGTACACTGAACGACGAGCACCCGCCCCTGTACTACGCACTCGTCGACGACCGACGGGCTTCCATCTCCTCCAGCGAGACGTTAGTCATGAACGGATCCAATCCCTTCGACACACCGGTCACAAATAAGAACGCGTTTACCGAGGACCCAGTGGAGGGCAAACCAGAGAGTATTGTCGAGAGAGGGTTTGCGGCGAAGTTGTTGGAGAAGGGGTGCCTGCCGAATCCGATCTACTCGGCGTCGGGTGACAGTCTGCTACATATTTTGGCGCAGGGGTGGTTTGAGGTTAGTTTTTAATCAATAATACTTCGAAGACTATAAATGAATTGACTTGGTGTTTCTATAGATAAGCTTTTTAAACAACAGTAAGGTAATGAATAGTCTCGCAAGATTTCTTAACTTATCAATATTATTTATGTTACTTTTTGGCAAAAAATATAATGATCACCAAAATATTTTTTTCCTACCCAAAATGGATAAATGAACACCAAAAGTTGCAAAAAATATCAGGGCAAAATACTGCGGTAGCTTAGGTGAAGGGTAAAGGGGGTGAGCGAAGCGAAGCCCCCTTTATCCTTCGTTCGCTTTGTTTAGTGATTGGGCGACAGTTGGAATTCATAGGAGCAGACGAAGATTATATGAACTCTATGAAGAGAAATCATATAACAAAAATACGGCCTTTCTAGATTATGTTCGTAGTTATTCAAAAATGTTTAAACGCGTTTGTGCCGTAGCTAAATCTAATTTCATTAAAAACAAAATTGAATCTAGTAGCAATGTAATGAAAACGACTTGGCAAATTATAAACAGAGAGACTGGAAAGGCCAAAGCTACACATAATAACTTCAAGCTTAAGATAGATAATCAATTGCTAAGTACAGACCTAGAAGTAGCAAAAGCTTTCGAAAATTTCTTTACGGACATTCCAGTTTCAACAACCAAGTCTTTAAATTCATCTCCCGCTGCTGCTGAATCTATACTTAAACAAAACTTTGAGGAATGTAAAACAGATTTTAAATTTAGGCACGTAAATAATGAAGACATTGTAAAAGCGTTTAAATCCCTGGAAATGAAAAAGACAGCTGACGCCCATGGTCTATCAGTAAAAATTATTAGTTCCATTGTAGATTGTATTGCACCTCACCTTTGTTGTATATTTAATCAATGTATAGATAGTGGTGTGTTTCCTGACTTGATGAAACTAAGTAAAGTTATACCTTTATTCAAAGCTGGTAGTACATCAGACCCCACCAATTTTAGACCCATATCGATACTACCAACGCTTAGCAAAATATTTGAAAAACTCATACTTAATCAATTGCAAAGTCATTTTTATCTCAATAATTTAATTCATATTGCTCAGTTTGGTTTCACAAAGGGTCGTTCAACAGCCGATGCTGGTGTTGAACTAATCGACAATATTTTTGATGCCTGGGAAGACGCAATGGATGCAATAGGTGTCTTCTGCGATCTATCCAAGGCTTTTGATTGCGTCCATCATGACACTCTTGTCAGGAAGTTACGCCATTATGGTGTAAAAGACCAGGCACTTGGCCTTCTGGAGTCATATCTAACAGATAGGGTTCAGATGGTCGATGTTAATGGGAAAAGATCACCTGGGTCTTCAATAAGTATGGGCGTACCGCAAGATTCAATTCTTGGTCCTTTCTTGTTTTTAGTATATATTAATGATTTACCTTACCTTGTTAAAGAAAAACATGGGTTAGTATTGTTTGCCGATGATACTTCTTTGATATTTAAAGTTAAAAGACAGCAATCAAATTATGACGAGGTAAACAATGCTATCTCTAGTATAGTGAACTGGTTTACTGTTAACAATTTATTACTTAATGAAAAGAAAACTAAATGTATTAAATTCGTGTTACCCAATGTGAACCCGGTAACTACAGACATATTTATAAAAGGACAGAGATTGGACCTTGTGCAGTCGACTGTCTTTTTGGGCATTACTTTAGACGCCAAACTACAATGGGATCCTCATATAAATAAATTGTCGAACAGACTGAGTTCGGCAGCGTTCGCAGTTAAAAAAATTAGAGCTCTTACCGACGTAGACACCGCTAGACTAGTCTACTTTAGTCACTTTCATAGTCTAATGACCTATGGTATTTTATTGTGGGGTCACGCTGCGAATGCTAATAGTATATTTATTCTGCAGAAATATTATAAATTATAAATTATAAATTATAGATTAGGGCCTAGAGTGTCACTGAGGGAAAAGTTTAAAGAAATCAATATTCTGACATTTGTGTCTCAATATATCTATGACAATCTTGTGTATGTAAAAAGAAATATAACTAATTTTCAGAAGTATATACACAATTTTAATACTAGAAATAAAGACAACTACTTAAAATTAGTAATTCTTTTAAAGGCAATTGTATACGCTATTACAATAAGGTCCCTACTGATATTAAAAACTTACCTTTAGACAAGTTTAAAATAATAATAAAACAGAAATTGTATAAAAAAGGTTACTACAGGATATCTGATTACTTAGAGGACAGATGTCCATGGGAATAGATTGTTTGAGTAACAGGCTGTTTCGATATATAATTAACATTCATTTTGTAATTTGACAATATTTTATTTAAAAAAGGAAACGCAAAAGATGCGACGACTGTGGAGTTTCTTCGGTGAGCTCTTCTCCACAGATTCCGCCATTGGGTTAGTGAACTCACCCAAAAAAATGTAATGACGGATCTAAGTGATGTAAC
Source organism: Argyresthia goedartella (assembly GCA_949825045.1). Lineage (NCBI taxonomy): Eukaryota > Metazoa > Arthropoda > Insecta > Lepidoptera > Argyresthiidae > Argyresthia > Argyresthia goedartella. Next base: position 19,796,597 of record OX463828.1, read on the forward strand.
AACATCCTATGGAAATAAATGATTTTTGATTTTGATTTTTGATTTCGTGTTAGGTTGAACATGTAAGAACAACAAAAAATACTTAAAACATAAACTTAAGTACACAAAACATAAAAAGAAGTTTGGTGATCATTTATCCAAACACAATTTGGTGGACATTTATCCATTCTCGCAGTCATTTAGAATTTATTGGTAATCGTTTAAACATAAGCCTTACTTTTTAACCCAATCTCACTAGGGACCCAGAACCTTAAAAACACTACTTCACCTGGTACCTACTATCAATTCTTATCATCCAGTATAAACCTCAGCAATTTCCACACAGGATTCAGCGGTGTTCCTCTCAGCGCACCTCAACAGTGAACTGAACCATACAAATGAAGCCGGTCTGACGGCCCTCCACGGGGCTTGCTCCAACGGGCTGGCCCGACTGACGGCTTCACTGCTGGAGCATGGAGCCAGGCCTAACTTGCAGAGTAGCTATGGGGAGCAGGAAGACACGGTCTATAGGTAAGGCTATGCAGTAACTTTAAATTAAAATTTTAAAACACCCCCGACAAAGTTCAAATTTCTTTATTACTGTAGATATTAACATATATTGCATAATTTTTTGCCAAGAAGGGCGAAGAAACTCCCACATATTGTTTTTTATTTTAGATCTCTTTTAAAAATTGGTTGTGTTTAACTAATACAAATATTACAATATTAATTATTATAATTAATAAGTAGTAATAAATAATTACAAAATTATTAATAGCAAGTTCTGTGTTGAGTTAGATTAACCCCACACAGTCCCGTAATATAAGTAATCTTAAACATTAAAATATCCCTTTTTTGACAAAGTCGCTTCAACATGGTTTTTCAATTCATTTCATTTATTAATTTGCAAACATGTACAAAACAATAGTGGTCTTAAAATACAGCAGTAGGTGAGTACATGTACCCTGTTAGGGCATCGCAAACAGCAGTGCAGGTTTCACATTGTTAAAAACGTTAATTGTAATAAAGTAGTGCATGCAATTTAAATGTCGACTTTGAGATTAATTTATAATAACATTTACAATATAGGTATGGGTACATTCAATACAATTTTCACATAGTCATACAAAATTACGATAGATCAAAATTAAATGGTTTGGGAAAAGTATAATTGTAAAATGTCAAGAAAATATTATGTTACATTATTTATCAAATTTATCATTAAGGAATTCATTGACGGAATAATAACATTTGGATACAAGAAACGTTTTTAATTGGTTGTAAAAAGGTTTGAAACTAGATTCAGCTTTGATAGAATTGGGTATTTTGTTATAAATTTTGGCAGCTTTGTAATTAGGTCCGTTTTTAACTATTTGCATATTTGATTTTGGCAGTTCTATTAGGTGATTTCGCCTTGCGCTAGTACAGAGATCATATTGGCACAGATTTTTCCTAACAAAGACTGATGCCTCAAGTATGAATATAGCCGGCAACGGTAGAATTTTTCCTTTTAGGAAGTATGGTCTGCAACTATCTCTTGGTTTTATATTGAAGAGAATACGTATGCATTTTTTCTGTAGCACGAAGACGTCATGCGCACTGGTACTATCGCCCCACAGCAGAATGCCATATCGCAACCACGCATAGGCGTAGGCATAATACGCGGACAGGGCCGCTTCTAGATGCGTTACAGTTTTGAGAGTAGCTAGTGCGTAAGTAAGTTGTGAAAGTTTAGTTTTCACTTGCTGAATGTGATTTTCCCACGTTAAATGCGTATCAATAGTAATCCCTAACAGTTTGTATTCATTAGTTTCGTCAATACCTAGATCCTCTGTAACCGGTTTTAAATTCAATCGTGCCTTTTGTCGGGGTCTAAATTGCATCAATTTTGTTTTTTTAAGGTTTATTTCCAGGTTGTGGTCCTTTAGCCATTGTTCTACTATTCTAAATGTTTTTATTATATTTTTTCGGCTTTCGCTATCGTCATGACATTTAAATAACAAAGAAACGTCATCCGCGAATAATACGCACGGGGAATTAATTATAGATGGGAGGTCATTTATGTAAATGATAAAGAGGATACATCCTACTACGCTTCCCTGCGGGATAGACCAATTCGTACATTTTAAAGATGATTTAACCAGTTCGATCTCCATAGTCTCTTTATTGTGATATTCAATTTCTACATATTGTTGTCTATTATTCAAGTAAGATTTGAACCATCCTAGTGGTTTCCCCCGAATACCTATGTCATATAACTTAGATAACAGTATAGAATGGGAAATTTTGTCATATGCTTTTGTCATATCTAACAGTATACTAACAGCGTAAGATTTATCTCCGATGTATTTTAACGCCTCTTGTGTGTATTTTATTACGGCTTGTGTAGTGGAACGTTCCTTACGGAAGCCAAACTGCCTTGCATTTAGTAAATTATATTTCTCTAAAAAGTTACAAATTCTTTTAGTCATTGCTTTTTCAATTATTTTTTAAAATACAGGCAGTAAGGCAATCGGCCTATAATTACTCACGTCGTCTCTTTTCCCTCTCTTTTTATAAATAGGTTTAATTTTAGCAATTTTTAGTACTTCCGGGAAGCATTCCTCGTCAAATGATTGATTAATAAGCAAAGTTAAAGGGTATACCAAATCGTCAATACAGTATTTGACCAAAATATTAGGTATTTCATCATGTCCGTAGCTAAATTTGCTTGGGAGTCTTTTTATAATTTTGCGGACTTCCTGTTCCGTCACTGGTGTAAGGAAAAAAGATCTCTCTGCACGTACTCTGCCTGCCGGCCGGCAGCCGGGGCTCGGGCCTGCATACCGTTTGGATGACTCACCGATAGATGCAAAGTAATCATTACATAGATTAGCAATATTTAAGGGGCATTCTTCTGGTTCTTTGTCTGATTGTGTTAGGGTTATTGGATCTAATTTTAATTTTCTATTATTATTTGTAACCTCGTTAACGATATTCCACATAGATTTCATTCTGTTTGATGATTTATTCATTATTTTTGAGTAATTATTCTTTTTTGATAATTTGACACATTTTTTAAGCATTTTTTTATATTTATCGTAAAATGTTTTTATTATAGCGTTGTTAGTTTGGTTTACTATAGTTTTCAGTAGTCTCTTATGTTTGCACGATTGTTTTATGCCTTTAGTTAACCAATTTGTCTTCTTTCCAGGCCCTATTCTGATTTTTTTTTTAGGAATAGTTTTGTCTAAAATTGCTTTCAAATTTGTTTCAAATAAATTATAATTCTGATTTATATCATTGTTGTTATTTAATAAAATGTCAGTCCAGCGGATTTTTGATATTTGAGATTTAAATAATTGCATATTTTTGTTTGTAAATATCCTTTTATTTGTGTACAGCGTTTGTGTTTTAAGTATATTCCCCTTAATTGGAAAACTATATAGTAAACTTTTATGATCAGAAATGCCGTTATCAATTACTGATGTAGCAGAATTTTTACTGTTAGTAAACATGAAATCTATACACGATTTTGTAGTTTTAGTTACTCGCGTTGGTTCATGTATTTTCTGGTGTAAGTTACATTTTAAGAGACAGTCACATAATTTATTATATTGTTTTTTCTGTTTCTTGCAATCAGCATGGATATTAAAATCCCCAGTAAATATCACATGCTTATTCGTACCAAACCTTTTTACTTTTTCTACAATTTTTTCTAGTATACTAAAAAATATATCAATATGGCGATCTAATCTATGAATACTTATAATTATACAGTTATGCTCTGGTATTTCTAAGGCGCAACACTCCGTTACATTTTAAGGCGCAACACTCCGTTACATTTTAAATTGCTCAAATGTCAATTTCAAGATCTCCAGAGGTATCTTGTTGTACTAGAGAATACACTGACCCTTGAAAAGAATTGCTAACCTTCGCGAGTCTAAACCGGGGCGCAACTAGTCTGTGATTATTTCATAGGTTCATTTCAGGAACATTTCAGCTATCGCTAAGTTTGGAAGATGTTGTATAGTTCTTGCGTACATACATTATACTTTCGAAAATAAATTGACTAGCTACAGTTAGTATGTGCGCACAGACACCTTAAGAGAGTTTTTAAAAGAAGTTGCTGTAAAAAGCTCTCTTAATGAGTATGTGTGTTTTAAATTATAAATTGCTCGAAAAGCTCTTTTCTGTAAAATAAGAATAGTTTGAATAGCCGCTGCTTTCCCCCACAACAAGCTACCATAGGACATAACACTATGAAAATAACCAAAATATACCAGCCACATCCGAGATTTATCTGATGTTCCTAACAGCATAAGCCGCAGAACTTAATCTACCAGCTAATTTATCTATGTAATCTAAAATGTGTTTTACTCGTTTCCTTGTTAAGCTGATCCTTTCTATCCACTGAATCTATAATATTCAAGAACCATAGCAGTGAAGTCTACTACCAAGTACAAAAAACCGCACCCTTTTCTTGGCAGAGTGCATTTTAATGCACGACTTTTGAAAAATGCAGAGGATTAACGAAGGACTTTTTAAAACTTTTGCTACTTGATTATTTTAGTTGATAGCCTACTTAATCAGACTAAAAATACTATTGCGATGCAAACTTCATAAAATTTGTTATAAATGACAATATGGTAAACGCTCGCAGGCACTCACCGACCGTGAGAAAACAATAGACGTTCTTAGTTACTTTATAGTTGAAAATTTTATGAAAATCGGTAGTACAGCAAGAATAATATATGTTCTTTACAAACAACGAGAAAACTCGTAACAATATCCACTACTTCTTACATAAATTTTTATATGCATGTATCTTTATATAATATATCGCCATGTTTTCTAAAACTTTCCAAATATCTACTTATTCCTATAATCTGTCATCTCGCCAATCTATGTTTTCAACAAGGCATCTTCCCTTCGCGATGAAAGCAATCTATTATAACACCAGTGTATAAGAGTTGTAATAAAGAAGACATCAATAATTTCAGGCCCATTTCAGTTCTTTCTTCCATATCCAAAATACTAGAAAAACTAATAAACAACAGACTTCTTAACTACTTAGAAAAATATAATATCATATCTCCTTCGCAATATGGATTTAGACACGCAAAATCTACTGAAGATGCTGTCTCGGATCTCAGTTCCTTAATAATTGAACATGTAGACAACAAACTAAAATGCTTATCGGTGTTCCTTGATCTGAAAAAAGCCTTCGACACAGTTTCAATTCCCACCCTTATATATAAGCTAGAAAGTATTGGTATTAGAGGCTTTCTTCTGGCTCTTTTTATAGAATATCTCAGTGGACGTAAACAACAAGTAAAAATTGAATCATTTATTAGCGAGAAGAATTACATTACATATGGTGTTCCCCAAGGAAGTGTCCTTGGGCCAACACTCTTCTTGATCTATATCAACGATATGTACTTACTAAAGCTTAATAATGCTAAAATATTCTCTTATGCAGATGATATATCGCAATCGTCTTCCATGGTCAATCTTGGGAAGAGACTAGGGAGCTGACAGAAATAGGGCTATTAAGTGTTAACTGCTGGCTAAAAAATAACACGTTATCCCTCAATACACAGGCGACCACAACCTAAATCTGACTACACAATTAAAATTCACAGTTGTAACCAACTATCTGACAAGTGTGATTTTGGTGGTATTAGACAAGCTTCCTGAAAAAAAATACTTGGGTGTTATGTTGGACGAAAGATTGATTGTCTTCGTTTGATCATATTGAATTAATAACCAATAGAATTAGAAAAATGATGTGGATATTCAAAAAACTTAGGCAGGTTACATCGGAATCACTACTAAATCAAATATATACTGCATTGGTTCAATCCATTATCTCTTATTGCATCCTAATATGGGGTGGACCAGCTAAAACGAGGTTCTTAGAACTTGAAAGATCTCAACGATCCCTCATAAAGGTCATGTACTCTCAACCATATAGATTCCCCATCACTCAACTCTAACTTAAATCCAACTTACTTTCAATAAGGAAAATCTACATTCTTAATACAATTATTCAAAAGCAAAGACTTACACTACAGGTAAAGAGTTACACTACCAGGTGGGGAGTAGTCCTACCAAAAAAAACATTAATAGAGTGGACAAAGTATATGATATTAAGGGTGATAAAGGAACATAAAAGTACCCTCGTATTGTTACTGTTATACATAATTACTGTTTGTCCACTCTATCAATGCTTTTTTTGGTAGGACTACTACCCACCTGGTAGTGTAACTCCTGATGTACAGAGTTAGTTGCTATATGATTGTAACGCGCGATGAGTGTGTATTTAAAGGTACATGCTATAAATCAATAACCAAAATCATCAAATTTTTATACAATTTCTCCCTTCCTTCGACCCCCTAAAACATACCATATAAGCGAAAAACTACAGAAATCGAAAAAAATATGTCCTGCCAAGTATAGGGTTAAACTCCGTCCACCCGTTTGACCGCTGTCATTTGTTACGCTGATAAATTTCGAACTACTGAACGGATCTAAAAATTATCGCACTACCATTTAAAGAAAACCGTATTGAAATCTGTCCCACCGTTTCACCGCTAGGATGACAGACATGCAGACATACCGACCGACAGACGTTTAAAATTATAACACGTCTCTTTTGGTCGTCGGGGGTGAAAAATGAGGCTTCAAACATATGTACGTACCGTACATGGCCAGGAGAAACAGAGAACATACCTCCCCCTCTCCCCTCTCAACAGTGAATGTAACCACACAATTGACACTGTCTGACCGCCCTGACTGACTCTCGAAGAATTCATATCACAAATCAACAAGACTCAAGCTAATTTACCAGTATCGAAATCTACTTTGCCAGTACTTGATACACTACTTCAGTTGCCAGAATGTCTGGTAATGAGCTGTCTCTCTCTCGTTCTCTCCAGACAAACGCCTCTCCACCTGGCCGTGTTGAACAACCACGAGGGTTCCGTGCTGGCGATCCTCGCTCACAAGAGGAGCGTGGAGAGCGGCGCGCTGCCCGCTGCCGACCGCAGCAACGTCACTCTGCTGCCCAACTTGAACCTCAGCAACTCTGACGGAGACACGCCCGCCAGCCTTGCGCTGTCTGAAGGTACGGTTTCTGCAATGGGGTGACTTTAATGAGTCAAAAATCTGCCCTACTTACAACTTGTAAACACCGTCGCAATCGCAATACCTTAAAATGAATCGGAATCGACGATGGAGATCGAATAATAAGGCATACAGCTTGACAATAGATAGTCTGTTAAAGAATATGAGGGTGCCATATCTGTTAAATGACATCAATTTTGTTGTAAAATTATGTATATTAGTAATTATAAGTACCTATTTCGTTTTAAAAACAGTTACCTCAGAGTTTGCGTTCTTCTCTGAGAAGCTTTTGGTATGTACTCCTAGTATTTAATGAATGACGTGCTCTGAGAGATATGTTATTATCCAAGAATATTTTGATTTGATTTGATTTATGAAAACAATGTTTGTTTTATGTTTGGGCGTGGCCAGAATAAAACACACACACACAGTATACCGCTAAGCCTGCGGGGTTGGGTGTTCGCGCGGCGAGGTAGCGGCAAACCCGAAGTGAACGGCTAGTCTATGTATAAGCTTAGGAAGACACACAAATCCGTTAGTTCCACTTTATATAACGGCAGAAAGGAACCGCTTATTGCCAACTTAAATGTAATCTCTCTCTCACCCTAACTCCCCGCTTTGAATTGAATATTCAAAAGGGATAAAGTTTTCGTAGCGCCAGCACTAGCCCCACTACTAAAGTGTATATTCCCCCAGGGCACAAGAACCTGGTGACGCCGCTCATCGAAGGCGGCGCCGACCCCAACGTACGGAATGGCAAGGGATTCACTCTCCTTCATCAGGCTATAGTGGAGGAAGACTCCAGGACAGCCATATACCTGCTCGACCATGGCGCTGACATGAATGCTTTGTGAGTGCTCTATATAATATAAAGAAAATGATCTTATTGATTTTAGAGATGTTAGAGAAATGCCAGCTATTTACGCACTGTTATTATTCACACAACAGTTATTTATTTGGAATTGTATATTAAAGCTGGCGAAAAGTGACGAATACAGCCTTTGTAAAGAGGCAAGGTTGATCAGGGATAGGGTTACCATATGGAAAAATGAAAATTCCGGAGATTAGGCCTGATTTATATTGGAAATTCCTGAGATTTAGTCGTAATTTCAATTAAAACGTAATGGAACTCTACAATCTATATTTACATTAAATAGTAACAATAAAAAAAAAATAAGTAAAAAAATAATAATTTAATTTGTGATTTTAGTTAGGCTGTTTGATCTCTTAGTTACTGGAGAGTTTACACGAACGATATTGTCGATTTGCTCGGTTTTATTGAAAATTCCTGAATTCCGGAGATCTTACGACAATTCCGGAGTTCCGGAGATTGGTCTATAAGTCCGGAGATCTCAGGACAATTCCGGAGATATGTTAACCCTAATCCGGGATGTAATCTCCTCTCTCTCACTCTTTATTGACGGTCCCTGTGTAACTCTGTGTGCGTTTTGTGCTGTCATATTTTTTTATTTCGAACGCATCGTTGCCTACATGAACGCATAGCGATTCGGCGATTTCGGAACGTGCCAGCTTGCAATGCACGTGTTTCACGTAGTTCAAATAATTGACGCTTTGCTTTTAAACTTTAGCTATAAATTCAATGGTTTTGATTAATTATCTTCAAAGAGTTTAGACAGATTTAGGACGTAGATGTCTCCCAATTCAGTATAAAGTAAATAAATAAATAATTTCCAAAGTATTGAGACGAGTACTCGCGGTATACAGCTCGGAGAAATAAAACGTTTTGGAACGGAAGTGTCAAGGAGACAATTTCGTTCATGACTTGGTTTCCTGATACGGCGTTGAGAGTTCTGATCCTCGAATTTATTACAAGCAAGGCAGCTGTCCGCATTCCTATCGGGAAACCGGTCCGTCGCTGGCGTGCAAGCACCGGTGGCAAGTTAGCTGCTATCCCGGCATAAAAGCCAGTTGTGAACCACATGTGTCACAGCGGCAGTGGGTAGAAGACTGGAACTTCTCATTTTCAAATCCCTTTCAATGGGTCCTTCGGTTTAGAAGGAGCTGTGATCTTCGGGGCTAGTCTACAGGGTGTAGGACCGGTACCCTTCCTTGTGGGCGACCGACCTTGCTGATCCCACGGCGGCTCCGAGAGGGCTAAGGACCTGCGTTTCCCCGTGTGACGTCTGTCACTGCCTTTAAGCGGTGCGGTTCCAGGGACGCCGGACATTCACTACTTACTTACACCACAAATCACACTCCACTCCATACTCAGAAGGTAGCTGTATTTTACGCCTGTATTTTTTTCCGGATTGGCACCAACTATGATAATACCAATGTATTAGATAAGTCCAGAGCATTAATTAGATCTTAATTATCAAGGATAAAGCCAAACTACCAACTCCAAAGGAGAACTTCAATTTAATATTTATTTAATAGTGTCGAATATTAAATACTTAGTTAAATAAACCTGTCTGATTTATTTTCTCGTACCAAGACCGGCTCTACAAAAGTAAAAATACTCTACATGATAATTTTGCTCTTAAACTATCTGTGTGCCAAATATTGTTCAAATCCTTTCAGCCGCTTATGCATGATCGAGTAACAAACTTACTCACCGCCACATTTATAATATGGTAACAAATATATTGTTTATCAATATAAGTTTTGACTCCCAACTTGTTCACAGAACCGTATTAGTTGCTATAGGTTACTTTCTGTCTGAATACTAAAGTTAGGTTTGTTAGGTCACAACAATATAATTCAATCTGGAGCTAAAGCGAAGCGTAGATATCCCATGTAGTTTAGTATAAAGAAGGTTGACAAATTTTGTTAAAAATTTAGTTAATTTGGGGTGGAAATGTATTTTTTTGGATGTAATTCTTCTCAATTTACTATTTACTATTTATTATATTTATTTATCGCTACGTGGTAGTGGTCGTAAAACCCCTCCACCAACCCGCACTGAGCCAGCGTGGTGGAGTATGGTTTAATCTTACTCGTATCTGGTAAAGTTCTGTGCCCCTCGATGACGACATTAATGGACTACATTTATAACTACCCAGTTTGGTTAAACATAAGCCTTATAAATTATTGACCGAGCGAGATTGGCCAAAAATGCCTTTGTCCTTCTCTCTGTTCTCGCCTACAGGTCGCATTTTTCAACCGATTATTACTAAAATTGGCACACAAGTCTTTGATTTATTTAATTTTATTAGTCGACGGCGATATTTGATTGGGGGGAAAATAGGGGGGAACAGGGGGAAGTTTGCTGAAGCGTTTTTATCGACGGTTTTTTATAAAATTTGAGAGGCTCACTAAGGATTCACTGTACACAAGATGTTGCGGAAAAAAAATCAAAAGGGGAAGGGCAAGCACTTCGGGGTATTCAACCCCTCTGTAACTATGTTGTAGATAAAGCTAGTCACCTGAATTTTCTGTGGCTACACACTAATAGGGCACTATTTAAATTGGGAAATTCTCAAAATTCAGTCAATTTGAACCAATAGATTGGAAACGACAGCTGTTAAAAGTTTCGCCATTTTGTCACTGACCGACTCATTATCGATCATAAAAATTCTAATGTTCTTCTAGCAGACTTGCAAGCTTGAAATTTTAATCAAGCGAGGTCTAATGTTCTCACAGAACCATGAGTGATATTAGTAGGATATTGAAAGGCTTGTTGATCTAATTCAGGACGGAGGCAGGCGAGACTCCCCTGCAGCTCGCCATCCACTGCCGGCTAGGGTTGGTGGTGGAGGCGCTGTGCGTGCGCGGCGTCGACATGAGCCGGCTCGACGCGAACGGAGTGCCGCCGCTGTGGGCCGCGCTCGACTCGCAGCAGGAGGAACTTGCTAGTGTGAGTCCTCATCATCAACACTAGGAGGCCATTTTTATAGCAAAAATCGAATGTCACTAGAGATTGAATGTGTTATTTTATCGACTATCGATATTTTCGATAAATCGGAAATTTGGATAGTTAATGTTCTTGCATGACGACCTCTATGGTGTTGCGGTCGAAGCTGTGCTCCCCAAGCTAGAGGTCCCAGGTTCGAATCCCGGCTGGGAAGAAGAAAAAAACGCCCAGGTCTTGGATGTCTACATGTTTGTGATGTCGCTGTTTCTAGTTCCTACGGCCCAGGGTATCCTACTGGGGCCTATCCTAGAGGGGCCAGAAGCAATGTATGTGCCTGTATGTAAATGTTAATTGTTATTGTTAGGGAATATTGCAAGAATCTGTTTTTTTTAGATCTAAATGGAAAAGTTCGTCTCCACCGATTTCGATGTGTTTTACTTGTTATTAAGGTGTCATTCAACGCGTATTTAGGACCTACTAAGTATTTAATACTTGTGAAGTGCATTTAGAACAACTGAAAAAGCATTCAGTGGAAACCCACCAAACAAGACATTACTCAGTGACGATATTTTTTCTATGTGGACCTATTTTTTCTAGATTCTTGCAATATACTATGGAACAAAACTATCTACATTTCCGATTTATTGAAAATATCGATAGTCGATTAAATAATACATTCAATCTCTAGTGACATTTGCTTTTTGCTATGAAAATTCCGCCCCCTAATCATCGCCGTATCCTATGATCCCCCATCATGGGTATACGGCTCTTCTCAGTACAGAATATGACCGTCTAATACGGTATTTGACAAGGTAGTCCATTAGATCTAGACGCTTCTCAAGGTGAACCTATTTCAACAAAACCGTTTAACAATATCAGAATTGTATATTTCCAGCAGTTGTATTTTATAAACTCAATTTTGTGTTTAAAAGACAGCATTTGATGACGTCACATACTAGTATTTCATAGAACTCGTGGACAAAATTACCGTTTTGACAGTTCCTAATAAGTATCTATTTTGACTAGCAGTCTAATACCGTATTAGCTGCGTGCATACGTCAGCTGTATGTATGTCATTGGAGTGCCGCCGCAGTGTGCCTTTTGACTGACTGAATGACTTTTCTCTATGGATGACCGAGGGCGGACTGCTAAAAAAGTTCAGTGGACAAAGAGGCTGTATAATGGCTGCTCTAGATGCCGCCTTTGTGAAAAAGATGCCAGCGAAGAAACGCTTGATTGATAAATCATAATTGCTATATACCTGACACCTCCCGCAAGCGAATAGGGCTCTTGTACAGATGTCGCATGAAGATGGCGATGATAGTATGCTGTTCCATGCCGTTTTTATTTTAAACCCGAGGTTAAAGCTTCGAGAAGCAAAATCAAAGGTGTTTAAGCGCTAGCCATCCACTGTCGACTCGGCTTGGTGATTAAGGCACTGGGGAAGGACTTGCTAGTGTGAGTCGGCCATATTTGTATTTCATTGACAGATCATCCAATGAATTTTGTATTATTACACCCATTGTATTATTTTGAACCATATATCTTAACAGGTTTTGTTGACAGATTTTAGTACGGAACGGTGCGGACGCGGACTGCTGGGGTCCTGGACCAGACGGATGTGACCAGACTCTATTACACAAGTAAGTAACTCTCTTTTTTGTGCACGGTACCCCACACAGGCAACAAAGTAGCGTATCTTTGTCCTTTTCTAAAGGACGATATTTGTATCAAAAGTATTTAAAATCGGATATAAATCGGATTTAAAAGTGATAGAAAACATAGGCTTTCATTTTCACGTTAATAATGTCGAAAAGACCACGAGCTTCATAAAAATTAAAATACTTTAGTTTATTGCCAAAAATCGCGGTTTCAAACCGACAGTTTGGCGCGAAATCACCCATCAGTTGACGTCCGAATGCAATTGTGATACTTTTTTTTAAGGGGAAATAAATGGAATTACCCACCCATGGCCAGGAGTCCGACCTCCCTGCTATGTCCGGGTCCCCACATATTGAGCTCCTCTTATGTTTTTAGGTTTCAACATAATATTAAATGTGATAAATATCTTCAATGAAGCTTGATCACTAGGCTTACAATCCAGCATGTCGTTTGGTACAATTTATGAAGAAACTATCACACCTATAGGTTTGAACTTTGACATAGTGATTTAAGTTCATTTAAAGTTTCCACGAATTTCCATGAAATCTTATTTCTTTTAATAAATTCAAAAATATATATAAAAATAATGAATACAGCCCATTAATGTCGCCACCGAGGGGTCAGGCCTTTACCCGGATACGAGAAAGATTAAGCCATACTCCACCACGCTGGCTCAGTGCGGAGGGGTTTTACGACCACTACCACGTAGCGATAACAGAATATCAAAAAATAAATGATAAATTGGACTGCAATTATTGTGAATTGACAAGTTCTCAAGAACCTTTCGCGCGTACTTACAAGGGTACTCTTTTTGCTAGTATATTATTATGTCGACCCAATCAAGTCCCACTAGATAAAGGCCTCTTCCTTTCCACTCTTGGCGATCCGGAGCAATCATCCAGAAAACACAGTTTGCGCCATGTTTCTTTGGCTCTGACCGAGCTGATACTTGTCTCTGCCTCTAACCCCTTACCCTATGCAAGAAGGAGAGGTCACAGCTCACTCAAAGCCGAAACAATTTGTCGCGGCCTGTAACAGTTGTCCGTAATGGCGTGTCCCAGAGCCATCGACGAGAACCTGGAGTCGGTGGCGACGTTCCTGATCCGAGCCGGCTGTGACGTGGAGAGTGCGCGGCGCGCGGGCGCGGCCGGCGGCGCCGACGTGGCTGCCGAGCGGCACAGGCCACTGCACCTGTGCTGCACCTGGGGACTCACCGGGATCATACAGGCAAGCGCACTACGTTTCCTTTACACTGTGCCGCGCGATAATCGTGCGGTTCCTGCGCTGCTGTCGCGCGGCTGTTTTTCATAGTAGGGCTATTGTAATAGTTCAAGTTTCAATATCGTAACCTTATAACGGATGGCACATATTATTTAATTTTTCAAAAACAATACTATTCAGTTGCTTAACATTTTTCAGTTAAAAATACATATTTACTATAATAATGACTAAATAAAGCAATTTTAAGATTTATTTTGATGAATAAAACATTTCTAAACATAATCAAAAAAAATGTTTCAACAAAACTGAATATCTTTATAAGGTTAAAATGCGTTTCAACTAACTTGTCCCGTCGCCGCAAGTTGGTAGCAATGATACCAGTGTTTCTATAGCTATCCGTGTTACACAAAAGTTAGTGAGTAAATAACTTTTACTGAAAATTTTCAGAGACGATGCTGATTCTCATAAGTATCGCTTGTATTTAATTTATGTATATAGTACTGTAACGAGGTTGTAGCTACCTGTCAAACTGTTATCTTATTTTTTTAAAGCGGGGTATTGGGATCTGAGTCTGGCAATCGGATATTGCTTTTCCCCATTTTTTTGACAGTTTTGCACTAGCCAAGTTAACGGCGAATGGACAATACAAGGTTGCAAAACTGAAACGCTCAATACAAGGTTGCAAAGATCATTATACCACAGAAGTTTTCCCTTCGCCGTTGTTAAAAAAATGTGTTAGGTACTTAAAAGTAAGGGAAAAATATATCTCAGCGGTGACTGAAATAGAATACCTTGCCCAAATTGTCAAGGCATCAAAACTCAACCAAGTAGGTATTTAAAATTATGAAAGCAATTTTGACAGCCAGCTGTTTTTTTTTTTGGTAAGTTAAAGAACTTACACAAAACAATAAATTAAAACAATGAATTACTTTTTGACGACCTCTGTGGCACAGCGGTTGTGGCTTTGCCTACCATTGAAGAGGTCCCGGGTTCGACCCCTGGCTGGGGATAAAGAAAAAAAAAACAGTCTTGGATGTTTATAACCGTGTGATGTCGCTGTTTCTGGTTCCCACGACACCGATTATCCTAGTGTGGGGCCAGAAGCAATGTATGTGCCTGTATGTGAATATTATGTTTATTAAATAATAGTAACTAAAAGGATCGATTATAGGATGGAGTAGGGTTTACCCCAAAGCTTGCCCAAATTATCAATGCATCAAAACTATCTGTAGTAAAAGCAAGTAGGTATTTAAAATAATGAAAGCAATTTTGCCAGCCAGCTAATTGTTGTGTTTTCTGTAAGTTCCTAATGGGACAATTCTATAATGGAGTAGAGTTGATTGACCCCATAATAAAAGGGATTGAAAATCGTCTCTTTTAGGACGATGTAGCAATTACATACCCGCTATATATTTTGTAAAGTGGGGAATTGTGATCTGAGTCTGGCAACCGGATATTGCTTACCCCATTTTTTAATAGTTGTGCACTACAGCCAACTTAACGGCGAGAGGAACAGTTAAAGTTGTCAAAGTTGTCTTGTCATCATTGTATTTATTAGTTATAACATAATGTTTTTAAAAATACCTTTAAATTTCTTCTCTGACAAATATAATATCTGTTTAGTTATTTCGTTTCTCCACATTACAATTCCCCGCTTTCAAGAAATAAGATAGCACGGAGATACATATAGGTAGTACCTACCCACTATACGAAATACTTAAATGATTTAAGTATTATATATAAGTACTTATAGTACGACTATCGGCAAAGTACATGATGAACATTTATAGTTAGTTAAGACTAGTTTAATTGCTGCCAACTTATCGGCGAAGGGAATTCAAAGCTGAAATTCACTGTACTAGTACGACTTCCTTTTCGGAAGCGACTCTGTAATGAATCGCTATTATTTATGATATCCTCAGACGTTGCTAGAACACGGCGCCGATATAAACGCGAAGGACGCAGAAGGCAAGACCCCGCTGCACATCGCGATTGAGAACCAGCACGCGGCCATCATCTCTCTCCTTCTAACCCAACCGGGGATCGACCTGTCGGCAAGGGACAACAGGTGATCAGCTGTTTTAAGCTAAATACGAGTAAAATTTCACACAACTCACGAACTGTATAGGAAGCAGAAATAATGACGCGTCCAAAAGGTATGCGAATCGAAATGTCAGTGACTCTTATGTAAAGTGAGATAAGGTTCGTTTTATCTGAATTCGAACACTTCGTCTCAAACTTCAATGCAAAAACAGTATACCGCTTCAGCTGTTACTTTCGCGGTTATTTGCATTGAGACTCTCCTCTTGAGACCTCTGTTGCGTTGCGGTCCGACGCAATGCCTCCCAAGCGAGAGGTCCCGGGTTTGAATCTCGGTTGGGGAGGAACAAGCGAAAAATCCCAGGTCTTGGATGTTTATGTCACACAATAGGGTATTTACATGGGTCGATTACAAGTCACCATTCGTATTGTTTGTAAAATCCACCTCATTTACACGGATCAATAAAAATCGCAGGCCCATTTTTATTTAAAATGTCGACAAGTAGTAAGTTTTCGAAACACTCTAGACTAGAACCTGAATTATATTAGTTTTATTTATGTATCGACTCACACACTCATTAGCGCGGGAGAGAGCGAATTACTCATAGCAATCAATCAATTGCCAGCGACTGACCAATTTCACGGTCGAATTTAGTCACCACTCGCATGCAGCTGGTGGCCGCGCGGCGAAAGTCGGAGTCTGGTCTACTTTGGTGTTTGCGACTTTAGTGACCTGCGGCCTAGCCGAATTGCCATTTAGTCATTCTTGTAAATACCTCATAACTGTTTTGACTCACCAGTCTAATGCTGGCTAATAATTTGTCTTGTTATATAGGGGAGTCTCGCCGTTCGCGGCTGCACTGACGGCTCGGAACAACAAGGCTGCACAGGCGATCCTAGAGAAGAACCCCTCCGCTGCCGAGCAGGTATGATTGTCCATCTCAAGTTTAATGGCCATTTTTAGTGAGGTAGTCGGTGTCGATAGTTACCAATTGAATGTTATCCACCTTTTTTACCCAACTGCACAAGAATGTAATGTTTTTCGAGCGTGTGTGTATGATCATTTGGTTATCTCGTGCTTCTGCCCAAACGTCTTGAGGGATTTGATTAATTGAGGATGTCGTTGGTTTCTTCTCAGTAGTGAAAAGTCAATATTTTAGATCGCAAAATGTAAAAGTGTGTTCACGTATGTTGTTGTGAACGAGAACGAAAAGGAGTCGTAGTTGACAGCAGAATTTTGATATCTCTGTTCTTTTTTGTAGCGACTGCAAACTTAAACTGCAATAGTTAATATAATAAAAATTTACATTAAAGTCTACTAACTTTCTGAAATGAACTTCTTTAGCCGTGATCTATAAATCGAAAAGTGTATGAGAATGATAGGGGACAAACCAATTGGCTACTAGACCTTTGTAGAGATAAATTGTGAAATATATTAGATGTGGTAGCTTATAGGATGACAAAGATTTTACAATATGTATCTTGCATTAAAATGAAATACAATACAAAATACACGAAGTTTAAAACGTGACAAACTATTCAGGATCAGAATCTTCATTAAGTTGTAGGTCCCGGTCGTCAAACCCCTCCACCAACCCGCACTGAGCCAGCCTGGTGGAGAATGGCTTAATCTTACTCGCACCCGAGGTAAAGGGCTGTGCCCCTCGGTGGGGACATTAATGGTCTACATTTATTGTAAACGAATCAATGTGTGGACGCGGGAGTCTCAGGGTCGCGGTGATGAGCGTGCTCAAGAAGAGACCTATACCCAGCAGCGGGCAAATGTGGGTTGCTTGATTATAACTAAATAATACATCGCAAACACATCTATATGTTATACAGAACCTTTAAGGTGCTTTTACTGAATTACTATTTCTCTCAAGCGAATATTACAGACCTACCATGAATAAATGAGTGTCTCGGCGCCTCCTGGCGATATTATTCACATGGAAATTAGCAAATGTTGTCAATACGTCGCTGTTGTTTTTCTCCACAGGGTATCCTAGTGTGGACAGAAATTAATCTATTATGATTGTATTTTACCTATAAGCCTCAAGGGGCATATTTCGAGACACTAAGAAATTTGCAGCGACATATTTGGAGACATTTTGTCCCTCGAGTCTGAGCCTTAATACTACTTCCAGCATACTGTTTCGCAGGTGGACAAGAAAGGGCGCAACTTCCTGCATGTGGCCATACAGAACGGGGACATGGAGAGTGTCATGTTCCTTCTCTCCGTTGAGGTGGACGTGAACTCTCGGGTCCAGGTAACACACAATTTCACTTGCGGTAGGCCGGGCCAGGGCGAGACAGGGTGGGGGGGGGTCATCAGGGTATCCTAGTGTGGGCCAGAAGCAGTGTGGGTGCTATGGGATAAGATAATTTGACATTATTCGTAATGCCGGGAACTTTGTATCGGGAAATCTGATAATGTACTATCATCTGGTACACATAACACATTAATTTAGATTTCTTTATTAAAACCATCCTTAAATCCTTCCATTAAAACCTTACAGTATACATCAACACATGTGAATAGTAATAAAACGCAAATTAAATTGATCAAATAATATATTAATAATAATAATAATAACTTTGACGACCTCTGTGGCGCTGCGGTTGTGGCTCCGCCTACCATGCGAGAGGTCCCGGGTTCGATCCCCAGCTGGGGATAAGGAAAAAAAACTCCAGTCTTGCATGTTTATATGTGTGAAATGTCGCTGTTTCTGGTTATCACGACACAGGGAATATCCTAGGGGGGCGGGGGTCAGACGACCCGAATGGCCTAGTCGGCAGTGACCCTTCCTACGAAGCCAAGGGTCCCGGGTTCGAGTCCCGGTGGGGGCAAATATTTGTTTGACGCGAACGGATGTTTGTACCCTTGTCATGGTTGTTTATCTATCTAAGTATAATATTTATCTATATAAGTATGTGTATCGTTGTCTAGTATCCAAGATACAGGGAATCCTAGTTTGGCGCTAGATCAATGTGTGTAAATAGTGTCCAAGGTTATTATAAGAAGCAATGTATGTGCCTGTATATAATTTTATATATGTATGTTAATAAACATTACAAATTGTATACCATTAATTATAATTTTGGAATACAAAATTATGAGAAAAATTTAAATGACCACCAAAATATTTTTTTCCTACCCAAAATGGGTAAATGATCACCAAAAGTTGCAGAGAATATCAGCGCGAAATACTGCGGTAGCGTGCGGTAGGTGAAGGGTAAATCCTTCGTGTTAGGTTGAACATGTAAGAACAAAAAAATACATAAAACATAAACTTAAGTACACAAAACATAAAATAAGTTTGGTGATCATTTATCCAAACACAATTTGGTGATGTTTACTAATTCTGGCGGTCGTTTCGAATTTATTGGTAGTAAAGTAGGTGCGTTTTTGGTGATCGTTTAAACAAAAGTCCAAAATTATGTTGATATACTTACGTAAAAATCGCCAAAGGGCATCCCAAAAATGTCAGGGTACTGAGTGATACTCGCATTCAGCAGTGTCAGTACCTGGAAGGTGGGCGCCTGCGAGCGTGCATTGTCCGGTACCGAGTGATACTCGCAACAACTCGCAACAACTAACAACGCCACCATGTCAGTTCGAGTACAGGAGCATTCCACGAAGGAAATCCCCCTAAAGAGAGGAGTAAGACAGGGAGATGTAATATCTCCGAAACTGTTTGCTGCTGCTCTGGAGGATTCCTTCAAGCTCCTGGAATGGCAAGGACTAGGCATCAATATCAACGGCGAATACATCACTCACCTTCGATTTGCCGACGATATAGTAGTCATGGCTGAGTCGCTTGAAGATCTTGGAAAAATGCTCGATGACCTCAATAGAGTTTCTCAACAAGTGGGTCTTAAAATGAACATGGACAAAACGAAGGTCATGTTCAACGTCCATGTTGCACCCACCGCACTAACTGTTGGGAACTCTACTCTCGAAGTTGTTGACGAATATATATACCTGGGACAGGCAGTCCGATTAGGTAAGTCCAATTTTGAGAGAGAGGTCAGTAGACGGATCCAACTAGGCTGGGCAGCGTTCGGTAAATTACGCAACGTCTTCTCGTCCAAAATCCCTCAGTGCCTGAAGACTAAGGTGTACAATCAGTGTGTGTTGCCAGTGATGACTTACGGCTATGAGACGTGGTGCTTCACAAAAGGACTTTTTCAGAGGCTCAATGTCGCGCAGCGAGCTATGGAAAGGGCTATGCTTGGTATTTCTCTACGAGATCGAGTCAGAAATGAGGAGATCCGTAGAAGAACCAAAGTTGCTGACATAGCCCGTAGGATAAGCAAGCTGAAGTGGCAATGGGCAGGCCACATAGCGCGAAGATCGGATGGCCGGTGGGGCAAAAAGGTCCTTGAATGGAGACCACGTACTGGCAAGCGCAGTGTGGGTCGGCCACCTACGAGATGGACCGACGACCTGGTGAGGATCGCTGGATCTCGTTGGATGCAGGTGGCTACGGACCGGTCACGCTGGAGTGCGATTGGAGAGGCCTATGTTCAGCAGTGGACAGCGTGCATTCAGCAGTGTCAGTACCTGGAATGTGGGCGCCTGCGAGCGTGCATTCAGCAGTGTCAGTACCTGGAAGGTGGGCGCCTGCGAGCGTGCATTGTGCATTCAGCAGTGTCAGTACCTGGAAGGTGGGCGCCTGCGAGCGTGCATTGTCCGGTACTGAGTGTTACTCACATTCAGCAGTGTCAGTACCTGGAAGGTGGGCGCCTGCGAGCGTGCATTCAGCAGTGTCAGTACCTGGAAGGTGGGCGCCTGCGAGCGTGCATTGTGCATTCAGCAGTGTCAGTATCTGGAAGGTGGGCGCCTGCGAGCGTGCATTGTACTCGCATTCAGCAGTGTCAGTACCTGGAAGGTGGGCGCCTGCGAGCGTGCATTGTGCATTCAGCAGTGTCAGTACCTGGAAGGTGGGCGCCTGCGAGCGTGCATTGTGCATTCAGCAGTGTCAGTACCTGGAAGGTGGGCGCCTGCGAGCGTGCATTGTACTCGCATTCAGCAGTGTCAGTACCAGGAAGGTGGGCGCCTGCGAGCGTGCATTGTACTCGCATTCAGCAGTGTCAGTACCTGGAAGGTGGGCGCCTGCGAGCGTGCATTGTGCATTCAGCAGTGTCAGTACCTGGAAGGTGGGCGCCTACGAGCGTGCATTGTGCATTCAGCAGTGTCAGTACCTGGAAGGTGGGCGCCTGCGAGCGTGCATTGTGCATTCAGCAGTGTCAGTACCTGGAAGGTGGGCGCCTGCGAGCGTGCATTGTACTCGCATTCAGCAGTGTCAGTACCTGGAAGGTGGGCGCCTGCGATCGTGCATTGTACTCGCATTCAGCAGTGTCAGTACCTGGAAGGTGGGCGCCTGCGAGCGTGCATTGTATGTCAGGGTACTGAGTGATACTCGCATTCAGCAGTGTCAGTACCTGGAAGGTGGGCGCCTGCGAGCGTGCATTGTATGTCAGGGTACTGAGTGATACTCGCATTCAGCAGTGTCAGTACCTGGAAGGTTGGCGCCTGCGAGCGTCCACTGAGTGATACTCGCATTCAGCAGTGTCAGACCTGGAAGGTGGGCGCCTGCGAGCGTGCATGGTCCGGTAATGTCCGGACCATTTGAGAATGCCCAGCCTAGCCTTACCTTATCTAACCCAACTAGGGCATTTTTAAATTACCCAGGCATTATGTATAATTGTGCCATTAATCACTTGGTACATAGCATATACACCTGTACTGTATATAAATATGTATGTTTATGTGTGAAGGATGCTACGCTAGCGCCGCCCCTGCACCTGGCGGCGGCTGGCGACAACGAGGTGTTGCTGCGCTCGCTGCTGCTGGCCGGCGCGGGACCCAACGACAAGGATACGCTCAAGTGAGTAGGAATATACTCAAGCTCAAACTCAAATAATTTATTGTAAGAAGGCAAAAATAATGCACTTTTACAAGTCAAACACTTATGCATGGAGAAAATCTTTACTTATCTTACTAAATCTCTAAAATGGGCCGCTCGGGTTGTATAATTCTTATTTGGTTTTATTCTCCTCAGTCCAGAGGAGGTTTAGATAAAAATAATATTACGACAATCCCAAAGAAACAGCTAAGAAATCGAAAATTATTGTGTATGGAAAGTTCCGCCTCTTTCGCTAGATGGCGTTGGTAGCCATATATCTAGAATCATTCAAACACCTTCGTCGTTATTTATTTTTTTACTTCATGTTTGTATGGATAGATAATCCTTTATTCACTGTTAAAATATACATGTGCCTATATAATATAATAGTTATTAACTTCTCTTGAGAAGTTATTATAATAGGTCTGAAAATTGAAATAGGTAATTTTGTGTTTTCTTTACGTTTTAAGACCTGGAGAATCATTTGCAATCATTTTTAGAGTGATGTCTGTGTGTGTGTGTGTGTGTGTGTGTGTGTGTACGTACGTATGTACGTGATCAAAATTATGGAATTCGTTTTCTCAATAACTACTGGACCGAATCGCTTTGATGACCATATCAATCGATACGCCACGTCATGACTTAGATCTGAAAGGAGTCTAGAAAAAATCGGTCCAGCGGTTCGTTTTTTATTTGTAAAAAACTGACTTTTTTGAACACGCAACGTTAATTTTGTATGTAATTCCAAGTATTGAGGGGTAGATGTGGGTTTTTGAGGGTGCTGGTTTCGAATCTTTCATCAGTTTTTTAAAATTCAAAATGGCGGACCCACTATGACGTCATCTTTTTCGTGAAAATTCTTTAAATTCGATAAAAAAAGAATTCTTCTCAAGAGAAGTTGCTTGTACGGTACTTGCTGCCGAACCGATTTTTTATTAATTATTTACGACATTCAACCTCTTTGTTGGTAGCAGAACTTATGTTTGACAGTGCGATGCATACAGTTTGTAAGCAAAGAGTTTCGTTAATCTGAGGTCTGATGCGTATTTTGCTCAGCAACGAAAGTGTCTCTAAAATGATAATCGAATAGTTTTAAGAAGAAAGTTTAAGTTTTAGAAGCCACCCCATGGGCAGCTAGTAAGAAATAAATCAAATATGATCAACTAAACGAATGAGTAACTGATTATGGTTTGAGTTTGGAAAAGGAAATTTCTCTTTCAAGTTCATGGCAGAATCTCGCACAGGAAAAGGAAACTCCATTAACTCTGCCAGTGCTTCCGAAATACGCTCGTCAGGGAAGATAGCACCAAGACACTTTACGACTACTACTACATATATAGGAAGTGAATGCTTGAAAGTTAGATTACGTTACATAATATACATCGCCGACGCACAGATATTCACCAACGTATCTCCAATATATTTTTTGCGTGACAGAAAAGGAGCAATAACAATGCAATTAAGATTAAGTGAAAAATATACATTACTCGATACTACTCTTTAAATGATATATGCTAATGTTCCTATACCTATTTGCTTGATGTAGGTATGCAACTTGATATAGGTAATGCTTATTAGGAAATGATTTGATGTTAGGTACAAACTGAGTTCATTCATGGGAATGTAAACAATAAAATTTGAATATTAAAACAATTAACCAATGCTGAGTAGGTACTTATATCACTAATGTCTCATTGATAACGATTGTCTGTACGATCTAGTAAAAGTCGGTGAGGACGCATTGTCCGTTTTACTTGCATTAATTGTTTCTTTTACAGCACTTTTCATCTCAAGTTGCTCACTGACTTGTTTTTTAATATGCTTAACGGACTCATTAACACTGACACTCGCGCACTTTCCACACAAACTGCTAAGCCCCGGGGCGGTGCGTGCGGTGGGGGCGGCGGACTGAGCACCGAGTCGAGACTCGGGCGCCGCCGCCTCCTCCTCTGCGCCTGCACGAGGTCTCTGCCGAAGTCGACGCACTGCTGATCACTTGCTGATAAACTTGATGACTCCGTGATGTCTTCTACTTCCCAGAATTTCTGAATGTCCTCGATGTTATTTAGGACGACGTTACACTGAAACGTTTGGACGTTTCCGCATAAAATCCACCCCAAGCGAGTCTGCTGAGCTATGGGTTGGCCTTGATCGGCTCGACATATACCTTCCATGATAATATGAGAGTATACTTCCGCCCCGAATAAGATGTCTACCGGGCGACTGATGTGAAATTCCGGGTCTGCTAAACTGATGTTGTTGATATGTGACCACACCGCCGGCTTGGTGAATGTAAAACTAGGCAGATTGTTGATGAGAGTTTTCATTATATGCACTTCCGAATCAAAGGTGTAGTCGCTGTTGATGGCTTTGCATGATATGCTCATCATCCCCTTACAGCTGCTTTCTTTAACTCCAACTCCTTATATCACCCCTTTGCATCTCTGACGTCGCAAGCCTAAAGGTTGAGCTGCATTTTCCGTGATAAGGGATGTTTTTGAGCCCTGGTCGAGAAGGGCTCGCATGATGTGATATCTCCCGTCCGATCCTTGAATTTGTAACATCGCTGTGGGCAACAAGACTTCAGGAACTTCTCGTTGCAATGATACATGCGTGTTACTCTTCCCTGGCTGTGATTGATAATTTGTAGGGCCGGATGACGAATTGTTGGCTTTCTTGAATGCTTCACAAAGAGTGCTATTATGAAACCCACGGCAAGTTTGGCATCGCTTTTCAGAGAAACATGCTTTACCTCCATGGTCATAAAGGCAATTATGGCATAAATTTAGTTTTTGTACCAAACTGCGTTTCTTTTGCGGCGTCATCTCTAAATAATTCTTGCAAAAATAAATTCCATGCTCATTATTTTTGCAAAGTGGACATTTGAACTGTTCTAGATTATATTGAGAGCGCTGCTTCCCATGTTGCGAAACTGTAGGCACTCGACTGCTGCTAAAAGCTTGCATGTTAACTTGATCGTATTTTTAATTTTGATATTTTGGTTTTGATTGATGTCCTTGATTATGACTTCGTTTCTGCGAAGGGTATTCTTGCTTTCTTCGGGAGAATTCTAGGTTGGTGAACTTTCCTTCCAGGAACTCCAGAAACTCTTTGAGTGATGGCATTTCCCTTGGGGCCTTGATGTAATTGATGTAGTCATCATGCGTATCTGAGTCCAACTTTTCTGACAATATAAAGACAAGTAAAATGTCGTTGGCTATGTCACAACCCAGGTTTTTTACGGCATTTATACACTCGACCGTTGTGTCATGCATGCGCTTGATAGCATGAACTGAAGCTTGCTGTATGACTGGCAAACTCATTAAGATTTTGACATGAGAGTTGACAATTTTCTTTTTGTTATCATATCTTGTAGTTAAAATGTCCCAACAGGTTGCATAATTTTTCGAGCTTATCTGGAGATGTGAGGCTAATCTCTCCGTCTCGTCTCTCAGCTTGCTTCTGAGATACTGCATTTTTTGTGCATTGCTTAGTGATGGATTATTGTGTATCGCTTCCGAGAACAGATCTTTAAACGGTATCCATTGATTAAATTGACCGCTGAATGTTGGGATGTCTATCTTCGGGGTTGATTTCTCGCGGTGCACCATCGACCACAGTTTGCTGTTGATTGCTCTTTTGAGGTTATTGTAGATCGTTCCCGTTTTTGTGAAAGTCCTCTCATAGTCTTGATCTATGCCCTCAAGTTCACTATCTAACTACCAGTGAACTTTGTCGATAACTTTCCAACGCTCACCGATGATACGAAGCAGATCTTCCAATTCCCACTTTTCTGATACCGTCTCCAGATTGATGTTGGAGACAGTGCGCTGGAATGCTCGGAAGTTACTTGCTTGCTTTCGCAGCGTCTCATCCGTCTTGCTGTTGGTTCCGGTTGATATTATCGGCTCGCCGGACTGATCTTGATTTTTCTCTCCCCCCACGGCCGCTGGTACAACTTGCTTCACAACGTCTGCTTGTAATTCTTGATAATTTTCCAAGATATCCTTGATGCTCAAGTACTTTTGCCTGACTCCTTCGTAGTAATTTTCCGTAAAATATTGATGGCTTTTTGAGGTTTTACCACAAATAGTAATGTGATTTACTTGGAATTCATTCCAAAAGTCAGATAAAGTGTTAACGCGCTTTTTTAGATAAGGAGTTTTCCTATCGCGACCGTCCTTTTTGAAGTTTTCGAGAAGCTTATCCATCGCTCCCTCTAATTCCTGCTGCTTGATGATAAGGTTCATGGTTTCCGCGGCCATGTTGCTTGCTAATAAGAGTTAAAATTGCAAATCTCTTACTTGAGCTGACGAGATAATATGATACAAAAATCCTGCTATATTCGCTCCTCATCGGCTGCTCCTTGATTTAGTAGCTGCAACGGGCGCCTTGTTATCTCCGCTCCCTGATGACGGCCGCTCCTTGATTAAGCCGGGCCGTTGATGATGATGATGTGCCGGAGTGAGAATCTCTTGATCTTCTCCCCACTGACAGTAGCTCCTTGCTTGAGCTAGCTCGTCGCACTTGCTTTATATTGATAAAATGATTCGATTCCTTGCTTGAATCGAACGCGCACTGATAGTTTAATAATCCTTGATAGTCACTTGATGCTGATCCGTCCACGCACAGTCACTATTCGTTTTCACAAAAAATGACGCGCGTCTTTCTCACGCCGGAGGTCCAAAGAACGTCAAATGTCCCGACGCGAATGTACGGCTTCGGGCCGTGCACTCGTGATATTGATTGATAAATGATAAATTTGATTATGTATAAAAGTCTTGTATTGATAAAGAACAATTTTGTTATATATTATTAACTATATTAGGATTGATATGAGCCACACGGTGTGCTTGCTGTCCGTACGTGAACTGGTAATAATTAATGGTTGATAGGTAAAGCAGACAACCCGCGTGACCTCAATTATAACTATTGCTACGGTGGCAGTGCACCGTACAGTTTGGATCTTGACGACCTCTGTGGCTTCCGCCTCCCAAGCGATAGCTCTCGGGTTCTCATCCCGGCTGGGGCGAAAGAAAAAAAATCCCCACGTCTTGCATGTCTGACGCCGCTGTTTCTGGCTCCCACGACACAGGTGTCCTAGTGTGGGGCCAGAAGCAATGAATGTGTCTTTAAATAATGTGTGTTTGTTTATGTTTGTGCTGGCCACTACTGAATTCAAATCTCCTCCTGTATGTGCCACATTATCCGCCCCTATGCCAATCGAATACATGTTTTTTTGGCAATTCGTGCCAGGCTACTCCCATTAATTTATAAGACGGTTCCCAATTCATGTCATACAATAAAAATAATTGAACAATTCGCAATAGATACTTTTCAGGAACCGTCAAGACAGTGATTTGGTTCATGGGTGCTATGAAATACATGCATGTGATGTGACGTTATCGTCAAATGCTATCTTATTTTACACAAATAAAATACAACTGCTGGAAATATAGAATTCTGATGACATGTTCCTAGATGGAAATTAAATTAAATTCCTTCCTAAAGGAGCCGTCCGGCGGGGACGCCCAAGCAGCTCCTTTAAAGACCAAATCGGCGATTTGTTAGAGAAGGGGCAAATTCGAAGTACCCGTAACCGGCGAGCTTGCACGAAGAGACTTATGAATGTTGAGGAAGCGAGAGATGTATGCCAGGATCGTAGCAGGTGGAGGTCTTTGGTCTCTGCCTACCCCTCTTCCGGGATATAGGCGTGAGCATATGTATGTATGTATGTTCCTAGATTCGTTTGACTCCATTATCAAATACCGAATTATGACAAAAAAAATATGTAGAATAGTGAGCTGATTGTATCTGCGCATCCTCCCTGCGCAGACGCTCCGCGCTGCACGTGGCGGCTGCGGCGGGGCAGGCCACGATCGTCTCGGCGCTGCTGAGCGGCGGCGCGGCGCACGACGCGACCGACGCGGCGCAGGACAACGCGCTGCACGTCGCGGCGCGCGAGGGACACCTGGCGGCGGCGCGGGCGCTGCTGGCCGACAGCGACATCGATGCTGCCGCGCCTAACCTCAAAGGTAAAAGCGAACAATACGGTGACGTCTCTCGAGAACCGGTTTTTGCGGTACTCCTTAGGTCTTTGTCTTAACGCAGGCGCTGCTGTAGTTGCAGCCTATACAATTTATTCTATACAATTTTTTGAGGTTGTTCAGAAAGTAATTTACTTTCATTCATTACATGATAAAGAACGAAAACTCCACTTCACCAAGATAAAAACTTTTAAAAAACCAAGCCCTATTTCTTCCTGCCCGGACGGGATACGAATGTCGTCTAAATACGCGAAAACAAGGCTACGAAATCTGCCTGTCTGACAGTCAAGCCCACACATATTACACGACATAAACATCATATGACAATGACCCTAAACAACATGATAAGTAACGGTAAAGCAATAATAAGCAATTTGGTTTACCTGAATGATAATATAATTCCAGTCTTTGCTTTAGAAACTAAACTACTGGACCGATTGTACGATACGGTGGTACGGAAGCCTTCCTACGCGAGTTAGACTCGCACTTGACCGTTTTTTATTATTTCTTGTTATAGCGGCAACAGAAATCCATCATCTGTGAAAATTCCAACTGTCTAACCATCACGGTTCATGAAAGACAGCCTGGTGACTAGAGGTGAAAATTCCCGAAACTTTCCGAAAACTTCCGTGAACGTTTCCATTTTTTAAGGAAGATTTCGCGAAAATTTCCAAAACTTCCGAAGTTTTGGAAGTTTTCAAAACGTCGTTATAGTATGTTCAGTTTCGTTTTGTATCCTAATATTTAGCTGTTTATATGTTTAGCTGTTACCTACTAATACTTTGTTAATAGCTAGTTTTTTGGGATATAATTCAACTTGCTTCAAGATGTTCTGTTTTAAAATTCTAGACAACCTTAAAAGGTAGGTTTGTAATTTTTTCATCGATGCTGTTATGACTTAAAATCTACTAAAGAACAAGCTAAACAATTGCAGAACCACAATGCCGGTCAAACATGCGGTTCCTGAACACATCAAAGAGAGCTTATGATATGTGTGTAGATAAACTAATGTATGTAACTGTACATAATTAGGCATTAAAACTCTCGAGTGCGAGTTTTAATGCCTTCCATTATGCAGCAGTCACATAAATTACTATTTAGAACCGCCTTAGAGAGAGAGCCCTTTCATCTGATACCCACGATAGGTTTCAGAACAAAAAGCTTATTTTTTCGCAAAAAAATATGAAGTCATAACTAGGAGTTATGACGTCATATTTACCTTTATTTATTTTTTCTTGCTACGGGTCAAATTGATTCAGATGGCCTAAAGAACAATCGTTCCGATGTTCATGCTTCCAACACCATTTGCAGCTATTTGCTGAATTTCGCGGTGTACCGATTATTAGCATTAAAGGTTCCTACCGCTAGTGGAGTGAGTGGGTTTTTGTCTCTGGGACTTGACTTGACCCAACTTTGGGTATGTTATCATATCACGTAACTTGCTCTCCACGCCCTGCGACCACCCCACCAAGGCGACGCCGAAGGCTGAGCAAAATACCACAAAAGCCCACCATGTCACAAACGATAGAGGGCGGAGCCGCAATCCAAGCCTGCAGGCATATAAAGAGTATATACACAGTCAGGTCATAAGTTCTGTCACACAATAAAAACTTTTGAATTTAGAACGCTGGCCACAAAAAAGTTTATTGAATTCGAATTTGGAATTTTTCATGAAGATAAAAATGTGTACTTTTTAGAATTTTCCTCATTTTTTAATATGGAGTGGACACTTAAAGAAGACCGTGTCGCAGTTATTGCGTTGCATCGTTGCGGTTACGCGCCAATTCAGATTTTCGACTCACTGAAAAATTTGAATATAACCAAAAGATTCGTTTATCGTACCATAAAACGATACAATGAAGACTCTAGTGTAGATGACAGGTCAAGAAGTGGTCGCCCTCGCTCTGTTACGACTCCAGCAGTGATAAAAGCTGTGAAGGCGCGAATTCAAAGAAATCCCATACGTAAGCAGAAACTGTTGGCCCTTCAGATGGGGTTAAGCAGAACCACGGTGAAAAGGGTGTTAAATGAAGACTTAGGGCTTAGGGCATATCGAAGAAAAACAGGACATCGTTTGGACGCTCGTTTAATGGACCTGAGACTGAAGAGATGCCGCGCTTTGTTGAAGCGGTACGCGGGAAAAAAGCATCGGGAAATTCTTTTTTCGGATGAAAAAATTTTCACCGTGGAAGAGAGCTACAACAAACAAAATGATAAGGTGTACACACACAGCAGTGAAGAAGCGAGCAACCGTATTCCGCGTGTCCAACGAGGTCATTTTCCATCCTCGCTCATGGTTTGGTTGGGAGTCTCTTATTGGGGCTTATCTGAGGTACATTTTTGTGAGAAAGGCGTAAAAACGAATGCAGTTGTGTATCAAAATACAGTCCTCAAGAACCTTGTGGTACCTGTTTCTCATACTATGTTTAATAACAGGCACTGGGTATTCCAACAAGATTCTGCGCCAGCTCTTAGAGCGAAAAGCACACAAGACTGGCTGGCGGCGCGTGAAATCGACTTCATCCGGCACGAAGACTGGCCCTCCTCCAGTCCAGATTTGAGTCCGTTAGATTACAAGATATGGCAACACTTGGAGGAAAAGGCCTGCTCAAAGCCTCATCCTGATTTGGAGTCACTCAAGGCATCCTTGATTAAGGCAGCCGCCGATATTGACATGGACCTCGTTCGTGCAGAATAAAGGCCTGTATTCAAAATCGCGGGGGTCATTTTGAATAAACTTTATTACCATAAGAATCTATGTTTTATTAAGTTCATTTTGCTATATAAATGTTTACATAAATAATAAACATGTCTAAATTATTTCATATTGCACATGTGACAGAACTTATGACCTGACTATGTATAATAAAAACATGTTAGAGTGTGACAGTTCAGTGCCCTTTGTCCCCGCAGGCCGCAGTCCGCTGCACGAGCTGTGCTGGTGCAAGCGCGACAATGCGGCCGCCATCTGCGAGCTCTTCCTCGAGTTCATGCCGGACTACCCGCTCAACAAGACTGATCTGCAGGTAGGCGGCATTTCTTACTATTTCGTTTTTGTGTGAAATAGTCACAATTGAATAGTGGACCCATCGCCCACCCATGTTTCAGCGGGTGTCTCAGATCATCATCGACTTTTTGCTTTGATATCGACGTCGCCCGAGGCGCTATTGTAGTAGTGGCTTTGAGATCCGATTCCTTAATAGTTATTTCTGCAAAAAGAGATCAAGGTTGATTTTTTCTGCGAGTGCTTGTTTGAGTTCCGCCGAGTGAGCGAAGGATAGCGAGTGATTCTACTTTAGAATCCTGAGTGAGCGAGGGACTCAAAGGCACGAGATGCAAACAACTTTGGTCTCGTGTTGCACATAAAACTTTTCAAAAAATGTACCAAATAAGAGAAAGAAAAAAATACAAAATTTAAAAATCTAATAACATTTATTGTTATTTTTCATGATAAACTGTGACTAATTTACCCTACGGAATATTTCTCTGATTGTATTATTTATAAATTTGAGAGGCTAGCAGATATAATAAAATAAGCTCGATTATTTGGAATTTAATAGCACAGATATAATCGGCGCCACGACTAAAGAGCTTTGTCCTTGAATGCGCAGTAGTCACTTTTCACAAGTGTTTGGCGCGGGGAAGTGAGGAGCGACGGGGGCGGTAGTCAGCGCCGGCACCTGATTCGTTGATCAGTCGCTTCCCGATGCCCGCACCGAAAGCACGTCTCGAAGCTTCTTGAGTACAGTCGCATACAATATTACCCAACGTTATCTTTCGCCCCGGTTGAAAATGCCGAAAAATAAAGTACTGACTAGGCAAGCTAGAAAAATGGTTTACGATGTGAACTGTTATATCAAAAAAGAGTCTGATGAAATACTGATGAAGAAGTCTGATGAAAAACTTAATTGTGGTTTAATTGTTACAAATTATTAGTCAGCGGGAAGAAAAGAGTGTGCAGGACTATTACTACAAGTATCTATATTCACTAGGCCCTAGTGACTAGGGGCATTCTATGCTAGGGGGTTATTTATATATAGGTTTCAACCTTGACGTTAACAAATGTTGTCAATAGAGAGTACCTATAGTTTATTTGACACAAAGTCCATTATTTACATCGGCTAATATCCCAATCAACAAAATATCAAACAGAGAAAAAATAGAAGTGAAGAAAGTCCTGAACACTCATTCCTTCACACTAACCCTAAAAACGCACTTCGGAATTATGCCGCGACTGTACACATGCGCAGTAATCCCCGCCAGTTTCTCCGAGAGCTCTTTATTCGTGGCGCCGAGTGTACTGCGATCGATTTAAACATCGATAGCATTATCTGTGACATTGGCGAAATCTCAAACAGCCAAAAAACATAGAATTTTAAGTCGATTTCGCCTATGTCTGCTGCATTAAAAATTAAATAGCTACTTTGTCTCACTCAATGAGCAAAAGCAAATTTTCACCTCAGCAGCTCGAACGCTTTTGCTCCGAGTAAACAATGTGCAAAGGTCTATCTCGTGCCTTTGAGTCCCTGGCTCACTCGGGGCTCAAACCAGAACTGCAGCAAACATCAACTTTGCTCTCTTGTTGCACAAATAACTATTTCTAGTCATAGCAAAATACATATGTCCAGAGAGGCGGGGCGGAGTAACTCCTTGATATGCCAAAAGGAGTATTGAATTACCGGCTAAACGTGACGACATTTGTTTAGACCTTCAGCCAATCGGCTCCAAAAACTTCTTTTTCTTTCTTCTTTCTGTCTGCGCCTCACGCACCGACTACACTTATATCTATGTTATTACCTCTATCACAGATATAGCTATAATACTCAAGTGCATTCCGGATAACTTTCCCTTTTACGTTGGTAGCAAACAAACCAGTGTTACTAGCTTTATAAAATGTGGTTCCCAAAAGTTAGGGAAAAACTGAATTACGACGCGGAGTAAATCCCTAAATAAATTATCAAGGCATCATAACTATGTATAATAAAACCAAGTTGTTATTTAAAAGTAGAAATGAAAGCGTATCAATAACATCGCAGGTTTATTCAAATTGAACGAAATAGGTACGGCACCAAAAAGGGATGAAGTAGGAACCACCCCATGTCAAAAGGGAGGGAAAATCAACCTTTTAAGTTGATCTAGCCGGTAACAACATACTTGTTTAGTATTTATGCGTCGGAAACGCACCGGTTTTTTGTTGCGCGAATCGATCGCGAGTAATCGAGACATCACTAGCGAAAACGGCACTAGCAGCTGTCACTCGTACCGGAACGAGATGTAAAATTGGAGGTTATCTTCCTCTTGGTCTGGTCTCATCGGGAGAATAACATGGCGGCTCGGGCCCCGTGGCATTGCTGGTATTTCGGTGTACCAATTGTAATACAGGCATCGGGCCTGGTCAGAGTGTAAATCTACCTCATAGCGTCGGGCTATTGATTGTAATTAGATTCGCGTCAGCGGTCAAGTGATTCGTGGTGAAGGTTGAAGTTGTACGGTCTCCAACTCGTCGTATCGGTAGCGGCGACTCAGCGCGCCGGCCACGCCGTCGGACAGCGACGGCAAGGGTTCGATCCCATCCTATCCCAACTGTGCCCCCTTTCCCGAATTCCTGTCTCGAATCGAGCCTTCGATCTCCTGTCTACGGTGACAAGGTAAATAAACAAATTTCATCATTCTTTTCTCTCACGTGCGGGCAAAGGCACACCCCCTCATGACTCCACGCCGTTCGGTTTAGGCGTGGAATCAAACAATACTTCTACGTCTTACGTTCTACGTCTGGAAAGTGGGAAATAGTAATTAATCTGAGGCAACCGGATATTGCTTTTCTCCGTTTTTTTTTTACAGTTTTGGGGTTGTGTGGTTTTACAGCTAACTTAACGCGAAGGGAAAAGTTATCTGGAATGCACTCGACCTCTACGTATCTGCGTTCAATAAATAGTTCTAAATATCATTACTGTGCACATTGCAGGGCAACACGCCTCTGCTCCTAGCGTACATGAATGGACAGGGCGCCATGTGCCGCGTGCTGGTCAAGGCGGGCGCGTGTCTGGCGCACGAAAACAAAGATGGCGTCTCCATATTCAACTACCAGGTACCGTGTGGCGTACTTTGTCTGCAGAGTAACCTATGACGAGATGAAAGGGAGAGGATGAGGACCTAATGCGGCCGACCTAATTTTGGCCTTGGTCTACTACTACTACTACTACTACTAACTAGTCTTGCTTTCGTTGAATACTTACTTAACACCCATAAAATCGCTCAATCAACTCGAAATATTTTCTTTCAACTCGAAATCTCAGCCCGACATCTCTTTCAACCCGACACCTCTCTCAATCCTACATCTTTCAACAAGAAATCTCCGTATTTGATGTGGTAATTTATTAAAGCTGCTAAAATAAATGGCTTTCTGCTATTTGCTAAATTGCTAAACTTGCTAATGGTAGGTAACAAAAATTCACACTTGCCGTTGTAGCTTTTAAAGTGTGTTATGTAATGTGTGCCATTTCTGTTTGTTATTAGTACTTATTAGTAACATTATAACGATCAAATAAACTGACCTTCATACTTTACACAGGCTTAGGACTGTCAGAATTACTATTTCAATCTAAAATTATTGTTATTATTAGTTCATAGTGAGAGATATGTGAGTTGCTATTCTAAATTTCTATGGGTGTCATAACTAATCAACGTTGAAACGAAATATGTCACCGTAAGATTGTCAAAATCGTTAATTTATAATCTAACTTGTTTTTTCTCGTTAGTTTACAAACTATCGATTAATTGTAAACTGCACCTTACTGCTTACGATGTGACGCGTTATTTTATAATAAAACCGTTCACTTGAATTGCAAACGGCATAAAAGGGAATAAAAGCGGAAATAAAAGGGCAAACACTGCGGTAGCTTAGGTGAAGATTAGAGGGGCGGACGCAGCGAAGCCCCCGAATAGTCTTCCTGTTAAGTTGACAAGTAAGAACAAAAGAAACGTTAATTATAAATCCTGTCGGTCTGGTTTACCACATATATATAAAATACTATTCTCTACACACTATACCTCACTAATCTCTAGCCAGAATAGTCCGGGGGCCCAATTCCGGCACACAATGACATCTCAATGACAATTACATGACGATTATGGTCAACTTTAGATATACAATATCTGACGATTATGTAATTCCATTCCCTTTTTTGATTAACTAAATCATTATGTTTACCAATCAACTTAATTCTTACCATAATTGCCTAAAAAATATTCTCGAAACGCCAGATAATGGATATCTAAAGTTGACCGTAATCGTCATGGAATTGTCATGTGAGCTGTCAATGTGTACCGATTTGGCCCCAGCTCTAAATCTTTTATTTATGGAGATAATGCAATCGCACGCTGCGCAAACAAACACCTGTTAGCTAGAAGCAAAAGCGCGAAGTTGCCAAACCGTGCCGGCAAGCGAATCGCGTGCAACCCGCGACGACTGCGAACTGCGAAGCGGCAACGTAACGCGAAGCTAGCGCAAGCTGTTGCGATTTCATAACTTCAACGTTTTGCTAAAGCGCTTGCTGTTTGCTAAAGCGTTAGCATTTTAGCAGTTTGTTTCATTTGCCAAAAGCAGTGCTATTAATTATTTTTCATTAACAAGCCAATTAACACTTTCGTTATAATGACCACCTCTACTCTTAACCTAACATCAAAACTTATCTTTCTCGACCCAACACCTCTCTCAACTCAAACCTACATCTCTTTCAACCTGACCGATACCTCTCTCAACCCGACACCTGTCTCAACCCGCCATTTTAATGCAGGTGGCGACGAAGCAGCTCCTCCACCGTTTGCTAGACGCGCTGCCGGCGGAGGCGCCGTGGGCCGAGAGCGACCTCTGTCAGGAGTGCGCCACCAAGTTCACGCTCACCATGCGCAAGCATCACTGGTGAGTGAGAGTTGACGAGACTTCAATTTTAGCAACAGTGACATTATCACCAACTGTAGAGGATATCCTAACGCACTGTTGCGGCAAACTGCAGGTTGCGGACACCCAGTGACTTGCGGCAGGCCGCAACAGAACCGTAATGTTGCGGCGATCGGCATAAGCACGAATACGGGCCGGCGAATAGGAATGGTTTTAATTTGTGTTTTACAAATACACTATATTTAAGTAATTAAATATGCGTATACTTACGTTTCTTTCCCAGTCGTCACTGCGGCCGCATGCTGTGCAACAAGTGCTCCAGCCAGGACGTGCCGATCCTCAAGTTCGGCATGAACAAGCCGCAGCGAGTGTGCGAGATCTGCTTCAACGTGCTGCAGGTCGGCGCGAGTTAGTGTGTGCAGGTCGGCACGAGTTAGTGTGCGGGTCGGCGCGTTGTTGGTGCGCGGGTCGGCGCGAGTGAGTGTGCGGGTCGGCGCGAGTGAGTGTGCGGGTCGGCGCGGTGGTTTATGCGTGGTGGGATAGCTAGAGTGCTGCGGGAAGAGACAACAGACC
The DNA here is from genome assembly GCA_949825045.1 of Argyresthia goedartella. Taxonomy (NCBI): domain Eukaryota; kingdom Metazoa; phylum Arthropoda; class Insecta; order Lepidoptera; family Argyresthiidae; genus Argyresthia; species Argyresthia goedartella. The sequence goes on from OX463828.1 coordinate 19,832,849, forward strand.
CTAAGTTTTAGTTTTGAATCTGGAATGCAATATGCTGCTGTTGAGTCATATTAATCAAACAATACGAAAGTGAGACTATGGGCCGAATAAATAAAGAAAAGTATTACTTGTCATTAGAAAGAAATGCCTCAGGAAAATGCTTCATTCTTGATGTTCGCTCATCAGTAATGATGATGATAATAATGAGGTGGGACGCCCGCTGAACCAACAGGCGGATGATCGCTCCTCTATTGTGACTATTTCACCCAATTCCCAGTGTTTGGGCACTGGTTACTGTTGGTCAACAGATATCCCTCCCCAAATCTTCCCGAATTCATGGATGTCGCTAAACTTTAAGTTTGACAAGCCATCTGCTTTAATGCTATCCATCCCTAGTGTTCGCCATCTTATGTTTGAATACATTACGCATTCTGCCAAGAAGTGCTGGCTACTTTCTTCCAAGCCACAGTGAGTGCATGATGAGTCCTGTACGAGCCTTAATAATGTATTTAGTTTGCAGTGCCCTGTCAGCACACCTGCCAGTATTGCTAAGTTTTCCCTACTGAGATTATGTAAATACTTGCCTTTTTGGGGTCTTTCCTTAAGATAAACATCTTAGACTGCGTCTTTGGTGTTCTTCCTCTCTAGGTTTGCACCTCGCGCATGTTGAAGATGTTCTTTGTGAGTCACTGATATAGGTAATATCGGTTCTGGTCCAATAAAACGCTCATCAGCGCCGTTTCCTGTCAGCTCATCTGCTCTTTAGTTGCCGCGAATCTCTCCGTGACCGGGGACCCAAGCGATAATTGCTTCTGATGTTTTTCCCAAAGAGTTAAGTTAAGACTTGCCTTACACACTAGTGTAGGTTTATTCATAGTTGCTGATGCGCCTTTAAAACTGCCTGACTGTCAGAATTAATTACTTTCCATTAAGGCTTAAATTTCCGCTTGGAACTCGCTGGCGTATAGCCCCAAGGCAATTGATTTTTCTTGTTTGTTGCTGTCCATGATGCAAAAGCCAGCTCCTGCTAGTTTTGTGCTTTCTCTTCTTGAGCCATCCGTGAAGCAAGTTACAGCCGGTTAGTCTGTTTCTATTTCCCAGTTTCCTCTTGTTCCTATATGGATTCGGTATTTCTTGTCGAATCGTTTTTCCTTCTTAATCAGATTGTTGTTTGCCAACTTTGCACCTGACGTTTCTACAATGGCGGCAACCTGTGTCTATAGAGCTGTGCCTTTCCATTATTTTTTCATTTTAATTCTATACCATTGTTCATTAGCTATCCTTTTTACTTCTTTCTACATTCAATGGAATTAGATTGAGCATTGTTAGTAAGGATGCCGTCGGTGTTCGTCAGCATCCAGCTTGTGGATATCCTCTATTTGCTCCAATTGAGTAGCTAGTCCCATCAACATATGCAGTGATCACCCTCTTTTTTAGCATGGTTACCACCCATCAATAATGATAATTTTCCTTCAAATATTAGGTGTAAAGATAGGGTAAACATTTCCTCTTTTATTTGGCCCCATGAATTACAGCGGTCTGAATCAACCTTCCCCTGATTCACTTGGGTTGGGTTATTTTCGTGGATTCGCTATACTACACACACATCGTGCGGTCTCACTCTACTAACGTGACTGATTGATTTTATAAGAGGGAAATCTTTCTGATCCTTTAGTCCGTTATTATTGTTTTGTAGTTTCCTAAGTTTTGTATTTAAAGCTTTATTTTATACCTAGTTAGCTTACTTAATGTATACTGATTAGCTAAGAATCTTATTTGCTTTTCTTTCAGCCAGTGTTCCCAGTCCAAATAAAATACTTAGGTTTGTGCATTGTTGCAAAATTATTTTCTTGAAATCTAAATAAGATTTTTACTCGAAATTAAATAACTAGATAGTAAACTAGGCTAAAATTCAATCCCAATAAAGACTTGTGTCAATTTATTCATGTTAGACATAAAGTGGACTAAGAAAATATTCTGCAGCTTTGGTATCACTTGCATATTATTTGTCACATGCGGTTATGACGAGGCTTTTTATTCGGCACTGGTACATTCCAACAAGTATTCTATATTGTGCTGATGTTAGCAATTTGTATGGTGTGCCATTCTGTTAATCATTTAATTAAGCTCATTAACAAATTATTTCTACAAATTCCTTTGCTATTATGTTATCATTCCAAATTTTATTGATTGTATTTATGCAATAAGGAATTTTATATGAACTAACTTGAATTTCATTTATCAAACACTTTTTAAGGACTCCCCTCCCATGGTATTTCTGTTATAGTTTGAATTTTATTGCCATGGCATAAGGTTCAAAATCGCGATGCCTTGCGCGTACGCGTGGCAGTCGTGGCAGTGGACCGGTAACCTTGCGCGTACGCGTGGCAGTCGTGGCAGTCGTGGCAGTGGACCGGTAACCTTGCGCGTACGCGTGGCAGTCATGGCAGTGGACCGGTAACCTTGCGCGTACGCGTGGCAGTCGTGGCAGTGGACCGGTAACCTTGCGCGTACGCGTGGCAGTCATGGCAGTGGACCGGTAACCTTGCGCGTACGCGTGGCAGTCGTGGCAGTGGACCGGTAACCTTGCGCGTACGCGTGGCAGTCATGGCAGTGGACCGGTAACCTTGCGCGTACGCGTGGCAGTCGTGGCAGTGGACCGGTAACCTTGCGCGTACGCGTGGCAGTCGTGGCAGTGGACCGGTAACACCTGGAGGATATTTACAACAAACAAACAGAAACCAAAACACAATATTAGGTTTATTATTTATTTACAAATAAACAACATGGCGTTATCCGCACACGTAGCATAGAATTAAATAATTGAACTAGTAATCTAAAACACATTAATCTTCCATCAATAAATTGATTTTCAAACTGTTTTCTTGCTTTATGAGCTGCATCTACGTTTACTTGAGTCGTTTAAAGAGGTCCTTGGTGACGCAGTGGTCGAGGACATGCAGGTAGTCAATGAGTTCCTCCTCGCATGTCTCCGTGGTCTTGGAGCGAGAGTTGACACGGTCATTGCATGTCTGGAACTTGTTCCACAGGTTCTGGGCGTCCGGCTTCTGGGAGCAAACATCCTGCAAGGGAGAGGTGAAAGTGGTCAAATATGATAACATGTACTTATAATCTTTATTCGATATTGCACTCACTAAAACAGTCAATCACATAAACAGAAATGTTTTCATTTGTGCATGTATATTGTTCTCCTGAAATACTTTTTTTTTCTGTAGAGGATATTTTGGCACAGGACTGGATACATTGGCACAAAGTCAAAGTCAAAGTTCTTTATTACTGTAGATTCTCTATATTGGACCATTGTGGGAGAAGAAGGGCGTAGAAACTCCCACAGATTGATTTTTAGATCTCTTAAAAATTGTTTGTGCTTAACTAATACAAATATTACAATATTAATTATTATGATTAAGCAGGAATGAATAATTACAAAATTAATAACAGCGAGGTCTGTGTTGAGCTAGATTAACCCTATACAGTCCCGTCATTTAAGTAATCTTGAACATTGTAATTTTTCGACAGTCAAGTTAAATTACTTTTTAAATTGTTCAAATGGTTATTTCAAAACCTCCAGGGGATCTTATTGTAGTAGAGAATGCACTGACCCTTGAAAGAATTGCTAACCTTCGCGAGTCTAAACCGGGGCGCAATTATTCTGTGATTATTTCTTAGGTAAACATTACAGCTATCGCTCAATTTGGAAAATGTTCTAAGGTTCTTGCGTACATACATTATATTTTCGAAAATAAATTGACTAGCTACAGTTAGTATGTCTCTCTCTTTAAGGAGTCTGTTCGTTTTAAACTATAAATTGGTTAAATAGCTCTTTTCAGTAAAATTAAAATAGTTTAAATATCCGCTGCTTTCCCCCACAAGATATCATAGGACATGACACTATGAAAGTAACTAAAATATACTAGCCTAGATGTAGCCACATCTGTGTTTTGTCTGATGTTCTTAACAGCGTAAGCCGAAGAACTTAATTTACTAAGCTAATTTATCTATGTGGGATCCTCACTGCAATTTGCTATCGATAGTAATTCCAAGAAACTTCGTATCATTTACTACTTCTAACGTGTTCTAATACTAAAACTGGTCTCAACTTGCCTGACATTTGGAAGTGAGAATTTGATACACTTGGTTTTACCAGCTTTTAGCAATAAATTATTAACTCTGAACTAATTCAAGGTTAAAGACAATACACGATTAACATCATCAAGATTTTATTTTTGTCTTTCAATTTTGAAGACCATTGAAGTATCATCAGCAAACAAAACTATGTCAGTCAATTTCTCCAACATGAAAGGCAGATTGTTGACATATACAAGAAATAAGAAAGGGCCTAATATAGCACCTTGTGGATCGCCAATTTTTACACCCGATCCATCAGATTTAAAGCCGTTGACTTCTGCCTTTTGAATTCTATTGCTTAAATATGATCTTAGTAGATCCAACGCTTTATTTCTCACTCCGTAATGATTTAATTTCATTAATAGCGTATTATGAACACATCACTTCGATGACCCGAATGGCCGAGTCGGCAGTGACCCTGCCTACGAAGCCGAGGGTCCCGGGTTCGAGTCCCGGTGGGGGCACATATTTGTTGATGGGAACGGATGATTTTACCCTAGTCATGGTTGTTTATCTATCTAAGTATAACATTTATATATATATAAAGTATGTATATCGTTGTCTTGTACCCAAGATACAGGGAATCCTAATTTGGGGCTAGATCAATGTGTGTAAATAGTGTCCAAGGTATTACTATTATTAAATATTTTTTACGAACTCCTTTCTGAAAACTGCGATTATTTTGGTCGAGGTCCACGACCTGCACAATACTGCATTATTGAAAGAATCTTTTAACATCTGGTGGAATTAGGGCTTCGTGAGGTTGAATATTTTCCTAGAAACATTCTGAGTTAAGCTGTGTAGCCTACACGGTATCCATCACACTTGAAACTTCACGTATCTGATCTTCACCAACACACAGCATTTAATCAGCAGTCCGTCGTTAATTGGGCCACATTGGAGCGTTTCACTATCAATCAGCAATTAAACAAGAAAGAAGCACACTCTGTTAATTGTCTTGGCATATGCTATGGGTAGTCACTGAGCAAGGACGGGGGTAAAAAAAATGGTGATGGTGTAGGAATGATGTGGTCACGTAGTATGGTTTACTTTTTTGTAACTCTTTAATTTAAAAACTTTACTGAATTCTGTTGAATAATGTTGAAGAAGTCTGAGTAGATTTCTTCAAAATTATTCAAACAGAATTCAATAAAGCACATAATGGAGGAAACCTACACCCAGCAGTTATTATTTATTGCACATAAAAATTCCTTATAGAAAAGGCATTTACAAAGAAGGCAAGCGTATCTCTAACAAGAGATTTCTTTCACAAACCCAAGATGGAAAGGATAAATTTGTTGCGTCTGCCATATTTAAATAGACTTGAAAGGAGGTTGACAGGGTGTGGAACAAGAGCTTGTCCAAAATGAACACATAGTGCATTTTGTTCCTCAGGCCAACTTATCTATTAACTACATATTGAACATGAAGCGCTCGACATCCAAAGACAATTACACTCATTGCAACGTGCTGACGTCATAAGTGATTCCACAGCCGTTAACCTGGACATTCACGGTGAGTTTGATCTACGATAGAACTGATTCGAGATCGGATGAAACCGTTAGATTTCCCCACTCACTGGCATAAAACGGTGGCTTGATTTGATCGGTTCTCGATCGACGGGTTCGCGCGCTGACGCGCTTTGTAATACTGCTAAGCAAACAACCTTTCCCATGTTAATGTGGTTTGCTGGAAGAGATCTCTTATTAGAGATAAGAATTTATGTCAATAATAAATAAATAAATAAATAAGTTCGCATTAGTACACTATTTTTAATGTAACTTCTTTGTTCATAACCTTTGTGTGCAATAAAGATATTATTTGATGTCTTAGGTGTCCTCTATCTACCCGTATTTACAACATTTATCATGTGCCAAAGCAAAAAATCTACAGGGCCCTCTGTTGGATTTTGAAAAACCGCTGCTCTCAAATAATCCTATTCTATATTATCTACTATCTTATATTAACTATATATTATCTATCATTCGACTATCTTGATTTACTATAATGATAATTTTGACTCTATGCAACAAGAGTATGATAAAACAGTAAAGCGAAGAAATTACTGAGATATCAAAATGAAAAATTGTTAAAAGAGAACTACAACGAAATAAATGAAATTATATGTGCTGGTAAGGTACGTTTTCAACATCATGACAACGTAGTTATCCCTACAAAGATCTAAGCTGCTTACTGGCTGACTATGAGGATGAGAAGATTATCGTATTTTGTTCTAATAATAATAGAGAACAAATAAGTAAGCAAAAGAGCTCCGTGGTCTAATGTGAAACCCATTAGACTACGGAGCTCTTGCTTTTCACACAGGAGATGCAGGTTCGAAACCTGATAATGTATCAATGAGATAGTTAATTTATCTTAAATACATTATCGGATGACACGTTAAGGAGGTCCCGGCTACTATCGCTACGTGATAGTGGTCGTAAAAACCCCTCTATCAATCCGTATTGAGCCAGCGTGGTGGAGGAGTATGGCTTAATCTTACTCGTATCCGAGTAAAGGCCTGTGCCCCTCGGTGGGGACATTAATGGGCTACATTTATTTATTTATTTAAGAAAGTACTGTAAGTTTTACGCTGCTGGCACTTTAAAGAGCTGTCCAAAGGGGTTCCAACAACTCTATACAATGATGAAAGGAACCAGTGCATAAAACCATATGTTGTTTAATGTGTAGTAAGAAAATGAGGAGCTACGAAATATTGTCCGATTTGATTAAGACCACGCTGCCTTTGTGGTCTCCACAAAAAATAACTATGGACTTCGAACTAGCTGCAATTCAAGCGATCGAAGAGGGTTTCCAAAAATTCTATTTCGAGGGTGTTACTACTATTTTAACCGATGCCTCTGGAGAAAAGCTTGGGCTCTGCCAATAAAAACAAGGCCCAAGAAAAGACACGTCGCAGTGTGTTGGACTTGCTCAGTTACCTAATATATTTTTTACTGCTGGATACCAATATGTGATGGCCAAAGTCCAATTGGTGAAGAATGAACAAAATTCAACATATATTTTAACCTCTTGAATACCACCGACTACAGCTAACCCGACTTCTCCGTTATAGGTTTTAAATTTAATTTCCGTGGCATAAGGTTCAAAATGGCGACCCGTCCTCACTATCCTCGGTTTTTGAAAGGTTAATAAACAATGAATTTCAAAGGACGAAAAAATCATTATTTCCGACTTCTGAGCTAAAAATAGCACCTTCGCTGCTTGATTTTGGGTTCTCAGGCGGAGAAATTATGTTCCTAACTCGTTCGAAAAGGCTTTTTACGCACCTCGCCTTCGGCTCGTGCCGTGAACTTTTCGGTTCGTGAATATAGACCTTTGCGAACTCGTAGATAATGTACTATTGTTGCTGTGAAAATTAATCTGGAATAATTATTGGGGCACTGCATACAAAAATTTTATTGTTATGTAAAATAGTAGATTGAGATTGCAATTTTTCATTTAAAATGCATATTTTTTCATAATTATCAATCCATTGGTTGCAAATTAAGAAATGCTTATCTCCTATCGCAACTATGTAACATTGGGAAGATCTTATTCTTAAACCTTTAACCAAGTTGAGGTTAAGGAAAAAGTTAACTTTATTCAGAACTGATACAAAGAATAAAAATTCATAATTCACAACTGGTCGTGAACCTTAGTTGAATTTTCATTGGTATTTTGTTTACGGTTATTGTCATGAGATGAATAAAGCGGGCTCCTGCATCTTCTCTGCTGACGTTTTGATTATATATTAGACCCAGCACATCCCCATTACATAAGTAATTTAACAACTTTGCCATGGAAATATTGACTTTTCTATTTAATTGGACTTATAATGGAAGACGTGAGTTGGTAAAGGACTGATTATTTTTTTACACAGGACTATTTTTGGCAAAATAAAAATATAAACTATATATTAATTTCATACCTTACAGTGAAGGTTTTAAAACAAAAACATTTTATTTTTTGCACCCATCTTCTTTCTCCTTAATAATATATTAAAAATATTTTTCTTGCCGATATTTGTCTCATTTCATAATTTTAGGGTTCTGTACCACAAAATGAAAAAAGGCACCCTAATATATATTCATTGTTTGTCTATCTGCCTGTCTGTCTGTCACATCACAACCCTTTTTCTTAGGAAAGCGTTGAGGTACCAAGCTGAAATTAATATTGATCACTCAGGTCGAGTTCCTTGAAAATTGCAAAAAAAAAAGCTAAGTCAACATATTCAAAATATACAGCCATTTTTTTTTTATTTTTTTTTATTATTGAGCTTAATTAATACATGTAAAGCATTATTTGAACTCTAGTAAAAACAGAAAACATCTGAACCTGAGCTAGGTGGTTAACCTGTATTTCAGGATTCAGCGCTCTTCCTAATAATTACAGTATAAGTGCTATACATTACGAAAAATGAGTACCTGTTAATCATTAGACCAAGTACAGCTAAATCAGGTAAAATAAACTTCAAAAGGGGGCAAAATTTACATAGGCTTAAGGCCTTGGTGAGTATAAGAGAGACCTCTCTTTGAATATCGTGAGTGTGAATGAGTGTGTGGTGAGGAGTTTACAGGCACTTGATATGCTTTTTGGTACCATACTCTTTAATATATTTAATAATGTTAAGGAGTGCAAAACAAAGTAAGACAGATTCAATTACAAAAAGTACACATATTATTATTAGCAGGAATTAATATAAGAGGTAAGATTAATGTTTAGCACCTAATCTATAGTCATTAGTAGTTGTTCTGTTTGGTCATAATTCAGAATTTGAAGAGTATTAAAAATGGTTTTCTTGAAATGATAGGTGGTAAGAGAGTAAATGTCTATTTTTCTATTGATTTTATTATACAGCAAAGGTCCAAGGAAAGGGAAGAATCTGTGAGCAAAGGAGGTCCGGAAAGTTTTAGGTTGTGGACACACCCTATCGTTACGGCGCTTGATCAATAATTTGGGATCAAATGTCATAAGTGAGTGCTGTTTCAAAATGGTAAAGTAAACAAAGAGTTGTCTAACTGTAAGAACATTACATGACCTGAAAAGAAGTTCAGTAGGGTAAAAGAATGGACGGAAAGTGCAGACCTTTAAGATTACCCTTTGTGCTATCTCTAAATATAAAAGCGTGGTCTTGGGAGCTCCGCCCCACGACGTGATGCAGTATGCCAAAATAGATTGACAAAGTGCAAGGTAGACACTTTTCATCAATGTACCGTCAGCAACATGTTGTAGGGTTTTGAAGACATATATGAGTTTTCGAATCCTGCCACTAATCATATCAATATGGGGTCTAAATCCAAGATTTTGATCTATTATTACCCCAAGATACCTAATGAAGGCGGTTTTTACCAGAGCAGGACATGAGCATGAATTTAGAGATGGATCAGGACAACAATGAGCCAAAAGTACTCCATTTGTATTATGGGTATTTCGAATTGAGAAAGATAAAAACCTAGTTTTATCTGCATTTAAGGTTAATAAGTTTTCCCTTAGCCAAGAAGTTGCTCTATTGAAACCAGCCTGTGCAACATTAAAAGTACCCTAAATTTGATGAATTTGCGTGATACCTAGCAAGGGACCCTATAGGGTTCTTCCCGTTGACCTAGAATCATGAAATTTGGCAAGAAGCAAGATCTGATAACACAACTGTGGATGTGGAGAAGAACACCTCACTTTAGAAATATCACTTTTTTTCTTGTCTATGGGCAAAACTTGTTGAATGACATGGGGCAAAAAAATATACCTCATCAAAACTCTAGGTCTAGCTTTACGGAAGTCTCTGAGCTATCAAAACCATACTTATTACTATTACTAGCTTGCTGCAGACATACAAAATAGGTGCAAAGGGTAATAGATATCGTTCAAATTAATATGGGAGGGGGAAGTGGTGGGTAGGGTAGGGGGAGCCCCCTAGTCCCCTAGTATAGTTTTTTTTGCGGGAAATGTAGTTTTTGAGAAATAAATTATTTTATTTTTAAATTTTAATATTTTCATATATTCACTACAAAAGTGACATAAAGCAACCTGTAGAGGGGAGGGGGGTGGTAATCCCTCCGCCGGGACCCCCCTTGTTTTGAGATTGTCTATGTTCGAAATTGCCCTAGCTCTGGCTACTACGGGGCTGCGGCGGCGATATGTTCACTTCAGAGCATCCACCCAAAAAAAGAAACTTCATATCATTAAATGTTGTTTTTATTTGCATATGCGCTTCGCTCTGCTCCGTTTCGCTACGCTCTGGTTTTGCTTCTTCTAGTTCTAAGCTAACTTATAACCCATTTGAAATTTCGCCTCAATAAGCTACTCTAGCCACCTCCTTCAGTGATTATTTCTTTAATAAATGGCGGAATTGAGTGTCACTTCGCGTTAGTCTTTGAATTTTAATTTAAATAGTAATTACTATATAATTATATAAAGCCGAGTCTCCGGCAATAAAAAAATATGCTAAAATGAAAAGACCGCATAGGAAGCTCTCCCCATCCCTCTACGAGTTGCAAACTTGCATTATGACACTTTCTTAGCAAAAATTTGTGAACATAACCTAAAATTTAAACAAAATTAATTTATTTCTCAAAAACTCCCAAAACAATCTATACTAGGGGGACAAGGGTCCTCCAAATAAACCCCTCCAGTAACATAATAATAAAAATTGTGTGAACGATATCTATAGCCAACCCGGCGCAAATGGAAGTCGCCTTGTTGCGGAAGAAGAAGTTTGTACTTAAACAAATTAAATAATAAATAAATTAAAAAAAAACTCAATCCCACAAATCCCTCGGGATCTGATTCCCTAATTCTGATTATAGGTACAGTATACATATTTGTTTATTAAATTTACCTGGATGACATGATGCCAGTTTTTTTTTATTTTTACTAAATTACAGAAGCAATTTAAAAAAATCATTTCGTATTTTAAAGAGTAGATCTCCAGTTTCGTCATATTTGAAAAAAAAATAAGTTAGTTCTTTAGGTAGGTTTCTATATAAAAAATACTGGAACAATGATGTGATCTTTGTTAATGAAATTGCATATTCATTTTTCACTCAACTCTAGGGACAGACTTTGGAGCGCTTCGGTGTCTTACAGATTAGTATTGATCTGAGGAACAAAATGCACCATCAGTGTTGATAAGGGGGCAGATCCAACCCCTTGTAAAAAAAAAAAAAAACAATTCGCTCTGAAATTATATATTCATTCTGGGCAATAATTGGGGGTTGGCTTTCCAACCATAACAGTTTGATATTAAGTTAAATTGGTTACAGAGAGGTTGTTGGAGTTTAGTTTGAACCATTTATCCTATTTTCGAGATTAGGAAATAAGTATTTATTTGATAATCAATATAATTCACGAATTTTAGTGTTAGGCACTTAAGCAGCAAACTTGTCACGTTAGGATAAGTTTTAGTGGAAAATCCAAAGGTCACACCTTGATGGCCTAAAATAAACTCCATAGAATAGCAGACAGATAGCTTACCCTGAGTTCTTTTTGAGGGTCGACCAGCTCAGCCTCCTCCTCCTCAGCCTTCACGACAGGGATGATTTTGTTGGACATTTTGCCTGGGAAAACAGCAAAATACAGATGGTCACTCACTTTGCACTTATGTAAAACAGGACTCCCGTGAAACTATGGATGGACGTGATCATATATGAATCACAGATATTATACCAGTGTAGTAGAATTAGCTCAGAAATACACACGGAAAATGGTAAAATCACCTAAAACGATGACGCAACGAACGACCAAGATGAATAGGGACCAGTGTTACCAGATGAAAACTATAAACTACCGTGTTTATCTGTTAAAATTACGGTGTTTAAGACAACTTTTGACAGATACCCAAATAAATCTTAGAAACTAGAAAAAAAGCGAGACCCTTAGAAAGCGCACATCTGGATTGAGGATCCATTTTTTCAAATTACATATTACTAAACGAATTGTAATTACAGGGCAATTACTTAAAATTAGGTAAAACTTAAAGCAAAGATTCTTAAATTTCTTTAACATGAAACAAAACCGTTATGATCAAATAACTTGGGCCCTCAATCCTCGTGCCTGCATAAAGTGGCATAAAATCTCAGAAAGTACTATCCCTGGAATATTTTATTTTTTTTCAAACTTTTTCGGCAGTATTGACTCGGCCGCGCTGATCGCCGTTACGCGCATTGTACCGCTCACTACCGCGAACTTAAATAACAATTACTTTGACAAGACCGCGAATGCCGCGCCAATCGCTGGCATTTGCATCGCACCGCACTCTAATGGTAGGTTCACACGCGCGCGCACATTCACGAGCGTGTAAACGGTACGCCCGAGCCCGTGAACGCGCCTGTGACCGTGAATGCCGCGAATCGGGCAAGTGTCGGTTTTTTGGCAAAGTTCAAAGGATGAATGTGCGGGCGCCCGGTGACTGTTTACACGTGCGCGGGCAGTCAGTCTCTCCCGCGCTTTCGCGACGAGTGGATCTTCATTCAACGTTGCTAAGAAAGTCGCTACGATCGGAGATTACAACATGGCGGAATGGTCAAACGAGACAATTTTGACATTCCTGGAATATTACCAGGAAGAAGAAGTAATATGGAACCCCGAACATAAATTCCATAAGGACAAGAAAAAAATTCACGATGCTTGGACGAAAATTGGTAGATTACTAAATGTGTCAATCAAGGATTTGAAAATAAAAAAGGAGACCCTAATGGGAACATTTAGGCGCCATCTGAAGAAAAAACAAGAATCTATGCGATCTGGTGCAGGTAGGTACTTATGTTTACTTTACGTACAGTTGCACCTTTTCAAAAGCTTAAAATAAAAATTAATTAGTTAATTATTTATTTTTATTTTACCTAGGCTTAGGCCAAGATTGGTTTGGTTTCAAATCCGAAGGTCCCAGGTTTGATTCCCGTATGTGGTACAACATTTTAGTGATTAATCATATTTTTCAGGGAGTGACGAGATATATGAACCCATTTGGTTTGCATACCAGATAATGGAGTCCTTTCTGCTGCCTGTTTATACCAGTAGGGCTACACTCAACACAGAAGAGGTAAATAAATTAGTTTCGTATGTTTTAATCATTATATTTAAATAAAGGTACTATTAGTATTAGTAACTTAGTAGGTACATATTAGTTTAAGTTTGATAAAAATAGTTAGTTTTTTTTCCTGGCGGCACGGTACGCCGGAGGTCATGGGTTCGAGTCCCGCCTGTGTCATTTATTTTTCAAATTTTTCTATTCTACATGCGTTAAAACAAAAAAGTTATACATTTATATAATTTTAACATAATATGTAGGTAGGTACATTGTTAGTGGATAGCCCTATAAAAATATGAAGAAAATTCGTCCCTGATTTCTCTAGCGTTCAGAGGTGATCTTCGTGCTATCATTGGCAAATCTCTTATAGCGTTATATCCACCTGCGTTTGTTCGCCACGATCCAGGCCTTGTCAGATTGCCGTTATCATCGTATTCATCAAACGTTCCTGGAGGAGTATATCTTGCTGCGGAATTTTTACTGTTTCTCAGAAAGTCGTGTAGCAGTACACATGTCATTGTCAATTGTGATACAATATCTGGATCCAAATCAATTGGTCGTCGAAATATTCTAAATACTGCACTTAAGATTCCGAATGTGTTTTCCACCACAACTCGGGATCTGGACAGACATTTATTAAATATCCTTTTTTGTGAATCCGAATCATGATTGCCAGGTATGGTTTCATTACATGTGTTCTGAGTGCAAAAGCACCATCGCCTATGAAGACATATGGCACATCAATATTTGATCCGGGAAGAGGACATGGTGTGGGTAGATCTAATTCGTTTCTACAGATTTTTTTCCATAACAATGAATTGTTGAATACACCACCATCACTTATTCTTCCTTGGCTTCCTATATCGGCAAATATAAATTTATAATTGCTATCCACTAGTGCCATTAGAACAATGCTAAAAGTCTTCTTATAGTTATAAAACTCGGTATAGAATAGAATAGACGTTTATTAGCTTTCTTGTTGTACATAGGGTCTTAGATAAGTATTTTCAGGAACAAACAAGAACCCTGCTAGGGCGCTGCTAACTTAGGATTATAAAAGGTTATAATTTAAATTCTTACTTACTACCTAGATTACTTATTTTATTTATTATTAATTTTCATAGACTCTCTAAAACAAGAACAATAACAGAATATATTTTACTTTTACTTAAGATATAATAACACAAGTCTCACAAGCTCCAAACCTAGTTTTTGCCATGTTCATCAAAAAACTCTTGTAGAGTATAATAACTTTTTCGTACTAAGTATTTATTAAGGGCATTTTTAAATACATTAATTTTTTCTATAGACTGAATTGATTTCTGTATACAATTAAATATTTTGGCAGCCATCGAGAGGGGGCCTGAATGAACTAAATGTAATTTCGATGAGCATGTTGCCAATCTTTTATGTGGTCTTAATCCTTCTGGTCTTGTGTATAAGGGGAAGAGTTGATCATTATTTTTCACAAATGCGCATGCTTCTAAAATATAAAGTGAAGTTAGTGTGAGAATATTTAATTTATCGAAATATGGTCTGCAGCTCGTCATTATGTCAATGTTAGCGATAATTCGGATACACTTCTTTTGTATTAAGAATAATTGCTTTGCATCCGTGCTGTTGCCCCAGAGGAGGACACCATAAGACAGCCAAGACTGTGCGTAAGCAAAGTAAGCACATAGAGCACTTTTTTTGTTTGTAGTTCTCTTTAGTTCCGATAGAGCATATGTAAAGCTTGATAGTTTACTAGCCACTTTCTTGATATGATATTTCCAATGTAGGTTGCTATCTATTTCAATTCCTAGGAGGCAGTAGGAATCAACGAGTTCTATTGGTGTTTTATTAAAAGCGTAGTTTATGTCAAGAGGGCGTTTTTGGTGAGGTCTGAATTGCATTAGTTTAGTTTTACTAAAGTTTATCTCCAAATTATGATCATTGAGCCAGTTTGTTAGTTTAGTTAGATTTGAATTTAATAATTGTACAAGTTCGATATCATCATTACACGGTAGTACAAGCGATATGTCGTCAGCGAAAAGGGTGCATGGGATATTAATCGATTTTGGTAGGTCATTTATGTAGATCAAAAACATGAAGCACCCCAGGACACTGCCTTGTGGGATTGATTGTGTCAGGATTGTTTTTGTGGATCTGGTGTAGCTGATTTCGCCGGTGGCATGATTTTGATGCTCCAAGTCTACGTATTGTTCGCGGTTAGAAAGATACGAAATAAACCAACTCAGTACTGAACCTCGTATTCCAATTCCGTTTAGCTTTGCAATTAGAACGTTATGTAAGACTCTATCGTATGCTTTAGTCATATCCAAGAGGATACCTATTGCGTGTTTTTTATTATTTATAGTGTCTAATATGTAATTTATGTAGTTGAATACAGCCAGAGCTGTGGACCGTCCTTTACGGAAACCATTTTGTTGGTCATTAAAAACTTTGAATTTTTCACAAAAGGCATAGACACGCAGGTACATTGCCGATTCGTATACTTTAGCAAAAGTGGGCAGTAATGCTATTGGCCTATAATTATTGCTGTTTAAACGGTCGCCTTTTTTATGTAGCGGCTTAATTATTGTTGTTTTTAGTAAATCAGGCACTATTCCTTCTGAAAAAGACTGGTTTATAAGAAACGACAATGGAGAAATCAGTTCTTTAGCACATTCTTTTACGAGTATTGGTGGAATTTCATCAAAACCAAAGCGACGTTTTGATTTTAGTTTTTTTATTATTATGTTGAAGACTTCTACTGGATCAGTAGAAGTCTTCCACTGTGTGTCGGTTCCACTGTGATAAGGGTTTTCCATTACGATATGCTTGCCGTCTATTGATCCAATACAGTGTGGAAATTTTCTTCTAAATCCTTTTTCGATATCTAACCAACCGTCCGCTGTTGTGGGCATCTGAAATAATAATAGCATATATTAGCATTAAATTAATTAAAATACCTTTTTTACAGACACCATCAACGTCATCAGAATCACATGATTCACAAATACCAAAGGAACCTTTTGGAGATGAAACAACACCGGAACTACATGAAGCTATCGACAACGAAAGAACTGATAGCGAAGTGATGAAAACATTACAATCGCCAAGGACTCCAACCTCACAGATGCGGCCTACTCAAGCAAAAAATAGCCGTCGTCGCTCAGTACCTAATACCGAGCAGCAAATGGCTACAGCATTCGGTCAATTGACTAATGTTTTAGGACAACGTCAATCACATACTGCAATTAAAGAAGATGATGACTGCGATCTCTACGCCAAGCTTTTGGCTACAAAACTCCGAGAACTGTCCAAAGACGAACGTAAATTAATAATGTATGAAATAGATGGCATATTTGTTAATAGAATTCAGTGCAGGCTACCTAGACGTGAAACACCATCTCCACTATATTTGTTCAGGCTTCTCAGCACCTAATGACCTCGTAGGGGCCCATCAGCTACGAGGTAGCGTAACGATCAGTTGCCAAGAAGTGTGAACGTCGGCGATTCACCGAGCTGAAGTAATTGGGGTCGATCTAACCTGGTCTGTGCTTCGGTCCCGTCAACCTCCTGTCTCTCTGCAAGGCCCGGGTGCACCCTAGGCTCTTCTTGGTAGACAGGTTCTTCAGCCAACCTCCTATGACTGGCGGGCCAGCTTCAATGAGCACAGTGTTCCAACACAGGTTATGTTACGTGGGAAAAACCAATCGGCCACGAAAATGCGAACTTTATCTGGTTCGGGGAACCACAACACACTCAGCTATATTGACAATCCTGAGGGAAACCCGAATACATTCCAGATGGCCTGCGATTTAATTTCAATACCCTAACCAAAACGCGTTTACTTTGCGAGGGCTTTCGTCTGTCAGTTGTCAAAAAACTGCTAGGTTGGCAGCAACGTCAAATTCAAAAATGGCCGTTCAGAAACCATCGATCGAATATCGATTTGGAATCGAACAATCACCCGCCCGGACAGGCACCCACCTGTCCCCTAATCTACGGGCAGCCGAGACAACGTTGCTACCGCTCGTTTTAGAACCGAGCCTCCTACTAGAACCTCTGCAGACCGGGGGGTCCCGTCCTTGCCAGGGAACAAGTTAACAATGCGCCCCCTGCGCCAACGTAGTGGCGGTAGGTTAGCATCCTTAACCAGAACGAGGTCACCAACACTAGAGGGGCTAGTTTTGTCAGTCCACTTAAGGCGCTGTTGTAAGATATGCAGATACTCGAGCGACCAACGCTTCCAGAAATTCTGAGTAAACTGCTACAACATCTGATACCTTGACAACCGATACAATTTCACTCCCTCGAAGGGGTGCTCGGGCAACGCGTTAAGTGGCTGTCCTATCAAGAAATGGCCTGGGGTCAGAGCCTCCAGGTCATTTGGATCCGAGCTGAGCGGACACAACGGTCGCGAATTGAGAACGGCCTCGATCTTACAAAACAATGTCGCGAGCTCCTCAAAAGTCAGCGCGGTCTGACCTACTATACGCCCCAAGTGCGTCTTAGCTGACTTAACTACGGCCTCAAAAATCCCACCCCAGTGGGGGCAAATCGGTGGGCTGAAGGTCCACTGTATACCCCGACGGGAGAGGGCCGTTCCAATATCCACTTTATTTACATTCAAAAAGTTGACTATCTCTCGTAAGTATCGTTCCGCACCGATGTAGTTAGTGCCGTTATCAGAGCGGAACAAAGTTGGAAGTCCCCTTCGAGAAACAAACCTATCCAAACAAGCAATGAAAGCCTCTGTCGAGAGATCAGCAACGAGCTCGAGATGTACCGCCTTGGTGGATAAACAAACAAACACACATAGGTACGCCTTGTATTGCCTAGCGGTACGCAATCGTGAACTCTTCACCATAAACGGTCCTGCAAAATCCGTACCAACACCTGAAAACGGTCTGACCTCATTCACACGATCAGGGGGCAAGTCCCCCATGAGAGGTTGCATCGTGGCAGCCTTAAGTCGATAACAAGGCATGCACCGAAACACGATGTTTCGTATGACACGGCCGGCAGATAAGATCCAAAACTCCCGCTGGAGCGTGGCCAACAACGCGTTACAGCCGGCATGCGCGTTTTTAATATGACGATCAGTCACCAGCAATTCAACTAACTGTCCCCCCTTGGGCAGCAGAAGTGGGTGACGAGCCGAATACGACAGATTCGCATTGCGTAATCTTCCTCCTACCCGAAGTAACCCGGTCGAATCAACAAAGGGGTTGAGACGCGCGACGGCTCCCTTCAATTTCGAACGTCCACTTCGTATAATCTCCAATTCTGCCCCAAACTTCGAGGACTGTACCAACCGGACCAAATTCAATAGCGACTCGTTTCGCTCTGCCGGAGTCAGAATAGGGTTCAACGTTCGCTGATCGCGAGGAGTACGACAATTTCGAGCGAATCTCCTAATCCAAGTGGACACGTTTATCAACTTGTCAAGTGAGCTATACCGGTCCAGCAGAAACCCGGCGTCAGGGTCCTCAGCCTTCTGGGTAACATGCACGGCCGCTCTGGGGCCATGATCCGAAGATACTACTACATGGCTGTGGGGCCAGTCCGATTCTCTCTTGGCAAGCCAGGGTGGTCCCCACCACAAATGGTGTCTAACGAGTTCAGGAGCCCGACATCCCCTGGATGCACAATCAGACGGGTTCAATTCTCCAGGTCAGTGGGACCTCAGACGACACAATCTGGGAGACACGGTTCGCAACAAAAACCTCTAAGTTATGGACCGAAGCCTTCAGCCAGCACAAAACAATCTGGCTGTCCGTCCAAGCGTACACCGTATCCTCCAAAACCACTGACCCACGCAACACTGTTAGAGTGTGATTCAAAAGTTTGGTCAAAAGAGCAGCCCCGGACAGTTCCAGTTTTGGAATCGTCATCCTTGTCCGAATAGGCGCTACCTTGCTTTTTGCCAAAACCAAACGCACGTCGACCTCCCCAGTGGAGGTGACGGTTCGCAAATAAACCGCTGCCGCAAACCCTCGTTCAGAGGCATCACAAAACCCGTGAAGGGTTGCCCTGTAATCCCCAGCAGGGATCAATTTCCTCGGCAGCGATACATTATTTATGTCCGATAGCGAGGTGAACATTCGCGTCCAATCAGTCAACAAATCACCTGAGAGGTGGGTGTCCCAGGTCAACTGAGCCGCCCATAGCCTTTGCATAAAACATTTGAGAGCAAAGGTGACTGGAGAAATCCATCCATTAGGGTCGAACGTTCTCGCAATCGTTGACAGTACTGACCGCTTCGTCCAGGCCTTCGGTGTTTCTAAAACCACCCGATAGGTAAACTCATCATGGACGGGCCGGTACTGAATTCCAAGCACTGACAACATGTTAGGGTTGTCAGGATTCTCAAAAACGTGCGGGTCTTGTTGAAACTCATCTGGGAGACCAGCCATCAACTCAGGGGAGTTGGACATCCACTTGCGTAGTTCATAGCCGCCTCGTTCCAGCAATTGAATGAGCTCGTCACGTCGGTCCAGAGCTTCCTCCACACTGGCTGCCCCTGTGCAGACGTCATCGACGTACAAATCTTGCTCCAGGATAGCGGCGGCTCTAGGATAGCTCACACGGTCACGCGACGCCAACTCCCGCAGGGTACGCATCGCCAAATACGGGCTAGACCGTAACCCATACGTGTTCGTGTTTAACTCATAGACCTTGACTGGCGCGGCCGTGGACTCACGCCAAAGTATCAACTGATACCTTCTGTCAGCCGGATGAATTACCGTTTGCCTAAACATCATCCGAATGTCTGCGACAAATACAATCTGGTGCCTCCGAAAGCTCGTGAGAATATCCGAAATATCACGACTCAACTTGGGTCCCGAATGTAGACACTGATTCAGGGACATCCCGTTCGAGGTAGGTGCTGACCCATCAAAAACAACTCGAATCTTGCCGGTAGGGGTTCGTAGGACGGCATGGTGTGGAAGGAAACAATGATCCTCAGATCTCCAGTCCACACCCGATACCGACATGTGTCCTAACGACTCATACTCCCTCATGAAATCAACATATTTTTGTTTAAATACGGCGTCCCTTGTCATCCTACGCTCCATCGACATCAATCTCGTCTCAGCCATCTTCCTAGATTCTCCTAGTGGCGGTCGATCGGCCCTGAAAGGCAGTCGAGTTACAAAACGACCAGAACGAAGGCGACCAGTACTATTCTGGTAAAACAACTCGCACTCTTCTTCGTCTGCGTCGACTCGACGAGCGGTGGGAGGTTCCTCTATCTCCCAGAAACGTTGGATAGCGTCTGACAACGCTGAGCCAATAAGTATGCCATCTGACTCGGCAGGCCTAACCATTGGCAATGCCGGACCCATGATCACGTGACCAAACTTAGTATCCACAGCAATCAACCCGTCCGGCTGAAGAACTCGCCGATCCGACAACAGAAACCTACCCAGAACGTCTGCTCCCAGTAGCAGGTCGACCGGGGCTGGAGTGTCAAAATCGGGATCCGCCAACTTGAGTCCTGATGTCAGGAATCGAACGGCCGGATTCAACTTCACCAAGGGGTGTCTGCCCATGACATGCGTCATTACTAAAGCTTGCACGTGGAGAGAACGTCATAACGAGGAGAGAACGTGATCACCGATTGACCAACTACATTCGTAACCGTAACATTCCCCACGCCCCGTATTGATTTATTATACCTATTTACCTTGAGGCCCAACCATTTTGCTAAATCATTCGATACAATGCAGCCCTGAGCTCCAGAATCTAATAGGGCGCGAACGTATGTTGGGTTGCCCGCCAAATCCCAAACAAGCACAGAGGCGATCGGTAACACCACCGTCTCCGGTTGGGGGGCAACCAATGGTTGGGCCGCAAATTCCTAGCGAGGACCCCCGGGGCCCCACTGTGCCTGTAACCGATCAGGTATGCAGCTATACGCCAGAGGGTCCCATTGTACAAATGGCCCACGCGCCGGTTCCATTCCCAACCTACGATTCCCCGTAAAGGGGGGTGGGCGTGAATTCAACCGTGGCCGCTCCATGAGCGGGGGGGACATCACATGTGACCGACGAGGACGAGGCGACGAGCGGGGCGACAACTGAGGCGGCGTCCGAACCGCACCCGCATAGCTCGAAGGTGTCCCATGCCACCCGCCCGTTACGGCCTGCTCAACACACCCAATGTCCCGCTGGGTCGGATGCTGAGTCGCAACCGAAAACTCAGGGCCCCCCATGTAATGGTCCTGAGTGCGGCCCTGCACCCTGGTACTGCCCTGTGCACGTGGGGACGTTGGCCCCTGAGTTGCGCTCCGAGTCGCAAACGAATTCTCAGGGCCCCATGCCGTGTCACCCTGGGTACGGCCCTGTGGACGTGGGGACGTTGGCCCCTGAGTTGCGCTCCGAGTCGCAAACGAATTCACAGGGCCCCATGCCGTGTCACCCTGGATACGGCCCTGTGGAGGCTGTTGGCCGGACCGGTTCATGCACAACAGATTGTTGTGGGCCCCACCACAATATCCGCACATTTTTGTGCGCCTGCAGTCCCTAGCCATGTGTGGCCCGAGGCACAGGAAACACCAGCTCCGCTGCTTGGCCATCCGGCGCCGTCCCTGAACCCTAAGTTCCCCGAACTTATTGCAATTGGCCACAGCATGGCCAATCTGCCTACAACATGGGCAGGTCTCACCATGTGGGGTCAATTCACTCACAGTCCCATACGACTGCCGGTTGGTGCGGTCCTTCCTCGTCGGAGGGCCCCTACTCACAGCGCTCCCGGCAGCTCTCTGTGGCTCCGAAGGATGGGTGACCGTCAACCCCAAATTCTCTGCCCGTCGAGCCTCCTCTTCCAAGAATCCGACCAAGTCGGAGAAGGCGGGCAGGTCCTCGGCCGACCTCCCGTGAGACTGTTCGAAACGAGTCTGCACGTCAGCGGGTAGGCGGGAAAGTACAATGTACAACAGTAGGTACGACCATTCACCAACCGGAAGTCCAAGATTCTCTAGAGCCTTGGTGACGGACAACAATGGGTTCAAAACCTCCGTCTGTATGGCCCCGACCTTGTTCACAACCGGGATACTAAACAAACGGTTCAGTTGGGCATCGGCCAACCTCCGTTTGTTATGGTAACGTCTGACCAACAATTGCCTGGCCGTTTCATAGTTACCCTCCGTAACTGTCAAATGAGCGACCAGCTCCCTAGGCTCACCCCTCAATGCTGCCACCAGCTGAGCCATCTTGACAGACTTGGTAATGTCCGATCGCATGTGCACCAAACTGTCGAACAGATTGATGAAGCTCATCCATTCACCGGACACTCCGTCAAAGGTAGGCATAGTTATGGCAGGTAACCTGGACCCCGAACCCTGAAGCGGCAGAGGTGCTTCAATGTCACCACCATGGCTGGACTCGCGCTGTCTACGTATGTCCGCAGCCTTCTGCGTGATAGCAGCTGCCATCTCCATACATTGGTCGACATCCCCTAGCAACCGTGACAGCCTGTCAGGTGCGCAACCATCAACTGATTCCGCCTGCGCGGACAATTCGAGCACCCTATTGTAACGTTCCTTAACGTCCATAGACCGCTCCAATACCACATCATGCCTATCTAAACGGTCTATCAGACCGTGTGCGGAGGAAAACCATCTGAGTTCCTTAGAAACACCCTTCTGGATTTCAGATAACGACATGATCGGAACGATACTTACTCACAATTTGCAGTAACTCAATTTTATTGGACCCTCCAGTCTACAACCCAAACGAGGGAACCCTAAACCACAACTTAAACAATGTTGTTTTCCTTAAACAATAGGAACCGAGTTTTATATCTATATAAATTCTGTAAATACAATTTAGTTTCCCTTTATCATTATAACACACACAGATAGTCAATATTAGTTCAAGTTATAAATTGCTATAAACTGAAAACAATGTAATAGCCTGCTATCAATAGATGTAACTACCTATGTTAACCAAAACATTCTTCAATAGCATTACTAGACCACTAATAGATTGACTAACTGGTAATTCAATTCAATATCTGTCTATCTACTACCAGCAATAGACTTATAGCTTACAATACTACCAATCTATGTGGATATAGGAACAACCAAGTACCTAACCGCCTATACCTACAGATTGATAGTCCCAAATCGTGCCTTCCTGGAGCCCTTGACGGCTGCAAATCTCAGGAAACCACGCTCTGCTACCAAAATGTTCAGGCTTCTCAGCACCTAATGACCTCGTAGGGGCCCATCAGCTACGAGGTAGCGTAACGATCAGTTGCCAAGAAGTGTGAACGTCGGCGATTCACCGAGCTGAAGTAATTGGGGTCGATCTAACCTGGTCTGTACTTCGGTCCCGTCAACCTCCTGTCTCTCTGCAAGGCCCGGGTGCACCCTAGGCTCTTCTTGGTAGACAGGTTCTTCAGCCAACCTCCTATGAATGGCGGGCCAGCTTCAATGAGCACAGTGTTCCAACACAGGTTATGTTACGTGGGAAAAACCAATCGGCTACGAAAATGCGAACTTTATCTGGTTCGGGGAACCACAACACACTCAGCTATATTGACAATCCTGAGGGAAACCCGAATACATTCCAGATGGCCTGCGATTTAATTTCAATACCCTAACCAAAACGCGTTTACTTTGCGAGGGCTTTCGTCTGTCAGTTGTCAAAAAACTGCTAGGTTGGCAGCAACGTCAAATTCAAAAATGGCCGTTCAGAAACCATCGATCGAATATCGATTTGGAATCGAACAATATTCAAACCCATATTCTAGACCACCGTCAGTATCGACTTCATGCAGATCACAAGCGAAGCGAAGCCGACCTTCAAGTACTTTAAGCTCATATTCCGAACCAATTTCAAACATTCATGCATCAAATCAACCTGTTGAACTCTCAGATCAACGCACATCTATTCAATGTGCAAACGACCTCTTAATGCAAACCCCATCCTTTCAATCTGCAAACGCACACCCAATCCAACCCCCATCTTTTCAGTCTGCAAACACACACTTAATCCAACCTTCATCCGTTCATTTGTCAGACATTTATTCAGTCCAATCTCCATATGTTCAATCCGAAAACACGTACTCAATCCAACCTGCACACACACAATCCGCAAACACGTACTCAATCCAACCTGCACACACACAATCCGCAAACACGTACTCAATCCAACCTGCACACACACAATCCACAAATACGGACTCAATCCAGACTAAATCTAACATTATAGAAATTGCATTAAGAAATTCATTTGAAACATTTGGATCTAATGAAACAAGTGAACCATGAATGAACCTAATAATTAATTGTCATTGTAATTGTTTGCCATAAATTTTGTTGTCAGTGTCTGATTTTTGTCTTTGATATCTTTATTTTAGTTCAGTAATTTGTGGTGATTTGTGTTTATTTTGTCAATAAAAAACCTTAAAATTATAACTACCTTTACTTCATCTTTTAGAACTTCATTAAGAGCTCTAGAGACTTCCCGTATAATTCCTGATATAGATGCTTTGGAGACTTTAAACAGATAGTGTAGACTTCTGTAGCTATCACCAGATGCTAAAAATCTTAGCGTCATGATAAGACGAAATTTTACTGGAATAGCTTCTCTGAAATCTGTGTCTTGCTTAGAAATTATCGGTGAAATTTTACTCAGCAAAATTTCAAAATCAGTAAAGGTCATTCGACAAAAATTATCGAACTCTCCAGACGGTTCATGCAAGAGCTCATCAAATTTTTCTTCTATGAACTCCCTGTAAACGAAAAACAAATTATGTATTTTAGGAGCCCTGGAAGTTTGAAATACACAGGGTGTCCCACGGCGATGCTTCATCGAGGGGAAGTACCTTAAAATATTGAAAATAGAGCAATTTACAATAAACAACTGCATTCACAGATTCTTTTTAATTCTATGAATTTTAATATTTTGTTAAAATTTTAAATTAATTTTTATTTTTTTAATTAAAATCTGTGAATGCAGTTTAAATTGTTTTTAAAAATAAACTAAAATCATAAATGGGTAATTTTGTAAGCATTTTACACCACTGAATCACGATCGGAGAAAACACAGGTACTTACTTGGTACGATTTTTGTGAACTGTTATCACCTTCTTCTTTGCAGTCTTTTTCTCCGTCGTTCATAATTTTGTTTCTTTTTCCAATAAAAATAAGTTATGGCAGCAACAACACCGAGATCCTCGCTTCTCGCCATGCTGCACTGACTGACACGACGGCGTGCGTGTGAACAGCTTGAATGTCCGCCGGCCCGGGACGGGCTGCATGCCGCGCAGCCCGCCAGGCAGCCCGCTGCACGGCGCGCGTGTGACCGTAGCATAACACGAGTGTCCCGCCAGTCATCTCCAGTCGTGCTCAGAGAAGCATATTAGCAAACAAAAGTTTAATTCAGTTAAGATCGGTGTAGATTTTGGTACGTTTTTGCATTATGGCCTTAATAAGCAACAAGTGAAAAATATTTATTGTCCTAATAGTTCCTTTGAGTAAATTATAAAAAAATAGCTTTAGGGAATTTTGATGAACATACCACCATTGTTATTATGTTAGGAAACCACTCAAACATTAGTCGGAGTGCATTAGATATCGGTATAGACGTACTGCTCAAACTAAGAGCAAGTTTAGGAAGGACTTGGTTATACCGATTTTTTCTATGCATAATTAGTGTATTTTAAGACGATTGCAAAATACGCGAACCATCGGAAATTATTAGTTTTCGAGTTTTTTTTTTTTAATCATTCGGCACACGTGGGGATGTGGGAGTATTAGGGTGGGAAAACAACAGACTTGTCCGATTTTTTGACGTCAGATGTAGAGAAAGTTTATAGACCTCGCGGTCATCGACCTTGACCTTGAACTTGAATTTCGCTCATTTTCCCCAGAAAAATCAAGTGACATCGGTCAACGTTCATTGACCTCGAGGTCACTGACCTTGAAACATAAGGTTTATAGGACCTTGAACTTTATAGATTTATTTGCAGAAAATGAGCAATTTTGCAGTTTACATAATGTTCATTGACCTCGAGGTCTTAAAATTACCTTAAAATTTATCTAGTGCAGTTTTTGCAGCAAATACTCAGTTTTCAGTCAGAAAAGTACCTACAGCATCCAATTTGGTTATGTGAAACTACATAGGGTCGCCTCACTCCGCTCCGCTTCGCTCCGCTTCGCTCGGCTCCCGGTGGTTCTCAACGTTGTGACCTTAACAAAGCTATCTTTAGTATTAAAACAGAAAGTGATCTATAGCCACCAATTCGGTTCTGTGAAAATACGTGAGGTCGCCTCACTCCGCTCCGCTTCGCTCGGCTCCCGGTGGTTCTCAACGTTGTGACCTAACAAACCTATCTAAGTATTTAAACAGAAAGTAATCTGTAGCCACCAAATCGGTTCTGTGAAACTACATGGAGTCGCCTCGCTCCGCTCCGGTTCGCTCGGCTCCGGGTGGTTCTCAACATTGTGAGCTTACAAACCTATCTTTAGTATTTAAACAGAAAGTGACCTATACCAACCTTGGTTCTGTGAAACTACATGGGGTAGCCTAGCTCGTTTCACACACACTAACTTTTAAGAATTTGAATAAAAACAACATTAATTTACATATTTTTTATACATTAAATAATACAATATGCTATTGTCTATTTATTATAAACCTGCTTTATAGCCCCAATAAAATTTATAAAATGAACAATGTGATTTTTTCTGCAATGGTGCCGCCATTGGTGGTGTATTAGCCAAACCTCAAAGTTTCCTTTGTAGTTAACTTTATTGAACCGCTTCTTTAAGTGGCACCATTGGCTTTCAATGCGCTGGGTGTGTGTACCGTCTTCTGCCACAAATTCTTCAGAATGGTTTAATTTCCTGTGTATGTAGCCGTGGGTCGGCAGGGCATCATACGCGCTCCAGTAATCTGTATGGATTGTTGTGCCTGGTTTCACATGTTTTTAATAAAAGGTACCTCTGTGAACCTCACAATATCAGGACACACTTTTAATCTGAGTTCATTTGTTGTTTCATCGATCATTACCAGCACCCAATGGTCTTCTACTTGTCTACCACGGTTATATTTCCTCCTTCCAAACTTGCTTTCATCGATCTCGACAACTATGCTGGGACCACCAATTTGTTCGTGGTTTTCATGGTTATCTATTTCATTCACCACCATTGTTTCCCGATAATAGTTGTAGGCAGTCGCGAATTGTGGCCTCGGATAGGATAATTTCATCTTTGTATGAGGTACATTAAACTCTTGCACTACTAGTATTCTATATCCTGGACGTAACATAGCATTACATCATTATCCGAAACATTGTAGGGAGGAAAATCTTGACATTTTCAAACCACGTGTTTGAGGATCTGACTATTCTTTCGTATCTACACCCACTTGGCTTTGTGGCAAGTTTTAACCGTCCGGAGTTAATTAGTTAACGAGACTACAAAATTGCTAATTTTCTGCAAATAAATCTATAAAGTCATACATCCCCACGTGTCCCGAATGCTTGAAATGGTGATTAAAAAAAATTATAACTCGAAAACTAATAATTTCCGACGGTTCGCGTATTTTGCATTCGTCTTAGAATACACTAATTATGCATAGAAGAAATCAGTATAAGCATCTGAAACCGCGGTCTTTCTAAAGGCAAGCCCAAGTTTATTCTATGTAACTTTCCTTATTGTTCTAATTTATCGGAGAAACAAAATAAAAGTGTTCATAGAATGAACATGCACCTATACAATATAACTTTACTTTGACTCAGGATACTATGTACCTAGCTAATAAAACAAAAAAACGAGTAGCTGCATTGTTGACTATAATAAATGCGACACAGTTGTAAATTCTGTTGATTTAAACTGATCGCGAAGACAATGGAAAGGTAACCTTCATATTTTCCATCAGATATACAGGGTCTTCCCAGCAAAGCACTTGAATTAGAATTATTTTTAGAGTTTAGTAAAGTCGATATTATGTGTAACTGAACATTGGTTCAGAAAAAATACTTTGTTACCATCTATTAAAAATTACCACATTGCTAGTTATTTTAATAGGAATAAAGCTGTCCATAGCGGGTCATTAATTTACGTTGGGAATAATTGCCAATTTAAGGAGAGAAAAGACATTGTATCGATATCTATTGAACAGACTATAGAGTTATTATGTGTGGAGCTGGAGCAACATATAGTTGTATGTGTATACAGACCCCCATCGGCTGATTTTAAAATGTTTGAGTCTATTATGGAAGAAGTTCTCAGAAAATCTTTCAACACCTCATAATACACCACCACCTAGTTGTTTGTGGCGATTTTAATATTAATGTACTGGATTAGTGTCCGCTAGTGATAAATTACTAATTTGTTTTTATGCTTTGATCTAAAAAATATTTTTAATCAGCCAACAAGAATCACAATCTCATCTGCAACTTGCTTAGACAATGTTTTTTGTAACTGTGAACCTCAAAGCAGGGCTATATGTGACAAACTTAGTTCGGATCATTGTGGACAAAGCGTTGTCCCTTGTAACTTGAATAAAAACTCTCAGGAGTTTACTTACAGACCCATTATTACCAACCGTATGGGACAGTTCTCGGAAAGCATTGGTAAGCAACTTAATTACTTACCGTTGGGTGGGAGTCCAGATGACCTTTGCAATTCCTTTTTGAAAGTGATTGTGAAAAAGTTTGATGATATATTTAAATTAAAAACACGTAGAGGTATCAAGGTGAGATTTGATGACTGGGCTACAACTGGTATTTATAAAAGCAGGAACTAATTGTATGATTTATATTCATATATTTGATACTAAATTTTATGATACTATGTATGTTATGATACTAAATTTTTAGAGTACATAAAACATTATTCAAAGACATTCAAATCTGTGTGCCATACAGCAAAGTCCCTTTACATGAGTAGGAAAATTAAGCACGCTGAAAACAAAATTAAAACAACATGGAAAATAATTAATACCGAAACAGGCAAAATTAAACCTCGTGACCGGACATTTGTTCTAAATATAGACGATAAATTATTTTGTAAAGATCGCGAAGTAGCCAATGCATTTGAAGATTTCTTTAACAAAATACCAATCGTTACTAGCCAGTCCTTAGATTCATCCACCGAGGAGGCTGCTTCCATGCTATTAAATAATGTTGATAAGTGTGATGATATATTTAAATTTGGACATATTAATGTAGACATGATTTTTAAG